>OY997262.1:183522996-184772996 GCA_963921465.1 Triticum timopheevii
ATTTGATCTACAAGACATATTGCAAAGATTTTAGACTAAGTTCATGATAATTAAGTTCATATAATCAAATTATATAATGAACTCCCACTTGGATAGACATCCCTCTAGTCATCTAAGTGATCCATGATCCGAGTCAACTAGGCCGTGTCCGATCATCACGTGAGACGGACTAGTCATCATCGGTGAACATCTTCATGTTGATCGTATCTTCTATACGACTCATGTTCGACCTTTCGGTCTCTTGTGTTCCGAGGCCATGTCTGTACATGCTAGGCTCGTCAAGTCAACCTAAGTGTTTTCATTTGTGTAAATCTGGCTTACACCCGTTGTATGTGAACGTTAGAATCTATCACACCCGATCATCACGTGGTGCGTCGAGACAACGAACTTTCACAACAATCTTGTGTTCTACTCGTGCATAGAAACTATGCATAGACCTTGCTCATGATGCCACTGTTGGGGAACGTTGCAGAAAATATAAAAAAATCTACGCATCACCAAGATCAATCTATGGAGTCATCTAGCAACGAGAGAGAAGAGTGCATCTACATACCCTTGTAGATTGCGAGCGGAAGCGTTCAAGAGAACGGGGATGATGGAGTCGTACTCGTTGTGATCCAAATCACTAATGATCCTAGCGCCGAACGGACGACACCTCCGCATTAAACACACGTACGGTTGGGGAAGACGTCTCCTCCTTCTTGATCCAGCAAGGGGAAAGGAGAGGTTGATGGAGATCCAGCAGCACGACGGCGTGGTGGTGGAAGTAGCGGTGATCTCGGCAGGGCTTCGCCAAGCTCAGCGAGAGGGAGAGGTGTTATGGGAGGAAGAGGGAGGCGCCAGGGGCTAGGGTGCGCAGCCCTCCCTCCCCCCTCTTTATATAGGGGCCCTGGGGGGCGCTGGTCCCCTAGAGATCCAATCTCAAGGGGGGCGGCGGCCAAGGGGGGACTTGCCCCCCAATCAGGTGGGGCGCCCCCCACCCCCAGGGTTTCCAACCCTAGGCGTAGGTGGAGGCCCAAGGGGGGCGCACCAGCCCACCAGGGGCTGGTTCCCTTCCCACTTCAGCCCATGGAGCCCTCCGGGATAGGTGGCCCCACCCGATGGACCCCCGGGACCCTTCCGGTGGTCCCAGTACAATACCGGTGACCCCCGAAACTTTCCCGATGTCCAAAACTGGACTTCCTATATACAAATCTTCACCTCCGGACCATTCCAAAACTCCTCGTGACGTCCGGGATCTCATACGGGACTCCGAACAACTTTCGGGTTACCGCATACTAATATCTCGACAACCCTAGCGTCACCGAACCTTAAGTGTGTAGACCCTACGGGTTCGGGAGACACGCAGACATGACCGAGACGACTCTCTGGCCAATAACCAACAGCGGGATCTGGATACCCATGTTGGCTCCCACATGCTCCTCGATGATCTCATCGGATGAACCACGATGTCGAGGATTCAAGTAATATCGTATACAATTCCCTTTGTCAATCGGTACGTTACTTGCCCGAGATTCGATCGTCGGTATCCCAATACCTCGTTCAATCTCGTTACCAGCAAATCACTTTACTCGTACCGTAATGCATGATCCCATGACCAACCACTTGGTCACATTGAGCTCATTATGATGATGCATTACCGAGTGGGCCCAGAGATACCTCTCCGAAATACGGAGTGACAAATCCCAGTCTCGATTCGTGTCAACCCAACAGACACTTTCAGAGATACCTGTAGTACACCTTTATAGCCACCCAGTTATGTTGTGACGTTTGGTACACCCAGAGCACTCTTACGGTATCCGGGAGTTACATGATCTCATGGTCTAAGGAAATGATACTTGACATTAGAAAAGCTCTAGCAAACGAACTACACGATCTTGTGCTATGCTTAGGATTGGGTCTTGTCCATCACATCATTCTCCCAATGATGTGATCCCGTTATCAATGACATCCAATGTCCATGGTCAGGAAATCGTAACCATCCATTGATAAACGTGCTAGTCAACTAGAGGCTCACTAGGGACATGTTGTGGTCTATGTATTCACACATGTATTACGATTTCTGGATAACACAATGATAGCATGAACAATAGACAATTATCATGAACAAGGAAATATAATAACAACCATTTTATCATTGCCTCTAGGGCATATTTCCAACAGTCCTAGGCGGACTCGACATGGTCCTGGGCGGCCTCCATCAGGGCTAAGGCCGCCACTGCGGAACGGATAGCTACTATGCCGCTCTTGCAAGTTGCTATCCCCGAGGCAGATGTTGCTACCGCCGCCTTGGAAGCAACAGTGGCCGTTTGGGCTGCCTTGGCCGCCCGGTCGCAGATTCCAGTCACCCTCACGAAGCTTGTTAGCACACGCCTGGCGGCTGCGGCCGCACTCTCGCCGGAGTGAGTCACCAAAGTTGCCCTCGGGACGCGGGTCCACGTCCCCATCTTTCACCGGCGACGATTGAACAGTGAAATGATATTTGGGGAGCGAGCTGGTGTGCTTGACACGCCGGCTGTGGACTGTAGCCGAGGAACCTTCTCACGTAAGCCATAGGCATCCTATACACCGACGGTGCTCCAGGATATTTTGTACTGCATCTCACACGGTTGGTGATAATAAACTATGTGGGATCTACTTGATTTTTCATCTTGATTTGAATTACATAATGGGCTCACAGCTGCAAGGGATGGCATTTGAATTGCTAGAACTTCTATTTGTAGTGAACATGCAACTATAGGTGTGTCGTCAAAAAAATTGGAATTATTCAGGGTTCGTTTGGACATTTTTATATGGTAACTTGGTTTTCTAGGCATTTCAGGTGCACGATTCAAAATTAAACCACATGCACATGCTCCGGTGCACCAAAATGGGTTGTAAAATGATATATGTGTCCATGGGTTGATGCTTACGATCCATTCAAGAAATGCGGATGAATTTCAAACACCACGGCACCGTGGCTCTCCGGCAAACGTTGAGGTGCTTGCTTTTGTAATTCTAGTAAATACTCCCTCCGTCCCATAATTTAAGACGTTTTTGTAAGTTAAACTAGCTTGCAAAAACATCTTACATTATGGGACGGAGTAGTAGAAAACTCGTTTGAAATTCATGAACCTTGGCATGCTATCATGGAACGACATCAAGATGCTGGGGTAAAAAAATATTATCCCATTTGGGCCAGGTTATGGTATAAGTTTCTCGCAAACCAGAGCTTCTCTCACGACAAGCATGATGGTTTCCGTAGGGAACGTGCCACCTTGGGGGACGAAACGATATTTGTTGTGTCTTCTTACTTTCAAAAAATTTCTCGTGTCAACATAGAACAACATGAGTGTTTGCAATTTTTTGGGATATTTCGAGGTTCTCGTGGACATTTTTATACATTAACTGAGTTTTCTGTGCATTCATGTGCATAATTCAAATTTGAACTACATGCACAAGCTCCAGTGCATATAAACGGGTTGAAAAATCAAATGTGTGTCCTTGGTTGCAACCTGAGGTCCCATGCAAGAAATGGGAATGAATGTCAAACACCTTTGCCACCGTTGCTCAGCCGCTAACATTGAGATTAAGGATGGCAATTTTACCCATGGACATGGATATCCATGGATATCCGACCCGAATGGACAGGGTCTGGATATGCTTTTGTGTCCATGGACGCCGCCCAAACCCGACCCGATTGCTCGTGGGTAGGGCATGGATATAATCTTGTACCCGTGGGTATATCCAAACCCAACCCGATAGTATGACTTAATGGGCCAAAATCTGCTATCACTACCCCACAATCACATGTCCCACTGCAATTTTATACTTTGTTATCTAAAACATGCAAAAGAAATTGCACAATCCCCATCGTAACTTTTATTAGTTGACATTCAATTCCCTCTGTAACACACTCCAACGCCCCTTCCCTTATATTTATCTCCTTGTTAAATGACTCGTCATTCACAACTATTAGAAAAATATTAAATGATCTTAGCTTGTTAGTGGGCGTTGATTTACCATGAGTTGATGTTTCGCATAAGTGAGGCCTAGCCTGCTATAAGGTGAAGAATGGAGAAGCTTATGTTAAGATTGTTTTATGTCTTATTTATATGTCTCGATAGCCGAGAGGACCCAATGGATATCCAATGGGTATGGATATCCATCGGGTTTGGACACGGACACAACTTATCACCCATGGATTTGTTCATGGATGGACAAAGACTATCTTCATGGATATGGATATGGATTTGATCTTGTTCAACCCGATTCAAACCCGACCCATTGCCATCCTTAATTGAGATACATGGTTTTAAAATTCTCGTAAATCGAAAATTCGTCTGAAATTCATGAAACTTGACATGCTATCATGGAACGGCAGCAACATGCAGTGGTAAAAATATTGTCCCATTTGGAGCAGGTTGGGGTATAAGCTTGTCACAAACCAGAGCTTCTCGCAACAAGCCTCATGGTTACGGTAGGGAACATTTCATGTTTCTGGACGAAACGATATCTGTTGCCTCTTCTTGATTTCAATTTTTGCTCTAGTGTCAACATAGAACAACATGAGTGTTGTGTTAAATTTTAGAATTTTTCGGGGTTTGTTTGGACATTTTTATGCATTAATTGACCTTTCAATAAATTTATGTGCATAATTCAAATTTGAACTACATGCACATGCTCTAATGCATATAAACTGGTTGAAAATTCAAATTTGTCTCCTTGGTTGCATGCTTAGGTCCCATGCAAGAAATGGGAATGAATGTCAAACACCCTGCCATCGTCACTCGGCCACAAACATTGAGATACCTGATTTTTAAATTCTAGTAAATCCAAAACTTGTCTGTAATTCATAAAACATGGCATGCTATCATGGAGTGGCATCAACATGCCATCATAAATTTTTTGTCCCATCTAGGGAAGGTTTCGGTATAATCTTCTCACAAACCAGAGCTTCTCACAACAAGCTTGATGGTTTCGGTAGGAAATGTTTCACCTTTATGGACGCAACGATAGTCGTTGCCTCTTCTTGATTTCAATTTTTTCTCTAGTGTCAACATAGAACAACATGAGTGTTGTGTTAAATTTTGGAATTTTTGGGGTTCGTTAGCACATTTCTTATGCATTAATTGAGTTTTCAATGCATTTATGTGCATAATTCAAATTTGAACTACATGCATATGCTCTAATGCATATGAATTGGTCGAATATTCAAATATGTGTCCTTGGTTGCATGCTTAGGTCCCATGCAAGAAATGGGAATGAATGTCAAACACCCTGCCACCGTCACTCGGCCGCAAACATTGAGATACCTGGTTTTTAAATTCTAGTAAATCCAAAACTCATTTGAAATTCATGAAACCTGGCATGCTATCATGGAATGGCACCCAACATGCTGTGGTAATTTTTTATCCCTTTTGGGGCAGGTTTGGGTATAACCTTCTCACAAACCAGAGCTTCTCACAACAAGCTTGATGGTTTCGATAGGGAACGTGCCACCTTTGGGGACGAAATGATACCCGTTGCCTGTTATTGCTTTCAATAATTTTCTAGTGTCAACATAGAACAACAGGAGTGTTGTGTTCAATTTTGGAAATTTTCAGGGTTCGTTTGGACATTTTTATATATTAACTGGGTTTTCTAGGCATTTTATGTGCATAATTCAAATTTGAACTACATGCACATGCTCCACTTCATATAAATTGGTTGAAAAATCAAATATGTGTCCTTTGGTGCATGGTTAGGTCCCATGCAAGAAATGGGAATGAATTTCAAACACCAGGGCACTATTGACTGCTGGCAAAATGTTGAGATACTTTGTTTTTATATTCTAGTAAATCCAAAACTTGTCTGAAATTCATGAAACTTGGCATGCTATCATGGAATGGCACCCGACATGTTGTGGTAATTTTTGTGTCCATTTTGAGAGAAGGCACACTCGAATAACAGTCAACAAAGGCATTTTGAAACAACTAGCTGCCACTCTAACATCGCAAACATTTTAGATAGAACATCCGTATGTACACCGACAGCTTCCCCAATAAGCCAAGGGAAAATGTGTCAAGCAGGATTTGTGCAGCTCTTCATCGCAAACGTTTAAGATAGAACACATGTATGCAAACTGAGAGCTATGGTCTTCCACAGTAAGCCAACGGAAAATTCGCTGCGCGGGATTTGTGCATCTCTTCAACGCAAGTGGTTCAGATT
Organism: Triticum timopheevii; assembly: GCA_963921465.1. NCBI lineage: Eukaryota > Viridiplantae > Streptophyta > Magnoliopsida > Poales > Poaceae > Triticum > Triticum timopheevii. The sequence goes on from OY997262.1 coordinate 183,529,186, forward strand.
GAATAAGGTATGCACAACAAGACTTCGGCGCTAAGCCCAAGAGAAAATTTGGCAAGCAGGATCTCTACCTCCCTTCAATGCAAATGGTTTTTTCAGATGACCCGTGTGCAACCACGTACATACAATTTGGTAAGATTTGCATCTGTCATATTGGGTATATTGCCATTTGTCAAACTGGAAAGATTGACATTTTTTGATCTAGTAACATTGCCATTTGTCAATCCTTGTAACACTGCAATTTGTCAAAATATGCAGCTAAAAATCACTAGCACTATCTAATTTTCGCAACTAAGATTCAGTAATGAAGCAAAGATTTCATTCATAGATTAAGAAATCGTGCTTAATTTATACAAACAGTCCAACTTTACAGCTGAACCGACCAAACTTTTCCCCAATTGTTGCCAACCACGTACTGAAATAGCTAGTTCAACTATATACTAGCTAAATTTGAGTATGTTGTACAATTCCACTAGTCAGATGAACTGAACAAACTAGCCCCTAAATACTACTACGGAGGGGCTTTGTACTACTTCCGGCAGCCTCTCCTCTGCCGAACATGCTCAGTAAGAGGAGGAGGAGGAGGAGCCTAATGACAAGATGGACAACTGCAATACGGTGCCTGTCGCTGCTGCACCTTCAGCGGCACTCACCTCGAACACCCTCTGCCGCTCCAGACGATCCCTCTCGAAGCGGTGGTTCTCCTCATAGATCTCCTGATTCCTCGCCTCTGCGTCGGCATGTGCCGCGGCGGCGGTAAGGCTCTTTGCGTGCTCAACGAGGCACTCCTCCTCCTCCCGAAGGAACTCGATGTAGCGCGCAAGGTCGCTGCCGCACGTGCGGGCCTCCACCTACGCCTCCCTCCTGCGGGCGGCGGTGGCGGAGCGGGTGATGATCCCGGTGGCCGACGGTGGGCTAGAGGCCACAGCAGACGACGATAGGGTGGCGGCCATGACCACCACCTCCCGCCTTCGGGCCGCGGTGGCGGAGCGGGTGATGGCCATGGTGGCCGGCAGTGGGGTGATGGCCATGGCGGCGGAGCGGGTGATGGCCACGGCGATGGAGCGGGTGATGGCCCTGGCTTTCGACGGAGCTGTGGCGGCAACGGCGGCCAGCAACAGCTGCCGATGGGCATCGGCGGCCGAGCATGTGGTGCATTTTCCGCGCACACCCAACTGGGATGCTGCGCGCACTACACTATGCCAGGGACTGCGCCGCCGCCAAAGTGTAGCCTCCCAGCTGGAGCTGTGCTCTGATGACAGCGGAGTGGCTGAGCAACGACAACGGTCCAGTGCCATTGCCGATTTTTGGAGAAGCAGACAAGATAAGCTACAGGGAGGGAGGGGAAAATGCAACGCAGGACTCGCCGGCCGTGAGGGTTTATATAGTAGGCTAATAAGCATTAAAATTTTGGGGGATTTCACTGAGTCAGGCGGGAAGCTTGCGCGGGAACCTGCACGGTTTCGCGGGAACAGGCTCATCACCGTTTGGCCAAAAGAACGCCCATGCACGCTGCTCAAGCTTGCGCTCGAACCTTCTGTGGCAGCGGGGTGACAAGACGTGCGAGAGAAGGACGAAAGGACACGTACACATATGTTTAATAAAAAATGTTTGTGATTTAATTGACTACTATACGCCCGTCCTGGTTTATAAGTAGGATTTAATTAATAAAATACCAATGCATGTTGCCAAAGATTATATCGCCGGATTCCTATTTGAACATAGTTTCCAGTTATATAATTTTTGTAGCATGCATTATCATTTTGTTGGTTAAATTTGAGGTTATATACCAATAAGCGTTTGCCCACAACACACATGGCACCGGCCTCTGCTCACATCCCTCGGCAAGCTCTGCTTGCCGTTAGGCGCCGTGGCGCGCTCTGCTCACGTCCATCGGCGCGCTCGGGTTATGGACAACTTTTCCTTGCGTGTTCAACTTCTATATGCATATATATGGTTGCTCGCCGTTGAGGCGACCATGGAGCGCTCTGCTCCCGTCCCTCCGCACGCGCTTTGCCAGCGGTTAGGCCTACGCAGGATCACGTCGGGGCCCCATATGCATGCTGTTGCGCCGCACGCGTTGCCACGCGGTGCAGTTACGTGCGACACGATGGAGTTACGCGCTGCGAATTAGAACTACCATCAGGGTGTGCCGATCGATGTTCCAAGCCTCCCGGCTTCCCCTTTAATTCCCGCGGCCATTATAACCTTAGTCTCTTCAACCTTTCGATCGCGCCCCACAACACAACAAGCACACCGACGACGACATACAGATCGGTGATGTTTAGCAGCGCTCCAATGGAGTTCGGCAAGCGTAAAGTGGAGACCCACGTGAGGGAGACGGATCTCTCGGTGGTGTACACCATTGACCCGGCCATGGTGGACGACTACATCAACACCGTTGAGCAGTTGCTTGCTGGAGACAAGAACAAGGTGGTCGGCATCGACCTCCAGTGCACCATCGGTCATCCCGGCATAGATCAGAAGGTTGCGTCGCCCAGTTGTGCGTGCGCCATCATGTCCTCATCTAGCACTACTGCATGGCCAGAGAGCCTTGCGACCGTTTCAACAGGTTTGTCAACAACACCGACTACAAATTTGCCACGATGGAAACCACCGACGATGTAAAAGTGCTCAGTGTTACGGGCTTGGCCTGCCAGAACCTTGTCGAAATCCGTGACCACTACAGGGTCTGGAGTAGCACAAAGAAGGACTCCCTGGTCGAACTCGCCTCGGCCATCATCCACCCCTACTACAAAAAGATGAAGCAGGATGCCCAAAGAACAAATCCTGTATCCTGGCACAGGGCCTGGATGCGGCGACTAGATGAACCACACCTCAGGTTCACGGCCAAGAGCGTGTACACATGCTATGAGATGCACAGGCGGATCGTTGACATGACGAAGTGCCTCATTACCCAAATCGACGAGCCCGGATCGAGCTACAAGCAGAGCAAGCATCACAAGAAGTAGATGATGATCAGATGATTGTTTATGCTAGTTAATCGTGCATGTAATATAAGTTTACTTTATTGGTGTGTGGAAGTGTCATGTGTGTATGTAGTAGCCACCTATGAAATTATGCATGTAATAGTTTACTTTGGTGTGTGCAAATGCCATGGTTGTAGTAGCCACCTATGTAATTGGATGTTTAATTTGGTTATGCAACCATGTCCTTATAAGTGTGTGTGTATATATATATGTTATTGTTCTGTATGCAATCCCATCGCACAACACACACATGATATTAGCAGCAACCGTTTGTGTTATTATCGGTCTTCACACACATTTCTGATTAAAGACATGTTTGCTGCGTATCACACACATCTTGTTATATTGAACCGTTTATGTTCTCTTGTCTCAACACAAACAGTTCATCTGAGTGAACCGCATGTTGTATATCGCACACACCTTGATCTGGCTGACCATTTCTTTTGTGTTGCCTAATCACAAACAGTTCATCCTAGTGAACCTTATGCTATGTATCGCACACGCCTTCATCTGGTTGCCCATTTATTTTGTTACTCCTCATCGCAAATAGTTAATTGAACAGAACCGTATGTCCCGCATCGCACACGCAACTAAAATCTGAACCGTGTTTGATGCATCCGTCATCGCAAACGTTTTGCACATTTTTGACGGTTTTGTTACACCACCGTTTGCGATTATTGCATCGCACACAGTTTCTTGAAGGGTCTCTGATCGTAGTGTCACGTTAGCAGCATCCTGGACTAGTGTTTGAACATGTTAAACCGTCGTTCGGATGTATGAAGATCCACAGTTTATGCTTCCTCATATTGATTCATCAGACGGGTCATAACAAATAATGTTGTGTTGCCTGCATGTGCACAAATAAATAACATGTGGCCTGGCAGTTTACCCCAGGGTGGTTTATGATGCTCAACACAATATGTTCTGATGACTTTAAAAGTCTTATAATCAGGGCGAGTTATCAAAACCTCGCATATTCATATATAACAAGTAAAACATACATGTGAAATTGGTTCATACTGCCGGCTTACATCGCCATATCCGATGAGGATGACAGTTCAACGGCTTAGAGCACATAAGTCCAAGTGCACAGTCCGAATATGCTGGCGACTTACCGTCCAAAGCCAGAATGGGTTATCAAAACCTCAGTTATGCTCATAATATGAGCCATAATGATTAAGGCTACGTGGCCTAAATCCTGCTAAACCATATGTCAGTATGGTACAAAGATATCAACTTGAAACAATGTAAATAAAAAACAACAAATCAGAAAAGATAAGGCTTTCATAGGCTTCCAAAGGGTCAATATCAAGTGTTGTTCATGGGCCGCACAGCCACTAAGTTAATCCTTCATTCAAAACCTGTAAGTCGGGCCTCACATGATCAACCGCCGTTGTAACTTTGAACAAGTTCAGGGTCTTTTACAAGATTGACTGTACAGAGTACAGCGGGTCATTCCTGGATTACCTGCGCGGAGTGGCAGACATACAAGGCAGGATAAACCAGAATTTGGTGTTTACACCTGGCGTACAAGCCAATCAAAAGGGGTTATCAAAGCTATGTTCATTGAACAGGGAGGACCCCAAGTGACATATTGCTACCTCTTGAGCACTGCCGTTGGATTTCCCCGAAGAGGAGAGGATGATGCAGCAAAGTAGCGTAAGTATTTCCCTCAGTTTTTGAGAACCAAGGTATCAATCCAGTAGGAGACCACGCACAAGTCCCTCGTACCTACACAAAACGATAGCAACTCGCAACCAACGCTTAGGGGTTGTCAATCCCTTCACGGTCACTTATGAGAGTGAGATCTGATAGAGATAATATTTTTGGTATTTTTGATATATAGATGCAAAGTAAAAAGTAAAAGGCAAAGTAAAAACAAAGCAAGTAAATAAAGTGATAGAGATTGATATGATGAGAATAGACCCGGGGGCCATAGGTTTCACAAGTGGCTTCTCTCAAGAGCATAAGTATTCTATAGTGGGTGAACAAATTACTGTTGAGCAATTGACAGAATTGAGCATAGTTATGAGTATATCTAGGCAATGATCATGTATATAGGCATCACGTCCAAAACAAGTAGATCGAAACGATTCTGCATCTACTACTATTACTCCACTCATCGACCGCTATCCAGCATGCATCTAGAGTATTAAGTAAAAACAGAGTAATGCCTTAAGAAAGATGACATGATGTAGAGGGATAAACTCATGCAATATGATAAAAAACCCATCTTGTTATCCTCGATGGCAACAATACAATACGTGCCTTGCAACCCTTTCTGTCACTGGGTAAGGACACCGCAAGATTGAACCCAAAGCTAAGCACTTCTCCCATTGCAAGAACTACCAATCTAGTTGGCCAAACCAAAAAGGATAATTCGAAGAGACTTGCAAAGATAACTCAATCATACATAAAAGCATTCAGAGAAGAATCAAATATTTTCCATAGATAATACTGGATCATAAACCCACAATTCAGCGGTCTCAACAAACACACCGCAAAAAGAAGATTACATCGAATAGATCTCCATGAGAGAGGGGGAGAACATTGTATTGAGATCTAAAAAGAGAGAAGAAGCCATCTAGCTACTAGCTATGGACCCGAAGGTCTGAAGTAAACTACTCACACTTCATCGGAGGGGCAATGGTGATGATGTAGAAGCCCTCCGTGCTGGATGCCCCCTCCGGCGGAGCTCCAGAACAGGCCCCAAGATGGGATCTCATGGATACAGAAGGTTGCGGCGGTGGAATTAGGTTTTTGGCTCCTGTTCTGATCGTTCGGGGATACGTAGGTATATATAGGAGGAAGGAGTATGTCGGTGGAGCGTTAGGGGACCCACGAGGTAGGGGGGCGCGCCCAAGGGGGCGCGCCCTCCACCCTCGTGACTGCCTCTGGCACTGCTTGGAGTAGGGTCCAAGTCTCCTGGATCATGTTCGGTTGGAAAATCACGATCCCGAAGGTTTCATTCCGTTTGGACTCCGTTTGATATTCCGTTTCTTCGAAACACTGAAATAGGCAAAACACAGCAATTCTGGGCTGGGCCTCCGGTTAATAGGTTAGTCCCAAAAATAATATAAAAGTGGAAAATAAAGCCCAATATAGTCCAAAACAGTAGGTAAAGTAGCATGGAGCAATCCAAAATTATAGATACGTTGGAGACGTATCAGGCATCCCCAAGCTTAATTTAATGCTCGTCCTCGAGTAGGTAAATGATAAAAAAGAATTTTTTTAGGTGGAGTGATACTTTGGCATAATTTCAATGTAAATCTTCTTAATTGTGATATGAATATTCAGATCCGAAAGATTCAAGAAAAAAGTTCATATTGACACAAAAATAATAATACTTCAAGCATACTAATCAAAGCAATCATGTCTTCTCAAAATAACATGGCAAAAGAAAGTTCATCCCTACAAAATCATATAGTTAGGCTATGCTTCATTTTCGTCACACAAAGATGTTCCCAACTTCTATATCCCCGATGACAAGCCAAGCAATTGTTTCATACTTAAATAATCCCAAACTTTTTCAACCTTCACGCAATACATGAGCGTGAGCTATGGATATAGCACTATGGGTGGAATAGAATATGATGATGGGGATTGTGTGGAGAAGACAAAAAGGAGAAAGCCTCACGTTGATGAGGCTAATTAACGGGCTATGGAGATGCCCATCAATTGATGTCAACATGAGGAGTAGGGATTGCAATGCAACGGATGCCCTAGAGCTATGAATGCTCAACAAAAGAAAACTAGTGGGTGTGCATCCAACTCGCTTGCTCACGAAGACCTAGGGCATTTTGAGGAAGCCCATCATTGGAATATACAAGCCAAGTTCTATAATGAAAAATTCCCACTAGTATAAAAAGACAACTTATGAGACTCACTATCATGAAGATCTTGGTGCTACTTTGAAGCACAATATATGAGACTCACTACATGAAGAACAAGGTGCTACTTTGAAGCACAAGTGTGGTAAAAGGATAGTAGCATTTTCCCTTCTCTCTTTTTCTCTCTTTTTTTTGTTTGGGCCTTTCTCTTTTTTTATGGCCTCTTTTTTTCGTCCGGAGTCTCATCCCGACTTATGGGGGAATCATAGTCTCCATCATCCTTTCCTCACTTGGGACAATGCTCTAATAATGATGATCATCACACTTTTATTTTTCTTACAACACAACAATTACAACTCGATACTTAGAACAAAGTATGACTCTATATGAATGCCTCCGGCGGTGTACTGGGATGGTGCAATGAATCAAGAGTGACATGTATGGAAAATAATGCATGGTGGCTTTGCCACAAATGCGATGTCAACTACATGATCATGCAATGGCAATATGACAAAAGTAATGTATGTCATGATGATGATGGTGGAAGTTGCATGGCAATATATGTCGGAATGGCTATGGAAATGCCATGATAGGTAGGTGGTGGCTGTTTTGAGGAAGATATAAGGAGGTTTATGTGTGATAGAGCGAATCGTATCACGGGGTTTGGATGCACCGGCGAAGTTTGCACCAACTCTCAAGGTGAGAAAGGGCAATGCGCGGTACCGAAGAGGCTAGCAAAGGCGGAAAGGTGAGAGTGCGTATAATCCATGGACTCAACATTAGTCAAAAGAACTCATATACTTATTGCAAAAATTTAGAAGCCATCAAGAAATTCAAGTACTACGCGCATGCTCCTAGGGTGATAGATTGGTAGGAAAAGACCATTGCTCGTCCCCGACCGCCACTCATAAGGATGCACAAGCCAGGTACACTTCATGTTTCAAATTTGTTACACAACTTTACCCATACGTGCATGCTACGGGACTTGCAAACTTCAACACAAGTATTTCCCAAATTCACAATTATCAACTAGCACGACTTTGATATTATTACCTCCATATCTCAAAACAATTATCAAGCATCAAACTTATCTTAGTATTCAATTTACTCAAAAGAAAGTTTCACATGTCTTGAACACTAAGTATATTAACATTAAGCAAATTACCATGCTATTAACGACTCTCAAAATAATCTAAGTGAAGCATGAGAGATCAATAGTTTCTTTAAAACAAATCCACCACCGTGCTCTAAAATATATAAGTGAAGCACTAGAGCAAAAATTATCACACTCAAAAGATATAAGTGAAGCACTATGAGCAAAACTATCAAGCTCAAAAGATATAAGTGATGCACATAGAGTATTCTAACAAATTCCAATTCATGTATGGCTCTCTCAAAAGGTGTGTACAGCAAGGATGATTGTGGTAAACTAACAAGCAAAGACACAAATAATACAAGACGCTCCAAGCAAAACACATATCATGTTGGTGAATAAAAATATAGCTCCAAGTAAATTACCGATGGAAGTGGACGAAAGAGGGGATGCCTTCCGGGGCATCCCCAAGCTTTGACATTTTGGTGTCCTTGGATTATCTTGTGGGTGCCATGGGCATCACCAAGCTTAGGCTCTTGCCACTCCTTGTTCCATAATCCATCAAAAGAATTCACCCAAAACCTGAAAACTTCACAACACAAAACTCAACAGAAATCTCGTGAGCTCCCTTAGAGAAAGAAAACAAAAGACTACTTCAACGTACTATAATGAACTCATTCTTTATTTATATTGGTGTTAAACCTACTGTATTCCAACTTCTCTATGGTTTATAAACTATTTTACTAGCCATAGATTCATCAAAATAAGCAAACAACACACATAAAACAGAATCTGTCAAAAACAGAACAGTCTGTAGAAATTTGTAACTAGCGCAAACTTCTGGAACTCTAAATATTCTACCAAAATAGGAAGTCCTGGAAAATTTGTTTATTGAACAGCAGCAAAAATAATCAACGCAAAATCACGTTTCTGTGATTTATCATAACTAAATTCGTGCGCGCAAAGTTTCTGTTTTTCAGCAGAATCAAATCAACTATCATCGTAGGTTATCCTATAGGTTCTACTTGGCACAAACACTAATTAAAACATAAAACCACATCCAAACAGAAGGTATATAGATTATTTATTCCTAAACAGAAGCAAAAACAAAAAACACAAAATAAAATTGGGTTGCCTCCCAACAAGCGCTATCGTTTAACGCCCCTAGCTAGGCATAAAAGCAAGGATAGATCTAGGTATTGCCATCTTTGGTAGGCAATTCATAAGTGGCTCTCATGATAGATTCATATGGTAATTTTATTTTCTTTCTAGGGAAGTGTTCCATACCCTTCTTTAAGGAAAATTGGAATCTAATATTCCCTTCCTTCATATCAATAATTGCACCAATCGTTCTAAGGAAAGGTCTACCAAGAATAATAGGACATGAATGATTGCAATCTATATCAAGAACGATAAAATCTACGGGCACATAATTCCTATTTGCAACAATAAGAACATCATTAATTCTTCCCATAGGCTTTTTAATAGTGGAATCTGCAAGATGCAAGTTTAGAGAGCAATCATCAAAATCACGGAAATCTAGCAAATCACATAAAGCTTTGGGAATAGTAGAGACACTAGCACCCAAATCACACAAAGCATGAAACTCATAATCTTTAATTTTAATTTTTATAGTAGGTTCCCACTCATCATAGAGTTTTCTAGGGATAGAAACTTTCAACTCAAGTTTTTCTTCATAAGATTGCATCAAGGCATCAACAATGTGTTCGGTAAAGGCCTTGTTTTGACTATAAGCATGAGGAGAATCTAGCACGGATTGCAACAAGGAAATACAACCAATCAAAGAGCAATTTTCATAATTAAATTCCTTGAGATCCAAAATAGTGGGTTTAGCAATATCACGGTTTTTATTTATTTCAATCCCACTTTCATCAATTTCATCATCAAGATCTAGAAACTCCGAATTCTTAGAACGCCTTCTAGGTAAAGGAAGATCATATTCAGATTCATCAAGATTCATATTGCAAAACAAAGATTTATTGGGGGACACATCAATAACTTTTAGATCTTCATCTTGATTTTCATAGGCATTGGAAGAACACGCTTTAATAAAGGCATCTTTGGAAGCACGCATCCTAGCGGTTCTTTCCTTGCACTCATCAATGGAAATTCTCATGGCTTTGAGAGACTCATTGATATCATGCTTAGGAGGAATAGATCTAAGCTTTAAAGAATCAATTTCAGGAGAAATTCTATCAACGTTCCTAGCCAAATCATCAACTTTAAGCAATTTCTCTTCAAGCAAAGCATTAAAATTCTTTTGTGAATTCATAAACTCTTTAACACTACTCTCAAATTCAGAGGGCATCTTATTAAAATTTCCGTAAGAGTTGTTGTAGGAATTTCCATAATTATTAGAAGGATTACTAGGATAAGGCCTAGGATTAAAATTCCCTCTATAAGCGTTGTTTCCAAAACTATCCTACCAACAAAATTCACATCCATAGATTCATTATTATTCTCAAGCAAAGTAGATAAAGGCATATCATTGGGATCAATAGGGGTATTTTTAGGGGCAAACATCTTCATAAGTTCATCCATCTTTTCACTCAAAACATTAATTTCTTCTATAGCATGCACTTTTTTACTAGAAGATCTTTCGGTGTGACATTGAGAGTAATTAGCCATAATATTATCAAGCAATTTGGTAGCATACCCTAACGTAATTTCCATAAAAGTGCCTCCCGCGGCCGAATCTAAAAGGTTTCTAGAAGCAAAATTCAATCCAGCATAAAATTTTTGTATGATCATCCATAAATTCAAACCATGAGTAGGGCAATTGCGAAGCATTAATTTCATTCTTTCCCAAGATTGGGCAACATGCTCATGATCAAGTTGTTTAAAATTCATGATGTCGTTCCTAAGAGTGATAATCTTAGCGGGAGGAAAATACTTAGAGATAAAAGCATCTTTGCACTTGTTCCGAGAATCAATACTATTTTTAGGCAAAGATGAAAACCAAACTTTAGCATGATCTCTAAGTGAAAGCGGAAATAACTTCAATTTGACAATATTGTTATCCGTATCTTTCTTCTTTTGCATATCATGCAAATCAACAAAAGTGTTTAGATGAGTAGCGGCATCTTCACTAGGAAGGCCGGCAAATTGATCTTTCATAACAAGATTCAGCAAAGCGGTATAGATTTCACAAGACTCATCATTATTAAGAGGAGCAATCGGAGTACTAAGGAAATCATTATTATTGGTATTCGAGAAATCACACAATTTGGTATTATCTTGCGTCATGGCAACAAGTAATCCAACACACAAGCAAACAGAAAGGCAACGGGAAAAAGGCAAACGGGAAAGAGAGGAGGAGATTGGGAAAGAGAGGGCAAATAAAACGGCAGGGGTGAAGTTGGGGAGAGGAAAATGAGAGGCAAATGGCAAATAATGTAATGCGAGAGATAGGGATTGTGATGGGTACTTGGTATTGTTGACTTGCTTGCGTGAGCCTCCCCGGCAACGTGCCAGAAATTCTTCTTGCTACCTCTTGAGCACTGCGTTGGATTTCCCCGAAGAGGAGAGGATGATGCAGCAAAGTAGCGTAAGTATTTCCCTCAGTTTTTGAGAACCAAGGTATCAATCCAGTAGGAGACCATGCGCAAGTCCCTCGTACCTACACAAAATATAGAAACTCGCAACCAACGCTTAGGGGTTGTCAATCCCTTCATGGTCACTTACGAGAGTGAGATCTGATAGAGATAATATTTTTGGTATTTTTGATAGATAGATGCAAAGTAAAAAGTAAAAGGCAAAGTAAAAACAAAGCAAGTAAATAAAGTGATAGAGATTGATATGATGAGAATATACCCGGGGGCCATAGGTTTCACTAGTGACTTCTCTCAAGAGCATAAGTATTGGATGGTGGGTGAACAAATTACTGCTGAGCAATTGACAGAATTGAGCATAGTTATGAGTATATCTAGGCAATGATCATGTATATAGGCATCACGTCCAAAACAATTAGATCGAAACAATTCTGCATCTACTACTATTACTCCACTCATCGACCGCTATCTCGCATGCATCTAGAGTATTAAGTAAAAACAGAGTAACGCCTTAAGCAAGATTACATGATGTAGAGGGATAAATTCATGCAATATGATAAAAACCCCATCTTGTTATCCTCGATGGCAACAATACAATACGTGCCTTGCAACCCTTTCTGACACTGGGTAAGGACACCGCAAGATTGAACCCAAAGCTAAGCACTTCTCCGATTGCAAGAACTACCAATCTAGTTGGCCAAACCAAAAAGGATAATTCGAAGAGACTTGCAAAGATAACTCAATCATACATAAAAGAATTCAGAGAAGAATCAAATATTTTCCATAGATAATACTGGATCATAAACCCACAATTCATCGGTCTCAACAAACACACCGCAAAAAGAAGATTACATCGAATAGATCTCCACGAGAGAGGGGGAGAACATTGTATTGAGATCCAAAAAGAGAGAAGAAGCCATCTAGCTACTAGCTATGGACCCGAAGGTCTGAAGTAAACTACTCACACTTCATCGGAGGGGCTATGGTGATGATGTAGAAGCCCTCCATGGTGGATGCCCCCTCCGGCAGAGCTCCGGAACAGGCCCCAAGATGGGATCTCGTGGATACAGAAGGTTGCGGCGGTGGAATTAGGTTTTTGGCTCCTGTTCTGATCGTTCGGGGATACGTAGGTATATATAGGAGGAAGGAGTACGTCGGTGGAGCATCAGGGGGCCCACGAGGTAGGGGCGCGCCCAGGGGGGCGCGCCCTCCACCCTCGTGACCGCCTCTGGCACTGATTGGAGTAGGTTCCAAGTCTCCTGGATCACGTTCGGTTGGAAAATCCGATCTCGAAGGTTTCATTCCGTTTGGACTCTTTTTGATATTCCGTTTCTTCGAAACACTGAAATGGGCAAAAATTAGCAATTTTGGGCTGGGCCTCCTGTTAATAGGTTAGTCCCAAAAATAATATAAAAGTGGAATATAAAGCCCAATATAGTCCAAAACAGTAGTAAAGTAGCATGGAGCAATAAAAAATTATAGATACGTTGGAGACGTATCACATATATTGAGCCTTCAAGGCAGGATACCTATGTTTGAACTGTGCATTGCCACAAGTTCTCTTTGGTAACCTTTAACGTGGGCAATAAGTCCCTAAGAATTTGCAACAAGGCATATAAGTCGGATCAATAGGGTAGTCATAGCTATGCTCAATGAGCAGGAAGCCCCCAAGTAATTTTTAACAAGGCATGCAAGCTGGATCAAGAGGGTAGTCACAGCTATGCTCGATGAGCAGGAAACCCCCAAGTAATCTTACGAATTGACAATAAAGACTCAAATACTCAGAAATGAAACGATAGAGGCCCTAAATTATCAGGGATGCCGGCTTTATTACACTTGATCATAATATATATATATATATGGATGAAAATATGTACAACACAAGAGCCAATGGCTCAGGTGTAATAAGGTGGAAGATGAGCAATGTTCCAAGGCCGGCGGGTCTCCTCCTCCTATGTGCATGAGTCCTTGTGGTCTCGAACATCAATGAGGTACTACGATCCATTGTTCAGGTTTTTGCTGACCACAAAGGGCCCTTCCCAAGGTGGGGATAATTTGTGCATATCTGTCTGATCCTAGATGAGCCGGAGCACCAAGTCACCTTCTTGAAAGGTCCGGGTCTTAACCCGGTGGCTATGATAACAGCACAGATCTTGTTGGTATATTGCCGAACGAGCCGCCTCAAGGTCACGTTCTTCATCCAACAAATCAAGAGCATCTTGACGTGCTTTTTCATTGTCAGCTTCAACATAAGCCGCCACACAGGGCGAGTCATGACGGATGTCACTGGGAAGAACCGCCTCTGCTCCGTAAACAAGGAAGAAAGGCGTATAACCTGTGGATCTGTTGGGGGTAGTATTGATACTCCAAAGCACGGAGGGTAACTCCTCGATACAACAACCCGGCGTCCTCTGCAAAGGGACCATAAGCCGGGGTTTTATACCTCTCAGAATTTCTTGGTTGGCCCTTTCAGCTTGACCATTAGACTGGGGGTGAGCCACTGATGAGACATCAAGACGAATATGCTCTTGCTAACAGAATTCTTTCATAGCACCCTTAGACAGGTTAGTGCCATTATTAATGATGCTATGAGGATAACCAAAGCAGGAAATCACTTTTTTGATGAATTGAACCGCCATTGCCGCATCACATTTGCTTACCGGCTCTGCTTCAACCCACTTTGTGAACTTGTCAACCGCCACCAAAAGGTGGGTCTTTTTATCCTTGGATCTTTTGAAAGGTCCAACCATATCCAGCCCCCAGACTGCAAATGGCCAAGTAATTGGAATCATCCTCAATTCTTGAGCCAGCACATGAGCCCGTTTTGAAAATTTCTGACAGCCATCGCATTTCCTAACTAGATCTTCTGCATCAACATGAGCCATCAACCAATAAAACCCATGACGAAAAGCCTTAGCGACGAGAGACTTAGAGACGGCATGATGGTCGCAATCTCCTTCATGAATCTCCCTTAGAATCTCACGGCCCTCCTTAGGGGAGATACATCGCTGAAACACCCCTATAACATTGCATCGGTGTAACTCGCCATTGACAATGGTCATTGACTTAGACCTCCCGGTTATTTTCCTAGCCAAAGTTTCATCATCAAGTAACTCATCTCGGGTCATATAAGCCAATTATGGAACTGTCTACTCAGGATAGCATGAAGAGCCGCCACCAACTGCACCTCCGGGTCAGGGATAGCAAGATCCTCTTCTGTAGGCAATTTAACTGAAGGATTATCCAAAACATCAAGAAAGACATTAGGTGGCACCGGCTTACGCTGAGACCCCAGCCGGCTTAAAGCATCAGCCGCCTCATTTTTCTTGCGATCAATATGTTCCACCTAATAACCCTTGAAATGACTAGCAATATCATCAACTGCCCGGCGATAAGCCGCCATGAGCGGGTCTTTGGAATCCCAAGTTCCCGAGACTTGCTGAGCCACTAGATCTGAATCACCAAAACACCTGATCCGGCTTAGGTTCATCTCTTTATCCATCCAAAGACCATGGAGTAAAGCCTCATATTCAGCTGCATTGTTAGTGCAAGGAAACATTAGCCTTAAGACATAACAAAACTTATCACCTCATGGGGAAGCCAAAATAACTCCAGCCCCGAGCCTTCCAGCTGCCTGGATCCATCAAAATGAATAGTCCAATACGTATTATCCGGCTTATCCTCAGGCATCTGCAACTCTGTCCAGTCATTGATGAAATCAACAATGGCCTGAGACTTAATGGCTGTTCGAGGCACAAATTTCAAACCGTGGGGTCCAAGTTCAGTGGCCCACTTAGCCACCTAGCCTGTAGCTTCCCTGTTTTGAATAATATCCCCAAGAGGAGCAGAACTGACCACAGTAATGGGATGACCAAAAAAATAATGCTTCAACTTGCGACTAGCCATGAATACTCCATAGACTAGCTTCTGCCAATGTGGGTATCTCTGCTTACTCTCAATTAATACCTCACTGACATAGTAGACCGGCCTTTGAACTGGATATTCCTTGCCTGACTCCTTCCTCTCCACAACAACGGCCACACTGACGGCTCTGCTGTTAGCAGCCACATATAAAAGTAAGGGCTCCTTATCAATAGGAGCTGCAAGTACCGGCAGCTCAGCCAATTGTTTCTTAAGTGCCTCGAACGCCTCATTGGCAGTATCACTCCAGACAAAATGATTTCTCTTGTTCATCATCTGGTATAAAGGAATAGCTTTCCCCCCCCCCCAGGCGGCTTATAAACTGACTTATAGGTTCTATGGACCGATGCCTCCTGCTTCATCTCGTAAAAAAGAGTCATAGATATGCCTGTAATTAGAAGGAAGAACCACCATAAAAATCTGGCTGCTATACGACCCGCCAGACGTTGAACATCATTAACACACACTGGCTTAGCCAAGGAAGTGATAGCCTTGGTCTTCTCCGGGTTAGCTTCAATACCTCTCTTAGAGACCAGAAAACCCAAGAGCTTGCCCGCTGGCACACCAAAAACACATTTATCCGGGTTAAGCATCATCTTGTAAACCCGGAGATTCTCAAAGGTCTCTTTCAGATCATCTATTAAGGTCTCCTTCTTCCTGGATTTCACAATGATATCATCCACATAAGCATGAACATTGCGTCCAGTCTCGCTGTGGAGACAATTCTGAACACAACGTTGATAAGTCGCCTGGGCACTCTTGAGCCCAAAAGGCATAAACACGTAGCAGAAGGCTCTAAAGGGAGTGATGAAAGATGTCTTCTCCTGGTCCTTAACTGCCATCTTGATCTGATGATAACCAGAATAAGCATCTCGAAAACTCAAACGCTCACAGCCCGGCGTAGCATCAATGATCTGATCAATACGAGGGAGAGCAAAAAGATCAGCCGGACAAGCCTTGTTAAGGTCTGTGTAATCCACACACATGTGCCAAGTGCCATTCTTCTTAAGCACCAGCACCGGGTTAGCCAACCATTCAGGATGAAAAACTTCAACAATAAACCCAGCCACCAAGAGCCGGGCCACTTCTTCACCAATGGCCTTGCGCCTTTCTTCATTAAAACAACGAAGGAATTGTTTGACCCGATTAAACTTCGGATCAATATCAAGAGTGTGCTTAGCGAGTTCCCTCGGTACACCTGACATGTCAAAAGGCTTCCATGCAAAGATGTCCCGGTTCTCACGGATGAACTCGATGAGCACACTTTCCTATTTCAGATCCATGTTGGCACTGATGATGAACTGCTTGGATGAGTCACTAGGGATGAAGTCAACCGGTTTAGTGTCATTTGTTGACTTAAACTTCAATAGTGGGTCCTACTCTACGGTTGGCTTCTTCAAGGGGGTCATATCTGTCGGGTCAACATTATCTTTATAGAACTCCAGCTCCTCCGTTGCATAAGCCGACTCAGCATAGGCAGCATCGCTCTCTTTGCACTCCAAAGCTATCTTTCTATTTCCATGCACCGTGATGGTACCCTTATAACCCGACATCTTAAGCTGTAGATAAACATAACAAGGCCGTGCCATAAATTTAGCATAAGCCGGTCATCCAAACAGGGCGTGATAAGGGCTCTTGATCTTGACCACTTCAAAAGTCAAATTTTTAGCCCTCTAGTCATACTCATTACCAAAAACTACCTCCAAGGTTATCTTGCCAACCGGATATGCTGACTTACCGGGCACGACCCCATGAAAAACTGTAGCGGATTGCTTAAGATCTTTGTCAGTCAAATTCATCCAGCGAAAAGTATCATAATAGAGGATATTGATGTTGCTGCCTCCATCCATGAGCACTTCAGTGAACTTGTATTCTCCGACCTGAGGTGCCACCACCAAAGCTAGCTGACCCGGGTTATCAACCCGGGGCGGATGATCTTCATGACTGCATACAATGGGCTGCTCTGACCATCGTAAGTATCGGGGGACCGTCGGCTCAACCATGTTTACCGCCCGCTTGTGAACCTTCTGATCTCGCTTGCACAAAGTCGTGGTAAACACATGATATTGACCGCTATTCAGCTGTTTTCGGATTACTCTGATAACCAGACTATTGTTGATGCTAATTACCCTAATTAGATTGCTGGTTAAAACCACCTTGATTGCCTTGACCCTGAAATCCAGAGTTTGAGACGCCACATCCAAAGCCGGGTCCGTGAGAGCCAGATCCTAACCCACCGTGCGGGCCTTGGTTACCCTGATAAAAACCAGAATTTCTATACTCCCTCATGATGAAGCAATCTTTCTAGAGATGAGTGGCCAGCTTATCTTGAGTACCGTGCTTCGGGCAAGGCTGATTCATCATCGCCTCAAGGTTGAATTTTGGCCCGCCAAACTGGGGTGCTGATGACTTTCCCTTATGATGTTGGTTATTACTCTGTGCATTGGTATTAGCCACAAAATCTGAACCATCTTCAGTTTGCTTGCGCTAACCATTATTATCGTGACCCACCGCATTGTGCTGATATCCCTTTGCATTGCCATTCTTCTTCCCCTTGACAGCCTTTTCCTCATCAGACTCAGGGTCTTTAGTGTTATCAGAATCAGCATATTTGACAAGAGCTGCCATGAGCTCCCCCATATCATTGCAATGGCGCTTAAGCCGCTCCAGCTTTTGTTTGAGTGGAAGGAAACAACAATTCTTCTCTAAAATTAGGACGGCTAAGCAGGCGTTGATGCTATCCGACAAGTCGATAATGGCTGAGAGCCGACGTACCCAATGGGTAGTTTATTCGCCCTCACTTTGAACACAAGTGTCCAATTCAAGAGTTGATGTGGGTTGTTGCATGTATCTTTGAAATTCTGAATAAAACGCACCTTCAATTCAGCCCATGATCTGAGAGAATTAGGGGGCAATCCCTTCAACCAGGTACGAGCTGGCCCATCCAGTATCATGGTGAAATACTTAGCGCACACAGCGTCATTGACATCCAACATCTACATGGCCATCTCGTAGCTCTCAATCCAAGCCTCCGGTGGTTGATACGCTGTGTAATTGGGTACTTTCCGGAGGGCCTTGAAGTCCTTGGGTAGCCGCTCATTACGCAGAGCCGGTACTAAACATGGCACACCCAGCATCCTGGAAGTTATCCCAGCTTCTATGGACGTCGAGGGGTGTAACTGAGGTTGCTGAGCTGCTAACTAAGCCGCCAGCTTCGCCTCTCGGCATGCCCTGGCCTAATCTACCAACAACTGAGCATGGTTATCAGCCCGTGGCGGGTCATGCCCACGGGGCTGGTTGCGATGCCGCTCATTGCTTGAAACCGCCGGCGACTCCATGTGCTGGCTATAGCTTCAACTCTAACACGGAGTTGAGTGGATTCGATCGCGGTTGTAGGAGTATGCCGCCTACTGAGCCACCGCCGTCTAAAGAAGCTCTACAGCTTTCCGAGCCTCGACCGCCTGAGGATTCTCACCTGTCACCGGGAGAGCGGCCAATAGTGATGCTGCGGCAATCATGTTATCCAACGGGTTAGAGAAGTGACCTGCCGGTGTTGAGACTCGCTGAGGCGGGGTTAAATTGACACGACCCGGATCCGTTGTGTGAGGTTGCGCTGCTTCTCCAGTCCTAGGCGCTTCAGGGGCCTAGGTCACATCGAGCGGGTTACTCGGTCCTGCCCCACGCGTATTGAAAAGATTCCTTGCATCAAACTGGTGAGGCAGACGACTCTAGTATCTCCTGTGAAAAATAGCATTTGATGCATTCTGATCCAAGCTTAAGCGAAAGTATTCTACTTGAATCCACTGCGACTCCACTTCCAAGGCGGCTCGCTCTGTTGCCATCCTGGCATTTTCAGCGTTAAGATCCTCCTTAGCTTGAGCTATCTCATCATGCAACTTTGCTACGTCCATGCTATGTTGTGCTTGATTCACCGGGGTTACCTCCACCGTCAGCAAAGTTGCCAAAGCCTCCAAGAGTTCAGATAAAATTTGAGCCGGCGGGCACACATGGCCTCCTGCCCCGGCTGCCACAGCGGCTGCTGAATTGGAAATCATTGTTGTCGCAGTTGATAAATTCTGCACCGGTTGCGTGCCAGCCATGAAGATCACAACTCTGTTCGGCGGCTCACAGGGGTCCAAAATACTGTCACCATCGAAACATCCCCCAATCCTGCCATCTTGCAACTGATACATGGAATTGGTCTCATCGGTTGAGGACTCATCCTTAGAGTAGATGGTTGTCTCTCCACCGGATACAGATCCTTCCTCAAGATCCACTCATTGAGTAAAACCCACAAAAGCATGCTTCGGGGCGGCTCAAACCTTGGCGGTTCGCGTGCGCTGAGCCGTCTCTATGATGTTGGTGCAGGTGACCGGCTCAGGCTCTGACTCGCCGATCTTGCCGATGAAGACATGGATTCCGCCGAAGGGGACCCGGTACCCGTTTTTGATCGAATCAGCCTCGGGACCCCCAACCTGCGTCATTGATGTAGATTTTGCCGCAATGACTCTTGGTCATCCGGCCCACGACGTATCCCGTGATCCCTGAGAAGCTGCCCTTCAAGAACTCGAAACCACCATGCTCTGGCCCCACAGTGGGCGCCAACTATCGTGGATTTAACACGGCAGATGCCCTAGCAAAATGACTTAGGTGTGGATCCATCGCAGCTAGGTTAGCTTAAAGTGGTTGAACGGGACAAAGGACACAGAGAGTTTACCCAGGTTCGGCCCCTCTCAATGAGGTAAAAGCCTACTCCTAGTTTCGGTTGTATTGCTTGTGTTTCGATTATTAGGGAGTGAATACCCTTGACCTAGTACTCGATCGATTGTTTTCTTAAGTTAACCTGTCGCCGGGTCACCCCTTTATATACAGGTTGATGCCTGGCGGCTTACATATTCTCGTCCGGCTCACACAAACGTGACTAGCTTGGTTTCTAACTAAGCTTGCCTTATAGAACAAGTTAAACATATGGCGGTTCACACATTTAGTCCTTAAGTCGCCTTCAGTCCTTGGGACTTCAACAAGCTTGATCCATGAACCACCAGCTTCATGCTTAAGTCACCAATGGCATGACCCGACCCCTCCTGGGCAGGTCATTCCTAGTAGTTATATCCCCAACAGGAGGGGAAAACTCTCCCCAAGTCGGCCACCCCTCCCCTCTCCGCTACACCTATATATACTAGAGGTTTTGTCCCTTTTGAGACATAAGTTTTGGAGCCTCCTCTAGTTCTAGTTCTAGAGTATCCAATTAAAGCTAGATCTAGATCCTCTAATCCTCATAATTACAAGCCCATCGCGGTTCTAATCTCATAACTCTAATTCTCCGATGATAATTAGCTCTGGATAACAAACTGATGTCATATTGTGAAGACCGTACGCTCGCAATCTATGGAGAGGTAGTGCTTTCGGGCTTCCATTCGAGGGACTATTCATGGACGGTTCAAGGGATCATTCATCTATGGTTCGAGAGACTCCAAGTATGATCTACACCTACTTGTTTTCTTCCGCCGCAACATGGAGTTGGTAACAATCTGAGGTGGACTCCACCACCACTAGGCCAGTTCAAGGGAAGGGAAAACCCCTCCCCAAGTTGGCCACCCCTCCCCTCTCCCCTACACCTATATATACTGTCCCTTTTGAGCCTCTTGTTCTCTGGTTCTAGTTCTTGAGTATCTAATTAGAGCTAGATCTAGATCCTCTAATCCTCATAATTATAAGCTGAGTGTGGTTCTAATCTCCTCCCTCTAATTCTCCGATGACAATTGACTCTGGACAGCGAAGTGTTTCCATATCGTGAAGACCGTACGCTTGCAATCTATGGAGAGGTCGAACTTTCGATATTCCGTTCGAGGGACTGTTCATGGACGGTTAGAGGGAATATTCATCTATGGTTCGAGAGACTCCAAGTACGATCTACACCGACTCATCTTCTTCTGCTGCAACACGGAGCTGGCAACGATCTAATGTTTGTGGTCTCAAACTCTGCCTGTATGCCTTAGTCTATCTATGTTGTTGTTACTTAGTCGAATCTAAGAATTGGTTCTATGTTAAGCATCTGGATATGTATATGTCTGTTTTTGAATATTTCTGTGAATATGTGAAGTATCTGAATATGTCTATGCCTATCTATAAATATATGTCTCTGAATCTAAGTATCTGAATTAGTAAGCTACATATCTGAAACTTCCAATGTTTATTTTTTGAATAAGTAAGGTAATTAGTTGTGAGAAATATGTCAGAAACATCCCAAAAATCAGTCAAAATTTCTTCATATTCTCCACTCCTTCACTCCAACTATGTTTAATTTCTCCACTTAATCATCACAAGTTGGGCCACTTAATTCTCCCCAACTACCACCATTTCTCCTTAGCCAAATCTCTTTAACTTACCCACCGAACCTTTCAACCTGTGTTCAACTTCTCCACTCCCTCACTCCACCTCATTGTAACTGTTGCACCACTTCACTCTCTCTTTAACTGCGCCACCTCACTACCCCCTCTATATACCACCCACAATCTACTCCAATCTTCACATAACACATCTCCACTCCACTTTGCTCACTCATTCATGGTTGGTTCTTCCTCTCCACTCAAACCATTGCTCAACCCATTCCCCACTAGCCATGCATGGTTGTGTTGCCATGCTTCTTGGTTCATCGCACGGCGTCAAGAGCTCTTCCTCGACTGAAGCATTAGGGTGATTACACCATGGATAGCAATACATATCATATGCAGTGCCTAGGCACCACATAGTACCTCCCAAAATGATCTAAAACCAAGATAGTTCATAAGGAGTTCATAGATAATCTTATGCCTAACATGCATATTTGCATCAGATTCCAAGGCCAAATATATATAGGTCTGATATTTACTTACCCACTACCACTTCACTCCTCCATGACAACTTCATTGATCTTGTCCAGCTTTTCCTTGCACCCATGACTAGCCTTCAGTAGCTCAACAATGAGAAACTCCAACTTTTTCTTCTCTTCATTCAGTAGGTCTCTGTTCACCTCTATCTCCTTCATGGCCTTCCTTGTGTTGTGCATTATATTAATTTTGAGTCTATAGGATGCACCTCTGCTCTTTCTTCAACTTCAGCTTCTCCATCTGTAGCTCAATCTTAGCCCGCTCCTCAAGTTGCTTCTTCTTCTCCTTTAATTCATAGATTGCCTGGCTTGTGTAATCCATGCCATGAGACTTAATTTCATCTTGGCAGTCAAACAACTTGGATACTTCATCCACAAGCTAGTTGTACCGATTTCCCAGCTAGTCAAGCTCCTTATTTAGTCTTGTCACCTCTCTCTGATGAGCCTCATTGTCCTGGACTCTACCAAGGTTCTTCTCCTGATACATATCCCAAAGCTTGGTTAGGCGCAGTATTTCAGGCCAAGGGGCATCTACCCACTACACAACACCACAGTTCACACCCCCCTGAAAATTCAGTGACATTTAGTGTATTTCAAATTCAGTCACATTTAGTGTTAGTTAAATTCAGTCACATTTAGTGTCGATTTAATTCAGTGGTAAAAAAAATTAGGTGCTCACTCAATCTATCAATCACTAAACTAACACAATAGAGAGAATTCCTTATTTAACACTGTCTTAAAATTTGTTGCCTTATTTAACACTGGAAAACTTTTTCTTCCTTATTTGAAACTGAGTCTAAATTTTATGCCCTTTATAACACTTTCGTCCATTTTTAGCCTTAGTGGTGTTAAATGATACCTGAAAAGACGTATTTGCCCCTAATGTGTATGTGACCAAGAATTTACGTGTATGTGTGTATCGGGCCGACTCGTTTTGTGTTGGCCTTGGTCCTGACCTCGACGGCGTTGTAGCAGGGTGCTTTCCGACGTACATTCATGGTACTTTCCGAGCTAATGGGTTCCGTACGAGGCTAGCACGTACACAAGAAACAAGTAGGCGGGCAGGTGGATGGATTTAGTTGGACGTATACTTATGTACGTACCAGAGGAAGCTAGCTAGCAGCCGTTCTCTCGCTTGATGATTCTACTTTGGCTGGCTAGCTAACCAGCTATATGTATTGGAGGAAGCTAGCTAACACCGTAACACGAACACACGAGGAGATTGATGATGGCCACACGGTCTTTCTTTCGATCTCAACTCAGGGTTGTTATAAAGGGGCTGGGTACATACATATATACACTACGTTACACCTAGCATTTTTTGTAGCTATTCATGATCTAAACAAATTTATACTGACATCAAGAAGCATTGGTCCGAAAAATTTATACTGAATTGCAAAACAACAAGGTGTGTACGGGTGTTAATTGATTTGTCAGGTCTCGTCGGGGAGCATCCGAGGGAGGCTGTATGCAACATGTTGCGTCCAGCCTTTTGAATGGCAGCATGACTTAAAGTCGGTTCAATGGAGCACTCAATTGATGGCAAAACTTCCCGTATGTACTCGGCACACTAGTATATTGGGGTTAAGAATATAAAATGGTACATCTACCAGGCTTGCCATCCAGACAAAGTCGCATATATTGAAGCTAAATTACCACATAAATTCTTTTGTCACATACCACATGAGCGGCAAATAGGTCTTTTCAGGTGTCATTTAATACCACTAAGGCTAAAAATGGACGAAAGTGTCATAAAGGGCATAAAAATTAAGACACGGTGTTAGATAAGGAAGAAAAAAAATTGAGTGTCAAATAGGGAAACAAAATTTAAAACAATGTTATATAAGGAATTTTCTCAACACAATAACACTAGCACAATCCATACACATCAACACCACCTCAGTATTACAATTACACTGAAGCAGCATTCAGAACAACACTACCTACACAGTTAATGACAAAACACAAGATTCCATTCTTTGTTTCCACTACATAGCACCAAATCAATCAATAAAATCATAAACCCTAATTCTTCTTACCTCAGCATCACATCCTATGAATCTCCTGCCAGTGTCAGTGCCTTGAAAAGCAACAAACTTGTCGGGCCTCTGCCTGTGCAGGATGCACTTAGGCTCAGGTTCAACAACAGAACCACAAAAATTGGACCCACGATGGTATCAGGAGTTTGCTGCAGCCAGCACATCAAAATCAGAAATATCAACTACAACAGCTCACAAATATGAACTCAAATAGATATGAACTCAAATGGAAGAAATTCCAACTATCTTCAAACCCTAACCCTAACGTAGAAGAGGAACTGACATAATTGACTTATGAAGTACTCCATCTGCATGGTGCTGAAGTCTTTCATGTCGTTCCACGCTGTTGTTCCATGATGGCATGCTCGCAGTGTGGCCGGTGTGCGAGGAGAAGAAGAGGAGAGGAGGAGCAGAGGGTGAGCTTGGGGAGAGTGAGAGATGGAGGGGAAGAGGAGAGCCGGGTGAGCGTTACGACCTGGTCCGGCCGACAGCCGGCGCTAACGGCTGCCAGGTGAGCACCCATTACCTATTAGGTGACCGTCGACCTGACATGTGGGCCACAACTGTCATAAACAGGTTTAAAATCGCCAACATGGTCATCACTTTCACTTGTTAGTTTTTGCCATAAAATTAGAGAAAAGCGGTAGTTTTTTGCCACTGTCAACAAAGTGGTAGTTCTCTAGGACGCAAGCCCCGGTTGTGGTAGTTTTTTGTTAAATACTCGCCAATTGCCATTGCTCACTTCTTTGACAAATAGTGCGGTGACAATCCTAGTGTTCTCGCCAGTCCATTCCATTATAATAATTCAACTAGCATACAAAAACAGTCATAGTTAACAAGCATCCTAGCAATCAAAAATCAAATAACACTGACAACAAGAACATCAGAAAAAAGTAAAAAATGCAAGCAAAAAATAATCTGCAGAACATCAACAAACAACCCCAACAAGATAATGCCAGGTTGACACTAGTTCTTTTATTTAGTTTTTGTTACTAGACTTTCTTATCAAGAACGTTTTAATTAACCATAGTCTGCACAGAGTTGGCATTCCTTTGGACAAATCTGGAGAAAATGTTGAGCACGTGAGGGCAAAGAAGCACTCCGTGCACTCAGTAATTGATTGTCATACTGGTACAATATCAGACTACCACTAGAATCTAATTTGAAATGTGAAAACTATGAGAGTAATGGAGCTGGTTGAGACTCTGCACCATGAGATTGCCGGAGTTCAGGGGCGCTTCTTCTGGGCTGGCGAGGACGATAAGAAGAAGTACCACATGGTTCGGTGGATGGAGATCTGTAAACCTCGCGACCAGGGCGGACTCGGGATCATGTCCTCCAAACGCATGAACATTACCCTCCTGACTCGATGACTTTGGCGGATTGCGAACGGAGAGGGTGGCCTATAGCTTCGCATGATCCAACAAAAATACCTCCGTGGCCAGCCACTCGCCTTCTGCCAGTGGTCCGTGGCTCCCGGTTTTGGCAATCCATCATTCAGCTCCTCCCAGTCCTCCGCATTGGGACCTCAATTGCGGTTGGATCTGGCACCGTCAAGCTCTTCTGGTTCGATAGATGGGCTGGGGACGTCCTCTTCGCGGCTCGGTTTCCTGACCTATTCACCATCACGGTAGATCCACGGATTTCTGTCGCGGTGGCCCTTATTGACTTAGGGCAACTCACGTTTCGGAGACCATTTGGACCGACGGAGAACGCTGATTGGCATGACTTGCTCGACTGCATCGCTCTGCACGAGCCTGATATTGATATGGGAGATGACCGCACCAGGTGGCGCCTAGAGCCATCTGGTCAATTCTCCATGAAATCACTCTACCAGGCCATGGCCCCCCTCGCCGGGGCCTGAGGCTCTCACCACCATCTGGGAGATCCGGCTCCCCTTGAAGATTAGGATCTTCTTGTGGCAATGGATTCGCGGCCGCCTCCCGTCCGGTGTGGAGGTCCTCAAACGCAACGGCCCTAGAGATGGGCATTGCCCGCTCTACGGGCCTAAAGAGGATTCAAACCATATCTTCTTCACCTGCGTGTCCGCGCAGTTCCTCTGAAGTTGTCTCCGCGAAATAGTGGGTGGAAGCTGGGACCACAACAACTTCCCCGCTCTATTCGCCGAACTCCAAGCGTTACCACCCTCGTCTCGCCACATTAGGTGGTTGACCATTGGCATGCTAGCATGTACGATGTGGACTGTTAGGAATAAGCTTGTGATTCAGTGTATCTCTCTTCGTCGCGCTACTGACACTCTGTTCAAATGGTCTAGTTACTTGCAGCTTTGGCGGCCGCTTAGCCACCCCAGGGAGAGGGACGTCATCACCTCCATCATCACCCAGTTTTGGGCGATGGCTCTCCGGATGGCCCCGCCACTTCCCCCTCCACCACCGGAGCCAGATTAGATCCTCTCTACCTCGCCACCGCCGTGTGTGTGTTGTGCGTGCCTTGTGTATGTGTTGGGCTTGTTGTGCTGTGCCTGCAACTGAACCTATGTAGTGTTTGTGTGCTTGTTTGTTGGACCTTGCGTGCGGTGCCGTTGTGTGTGTGTTGTTCGGTTAGTACCTTGTTGACTTTGTGCTCGACGGTTGCTTTATTTATAAAATGGGGCGAAAGCCTTTTTCGGTAATGGAGCTGGCACTGTTCATGATTGAGTGCAGATCGAGTTAACTAAAAATTGGTTCCACATAAAATTCGGGCCCCCCCAAAGTGCAATTTTTTTTGCTTGGTTGATAATTCAGAATAGGGTGTGGACCGCGGATAGGTTGCAACGTCGAGGGTGGCCGAATTGCAACCTTTGCCCTCTTTGCAAGCAGGTCAAGAGACGGCGGCCCACCTCCTCTTCCAGTGCCGGTTCACAGTGAGAGTGTGGACGGCGATTAAGACTTCGCTTGGTTTTCACGACATCGACCCTACAGATTGGAGACTTGTGCCCTTGGTGAGAGTTTGGTGGGAAGAGGTTTGTCACAAGAGGGGTGACTCGCGCAAGGCTCGTAACACCTTGATGATGCTTGTTGCGTGGGAAATCTGAAACGAACGCAACGCGAGGATCTTCCGCAACACCGCCGCCCCTACTACCATCGTCATCGCCAAGATTAAGGATGAAGCCTCTCTTTGGGCTCGTGCGGGTGCGAAGTATTTGAGTAATATTATGCCGCGAGAGTAATTTGTAATGGCCCGCTTGGCGGAACCATGTCTACTCCTCTTCTTAATTAACAAAAATGGCAAATCTTTTGCCTTGTTTCAAAAAAATAAATAACCATGCTACATATGGTGTGCGACATTGTCTAAGTCCAAGCTGTACAGCTGTACTGACTGATCCAGAGAAGGCATACAGATACAAGCGTCCAAAGCTGGTGAAAGCAAAACAGAGAAGAGTAACAAGTACTGTCGCCTGCAGGTTAAAAAAAGAGACTAGTATATTTGACATTGTTTTATTTTAACCGTTTCTCTTTTCTTTCGGGAGTTCCCAGCAAAACATTAGCAAACATGCAGAATATTTGAACTAATCAAGCTTTCGACAGCTCATACAGTCCCTTGCTTCAGGCAAGACAGTTGCTTTATCTCTTTGTTGCAGAGAATGAAATGACATCACAATGAATACTAACTTGAAAAGGAAAGTAGACATGAGTTTACTACTAAACATAGTTAACTTAACAAGCATCCTAGCAATCAGAAATAAGAAAAACGCTGCACAAGGTTAAAAACATATGTAGAATATTGAGGGCTGAACCAACAAATTTCTGAACTTGTATTGACATTTCATGTTTAATTTTCCTTCTTGGCCTACACAAGTAGCGATTATAGCTTGATGTTGCAGTAAGCAATTTCATTCCGACGTTATCCAAGATTAGGACTGCCGAACGGACCCTAATTTGGCTTCTCTTTTATGGATCGCAGTGTCGCAGTGGTCCAGTTCTGTTGAAAGAAGACGACAACGTGGGCCGAGTTCGTGACAGAGTCCACACTCCTGCTCTCCGATCTCCGCTGCTGCCCAAGATTGTGGGATCTCTAGCTTGGGCTTCAAATGGTGCTTCTGTACTGCTGTGTCTGAAAAGTTTTCGCTGTGACTGGCTCTTGTGACTGTTAGGAGTGGCATCCAGTTAATCTTGAAAGAAAGATCGTTATTCAGTTTCTCAAAGATTAAAAAGAGACCAGTTTAAAAAAAAAGAAGATTAAAAAGAGAGAGTGATATCCAGTTACGCATGAACTCTATTTTACCCCTCCGCTTCATAATATATGTTGCAGTCAAATTTATAGAAGAAAGTATCAATATCTACAATTCTAAATAAATACACTATAAAGTTGTATTAAAAAAGAAGAAGAATGCAATATATTATAAAATAGAGGGAGTAGAATGAACTCGGATTTTTGGCTCCTGGGTGCTCCACCCCCTATATGAACATTAAATTAAAAAAAAAAGGAAAATTCAAAAATTTCTGGGATTTGGGGATACCAAACCTGGTGCCCAATCTGCTCCCATGCGAAGTTCCATGAAAAAAATGACATTCGTGGTACTCTCAGTAAAGAAGACAAAAAAAACCTATGTACAAAAAAATTGTTTGGGTTGATCGTAGGTCGGACTGTATTTTCTTCATCAATGATACATTTCTTGGTATGTTTTCATGAAACTTCACATGGGAGTAGATTGGGCACCCAGGTTTGATATCTGAAGATTCTAGTTTTCTTAAAAAAAATTGATACTCATATAGGGGGGTGGAGCAACCAGGAGCTCCTGTGCATTTTCCAAGTAAAATGCACTACATTACAAACGCATTGCCCATGAGTGAAGAGTGGTGTCACACTATTTTTTTTATATAAAGATGCATTGCTAAATTGTTCAACAAAGAAAACAAGTTCCTCTAGCACACATCACCTGAATAACATTTTGTAAATAACCGACGCAATTTTATGCAAAGTTAAGAAAGACATGCTATTGTATATAGGTCATGAATGCGATTAGGGATGCAGAGGAAGAGCAACAGAGAGAATGAATATATTATGTGGTCAGAGTGAACCAAGGTGTCCCCGCAAAAAAAAAAAGGAGTGAACCAAAGTGGAGAGGTGTGACAACATAGTGGCGACAAGCCGAAGATGGAACTAAAAGATAACCTGAGAAAAATGAAGGATGTAGAGAAATATAAAAAATGCATCTCATTGTAACGATTTCCATGGGTCATTCTTTAAGGCCCGTTTTGGGCCTATTTTCTGTCGCTTTATGGGCCCTTAATAAATTTGTTCGAGTGCTTATATTGGACTAGCTTTGCTCTCTGGGAGCTCCTATCTACCGCTTATTGCGGTAGGCTGTCGGACAAATGCACAGGCGGCCCCGACTGGGCCGTCCCACTGGTAAACAAGCGAAGCGAGCAGATGTGCCAGCGATCGACCACTATAGCAATCGAGCATTACCTAGGATCGAACACGAGACGTCCAGCAAAGAAACTTTTCGTGCTAGCCACCATAGATAATGACAGGTAGTGATAATGTTGCAGGGCAGGCTTATAAGAACCAATACCAACGTAGATCCAGTCATTTCCTTTTCTTTTTTCTTTTCGTGTTTTTGGATTTTTTGTTCGAATTTCAAAAAATGTTCTTGAACCTGAAATTTGTTCACAAATTCAAAATAATGTCCGTGTTTCCATTTTTTTTGCAAATTTCAAATAATAATCGTGTTTTCACCATATTGTACAAAAAAACTTTAGAAATTCTTCACTTTTGGGGAAATGTTCAGTATTTCAAAATTTGTTCATGTTTATAAAAAATGGATTTTTGTATAATTAATGTTTCATGAAACACGAACACTTTTCACTCAAAACATTTTCTAAAAATGTGAACATTTTTTTAATATATGTACAATATCTAAAACCAGAACATTTTCTGAAACTCATAAAAAATTTGAAAACGCAATTTGTTTTTTGAAAACTGGAACTTTTTTGAAACTCCCAAAGAAATTTGAATTCAGGAACAGTTTTTGAATTTGCGATTTTTTTTCTCAAAACCGGAACTATTTTTGGAAACACAAACTTTTTCTAAAAACGTGAACATTTATTGAAACCCGTGAATTTTTTTGAAAACCAGAACATTTTTTGGAAAGACAAACATTTTTTTAAACTCCTGAATAAATTTAAAACACAAATAAATTTTGGAAAATTGTGAACAATTATGAAACTCATGAACAGTTTTTCAAAAATAATTAAAAATTAAAACAAAAAGGGAAGAAAAATAAAAAGAAAAATGGGAGAAAAAAACCAGGAAACAAATAAAAATAGAAACAGAAAAACCCCGGTGCAGGAACCTCCTAGAAGGTTCCAAAACCGGAAAGAAACCAACTAGAAACCTCCTAGAAGGTTCTTAAAACAGGGATCGATGAAGCGCTGAACGGGCCGGCCTAGGTCATCGCTCGCTTTGTGAACCCCTGTGCGATTGCTCGACAACTTGAAGCAACATTCGTCATATAGGTCTTTCCTTGCTCTTTTACTGCATGAAGGATGTCAGTTACTACACCACGTTTGATTTTTTTTAGGGAAACCAAGTTTGATTTGTAAGGCGCTTTGTTGTGGGTTTTTTGCCTCTACAAATGGTTGATACAAGGAATTATCTTCTTTTTAAAATAGTTTGGATTGCTTACCACATGTGTCATATGATAATACAAGAGAGATGTTTGGTTCGGTGTACTGTAACATAACCCGTTAACATCGGTATCTGATTACGTTGGTTTTTGTTTGGTTCGAATTAATTGTAATCAGATTACACTGTTTGGTTCTTTGCCTCTGCCCTATCTATGGCGCGGCTGCAGCCATGAGCCTCAGCCTAGAAGCCAACCTCTTCGTTTGCACAACGCTCATCGAGTTCTACAGAACCTGCAGCTCTGGCGCATCCCGGATTGGCATCAGGGGCAGCGGTCGCAGGGTTGTGAGTTCATCCCGTTTTGAGGAAGCGGCTGGTTTCTTACTCTCGGTCAAAGAGGCACAAGGGTATACTTGTTCACTATTTTGTGCATATACTATGTCTATCATTTACAAGTATTGTTTTTGTATAAAAAGTGACAAAAATCAAAGTGCAAACTAAAGAATGGCAAAAAATGAATTACAAAGTAAGAAGTGGCAAATTGTCAAAGTCAAAATTCCAAAGCAAGTAGTGGTTAAAAATCAAATTGCCCTGTTTTGAAACGGAGGGAGTAGTTATTAGAGGCGGTTTTAAAAAGTGTCACCGTAATGTTTCAAAAAACCCATCAGAAGACAATAATATTGTAAAGCCGGTCCTTCCAGTGTCTCTGCCCTCATCGGGCGTTGTCTCGCTCATTCGACGTCGTCCGCTGCGAACCCACATCGACATCTAAGCTCCACCGTGCGTCGACGAGTCGTCGCTGGAGCTAAAGTGCGATGACGATTCTTCACTCGGGAGCTAGAGCGCGCTATTCCTTCTCGTTGATGAAGGCGTTTTCCGCAACCACTACCAGCCATGGCGAGTGGCGGTACCCCAGTGGGCCGCTGGGGGCGGCGGTAACCTCGACCGCCTGTTAAGGCTTCTCTACTCAATTCATCGAATCCATGGCGAGTTACAAGTAATGGAGGGGGGAGAAAGGGGATCGAGGGAGAAGCTAGGGTTCCAGAGAGGAGAAAAGTCGGGGAGGGGAATAGAATTACAACCCAGTTCACTCGATGTCTTTCTCTGTCACACACACACACACACACACACACACACACACACACACACACACACACACACACACACACACACACACACACTTATCCACCAAATTCCCAAGTGGCTGGGTCGAAGAGTCTGCTGGGCCGCTTCATCCTCTTGGGACTGGCCTGGAGGTCTTCGCTGGCGGGTTGGTATGCCTCTGGGCCTGTGACATTCTCTCCTCCTTCAGCGATGCCTTGTCCCCAAGCCGCAACACCAGGGAAACGACTGCGAAGCTCGAAGTAATCTTCCCATGATGCGAGCGAAACCGGATGACCTACCCATTGAACTTGCACTTGAGGGATCTTGGCAGCACCACGGTTCACCATGCGACTGGCCAGAACACGCTCCGGAATCGCCGTGTTGATGATGGTGCTGCTAGAGTAGGAAGCTCTGGCATTGATGTAGCGTCTGGTGGTAGGGCGCCGCGGAGGAGGGGCACATGGAAGACCGGGTGCACCTTGCTGTGTTCCGGTAACCACATGCGGTATGTCACCAGGCCAATGCGCTTGAGCACCTGAAATGGACCAAAATACCGAAAAGACATCTTGTGGTTAGCCTGTGCTACGACTGACACCTGCACATACGGTCGCAGCTTGACAAACACCCAATCCCGTTGAGAAAAAGTCTATTTTGAGTGATGCTTGTCTGCCTGTTCCTTCATTATCTCTCGTCCTCGGTGTAATTATTGTTTAATAAGATCAAGCATCAGGGTGCGTTCATGCATCCAGACTGTGAGGTCATGTGGTGCCGCTGCAGAGGCGTCCAGAATGCCAAAATGTCAAGGGGAGTGGCCATAAAGCATCTCAAATGGGGACATCCCAAGGGCTGAGTGCAGCGCGGTATTGTACCAGAACTCAGCCAAATGTAACCATTGGAACCAGCGATGTGGGTAGTTATGAACAAAGCAATGGAGGTAAGATTCCATACAATGGTTCACTTTTTCCGTTGTGCCATCAGTCTAGGGATGATACACCGAAGACATGCGCATGTCTGTACCCACCTGCCGGAAAAGCTCCTTCTAAACCAAGCTAGTGAAGATAAGATTGCAATTCGAGACTAGAGCATACGGAACACCGTGATACTTGTAAAGACTTGTCATGAAGGTTGATGCCACTTGGATAGTTGAGAAAGGATGGGTGAGAGGCACAAAGTGTGCATATCTGGTGAGCTTGTCCACAACCACCATGATACAAGTATACCCCCTGGATTTAGGCAAACCTTCCACGAAATCCAGGGTGACCATATGCCAGGGATGTGGCGGCACTTCCAATGGCCGGAGAAGGCATGGGGTGCAAACATGCTCTGGTTTCGCTTGCTTGCACACTCCACAAGCAGGCACAAACTTGGTGACATCAACTTTCATGTTGGGCCATGCAAAAAGGCGTTTGAGCCGATCATAATTGACATGAATCCCTGAGTGACCACCCACTGGGATCGAGTCCACCGAACGCAAGATCATCTGATGAGCTATGGAATTGGATCCCAGCCACACTTGACCTTTATATCGAATCACCCCATCATGTATTGTGTGGGGATCTGCCGCATTCCGAGAACCAATGTACTTCTGGAGGATAGCATGAGCCTGCCGGTCCGTTTGATATCCAGTAGTGATCTCTTCCAACCACGTGGGAAGCTCCACCGACACAGTCGCAATCATGCCCTCCCGTCGTGATAGAGCATCAACTTCACGATTCTCAATCCCTACACAATCCGGTACTGCAGCCCCAAGAGCCTAGTGAGTGCTCGACGCTGCCAAGGCATGGTCAACTGTTGATCATCCAAGTGAGAGAGACTGCGTTGATCAGCCCAGATAATGAATTCACCGGTTTGTAGGTACGGCCGCCAATGGTCCCACGGCCATAAGGATTTCCATGAACTCCTTCTCGTACACTGACAACCCTTGATTGCGTGGGCCCAGGGCCTTGCTGAAGAAGGCCAACGGATGGCCGTCTTGCATAAGAACTGCCCCAACCCCCATGATAGAGGTGTCTGTCTCCACCTCAAACGTGCGATCGAACCGCAGCAAGGCCAGCACTAGCGTGATGATGAGGGACGATTTAAGGTGCTGAAACGTGGCCTCCGTATCCTCAGTCCATTGGAATACCACCCCTTTCTTCAGCAAATTCGTCAGAGTTTGACTCATGATTCGGAAGTTATGGACGAGACAACGATAGTACCCAGCCAACCCAAGGAAGCCTCTGACCTCTTTGACCGTGATTGGTGTTGGCCAATCCTGGACTGCTGCAATGTTCTTATCATCCGTGGGCACACCACCAGAACTAATGACGTGTCCCAGGTAGGTGAGTCATTGCTCGGCAAACTTGCACTTAGTATACTTGAGATGAAACTGATGTTCAGACAGCAGTTGAAACACTTGTTTCAGCAATGACAAATGCTGCTCTATAGTAGCACTGTGGCTAGAATGTCATCAATAAAACCTAGCACCCCTTTTCTCAGCAATGGTGACAGGACAATGTTCATAGTTCCTTGGAAGGTTGCAGCCCCCCCCCCCCCCCCCCCCCATGACTCCATAGGGCATAACCTTAAATTCATAGTGTCTGTGATGTGTCTTGAATGTTGTTTTAACTTCTCTATTGCCACGTTGTTGACGCGTAGAGAAGGTGGGTTTCTGGAGATAATCTGGCAAATATGATACCATATGTTAAGGCCTATCTACTCAATTCATTGAATCCATAGTGAGGTACAGGTAATGGAGGGAGGAGAAAGGGGATCGGGAGGAAAAGCTAGGGTTCCAGAGAGGAGAGAGGTCGGGAAGGGGAATAGAATTACAACCCAATTCACTCGATGCCCTTATGTGTCTCACACACACTTATCCACCCATGGAGTCTGTTGGGCCGCTTCCTCCTCTTGGGCCTGGCTGGGAGGTCTTCGTCGGCGGGCTGGTCTGCCTCGGGGCCCGTGACACCGCCCTCTCCGAAGACCTCGACCTCGACTGCGACTCCGCCTCCCCCTCCCTTGGTATGAGTGATTATTTGGGAGATGGTTGTGTGTGTTGTGCCATTGATTTCTGTCCTTATTAAAGCCAGTAAGCGAATCGCAAAACCCTTAGCGAGAGTACAAACCAAGCCCAGATCCGAGCTGCGGAGCGCTGTCCTTCTTCATCCAGTGAACCCCCTTTCTCTATTGCTCGCTTTGCTTGCGGAGTGTCTTTGCCGCTTGTTCGATCCGCATGGCACAACAGGCCGTATGCGTGCTCTGTATTTTGGGTCGGGATTTGTTGGCTGCCGAGCGAGTGTAGGTTGGGATTAGTTTGATTGATTAATCAAGGTTACTACGCTTGTGATGCCGCTCCTGAAATTAGTCATAGATTTGTTGATTTGTTGATTAGTGCTCGAGCTGATACTACTGAATATTGTCTCTGTTCTAGGCAGGGGAGGGGACCGGCCTATGCCATGCGTACAGATTCTAATGATATGTTTCTGTTATCACTCATTTTTGTTGGTACTCACTCATTTTCATTATTTTTTATGGGGAACAGGTGCTGCTCGCGCGTCCCCTTCACGCAATCATGCTGTGCTTGAGGATAAAGCTCTAATCCGCGCTGTGCTTGAGGACAAAGCTCTACTTCGACATGCCCCGCACGCACCTTTCACGTGGTGAATTCCCCCATCAACACTTCGTCTGTTTGCCGCGGTGCGACACCGCTCCCGGCCGGCCCCTCCGGCGCACAGCGACGCCAACAACAATACCTTATCATCTTCTCCTGCCATCAGAGGAGGACCTCCATTGTTTGGTGTTTCTGGATCGTTCATTTGGTTTGCTAGGGGCGATGCTGCTCGCGGGCGCCACAAGCTTTTCGATCAATCTAGGTGCCTATCACCTTCTTAGCCGACGATATCCGCCCCCATATACATGATATCACACATATGAGTAGGCTCATGAGCATCATACATTTGGGGTTGTTTGGCTGAAATTTTCTCAACCGTATGGTTGCTCTGTATGCATTGATTATTTGGATGGACATCCAATCACATGCTAATATATTTTCTCCATTTTAGAATGTAAAACATTTTGTTGAGGAACTATTAGCATTAAACACTTGATAAATTTAAGAATGACAAAGCAAATATCTTCAAGCATCTTGATTATAGGAGACCGGATAACTTTGGCTCAGTTAACACATACTGTATGTAAGATGAGCATGTCATACTTGAGGAAAGGATAGCACAAATATTCCATTGTTTTACTATTCAATTCGATATAAAATGGACAGCTGTTCTTTGGAATGCGGTTGGGTCTAGGATTCTCCCCATTACAGTGATTATTCCTTTTTACACCATCTTTATTTAGAAATTCTGGTATCCATTCATGTAATAGTTGTTTCTCAGCTTCTGTCTCGGTAATCAATTTTCACAAAAGGGTGACAAGAGGGTGATTATTCAATGTGCAGGGCCCCTTGCTCTTGAGTCGGCTTAACTCATTTGCAGTTCGCGCAAAACCTCGCATCCCGCCGACCCGCATAACTCATTTGCAGCTCGCGCAAAACAATTTTTGAGGGCCGGCGCGGGCTGGCACAGATGCAGACCCCACATAATGGACCCGTAAAAAAGCATATTCACGGAATATACTTTTTTATGGGTCGGCTTATGCGGGTTCTGATCTGGCGCAGCTCGTCCCGACCCGTAAAACTTAAATTGATCTATCATAATGATTTTATTTGCTTTTGCAACAACATTAGATACAAAATATATCACCAAATCTTGGATAGAATAGCAAATCCAAAGAAAACAAGAACCACAAGAATGCATTTCAGAAAATTTCCAACTTCCATAACTGCTCCCATTAGTTGTAGCAATATCTTCTCCATGCACTCATTGTTGATCTATGGATTCATTATCTTGTTTTGTTCATTCTTGATGCTTTCTTCATTCTTCATCTTTGGTTTCGAAGAAGTCGACGTTGCTTCCCCTCTAGTTGCACATGCAGCCGCAATCATAACCTTCGATTGTACTAAGGAGTGCACTAACATCTATTAAGTTTCTTTCTATCAACAAATCAATGTATTGGCCTTCCCAAAACCAAAATGAGCATCCATCGTCCTACACAAAAGATTGAGAAATCTCGGAATGAGCTACGGTACTTGAACTTAAGAATGAGCTATGGAACGAGCTACCGCAAGTGTATGTACCCCATCGTTTTCGCATTTGTAGAACACCCATCCGGGGTGCTTCGGCATGCCTGAAGTGAGCCGCAGCACTTGGCGCGGGCAGTCGTCGCACTGTATGAGCGGCATCGGCAGGCCACAAAGACGCTGCGCGAGCACCGAGCCTGGTGGACGGCCGGACGAGTCCATGCCCGCAAACCTTCGGCGGCGGCGGGCGGACGAACCCGCGCCCGCATGCGGCGATGCACCCTTGCCTGGGCTGTGGGAGAGGCTCGCCGACCACTCCATCGCCTGGGGCAGCAACTGGTGGCCGGAGAAAAGCCAAATCCGGTGGTCGGCGATGAAGCACCGCAGATCTGCAAATCCGGCGGTCCGCCGACGCAGGGAGGAAGGGAAGGGAGGCCTCGTGCGCGTGGAGGCCTTCCGGCGTGCTCCTGCCGGCTGCTCTCACCGGAATCTTGGGCGGCGGCCAGCGGCGGCGCGAGGGGGAGGAGGGGTGGTTGGTGGGAGAAAGTGCGGGATGAAATGTCCCCCCCCCAACCGCTTCCTCTTATATGCAGGGCACGGCAGCCGCGGGGGGGGGGGGGGGGGGGGGGGGGACCCGCATTTTCCCGGGTTGGGACGGAGAATTTGCCGCGCCCCGCCAAATTTTTTGCGGGCCGAGGCGGGATGCGGGTTCTGATCGGGATGCTTTTTCGGCCCTGACCCGTATTTTGGCGGTTATTTTAGGGGTCGGGGTGGGATGTGGGGTCTGCTAGAATTGCTCTTAGAACATGGTGTGGTTTTCACGTTGCTGTCCTGTTTTTTCCTCCATTTTTTTCTTGTCTTGTTCTACTGCCATTGTTCTATGAATTTTATCCACTTATTTTGTAGTTTAACGCTGCTGGTCATCGGCTGGTCTAAATTACGCATCTTGAGCAATCAAACTGAGCCTATTTATGCTTACATAATAGTGCTTAGAAGCTCCATCATCTGCTTCCTAGTGTAACTACAAGCAAAGAATACTTCAGGCTTGATCAAGTTTTTTGTCATAGTATTAACTGATTATTGTATACATACCATGATAGTTTTAGGACGGCGATAACGGCCGAACGATTCGTTCGGCATGGGAGCAGGGATGGACCGAACTGTTCTGTTCGATACCAACAGCCTCTCAGCACGAACGCCTGATTAGACAGGCCCAATACTAGCTTCCTGGCCCAAACAAAAATCCCTTTGCACCAAAAATATAGAGAAAAATGTAGACAAATGTAAAACTAGTAGAGAAAAAACTGTACTATACAGAAAATTCAGAAAATGATACTGCATTAGGAATTACAATGAGTGATTAATTGCCAACTGAGACACATAAAAAATGGCTACGTTCAGTATGTTACAAAAATAAAACATGCATGATAAAAAAAGAAACATTAGTACAAAATTGTGACGATGAATATGAACAAAGGCAAAAGTGTTACACATGGCAAGTTTTACAAATTTTATTTTCTAAAAAAATACATGGCGTGTTTTTTTTTGGGGGAGGGGGTGTTATTTTTCAAAAAGAAAGTACTTGTAAATTTCACACTGTACATGGAGAAAATTGCGTATTAAAAAATGAAAAAACCTACGGAATGTTGCCATGATCTTATGACAGAAATGAATATGCTATAATCTCATGTCATGATCCATACACTAAAATGTGGACTACGAAATGCCATGATCCATACAATAAAATTTCCATCATGCATAGACTTAACTTGCCATGGTCCCGTGCAAAAGAAATTTGCCATGTTGCAAAAAGGAACAAAGAATGGTCATGGTGCATATAGTTAAATTAGCCATGATCATAACCAAAATCATATTATTGCATATATTTGACATGGCAAAAAAAGTAAAATCAGCCATGTTAATAAAGGTCAAATAAATAGTAAATCTTGCCATGGCAATAAAAGTTAAAAATTGCCATGGGAATTTAGGTAAATTTTCCATGTTAATAAAGGTAAATTAGCCATGGCAAACAAAAAGTAAAACTTGCCATGGCAATAAAAATAAAAATTGCCATGAGAATTTCCGTAAATTTGCCATGGCAAAATTCACTAAATGTTTTTGCCATGGTAAGAAAAGTCTGACTTCGTCTAGAAAAAAGAAAGTTGCCATGGCAAGAAATGAAGGAAATATGCCCTAGAGGCAATAATAAAGTTGTTATTTATATTTCCTTATATCATGATAAATGTTTATTATTCATGCTAGAATTGTATTAACCGGAAACTTAGTACATGTGTGAATACATAGACAAACAGAGTGTCCCTAGTATGCCTCTACTTGACTAGCTCGTTAATCAGAGATGGTTAAGTTTCCTAACCATAGAAATGTGTTGTCATTTGATGAACGTGATCACATCATTAGAGAATGATGTGATGGACAAGACCCATCCGTTAGCTTAGCATAATAATCGTTTAGTTTTATTGCTATTACTTTCTTCATGACTTATACATATTCCTCTGACTATGAGATTATGCAACTTCCGAATACCGGAGGAACACTTTGTGTGCTATCAAACGTCACAACGTAACTGAGTGATTATAAAGATGCTCTACAGGTGTCTCCGATGGTGTTTGTTGAGTTGGCATAGATCGAGATTAGGATTTGTCACTCCGTGTATCGGAGAGGTATCTCTGGGCCCTCTCGGTGATGCACATCACTATAAGCCTTGCAAGCAATGTGACTAATGAGTTAGTTGCGGGATGATGCATTACAGAATGAGTAAAGAGACTTGACGGTAACGAGATTGAACTAGGTATGATGATACCGACGATCGAATCTCGAGCAAGTAACATACCAATGACAAAGGGAATAAGGTATGATGTTGTGCGGTTTGACCAATAAAGATCTTCGTAGAATATGTAGGAGCCAATATGAGCATCTAGGTTCCGCTATTGGTTATTGACCGAAGATGTGTTTCAGTCATGTCTACATAGTTCTCGAACTTGTAGGGTCCGCACGCTTAACGTTCGATGACGATTTGTATTATGAGTTATGTGTTTTGGTGACCGAAGTTTGTTTGGAGTCCCAGATGAGATCACGGACATGACGAGGAGTCTCGAAATGGTTGAGAGGTAAAGATTGATATACTGGAAGGTTATATACGGACACCGGAATGGTTCCGATAAGGTTCGGGGATTTATCGAAGTACCGGGAGGCTACCGGAACCCCCCGGAAAAGTTAATGGGCCTATTGGGCCATAGTGGAGGAGAGGAGGTAGGCCACAGGAGGTGGCACATGCCCCCTTGCCCCAATCCGAATTAGACAGGAGGAGGGGGCGCGGCCCCCCTCTTTCCTTCTCCCTCTCTCTCCTTTCCCCTTTCCCCCTCTCCGTTGGAAGGAAAGGGGGGCCGAATCCTACTAAGAACGGAGTCCTAGTAGGACTCCCCTCTCCTGGCGCACCCCCCTTGGGCCGGCCACCTCCTCCCCCCTCCTTTATATACGTGGGCAAGGGGGCACCCCAAAGGCACAACAGTTGTTTCTTAGCCGTGTGCGGTGCCCCCCTCCACAGTTTACCACCTCGGTCATATTGTCGTAGTGCTTAGGCGAAGTCCTGCGTGGATCACATCACCAACACCGCCGCCACACCGTCGTGCTGACGGAACTCTCCCTCGACCCTCTACTAGATCAAGAGCTCGAGGGACGTCATTGTGCTGAACGTGTGCTGAACACGGAGGTGCCGTACGTTCGGTACTTGGATCGGTTGGATCGTGAAGACGTTCGACTACATCAACCGCATTACATAACACTTCCGCTTTTGTTCTACAAGGGTACGTGGACACACTCTCCCGTCTTGTTGCTATGCTTCTCCTAGATAGATCTTGCGTGATCGTAGGAATTTTTTTGAATTACTACGTTCTCCAACAAGAAAAGTTTGACATCGGCTTGAAAAAAGAAACTTGCCATGGGCATGTTAGTGAATTTGCCGTGGGACATCTAGTGAATTTTGCCATGCAAATTCACTAAAAAAATTGTCATGGTAAGAAAGGTTTGACATTGTCTTGAAAGAAGAAAGTTGCCATGGCAAGAAAAGTTTGACATCGGCTTGAAAAAAGAAACTTGCCATGGGCATGCAAGTGAATTTCTCGTGGGACATCTAGTGATGAAGTTTGAAATCGTCTTGAAAAAAGAAGTTGCCATGGCAAGAAAAAGTTTGACATCGGCTTGAAAAGAGAAACTTGCCACGGGCATGTTAGTGAATTTACCGTGGGACATCTAGTGAATTTTTCCAAGGCACATTCACTAAAAAAATGCCATGGTAAGAAAAGTTTGGCATCGTCTTGAAAAAAGAAAGTTGCCATGGCAAGAAAAGTTTGACATCGGCTTGAAAAAACAAACTTGCCATGGGCATGTTTGTGAATTTGTCGTGGGAGGTCTATTGAATTTTCCATGGCAAATTCACTGAAAAAATTACCATGGTAAGAGAAGTTTGACATTGTCTTGTAAAATTGCCATGATGATCTACTAAAAAGTTGCCATTCTCTTGGAAATTAAAGTAAGTTTGACATGCAAATACATGAAACTATAATTTGTCATGGTGTATAAACTAAATTTGTAGTGGTCAATTACTAAATTTACCATGATCAAAATGAAAATAAAATTGCCATGCTTATTTAACGAGAAAATAAAATTTGCCATGGTCAAAATACTAAAATAACCATGATAAATGAAATAAATTTGCCAGGTTTAATTAAAATGAAATTTACCAACTTCATCAGTAGTAGCATCGATCTACAAGGGAACAAAGTGCGAACCAGATTACTTATAGATGAGTTTCAGAGTCATGCAGAGCCATCAATTATACCACGAACCAACACAAACATTAGTTGACGAAACATATTGCATCTAGAATCGTGCGACACTAGCAATAACAAAAGAAAAAATCTTCTGTTGTTACCTGTCCATAGTCTATGGTGCCCTTGGCATTGAACCTGAACCTGAGCGCAAGATCCTGCTCACCAACCAAGCCCATGAGACCCCATGGCAAGATCCTGCTCACCACCTATCAGACCCCCACACACGAGAGCAGCAGACCAGCCGACCCCGCACAAGGCCACAAGCCGCTCGACGAATTGCACCCAGGAGGCCAGGAGAGGAGGGCGGGCCTAGCAGAGGCGGGCGAAGACGAC
Organism: Triticum timopheevii; assembly: GCA_963921465.1. NCBI lineage: Eukaryota > Viridiplantae > Streptophyta > Magnoliopsida > Poales > Poaceae > Triticum > Triticum timopheevii. The sequence continues at coordinate 183,571,466 of OY997262.1, forward strand.
ATGCTGGTGGAGGATGTTGTTCCAGCTCTCTCTCACTCAGGACTAGAGGTAGAAGAAGGAGAAGCACAATACACATGACTTTCATCCGGCTGCACACACAACCCCGTTACTATCCCCAGAGCACCAACTCACACGATAGGCAGTAGTACAAGGAGGTTTAAATCCCAGGCGCAGTCACGCACGGGCGCTGCCCACTCCTACTCGGCCGCATGCACGATCTGCATGCACGCGCTTGCTCACGACGCGCACTGCGTGACTGCACCAACAGATCGCCACGACCCAGCCTATCTACCTTGGCGACTACGCCACACACACGCCACACACGCACACATGCGCTACACACATACATGCGCACTTTGCCACGGCTTCTGCTACGTCCCCGCACGTCCCGCGTGCACTCGACACGCCCGATGAGCCCGACCGCACCAGTGTCTCCCGAACGTCACGCGCGCACCCGACGTGCCCCGACGAGCCCGACCACACACGTCGTGGCTTATACCAACACGCACCCCCTAAGCCATGGCCTAGAAGAGTCTGTTGTCGTCGACGTTGGCGCCGGCCAAGAGAGCCTGCTCCGCCGCCGGTCCTTTCCGCAATTGCGGGCACTCACGCCGGAAGTGCCCGTGCTCCACGCATATTTAGCAGCGCCCACGGCGCTTCCCTCCGTTACCCGACGATGTGACCGCCGCGCCGTCGTTGTCGTGGTCGCCGAAGCCGTGTCCACCTTGCCGTCGCTCCCGAGCCGCCCACTGTGTCGCCGTCATCATCAGCTGCCCGTCCATGCGTTGGTTTTCCTTGAAGAGGAAAGGGTGATGCAGCAATAGTAGCGTAAGTATTTTCCCTCAGTTTTTGAGAACCAATGTATCAATCCAATAGAAGGCTCCTCAAAAGTCCCACGCACCTACACAAACAAACAAGGAACTCGCAACCAACACAATAAAGGGGTTGTCAATCCCTTCACGACCACTTGCGAAAGTGAGATCTGTTAGAGATAGTATGATAAGATAAATATATTTTTGGTATTTTATAATATAGATGCAAAAAGTAAAGATGCAAATAAAAGTAGATTGGAAGCAAATATGATAATAGATAGACCCGGGGGCCATAGGTTTCACTAGAGGCTTCTCTCAAGATAGCATAAGTATTACGGTGGGTGAACAAATTACTGTCGAGCAATTGATAGAAAAGCGAATAATTATGAGATTATCTAGGCATGATCATGTATATAGGCATCACGTCCGCAACAAGTAGACCGACTCCTGCCTGCATCTACTACTATTACTCCACACATCGACCGACTCCTGCCTGCATCTAGAGTATTAAGTTCATAAGAACAGAGTAATGCATTAAGCGAGATGACATGATGTAGAGGGATAAACTCAAGCAATATGATATGAACCCATCTTGTTATCCTCGATGGCAACAATACAATATGTGCCTTGCAACCCTTTCTGTCACTGGGTAAGGACACCGCAAGATTGAACCCAAAGCTAAGCACTTCTCCCATGGCAAGAAAGATCAATCTAGTAGGCCAAACCAAACTGATAATTCGAAGAGACTTGCAAAGATAACTCAATCATACATAAAAGAATTCAGAGAAGATTCAAATATTATTCATAGATAAACTTGATCATAAACCCACAATTCATCGGATCTCGACAAACACACCGCAAAAAGAGTGTACATCAAATAGATCTCCACAAGAGAGGGGGAGAACATTGTATTGAGATCCAAAAAGAGAGAAGAAGCCATCTAGCTAATAACTATGGACCCCTAGGTCTGTGCTAAACTACTCACAACTCATCGGAGGGGCTATGGTGTTGATGTAGAAGCCCTCCATGGTCGATTCCCCCTCCGGCAAAGCGCCGGCGAAGGCTCCAAGATGAGATCACGCAGATACAGAAGGTTACGGCGGTGGAAATTGTGTTTCATTGGCTCCCTGGATGTTTTCGGGGTACGTAGGCTTATATAGGAGGAAGAAGTACGTCGGTCGACGCCCGAGGGGCCCACGAGACAGGGGGCGCGCCCTATAGGGGGGCGCCCTCCTATCTCGTGGAAGCTTCGGCTGATTCTTGACTTGCACTCCAAGTCCTCTGGATCACATTCGTTTCAAAAATCACGCTCCCGAAGGTTTCATTCCATTTGGACTCCGTTTGATATTCCTTTTCTTCGAAATACTGAAATAGGCAAAGAAACAACAATATGGGTTGGGCCTCCGGTTAGTAGGTTAGTCCCAATAAATGATATAAATGCGTAAAATAAAGCCCATAAACATCCAAAAGGGGTAATATAATAGGATGGAACAATCAAAAATTATAGATACGTTGGAGACGTATCAAGCATCCCCAAGCTTATTTCCTACTCGTCCTCGAGTAGGTAAATGATAAAAAAGAGAATTTTTGATGTGGAATGCTACCTAGCATAATTCTCAATGTAATTTTCTTTATTGTGGCATGAATGTTCAGATCCAAATGATTCAAAATAAAATTTCATAGTGATAAAAGAAATAGTAACACTTCAAGCATACTAATCAAAGTAATCATGTCTTCTCAAAATAACATGGCAAAAGAAAGTTCATCCCTACAAAATCATATAGTTAGGCTATGCTTCATTTTCTTCACACAAAGATGTTCCCAACTTCTATACCCCCGATGACAAGCCAAGCAATTGTTTCATACTTAAATAATCTCAAACTTTTTCAACCTTCACGCAATACATGAGCGTGAGCCATGGATATAGCACTATGGGTGGAATAGAATATGATGATGGGGATTGTGTGGAGAAGACAAAAAAGGAGAAAGTCTCACATTGACGAGGATAATCAACGGGCTATGGAGATGCCCATCAATTGATGTCAACATGAGGAGTAGGGATTGCCATGCAACGGATGCACTAGAGCTATAAATGAATGCTCAACAAAAGAAAACTAGTGGGTGTGCATCCAAATTGTTTGCTCACGAAGACCTAGGGCATTTGAGGAAGCCCATCGTAGGAATATACAAGCCCAGTTCTATAATGAAAAATTCCCACTAGTATGGAAAAGATAACTTATGAGATCACTATATGAAAAACATGGTGCTACTTTGAAGCACAATATATGAGACTCACTACATGAAGAACAAGGTGCTACTTTGAAGCACAAGTGTGGAAAAAGAGATAGTAACATTGCCCTTTTTATTTATTTTCTTTTTCTTTTTTTATTTTTTCTTTTATTTTTTCTTTTTCTTTTTTTGGGCCTTTTTTTTCTTTTGGCCTTTCTTCTTTTTTTTTCTTTTTTTTCTTTGGGCAATGCTCTAATAATGATGATCATCACACTTCTATTGATTACAACACGTGAATTACAACTCAAAACTAGAGCAAGATATGACTCTATATGAATGCCTCCGGCGGTGTACCGGGATGGTGCAATGAATCAAGAGTGACATGTATGAAAAATAATGCATGGTGGCTTTGCCACAAATACGATGTCAACTACATGATCATGCAATGGCAATATGACAAAAGTAAAGTATGTCATGATGATGATAAACGGAACGGTGGAAAGTTGCATGGCAATATATCTCGGAATGGCTATGGAAATGCCATAATAGGTAGGTATGGTGGCTGTTTTGAGAAAGATATAAGGAGGTTTATGTGTGATAGAGCGTATCGTATCACGGGGTTTGGATGCACTGGCGAAGTTTGCACCAACTCTCAAGGTGAGAAAGGGCAATGCACGGTACCGAAGAGGCTAGCAATGGCGGAAAGGTAAAAGTGCGTATAATCCATGGACTCAACATTAGTCAAAAGAACTCATATACTTATTGCAAAAATTTAGAAGTCATCAAAAATCAAGTACTACGCGCATGCTCCTAGGGGGATAGATTGGTAGGAAAAGACCATTGCTCGTCCCCGACCGCCACTCATAAGGATGCACAAGCCAGGTACACTTCATGTTTCAAATTTGTTACACAACTTTAACCATACGTGCATGCTACGGGAATTGCTAACTTCAACACAAGCATTATTTGAATTCATAATCACCCAACTAGCATGACTTTAATATCACTACCTCCATATCTCAAAACAATTATCAAGTATCAAATTGATCATAGCATCCAATTCACTTCCTATGATAGTTTTTATTATACCCAACTTCGATGCCTACCATTCTAGGACCAATTTTATAACCATAGCAAATACCATGCTGTTCTAAAAGACTCTCAAAATAATATAAGTGAAGCATGAGAGACTAGCAATTTCTACAAAAATAAGTCACCACCATGCTCTAAAAGATATAAGTGAAGCACTAGAGCAAAAACTATCAAGCTCAAAAGATATAAGTGAAGCACATAGAGTATTCTAATAAATTCAAATCAAATAGGCTTATCCAAAAAGGTGTGTACAGCAAGGATGATTGTGGTAAACTAAAAATCAAAGACTAATATAATACACAATGCTCCAAGCAAAACACATATCATGTGGCGAATAAAAATATAGCTCAAAGTAAAGTTACAAATGAACGAAGACGAAAGAGGGGATGCCTTCCTGGGGCATTCCCAAGCTTAGGCTTTTGGCTATCCTTAAATATCTTGGGGTGCCTTGGGCATCCCCAAGCTTAGGCTGTTGCCCCTCCTTATTCCATATTCCATAAAAGCTTTACCCAAAACTTGAAAACATCACAACACAAAACTCAACAGGAAATCTTATAAGCTTCGTTAGTGAAAGAAAACAAAACCACCACATAAGGTACTGTAATGAACTCATTATTTATTTATTTTGGTGTTAAACCTACTGTAATCCAACTTCTCTATGGTTTATAAACTATTTTACTAGCCATAAATGCATCGAAATAAGCAAACAACACACGAAAAACAGAATCTGTCAAAAACAGAACAGTCTGTAGCAATCTGTAACTAACGCAAACTTCTGGAACTCTAAAAATACTACCAAAATAGGAAGTCCTGGAAAATTTGTTTATTGATCAGCAGCAAAAATAATCAACGCAACAGCACATTCCTGTGATTTAAAAAAACTAATTTTGTGCACGCAAAGTTTCTGTTTTTCAGCAGAATCGAATCAACTATCATCATAGGTTATCCTATAGGTTCTACTTGGCACAAACACTAATTAAAAGATAAAAACACATCCAAACAGAAGGTAGATGCAAGATTTATTACTAAACAGGAGCAAAAACAAAAAACACAAAGAAAATTGGGTTGCCTCCCAACTAGCGCTATCGTTTAACGCCCCTAGCTAGGCATAAAAGCGAAGATAGATCTAACGAGTGCCATCTTTGGCACTAAATTCATAAGTAGCTCGCATGATAGATTCATAAGGTAATTTGACTTTCTTTCTTGGAAAGTGCTCAATGCCTTTCTTTAATGGAAATTGGAATCTAATATTCCCTTCCTTCATATCAATAATCGCGCCAATCGTTCTAAGGAAAGGTCTACCAAGAATAATAGGGCAAGAAAGATTGCAATCTATATCAAGAACGATAAAATCCATGGGCACCAAATTTCTATTTGCAACAATGAGAACATCATTGATCCTTCCCATTGGCTTTTTAATGGTGGAATCCGCAAGATGCAAATTTAAAGAGCAATCATCAGGATCATGGAAACCTAGAATATCACATAAAGTTTTCGGAATCGTGGAAACACTAGCACCCAAATCACACAAAGCAAAACACTCATGATCTTTAATTCTAATCTTTATAGTAGGTTCCCACTCATCATTAAGTTTTCTAGGTATATAAACTTCCAAATTAAGTTTTTCATCATAAGATTGCATCAAGGCATCAACAATATGTTTGGTAAAAGCTTTATTTTGACTATAAGCATGAGGAGAATTAACAACGGATTGCAACAAGGAAATACAACCTTCTAAAGAACAATTATCATAATCAAAATCCTTGAAATCTGAGATAGTGGGTTCAATACTATTTAAAGTTGTGACCTCTCCAATCCCACTTTTACCAAATTTAGCATCAAGATCTAAAAACTCAGAATTCTTGGGACGCCTTCTAGGTAAAGTTGACTCATCATCAGTACCATAATTATCAAAATTCATATTGCAAAACATAGATCTAATAGGAGACGCATCAATAACTTTAAGATCCTCATCATTATTTTCATGGAAACTAGAAAGAACACGCTTTTACAAAGCTATCTTTCTTAGCACGCAATCTAGCGGTTCTTTCCTTGCACTCATCAATGGAAATTCTCATTGCTTTGAGAGACTCATTGATATCATGCTTAGGAGGAGAAGATCTAAGTTTAAGAGAATCAACATCAAGCGAAAGTCTATCAACGTTCCTAGCCAAATCATCAACTTTGAGCAATTTTTCTTCAAGCAAAGCATTAAAATTCTTTTGAGAAATCATAAATTCTTTCACACTATTCTCAAAATCAGAGGGCATCTTATTAAAATTACCATAAGAATTATTGTAGGAATTTCCATAATTATTAGAGGAATTACTAGGGAACGGTCTAGCATTAAAGTTTCCTCTATAAGAGTTGTTTCCAAAACTATTCCTACCAACAAAATTCACATCCATAGATTCATTATTATTCTCAATCAAAGAAGACAAAGGCATATCATTGGGATCAAGAGGAGTATTTTTACTAGCAAACATCTTCATAAGTTCATCCATCTTTCCACTCAAAACATTGATTTCTTCTATAGCATGCACTTTTTTACTAGAAGATCTTTCGGTGTGCCATTGAGAATAATTAGCCATAATATTATCAAGAAATTTTGTAGCATCTCCTAACGTGATTTCCATAAACGTGCCTCCCGCGGACGAATCTAAGAGATTTCTAGAAGCAAAGTTCAAACCGGCATAAAATTTTTGTATGATCATCCATAAATTCAAACCATGAGTAGGGCAATTGCGAAGCATCAATTTTATTATTTCCCAAGATTGGGCAACATGTTCATGATCAAGTTGTTTAAAATTCTTAATATCGTTCCTAAGAGTGATAATCTTAGCGGGAGGAAAATACTTAGAGGTAAAAGCATCTTTGCACTTGTTCCAAGAATCAATACTATTTTTAGGCAAAGACGAAAACCAAACTTGAGCACGATCTCTAAGTGAAAACAGAAATAACTTCAATTTGACAATATTGTTATCCGTATCTTTCTTCTTTTGCATATCACACAAATCAACAAAGTTGTTTAGATGAGTAGCGGCATCTTTGCTAGGAAGGCTGGCGAATTGATCTTTCATAATAAGATTCAACAAAGCAGTATTGATTTCACAAGACTCAACATCATTAAGAGGAGCAATCAGAGTACTAAGGAAATCATTATTATTGGTATTCGACAAATCACACAATTTGGTATTATCTTCCGCCATGGCAACAAGTAATCAAACACACAAGCAAGCAGAAAAAGGCAAGCGAAAAAGAGAGGAGGAGATTGGGAAAGAGAGGGCGAATAAAACGGCAAGGGTGAAGTGGGGGAGAAGAAAACGAGAGGCAAATGGCAAATAATATAAATGCGAGGGAGATGAGTTTGTGATGGGTACTTGGTATGTCTTGACTTGAGCGAACACCTCCCCGGCAATGGCGCCAGAAATCCTTCTTGCTACATCTTTTGCTTGCATTGGTTTTCCTTGAAGAGGAAAGGGTGATGCAGCAATAGTAGCGTAAGTATTTCCCTCAGTTTTTGAGAACCAAGGTATCAATCCAGTAGAAGGATCCTCAAAAGTCCCACACACCTACACAAACAAACAAAGAACTCACAACCAACGCAATAAAGGGGTTGTCAATCCCTTCACGGCCACTTGCAAAGTGAGATCTGATAGAGATAGTATGATAAGATAAATATATTTTTGGTATTTTATAATATAGATGCAAAAAGTAAAGATGCAAATAAAAGTAGATTGGAAGCAAATATGATAAGAGATAGACCCGGGGGCCATAGGTTTCACTAGAGGCTTCTCTCAAGATAGCATAAGTATTATGGTGGGTGAACAAATTATTGTCGAGCAATTGATAGAAAAGCGAATAATTATGAGATTATCTAGGCATGATCATGTATATAGGCATCACGTCCGCAACAAGTAGACCGACTCCTGCCTGCATCTACTACTATTACTCCACACATCGACCGACTCCTGCCTGCATCTCGAGTAATAAGTTCATTAGAACAGAGTAACGCATTAAGCAAGATGACATGATGTAGAGGTATAAACTCATGCAATATGATATAAACCCCATCTTTTTATCCTTGATGGCAACAATAAAATACGTGCCTTGCAACCCTTTCTGTTACTGGGTAAGGACACCGCAAGATTGAACCCAAAGCTAAGCACTTCTCCCATGGCAAGAAAGATCAATCTAGTAGGCCAAACCAAACTGATAATTCGAAGAGACTTGCAAAGATAACTCAATCATACATAAAAGAATTCAGAGAAGATTCAAATATTATTCATAAATAAACTTGATCATAAACCCACAATTCATCGGATCTTGACAAACACACCGCAAAAAGAGTTTACATCGAATAGATCTCCACAAGAGAGGGGGAGAACATTGTATTGAGATCCAAAAAGAGAGAAGAAGCCATCTGGCTAATAACTATGGACGCGTAGGTCTGTGGTAAACTACTCACAACTCATCGGAGGGGCTATGGTGTTGATGTAGAAGCCCTCCATGGTTGATTCCCCCTCCGGCAGAGCATCGGTGAAGGCTCCAAGATGAGTTCTCGCGGATACAGAAGGTTACGGCGGTGGAAATTGTGTTTCGTTGGCTCCCTGGATGTTTTTTGGGTACGTAGGCTTATATAGGAGGAAGAAGTACGTCGGTGGACGCCCGAGGGGCCCACGAGACAGGGGGGCGCCCTCCTATCTTGTGGAAGCTTCGGCTACTTCTTGACTTGCACTCCAAGTCCTCTGGATCACGTTCGTTCCAAAAATCACGCTCCCGAAGGTTTCATTCGGTTTGGACTCCGTTTGATATTCCTTTTCTTCGAAATACTGAAATAGGCAAAAAAAACAGCAATACGGGCTGGGCCTCCGATTAGTAGGTTACTTCCAAAAAATGATATAAATGTGTAAAATAAAGCCCATAAACATCCAAAAGGGGTAATATAATAGCATGGAACAATCAAAAACTATAGATACGTTGGAGGCGTATCAGTCCGCGTGCTAGACGTTGTCCTGCCGTCGACGCCGAACTCGCTCGTCGAACGCGCGCAGCCACCCGAGCGCTTCATCGAGTGCCATCGTCATCACGTCGTGGAACTGCTCGATGCCGGCGATGACAGGGAAGAGGCGATCCAGCACCGTATCCAGCAGCTTCTTGATGAGTGCCGCGTCACCCAGCGTCTCCCCGAGGTTGGCATACCTCGCCGCCATTGCCGCGAGCCTCCCGCCGTACTCGTCGAGCTCCTCGCCGTCCGCCATCTTCAGGCGGTCAAATTCGCCGCGTAGCGTCGCCAGCCTCGCCGCGCGAACCCGATCGGCGCCGACAAACCTCACCTTCAGGGAGTCCCATACCTCACTGTCGGTGAGCTTTGTCGACACCTGCAGCAGCACATCGTCTGGCAACGCCCCGAGTAGCAACGCGCGCGCCGTCTTGTCCTTCCGCGCGTTCACCGCTGCGTCGCCCCGGTGCCACCGCCTCCCACATGGTGTGGACGTCGAGGATCGCCTGCGCCTTGATGGCCCAGACCGTGTAGTTATCCGCGGTCAGCATCGGCATCGCCATCGTCGCCGATCCGCCCGCGCCACAGCCATGTGGGACGAGCGCCATGGTCGCCGATGATCGCCTGAACCGAAGGTCTGATACCAATTGTTGTTGCAGCTCTCTCTCTTCCTTAGGACCAGAGGTAGAAGAAGGAGAAGCACAATACACAGGACTTTCACCCGGCTGCACACACAGCCCCATTACTATTCCCAGAGCACCAACTCGCACGATAGGCAAAAGTACAAGGAGGTTTAAATCCCATGCACACTCACGCACGGGCGCTGCCCACTCCTACTCAGCCGCATGCACGATCTGCATGCACGCGCTTGCTCACGACGCACACTGTGCGGCTGCTCCAACAGATCGCCACGGCCCAGCCTATCTACCATGGCGACTACACCACACACACGCCACGCACGCACACACGCGCACTTTGCCACGTCTTCCGCTGCGACCCGCACGTCCCGCGTGCACCCGACACGCCCGACCGCAACAGTGTATTCCACACGTCCCGCGTGCACCCGACGAGCCCGACCACACACGTCGTGGCTTATTCCAACAGAGGAGTGTAAGTGCATCTAGTGCCCCTTAGTGATTTTGGTGTATTGAAGACTTATAGGTTAAGGAACTGATGCATTTGTAAGTGTACACAGGTCTATAAGTCTATGAGGAGTTTGATATTTATAGAGAAAGTCGACCCCTAAAAATGAAGTTCTTCAACTGAAGACTTTGATATTTTGAAGACTTTCTGAAGACTTTGAAAGTGAAGAAATTGGTGTGACCTTGAAGACTTGGTATTCATTTGAGGAACATGAAGCGTGAAGACTTTTGTTTTCGTAGTTTCATTTTCTCTTTATTGAGTCATAGGAAACACCGTACTGTTAAAGGGGGTCGAGGAAATACTAAGGAAAAATTTCCATGTGATGCTCAACTCAAAATCCTACACCTACCAATCCCTTCGAGTGAAGCCATTGGAAATCTCATACAGTTCAGTCAAATTTCTTCAGTGACAGAGACGCAGTTCTTCTGGTCACTGATGACTTTGCTCTGACTGAGGAGTTAGGAATTCGCCAGTGCGAATTGCCTACACAGTGAGGAACATGATAGCCCTGAGGAATTTGAGAGTCAAATTTCCGACCGTTGCTGTGCTGCGCGCCGGCTGTTCCAAAATATCTTATCCACCTAACGGTCATATCATTGAAGGGCATTTATGTCTTATCATGTCGGGCTGCTCCCTAGGCTATAAATAGCCGCCCCCTACAACCACTAGTTGGTTGGCTGCTCCGAGAGAACTTGACACTTGTCATTTGAGAGCAACCCATCCTCCGAGGACTTTGAGTGAAAATCATCAAGTGAGGAAAATCCCAAAACCAAACCCCCACAAACCCAAAGTGATTAAGCAACACTGAAGAAATTGATCCCGCGTGGATCCGACGCTTGTTACCTTTGAAGACTGTGCTTCTTCCAGACGGTTAGGTGTCAAGGTCTAGAGCATCCAAGAGGAATTGTGGATCGCCGAGTGACCAAGTCTGTGAAGGTTTGGAAGTCACCTGAAGACTTACCACGAGTGATTGGACGAGGCCTGCGTGGTCTTAGTTCAAGGAGAATACGGTGAGGACTGGGTGTCCTGAGTTGCGGCTCAGAGACTGGGTGTCCGGGACTGCGTGTCCTCGAGTTTAAATACTCAGCCGCTCCAACCAGACGTGCAACTGAGACAGCAGTTGGAACTGGTTTACCAAATCATTGTCTTCACCAACTAACTGGTTCAATCTCCTCAACCCTTTCATTTCCTCATTACTGTGTTGAATGTCTGTTCATATCTGTGCTTGAAGACTTTAACTGAAGACTTTCACAAATTCCTCAGTTCAAGTTCTTCAGTCTGTTTGTCTTCGTCTTGTGTTATCCTGTGATTACGCTTTCTGTACTCTGTGCTTGTCTTCATTTCATCATGATGACCATGCTAGTATCCTGTTATGTTTACTTCTGAGTACTTATTCCACTGCAAGTAGTTCTTCGCTAAGGAATTTCCTCACCAGCAAATTCCTAAGTGAAGAATTCATAAAAATCGCCTATTCACCCCCCTCTAGTCGATATAACGCACTTTCAATTGGTATCAGAGCAAGGTACTCCCTTGTTTTGTGTGATTTTGGTTTAACCGCCTGGAGTTTTAGTTATGTCGACCGCAGGATGGTCACCGAGATTGGTCTTACTGATCTATGCAAGATGGCGAATGCTGATGATATTCGCAAGTATACTCGACTTGACATCATAGCGAAGGATATCACCTGCTCCTGCCTATCTAGAGATCAATTCGGGCGAATTATGCATCTTGGCAATTCGAAGCTCATCTGGGACCGAATCTCTGATGTCTATGAAGGTCATCGAACTCGTCATGATCCCTGGTTTGAGGACTTCAAGGAATCTCTCAAAACAATGACTTTCAAGCCAGAATCATCATCTTCTGCATCATGCCTTATGGCAAACGGTGCTGAGGTAACCGAATGCTCCTCATCCGAGTCTTGTGATGATGAATCTGATAATGATGAATCTGATAATGATGAATCTGATGATGATATTGAATCTTGTTATACCAAACTTGTTTGCATTGCCACTAAACAACAAACAGCTTTAGAACAAGTTCAAGATATGCTAGACAAAAGTGATGATATGTTGCATAAAGAAATGGATCAGTCAAAAGCTTTGGGTGAATGTCTTCAGAGAATTCACTCCAAGTTTGACATCCTTCAAGATCAACATAATACCCTCTTGACTAATCATGAGAAGCTTTCCTCTGAATCTCTTCAAAGAAAGGAAGATCTTGAAAAGTTAAGAGTGTGTTATGAAGATATTCAGAAGGAGCGCGATTCATTACTAGCTCAACAAATCAGCGCTTCTCAGGAAGAATTTGTTCCCCCATGCTTAAAGTGCATTGAATGTGAATCTGCTAATTCTTCACCTGAATGTTCAAATGCTTCAACTGTTACAAATTCTTCATCTGCCTCTGCTATCACTAATTCCTCACCTGAGGACATTGCTAGTATCACTGACATTGCAGGGCTGAAGGAATTGTACATGACATGCATGTACAAAAGCCTCAAAGGGCATCAGACACTTTGTGATGTGCTTAAAAAGCAGATCCTCAACAGAAACCCTAGGAAAGAGGGTATTGCCTTTGAGAGGAAACTCAATGCTGATGGAACATATTGGAAGCCTGAGCAGTACCCCAAAACCTCATGGGTTGCTCCAAAGGGACCTCCAGTTGATCCATCTAACTTATATGGCTTTACATGTGAATCTCCTCATTCTTCTGATGAGTCATTTGACTCCAACTATAAACTGTTCAAAAATCAGAATGGTGAAGTATTTGCTAGATATGTTGGCACTAACTGCAGGAACGGTTCCCCTATGAAGAAAATCTGGGTTCCCAAAAGTTATGTTGAAAGTCTTCAGGTGAATGTCCTCATGGCACCACCTGTGAAGAACAGGAACCCCAGATCAAACTCTTCATATGGACCAAACTCTTCATATGGATCCAAGTCCTCATACGGACCAAATTCCTCACATGGATCAAATTCCTCAAGTGGATCAAAGTCCTCATATGATTATCATCGTGCTAACAACTCTGTCTCGCAGGGTAGAGCTAAGGGCTATGAATATGTGCATTATTCTTCAAATCATTATGTTCATAAGTCCTCGAAGAATTACTCTGCTTATTCATATGCTTACCCTAACCCCTCTTATGTGAAACGAAATGGTTTGGCATCTTTGCCACCATTCTCATATGGTGCTCGCAGAATGATGAATTCTTTGCCACCCCTCCAGATGTGGGTGGTGAAGAAAAAGAACTAATCTCTTCTGCAGGGTCAGGTCTCCAGACGTGCTTTAACGTCTGAAGAATTTGCTGGGGACCTGACAAAATGCCTGAAAGGACGCAGGCGAATCATGATGAAATGAACTTTCATTTCACACGTCGTCATACTGCTATATCTGCTTACTGCTTGATGAAATTCATCCGATGAACTTGATATCATATTCTTCACTGATGAAGCATATGAGATTGTAAGCTACACTAATTCATCTGCAGGATGATCAACCCAAAACTACTGAATGGGTCCTCGATAGTGGATGTACGAATCACATGACTGGTGACAAGAATCTATTGATGGATGCTCCCTTATCACCGTCACCTCTGAAGCATATCATCTTTGCTGACAAAGGCAAAAGTCAGGTATTGGGTCTTGGTAAGGTTGCAATCTCTAAGGAGAAACACATGGACAAAGTCATGCTTGTTGAGTCCTTAGGATACAATCTCATGTCAGTCTCAATGCTTTGTGATCTTGATATGGTTGTTGTCTTTGGCAAGTATCGCTGTGTTGTGATTATGGAAGCTGACAATTCCAAAGTCTTCGAAGGCTTTAGGATAGGAGATCTGTATATTGTTGATTTCTCTACAGGACCACAACCAGCCATGTGTTTACTTGCAAAAGCTTCAGAAGGCTGGCTATGGCATCGACGACTTGGTCACGCAGGCATGAGGAATTTGCACACGCTTGCGAAGAAGAAGCATGTCATTGGCATTGAGAATGTCAAATTCCTCAAGGATCACTTATGCGGAGCCTGTGAAGCTGGAAAAATGACCAAGGCCAAGCATCCAGCGAAGACTATCATGACCACTACTCGTCCATTTGAATTGCTTCACATGGACCTCTTCGGACCTAATCATTACTCAGCAGTCACTAATGATGCATCTCTATATGGCTTTGTCATTGTTGATGATTATTCTCGATATACATGGGTACACATTGTTACTTACAAACATGAAGTGCAGGAAGTCTTCAAACGATTTTCCTCGAGGGCTTCAACCAACTTTGGTGTGAAGATCAAGCATATCAGAAGTGACAATGGAACTGAGTTCAAGAATTCCGGTCTTGATGCCTATCTTGATGAACTTGGTATTACTCATGAGTTGTCTGCTCCCTATACTCCTCAGCAAAATGGCGTCGTGGAGCGCAAGAACAGAACTCTTGTTGAGATTGCTCGCACTATGCTTGATGAATACAAAACGCCTCAGTGTTTTTGGATTGATGCAATTGATACTGCGTGCCACATCATCAATAGAGTATATCTTCCCAAATTCTTCAAGAAGACTGCCTATGAACTCCTCACTGACAAGAAACCCAATGTGAGTTATTTCAAAGTCTTCGGTGCTAAATGTTGGATTAGAGATCCTCACCACAACTCTAAATTTGCACCGAAAGCACATGAAGGTTTTATGCTTGGTTACGGAAAGGACTCGCACACCTACAGAATCTTCAACATTGTTCTTCACAAGATTGTTGACACTGTAGATGTGCGGTTCGATGAAACTAATGGCTCGCAAAGAGAGCACCTACCTTCTGTGTTAGATGAACCAGCACCTGAGGATGCTATCAAGCTCAAGGCAACTGAGGATGTCATTCCTACTGAAGAATCTGCTGAAGAATTCATTCCTGTTCATGAAGAACGTCGAGCTGATGCACCTGAAGAACATGATGAGGAAAATGGTGCTGAAGAAAACACTGATCAAATTCCTCAGCGACAACCAGCTCATCCTCGCGTTGCAAAAGAAGTGCAAGTGGAGAAGATCATCGATGACATTAGCGCACCAGGTCCTCTCACACGCTCAAAAGCTTCACATTTATCTAACTTTTGTGGGCACTATGCTTTTGTCTCTATCACAGAGCCCACTAAGGTAGATGAAGCATTTCTGGAGCCAGAGTGGATCCAAGCTATGCAAGAAGAATTACATCAGTTCGAGCTTAACAATGTCTGGGAATTGGTCAATCGCCCAGATCCTCGCAACCATAATATCATTAGCACAAAGTGGATCTACCGCAACAAGCAAGATGAAAATGGCCTTGTGGTGAGGAATAAGGCACGACTTGTAGCTCAAGGGTACACACAGGTTGAAGGAATTTATTTCGATGAAACTTTCGCACCTGTTGCTAGACTTGAGGCTATTCGCATATTACTTGCTTACGCTAACCATCATGATATCACCTTATATCAAATGGATGTGAAAAGTGCATTCCTCAATGGTAAGCTTGAGGAAGAAGTATATGTTGCTCAACCCCCAGGTTTTGAAGATCCAAAGAATCCCCACAAAGTCTTCAGACTCAATAAGGCCCTCTATGGCCTCAAGCAAGCCCCTCGGGCGTGGTATGATATATTGAAGGAATTCTTCGTGAAGAATGGCTTCACACCCGGTTCACTCGACCCTACTCTCTTTACTAAATCTTATGATGGTGAACTATTTGTGTGCCAAATATATGTTGATGATATTATCTTTGGCTGTACTGACCAACGTTATAGTGATGAATTTGCCTATATGATGAGTGAAGAATATCAAATGTCTATGATGGGAGAATTGAAATTCTTCTTAGGTCTTCAAATCCGTCAGCAGCACAATGGCATATTCATATCTCAGGAGAAATACCTCAAAGATGTACTGAGGAAATTCGGCATGCAAGATTGCAAAGGCGTCAAAATTCCTATGCCCACAAATGGCCATCTGTGCACTGATGAAAATGGTATTGACTTCGATCACAAGGTATACCGCTCCATGATTGGTTCTTTATTGTACTTATGTGCATCTAGGCCAGATATAATGCTTAGTGTTTGCATGTGTGCCCGATTTCAAGCTGCACCGAAGGAATCACACCATAAGGCTGTGAAGCATATTCTTTGATATCTAGCTCACACACCAACACTAGGATTATGGTACCCCAAGGGCTCTGCTTTTGATCTCATTGGATATTCTGACTCTGACTATGCTGGTGATCGTGTGGACCGCAAGTCAACATCTGGCACTTGTCATTTCCTCGGACGATCTTTGGTCTGTTGGTCCTCGAAGAAACAGAACTGCGTATCACTGTCTACTGCTGAAGCTGAATACATTGCTGCTGGCTCTTGCTGTGCTCAACTGCTTTGGATGAAGCAAACCCTCAAGGACTATGGCGTCAACGTGAAGAATGTGCCTCTCCTCTGCGACAATGAGAGTGCCATCAAGATTGCTCACAACCCAGTTCAGCACTCGAAGACAAAGCACATTCAGATTCGTCATCATTTTCTTCGTGATCATGTGTTGAAGGGCGACATCTCCATCGAGCATGTGAAGACTGAAGAACAGCTAGCTGATATCTTCACTAAGCCCTTGGATGAGAAGAGATTTAGCAAGTTGCAGTGTGAGCTAAATATCTTAGAGTCTTCGAATGTTCTTTGAAAAGGACACACATCCTAACACTTATGCAAAATTGATGACTTAGATGTGCAACACATGAAGAAACGTTTTTCTTCAATCAATGAAGAATAACACTCTAAGTGTGAAGAAATTAATGAAGAATTTGATTCTCAGAACCCTACGACAATTGTACGCGGTGTCTGAAATCATCATTCTTATACGGTGGGTCAGGCCACCACAAAAAGTTGAAAATCTTCAATTTGAGTTTTTCCTCATTTTTGAAATTCTTCAGTTTTTTCAAATTCTTCAACTTTGCAAAATCTTCACTGTTCCGTCGTTTTTCTTCATTGGCTATATATATATATGAGTTTATGTCCTCTACAACATTCACTTATGGCTATTTCTTCAAGCTGCGTTTTCTGCTAAGTGATTGTGATCGGACCCTTCCCCCTCTATGCTATACACAACCCAATCTATTCACAAATTCTTCATGTGTGTTCTATTTGAAACTTGTTCAAAGTCTTCACTGTGTCCTTGTCAGCTGAAGAAATTGCGAACAAAACTTTAAAACAAACCTTATCCAGATTTTCGGTTTTACCGCTCAAACCGTTCCGCATCCCACGATGCATTATTATAATCACCCACGATCTTAAACGATCTCATCTGCACAGTACGTGGGTGACACATGTCGCGTGAAGGAGAAAGGGCAGGGGCATGTTCGTCCCAAAATCTTCGGGCGAACAGTTTTTACCGTGGCTATAAATACCCCTCTCCCCTTCCTCACTTCATTTACACCGCTCGGTCGCTGTCTCTCACTCGATCTCCTCAAACCCTAGCGCCGCCGCTACTCCATCACCGCCGGTGAGGAAGAGCTTCACTGCCTCGACCTCGTCGCCGTCGTACTCGCGCCGGCTGTGGAAATCTTCACTCCGCCGCCGCCGTAGCTGTCTCCCTCTGCCAAGTTAGGGCGTGGGAGATATAACTTGACGAACTTCACCGCTGTTCATCTCAGTTCATCGTGTTCTTCAGTTCGGGTAATTAAAAGTTACTTTTATTACTCGCTTTGATTCTCAAACTTTTCTGAAAATCTTCAAAGGTGTTTCATTCTTCAAATCTTCACATATGAACACCTCACACACTGTATGCTCTTGATCCATCTCTCTAAGCACTCATTTCTTCAAGATTCCTCAATTGTGTGGATTTTCGATCTGTACAACTCTGGAACCTAAGACAAGAACGCTTAGTGAAATTCCTCAAGGCTCAACTGGTCAAATTCCTCAAAACTTGTCTTTTCGAAAAACCTTCTGAGAACGCATATGACCTCTCCAAATTCCTCGCACCTACACTCTGTTCACAGGTACTCATGTCCGCTGCTGAATCACTAGGTTCTCATCAACTTAACTCATTTGCAGCGTTCCTCGAAGAAAAACTGCATACTTCTTCAGAGTGCTCAATTGTTCAAATTCCTCACCTGAAGAAAATGGCTGAAGGAAAGAGACCGCAGAAAGGAGGAAAGAAACCGGAGGTCATGACTACTTTCGAAATCCCTGATGACATATACAAAGACTATTGCACACCTGATGAAGCCAAATTTGGGAAAGAAAACAAAAATCAGCGCAAAGTGCGCATTCAGAGGATTGAACGAAGATGGGCACGAGAATGGAGGGAATATCGATATGTTACTCCTAAGTACATGAAGAAATTCGCCTTAAATCCTCCATGGCCCAAGAGCTCCATTAGCACCTGGCCAAGTAGCTGATCCCACCAGCATCAAGCGTGGTGAGGACTTTCCTGAAGAATGGGCTAGGCGTCAAGCAAAATTGGCAAGACAAGCCAAGGAGGCAGTGAGGAAATTCAATGAGGATTCTGCTGCTGCTACTGCTGAGACCTCGGTCAAGCCGAGGAAATCAATGTCGAAGAAGCCTGCTCGTAAGCCAAGTGCTTCACCAATAGCGCCCTCACGGCCAAGTTCCTCAGCTGCGCCCTCACGGCAAATTCCTCAGACTGCTACTGCTCCACCAAAGTCCTTAGCAGCTCCCTCAAAGTCCTCAACTCCTGTGCATCTGGCTACATGTCAAAGGACTCAGGGTTTCTCAATTGCTTCTGGTGTCTCAGCGAGTTCCTCAGCTGCACCAATGTCCTCATCAGGCCCCACTCTGTTGAAGACTAAAGCAACAGCTGGACGCGGTCCTCGGCCAAGTCCAAGGAAGAAACAGGTTGCATTCCAAGTGCCCTCTGATGATGGAGCTTCTGATGAAGAACTTGCAGAAATCATCAGAGACAGACATGTAAAGGCCGCTAGAGCCAAAGGAACATCTGTGCCACTGCTTTTGGATCCGAAGAAGATCCTCGACTACATTGACCTCTGGCACAAGGATCCAAACACTCCAATGCCTGATCTGCCTCTGACTCATGGTCAAAGTCACATGCTAGCTGTCAGGACCCCGACTCAATGTCACATCGATCTAGCCTGTAACACCTCATATCACTTTGCGGCCTCACGCACGGTATCCCCACGGGTGTCGCCTTACCTTTGCCCGGGACCGTTTGCGCCTTTTGGCACACGTATATGATAGTGTCGCTAGCATCCATATGAAAAGGAGCCCGGGCTGACATGGCTAGTCGTAAACCCAAAGTGGCACAGACTTACTGGGACAGGCATCCATGACCCAGCATCGAACGTGTCGGTCATCAGCGAGTAAGTTCCGGGCTGTAGCACTAGGCTAGCAGGACTCCGGTAAACCGGGCTGTAGCGGGCTAACAGGACTCCGGTACTCAACGCGTGACATTTCCCCGAAGGGACAGACACAGGAACGAAGAAGGACACATGCCGGCCAGCCTAAGTGTTCCGGAGCAGTAGCAAGCTACCATGGCTCGGTGGAAACACTAGGAGACATTTCCCGGTAAGAGAGGCTACTAAAGATAAACAACTAGATAGTCAGATCCCACACATACCAAGCATTTCAATAACATACACACAATATGCTCGATATGTGCAAATACAACATGGCATCACAACATGACTCTACGACTCAAGTATTTATTCATTAGTCTCCAAGGAGCGAGATATTACAAACAGGGGTCTCATGACCCAACATTCAGAGCATACAAATCAAAGCACATGCGGAAACTTAACATGTCTGAGTACAGACATCTACAAATGAAAAAGGCTTAGAAGCCTAACTATCTACCAGATCCTGCCGAGGCACAAGATCGTAGCTGAGGTATCAAGCTAAACGTCGAAGTCCACGCGGAACTACTAACGAGACTGACGTCTCTCTGCAAAAAACATAAAATAGGCAAACGTGAGTACAAATGTACCCAGCAAGACTTACATCAGAACTATCTACATATGCATCATTATCAACAAAGGGATGGTGGGGTTTAACTGCAGCAAGCCAGCTTTGACTCGGTGGCTATCCTGAACTACTATTGCAAGTAACTCTTTTGAGGTGGCGCACACGAGTCCACATATTCACCATATCAATACACCACTATGGATCCGCTCCCGTCTCCCTACGAGAACGCCATCCATAGCACTCACACTTATCTTGCGTATTTTAGAGTATCCACTTTCACTTGTCTATGAACTGTTATAGGCAACCCAGAAGTCCTTTACCGCGGACACGGCTATTCGAATAGATGATATTAACCCTGCAGGGGTGTACTTCTTCATACATGTTTCCACCACTTAGCGTCTGCACACGACATGTGCTCGGCAGACTTCAAGCGAAAGGCGACGTGGGTGTAGACCACGACCTACCTAGACACTCGAGTCCCTAGTCCAAGTTTATCGCCTATTCGGGTTCCATCCATGAGGAGATCCGGCCGAAGTTTCGCTCACAGCCCCAAACGATGTGAGCAGGGTTCCCGAGACACCAAACGGGCGCCCGGTACACCGTGCCACGTGCCTACCGCATCACAGCCCACCCCTACGGTCAGCGCTGCGCACGGCCTCCAGCATACTACAAACACCAGAAACTACTTGCAACTCTTGGACAGAGGACAAGGGTGAATAAGAAGTCGAGCGGGGTCATATTTCAGGGCCCAATGCATGGTAGTAGCTGAATTAAGGATCACAAACACAGAACTCAGTTCCTAAGGACGGCTTCAATGAGACAACCCACCATGTACTCCTACATGGCCTCCCACCGATACCTTTACCAAATCGTGTTCACACACTTAGCTCACACACAGTAGGACATGTTCACACACCTCTGATTCATCCTCGATGAAGCAGACCTGACTCAACTCTAAGCAGTAGCAGGCATGACAAACAAAGAAGAATGAGTAGGCACATCAGGGCTCAAACAACTCCTACTCATGCTAGTGGGTTTCATATATTTACTGTGGCAATGACAGGTCATGCAGAGGATAAAGGGGTTCAACTACCGCAGCAAGTAACAGTTGATTCGATGTTGTCCTAATGCAGTAAAAGAGAGCAGGAGCGAGAGAGTGGGATTGTATCGAAATGAACAAGGGGTTTTTGCTTGCCTGGCACTTCCGAAGATAGTATATTTCTTCATTGGTGTCATCGATCACATCGTCGGTACACGTCTTACTAAGAGGGGACAAGCACCGACAAACAAAGAAGAAGCACAATCAATGCAATGCACAATATGATGCATGATCATGACATGGCAATATGATGTGGTTTGAGCTAATGCAACTAGCAGCAAGTTAAATGAAGTTGGTTTGAACCCTAGATTCAAATTCAAACTCCATATGTGGGTATTTAAATGCCATTTATATGATTTGTGCTAAACAGTAGCTGTAAGTTGATCTAACATGCATGAAAATGGTACAGATGGATAGATTGGATTTTTCTGATCATTTTTCATATATAATTTATTTCATTTGGAGTTACGGTTGAATTTCTATGAATTTCAGAAGTTTTGGTTATTTTCTGGCATTTCCTGTATAAAAATAAATCCAGAAAATAAGTTACTGCGTCAGCATGACGTCACTGTGACGTCAGCAGTCAACGGGCGCGGTCCAGGTCAAACTGACCTATGGGCCCTGCGTGTCAGTAGTTAGTTTAACTAACTAATATTAATTAGCTCTAATCTAAGTTAATTAGCAGGGGGGTCCCACTTGTCAGTAGTTAATTAGGCTAACTAATTTTGATTAAACCTAAACTAGGTTGATTAGCAGAGGGTCCCACCTAGTCAACTAAGTTAGCCGGGTCAAACCCACCGGTCAACGGGTCAAAGCCTGCCGGCGTTTAGCCGCCGGCGGGGCCAGACGCGGCAGCGTGCTGCGGGATTCACCCACAGGGCGCCATTTGCTGCGCGGAGAGCAGCTACGGGCAGTTGGTGATCGCCCGCACCCAGCCATGGTGGTGGCTTGGCCGGGGAGTGGCCGGAGCTTCGCCGGCGACGAGGCCAGGCGGAGGCCGAAGCTCGGCCAGCTCGTGCGCGGGGCTGCGGTGGCCTAGTCGGCGTGGCGCTAGCACCTACGGCCTCTACGCGGTGCGAGGGGTGTGACGGGCACAAGCCCGTGACCAAATGGTCACTGGAGCAACGCCGGCGACGTGGTCAGGCGGCGGCGCGTGCGGTGAGCGCGGTGCAGTCGCTATGGTGCACGAGGGGAAAAACAGAGAGGGGAGCAGGAGAAGGAGCTCACGGAGGGCGCGACGAGATGCTCAGCGGGCTTGGGGAAGGCCCGGTACGGTCGGGACGACGGCAGCGATCTGGGCGGCCCGAGGTTGAAGACGACGGCGGCGGGGATGATGCAGGGGCTCCGGCGTCGTGTGGCTTGGCTAGTCGGCGTAGTCGACGACGGCGAACCGTCCGGACACGGTGAAGGGGCTCGGGGCCGGCGTTGGACGCGGCTGTGGCGAGCGGCGGCGACGACGACGTCTCGGGCGACGTTGGGGAGAGCGAGAGAGAGGAGCCAGGGGAAAGAGCGGGTGTCTGCGGGGTCGGGGAGAGGGAGAGGGTTCGTCCCACGTCAGCAGCGGAACGAGGGGAGCGGCGAGGCGGCGAGCAGCTGCGTGGCACGCATGCTGTGCTCGCCGTCGAGCAGCTGCCTGCCTGCCTGGCCAAGCCAAGCTGCTCGCTGGAGCGGTGGCTGGCTGGGCCGGCAGGTGGGCCTGGTGGGTGGCGCCAGGTAAGTGGCCCGGGTGAGTCTCTCTCTCTCTCTCGTTTATTTCTGTTTTTCTAATTTTCTATAATCTTTGTGGCTTTTTTTAAAAATACCAAAA
The DNA here is from genome assembly GCA_963921465.1 of Triticum timopheevii. Taxonomy (NCBI): domain Eukaryota; kingdom Viridiplantae; phylum Streptophyta; class Magnoliopsida; order Poales; family Poaceae; genus Triticum; species Triticum timopheevii. The sequence continues at coordinate 183,594,567 of OY997262.1, forward strand.
CGTTTTCAAAAATCCTGAAAATAATTGTGGGCTCTGTTTGGAGTATTCCCAACAGCCCTCACTTAAGTTCAGAATTAATTGAGCATTTAAAATATTATATAGCATTTAAATGCCCAATTGCAAATAGCATATGATTTAATTCAGTGACCAAATATGTCATGGAAAAATGTGCAACACCTCTGGTTCATGGTTCTAGCATTTTCCAGAAATGATGAACATTTTTGAAAGCCATTTGGAATTCACTGAAAATATTTTAGTTGAACCTAGTGAATTCCTTTGATGCTAGGGTTTAGGCAATCCCCATTTCAAGTTTCATGAAATTTAAACATGATGCAACACTCTAATGCATGCACTAGGCATTGTCAGAACCTGGGATGTGACAACTCACCCCCACTAAGCAAGAATCTCGTCCCGAGATTCAAGCGTAGGGTAAGATGATAGGAAAGCGCAAACTAATATAATCTTCACGATCCAGGTTGCACTTCAAATGAACGTTGATTCGTTCACCATCATTGTCTCGAAGTCTTGCTCTGAGAACTCCATCCCACATGACAACAAGTAGAAAGGAAGAATTTTAGAAGAATCGATCTTCCTAAGATTCGAGCAACTTAGGATCATATTAATGATCACAAGATCAATTCACGTAATGAGACATAGAAACATCTCTGGAGCTGAGAGGCAAAACATGCATCAGGAGGGACGGAGGAAGCAATTTGATGAGGGTTTCAAGTAGCGAGGATAAACTACCATGATTCCATAATGGGGCACCTTAGGGAAGGTGGCTCGTAGAAATATCCCCTTAAGTGGCAAAAAGAATTACCTTTGATTTAGAGATCATTGAAACTCTTCATACCAACCTAAGGCAATTCTCGAGCGATCGTCTAGAGAGGTTCAGTAGAACGGCATACCCGGATTAGAATGGATGATGTGGACTACCTTGTTGAAGACAACACAAGGGATGATTTTGCTTATCATCGGAACTGGATGGGACCCAAGATAGGATGGCACAATGACAGTGCAAGTTGGGAACAAAATACAAGTGCTGGGAATGATTCTAGTAACTGGGGAGAAGCTCAACAGTAGAGAGTGAATCCACTGTTGGATTGGTTATAGCATGACCGAGGAAAACTGAGAGCAATCCCAGTTAGTGCCGATGATAACACTTAGCGCTTGTATGTGCTCTCAAGAACTTGAGCATTTCCATATTCATCAAGGTTTTACCAATATCCGTGTCAGGGTTCCTGGCAACACAACATACTACCATGACGAATGCCGGTGGAGGGTGCAGATATAAAGGAAGACAACACTTTCTCAGATTTCACCTTAGCGGGGCCAAGGGGACAAAATCCGGATGATCGACCGAGAGACATTTAGCACTCCGCTTCTAATGTTCTCCTTGATGTACTAGCGTATCCCATCCATAGATATGGTTTGATATCTAGAACATCAAGTAAAAGGTCAGACTTCGGAAGCACAAGATCATAAGGAACACAACTAGGGAATAATTCCTACGAAGTCCTTATGGAGAGGTGGCCAACTTCTTCAATCAAGATATTACAATAACAGGTCTTCCGGCTGGGTGTGTTGGCCACGACATCCACTTTACCGGGTTACAGAGAGACCAATAATATAATTCTTGGGAAACGTTCCAACCATCATATCTGCCTGAGATTCAGATCTGGTTGGTGTCAGAATAATCTAGACTCATCGAGTCTAGAAAGCAAAATGAAAGTTTGCAACACAAATCGACGAGATGACGTTGCGAGATTCTCGGAGAATGAACTACGGTAGTAAGCCCCAAAACATGAGCTAGTTCTGCTACAAACATGTGTGAACACGTTGTCATAGACAAACATGACCACATAGTAGTCTTAAGATAAAACACTACCGAGTTTAGGTTGGGGAACCATCATCGAGGATAACGAAGTCCTAACATAAGTCATGATTCTTAAGAAGGAACTTCTTCTCCTTGAACAAGTCAATCAGTGGCTTGGTGTGCTAGGAAACACATATAGAATGGAGGCGGCCAACCTATTAGACCATAGAGTACTTCGCACATGCGTGACTAACTTGGGACGATTCCAGAGGAAGTAAAAACTAACTTTCTCGAACCCACGGCGGCAACTTGCATCAAATGCACATGAGTTAGAGAGAGTCACTTCTTTCATCCGAACATATGCTTCATGAGCTAGCATGAAGAAATGCTTTCAAAAGTTTTCATTACTAGCTTAATGTTCAACAAGATTATGGAGAAGATAAGGATGTTGTCGATGGGCTCAACAACAGTTCATCCTGGTTTCCACATAAATGGAATTCCATAATTATGTGAACAAGGGGATAGTATTGGTCAGACCCAAAAGACATAATGGTGTATGCCCGAGGAAAATCCACGAGTAAGACAACATTACGAACATCGTTGGTTCTGATTTGATTTGAGAATAGCCCACACTCAAATCAAAGTTTTGGCAAGACAAGAGCTCCAACAACCGGTCTCGAGGATCAATTGGTGAAGATATCATCTTTCTTCAACACACACACAAGATATCCCTTAACACGAACTTAGTCAGACAAGCTTTTATCTTCCAACTCTCCAAGTTGTTGTTTAGCTTAACCAACTAGCTCAGGGGTATGCAACACAGATTCTTGGAGAAGGGGTGGTTTACCTGAAACCAACTTGATCACGGGCTCAACATAACAGTCAGGTGACAACCTGGTGATACTTCCGAGAAGATATTCGAAAAAATCACGAACCACCGGTATGTTACTAGGCTCGAGAACAATCTTGCTTTTCAGGGCAAGACGATATGATCACATAAGCAAGGATTGGCACTATCCTAACTCATTGATCGAAGAGTGCACCGGAAATAAGGACTAGGTAGCACGATCAATCTTAGGATGACGATTCAATAACCAACACACTAAGAATGAGAATATTGTCCATTTACTACCAAGCAACGGAGTTGCTAGTAGTATTGATTTCACACACCACGATTCACTTGTCGGCATTCCGGTTACAATAACATGGAAACCGAGGAATGAACAATGATGGCAAGAAGTATCACTGTATCAAGAGTTCATACGATGGTGTGCAATTCCCATGACATTCTTGATATAAGATGGTAATACTCCAAGGTAGAACAGAGCAAAAGCTAGATTAGCAATTTGATCTGCGGAGTACGACTGCTTTGACCCAATCCTGGAGATGGACAAGGTACTGGAGTTTGTTTCTCCTAGTCATTCCGGGATAGAATGACTTGACGGACCACAATAGTAATAGGCATCGATGGACGAATGCATGCATTCTCTTGACTATCAATTGATAGATGAAGGTCAGAAGACATCTAAGGAGGAGCAACTCATGGAACATATAACTTTCTGAGTTGTGGATGCATATATTAGTTTGTCGAACCAAGTTCAACAGGTTTCTTCCAGAACCCATGCAAAGAAGGTAGAACTGGCAGAATCACAATTATGAATGGAGAACTCCTCAAGAGTACTCTGATTGTGATCCTTCGGTTCAGCGAGGAACTTCTGCCATAAGCGGTTCATTGTATTTGGAAGAAGGAAATACCACGGACCTCGAGGACTATCGCAAGGTTACTAACAACCTAAAGGAACTAGCAAACACTATCTACATGAAGTGAGTAGGGTGAATATCGGGTTCAAAACCCACGGGTAGAATACCTACTAACTAAATTGCATCACGGGATGCTTTCGGAAATAAAGGCAAGAGTCATCACACTGGGATACAAATCATGGCTAGATTACTAGATGATCCCCTAAGACACCTAGGGTCATAATAATAATTCTAACATATATGTCGAGGCAATAGAATACCTCAACTCAGCAATTAGTGTGATTAACCTGGCCCAAAGGAACATCAAAACCAGAGGGAAAGGATTTGCAAGTGCATCAGATTGTTTAGAAACCTGGGATGACTCGGACAGCATAACGGTTGTAAATGCTCAAAAAGATTGGAGACATGCTACAAAAATGGTGGCTTAGCCACTCTGAAGCACAATATCAAGGTTTCGAGATCAATAGTTATGAACATACGGAAGTAGTAAAACTGAATTGAGATTTGAAACTAACAATTCTATAAGTCTATGGATTAGTAACACGTCATCCTGATAGATAGATGAGAAGGCCTAGTTCTTAATCCCTGTAGAAAAGAAGAGGTTGACTCAGATCAGAAGGCCATGAGGTATAAGAAGTAAAAAGAGCCTTACGTTCCCTTCCCACAATCAATTCCCTTACATAACTAAAGCATTTCTAGACACAACTTCGACCAGTTTGGCTTGGTAATCCTATAGGCAGTCAGGCTGTGATACCAAAGCTGTCAGGACCCCGACTCAATGTCACATCGATCTAGCCTGTAACACCTCATATCACTTTGCGGCCTCACGCACGGTATCCCCACGGGTGTCGCCTTACCTTTGCCCGGGACCGTTTGCGCCTTTTGGCACACGTATATGATAGTGTCGCTAGCATCCATATGAAAAGGAGCCCGGGCTGACATGGCTAGTCGTAAACCCAAAGTGGCACAGACTTACTGGGACAGGCATCCATGACCCAGCATCGAACGTGTCGGTCATCAGCGAGTAAGTTCCGGGCTGTAGCACTGGGCTAGCAGGACTCCGGTAAACCGGGCTGTAGCGGGCTAACAGGACTCCGGTACTCAACGCGTGACATTTCCCCGAAGGGACAGACACAGGAACGAAGAAGGACACATGCCGGCCAGCCTAAGTGTTCCGGAGCAGTAGCAAGCTACCATGGCTCGGTGGAAACACTAGGAGACATTTCCCGGTAAGAGAGGCTACTAAAGATAAACAACTAGATAGTCAGATCCCACACATACCAAGCATTTCAATAACATACACACAATATGCTCGATATGTGCAAATACAACATGGCATCACAACATGACTCTACGACTCAAGTATTTATTCATTAGTCTCCAAGGAACGAGATATTACAAACAGGGGTCTCATGACCCAACATTCAGAGCATACAAATCAAAGCACATGCGGAAACTTAACATGTCTGAGTACAGACATCTACAAATGAAAAAGGCTTAGAAGCCTAACTATCTACCAGATCCTGCCGAGGCACAAGATCGTAGCTGAGGTATCAAGCTAAACGTCGAAGTCCACGCGGAACTACTAACGAGACTGACGTCTCTCTGCAAAAAACATAAAATAGGCAAACGTGAGTACAAATGTACCCAGCAAGACTTACATCAGAACTATCTACATATGCATCATTATCAACAAAGGGATGGTGGGGTTTAACTGCAGCAAGCCAGCTTTGACTCGGTGGCTATCCTGAACTACTATTGCAAGTAACTCTTTTGAGGTGGCGCACACGAGTCCACATATTCACCATATCAATACACCACTATGGATCCGCTCCCGTCTCCCTACGAGAACGCCATCCATAGCACTCACACTTATCTTGCGTATTTTAGAGTATCCACTTTCACTTGTCTATGAACTGTTATAGGCAACCCAGAAGTCCTTTACCGCGGACACGGCTATTCGAATAGATGATATTAACCCTGCAGGGGTGTACTTCTTCATACATGTTTCCACCACTTAGCGTCTGCACACGACATGTGCTCGGCAGACTTCAAGCGAAAGCCGACGTGGGTGTAGACCACGACCTACCTAGACACTCGAGTCCCTAGTCCAAGTTTATCGCCTATTCGGGTTCCATCCATGAGGAGATCCGGCCGAAGTTTCGCTCACAGCCCCAAATGATGTGAGCAGGGTTCCCGAGACACCAAACGGGCGCCCGGTACACCGTGCCACGTGCCTACCGCATCACAGCCCACCCCTACGGTCAGCGCTGCGCACGGCCTCCAGCATACTACAAACACCAGAAACTACTTGCAACTCTTGGACAGAGGACAAGGGTGAATAAGAAGTCGAGCGGGGTCATATTTCAGGGCCCAATGCATGGTAGTAGCTGAATTAAGGATCACAAACACAGAACTCAGTTCCTAAGGACGGCTTCAATGAGACAACCCACCATGTACTCCTACATGGCCTCCCACCGATACCTTTACCAAATCGTGTTCACACACTTAGCTCACACACAGTAGGACATGTTCACACACCTCTGATTCATCCTCGATGAAGCAGACCTGACTCAACTCTAAGCAGTAGCAGGCATGACAAACAAAGAAGAATGAGTAGGCACATCAGGGCTCAAACAACTCCTACTCATGCTAGTGGGTTTCATATATTTACTGTGGCAATGACAGGTCATGCAGAGGATAAAGGGGTTCAACTACCGCAGCAAGTAACAGTTGATTCGATGTTGTCCTAATGCAGTAAAAGAGAGCAGGAGCGAGAGAGTGGGATTGTATCGAAATGAACAAGGGGTTTTTGCTTGCCTGGCACTTCCGAAGATAGTATATTTCTTCATTGGTGTCATCGATCACATCGTCGGTACACGTCTTACTAAGAGGGGACAAGCACCGACAAACAAAGAAGAAGCACAATCAATGCAATGCACAATATGATGCATGATCATGACATGGCAATATGATGTGGTTTGAGCTAATGCAACTAGCAGCAAGTTAAATGAAGTTGGTTTGAACCCTAGATTCAAATTCAAACTCCATATGTGGGTATTTAAATGCCATTTATATGATTTGTGCTAAACAGTAGCTGTAAGTTGATCTAACATGCATGAAAATGGTACAGATGGATAGATTGGATTTTTCTGATCATTTTTCATATATAATTTATTTCATTTGGAGTTACGGTTGAATTTCTATGAATTTCAGAAGTTTTGGTTATTTTCTGGCATTTCCTGTATAAAAATAAATCCAGAAAATAAGTTACTGCGTCAGCATGACGTCACTGTGACGTCAGCAGTCAACGGGCGCGGTCCAGGTCAAACTGACCTATGGGCCCTGCGTGTCAGTAGTTAGTTTAACTAACTAATATTAATTAGCTCTAATCTAAGTTAATTAGCAGGGGGGTCCCACTTGTCAGTAGTTAATTAGGCTAACTAATTTTGATTAAACCTAAACTAGGTTGATTAGCAGAGGGTCCCACCTAGTCAACTAAGTTAGCCGGGTCAAACCCACCGGTCAACGGGTCAAAGCCTGCCGGCGTTTAGCCGCCGGCGGGGCCAGACGCGGCAGCGTGCTGCGGGATTCACCCACAGGGCGCCATTTGCTGCGCGGAGAGCAGCTACGGGCAGTTGGTGATCGCCCGCACCCAGCCATGGTGGTGGCTTGGCCGGGGAGTGGCCGGAGCTTCGCCGGCGACGAGGCCAGGCGGAGGCCGAAGCTCGGCCAGCTCGTGCGCGGGGCTGCGGTGGCCTAGTCGGCGTGGCGCTAGCACCTACGGCCTCTACGCGGTGCGAGGGGTGTGACGGGCACAAGCCCGTGACCAAATGGTCACTGGAGCAACGCCGGCGACGTGGTCAGGCGGCGGCGCGTGCGGTGAGCGCGGTGCAGTCGCTATGGTGCACGAGGGGAAAAACAGAGAGGGGAGCAGGAGAAGGAGCTCACGGAGGGCGCGACGAGATGCTCAGCGGGCTTGGGGAAGGCCCGGTACGGTCGGGACGACGGCAGCGATCTGGGCGGCCCGAGGTTGAAGACGACGGCGGCGGGGATGATGCAGGGGCTCCGGCGTCGTGTGGCTTGGCTAGTCGGCGTAGTCGACGACGGCGAACCGTCCGGACACGGTGAAGGGGCTCGGGGCCGGCGTTGGACGCGGCTGTGGCGAGCGGCGGCGACGACGACGTCTCGGGCGACGTTGGGGAGAGCGAGAGAGAGGAGCCAGGGGAAAGAGCGGGTGTCTGCGGGGTCGGGGAGAGGGAGAGGGTTCGTCCCACGTCAGCAGCGGAACGAGGGGAGCGGCGAGGCAGCGAGCAGCTGCGTGGCACGCATGCTGTGCTCGCCGTCGAGCAGCTGCCTGCCTGCCTGGCCAAGCCAAGCTGCTCACTGGAGCGGTGGCTGGCTGGGCCGGCAGGTGGGCCTGGTGGGTGGCGCCAGGTAAGTGGCCCGGGTGAGTCTCTCTCTCTCTCTCGTTTATTTCTGTTTTTCTAATTTTCTATAATCTTTGTGGCTTTTTTTAAAAATACCAAAACGTTTTCAAAAATCCTGAAAATAATTGTGGGCTCTGTTTGGAGTATTCCCAACAGCCCTCACTTAAGTTCAGAATTAATTGAGCATTTAAAATATTATATAGCATTTAAATGCCCAATTGCAAATAGCATATGATTTAATTCAGTGACCAAATATGTCATGGAAAAATGTGCAACACCTCTGGTTCATGGTTCTAGCATTTTCCAGAAATGATGAACATTTTTGAAAGCCATTTGGAATTCACTGAAAATATTTTAGTTGAACCTAGTGAATTCCTTTGATGCTAGGGTTTAGGCAATCCCCATTTCAAGTTTCATGAAATTTAAACATGATGCAACACTCTAATGCATGCACTAGGCATTGTCAGAACCTGGGATGTGACAACTCACCCCCACTAAGCAAGAATCTCGTCCCGAGATTCAAGCGTAGGGTAAGATGATAGGAAAGCGCAAACTAATATAATCTTCACGATCCAGGTTGCACTTCAAATGAACGTTGATTCGTTCACCATCATTGTCTCGAAGTCTTGCTCTGAGAACTCCATCCCACATGACAACAAGTAGAAAGGAAGAATTTTAGAAGAATCGATCTTCCTAAGATTCGAGCAACTTAGGATCATATTAATGATCACAAGATCAATTCACGTAATGAGACATAGAAACATCTCTGGAGCTGAGAGGCAAAACATGCATCAGGAGGGACGGAGGAAGCAATTTGATGAGGGTTTCAAGTAGCGAGGATAAACTACCATGATTCCATAATGGGGCACCTTAGGGAAGGTGGCTCGTAGAAATATCCCCTTAAGTGGCAAAAAGAATTACCTTTGATTTAGAGATCATTGAAACTCTTCATACCAACCTAAGGCAATTCTCGAGCGATCGTCTAGAGAGGTTCGGTAGAACGGCATACCCGGATTAGAATGGATGATGTGGACTACCTTGTTGAAGACAACACAAGGGATGATTTTGCTTATCATCGGAACTGGATGGGACCCAAGATAGGATGGCACAATGACAGTGCAAGTTGGGAACAAAATACAAGTGCTGGGAATGATTCTAGTAACTGGGGAGAAGCTCAACAGTAGAGAGTGAATCCACTGTTGGATTGGTTATAGCATGACCGAGGAAAACTGAGAGCAATCCCAGTTAGTGCCGATGATAACACTTAGCGCTTGTATGTGCTCTCAAGAACTTGAGCATTTCCATATTCATCAAGGTTTTACCAATATCCGTGTCAGGGTTCCTGGCAACACAACATACTACCATGACGAATGCCGGTGGAGGGTGCAGATATAAAGGAAGACAACACTTTCTCAGATTTCACCTTAGCGGGGCCAAGGGGACAAAATCCGGATGATCGACCGAGAGACATTTAGCACTCCGCTTCTAATGTTCTCCTTGATGTACTAGCGTATCCCATCCATAGATATGGTTTGATATCTAGAACATCAAGTAAAAGGTCAGACTTCGGAAGCACAAGATCATAAGGAACACAACTAGGGAATAATTCCTACGAAGTCCTTATGGAGAGGTGGCCAACTTCTTCAATCAAGATATTACAATAACAGGTCTTCCGGCTGGGTGTGTTGGCCACGACATCCACTTTACCGGGTTACAGAGAGACCAATAATATAATTCTTGGGAAACGTTCCAACCATCATATCTGCCTGAGATTCAGATCTGGTTGGTGTCAGAATAATCTAGACTCATCGAGTCTAGAAAGCAAAATGAAAGTTTGCAACACAAATCGACGAGATGACGTTGCGAGATTCTCGGAGAATGAACTACGGTAGTAAGCCCCAAAACATGAGCTAGTTCTGCTACAAACATGTGTGAACACGTTGTCATAGACAAACATGACCACATAGTAGTCTTAAGATAAAACACTACCGAGTTTAGGTTGGGGAACCATCATCGAGGATAACGAAGTCCTAACATAAGTCATGATTCTTAAGAAGGAACTTCTTCTCCTTGAACAAGTCAATCAGTGGCTTGGTGTGCTAGGAAACACATATAGAATGGAGGCGGCCAACCTATCAGACCATAGAGTACTTCGCACATGCGTGACTAACTTGGGACGATTCCAGAGGAAGTAAAAACTAACTTTCTCGAACCCACGGCGGCAACTTGCATCAAATGCACATGAGTTAGAGAGAGTCACTTCTTTCATCCGAACATATGCTTCATGAGCTAGCATGAAGAAATGCTTTCAAAAGTTTTCATTACTAGCTTAATGTTCAACAAGATTATGGAGAAGATAAGGATGTTGTCGATGGGCTCAACAACAGTTCATCCTGGTTTCCACATAAATGGAATTCCATAATTATGTGAACAAGGGGATAGTATTGGTCAGACCCAAAAGACATAATGGTGTATGCCCGAGGAAAATCCACGAGTAAGACAACATTACGAACATCGTTGGTTCTGATTTGATTTGAGAATAGCCCACACTCAAATCAAAGTTTTGGCAAGACAAGAGCTCCAACAACCGGTCTCGAGGATCAATTGGTGAAGATATCATCTTTCTTCAACACACACACAAGATATCCCTTAACACGAACTTAGTCAGACAAGCTTTTATCTTCCAACTCTCCAAGTTGTTGTTTAGCTTAACCAACTAGCTCAGGGGTATGCAACACAGATTCTTGGAGAAGGGGTGGTTTACCTGAAACCAACTTGATCACGGGCTCAACATAACAGTCAGGTGACAACCTGGTGATACTTCCGAGAAGATATTCGAAAAAATCACGAACCACCGGTATGTTACTAGGCTCGAGAACAATCTTGCTTTTCAGGGCAAGACGATATGATCAAATAAGCAAGGATTGGCACTATCCTAACTCATTGATCGAAGAGTGCACCGGAAATAAGGACTAGGTAGCACGATCAATCTTAGGATGACGATTCAATAACCAACACACTAAGAATGAGAATATTGTCCATTTACTACCAAGCAACGGAGTTGCTAGTAGTATTGATTTCACACACCACGATTCACTTGTCGGCATTCCGGTTACAATAACATGGAAACCGAGGAATGAACAATGATGGCAAGAAGTATCACTGTATCAAGAGTTCATACGATGGTGTGCAATTCCCATGACATTCTTGATATAAGATGGTAATACTCCAAGGTAGAACAGAGCAAAAGCTAGATTAGCAATTTGATCTGCGGAGTACGACTGCTTTGACCCAATCCTGGAGATGGACAAGGTACTGGAGTTTGTTTCTCCTAGTCATTCCGGGATAGAATGACTTGACGGACCACAAGAGTAATAGGCATCGATGGACGAATGCATGCATTCTCTTGACTATCAATTGATAGATGAAGGTCAGAAGACATCTAAGGAGGAGCAACTCATGGAACATATAACTTTCTGAGTTGTGGATGCATATATTAGTTTGTCGAACCAAGTTCAACAGGTTTCTTCCAGAACCCATGCAAAGAAGGTAGAACTGGCAGAATCACAATTATGAATGGAGAACTCCTCAAGAGTACTCTGATTGTGATCCTTCGGTTCAGCGAGGAACTTCTGCCATAAGCGGTTCATTGTATTTGGAAGAAGGAAATACCACGGACCTCGAGGACTATCGCAAGGTTACTAACAACCTAAAGGAACTAGCAAACACTATCTACATGAAGTGAGTAGGGTGAATATCGGGTTCAAAACCCACGGGTAGAATACCTACTAACTAAATTGCATCACGGGATGCTTTCGGAAATAAAGGCAAGAGTCATCACACTGGGATACAAATCATGGCTAGATTACTAGATGATCCCCTAAGACACCTAGGGTCATAATAATAATTCTAACATATATGTCGAGGCAATAGAATACCTCAACTCAGCAATTAGTGTGATTAACCTGGCCCAAAGGAACATCAAAACCAGAGGGAAAGGATTTGCAAGTGCATCAGATTGTTTAGAAACCTGGGATGACTCGGACAGCATAACGGCTGTAAATGCTCAAAAAGATTGGAGACATGCTACAAAAATGGTGGCTTAGCCACTCTGAAGCACAATATCAAGGTTTCGAGATCAATAGTTATGAACATACGGAAGTAGTAAAACTGAATTGAGATTTGAAACTAACAATTCTATAAGTCTATGGATTAGTAACACGTCATCCTGATAGATAGATGAGAAGGCCTAGTTCTTAATCCCTGTAGAAAAGAAGAGGTTGACTCAGATCAGAAGGCCATGAGGTATAAGAAGTAAAAAGAGCCTTACGTTCCCTTCCCACAATCAATTCCCTTACATAACTAAAGCATTTCTAGACACAACTTCGACCAGTTTGGCTTGGTAATCCTATAGGCAGTCAGGCTGTGATACCAAAGCTGTCAGGACCCCGACTCAATGTCACATCGATCTAGCCTGTAACACCTCATATCACTTTGCGGCCTCACGCACGGTATCCCCACGGGTGTCGCCTTACCTTTGCCCGGGACCGTTTGCGCCTTTTGGCACACGTATATGATAGTGTCGCTAGCATCCATATGAAAAGGAGCCCGGGCTGACATGGCTAGTCGTAAACCCAAAGTGGCACAGACTTACTGGGACAGGCATCCATGACCCAGCATCGAACGTGTCGGTCATCAGCGAGTAAGTTCCGGGCTGTAGCACTGGGCTAGCAGGACTCCGGTAAACCGGGCTGTAGCGGGCTAACAGGACTCCGGTACTCAACGCGTGACATTTCCCCGAAGGGACAGACACAGGAACGAAGAAGGACACATGCCGGCCAGCCTAAGTGTTCCGGAGCAGTAGCAAGCTACCATGGCTCGGTGGAAACACTAGGAGACATTTCCCGGTAAGAGAGGCTACTAAAGATAAACAACTAGATAGTCAGATCCCACACATACCAAGCATTTCAATAACATACACACAATATGCTCGATATGTGCAAATACAACATGGCATCACAACATGACTCTACGACTCAAGTATTTATTCATTAGTCTCCAAGGAACGAGATATTACAAACAGGGGTCTCATGACCCAACATTCAGAGCATACAAATCAAAGCACATGCGGAAACTTAACATGTCTGAGTACAGACATCTACAAATGAAAAAGGCTTAGAAGCCTAACTATCTACCAGATCCTGCCGAGGCACAAGATCGTAGCTGAGGTATCAAGCTAAACGTCGAAGTCCACGCGGAACTACTAACGAGACTGACGTCTCTCTGCAAAAAACATAAAATAGGCAAACGTGAGTACAAATGTACCCAGCAAGACTTACATCAGAACTATCTACATATGCATCATTATCAATAAAGGGATGGTGGGGTTTAACTGCAGCAAGCCAGCTTTGACTCGGTGGCTATCCTGAACTACTATTGCAAGTAACTCTTTTGAGGTGGCGCACACGAGTCCACATATTCACCATATCAATACACCACTATGGATCCACTCCCGTCTCCCTACGAGAACGCCATCCATAGCACTCACACTTATCTTGCGTATTTTAGAGTATCCACTTTCACTTGTCTATGAACTGTTATAGGCAACCCAGAAGTCCTTTACCGTGGACACGGCTATTCGAATAGATGATATTAACCCTGCAGGGGTGTACTTCTTCATACATGTTTCCACCACTTAGCGTCTGCACACGACATGTGCTCGGCAGACTTCAAGCGAAAGCCGACGTGGGTGTAGACCACGACCTACCTAGACACTCGAGTCCCTAGTCCAGGTTTATCGCCTATTCAGGTTCCATCCATGAGGAGATCCGGCCGAAGTTTCGCTCACAGCCCCAAACGATGTGAGCAGGGTTCCCGAGACACCAAACGGGCGCCCGGTACACCGTGCCACGTGCCTACCGCATCACAGCCCACCCCTACGGTCAGCACTGCGCACGACCTCCAGCATACTACAAACACCAGAAACTACTTGCAACTCCTGGACAGAGGACAAGGGTGAATAAGAAGTCGAGCGGGGTCATATTTCAGGGCCCTATGCATGGTAGTAGCTGAATCATGGATCACAAACACAGAACTCAGTTCCTAAGGACGGCTTCAATGAGACAACTCACCATGTACTCCTACATGGCCTCCCACAGATACCTTTACCAAATCGTGTTCACACACTTAGCTCACACACAGTAGGACATGTTCACACACCTCTGATTCATCCTCGATGAAGCAGACCCGACTCAACTCTAAGCAGTAGCAGGCATGACAAACAAACAAGAATGAGTAGGCACATCAGGGCTCAAACAACTCCTACTCATGCTAGTGGGTTTCATCTATTTACTGTGGCAATGACAGGTCATGCAGAGGATAAAGGGGTTCAACTACCGCAGCAAGTAACAGTTGATTCGATGTTGTCCTAATGCAGTAAAAGAGAGCAGGAGCGAGAGAGTGGGATTGTATCGAAATGAACAAGGGGTTTTTGCTTGCCTGACACTTCCGAAGATAGTATATTTCTTCATTGGTGTCATCGATCACATCGTCGGTACACGTCTTACTAAGAGGGGACAAGCACCGACAAACAAAGAAGAAGCACAATCAATGCAATGCACAATATGATGCATGATCATGACATGGCAATATGATGTGGTTTGAGCTAATGCAACTAGCAGCAAGTTAAATGAAGTTGGTTTGAACCCTAGATTCAAATTCAAACTCCATATGTGGGTATTTAAATGCCATTTATATGATTTGTGCTAAACAGTAGCTGTAAGTTGTTCTAACATGCATGAAAATGGTACAGATGGATAGATTGGATTTTTCTGATCATTTTTCATATATAATTTATTTCATTTGGAGTTACGGTTGAATTTCTATGAATTTTAGAAGTTTTGGTTATTTTCTGGAATTTCCTGTATAAAAATAAATCCAGAAAATAAGTTACTGCGTCAGCATGACGTCACTGTGACGTCAGCAGTCAACGGGCGCGGTCCAGGTCAAACTGACCTGTGGGCCCTGCGTGTCAGTAGTTAGTTTAACTAACTAATATTAGTTAGCTCTAATCTAAGTTAATTAGCAGGGGGGGTCCCACTTGTCAGTAGTTAATTAGGCTAACTAATTTTGATTAAACCTAAACTAGGTTGATTAGCAGAGGGTCCCACCTAGTCAACTAAGTTAGCGGGGTCAAACCCGCCGGTCAACGGGTCAAAGCCTGCCGGCGTTTAGCCGCCGGCGGGGCCAGACGCGGCGGCGTGCTGTGGGATTCGCCCACAGGGCGCCATTTGCTGCGCGGAGAGCAGCTACGGGCAGCTGGTGATCGCCCGCACCCAGCCATGGTGGTGGCTTGGCCGGGGAGTGGCCGGAGCTTCGCCGGCGACGAGGCCAGGCGGAGGCCGAAGCTTGGCCAGCTCGTGCGCGGGGCTGCGGTGGCCTAGTCGGCGTGGCGCTAGCACCTACGGCCTCTACGCGGTGCGAGGGGTGTGACGGGCACAAGCCCATGACCAAATGGTCACTGGAGCAACGCCGGCGACGTGGTCAGGCGGCGACGCGTGCGGTGAGCGCGGTGCAGTCGCTATGGTGCACAAGGGGAAAAACGGAGAGGGGGAGCAGGAGAAGGAGCTCACGGAGGGCGCGACGAGATGCTCAGCGGGCTCGGGGAAGGCCCGGTGTGGTCGGGACGACGGCCGCGATCTGGGCGGCCCGAGGTTGAAGACGACGGCGGCGGGGATGATGCAGGGGCTCCGGCGTCGTGTGGCTTGGCTAGTCGGCGTAGTCGACGACGGCGAACTGTCCGGACACAGTGAAGGGGCTCGGGGCCGGTGCTGGACGCGGCTGTGGCAAGCGGCGGCGACGACGACGTCTCGGGCGACGTCGGGGAGAGCGAGAGAGAGGAGCCAGGGGAAAGAGCGGGTGTCTGCGGGGTCGGGGAGAGGGAGAGGGTTCGTCCCACGTCAGCAGCGGAACGAGGGGAGCGGCGAGGCGGCGAGCAGCTGCGTGGCACGCATGTTGTGCTCGCCGTCGAGCAGCTGCCTGCCTGCCTGGCCAAGCCAAGCTGCTCGCTGGAGCGGTGGCTGGCTGGGCCGGCAGGTGGGCCTGGTGGGTGGCGCCAGGTAAGTGGCCCGGGTGAGTCCCTCTCTCGTTTATTTCTGTTTTTCTAATTTTCTGTAATCTTTGTGGATTTTTTTAAAAATACCAAAACGTTTTCAAAAATCCTGAAAATAATTGTGGGCTCTGTTTGGAGTATTCCCAACAGCCCTCACTTAAGTTCAGAATTAATTGAGCATTTAAAATATTATATAGCATTTAAATTCCCAATTGCAAATAGCATATGATTTAATTCAGTGACCAAATATGTCATTGAAAAATGTGCAACACCTCTGGTTCATGGTTCTAGCATTTTCCAGAAATGATGAACATTTTTGAAAGCCATTTGGAATTCACTGAAAATATTTAGTTGAACCTAGTGAATTCCTTTGATGCTAGGGTTTAGGCAATCCCCATTTCAAGTTTCATGAAATTTAAACATGATGCAACACTCTAATGCATGCACTAGGCATTGTCAGAACCTGGGATGTGACACTGAGCCATTTCATCTCTCAAGAGAAATGGAAGTTTGAAAAGGCTTGTGAGATAAAGAGAGCTCAAGCTAGAAAGGAGAAGCTTCTGAAGAAGAATGTTGTCAAACTGACACCTGAAGAACTTCTCAAGGCTCAATCTGAGATCCAAGCCCTCAGCAAGGACTTCGATGCATATTATGCTGATTGGCAAGGAGCCAAAGTGAGATTCGTCAACCTGACGAAGAAAATGACAACTGTTGCAGCCCCATCGCAACAAGAAAATCCTCAGGCTGCAGACTCTGCTCAGCCTGCTGAAGAACATGCCAGCACCGCTGATGACTTTCAGCCTGCTGATGAAAATACAAGTTCCAGGGCTGATGACTCCATCCCATCCGCTGAAGAAATTGCCAGGGCATCCACTAGTGGTGCGCCTGAGGAAACTGAAGAGATCAGGGCAACTGCATCAGTAGTGCCTGAAGAAAATCAACCACAGTCCTCAGCTCCTCCCGCGCCTACACCAACTCCAATTCTTCCTTCTGCCTATGAAGTGAAGAAGGCCAAGGCTGCAGAGCGAGCTGCAGTGAAGAAAAGTAAGGCATCAGCTGCGTCAAATTCTTCGGCTGCGAAGAAAATGAAGACAATGACAAGCTCTCTTGAAAATCCTATTGATGCCATTCCGATTTCCTCCATGTCATCAAAGGAAATTGTTCCTTATGGAGAAGACTACAAGATCCCAAGCGGATCTGATGAAAAAAATCATTCTGTTGCTACGTCAGAGCAGCTTGATGAAGAAATTGAAGTGGAAGCATTCCCTTCAACGCCAGTCGTTTCCTCACCTATGCCTCAGTTCACAGCTGAAGAGGCTGGTGTTGAGGAAATTGAAAATGAAGATGAAGATGTGGATATTGGATGCACTACACCAGTGATGAATGATGACTTTTGGGAAAGTCAGCATCCCAATACTCCTCTCTTCACTCCTATTCAACAGATTCCTCTGTCCCCGGCAACAACTGTTCAAATGGGCTCTGAAGAAACTCATCCCACGTCATCTGTTCATGAAGAAATTCCAGCCGCTAGTGCTGAAGAACCTGCTACTGTTGATCCTCAAGTTGCACAAGAAGAGGAACCAGAAATTCCTCAGCCTGAAGTACCTGAGCTCGCAATTCCTGATGTTGTGCTGCAAATCACTGACACTCCTATGCTAAAGCCGAAGAATCCGTTCTCAAGCAAGCAAAAATTCAAGGCTGAAGACTTCTTTTCTGAGCATGTGTTCTTCACTGATTATAATCCATATGACTCTGCTCGCATAAGGAAGAGACGTTTCTGGGCGGCTAGTCAAGCCAACTTCTAATCCTCAGTGCTCTTTGACAAGGACAAAATCTTCGATCATGAACATATTCCTCATGTGGATATGGAATATCTGCCGTGCTTCGAGCCAGTCCTCAGTGTTCTTCACGATGCAGGATTGCTCAATTTCTGCAATGACATCTGTGATTGGAATGAAGAACTCATTCTTCAGTTCTACGCCACTCTGCATATCACTGGAGACGCTGAAGATGTTAATTCATGGGTACTGGATTGGATGACCGAAAACACTCACTACAAGGCACCAACAACTGAATTGCTTCGTGTCCTTCCTCTTGATCCTCCCCATGACAGTGCACGTTGCCTCTACAATGACCCTGAATTGTCAAATCATTATATGCAAGTGCTCATGAAGCCCTTGAAGCCAGGGCAGGCCCCACGAACCAAATTCCTCGTCAAGGAATTGCTCTATGTGCCCCGGACTGTCTATCGAATCCTGACGAAGACAATGAGTCCTATCAAAGGCCACGACTCAAATGATGAAGATGTCGTTGGCATCATGAAGAACATGCTTTTCAACATCATTCATGGAGTTCCCGTCAACTTCCATGATTTCTTCATGAGGACTCTAGCTAATGTTGCTATGTCACCTTTCGAGCTGAAGCCCTATGCGCCTTGGATTATGAGATTCATAAGGGCAAGATCTTCACTGAATTACAAGGCTGACACTCTGAACCATGGTAGGTACTTGCCTCCCATTGAAGTCCTCAAGAGGCCAGTTTCATCATCTGATGATAAAGGCAAGGCAGCTGCTGTGATCGATGAAGGCACTCGTCCATTGGATGGTCAATTTCGTCTGGCTACATCTTACTCCACCAACGACGACTCTTCTACACATGACACTACCGCAAATACCTCAGCGAAGCAAAATCCTCAAGCCACAGCACCCAGGGTGATGACTGATCGAGAGTTGCTCCTCAGTCTTCATCAGAAGGTTGATCGCCATCATAAATGGGTAAAGCGTCAGTTTGCTGCCGTTCTTCACAACATGACCTCAACACATAATGCAGTGAACAAAACCACTATCACCTTCATGAAACCCTCAACCGCACCTGGGCTGTTCTCACTCATGTATATACCGCGGAAGAACTGAAGACTATGGGTCTCCAGGAAGCATTTGACTGGTCTGCACCACCTCCGAAGAAATTCAAGAGAGTCAAAGTTCCTGATCTGGTGGCCAGCTCTTATTCTTCATCGCGTGAAACTGATGAGCATGAAGATTTGGACGACACTGCGGCAGGCCCTACTTCAACAAACAACCCCGACAACGCTGGCACTCCTACATCGACTTGAAATTCTTCAGGGGCGTTAGTCCTTAGTTTCAATCCTTTTGGTCATTTGATGACAAAGGGGGAGAAATCTAAGTTAGTCTTCAAACGGGTTTATATTATGGGCGTTTTGTTAAGTTACAACTCTCTTCTTCTGAAACTTTTTTACTGGATCGAGTTGTAATCTTAAACCCGATGGTGCCCTGATACTTTTGGACGGTGCATGGTGCTCTGATACTTTTGATGCACTATGCTCTGATACTTTTGATGTGTTATTCTGCATGCTTATTCCTCATTAATATTATTGCACGCATGCTGAATTTCATCAGGCACCATATTTCATCATGCATTTCAAATTCTTCATATTATATATCAAATGCGTGTATGAATTACAAGATATAGGGGGAGATCTCCATGATTCAATTCTTCAAATGTGCATTGCCTCAAAAGCAAATTCCTCACTATGCACATATTCAGGGGGAGTTCTTCTATATCTTGCAATCAAATTCCTCAATATCAGTATCTACACTTCATATGTTTATTCCCGTAGAAAACTTAACCTATGTTGTCATGAATCACCAAAAAGGGGGAGCTTGTAAGTGCATCTAGTGCCCCTTAGTGATTTTGGTGTTTTGAAGACTTATCGGTTAAGGGACTGATGCGTTTGTAAGTTGTAGCGACCCGACCTCGGACGGTCAAGTCTCTGTGCTCAGTTGTCATCCCTGGATCAGTAATGCTGACACCACACAGTACTTGGAAGGATTTATAACAGAGTAGCAATCACACACTTATTACATCGATGTCTCAAAAGAGAACTTATTACAATAAATATGGCTTAAGGCCATCTAATAACGATAACAGCGGAAGACTTGGAAGATAAGTGAGTCCATCAACTCCAACGGTATCACTGAGTATAGAACCACGACCTAAAAGCACCTTACTCGTCGTCTGAAAAGTCTGCAACATGAAAGTTGCAGCCCGAGAACGGGTCAGCACATGGAATATGCTGGCAATGTAACACATAGAGAATAATGAATGATAAGCCTATACTATATGCATATATGGCTGGTGGAAAAGCTCTATGGTTACAGTTTTGCGAAAAGCCAATTTTTCCCTACTGCAAAGGAATAAATTTATTTATTTATCATGGTGGTTGTTAAACATTGAGAATGGTTGACAGCATCCTCAATCCCAACTAAAAGTAATCATTAACAAACCCAACAATATTAAATTAGAGTAACATGTTGAGATTCACATGATATTCAAGTACTAGATACTCAAAATGTCCATAACCGCGGACATGGCTAATCATGATTAGTTTGTACACTCTGCAGAGGTTTGCGCACTTTTCCCCACAAGACTCGATCGCCTCCATTTGGTTTCTCGCACTACATGGTGTTTGAGAAACGGATGACCGAGACATAGTCTTTTAGAAGCGCTAGCACCTTACGATGGGTAGACCGATACACCTACATCCCCTACATCTGCTAGTCTACCACTATAAGAGTTTGCACGACTTAGTCAACTATGCCAGAGCCCATAATGGCTTGTGGCTGCACACGGAAGTTACTAGCATGAATTATCTTATGATCCCTTTGAGCCTGGGTGGCGGTCAAAAGAAAAACAGGCAAGTCCTGATAGAAACCAGGTGCCTCAATCCACCCAGATGTGTATTTAAGTTGCCACCTTAGATAAACCATTAATTAACAAACTCACATCTGTCATGGATATGACTCACCCAATCCACGTCTACTAGCATAGCATGGCATAATAAGCAAACGCAGAAGTAACTCCCAAAGGTTTCATAAGTAAAACAGGTAATAGGTACTACCTCATCTACTTCCCATCCCACAATTTAATTAGATCCTAATCATGCAATGTTTGAGGATTGATCTAATGCATAAAAACTAGGTAGTAGAAAAGTATGGTCAAAGTGTTACTTGCCTTGCTGATGATCCGCGAAACCTAGAGATTCGAAGTAACAAGCGGCGCACTCCGGGTGATCTATCGCAGACAAACAAACAAGCACACAATAAGTACTCATCTAATGCACAGGTAAATCTCGAATAAAAGATCAGACCAGAAAGTTCAACTTAAGAACCCTGGTTGCAAAAGAAAACGAACCGAACAAAACAACGGAAAACAAACGGCGGAAGAAAACAACTCGGTTCTAGCAAGTTGAAACTAGGTCAAATTTTACAGTAGCAAAACTTTGTTTAAGTTGATTAGTCGGAACGGCGGTTTCGAAACGAAACACCAGGCGCTTGAATCACCTGATTCCGATAAACGAGCGAGAACATAAACTAGAACGAAGATCGTATCTGAAATCGCGATCAGAAAATCACGGAATAAATCCGACGAAAAAGAAAACGACGAACGGTTAAACGAACGGACGTTCGTTAACCGGGAATAACCGGTGATCACGTTCGTTAAGATGAACGGTCCGGCGAACGCTCGCTAAACAACAAAACGGAAAAAAAACCGATCTAGGGTTTTTCGAAAAAAACCGAAACATCAAAAAATAAACCGGAACGGTTTATTAGAAAACCGAACCGGGCGATGGGCCGCGCGGCGCGGTGGCTACCTCGTCGGCGCGGGCTCCGGCGGGGCGGCGGCTTGGCGCGGGGCGACGGCGACGCGGTGGCGGCGGCGGCGCTGGCGGCGGGCAGCGGCGGCGCGAGCGGCGGCGGCGGCGCTGCTGCTACGGCTGCGACTGCGGGGCGGTGTGGCGGTGTGGGGAGGAGAGGGGGGGGGGGGGTGTTGGGTATTTAAAAGGGGGGAGGGTGGCTTGGGGGAGGGGGCAAGCAAGGGGAGGAGGAGGAGGAATCCTCCTCGGATTCGGCCGGCGGCGGTGGGCGGCTGCGCGCGGGCGCGCGCGCGGGAGGGGGCGCGGCTGTGCCAGCTCGGCTGGGCCCTTGGACCAGTCGGGCGCTGCGTTTTTTTTAAATAAATACGCGCGCAGAAAGAAAAATAAAGAAAAGAAAATCTAAACGAACTCCAAAAATTACAAAGTAAATTTTCCCCGACTCCTAAAAATGAGTCGAACAAAATGAACTTTTACTCGGGGCCTAAATGCAATTTTTTGAAAACACACATTTTTCCCTAAGGCAAATATACTCCGAGAAAATCCAAAATTTGATTTATTTATTAAATCTTCATTTTTCCTAAATTTTGGGAAAGTCATATTATTCCCTCTCATATTTTTTTGATATTGGAAAAATATTTGAAGATAAAATAAATAAAATCAAATGATCCTCTTTTCATAACTTGAGAAAAACTCCAATATGAAAAATTACGAAATCTCCAACTCTCTCCGAGGGTCCTTGAGTTGCGTGAAATTTCTAGGATCGACAAAAAGCAAGAAAATATGCAATGCACGATGATCTAATGTATAACATTCCAAATTGAAAATTTGGGATGTTACAAACCTACCCCCCTTAAGATGAATCTCGCCCTCGAGATTCGGGTTGGCTAGAAAATAGGTGAGGGTGGTCCTTGAGCAAATCTTCTTCTCTCTCCCAGGTGGCTTCATCCTCCGAGTGGTGGTTCCATTGAACTTTGCAAAACTTGATAACCTTGCTGCGAGTAACCCTACTGGCGTGCTCGAGAATCTTGATGGGTTTTTCCTCATATGTTAAATCATCCTTCAACTGAATTGCTTCAAGTGGCACTGTATCTCTTAGCGGTACCTCCGCCATCTCGGCGTGACATTTCTTCAGCTGAGAAACATGGAATACGTCATGAACTCCTGACAGTCCCTCTGGTAATTCCAACTTATAAGCGACTTCTCCCATGCGTTGCAAGATCCTATACGGTCCAACGAAACGTGGTGCTAATTTTCCTTTAACTCCAAAGCGTTTCACTCCTCGAAGTGGGGATACTCTAAGATAAACTCTGTCTCCAACTTCATAGTCTATCTCCTTGCGTTTTGAATCCGCATAGCTCTTCTGTCTGGACTGGGCTACCTTGAGCCTATCGTGAATCAACTTAACTTTCTATTCAGACTCCTTAATCAAATCTGGTCCAAACAACTGACGGTCTCCAACTTCGTCCCATGACAACGGTGTCCTGCACCTCCTTCCGTATAAAGCTTCGAAAGGTGCCATCTTCAAGCTGGTTTGGTAACTGTTGTTATAAGAAAACTCCGCATACGGCAAGTTATCGTCCCAACTAGATCCATAATCTAGTGCACAAGCTCTCAGCATATCTTCCAAAATCTGATTGACTTTCTCAGTCTGTCCATCTGTCTGTGGGTGAAAAGCTGTACTGAATTCTAGCCTGGTTCCCAAAATTTCATGCAACCGATTCCACAACTTTGAGGTAAATTGGGTTCCTCTATCTGATACGATACTCCTCGGAACTCCGTGCAAACACACGATTCTGGTCATGTATATCTTTGCCAACTTAGCACTGTTGTAGGTAGTCTTGACTGGAATGAAATGAGCTACCTTCGTCAAGCGGTCGACTATAACCCAAATCGAGTCATAGCCTGAACGAGTCTTTGGCAAACCCGTGATGAAATCCATGCCTAGTTTATCCCACTTCCATTCGGGTATCGGCAATGGTTGTAACAATCCTACTGGCTTCTGATGTTCTGCCTTCACTCTCTGACATACATCACAAACTGCTACATACTCCGCAATATCCTTCTTCATTCTGGTCCACCAGAACATTTCCTTCAAATCCAAATACATCTTGGTATTTCCTGGGTGAATCGAATAGGGTGAATCATGTGCTTCTTGCAGAATCAACTTCCTGATCTCTGGGTCATTTGACACATAAACACGGTCCTCAAACCATAGGGTATCATGCTCATCCTCACGAAATCCCTTTGCTTTTCCTTCGCTCATTTTCTTCTTTATACCCGCAATCTCTTTGTCATTTTTTTGAGCTTCTCTGATTTTATCCATCAAGGTAGACTGAATCTCCAATGCTGCTACATAGCCTCTCGGAACTATTTCCAAACATAGCTCACGAAGATCTTCTGCTAACTCCTTTGGTATCTCTCCCGTCATCAGCGTATTGACATGGCTCTTGCGGCTCAATGCGTCAGCTACTACATTAACTTTTCCGGGATGATAATGCAATCTCATATCATAATCCTTGATGAGCTCCAACCATCTCCTTTGTCTAAGGTTTAACTCCTTCTGCGTAAAAATGTACTTCAAACTCTTGTGATCCGTGTACACCTCACAATGATTTCCAATAAGGAAATGTTTCCATGTCTTCAATGCATGCACTACGGCTGCTAACTCCAAATCATGTGTGGCATAATTTAATTCGTGAGGCTTCAGTTGTCGTGAAGCATACGAAACAACTCTTCCTTCCTGCATAAGCACTGCTCCAAGTCCTCGACGTGAAGCGTCGCAATACACCTCATAATCCTTGGTCTGATCTGGCAAAATTAACACTGGTGAGATAACCAATCTTTTCTTCAACTCCTGAAAACTAGCCTCACAATCCTCAGTCCAATTGAACTTGGTATCCTTTTTCAGCAACTCCATCATAGGCTTTGCAATCTTTGAGAAATTCTCAATGAATCTCCGGTAGTATCCTGCGAGTCCAAGAAAACTCCGGATCTCTCCAACTGTCGTTGGTGCTTCCCATTTTGTTACCGTCTCAACCTTTGTGGGGTCAACTGCTATACCTTCTCCAGATATAACATGTCCAAGAAATCCAAACTTCCTTTAGCCAAAACTCACATTTGCTGAACTTGGCATATAACTGATGTTCCCTTAGTTTCTCCAAAACCAATCGCAAATGTTCTTTATGCTCCTCTTCATTCTTCGAGTAAACCAAAATATCATCAATGAACACCACGACGAACTTATCCAAAAACTCCATAAACACTTTGTTTATCAGGTTCATGAAATAGGCAGGTGTGTTAGTCAGTCCAAATGACATAACGGTATACTCATACAGTCCATATCTTGTGGTGAATGCTGTCCTAGGTATGTCCTGCTCTCGAATCTTCAACTGATGGTACCCTGATCGCAAATCGATCTTGGAAAACACTTTAGCTCCTTGCAAACAATCAAACAGATCATTTATCATTGGTAGTGGGTACTTGTTCTTGATTGGTACTTCATTCAATCCACGGTAATCAACAACCATCCTTGACGATCCATCCTTCTTCTCCACTAAAAGTACGGGTGATCCCCAAGGCGAAGAACTTGGGCGTATATAACCTTTGTCCAATAGCTCCTTAATCTGCTTCTTGATTTCTGCCAAATCCTGTGCGGGCATCCTGTATGGTCGCTTCGATATTGGGCCTGTACCTGGCAAAAGCTCAATCAAAAACTCAATGTCTCTATCCGGTGGCATTCCTGGCAATTCCTCAGGAAATACATCAGGGTAATCCTTCACCACTGGTACCTCTTCCTGCACAACTCCTGATAAGGAATTTACTTGATTCCTATTTGGTCCATGTCGTGATACATACTTGATCCTTCTTCCTTCTGGCGTCGTGAGCAAAATCGTCTTACTTGCGCAATCAATGTTTCCTCCATACATCGACAGCCAATCCATACCGAGAATCACATCCAGACCTTGGGATTCCAGAATGATCAAATCCGTTGGGAAATACATGCCTTCCTATACTCAATGGCACTTGAAAACATCCTTGTCTGGCCATGTACTCTGCTCCTGGTGAGCTTACTAGCATAGGGGTTTTAAGAATCTTAGTGGGCAGGCTATACTTTTCTACAAATCCCCTTGATATGTATGAATGCGATGCACCAGTATCGAAAAGAACAAGTGCAGTAAATGACTTAACCAAAAACTTACCAATTACTGCATCGGGCTGATCTTCAACCTCCTCCACATCAATGTGGTTCACCTGTCCCCTGTTGAAAGGGTTTGGCTTCTTTCCAGAGCTTCCATTTCCACCTTGGCCTTCGGGACATTCATTTGCATAATGTCCAGTCTTGGAACACTTGAAACAGGTGACATGGCTTAGGTCTTTCTTGGCTGGGGTTGATGGGGTGGTCCGGTTCTGGCCGTTGCTTCCTCCATTCCCATTACCATTCTTGTGGCCATTATGGTTGTGCGAACTACCTCCTCCATGGGTATGCTGAAACTGAACTCCCTGTTTAGGGGTATAACGGGGCTTCTGCTAGGCTCCAGAGTTATACTTCCCCTGCCCATACTTCCTCTTACGATTCTCAATCTGCTGCTGCTTCCCTTCAATCATGATGGCACGGTCTACCAACTCCTGGTAGTTATTGAAACTTGCTACCATCAACTGCATGCTTAACTCATCATTCAGTCCTTCCAGAAACTTCTCCTGCTTAGCTGCGTCTGTAGCAACGTCATCTAGGGCATAACGTGCTAACTTACTAAAATCATCCACATACTAGCCAACTGTCCTTCCTCCTTGGCGTAAGTTGCGAAACTCACGCTTCTTCATGGCCATAGCTCCTGCTGAAACATGGGCAGTGCGGAAAGCTTGCTGAAACTGATCCCATGTGACAGTGTCTACAGGGTAAGTGGCTGTGAAATTCTCCCACCATGCTGCTGCGGGTCCGTCAAGCTGATGTGCGGCAAACTTCACCTTCTCACCATCTGTACATCCTGCAGTGGTCAACTCCCTTCCTATCTTGCGGAGCCAATCATCTGCTACAATCGGCTCGGTGCTACTGGAATACACCGGCGGATTCAGCCTAAGGAAACGAGTCAAGTGATCCGCAGGTGGTGGTGGTGGTGGGTTGTTGTTGTTGTTGTTCTGCACCAATGTTTGGATCAAGGCATTCTGCTGCTGAATCAACTGAGTGATCTCTGGCGGGAAAACGAATCCATTGTCATGTCTCGGAGGTATCTGAGGTTCTAGAAAAGACGAGAAATTAAGAATAGAGTGAGGTATAAGGAGAAAACACTACCCAAATGCACATGAGACAAATGCACACGAAATCACTTCATTCAATTCAAACAAAGGGCATACAACGGTCTAGAACTATCGCAAAAGTGCTTGAACTATAATGTTTACATGGAGGGAATACTACTAATATATGGGGGTCATCTATTAATTTGAACCGGTGGAAGACTCCATGATGTCCGCTCCAGCTTGTCTTCAAAGTCGGGTTCACTTGGATCCGAATCGGTGTCGTCGATGATGATGTAGTTGCTCGGACATGCGACGTACTTTTCTTCATTCTTGAACGCTAATTTCCCCTTGAGTTCTTCAATCTCACGCTTAAGATCGCTATTGTGCCTTACTAGAGCTACGATCTCGTCCATGTAGTCCTTGCGTGTAGACTTCAGCTCTCCTTCAAGTTCGATGATCCTTCCCTTCGCATTCTTCAATTCTATCATATCATTGCACATCTAGTTCTCCTGGCGTCGAATGTGCTGGTTTAGCTCTTGGATGAAAGCTGCAATGGATCTATCCTTCTTGGTGCTGACTATCTCCCATTGTTCATCTCGGCGTCCGCAAATCTGGTAGATAGTGTCCTTGAGGTCTTCTTGATAAACTTCTCCAATGCGTCCCATGGTGATATGAGCGGCCATGCTCTTTCCCAGACTCCAGGTTGGTGCACTGAAAACACTATCTATGGTTTTGGTGATTGGCGCGAATGTCCTTCCCGGAACATGAGCTTGAATCTTCCAGCGCTCCTCTTCAGGCAGAGTGGCGATGAAAGTCCCGGTGAAGCTTGGCAATCCAATGTTCAAGTACTTGGTGACTTCCTTCAAGTGGAATCCAAAAGGTGTGCCTTCATCTGGTTGAGCGTACTTGATCTTTGCGTCCATCATCCTAAAGAGTAGAAAAGATGAGGAGTTAGAAAATGAGAAGAGAATAGTGATCTATGGCTTTAACTTAGTGGTCGTGTCCTACAGTCAGCGTGTGCTCTGATACCATCTCTGTAGCGACTCGACCTCGGACGGTCAAGTCTCTATGCTCAGGTGTCATCCCTGGATCAGTAATGCTGAAACCACAAAGTACTTCGAAGGATTTATAACAGAGTAGCAATCACACACTTATTACATCAATGTCTCAAAAGAGAACTTATTACAATAAATATGGCTTAAGGCCATCTAATAACGATAACAGCGGAAGACTTGGAAGATAAGTGAGTCCATCAACTCCAATGGCATCACTGAGTATAGAACCACGACCTAAAAGCACCTTACTCGTCGTCTGAAAAGTCTGTAACATGAAAGTTGCAGCCCGAGAACGGGTCATCACATGGAATATGCTGGCAATATAACACATAGAGAATAATGAATGATAAGCCTATACTATATGCATATATGGCTGGTGGAAAAGCTCTATGGTTACAGTTTTGCGAAAAGCCAATTTTTCCCTACTGCAAAGGAATAAATTTATTTAACTATCATGGTGGTTGTTAAACATTGAGAATGGTTGACAGCATCCTCAATCCCAATTAAAAGTAATCATTAACAAACCCAACAATATTAAATTAGAGTAACATGTTGAGATTCACATGATATTCAAGTACTAGATACTCAAAATGTCCATAACCAGAGACACGTCTAATCATGATTAGTTTGTACACTCTGCAGAGGTTTGCACACTTTTCCCCACAAGACTCGATTGCCTCTGTTTGGTTTCTCGCACTACATGGTGTTTGAGAAATGGATGACCGAGACATAGTCTTTCAGAAGCGCTAGCACCTTACGATGGGTAGACCGATACACCTACATCCCCTACATCTGCTAGTCTACCACTATAAGAGTTTGCATGACTTAGTCAACTATGCTAGAGCCCATAATGGCTTGTGGCTGCACACAGAAGTTACTAGCATGAATTATCTTATGATCCCTTTGAGCCTGGGTGGCGGTCCAAAGAAAAACAGGCAAGTCCTGATAGAAACCAGGTGCCTCAATCCACCCAGATGTGTATTTAAGTTGCCACCTTAGATAAACCATTAATTAACAAACTCACATCTGTCATGGATATCACTCACCCAATCCACGTCTACTAGCATAGCATGGCATAATAAGCAAACGCAGAAGTAACTCCCAAAGGTTTCATAAGTAAAACAGGTAATAGGTACTACCTCATCTACTTCCCATCCCACAATTTAATTAGATCCTAATCATGAAATGTTTGAGGATTGATCTAATGCATAAAAACTGGGTAGTAGAAAAGTATGGTCAAAGTGTTACTTGCCTTGCTGATGATCCGCGAAACCCAGAGATTCGAAGTAACAAGCGGCGCACTCCGGGTGATCTATCTCAGACAAACAAACAAGCACACAATAAGTACTCATCTAATGCACAGGTAAATCTCAAATAAAAGATCGGACCAGAAAGTTCAACTTAAGAACCCTGGTTGCAAAAGAAAACGAACCGAACAAAACAATGGAAAACAAACGGCGCAGGAAAACAACTTGGTTCTAGCAAGTTAAAACTAGGTCAAATTTTACAGTAGCAAAACTTTGTTTAAGTTGATTAGTCGGAACGGCGGTTTCGAAACGAAACTCCAGGCGCTTGAATCACCTGATTCCGATAAACGAGCAAGAAGATAAACTAGAACAAAGATCGGATCTGAAATCGCGGAATAAATCCGACGAAAAAGAAAACGATGAACGGTTAAACGAACGGAAGTTCGTTAACCGGGAATAACTGGTGATCACGTTCGTTAAGACGAACGGTCCGGCGAACACTCGCTAAACAACAAAACGAAAAAAAACCGATCTAGGGTTTTTCAAAAAAACCGAAACATCAAAAAATAAACCGGAACGGTTTATTAGAAAACCGAACCGGGCGAGGGGCGGCACGGTGCGGTGGCTACCTCGTCGGCACGGGCTCTGGCGGGGCGGCGGCTTGGCGCGGGGCGACGGCGACGCGGTGGCGGCGGCACCGGCGGTGGGCGGCGGCGGCGGCGCTGCTGCTGCGGCTGCGGGGCGGTGTGGCAGTGTGGGGAGGAGAGGGGGGGTGTTGGGTATTTAAAGGGGGGGAGGGTGGCTTGGGGGAGGGGGCAAGCAAGGGGAGGAGGAGGAGGAATCCTCCTCGGATTCGGCCGGCGGCGGCGGCGCGGCTGCGAGCGGGCGCGCGCGGGAGGGGGCGCGGCTGGGCCGGCTCGGCTGGGCCCTTGGCCCAGTCGGGCGCTGCGTTTTTTTAAATAAATACGCGCGCAGAAAGAATAATAAAGAAAAGAAAATCTAAACGAACTCCAAAAATTACAAAGTAAATTTTCCCCGACTCCTAAAAATGAGTCGAACAAAATGAACTTTTACTCGGGGCCTAAATGCAATTTTTTGAAAACACGCATTTTTCCCTAAGGCAAATAAACTCCGAGAAAATCCAAAATTTGATTTATTTATTAAATCTTCATTTTTCCTAAATTTTGGGAAAGTCATATTATTCCCTCTCATATTTTTTTGATATTGGAAAAATAATTGAAGATAAAATAAATAAAATCAAATGATCCTCTTTCCATAACTTGAGAAAAACTCCAATATGAAAAATCACGAAATCTCCAACTCTCTCTGAGGGTCCTTGAGTTGCGTGAAATTTCTAGGATCGACAAAAAGCAAGAAAATATGCAATGCACGATGATCTAATGTATAACATTCCAAATTGAAAATTTGGGATGTTACATAAGTGTACACAGGTCTATAAGTCTATGAGGAGTTTGATATTTACAGAGAAAGTCGACCCCTAAAAATGAAGTTCTTCGACTGAAGACTTTGATATTCTGAAGACTTTCTGAAGACTTTGAAAGTGAAGAAATTGGTGTGACCTTGAAGACTTGGTATTCATTCGAGGAACATGAAGCGTGAAGAATTTTGTTTTCGTAGTTTCATTTTCTCTTTCTTGAGTCATAGGAAACACCGTACTGTTAAAGGGGGTCAAGGAAATACTAAGGGAAAATTTCCATGTGATGCTCAACTCAAAATCCTACACCTACCAATCCCTTCGAGTGAAGCCATTGGAAATCTCATACAGTTTAGTCAAATTTCTTCAGTGACAGAGACGCAGTTCTTCTGGTCACTGATGACTTTGCTCTGACTGAGGAGTTAGGAATTCGCCAGTGCGAATTGCCTACACAGTGAGGAACATGATAGCCCTTAGGAATTTGAGAGTCAAATTTCCGACCGTTGCTGTGCTGCGCGCCGGCTGTCCCAAAATATCTTATCCACCTAACGGTCATATCATTGAAGGGCATTTATGTCTTATCATGTCGGGCTGCTCCCTAGGCTATAAATATCCGCCCCTTACAACCACTAGTTGGTTGGCTGCTCCGAGAGAACTTGACACTTGTCATTTGAGAGCAACCCATCCTCCGAGGACTTTGAGCGAAAATCATCAAGTGAGGAAAATCCCAAAACCAAACCCCCACAAACCCAAAGTGATTGAGCATCACTTAAGAAATTGATCCCGCGTGGATCCGACGCTTGTTACCTTTGAAGACTATGCTTCTCCTAGACGGTTAGGCATCAAGGTCTATAGCATCCAAGAGGAATTGTGGATCGCTGAGTGACCAAGTTTGTGAAGGTTTGGAAGTCACCTGAAGACTTACTACGAGTGATTGGACGAGGCCTGCGTGGTCTTAGTTCAAGGAGAATACGGTGAGGACTGGGTGTCCTGAGTTGCGGCTCAGAGACTGGGTGTCCGGGACTGCGTGTCCTCGAGTTTAAATACTCAGCCGCTCCAACCAGACGTACAACTAAGACATCAGTTGGAACTGGTTTACCAAATCATTGTCTTCACCAACTAACTGGTTCTATCTCCTCAACCCTTTCATTTCCTCATTACTGTGTTGAATGTCTGTTCATATCTGTGCTTGAAGACTTTGACTGAAGACTTTCACAAATTCCTCAGTTCAAGTTCTTCAGTCTGTTTGTCTTCGTCTTGTGTTATCCTGTGATTACGCTTTCTGTACTCTGTGCTTGTCTTCATTTCATCATGATGACCATTCTAGTATCCTGTTATGTTTACTTCTGAGTACTTATTCCGTTGCAAGTAGTTCTTCGCTAAGGAATTTCCTCACCAGCAAATTCCTCAGTGAAGAATTCATAAAAATCGCCTATTCACCCCCCCTCTAGTCGATATAACGCACTTTCAAGGAGGCGGCACTCGGTGCATTGGCTGCACGACACGGCCGTCTCGAGCTCCCTGGTGGCGCAGCAACTCGCTTGCATAGAAGCTGATACGAGACCACGCGTGCGGTGCGCCTCCACGCGCTTGAGCCAGCCGCCGCGTGCTCGGCTCCTTCATCGTCGCCACCGCCGCCACCGACCTTGAGGAGGATCATCGAAGAGTTGGAGAGGGGGACGAGACGTGGCAAAGGTTGTTGGCCACCAGCGTCCATGGCCTCCACCCGCAATAATGCGGAGCTCTCCCGTCGATGGACGGAGGCGGGGGAATGACGGGGCAAGCGCTCTGCGCCCCCCCGGAACTAGCCATAAAAGGCGTGGCGGGCCTGGCCACAGTCGAGCTCGAGCTCGAGGTGAGCCCATGAGATCTCATGCAGGAAGATTCACTCTTCGCCAGCGAGAGAACGCCGTCAGGGAGGACTCCATCGCGTCTCCCTCGTCGCGGATGCGTCCATGCCACTGTCCCAGGCAGCTCGTCGTCGGGCCTCCACCTCCACTCTCCTCCGCAGTGCACGTCGGGAAATGCGGGAATCGCCGCTGCCTCCACCCATGGAGTTCCGCGGGGTTGCTCGAGATTTTGCTCTTGATCTATGGGTGTGTGGGGAATGGATGAGGTGAAGGAGACAGTGTGGTGGGCCAGTGAAAAAGAAAGGGCATTCGGGAGACTTCGCCCTCGTCCTGAATGAGCTGATGGGATGACGTGGCCAGCCGGGAGCGTCAAGATGTGCGCGTTTAGATCCAATGCTAATGAGCACGTTCGGGATGAGAAGCTAAAACGTGGCATGTTTGGGATTTGTTGATTCCGTAGTTTTAAGAGTGTTCGAGATTTTTCATGAAGGCATACCAAGTTTGTGGGATTATCAAGAAATTGACTTGAACTGTAACAGTGGAACTTTAAATAAGAAGTGATAATGCATGGCACCAAAATTGAGTATTATGTCTATCTGTAATGGATTTGGCGAGTGATTCCAGTATTGCCGAGATTTAAAACTGCACAGGCATTGAAACAATTCAATTGGCCTATTAGGAATTCAGGCCTATCCTTGGAGATGGCGAGTTTTTCTACATGATATTCGTATTTTCCTACCCTGTAATTGTTAACATGCATGTATCAGTGTTGTATCAATGTATGTCTACTGAGCCCTTTGTATTCTGTAAGCTGTTGTACCTTACCTGGATCTTAGGATCACTAACCACTCTCCCGTTGTGGCTTGCGTACCTCTTCTCACGGGAGACGTTGGGCTCTCTCCCTCTATATATTGTACTCTGTAACAATCTCTGAATACACACAACAGCAGCATATTGAGCCACTCTACTCTTCAACTTGGTATCAGTTCTCCATGGTGTTTGAGTGTTGGAAATATGCCCTAGAGGCAATAACAAATTAGTTATTATTATATTTCCTTCATGATAATCGTTTATTATCCATGCTATAATTGTATTGATAGGAAACTCAGATACATGTGTGGATACATAGACAACACCATGTCCCTAGTAAGCCTCTAGTTGACTAGCTCGTTGATCAATAGATGGTTACGGTTTCCTGATCATGGACATTGGATGTCATTGATAATGGGATCACATCATTAGGAGAATGATGTGATGGACAAGACCCAATCCTAAGCCTAGCACAAAGATCGTGTAGTTCGTATGCTAAAGCTTTTCTAATGTCAAGTATCATTTCCTTAGACCACGAGATTGTGCAACTCCCGGATACCGTAGGAATGCTTTGGGTGTACCAAACGTCACAACGTAACTGGGTGGCTATAAAGGTACACTACGGGTATCTCCGAAAGTGTCTGTTGGGTTGGCACGAATCGAGACTGGGATTTGTCACTCAGTGTGACGGAGAGGTATCTCTGGGCCCACTCGGTAGGACATCATCATAATGTGCACAATGTGACCAAGGGGTTGATCATCGAATGATGTGTTACGGAACGAGTAAAGAGACTTGCCAGTAACGAGATTTAACAAGGTATCGGGATACCGACGATCGAATCTCGGGCAAGTACTATACCGGTAGACAAAGGGAATTGAATACGGTATTGATTGAATCCTCAACATCGTGGTTCATTCGATGAGATCATCGTAGAACATGTGGGAGCCAACATGGGTATCCAGATCTCGCTGTTGGTTATTGGCCGGAGAGTTGTCTCGGTCATGTCTACATGTCTCCCAAACCCGTAGGGTCTACACGCTTAAGGTTTGATGACGCTAGGGTTATAGGGAATAGATATACGTGGTTACCGAATGTTGTTCGGAGTCCCGGATGAGATCCCGGACGTCACGAGGAATTCCGGAATGGTCCGGAGGTAAAGATTTATATATGGGAAGTCCTGTTTTGGTCACTGGAAAAGTTTCGGGTGCTATCGGTAATGTACCGGGACCATCGGGAGGGTCCCGGGGGTCCACCAAGTGGGGCCACCGGCCCCAGAGGGCAGCATCGGACAAGTGTGGGAGGGCACCAGCCCCAGGTGGGATGGTGCACCCCCCACCAGGGCCCAAGGCGCCTAGGGTTTGGGGAGGGGGTGCCTCCACCTTACTTGGGGGGCAAGTTTCCCCCTCTCCCCCCTTGGCCGCCACCCTAGATGGGTTTTGTGGCTGCCGCACCCCTTGGGGTGGGAACCCTAGAGGGGGCGCAGCCCCCTCCCTCTCCCCTATATATAGTTGAGGTCTTTGGGGCTGCAAACACATGAGTTTTGACCTCTCCCTGGCGCGGCCCTACCTCTCTCCCTCCTCGTCTCTTGCGGTGCTTGGCGAAGCCCTGCTGGAGTGCCACGCTCCTCCTTCACCACCACGCCGTCGTGCTGCTGCTGGACGGAGTCTTTCCCAACCTCTCCCTCTCTCCTTGCTGGATCAAGGCATGGGAGACATCACCGGGCTGCATGTGTGTTGAACACGGAGGTGCCGTCCGTTCGGCACTAGGATCATCGGTGATTTGGATCACGACGAGTACGACTCCATCAACCCCGATCACTTGAACGCTTCCGCTTAGCAATCTACAATGGTATGTAGATGCACTCTCCTTCCCCTCGTTGCTAGATTACTCCATAGATTTATCTTGGTGATGCATAGAAATTTTTTGATTTCATGCTACGTTCCCCAACAGTGGTATCAGAGCTAGGTCTATGCGTAGTTTCTATGCACGAGTAGAACACAAGTTGTTGTGGGCGTTGATTTTTGTTCAATATGCTTACCGTTACTAGTCCAATCTTGTTTCGATGGTATTTTGGGATGAAGCAGCCCGGACCGACCTTACACGTAGACTTACGTGAGACAGGTTCCACCGCCTGACATGCACTTGTTGCATAAGGTGGCTAGCGGGTGCCAGTCTCTCCCACTTTAGTCGGATCAGATTCGATGAAAAGGGTCCTTATGAAGGGTAAATAGCAATTGACATATCATGTTGTGGTTTTGCATAGGTAAGAAACATTCTTGCTAGAAACCCATAGCAGCCACGTAAAACATGGAAATAACAATTAGAGGACGTCTAACTTGTTTTTGCAGGGTATGCTATGTGATGTGATATGGCCAAAAAGAATGTGATGAATGATATGTGATGTATGAGATTGATCATGTTCTTGTAATAGGAATCACAACTTGCATGTCGATGAGTATGACAACCGGCAGGAGCCATAGGAGTTGTCTTAATTTATTGTATGACCTGCGTGTCAATGAACAACGCCATGTAATTACTTTACTTTATTGCTAAACCGTTAGCCATAGTAGTAGAAGTAATAGTTGGCGAGACAACTTTATGGAGACACGATGATGGAGATCATGGTGTCATGCCGGTGACGATGATGATCATGGAGCCCCGAAGATGGAGATCAAAAGGAGCAAAATGATATTGGCCATATCATGTCACTTTTGATTGCATGTGATGTTTATCATGTTTTTGCATCTTATTTGCTTAGAACGACGGTAGTAAATAAGATGATCCCTCATTAAAATTTCAAGAAAGTGTTCCCCCTAACTGTGCACCGTTGTGAAAGTTCATTGTTTTGAAGCACCACGTGATGATCGGGTGTGATAGATTCTAACGTTCACATACAATGGGTGTAAGCCAGATTTACACACACGAAACACTTAGGTTGACTTGACGAGCCTAGCATGTACAGACATGGCCTCGGAACACAAGCGACCGAAAGGTCGAGCATGAGTCGTATGGTAGATATGATCAACATGAAGATGTTCACCAATGATGGCTAGTCCATCTCACGTGATGATCGGACACGGCCTAGTTGACTCGGATCATGTAATCACTAAGATGACTAGAGGGATGTCTATCTGAGTGGGAGTTCATAAGATGAACTTAATTATCCTGAACATAGTCAAAAGTTTTTCAAATTATGTCGTAAGCTCGCCGTTTAGTTCCACTGTCTAGATATGTTCCTAGAGAAAATTCAGTTGAAAGTTAATAGTAGCGATTATGAGGACTAGGTCCGTAAACTAAGGATTGTCCTTGTTGCTTCATAGAAGGCTTATGTCCTTAATGCACCGCTCAGTGTGCTGAACCTCGAACGTCGTCTGTGGATGTTACAAACATCTGACATACACGTTTTTGATAACTACGTGATAGTTTAGTTAAACGGTTTAGAGTTGAGGCACCAAAGACGATTTCGAAACGTCGCGGAACATATGAGATGTTTCGAGGGATGAAATTGGGATTTCAGGCTCGTGCCCACGTCAAGAGGTATGAGACCTCCGACGAGTTTCTTAGCCTGCAAACTAAGGGAGAAAAGCTCAATCATTGAGCTTGTGCTCAGATTGTCTGAGTACAACAATCACTTGAATCGAGTGGGAGTTAATCTTCCAGATGAGATAGTGATGTTTCTCCAAAGTCATTGCCACCAAGCTACTAGAGCTTCATGATGAACTATAACATATCAGGGATAGATATGATGATCCTTGAGCTATTCGCGATGTTTGACACCGCGAAAGTAGAAGTCAAGTAGGAGCATCAATTGTTGATGGTTAGTAAAACCATTAGTTTCAAGAAGGGCAAGGGCAAGAAGGGATACTTCATGAAATGGGAAATCAGTTGCTGCTCTAGTGAAGAAACCCAAGGTTGAACCCAAACCCGAGACTAAGTGCTTCTATAATAAGGGGAACATCCACTGGAGCAAAATTACCCTAGATACTTGGTAGATGAGAAGGCTGGCAAGGTCGATAGAAGTATATTGGATATATATTATATTAATATGTACTTTACTAGTACTCCTAGTAGCACCAGGGTATTAGATACCGGTTCGGTTGCTAAGTGTTAGTAACTCGAAATAAAAGGCTGCGGAGTAAACGGAGACTAGCTAAAGGTGAGCTGGCGATATGTGTTGGAAGTTTTTCCAAGCTTGATGTGATCAAGCATCGCACGCTCCCTCTACCATCGAGATTGGTGTTAAACCTAAATAATTGTTATTTGGTGTTTGCGTTGAGCATAGACATGATTGATTATGTCTATCGCAATATGGTTATTCATTTAAGCAGAATAATGGTTACTCTGTTTATTTGAATAATACCTTCAATGGTCTTGCACCTAAAATGAATGGTTTATTGAATCTCGATCATAGTGATACACATGTTCATGCCAAAAGATATAAGATAGTAATGATAGTACCACCTACTTGTGGCACTGCCATGTAAGTCATATTGGTATAAAACGCATGAAGAAGCTCCATGTTGTTGGATCTTTGGACTAACTCGTTTTTGAAAAGTTTGAGACATGCGAACCATGTCTATTGGTGTATATGCATGAAGAAACTCCATGCAAATGGACCATTTGGACTCACTTAATTTTGAATCACTTGAGACATGCAAATCATACCACATGGGCAATATGACTGAAAGCCTCGTTTTTCAGTAAAATGGAACAAGAAAGCAACTTGTTGGAAGTAATACATTTTGATGTGTGCAGTCCAATGAGTGTTGAGGCACGCAGTGGATATTGTTATGTTATTACTTCACGGATGATTTGAGTAGATACTGAGTATATTTACTTGATGAAACACAAGTCTGAATTATTGAATGGTTCAAGTAATTTCAGAGTGAAGTTGAAGATCATCGTGACAAGAGGATAAAATGTCTATGATATGATCATAGAGATGAGTATCTGAGTTACGAGCTTTGGCACGCAATTAAGACATTGTGGAAATTGTTTCACAATTAATACCACCTGGAACACCATAGTGTGATGGTGTGTCCAAACATCATAGTTGCACCCTATTGGATATGGTGCGTACCATGATGTCTCTTATCGAATTACCACTATCATTCATGGGTTAGGCATTAGAGACAACCACACTCACTTTAAATAGGGCACCACGTAATTCCGTTGAGACGACACCGTTTGAACTATGGTTTGGAGAAACCTAAGTTGTCGTTTCTTAAAAGTTTGGGGCTGCGACGCTTATGTGAAAAAGTTTCAGATTGATAAGCTCGAACCCAAAGAGGATAAAATGCATCTTCATAGGACACCCAAAACAGTTGGGTATACCTCCTAATTCAGATCCGAAAGCAATAGGGATTGTTTCTTGAATCGGGTCTTTTCTCGAGGAAAAGTTTGTCTCGAAAATTGAGTGGGAGGATGGTGGAGACTTGATGAGGTTATTGAACCATCACTTCAACTAGTGTGTGGCAGGGCACATGAAGTAGAAGCTTATGATAGTGATCATGAAGTTTTGGATCAAGTCACTACCGTACCTCGTAGGGTGATAAGGATGCGTACTACTTCAGAGTGGTACAGTAATCCTGTCTTGAAGGTCATGTTGCTAGACAACAATGAACCTACGAGCTATGGAGAAGCGATGGTGGGCCCATATTTCGACAAATGGTTAGAAGCCATGAAATCCGAGATAGGATCCATGTATCAGAACAAAGCATGGACTTTGGTGGACTTGCCCGATGATCGACAAGCCATTGAGATAAATGGATCTTTAAGAAGAAGACGGACATGGACGGTAATGTCACCATCTATGAAGCTCGACTTGTGGCGAAGAGTTTTTCACAAGTTCAAGGAGTTGACTACGATGCTTAAGTCCATCGGAATCATGTTAGCATTAGCTGCATTTATGAAATCTGGCAGATGGATGTCAAAACGAGTTTCCTTACCAGTTTTCGTAAGGAAAGGTTGTATGTGATACAATCAGAAAGGTTTTGTCGATCCTAAGGATGCTAAAAGGTATGCTGGCTCCAGCGATCCTTCCATGGACTGGAGTAAGCATCTCGGAGTTGGAATGTACGCTTTGATGAGATGATCAAAGATTTTGGGTTTATACAAAGTTTATGAGAAACTTGTATTTCCAAAGAAGTGAGTGGGAGCACTACAACATTTCTGATAAGTATATGTGAATGACATATTGTTGATCCGAAATGATGTAAAATTTCTGGAAAGCATAAAGGGTTGATTGAAAGGAGTTTTTTCAAGGAAAAACCTGGATTAAGTTACTTGAACATTGAGCATCAAGATCTATGAGGATAGATAAAAAACGCTTAATGGTACTTTAAAATGAGCACATACCTTGACATGATCTTGAAGGTGTTCAAGATGGATCAGTCAAAGAAGGAGTTCTTGCCTGACTTGTAAGGTATGAAGTTAAGACTTAAAGCTCGACCACGGCAGAAGAGAGAGAAAGGATGAAGGTCGTCCCCTATGCTTTAGACGTAGGCTCTACAGTATGCTATGCTGAGTACCGCACCTGATGTGTGCCTTGCCACGTGTCTGGCAAGGGGGTACAAGAGTGATCCAGGAATGGATCATTGGACAGCGGTCAAAAGTTGTCCTTGGAGTAAATAAGGACATGTTTCCCGATTATGGAGGTGATAAAGAGTTCGGCGTAAAGGGTTACGTCGATGCAAGCTTTAACACCTATCCGAATGACTCTGAGTAGCAAACCGGATACGTATAGTGGAGCAACCATTTGGAATAGCTCCAAGTGGAGCGTGGAAGCAGCATTTACAATATGACCTAGAGATTTGTGAAGTACATACGGATCTGAATGTTGCAGACGCGTTGACTAAAACCTCTCTCACAAGCAAAACATGATCAAACCCCAGAACTCATTGAGTCTTAATCACATGATGATGTGAACTAGTTTAGTGACACTAGTAAACTCTTTGGATGTTGGTCACATGGCGATGTGACCTGTGAGTGTTAATCACATGGCGATGTGAACTAGATTATTGACTCTAGTTCAAGTGGGAGACTATTGGAAATATTCCCTAGAGGCAATAACAAATTAGTTATTATTATATTTCCTTGTTGATGATAATCGTTTATTATCGATGCTATAATTGTATTGATAGGAAACTCAGATACATGTGTGGATACATAGACAACACCATGTCCCTAGTAAGCCTCTAGTTGACTAGCTCGTTGATCAATAGATGGTTACGGTTTCCTGACCATGGACATGGGATGTCGTTGATAACGGGATCACATCATTAGGAGAATGATGTGATGGACAAGACCCAATCCTAAGCCTAGCACAAAGATCGTGTAGTTTGTATGCTAAAGCTTTTCTAATGTCAAGTATCATTTCCTTAGACCATGAGATTGTGCAACTACCGGATACCGTAGGAATGCTTTGGGTGTACAAAACATCACAACGTAACTGGGTGGCTATAAAGGTACACTACGGTTATCTCCGAAAGTGTCTGTTGGGTTGGCACGAATTGAGACTGGGATTTGTCACTCCGTGTGACGGAGAGGTATCTCTGGGCCCACTCGGTAGGACATCATCATAATGTGCACAATGTGACCAAGGGGTTGATCACGGGATGATGTGTTACGGAATTAGTAAAGAGACTTGCCGGTAACGAGATTGAACAAGGTATCGGGATACCGATGATCGAATCTCGGGCAAGTACTATACCGGTAGACAAAGGGAATTGAATACGGGATTGATTGAATCCTCGACATCGTGGTTCATCCGATGAGATCATCGTGGAACATGTGGGAGCCAACATGGGTATCCAGATCCTGCTGTTGGTTATTGGCCAGAGAGTTGTCTCGGTCATGTCTACGTGTCTCCCGAACCCGTAGGGTCTACACACTTAAGGTTCGATGATGCTAGGGTTATAGGGAATAGATATACGTGGTTACCGAATGTTGTTCGGAGTCCCGGATGAGATCCCGGACGTCATGAGGAGTTCCGGAATGGTTCGGAGGTAAAGATTTATATATGGGAAGTCCTGTTTTGGTCACCGGAAAAGTTTCGGGTGCTATCGGTAATCTACGGGACCACCGGGAGGGTCCCGGGGGTCCACCAAGTGGGGCCACCGGCCCCAGAGGGCAGCATGGGCCAAGTGTGGGAGGGGACCAGCCCCAGGTGGGCTGGTGCGCCCCCCACCAGGGCCCAAGGCGCCTAGGGTTTGGGGAGGGGGCGCCTCCACCTTACTTGGGGGGCAAGTTTCCCCCTCTCCCCCCTTGGCCGCCACCCTAGATGGGTTTTGGGGCTGCCGCACCCCTTGGGGTGGGAACCCTAGAGGGGGCGCAGCCCCCTCCCTCTCCCCTATATATAGTTGAGGTCTTTGGGGCTGCAAACACATGAGTTTTGACCTCTCCCTGGCGCAGCCCTACCTCTCTCCCTCCTCGTCTCTTGCGGTGCTTGGCGAAGCCCTGCTGGAGTGCCACGCTCCTCCTTCACCACCACGCCGTCGTGCTGCTGCTGGACGAAGTCTTCCCCAACCTCTCCCTCTCTCCTTGCTGGATCAAGGCATGGGAGACGTCACCGGGCTGCATGTGTGTTGAACGCGGAGGTGCCGTCCGTTCGGCACTAGGATCATCGGTGATTTGGATCACGACGAGTACGACTCCATCAACCCCGTTCACTTGAACGCTTCCGCTTAGAAATCTACGAGGGTATGTAGATGCACTCTCCTTCCCCTCGTTGCTAGGTTACTCCATAGATTGATCTTGGTGATACATAGAAATTTTTTGATCTCTGCTACGTTCCCCAACATAGAGGACATCTTCGGCGACCTCCCTGCTCCTGACGCCGCCGCCGCCGCGGCCTTCAACGCCGTCGCCAAGTCCTCCCCTCCTCCTGGCTCCTCCCCTCCCGCTGCCACTTCCGCTCT
This sequence comes from Triticum timopheevii, assembly GCA_963921465.1. Classification (NCBI taxonomy): domain Eukaryota; kingdom Viridiplantae; phylum Streptophyta; class Magnoliopsida; order Poales; family Poaceae; genus Triticum; species Triticum timopheevii. The sequence goes on from OY997262.1 coordinate 183,636,909, forward strand.
CTCGACCATGGTCGTTTCCTTGCTGATCCTTACCTCCTCAGTTTTCATCAAGACCACATCTCCAACCACATCACCCTCAAACTAGATCCCTCCCAGAACAACTACATCAAGTGGCGCACGTTCTTCAACTGCGTCCTTCCTCAGCACCGCGTCCAGGACCACGTCCTCCACCTGCCCCCTGCCACACCTGATCCTTCCTGGCTCGCCATCGACCATCGCCTGCTCCTCTGGATTCTCTTCACACTGGCCGATCCCCTCCTCGAGCTCATCATGGGCGGCGCTGGTGACGCCTACACCGCCTGGACTCGCATCCGGAACTACTTCCAGGCCAACCAAGGGGCCCAATAACTGCATCTCACTTGCCAGTTTTGCAACCTAAAGTAGGGCGACCTCACCGTCTCAGAGTACGCCCGGCGCCTCAAGGCGCTCGCTGATGGTCTCGCGGACACCGGCAACACCGTCAACGACCATGATCTCATGATGCAGCTCCGCACGGCCTCGACGCCCGCTTCGACACCATCCGCACGATCCTCGGCGACACGGTTCCCCTGCCTCCCTTCGCCGTCACTCGCTCTCGGCTGGAGCTTGCGGAGTACAACATCAACCTTCACGGGTCCGAGGCCGGATCCGCGGCCCTCACCGTCTCCGGCGGTCCCAGCTCCAACCCTGACCGCAGCGGCCGCGGTGATCGTGGCGACCGCTCTGGTAGCGGTGACCGCGCTCCTCCCACTGGCCGCGGCTCTGGTGGCGCCCGCGACAACGGTGGTGGCGATCGTGGTCGTGGCCGTGGCCGCACCGGTGGGCGTGGCCGCGGTCGCTCGGACTCTGGTGGTCGTGGCCCCTCGCAGCAGTCGCCATGTACCGGCTACTTCGCTCCCTTCAGCATGGCGTTGCCGGCTCCCCGCGCCGGCTGGATCCCTCCGAACGCCGCCGGCGTCCTCGGACCACGCCCGGGCGCTCACTAGCATAACTACCCCCTGATGTACTCCGGCCCGCAGCAACCGGGTCCCTCGTCGCTCCCGCCCGACGCTCCTGGCTGGGATCACGCTGCCCTGCTCCATCAGGCCTACAGCCAGCACGACCTTGCCCAACAGAGCGCAGATTGGATCCTCGACTCTGATGCCGCCACACACGTCATGGGTAACGCAGGTAACCTCTCCTCGTTCCGTCCTTTTTCAAAGCATAATTCATCTAGCATAATTGTCGGCAACGGTGATTGCCTCCCCATTACTGGCATCGGCTCCACCTCTATCCCTCCCACAAATCTCTCTCTTCACGATGTAGTTGTCTACCCTTCTATCGTTAATGATCTTATCTCTGTTCGTAAAATTCTTCTGATAACAATGTCTCTGTTGAGTTTAACCCCTCCGTTTTTTCTGTGAAGGACTTTCCCACCAGGAGTCACATCATGACCTCCAGTAGCCCCGGTCCTCTCTACCCGTTTTATGGCAAGCACTCCATTGGTGGCGCTGCTTTCTTCACCACTTCCGGCGATCTGTGGCACTAACGCCTTGGCCATCCGGGCAAGGCTTCATTAGCTTCTATTTCCCAAGATTTTCTTCCCGATTGTAATAATGCTGCTAGTTCACCATGTATGGCCTGCCAACTTGGACGACAGCCTCGTCTTTCTTTCACTTCTTCAAATAATTGTACTAGTGCTCCTTTCCAACTTATTCACTGTGATCTATGGACCGCTCCAGTTACGAGCTTTTCGGGTTATCAATACTATCTTATTGTGCTTGACGATTTTTCACATTACTCTTGGTCTTTTCCCCTACACAACAAATACGAGACATCCTCCACCCTCCAACGCTTTTTTACTTACATTCTCACACAATTTAACACTCTCATCAAGTGCATGCAATGTGATAACGGCGGTGAATTCATCAACACGTCCCTTCGTACCTTCTTTTCCGACCATGGCATTGTCTATCGCCTCTCCTGCCCCCATACCTCTCCCCAAAATGGCAAGGCCGAACTCATGATACGCACAACGAACGATGTAGTACGCACCTTGCTCATCCATGCCTCTCTCCCTCCACCATTTTGGGTTGAGGCTTTACACACTGCCACACACTTACTTAACCGCCATCCTACCACTAAAACCACACCTTACACCCCCTTCTTTCTTCTCACTGGCGTCCACCCTTGCTACGATCACCTTCATGTTTTCGGTTGTTTGTGTTTTCCTAATCTTTACGCCACCACCCCACACAAACTAGCGCCACGCACCACCCGGTGTGTTTTCCTTGGGTACCCCTTAGAGCACAAAGGGTACCGATGCTTCGATCTCACTTCCCGACGCGTCATCATCTCTAGGCATGTTATTTTTTATGAGACGATTTTTCCTTACCAATCTCCCACACCGGCGCCCACAAATTGATCCTCCACACCCGATCCGGCCTTTGCGCACCCACCCACGCGCACGATCCGCTCCGGGATCCCCAACCCACCTACCTCGTCTGCCAGCGGCCCCACCAAATCTACCACGCCCACCGATCCGCCTAACCCCGCCTCCCACGCGTCCGCTCATTCCCCCACCGAGCGGACCACGCCTGCCAACCCCACTCCCGCATGCGACGCGGCCCCCTCCCACTCGCCCGGCACGGATTCCCTGCCCGCGTCAGCCTCCCTCGAATCGCCCCCCGCAATCTTCCTCGGATCTGCCGCTGCTCCTGCGCCTGCCTCACCTGCCCCATCTGCTTCGGGCCCCACCGCATCCTCCTCACATACAGTGCCATCCACTCCTATTCCTCCATGTCGCCAGTTCAACCCATCGCCCCTCCCATTAATTCACATAAAATGACAACTAGGGCCAAATGTGGCTTCACTCAACCACGCCGTCTCTTCTCCCTGACTTCCTCTCCTGCCATTTCTCCTCTTCCCTCCTCATATAAATCTGCCTTACAAAATCACCATTGGTATGATGCTATGCTTGCTGAATATAATGCTTTGCTAAAGAACGATACTTGGAGTTTGGTTCCTCGTCCTGCAGGTGTCAATGTGGTGACCGAAAAATGGATCTTTCGCCACAAGTTCAATCTGGATGGCTCGCTCTCCCGGTACAAGGCATGTTGGGTTCTTCGTGGGTTCACCCAACAGGCAGGTGTTGATTACACGGAGAATTTTAGTCCGGTTGCCAAACCGGCTACGGTGCGCGTCGTCCTCAGCATTGCCACCGCACACTCCTGGCCCGTCCATCAACTCGATGTCAATAACGCCTTTCTTCATGGTGATCTTGGCGAAACCGTTTATTGTCACCAACCAGCGGGGTTCATTGACTCATCCCGTCCCAACCATGTTTGCCTTCTTAAGAAGTCTCTATACGGGTTGAAGCAAGCTCCTCGTACTTGGTTTTTACGGTTTCAGTCCTTTCTTCTTTCCTTGGGATTTGTTTCCTCCCGGTGTGAACCCTCTCTCTTCATTTTTCACCATGGCTCTTCGGTTGCCTTTCTGTAAGTGCATCTAGTGCCACCCCTAGTTGGTTTTGGAGTATTGACGACAAAGTTGGTTGAGGGACTAATGCGTTTGTTAGAATTGCAGGATAACGCAGGTAGTGTCCCTCATTGATTCGGTTTACCTACCGGAGATGACCCCTAAAAATGTATGAAGACATTGAAGACAATGGTGGTATGAGAAGATATTCATATTGAAGACTATGACATGAGAAGACATTATGTGAAGACTATGGAGCGCGAAGACTGTGTGGTTTCGTTGTTTCCTTTCTTCTTTGTTGAGTCATAGGAACCACTGTACTGTTAAGTGGGGTCCCAGTGAACTAAGTCAGAGTGACTGAAGTGATGCTCAACCCAAATCCTATGTCTTCGAGCGAAGACAATGAGAGCAAATCTTATCCAGAGCTAGATGAGTCAGCTTTGCTTGTAGCCCAAGTAAAGTTGCCGTGTGTGTTTGAAATCTGACCGTTGGAACACGTGTCAGTTCCTGAGTGACCCAGGGTCATTTTGGACAAATCAGGTCGGGTTGCCTTGTGGCTATAAATAGCCCACCCCCTACACCATAAATTGGTGGCTGCTCAGAGTTTGTGCACGGCTTTTGTCGTTTGAGAGCAACCCACCTCGAAGCATTTGAGAGAGAGAAATCCTTGCGAGGACAAAGCCCAAACACCCAGAGCCAAAGAGTGTTAGGCATCACTGAAGTCTTTCTGTCTGTGTGACCTGAAGACTTATTACACTTGAGGACTATGAATCCTCCAGCCGGTTAGGCGTCGCGTTCTGAGCATCCAAGAGTCATTGTGGATTGCCGGTGAACAAAGTCTGTGAAGGTTTGGAAGTCTACCTTGAAGACTTACCAGAGTGATTGGGCGAGGACTGGGTGTCCTTAGCTCAAGGGGAATAAGGTGAAGACACGGTTTTCTGAGTTAAATCTCAGCCTCCCTAACCAGACGTATAGTTGTCACAGCAACTGGAACTGGTCCAACAAATCCTGTGTCTTCAACAAGCGACTGGTTCTATCCCTTTCCATCCTTTACTTAAGTTTGTCTTCATGAAGTCATTGCCTATCTGTGTATCTGTTTGACTTCATTGCTTGACTACTACTGTTGATTGGCTTCATACTATCTTCCATCCTGATCCTTACTACTTAGCTGCTATTAGTCCTGTACTTTCACATCATTACATACTTGACTATGGCTTGCTTATGGTAGTTTATCTTCCGCTGCATATCAACTAGGTCATTTCTGTTGTTTGTCTTCAAAACTTCTTAGTTTAGAAGACTTTCATAAAAATCGCCTATTCACCCCCCCTCTAGTCGATACTAGCACTTTCAATTGGTATCATAGCTAGGTACTCCCTTGTTCTGTGTGATTCGGTTTAACCACATGGAGTTTAGCTATGTCGACTGCAGGGATAATCAAAGTCTCCGCTGCTTGCCCCGTGTTCGATGGAACTGAATATCCCTACCGGAAGAATAAGATGCGTATGCATCTTGAAGCCATTGATGTCGACCTCTGGTATGTCGTCAAGAACGGCGTTCCCAAAACTGGTGAAGGTGTCACCCCTACTAATGTCAATAAGTTCATTCAACTGGATTCTACTGCAAAGAACATCATCTGTGGTCATCTGACCAAAGGACAGTATGGCCGTGTGAGTGCTCTGGAAATGTCGAAGCTAGTCTGGGACTGGCTGTCCAGGGTCAACGAAGGCGTCTCAACCCAGAGAGATCAAAGAATCAGTGTTCTTCGCAACCTCTTCAACCGCTTCAAGAGAAACGACAATGAAAATGTCCAGCTCACGTTTGATCCCCTCACTGACATCACAAATTAACTTCAAGCTCTTGCGCAACTGAGATTACCAAGCATGAAATCGTCAAGACATTGCTGAGATCCCTTGACAGCTCTTTTGACACCCTTGCCCTCATGATACAAGAACGTCCTGACTTCAAGTCACTCGATCCGTCTGATATACTTGAGAGGCTCAACACACATGATTTCCAGCTATCTGAGAAAAGAGATATCTATGGGCCAAACTATGGCCGAACTCGCGCTTTGAAGGCAAAAGTTGTTTCCTCATCTGAAGAAGAATCTGACTGCAGTTCTGAAGATCTTGAAGACATTGGAAAGGAACTTGCTATGCTTGTGAAGAAGTTCCAGAGGTTCACTAAGAAGAAAAGCTTCAGAAAGTTTTCACGATCCAGCTCAAGGAATGATGAAGCTTCCACCCATGACCACAAGAAGAGGACCTGCCACAAGTGCAAGAAACCTGGTCACTACATATCTGAGTGTCCACAGTGGGACAATGAGAGAAGAAGAAGAAGAGCAAGGAATATGATTCTGATGACAACAAGAAGAAGAAGAAATCCTCAAAGTCGTCTAAGTCTTCTTCCAAGTCTTCATCGTACAAGAAGAGCTCATCTGGCAAGGCCCGTGCTTTTGTTGGCAAGGAAATGGATTCAGAGGAGGAGTCTGCTTCTGAGGAGGCGGAGGTGGAGTCTGGAGAGGAGTCTGACCCTGGCGTTGCAAGTCTGGCTCTAGCCACAGCCTATGTCGCCAAGTCCATCTTCAACACTGAAGACAATGACTTCCTCACCAATGCTGAAGCTAATGACGAAGACGATCCTACTCCCACCTACTTCTTCATGGCAAGTGGTGCGAAGGTAAAATCACGCGATGCTTACTTTCAAACTTCAAGTGAAGATGACTCTGATTGTGAATTCAAACCCAGCTACAAAACCCTTGCTAAAATTGCAACTGAACAACAAAAGGCTATGGAACATACTCAAAAACTGTTAGACAAAAGCGATGACCTGTTGGACGCTGAAATGACACGTTCACAGTCCTTAGTTGATGACATAAAAAATCTTCATGCTAAGTACCAAGAACTTGAAGGTCGTCATGAAACGCTCTCAACTACTTATGAAAGGCTCTCCTATGATTATCTTCAAAGGAAACAAGAGCTTGAGAAATTGAGAGCGGCTCATGAAGATCTTCAAAAAGTGAATGAGTCACTTCGCGCTCAACAGATCAGTCCCGCCCAGGATGGATTCGAACCACCATGTCTAAAATGCATTGAGCGTGATAACGCTACATCTGTTGCTGAATGTTCCACTGCTGCTACTGTTTCATTGTCTTCACCTACTGATGTGGTTACTAACCCCTCTGCGGAGGATACCACTGCTGTTGCTGATGAAAATGCTATGTTGAAGACATTGCTTGAAACAGGGATGTACAAAAGTTTGAAGGGACATCAGACTCTCTGCGATGTACTCAAAAAGTAGATTCTGAATCGAAACCCTAGGAAAGAGGGTGTTGGGTTCGAGAGGAAAATGAATGTTGATGGCTCGTACTGGAAGCCTGAGCAGTACCCCAAAACCACATGGGTTACTGCAAAGGAACCTTCAGTAGATCCATCCACTTTATCTGGCTTTACCTGTGCTAATCCTATTATCATTGATGAATCCTTTGATGCAAACTATAAGCTGTTCAAGAATCAAAATGGTGAAGTGTTTGCCAGGTATATTGGTACTAACTGCAGGAATGGACCACCTATGAAGAAGATCTGGGTACCTAAGCAGTACATTGAGAATCTTCCTGTGAATGTCATCATGACATCACCAAGGAAGAAGACAAACCCCAGACCTATAGCTTCATGTGGCCCAAAGGCTTCATACAGATACAGGACTCACATGAGTCAACCTAACGCCAATGTTTTGCAGGGAAATCATGCTCAGACTTATGAATATGAGCGTGTATCTTCGAACCGCTATGTTCATAGGACTAAGAACTTTTCTGCTTATTCATATGAGTATCATTCATCTCCTGCAGGGCTATTTGCTAGGGCTTCAAAGCCAAAATTCTCAGATGCTGCACTTAGACTCATTGCTTCTAAGCCACCCCTGAAGATGTGGGTGGCAAAGAACAACTAACTCTCTTTTGCAGAATACGGTCTCCAGCCAGCAATCAATGGCGTCCGATACTATTGCTGGGGACCTAAAACACATTAAGGACGCATGATAAAATGTCATTCTATATACTTCACATCTGAATCGTTTATCAGTCATACTATATATCCTAACTTTGATATAAGCTGTGATAGTCCCTATATGTGCCAAATGCTTATGCTTCACAACACTCTTGTGAAGCCTATCCTCCTAACTGCACTATAGGGTACATCACCAAAAGCTTCAGAATGGATTATGGACAGTGGATGCACAAATCATATGACTGGTGATCGAAGTCTTCTCATGGACTCAACCTTACGTCCATCCGACAAGAGTCACATCACATTTGCTGACACTGGTAAAAGCAAGGTATTGGGCCTAGGTAGAGTTGCAATCTCAAAGGATCAACACATGGATAAAGTGATGCTTGTTGAATCCCTTGGTTTCAACATAATGTCTGTCTCAATGCTTTGTGACTTGAACATGATTGTGCTATTTGGAAAATATCGCTACCTTGTACTAATGGAATCTGACAAATCTCTAGTCTTTGAAGGGTATCGAAAAGATGACCTATACATGGTAGCTTTCTCAGGAGGTCCACAACTTGCTGTATGTCTTCTCACAAAAGCTTCAGAATGCTGGCTCTGGCATCGAAGGCTAGGACATGCTGGCATGAGGAACTTACACTCACTCGTCAAGAAGAAGCATGTCATTGGCATCGAGGATGTCAAGTTCAAGAAGGATCATCTGTGTGGTGCCTGTGAAGCTGGAAAGATGACAAGGGCAAAGCACCCCTCGAAGACAATCATGACAACATCTCAACCCTTCGAGCTGTTACACATGGACTTATTTGGACCTACTCACTACTCCACTCTCGCAACAACTGCCTATCTCTATGGCTTCGTCATTGTTGATGACTACTCAAGATACACATGGGTTCATATAATTCTTTACAAGACTGAAGTGCAAGATGTCTTCAGGCGCTTCGCCAATCGAGCAATGAACAATTATGGCATGAAGATCAAGCATATCAGAAGTGACAATGGCACTGAATTCAAGAATACAGGACTTGATCTGTATCTGGATACAATGGGAATCACTCATGAGTTCTCAGCTCCATACACACCTCAACAAAATGGCATCGTTGAGCGCAAAAACAGAACCCTCATTGAGATGGCTCGAACAATGCTAGATGAATACAAGACACCAAGAAAGTTCTGGCCTAAAGCTATTGATACAGCCTGTCACATCATCAACCGTGTGTACATCCATAAGCTTCTGAACAAAACATCGTATGAGCTCCTTACTGGCAAGAAGCCAAACGTCAGCTACTTCAGAGTATTTGGAGCTAGGTGCTGGATCAAGGATCCCCATCACAAGTCAAAATTTGCACCTAAGGCTCACGAAGGCTTCATGCTTGGCTATGGAAAGGATTCACACTCCTACAGAGTCTTCAACCTCTATCTCTATAAAATCGTCGAAACTGTGGATGTGAAATTTGATGAAACCAATGGATCACAGAGAGAGATTCTGCCAAGTACACTAGATGAAGCCCAGCGAATCTATCAAGCCGATGGGAACTGGTGAAATCATGCCCTCTGAAGCACAGCCTGAAGAGGAACTTATCATCTCTGCACCAAATCAACCTGAAGACAATGCTCAGACCAAAGACAATCCTCCCAATGATGACAATGATCAGCAAGAGCAAAGTCTTCGTCCTGTTCATCCTCGTGTTGCAAATGAAGTTCAAATAGAGAAGATAATTGACAGCATCAATGCGCCTGGTCCACTCACTCGATCAAGAGCAACACAGCTAGCAAACTTCTGTGGGCACTTCTCATTTGTGTCAATATTAGAACCCAAGAAAGTTGCTGAAGCTTTTATGGAACCTGAATGGATTCAAGCCATGCAAGAAGAACTTCAACAGTTCAAGCTGAATAATGTTTGGGAACTTGTCAAGCGACCTGACCCTCACAAGCATAACATTATTGGAACAAAGTGGATATATCGAAACAAGCAAGATGAGCATGGTCAAGTCGTCAGAAACAAAGCACGTCTTGTGGCTCAAGGATATACTCAAGTTGAAGGAATTGACTTCGATGAAACATTTGCTCCTGTTGCTAGGCTTGAAGCTATTCGCATACTGCTAGCCTACGCTAATCATCACAACATCTTGCTATATCAAATGGATGTAAAGAGTGCATTTCTCAATGGCAAGATTGAAGAAGAAGTATATGTCGCTCAACCACCTGGCTTTGAAGATCCAAAACATCCTGATATGGTGTACAAGCTAAACAAAGCACTGTATGGCCTCAAACAAGCTCCTCGTGCATGGTATTATACGATCAAAGACTTCCTGAAGAGCAAAGGCTTCAAACCAGGATCCCTCGATCCCACTCTCTTCACGAAGACATATGATGGTGAACTGTTTGTGTGCCAAATATATGTGGATGACATAATCTTCGGCTGCACCAACCAGAAATATACTGATGAGTTTGGGTACATGATGCAAGAGCAATATCAGATGTCCATGATGGGTGAGCTGAAGTTCTTCCTTGGTCTTCAAATTTGTCAGCAAAGAAATGGCATCTTCATATCTCAAGAAAAATACCTCAAAGATTGTCTGAAGAAGTTTGGAATGGAAGACTGCAAAGGCTACACGACGCCAATGCCAGCCAAACACCATCTTGGTCCCGACGACAATGGTAAAGAGTTCGATCAAAAGGTATACCGCTCCATGATTGGTTCTTTACTTTATCTATGTGCATCTAAGCCAGATATTATGCTTAGTGTTTGCATGTGTGCTCGATTCCAAGCGGCACCAAAGGAATCGCATCACTTAGCTGTGAAGCGAATTCTTCGATATTTGGCTTACACCCCAACACTCGGATTATGGTATCCCAAGGGCTCAAAATTTGATTTGGTTGGATTCTCGGATGCTGATTATGCTGGTGACAAGGTGGATCGCAAGTCTACATCAGGCACATGTCATTTTCTTGGTCGATCACTTGTCTGTTGGTCTTCAAAGAAGCAGAACTGTGTATCACTCTCAACTGCTGAATCTGAATACATTGCTGCTGGATCCTGTTGTGCTCAGCTTCTATGGATGAAGCAAACTCTCAAGGACTATGGCATCAACCTGAAACTAGTACCTCTCTTCTGCGACAACGAAAGTGCCATCAAGATAGCCAACAATCCAGTCCAGCACTCGAAGACAAAGCACATTGAAATTCGTCATCATTTTCTCAGAGATCATGTCATGAAGAAAGATATCGATATCATTCACGTCAACACTGAAGAGCAACTGGCAGATATCTTCACAAAGCCCTTGGATGAGAAAAGGTTTTGCAAGTTACGGTGTGAGCTAAATATCTTCGAATCCTCTAATGTCCTGTGATCAGGCACACATCCTAACACTTATGCATGTTGATGACTTAGATGTGTAACACACAAAGTAATGTATATCTTCAATTAATGAAGACTTACACTCTGAGTGTGAATACATTAACATGGAATTTGACTTCGGAGCGCCACGATAATTGTGCATCGTGTCTGGGTCTAATACTTCCTATACGGTGGGTAACGCCACCACCAAATTTCTCTGTTTGAAGTGTTTCACTCATGGTGTTATATTGCAATGACTTTGCATTTGGTTTGTCTTCAGTTTCAATTTATCCTTATGATTGTCTACACTATGATGATTTGATTGTTTTCTGATATATATATACTAGTGTTCTGTCCTCTACAACATTCACTTATAGCTATATATTCAAGATTGGATCTTTTGAACTAAGTGAATGTGATCGGACCCTAACCTCTCTATGCTTTCTATCTCAAACTCTATCTGTCCAAATCATATGCATTCTATTGAAACTGTCAAAAGTCTTCTCTGCGTCCTAGTCAGCAGAAGGCAAAGCGACAAACATTAAACCTGTTTTAAATGACTTATCTTTATTGTTGAAATCTGGAGAAGCCGGAACAACTCTCCAACATGCCTGGCGGGCGTGGGAACGTGGGACAACTCTGAGTATGTTGCATGCTTGCCACGTGCCCCTCAGATGTGAACCGCCAGGGGCACAAGCGTAATTGCGTTGTGCTGCTCACCTACTTATAAATACTTGTCCCCTGCGGTAAAGAAATCCTTCTTCCACCTCCGTCAAAACCCTAGCGCTACCGCTAGCTCTCGACCACGCCGGCGATGAAGCGCTTAGCTGCCGCGACTTCTCCGACGCCGTCCTCATGCCGGCCGCGGACATCGTCCTCTTCGCCGTCGCCGTAGGTATCCTCCGTCGCCAAGTTAGGGCACGGTGGACTGAACTACTCGGTCTCCAATTCATCCCATCTAGCAGTTCTTCATGCGGTAATTATAACTCTATTTTTACCACCTTTTTGATCTTCAAGATTCATCCTGTTTACCGAAAGTCGTTTCTGCCTATTCAATGTTAGATCTATTCTGTCTGCATCTCATACTGCCTAGTCAATTCACTTAGATTTCCTGTCTAGTTTGATTCCTCACTTGTACTTATTCACGGATTGGTACAAATCTGGAACCAACTCACCTATATAAGTGAATGTCTTTGCATCATGAGGTCAATGTCTTCAAACTGATTTATCTTCAAAATCTTCTGAGAATGCATATGACCTCTTCCCCTTCCCTCACATCTCTAATGCTGTCACAGGTACATGTCCGTGGGAGAATCCCTTGGTTCTCATAGTCTGCATTCGTTTGCAGAATACTTACAGCATCATATCAATTCTCCTGAAGCCAGTTCCTGCTTGACCAGCAAGCGTAAGTCTCTGAAGCCCTTCAACGTATTGAAGCCATTCAGTTTGAAGTTCATGGCTGCAGAAAAATCAGCAAGGAAGGGTGGCAGACAGCGCAGAGAAGGAACATCCAAAGATCTGCCTGATGATCTAGCAGAACTCTACAAGACAGATCCCAAAGAGAATTATCATCAGCGCAAGACACGAATCCTATGGATTCAACGCTATTGGGCTGAAGAATGGTTCAAGTACAAGTTTGTGACCAAGGAATATGCAGAGAAGAATGCCATCAAGAGACCTTGGGGTGATATTCTCTATCGAGGCCTTCAACCCAAGAGCAGAACTGAAGCTATTGCTCAAGGCTTCTATCCTTGCATGGTCCGCGGGCCTCAGCCTGAGAATGCCAATCCCACTTCATTACTCGGGTGTCGTGACGATTCTCTCTTCAAGCGCAACTTCCAGTTTGCTGTGGCTTCGGCCAAGAAAAACAAGAAGTCATTGGGATTGGATTTCAACCCAGGTCCCTCTGCTCCCCGTGCTGACGGCTCCCGTGATGCTGAACCCAATGTCATCGGCCCCTTCTCCAACCTTGACGGCCTCATCACCTACATCGTAGTCCAAGGTGCTAGAGTTGATCATTATGATAATGATGCTGATTCTGATGAAGCCCCAGCTCCTCCTCCGAAGCCGCAGAAGCAAAAGAAGCCAAAGGCTTCAAGATCAGCTGCACCTCCGAAGACTTCTCGTGCGAAGCCACTGGCCACTGCACCTCCTGAAGCCAGTGTGCAGTCTGAAGATCAATCCCGTGTCTCCAAGAGAACAGAGAAGAAAAAGAAACTTGTCAGACCTACTGATCAAGCCTTGACTCCTGCCGCCATTCTGCGCGAAGAACCCATTGATCTTTCCAGTGATGAAGATCTTGCTGATGATGCCCTTGAGCAACTGATAAAGAGCGAAGAAGAAGCAGAAATCTTCAACAACTTGCCTCTCTTTGATGTGGCAATCATCCACAACTTCATTGATGAGTGGTTCGACACCCCCAATCTCAGCTTTGAAGATTTGCAGCTTCCCATTGGCCTCAGTGTCGCCTTTAATGGCGCCATTGCCTTTGAGCTAGCTCTCGCTCAGCGCATCGTTGAGCTGAAGAACAAGATTGATTATGAGAAGGCTCAATTCAAGAAGCATGTGGCCAAGCTAAGTGTTCAAGACGTCAGAAACTTCAAGGTCATGCTACATGAGCTTAAAGAAGCTTTTCTGAAGCGTGAAGAAGCTCAGGGCTCTCGAGAGCGCATGAAGAGTTTGGCTGATAAGTGTGTGCTTGCCTACAATGAGGCTGAGAAGCGCAAGTCACTTGGGCGTCCTGGCATTGACCCCAGGATGGCTGCGAAGAAAAAGAAGAAGCTTCCTGCTGACCAGCCTGAACCTTCAAGCCAAGTAGCCCCTCACATTATCTTCCCAAGCAGCATGACTGGCTCGAAGCCAAAGGTCACCACAACCTCTTCTGAACAGAAGAAAACGAGGACTGTCGAGGCTGAAGCCAGAAAGAGGAAGAGTACTGAAGCCTCTGATGCCGCTCCCTCCAAGAAGAAGCGCAAGACCAAGAAGACTAGGGCTGCTTCCACAGAGCCCTTAGTTGTTGAACCCATTTCAGTGGTTCGTCCTGCGTCAGAACATCAAGAAAGAAGGATGATAGTCCATGAGCCTGCTCCCACAGAGGCTCATGAAGCTGAAGATATTCCAGCAGCTAAACCCACTGCTGCTGAAGACATTGATCATGATGACAATGTTGAAGATGATGAAGTTCTTCCTCAGATTGAACACAATGTGGTATCATCGCCTGTTCTTACGAACAACGAACTCATCAGCATTGGTCGTCCTCTGACGCCAATTGCTCAGGATGCATCGTGGGCTGATCACCCACAGCAACAAGACTCCCCCAGTTCTCCCCAACAACAACAACAAGCTACACCACCCGTGCAAGAAGAAGAAGAAGACTTTGAGGCCCATCCAACTCCATCTCCTAAGGTGTTGCCTGCATTTCGTAGGCTTTGCAAAGGACAAAGGCCTCAAGTTCCTCTGTCGAGCGTTCCAGAAGGAGAAGTGCAACGTTCACCTGTTGCTCGTCAAGTCTTTTCTGAACCTACTCCAACTGTGAATGTCCGTGAGTCTGAAGCACAAGCTGCTGAAGACATTCCGGCTGCATCAGCTGAGGAAAATCAAGAAGATTTACGTGTCCCTAGTCCCCCAGTGATTGAAGAAGCTATTCCTGATGTGAACGTGCCAGTGCTCGACCCTCCTGTTCATCAAGAGGAGGTTGACAGTGTTGAGGCTGCCACCACCAACGCCAATGAGGCCAATGACATAGTCATGGTTGACGCTAATGTGGAGCCTGCACCAACCAGTGTGCCTGAAACGAATGAGGCCACTGTGCCTGAAGGCAATGAGGCCACTGTGCCTGAAGCCAATGAGGCCACTGCACCTGAAGCTAATGAAATAACTGCTCCAGAAGCACCTGTTGTGCAGCCTGACGCCTCAGCTGTTGCCCCTGCTCCTGTTCCGCCACCAAGGCCCCATACAATTGAGCAAGCATACAGTCATGGTCAGCTAACCACTGTCCGTTGGCCCATTCTGGTACCTCCGCCTACTGCCTCTGGACCTCAATTTGATTATCATGTTGAGCATAGGCCTCAAGTTCAGAAGCCAAAGCCTAGACTGCCAAGGTTTCCAGGCACTGCAAACTCACCAGGGTCCTTCAATGCAAATGGCTTCAAAAGCCACAATACCTTCTTTGACAGCGCCAAGAACCCCTACTCCAAGCCAAGGATATCATCAGATCGGTTCTGGAGCTATCAGCAGAGAAGCTATTACTCCTGCGTTCTCTATGATCAAGGGCGCATTTTCCCTCATATGCGCCTTGATACTGAAGCCATTGCTGGACTGCCGTGCTTAGAAGAAGCACTTGATTGCTTTCATGATGCTGGTCTGCTCCATTTTGTGACAGACAAAGAACACTGGAATGAAGAGCTATTGCTTCAATTCTATGCTACTCTACACATTCGCGGCTACTACAGAGATATCAAGACATGGGTTCTCGAGTGGATGACTGGAAATGTTCATCATGAAGCCAAAGCTATGGATATCATCGAGCTTACAGGGCTAGCCACTCCTGGAGAGTTATATGAACCTGATTGTCAGCTACACCGCAATGCATTGGAGAGCATCTTCCATAAGCCCGAACCCAATATGAGCCAGATGTTGAGCATGATGAAGCCATTGCCATCTGACGCTGAATATCCAACAGAGTTCTTTGTTGAAGACCTTGAGTATCTGCCTCGCACAATATATCATATCATCAGGCGAACTCTATGGCCTATCAAAGGACATTCATCAGCGGCCAAGCTTGAAGGAGCTATGAAGACTTTGGTCTTCTGTATTCTCAATGGCATCAGCTTCAATACTCAAGAATTCTTCATCAGGCAACTTGCTGCTTCTGGATCTGACCTATTTCGTCTGAAGTTTTATGCTCCATGGGTCATGCGCCTCATCAAGAGATACTCATCTGTCAACTATCAGCCCTCTACTCGCAATCATATGATCTTTTTGCCAGAGGTTGATATGTCAGTTGAAGCTATATACTCTGACCCTGCCAAGAGGCCTCTTTGTCTTCAGAATGCCGAGCACCAAAGCTTCACTCAACCCATTGAAGGTGTTCAAGAAGCAACACGAATCTATCCATTGGCTGGAAATACTCGTCTGCCTCATCGAGCACCTACTGAAGCCACTGAAAGCACCATTGCACAAAGGCCTCGGAAGCGCTCTCGCATTCTCAATGACCGAGAACTTCTTGTGGCCCTTCATCAGAAACAGGATAAGCATCACTATTGGCTCAAGAGACATATGCAAAGCCTCTTGGTGGATGTCAATCGCATTCGCAACCTTACCACCAAGAATGCCTTTGTTGCTCATGAAACTTGCCGGCGATCATGGAAGAGTTTGACCCTGCTTAGTGCTGAAGCAGATCTTCAAGACGATGGCTTCAATGAAAGATTCCAGTTTGACTCCACTCCTCCACGGACTGCTGTCCTACGTCGCACTCCATCTCTTGAAGACTCTGAATATTCTTCCTCCGCGGCAACGGTAAATGCTAGAGTGATCGATGATGAAGATGATGCTACTTCACCACCTCCTACTACTGCACGCATCGACACTGCACCAAGTTCATCTGCACCGCCAACCAACGACGACAACCCTGCTGCTTCACCTACTCATGAGGACGAGTAGATGCTCTATGTCTTCAAACCTTTTTGGTCCTTACTGACAAAAGGGGGAGAAGCGTATGAGTTGATAGTCTTCAAGCGGGTTCATATGGGCGGTTGCATTATATTTTGCTTCGTGCTTACAACTCTTGCTTTTAAAACATTCGTTCCTTGATTTGTAACACCTAAACTTGATGGTCGTCTGCTACTTATTTGCTTTACTGTGATGCGATGATAAATTCCGCATGTGCGATGATAACTTCCACACTTAGATCATTCTTCAGATGTCCATTTTTCATTATGCATGTCATTCTACTTGCTATATCATTTCATGCATGATGAATTATCTTCATAAGTTGAAGAGGATCTCCACAAGTACAACCTGCCATGTGCATTTGCATTCCAAAAGCAAATTACTTATATGCACATCTTCAGGGGGAGCCCTTGCTACTTATGAAGACAATTCCCTATCCTTACAATTTCACATACTTTATCCCCGTTGAAAACTTCAACCAGTTTGTCATCAATCACCAAAAAGGGGGAGATTGTAAGTGCATCTAGTGCCACCCCTAGTTGGTTTTGGAGTATTGACGACAAAGTTGGTTGAGGGACTAATGCATTTGTGAAAATTGCAGGATAACGCAGGTAGTGTCCCTCATTGATTCGGTTTACCTACCGGAGATGACCCCTAAAAATGTATGAAGACATTGAAGACAATGGTGGTATGAGAAGATATTCACATTGAAGACTATGACATGAGAAGACATTACGTGAAGACTATGGAGCGCGAAGACTGTGTGGTTTCGTTGTTTCCTTTCTTCTTTGTTGAGTCATAGGAACCACCGTACTGTTAAGTGGGGTCCCAGTGAACTAAGTCAGAGTGACTGAAGTGATGCTCAACCCAAATCCTATGTCTTCGAGCGAAGACAATGAGAGCAAATCTTATCCAGAGCTGGATGAGCCAGCTTTGCTTGTAGCCCAAGTAAAGTTGCCGTGTGTGTTTGAAATCTGACCGTTGGAACACGTGTCAGTTCCTCAGTGACCCAGGGTCATTTTGGACAAATCAGCTCGGGTTGCCTTGTGGCTATAAATAGCCCACCCCCTATACCATAAATTGGTGGCTGCTCAGAGTTTGTGCACGGCTTTTGTCGTTTGAGAGCAACCCACCTCGAAGCATTTGAGAGAGAGAAATCCTTGCGAGGACAAAGCCCAAACACCCAGAGCCAAAGAGTGTTAGGCATCACTGAAGTCTTTCTATCTGTGTGACCTGAAGACTTATTACACTTGAGGACTGTGAATCCTCCAGCCGGTTAGGCGTCGCGTTCTGAGCATCCAAGAGTCATTGTGGATTGCCGGTGAACGAAGTCTGTGAAGCTTTGGAAGTCTACCTTGAAGACTTACCAGAGTGATTGGGCGAGGACTGGGTGTCCTTGGCTCAAGGGGAATAAAGTGAAGACATGGTCTTCTGAGTTAAATCTCAGCCTCCCTAACCAGACGTACAGTTGTCACAGCAACTGGAACTGGTCCAACAAATCATGTGTCTTCAACAAGCGACTGGTTCTATCCCTTTCCATCCTTTACTTAAGTTTGTCTTCATGAAGTCATTGCCTATCTGTGTGTCTGTTTGACTTCATTGCTTGACTACTACTATTGATTGGCTTCATACTATCTTCCATCCTGATCCTTACTACTTAGATGCTATTAGTCCTGTACTTTCACATTATTGCATACTTGACTATGGCTTGCTTATGGTAGTTTATCTTCAGCTGCATATCAACTAGGTCATTTCTGTTGTTTGTCTTCAAAACTTCTAAGTTTAGAAGACTTACATAAAAATTGCCTATTCACCCCCCTCTAGTCGATACTAGCACTTTCACTATCTTGTACTCTATGTAGATGATATTATTCTCACCGCCAACACCATGCCAACCCTCAACTCCGTCATCTCTTCTCTCAAGACTGAGTTTGCCATATCGGACCTTGGTGATATTCACCATTTTCTTGGTGTCAATGTTACCCGTAATTCCTCCAGGCTGTTCCTATCCCAATAACAATACGTTCTTGAGATTTTAGATCGAGCCAATATGTTGCAATGCAACCCCATTTCCACCCCCATAGACACAAAAGCAAAACTCTCCGTGCATGATGGTGATCCTCTCTCCAACCCCACACTCTTTACCGCAGTTTAGCAGGTGCCCTCCAATATCTCAGCTTAACCCGACCGGACATCTCCTACGCCGTCCAACATGCTTGTCTCTTCATGCATGCTCCACGCACCACCCACTTTCAGTTGCTCAAACGCATCCTTCGCTATCTTCAGGGCACCTCCCACTACGGCCTCCAACTCTACACATCACCATCCCACGAGCTCATTGCTTATTCCGACGCTGATTGGGCCGGTTGTCCCGACACTCGGAAATCTACCTCCGGGTTTTGTGTCTTTCTTGGGTATAACTTGGTCTCGTGGTCATCTAAGAGGCAACCTACGGTATCCCGTTCTAGTGCGGAGGCTGAATACCGCGCGGTTGCTAATTGTGTTGCGGAAACTACATGGCTTCGCCAACTTCTCCACGAGCTCCGTCGCCCACCTTCTCGTGCTACTGTGGTCTACTGTGACAACATCGGTGCGGCGTATCTCTCCTCGAACCCTGTCCAGCACCAGCGTACAAAACATGTGGAGATCGACTTGCATTTCGTTCGGGACAGGGTCGCGCTGGGAGAAGCTCGAGTTTTGCACGTTCCTTCAGGCTCTCAATATGCGGACATCTTCACCAAGGGCCTCCCATCGGCGATCTTCATCGACTTTCGAGCCAGTCCGAACATCCACCCAGGCGGTGTTCCGACTGCGGGGGGTGTTAACATGCATGTATCAGTGTTGTATCAATGTATGTGTACTGAGCCCTTTGTATTCTGTAAGCTGTTGTACCTTCCCTAGACCTTAAGATCACTAACCACTCTCCCGTTGTGGCCTGCGTGCCTCTTCTCACGGGAGACGTTGGGCTCTCTCCCTCTATACTAGATCATGAAGACGCGCGTTGCCGCGCCCGCAATTTTTTTATAGAAAATAAGATATAAATTAAAGTTGGTAGAAGCATATGATAAAATTTAAATTAGGATAAATAGTATCAGAAGAATGAAGCTTGTATTTTTTATTTAGATTTATTAGTCTAGATAAATAGAGTGAGAAGAATCACAAATAATATTATTTTACTCATGCCAAGAAACTGGCAATAACAATGAATAGTTTAATTGTTGATCAAATTCAACACTTTTTGTAGATGAGTCATTACCTGCATTGTTCATGAGATATTAAATGACAAAGCTAGCAGACCTCGTACCTTGGAGAGACAACCTGTTGTGGAACGTTGCAGAAAATTAAAAATTTTCCTACGGTTTCACCAAGATCCATCTATGAGTTCATCTAAGCAACGAGTCAACGGAGAGAGATTGCATCTACATACCACTTGTAGATTGCGTGCAGAAGCGTTCAAGGGAACGGTGATGATGGAGTCGTACTCGCCGTGATTCAGATCACCGATGACCAAGTGCCGAACGGACAGCACCACCGCGTTCAACACACGTACGGAACGGACGACGTCTCCTCCGTCTTGATCCAGCAAGGGGGAAGGAGAGGTTGAGGAAGATAGCTTCAGCAGCAGCATGACGGCGTGGTGGTGTTGGAGCAGCAATGCTCCGACAGGGCTTCGCCAAGCTCGTGACGGAGGAGGAGAGGTGTTGGGGAGGGGAGGGGCTGCGCCTTGGTTGTGTCAAGCAGCCCTCCCCTCACCCCTCTATTTATAGGGGAAGGGGCAAGGGGGGACGACCCCTCTAGATGAGATCTAGAGGGGGGGCGGCGGCCAGGGAGGGGGGCTTGCCCCCCAAGCAAAGGGGGGCGCCGCCACTAGGGTTTCCCCCCCAACCCTAGGCGCATGGGCCCAAGGGGGGGGGGCGCCCAGCCCTCCAGGGGCTGGTTCCCTGCCCCTTGCGGCCCATGAGGCCCTCCGAGAGGGGTGGCCCCTCCCGGTGGAACCCCGGAACCTCTCCGGTGGCCCCGGTACAATACCGATATGCCCCCAAAACTTTCCGGTGTCCGCATGACAACTTCCCATATATAAATCTTCACCTCCAGACCATTCCGGAACTCCTCGTGACGTCCGGGATCTCATCCGAGACTCCGAACAACATTCAGTAATCACATACAAGTCTTCCTAATAACCCTAGCATCACCGAACCTTAAGTGTGTAGACCCTACGGGTTCGGGAGACACGTAGACATGACCGAGATGGCTCTCGGGCAATAACCAACAGCGGGATCTGGAAACCCATGTTGGCTCCCACATGCTCCTCGATGATCTCATCGGATGAACCACGATGTCGAGGATTCAAACAACCCCGTATTCAATTCCCTTTGTCAATCGGTACGTTACTTGCCCGAGACTCGATCATCGGTATCCCAATACCTAGTTCAGTCTCGTTATCGGCAAGTCACTTTACTCGTACCGTAATGCATGATCCCGTGACCAAACACTTGGTCACTTTGAGCTCATTATGATGATGCATTACCGAGTGGGCCCAGAGATACCTCTCCGTCATACGGAGTGACAAATCCCAGTCTCGATCCATGTCAACCCAACAGACACTTTCGGAGATACCTGTAGTGCACCTTTATAATCACCCAGTTACGTTGTGACGTTTGGTACACCCAAAACACTCCTACGGTATCCGGGAGTTACACGATCTCATGGTCTAAGGAAAAGATACTTGACATTGGAAAAGCTCTAGCAAACGAACTACACGATCTTGTGCTATGCTTAGGATTGGGTCTTCTCCATCACATCATTCTCCTAATGATGTGATCCCGTTATCAACGACATCCAATGTCCATAGCCAGGAAACCATGACTATCTGTTGATCAACGAGCTAGTCAACTAGAGGCTTACTAGGGACATATTATGGTCTAAGTATTCACACGTGTATAACGATTTCCGGATAATACAGTTATAGCATGAATAAAGACAACTATCATGAAAAAGGAAATATAATAATAATCCTTTTATTATTGCCTCTAGGGCATATTTCCAATAGTCTCCCACTTGCACTAGAGTCAATAATCTAGTTACATTGGGATGAATCAAACAGCCATAGAGTTCTGGTGTTGATCATGTTTTGCTCGCGAGAGAGGTTTAGTCAACGGATCTGCGACATTCAGATCCGTATGTACTTTGCAAATATCTATGTCTCCATCTTGAACATTTTCACGGATGGAGTTGAAACGACGCTTGATGTGCCTGGTCTTCTTGTGAAACCTGGGCTCCTTGGCAAGGGCAATAGCTCCAGTGTTGTCACAGAAGAGTTTGAATGGCCCCGACGCATTGGGTATGACTCCTAGGTTGGTGATGAACTCCTTCACCCAAATTGCTTCATGTGCTGCCTCCGAGGCTGCCATGTACTCCGCTTCACATGTAGATCCCGCCACGACGCTCTGCTTGCAGCTGCACCAGCTTACTGCTCCACCATTCAACATATACACGTATCCGGTTTGTGACTTAGAGTCATCCAGATCTGTGTCGAAGCTAGCGTCGACGTAATCCTTTACGACGAGTTCTTCGTCACCTCCATAAACAAGAAACATGTCCTTTGTCCTTTTCAGGTACTTCAGGATATTCTTGACCGCTGTCTAGTGTTCCTTGCCGGGATTACTTTGGTACCTTCCTACCAAACTTACGGCAAGGTTTACATCAGGTCTGGTACACAGCATGGCATACATAATAGATCCTATGGCTGAAGCATAGGGGATGACACTCATCTCTTCTTTATCTTTTGCCGTGGTCGGGCATTGAGCCGAGCTCAATCTCACACCTTGCAATACAAGCAAGAACCCCTTCTTGGACTGATCCATTTTGAACTTCTTCAAAATCTTATCAAGGTATGTGCTTTGTGAAAGACCTATGAGGCGTCTCGATCTATCTCTATAGATCTTGATGCCTAATATATAAGCAGCTTCTCCAAGGCCCTTCATTTAAAAACACTTATTCAAGTAGGCCTTAATGTTGTCCAAAAGTTCTATATCATTTCCCATCAAGAGAAATGCTACAGAGCTCCCACTCACTTTCTTGTAAACGCAGGCTTCTCCATAAGTCTGCATAAACCCAAACGCTTTGATCATCTCATCAAAGCGAATGTTCCAACTCCGAGATGCTTGCACCAGCCCATAAATGGATCGCTGGAGCTTGCATACTTTGTTAGCATTCTTAGGGTCGACAAAACCTTCCGGATGCATCATATACAGCTCTTCCTTAAGATGTCCATTAAGGAATGCCGTTTTGACGTCCATCTGCCATATCTCATAATCATAGTATGCGGCAATTGCTAACATGATTCGGACGGACTTCAGCTTCGCTACGGAAGGTTCACCGCTGTCTAACAACATGATTTCTAAGACAGGGTTGCCGTACCACTCTGGTGCGGAACGTGTCCTAGTGGACCTTCGAAGTTCAGTAGGAGCTTGATCTGAAGTATCTTGATCATCATCATTAACCTCCTCTCTTGTCGGTGCAGGCACCACAGGAACATCTTCCTGAGTTGCACTACTTTCTGTTTCAAGAGGTAGTACTTCATCAAGCTCTACTTTCCTCCCACTTAATTCTTTCGAGAGAAACTCTTTTTCCAGAAAGGATTCGTTCTTAGCAACAAAGATCTTGCCCTCGGATCTTAAGTAGAAGGTATACCCAATGGTTTCCTTAGGGTATCCTATGAAGACACATTTTTCCGACTTGGGTTCGAGCTTTTCAGGTTGAAGTTTCTTGACATAAGCATTGCATCCCCAAACTTTTAGAAACGACAGCTTAGGTTTCTTCCCAAACCATAATTCATACGGTGTCGTCTGAACGGATTTAGACGGTGCCCTATTTAAAGTGAATGTAGCTGTCTCTAGAGCGTATCCCCAAAATGATAGCGCTAAATCAGTAAGAGACGTCATAGACCGCACCATATCCAATAGAGTGCGATTACGACGTTCGGACACACTGTTACGTTGAGGTGTTCCAGGCGGCGTGAGTTGTGAAACGATTCCACATTTCCTTAAGTGTGTACCAAATTCGTGACTTAAATATTCTCCTCCACGATCTGATCGTAGAAACTTTATCTTTCGGTCACGTTGATTCTCTACCTCATTCTGAAATTCCTTGAACTTTTCAAAGGTCTCAGACTTGTGTTTCATTAAGTAGACATACCCATATCTACTCAAGTCATCAGTGAGAGTGAGAACATAACGATATCCTCCGCGAGCCTCAACGCTCATTGGACCGCACACATTGGTATGTATGATTTCCAATAAGTTGGTTGCTCGCTCCATTGTTCCGGAGAACGGAGTCTTGGTCATTTTGCCCATTAGGCATGGTTCGCATGTGTCAAACGATTCATAATCGAGAGACCCTAAAAGTCCATCAGCATGGAGCTTCTTCATGCGCTTGACACCAATGTGACCAAGGCGGCAGTGCCACAAGTATGTGGGACTATCGTTATCAACTTTACATCTTTTGGTATTCACACTATGAATATGTGTAACATTACGCTCGAGATTCATTAAGAATAAACCATTGACCATCGGGGCATGACCATAAAACATATCTCTCATATAAATAGAATAACCATTATTCTCGGATTTAAATGAGTAGCCATCTCGTATAAAACGAGATCCAGATACAATGTTCATGCTCAAACTTGGCACCAAATAACAATTATTAAGGTTTAAAACTAATCCCGTAGGTAAATGTAGAGGTAGCGTGCCGACGGTGATCACATCGACATTGGAACCATTCCCGACGCGCATCGTCACCTCGTCCTTCGCCAGCCTCCGCTTATTCCGCAGCTCCTGCTGTGAGTTACAAATATGAGCAACGGCACCGGTATCAAATACCCAGGAGTTACTACGAGTACTAGTAAGGTACACATCAATTACATGTATATCAAATATACCTTTGGTGTTGCCGGCCTTCTTGTCCGCTAAGTATTTGGGGCAGTTCCGCTTCCAGTGACCCTTCCCTTTGCAATAAAAGCACTCAGTCTCAGGCTTGGGTCCATTGCTTGACTTCTTCCTGGCAACTGGCTTACCAGGCGCGGCAACATCCTTGCCGTCTTTCTTGAAGTTCTTCTTGCCCTTGCCCTTCTTGAACTTAGTGGTTTTCTTGACCATCAACACTTGATGTTCCTTCTTGATTTCTACCTCTGCTGACTTCAGCATTGAAAATACTTCAGGAATGGTCTTCACCATCCCCTGCATATTGTAGTTCATCACAAAGCTCTTGTAGCTTGGTGGGAGCGACTGAAGGATTCTGTCAATGACCGCCTCATCCGGGAGGTTAATGTCTAGCTGGGACAGGCGGTTGTGCAACCCAGACATTTTGAGTATGTGCTCACTGACAGAACTATTTTCCTCCATCTTACAACTATAGAACTTGTCGGAGACTTCATATCTCTCGATCCAGGCATGAGCTTGGAAAACTAGTTTCAGCTCCTCGAACATCTCATATGCTCCGTGTTGCTCAAAACACTTTTGGAGTCCCGGTTCTAAGCTGTAAAGCATGCCGCACTGAACGAGGGAGTAATCATCAGCACGAGACTGCCAAGCATTCATAACGTCTTGGTTTTCTGGAACGGGTGTATCACCTAGCGGTCCTTCTAGGACATATTGTTTCCTGGCAGCTATGAGGATGATCCTCGGGTTCTGGACCCAGTCCGTATAGTTGCTGCCATCATCTTTCAGCTTGGTTTTCTCTAGGAACGCGTTGAAGTTCATGTTGACATGAGCGTTGGCCATTTGATCTACAAGACATATTTGCAAAGGTTTTAGACTAAGTTCATGATAATTAAGTTCATCTAATCAAATTATTACAATGAACTCCCACTCAAATTAGACATCCCTCTAGTCGTCTAAGTGTTACATGATCCGAGTCGACTAGGCCGTGTCCGATCATCACGTGAGACGGACTAGTCATCGTCGGTGAACATCTCCATGTTGATCGTATCTTCTATACGACTCGTGTTCGACCTTTCGGTCTCTGTGTTCCGAGGCCATGTCTGTGCATGCTAGGCTCGTCAAGTTAACCCTAAGTGTTTTGCATGTGTAAAACTGTCTTACACCCGTTGTATGTGAACGTAAGAATCTATCACACCCGATCATCACATGGTGCTTCGAAACAACGAACTTTAGCAACGGTGCACAGTTAGGGGAGAACACTTCTTGAAATTGTTGTAAGGGATCATCTTATTTACTACCGTCGTTCTAAGTAAACAAGATGCATAAACATAATAAACATCACATGCAATTATATAGTAATGACATGATATGGCCAATATCATATAGCTCCATTGATCTCCATTTTCGGGGCTCCATGATCATCTTGTCACCGGCATGACACCATGATCTCCATCATCATGATCTCCATCATCGTGTCTTCATGAAGTTGTCACACCAACGACTACTTCTACTTCTATGGCTAACACATTTAGCAATAAAGTAAAGTAATTTACATGGCGTTCTTCAATGACACGCAGGTCATACAAAAATAAAGACAACTCCTATGGCTCCTACCGGTTGTCATACTCATTGACATGC
Organism: Triticum timopheevii; assembly: GCA_963921465.1. Classification (NCBI taxonomy): domain Eukaryota; kingdom Viridiplantae; phylum Streptophyta; class Magnoliopsida; order Poales; family Poaceae; genus Triticum; species Triticum timopheevii. The sequence continues at coordinate 183,662,939 of OY997262.1, forward strand.
AAGTGATGATTCCTATTACAAGAACATGATCTCATACATCACAATATATCATTCATCATTCATCACAACTTTGGCCATATCACTTCACAAGACACTTGCTGCAAAAACAAGTTAGATGTCCTCTAATTGTTGTTGCAAGTTTTACGTGGCTTCTATACGTGATCTAGCAAGAACATTTTCTTACCTACGTTAAAGCCACAACGTGATTTTTTCAACTTCTATTTACCCTTCATAAGGACCCTTTTCATCGAATCCGCTCCAACTAAAGTAGGAGAGACAGACACCCGCCAGCCACCTTATGCAACTAGTGCATGTCAGTCGGTGGAACCGGTCACACGTAAGCGTACGTGTAAGGTTGGTCCGGGCCGCTTCATCCCACAATACCGCTGAAGCAAGATAAGACTAGTAGCGGCAAGCAAGTTGACAAGATCTACGCCCACAACAAAATTGTGTTCTACTCGTGCAATAGAGAACTACGCATAGACCTAGCTCATGATGCCACTGTTGGGGAACGTTGCAGAAAATTTAAATTTTTCCTACGGTTTCACCAAGATCCATCTATGAATTCATCTAAGCAACGAGTCAAGGGAGAGAGATTGCATCTACATACCACTTGTAGATTGCGTGCGGAAGCGTTCAAGGGAACGGTGATGATGGAGTCGTACTCGCCGTGATTCAGATCACCGATGACCAAGTGCCGAACGGACAGCACCTCCGCGTTCAACACACGTACGGAACGGACGACGTCTCCTCCGTCTTGATCCAGCAAGGGGGAAGGAGAGCTTGAGTAAGATAGCTCCAGCAGCAGCACGACGGCGTGGTGGTGTTGGAGCAGCAGTGCTCCGACAGGGCTTCGCCAAGCTCGTGACGGAGGAGGAGAGGTGTTGGGGAGGGGAGGGGCTGCGCCTTGGTTGTGTCAAGCAGCCCTCCCCTCACCCCTCTATTTATAGGGGAAGGGGCAAGGGGGGCCGGCCCCTCTAGATGAGATCTAGAGGGGGGGCGACGGCCAGGGAGGGGGGCTTGCCCCCCAAGCAAAGGGGGCGCCCCCACCAGGGTTTCCCCCCCAACCCTAGGCGCATGGGCCCAAGGGGGGGGGGGCGCCCAGCCCTCCAGGGGCTGGTTCCCTGCCCCTTGCGGCCCATGAGGCCCTCCGAGAGGGGTGGCCCCTCCCGGTGGAACCCCGGAACCTCTCCGGTGGCCCCGGTACAATACCGATATGCCCTCGAAACTTTCCGGTGTCCGCATGACAACTTCCCATATATAAATCTTCACCTCCGGACCATTCCGGAACTCCTCGTGACGTCCGGGATCTCATCCGGGACTCCGAATAACATTCAGTAATCACATACAAGTCTTCCTAATAACCCTAGCGTCACCGAACCTTAAGTGTGTAGACCCTACGGGTTCGGGAGACATGTAGACATGACCGAGATGGCTCTCGGGAAATAACCAACAGCGGGATCTGGATACCCATGTTGGCTCCCACATGCTACTCGATGATCTCATCGGATGAACCACGATGTCGAGGATTCAAACAACCCCGTATTCAATTCCCTTTGTCAATCGGTACGTTACTTGCCCGAGACTCGATCGTCGGTATCCCAATACCTCGTTCAGTCTTGTTACCGGCAAGTCACTCTACTCGTACTGTAATGCATGATCCCGTGACCAAACACTTGGTCACTTTGAGCTCATTATGATGATGCATTACCGAGTGGGCCCAAAGATACCTCTCCATCATACGAAGTGACAAATCCCAGTCTCGATCCGTGTCAACCCAACAGACACTTTCGGAGATACCTGTAGTGCACCTTTATAATCACCCAGTTACATTGTGACGTTTGGTACACCCAAAACACTCCTACGGTATCCGGGAGTTACACGATCTCATGGTCTAAGGAAAAGATACTTGACATTGGAAAAGCTATAGCAAACGAACTACACGATCTTGTGCTATGCTTAGGATTGGGTCTTGTCCATCACATCATTCTACTAATGATGTGATCCCGTTATCAACGACATCCAATGTCCATAGCCAGGAAACCATGACTATCTGTTGATCAACGAGCTAGTCAACTAGAGGCTTACTAGGGACATATTATGGTCTAAGTATTCACACGTGTATTACGATTTCTGGATAATACAGTTATAGCATGAATAAAGACAATTATCATGAACAAGGAAATATAATAATAATCCTTTTATTATTGCCTCTGGGACATATTTCCAACACAAGCCTCATCCAAGCATTCAACTTCATCCTATGCAGCTGATGGTCATTCTGGCATCACTGGTTCACAGCATGATGTGCTGAGTTTAAATAAGATAGGATCTGCTCCAAGATGAAGGTGCAGGATGGGCAGTGCAGCTGCAGCACGGGAAAAAATATGTCTATATTTCCATGACCTGAAGAACTCAAACCACGACTGCCTGTAGCCGGTCTCCTCCACCCCTACCATCACCATCAACCGAGATCAACATGTGAGAACGGCTGCCCTTCTTCCCCATTGGGGACACAATCTCAAACGGCGATCGGGTTAGGATTTGGTGTCGACAAATGAGAAGAGGAGATAAAGGTTGCAACGAAGAGGACACAACACACCTCCGCGAAGGCCTTCCTCAATGTCTGCACAAGCCGATGGAAAGGTAGGAGCAGGTGGGCGAGATCGGCGGCTGGGCGAGGAGGGAAGCCCCATCTTGCATCGATGATGGATACCGGCTGCTCCTCTTTCATTCTTGTGTGTCGCTGCAAAATTCCCCTACTTCAGCGTTAATGAGTGGAGCGGGAGGGCATGGCAATGGCGGCGGCGCGGCCAAGGGTTTGTCAGATGCCGCGTGAGAGAGATGGGTCTAAAGGGTTGAGCGGGTCTCCTATCTACTTTTTTTGGAATCTGGGTCTCCTCTCTACTACTAACCCGCTTACCCCAAATTAACCAAAAGCAAGCCTAGTTGGTCCGCGGAGCAGCAGCCCGTTTAGGTCGCAGGTCAGCGTAGCGCGCGGAAGGAGGCTTTAGACGACCAGAAGATCTAACGCGTTTGTAGCATAATCCGACGGTTGACAGTGCCAAATCGCTGTGGTGGCTTCTAGGTGGCTCCATCTTACTGTTTAGTAATATTGTACTCTGTAACAATCTCTGAATACACATAACAGCAGCATATTGAGCCACTCTACTCTTCAACTGTAATAATCCTTCTCCCTATATCTTGGCAAAGGATGTAAGTTTAATTATTTAACTCTATTTATCCTAATATACATCAGGAGCAAGTTCTTGATTGGCAGGACACACTTGAGGAAAGCCGTATCCTTAGCTGTTGAACGAGTTGCTACGAAGTCCAAAGTACGCTCTATCCTTCTGCCTATCGTTTTTCTTTTCCCTGAGACAAACATGCTTGTGAGGGATAATTTTCTTCAAATTGCAGCATGGTTGATTACTTGAAGCTGGGTCTGGCATCTTACTATGTTTGTTTTATCATTTGCAGGACTAAACAGTGTTGGCATGGCACTACAGTTTCATAACTTGTTCATATAAAGACATAAGTAGTTAATAACGTAACTTTAGCCTAAATGCACCTTAGGAGTTGTTTACATGCAAAATGAGACAATATAATTGCATTCTTTGAACACTGGAAAGATGCATATGTGCTGCTACTTATGGCCTGGCGATACTATTCTGACATTAGATGGTTAATGACTGAATCTTCCCAGGAAGTTATCATAGCTGTGTTTGTTCATATCTTCTTATCCACTATTGTTATCAGTATTATTGTAAATCAAGGTAATGGAAATGCCTTGCGTTAATATTTTAAGGCGATCTGAAAAGGTGCGCTAAACTATTTTTTAAGGCAATATTGTAAACTGCCTTACTGTTACCTTTTAAGGCAATACTGAAAACTGCCTTACTGTTATCTTTTAATGCAATAACGGAAAAAACGTCTCGCCCGAGCCGCTCCCGCGGGCGGCAGGGCGAACCCTAGCCGCCACCGGACCACCCCTCTTCCTCACCTCCTCTCCTCCTCGCCGCCATCGGAGGGCGCCGCCGGGCGAAGCCCGGTCGGCATCGGCGGCGGCGGGGTCTCCTGGCCCCCTCCCCTGTTGCTCGCAGCGCGGGCGCGACAGCTTGGCAGGGACGCGTCGCTCGCGCGGGGCGGCGCAGCGGCGGCCCGGGCGGCCGTGCTGGTGGCGCGGCCTGCCGGTGGAGCGGCGGCGGCTGCGCGGATGGATGGGCGGCTGGCGAGGCGGAGATGGCTGGGTCGGCTCCTCCTGCGGGCATTGTCGGTCGGTCCAGATCCCCTTATCGGCCGGCTCGGGCTGCGGCAGCGTGGGCCGGAGGGCGCTCTGCCTTGGCGGGCTGTTGCTCCGGCGAGGCTGCGGATCCGCCTGCTTCTGTTGCCTAGCGGCGGGCGGGGCTCCGGGGGCGACACGCCTGGCGACGGTGGTGGTCCAGATCCGACCACGGGCTGCAGCGGGCGGGTCCCGGTGGACCCCTTCTCTTCGGGCCATGGCTCGGCCTCCCTCTCCTCTCGGTCGGGGTCGGAGGCGGGCTGGTTCTAGTGGAGGTGGGGGGCGTGCCGGCCAGATTTGATGCGATTTTTCCGGCAGGCGTGGGGAGGTCTCGGCGATGGCCTCCCGGTGTCTTGGCGGCTCCACGGTAGCTCGATGGACCTGTTCACGGCAGCGGCCGGCTTCTCCGGCGTCGGCTCGTCTGCGGTCGGGCCGTTTCGGCCTTCACCCCATCTCCTAGTCGCCCGGGCGTTACTCCCATCAATGGGCTGGTCCTCTCCCATCTGCGGTCCACCGCTCGTCTGAGTCGTCTCACGCCCCGGTGCTACAGGACCGAGCTCGTCCTGCGCCCGATGCAGCAGGACCGAGCTCGTCTCGCGCACAATGCAGCAGGACTGACCTCGCCCCCCTCTCGATGTTGCAGGACCGAGCTCGTCTCGCGCTCGGGGCTGCAGGACAGGTCGGTGGATGCCAGTTTTGGCTGACCTATTGGGTCTCGACGCTGGGGGTCGCACAGGAGTGAGAAAGGTGGACCTTTCCGCTCGTCTCTTTCGTTGGGGTGCGACGGGTCTCAAGTGAGGTGGTGTCGAGGTTTTGGATGCTAGGGCGGCGGCCCTGGTGGTGGTAGCGCGGTGCTTGTGGGCAGAACTTGTGCCTTGGTGCTGCCCGGTCTCCATGGCCGCATGGGTGGTGTGGTTGCCGGGGTGTGGCGTTCGGTGGAGGTGAGTGTTGGCCGAGGTGAAAACCTGTTCTATCTTCGGATGGACCGGCGGCGGCGAAGATCTTTCCCTTCTTGAAGGCGTCGTCACGGCTATCATTGCCCGTCATGCGGCTCCGGGGGAAACTCTGATCCTTGGATCGGGCAACGGCGGCGCACCGGTGTCGTTTCCTTCTTGAAGGCGCCGTCTTGGAGCGCATGGTTCGTCATATGTAGCATCATCTCTATGTGGTAGTGTTAGAGATGTTGTTGCTGCGCTCAGCGTCTTTGTATCCCGCTTTGGATGTGTGTGTTGCGGTGGCATGGCGTATGTCTGTACTGGGTGCTTGTCGTTTGGTGCTTTATATATAAAGCGAGGCGAAAGCTTTTTTCGGTAAGGCAATAACGGAAATGCCAGGCTGTATGTAATCTTTTAAGGAAATCTGAAAAAGTGTGTTAATGTATCTTTTGAGGCAATTTTGGAAATGCCTTGTTGGATTATTCAAGGCACTCCTACAAACTACATAACACTATCTTTCCTGACATCATTATATTGGCACTTTTCAAAATTGCCTTCAAAAAACAATAAAGGCAAAATGATGATTATTTAAGGCACTTTTCGCCGCCTCTGAAAATCAGTAGTGGAGTTGATAGTGAGGGAGAACTAATCCAACCACTTTAATTTTCCCCATATACACATCAGAAAAAGGAAGTAAAGAACCAGTTTTCTCTGTCCCCCCCCCTCTTTAAGGATATGCATGTTGGAGTCTATTACCTGGGTAACGGAGTTACAGGGGTGACGCCTCCGCATCCGGAACTATTGTGTAAATCTAGTTCAATATACCATCAGGGGTGGTGTTAGGGAATAGGGAGTACTAAGAGATCTTATCGTTTAGACGTGTGGACGAGAATGGGGCACAATATATGCACCACAAAAAATATGAAATGTGGGGGGACGGTAGGCAAGCCCAACGTCCTATAAATACCCTTGCACCCCGTAGTGACTCCTCACCAAGGCATTTCTCGGTGCCCAAATAAGCGCACTAGCGAGCAAAGTTTGTTAGACAGAAATCAAGCAAGGCTTTCGGTATGGCTTTCAGGACAGCACTGCTGTGCCTTCTTGGCATGCTGATAGCTTCCCCTGCCATTGCCGTTTCTGATTCTGGTATCTACTACCAGATTGGTTTGATGGTATGGACGTGCAAATCATGATAACATAGTGGCGAATTGTCCATATTTTATTTGTTTTTATTGCATCATTCAAAATTTCTACACATGATAGTTACCATTCAGTTGTTCACTGTACTGTACGTGCATATGCCTCACCTAGGACGTGTAGTATGTGTGACACGAACCATCTTGACGGATGTGGACATGCGAGATTATCATGCACGTGGTTTTCTGGACCACCTGCTTGTCGAGGCCATTGGTTATACTGTATTGTTAACCTAGTATTTCACCATTGAAAAGCTCTCATCATCCAGAATAATAATGGTTCTAAAACATGACTCACCCGCGATGTAATAATCCATGGACACAGTGGCCGGGAGCATACTGCGCGCAGACCACCCGCGGATGCTGCATGCCCAAGAGCCCTGTCGTGCCGGCGGCCGACTTCTACGTATCGGGCTTTACCGTCTTCAACGCGACGACCGACGCCCCCGAGACCAGCTGCAGCGGCACTCCTTTCAACTCCGGCGAGGTAACTAATTTCCAATCCAGCGCTTTGCGGATTCTTACCACTGTGATGCATGCAATGTTTTGCTTTTACTGCAGATTCTGGAAATCAGCGGTCTGAGGCAGTTCTGGAGCAACATCAAGTGCCCCAGCAACAACGGCCAGAGCAGCTGGAAGAGCGCCTGGAAGACGTCCGGCGTCTGCTCCGGCCTCGACGACAAGGCCTACTTCCAAGCCGCGATCGCCCTCCGTAGCAAGATCAACCCCCTCTCTCGCCTCGTCTCCAAAGGTGACGCATGCATGCATCCATGGCTCATGAGTCATGACCCCGTTTTCTTGGAAAGGAAATCATCACCATTGAGTACGTACTGGGTGCTGTCATTGCAGGGATCAAGCCGGACTTTGGCCTGTATAGCTTGGAGAAGATCAAGAAGGTCATCCAGGCGGGCACCGGCGTGACGCCGGTGATCCAGTGCAGCAAAGGGCCGTTCGATAAGTTCCAGCTGTACCAAATCTTCATCTGCGTGGCCGGGGACGCCAAAACGCTCATCGAGTGCCCGAAACCGCAGAAGTTCACGTGCTCCGACGAGATCCTCTTCCACCCCTTCAAGAAGTGGATGCTAAAGCAGGCCGCGTCCTCGGTGTCCTACGCCGAAGCATTCGAGATGGCCGGAGCTGTCATGGGATACTGAGCTGCAGCTGCACATCGGTAGCCGGTCGGGCCCTTGACCGGCCTCGTCTTGTGAGTTGCGTTCAAGCGAATAATCAATAGTAGTATATGCATGGAATAATGTTTTCGCCTTTCCGGACATTTCATCTCGCGCGTGGTGTGATAATAATGTAATCCGAGGTACCGCAATATTTTGATTACCAAGTCGATCTGTAACGCTTTCATGAATAATAATAATAATAAAACAATAATACATTTGTGTCTTTTTTCTTCTTTCCAGATCAGTATATAAAATATGTGGGGTAACTACCCCGGGTGGTAGGATGTATAGATAGTTATCCCACATGTCTCATATACTCACTCCGTCCCAAAATTCTTGTATTAAATTTGTCTAAATACGGACGTATCAAGTCATGTTTTAGTATTAGATACATCCGTATCTAGGCGAATCTAGTATCAAGTCATGTTTTAGTATTAGATACATTCTAAGACAAAAATTTGGGAACGGAGGAAGTACTATCATATGGTAATATATATACTATTTTATCATTCTAAATATGTCCACATATTATATCTAAAGGACTGTGCTAACGACCGGACGGCGGGATTTTAGCTATAGGCGCGGACGATTGCGCAAAGACGCATACATGCAGAGCAGCGATAACGACCTTGCATGCGCGCATGAGCTTGCAGCTGCATTGTTAAACATACATGCATATAACAATAAAACTGCTGATGTCATTAAAGATTTCTCTAAAATTCAAACTTTAAAATCTTTTGTAGCATAAACAATAGCTTCGATTGAAAAACTGTTTTCACATAAAAGATTCGTCGCGACGAGATCTTCAAATCTAGATCCCATGTTGGTATGTTTCGATGACTTTTTTTTCGGGGTCAAAAGTTATTAGGCTCCCGCTAGTAAGTTATCACGTCTACGATACATAAGTTACCATCTTATTTATATAGAAATTACCGGGGCATAAACGTGGTCCTCCAGTTCTCCCCACATGCAAATGAATTAGAAGACCAAAACGTTGATGTCAGCTTTGATTCCTCTTTATTTTGAAACTTCAAAATGCTTTGTAGCTCAAACCGTTGGTCCGATCGAAAAGATTCACGAAGAAAGCATCAAAACTAGACACTATGTTGATTTGTTCACACAACTTTTATTTCGGATTAAAAGTTACCATTTCTGGGCTAAGTAAGGTATCACACATGAGCTACATATGTTACCATGTTGTTTACACAGATATTACCGGGGCATAAATATTCTAAATTTCTTATTAACTTGGGTTAACCTTCTTATCACATATACGATGCGTATAGTAGCATGTTATTCACACAAAAGGTACCGAGGGGATATTTCATCAACCCCCTCCCCCCCTCATGCCAAAGTTATCAGGATCGAGGTATATAAATTATCATGGTGTGTTATATGTTAGATACCATGCTATTCACACAAAAAGTTACTGAGGGGATATTTCATCAACCCCTCCCCCGATGCCAAAGTTATCAGGACCGAGGTACATAAGTTATCAGGTCCGCGATATGTGAGTTACCATGCTATTCACAGAAAAGTTACCGAGGTGATATTTCATCACCCCCCACCTCGCCAAAGTTATCAGGACCGAGGCACATAAGTTTATAAGGTCTGCGATGTGTAGGTTACCATGCTATTCACACAAAAGTTATTGGGAGGGGGGGGGGTATTTCATCAACCCCCCACCTCACCAAAGTTATCAGGACCGTAGCACATAAGTTATCAGGTCCGTGATATGTGGGTTACCATGCTATTCGCATAAAAGTTACCAAGGGATATTTCATCAACCACCCCTGCCCTCCCCCCACCGGCGGCAAAGTTAACAGGACCAGGGTACATAAGTTATCAGGTTTGCAATGAGTGAGTTACCATGCTATTCGGCTTTGCTAACTTTCGCTCGTTCCGCTTTTAGTAAACAGATCCGAATGACATGCAGTCAAACAATGTGTATATTACCATGTCATTTACACATAAATTATCGGGAGATGTTATCAACATTTTTCCATTGGATCAAAATTACCGCGGTGTTTGTGCAAAACTTATCAGGTATACGATGCATAAATTAGCATGTTATATGCACAAAGGTTACTGGAAGGTGTGTTTTCAGGTCTGCGATGTGTAAGTTAGCATGTTATTTACACATAAATTCCTCGGATTAAAGTCACCACGACGTTGGTAAGTCAATTAACAGGCATGAGGTGCATAATTTTCCGTGCTATTTACACACAAATTACCGATGGTGTGTTTCAACAAAAAAAACCCACGTGAAAAACCATGTACATATGAGTTTCTCATTTACATGTACCTATTTTTATAGCTAGAAGGGTCAATAGAAAACCTAGGTTGATGTGTTCTTTGTTTCAAGTTCGTATTTGAAATGATATACAAAAAGTACCTATACCTAGTCATAAGAGAGAATTAGTCAAGCTGATCGCGATCCTGGAACGTCATGCTCAAATCCCACTAGCTTTTTTCCCTTTTCTTTTTCACTTGCATTTAGTATTGATAGAAGGTCAAATAAAGTACTTGGCTTAAATAAAGCACGAACGAATTGTTGGCGGGGTGGTTATTTACCTTGCGATCCCAAGAAGTGGCCATGGTTCGAATCCTATGGGGGCCTTTTGTTGCGATCGATATATGACCGCTCTGAGATCGTTCGCGCTTGTTACTAAAATACAGTCGATTGGAAAATAGCTTTTTCGGTATCTAAAATATTTGAAAGCAATTTAGACGGACTTTTTTTCATATGAACCCATAGTTTTTGTTATATTTATGAAATATGTACATATTTGTACGTAGAAAAGAGTATACTCAAAATATGATACATACTACATAAAGGATAGTATATATATTAACTAAACATTGTTATGTACTACGTACTACGCGTACATACTCTCCGATTTGATAAATACTGGACACAACATACAAAACTCAAGTGGTTATATATACTACCTTTTAGGTATAGACAAATGTTTCCTACCACCAGTTGTAGTTACCACCATTCGCATTTTGCATGTTATATGTAGTATCTGTCAAAATCGAGAGTATGCACGTATAGTATTGTCTGACGATGGAATCCACTCGGGACGTGTGATCGATATCTGACCGCTCTGAGATCGTTCGCGCCTGTTACAAAAATACAGTCGACTGGAAAATAGCTTTTCCGACATCTAAAATATTTCAAAGCAACTTAGACGATTTTCTTTGTATATGAACTCATAGTTTTTGTTATATTTGTGAAATACGTACATATTTATACATAGAAAAGAGCATAATCAAAATACGATACATAGTACCTAAAAAAATAGTATAAATATTAACTAAACATTGTTATATACTACATACTACACGTACATGCTTTCCGATTTAATAAATACTGGACACAACATACAAAACTCAAGTGGTTATATATACTACCTTTTAGGTATAGACAAATGTTTCCTACCATCAGTGGTAGTTACCACCATTTGCATTTTGTATGTTATATGTAGTATCTGTCAAAATCGAGAGTACGTACGTATAGTATCGAATACTGTCCTTGGAGGCCAAGCTCCATGGAGCTTGGTTTTGAAAAATTTGAATTTCGTCAAATTTCATATTTTCTGCGTTATAAAAAATTCTAAAGAAAACACATATATACATGAAGGAATAACACATATGTGTTTAAATTTTCAAGGTAAAATACATTGAAATGAGGGCTGTGCAAAACAGACAAATCTGAGGCTTTTTTAACACAAGATACTATTCATCCTCCTAGGCCATGAATTTGTATGTTTTGTACAGGTCGCATTTCAACGTTTTTCATCCTGAAATTTTATACACATACAGATAACATCTTTGTTTACTAGCACAGTTTTTTTTCAGATTTGTTTGAAACCGAAAAGTTTGAATTTTGATTTGTTTTCAGAAAAAGGCCTACATGGAGGCCGAGAGCCAAACGTCTGTTCTGCATATAGTATGTAGTATATAACAATGTTTCCTGCCACCAGTGGTAGTTACCCCCACTCATGTTTTGTATGTTATATATATTATCCGTCAAAACCGAGAGTATGTATATGTAGTATGTAGTACATAACAATATTTAGGTAGTATATATATATATACTACCTTATAAGTAGTATGTACCATATTTAGAACATACTCTTTTTTACGTATAAATATGTATGTATTTCATAAATATAATAAAACCATGGGTCAACTTGCACTTTTTCATCTAACATATTTAGAATGATAAATTAGTATATATAATACCATATGGTAGTATATGAGACATGAGGGTAACTACCCCCAGGTGGTAGGTGATAGGATGCATTTTCCCTATATATATATGATCCGATGACTTGGTATGTTAAGCTTTATAATATTTCTAATAGGGAATAATGTAGATTAGTATTGCGTATATAATACTACTCTATATTACTAACTCAATAGTGTATAATATAATAATGTTTGTATTTTAGCAACTTTATTCGTTGATGTTTAAGACTCATTTTTTGTAAGAAATTGATATATTTGTTTTTTCTTATTAAATAGTGTGCCATCTCAGGGAAATGTTAACACAACATTGCATATCGTTGCAGACCTTATATATTTGAACCAATGAAAGTGATAATTTTTTAATGGACTTTCAATGTGAAAGGTCAAACTTTGGCATTACAGAATGCAGTACTAGAGTTGTCACTCAGTTTGAAATAGAATGCATTTTAAAATTAGAGTAAATTCCATATGTATTACATGTTGACAACTTGAACTATTTTTTTTTAAATTTGACGATTTAAACATCATCTCAAACTTAGTACTTCATTTTAAACCACATTTGATATTTTAAATCAATATAGCAAGACATACATACTCCGGCCCAGTCCCCAAATGTATGCAATGGTTCATGGGAGTATTTAATACCTACATCTTATTTAAACATACCCTTGCCTGGATGTATAAAATGATGCAAACAGAACATAAAGTCAAAAGCACCCGTCATATTCACTTGAAAGTGTTATCAAATATACCTAAACATGGACAACCCTATCAGCTACCGGGCCCAAACTTGGCCCAAATGTTTTGGGCCTAGACTGAGAATTCAGCCCGAAAGTGTAGCTGGGCCGGGCTCAGGCGTCTGAATTTTTTGGGTTTTAATTGAAGTTTGGCCAAAGTGCCAAAACACACCTATTGGGTTGGGCTTCGGCCTGATTTTTATGGCTAGAGCCCTGACACGGCCCGGCCCGACACATGGCCGGGTATAGTATCAAGCCTTCCTCCCCCACGTACCAATGTCTTGGTAGAAAAGTCGCTAAAGGATGAAATCCCTTGTGATTCCCCTATGAAACTTGCACTTCTACAGTTGAAATTGTGCATTTTTGAAAGCGTGCAGTGTAGCAAGTTGTAACTTTATGAGTGTCTAGTTGAAACATTAGTGTGAAAGAATTAAAATTGAAGTTTTGAATCTGCCTACAACCTACATGTGGATCCATAAGGATGGAAAGAAGGAAGGAAAGGACCATTGCATGTGGAATGTAATAACATTACTATAGAGGTTATGCAGTTAAAGTTTAAGGTTTTACAGTTAAATTTTTTATAGCAAAGGACAAAGGCCTCAAGTCCCTCTGTCGAGCGTTCCAGAAGGAGAAGTGCAACGTTCACCTGTTGCTCGTCAAGTCTTTTCTGAACCTACTCCAACTGTGAATGTCCGTGAGTCTGAAGCACAAGCTGCTGAAGACATTCCGGCTGCATCAGCCGAGGAAAATCAAGAAGATTTACGTGTCCCTACTCCCCCAGTGATTGAAGAAGCTGTTCCTGATGTGAACGTGCCAGTGCTCGACCCTCCTGTTCATCAAGAGGAGGTTGACAGTGTTGAGGCTGCCACCACCAACGCCAATGAGGCCAATGACGTAGTCATGGTTGACGCTAATGTGGAGCCTGCACCAACCAGTGTGCCTGAAACCAATGAGGCCACTATGCCTGAAGGCAATGAGGCCACTGTGCCTGAAGCCAATGAGGCCACTGCACTTGAAGCTAATGAAATAACTACTCCAGAAGCACCTGTTGTGCAGCCTGACGCCTCAGCTGTTGCCCCTGCTCCTGTTCCGCCACCAAGGCCCCATACAATTGAGCAAGCATACAGTCATGGTCAGCTAACCACTGTCTGTTGGCCCATTCTGGTACCTCCGCCTACTGCCTCTAGACCTCAATTTGATTATCATGTTGAGCATAGGCCTCAAGTTCAGAAGCCAAAGCCTAGACTGCCAAGGTTTCCAGGTACTGCAAACTCACCAGGGTCCTTCAATGCAAATGGCTTCAAAAGCCACAATACCTTCTTTGACAGCGCCAAGAACCCCTACTCCAAGCCAAGGATATCATCAGATCGGTTCTGGAGCTATCAGCAGAGAAGCTATTACTCCTGCGTTCTCTATGATCAAGGGCGCATTTTCCCTCATATGCGCCTTGATACTGAAGCCATTGCTGGACTGCCGTGCTTAGAAGAAGCACTTGATTGCTTTCATGATGCTGGTCTGCTCCATTTTGTGACAGACAAAGAACACTGGAATGAAGAGCTATTGCTTCAATTCTATGCTACTCTACACATTCGCGGCTACTACAGAGATATCAAGACATGGGTTCTCGAGTGGATGACTGGAAATGTTCATCATGAAGCCAAAGCTATGGATATCATCGAGCTTACAGGGCTAGCCACTCCTGGAGAGTTATATGAACCTGATTGTCAGCTACACCGCAATGCATTGGAGAGCATCTTCCATAAGCCCGAACCCAATATGAGCCAGATGTTGAGCATGATGAAGCCATTGCCATCTGACGCTGAATATCCAACAGAGTTCTTTGTTGAAGACCTTGAGTATCTGCCTCGCACCATATATCATATCATCAGGCGAACTCTATGGCCTATCAAAGGACATTCATCAGCGGCCAAGCTTGAAGGAGCTATGAAGACTTTGGTCTTCTATATTCTCAATGGCATCAGCTTCAATACTCAAGAATTCTTCATCACGCAACTTGCTGCTTCTGGATCTGACCTATTTGGTCTGAAGTTTTATGCTCCATGGGTCATGCGCCTCATCAAGAGATAATCATCTGTCAACTATCAGCCCTCTACTCGCAATCATATGATCTTTTTGCCAGAGGTTGATATGTCAGTTGAAGCTATATACTCTGACCCTGCCAAGAGGCCTCTTTGTCTTCAGAATGCCGAGCACCAAAGCTTCACTCAACCCATTGAAGGTGTTCAAGCAGCAACACGAATCTATCCATTGGCTGGAAATACTCGTCTGCCTCATCGAGCACCTACTGAAGCCACTGAAAGCACCATTGCACAAAGGCCTCGGAAGCGCTCTCGCATTCTCAATGACCGAGAACTTCTTGTGGCCCTTCATCAGAAACATGATAAGCATCACTATTGGCTCAAGAGACAGATGCAAAGCCTCTTGGTGGATGTCAATCGCATTCGCAACCTTGCCACCAAGAATGCCTTTGTTGCTCATGAAACTTGCCGGCGATCATGGAAGAGTTTGACCCTGCTTAGTGCTGAAGCAGATCTTCAAGACGATGGATTCAATGAAAGATTCCAGTTTGACTCCACTCCTCCACGGACTGCTGTCCTACGTCGCACTCCATCTCTTGAAGACTCTGAATATTCTTCCTCCGCGGCAACGGTAAATGCTAGAGTGATAGATGATGAAGATGATGCTACTTCACCACCTCCTACTACTGCACGCATCGACACTGCACCAAGTTCATCTGCACCGCCAACCAACAACGACAACCCTGCTGCTTCACCTACTCATGAGGACGAGTAGATGCTCTATGTCTTCAAACCTTTTTGGTCCTTACTGACAAAAGGGGGAGAAGCGTATGAGTTGATAGTCTTCAAGCGGGTTCATATGGGCGGTTGCATTATATTTTGCTTCGTGCTTACAACTCTTGCTTTTAAAACATTCGTTCTTTGAGTTGTAACACCTAAACTTGATGGTCGTCTGCTACTTATTTGCTTTACTGTGATGCGATGATAAATTCCGCATGTGCGATGATAACTTCCACACTTAGATCATTCTGCAGATGTCCATTTTTCATTATGCATGTCATTCTACTTGCTATATCATTTCATGCATGATGAATTATCTTCATAAGTTGAAGAGGATCTCCACAAGTACAACTTGCCATGTGCATTTGCATTCCAAAAGCAAATTACTTATATGCACATCTTCAGGGGGAGCCCTTGCTACTTATGAAGACAATTCCCTATCCTTACAATTTCACATACTTTATCCCCGTTGAAAACTTCAACCAGTTTGTCATCAATCACCAAAAAGGGGGAGATTGTAAGTGCATCTAGTGCCACCCCTAGTTGGTTTTGGAGTATTGACGACAAAGTTGGTTGAGGGACTAATGCATTTGTGAAAATTGCAGGATAACGCAGGTAGTGTCCCTCATTGATTCGGTTTACCTACCGGAGATGACCCCTAAAAATGTATGAAGACATTGAAGACAATGGTGGTATGAGAAGATATTCACATTGAAGACTATGACATGAGAAGACATTACGTGAAGACTATGGAGCGCAAAGACTGTGTGGTTTTGTTGTTTCCTTTCTTCTTTGTTGAGTCATAGGAACCACCGTACTGTTAAGTGGGGTCCCAGTGAACTAAGTCAGAGTGACTGAAGTGATGCTCAACCCAAATCCTATGTCTTCGAGCGAAGACAATGAGAGCAAATCTTATCCAGAGCTGGATGAGTCAGCTTTGCTTGTAGCCCAAGTAAAGTTGCCGTGTGTGTTTGAAATCTGACCGTTGGAACACGTGTCAGTTCCTCAGTGACCCAGGGTTATTTTGGACAAATCAGCTCGGGTTGCCTTGTGGCTATAAATAGCCCACCCCCTATACCATAAATTGGTGGCTGCTCAGAGTTTGTGCACGGCTTTTGTCGTTTGAGAGCAACCCACCTCGAAGCATTTGAGAGAGAGAAATCCTTGCGAGGACAAAGCCCAAACACCCAGAGCCAAAGAGTGTTAGGCATCACTGAAGTCTTTCTGTCTGTGTGACCTGAAGACTTATTACACTTGAGGACTGTGAATCCTCCAGCCGGTTAGGCGTCGCGTTCTGAGCATCCAAGAGTCATTGTGGATTGCCGGTGAACGAAGTCTGTGAAGCTTTGGAAGTCTACCTTGAAGACTTACCAGAGTGATTGGGCGAGGACTGGGTGTCCTTGGCTCAAGGGGAATAAGGTGAAGACACGGTCTTCTGAGTTAAATCTCAGCCTCCCTAACCATACGTACAGTTGTCACAGCAACTGGAACTGGTCCAACAAATCCTGTGTCTTCAACAAGCGACTGGTTCTATCCCTTTCCATCCTTTACTTAAGTTTGTCTTCATGAAGTCATTGCCTATCTGTGTATCTGTTTGACTTCATTGCTTGACTACTACTATTGATTGGCTTCATACTATCTTCCATCCTGATCCTTACTACTTAGCTGCTATTAGTCCTGTACTTTCACATCATTGCATACTTGACTATGGCTTGCTTATGGTAGTTTATCTTCAGCTGCATATCAACTAGGTCATTTCTGTTGTTTGTCTTCAAAAATTCTAAGTTTAGAAGACTTACATAAAAATTGCCTATTCACCCCCCTCTAGTCGATACTAGCACTTTCACTATCTTGTACTCTATGTAGATGATATTATTCTCACCGCCAACACCATGCCAACCCTCAACTCCGTCATCTCTTCTCTCAAGACTGAGTTTGCCATATCGGACCTTGGTGATATTCACCATTTTCTTGGTGTCAATGTTACCCGTAATTCCTCCAGGCTGTTCCTATCCCAATAACAATACGTTCTTGAGATTTTAGATCGAGCCAATATGTTGCAATGCAACCCCATTTCCACCCCCATAGACACAAAAGCAAAACTCTCCGTGCATGATGGTGATCCTCTCTCCAACCCCACACTCTTTACCGCAGTTTAGCAGGTGCCCTCCAATATCTCAGCTTAACCCGACCGGACATCTCCTACGCCGTCCAACATGCTTGTCTCTTCATGCATGCTCCACGCACCACCCACTTTCAGTTGCTCAAACGCATCCTTCGCTATCTTCAGGGCACCTCCCACTACGGCCTCCAACTCTACACATCACCATCCCACGAGCTCATTGCTTATTCCGACGCTGATTGGGCCGGTTGTCCCGACACTCGGAAATCTACCTCCGGGTTTTGTGTCTTTCTTGGGTATAACTTGGTCTCGTGGTCATCTAAGAGGCAACCTACGGTATCCCGTTCTAGTGCGGAGGCTGAATACCGCGCGGTTGCTAATTGTGTTGCGGAAACTACATGGCTTCGCCAACTTCTCCACGAGCTCCGTCGCCCACCTTCTCGTGCTACTGTGGTCTACTGTGACAACATCGGTGCGGCGTATCTCTCCTCGAACCCTGTCCAGCACCAGCGTACAAAACATGTGGAGATCGACTTGCATTTCGTTCGGGACAGGGTCGCGCTGGGAGAAGCTCAAGTTTTGCACGTTCCTTCAGGCTCTCAATATGCGGACATCTTCACCAAGGGCCTCCCATCGGCGATCTTCATCGACTTTCGAGCCAGTCTGAACATCCACCCAGGCGGTGTTCCGACTGCGGGGGGTGTTAACATGCATGTATCAGTGTTGTATCAATGTATGTGTACTGAGCCCTTTGTATTCTATAAGCTGTTGTACCTTCCCTAGACCTTAAGATCACTAACCACTCTCCCGTTGTGGCCTGCGTGCCTCTTCTCACGGGAGACGTTGGGCTCTCTCCCTTTATACTAGATCATGAAGACGCGCGTTGCCGCGCCCGCAATTTTTTATAGAAAATAAGATATAAATTAAAGTTGGTAGAAGCATATGATAAAATTTAAATTAGGATAAATAGTATCAGAAGAATGAAGTTTGTATTTTTTATTTAGATTTATTAGTCTAGATAAATAGAGTGAGAAGAATCACAAATAATATTATTTTACTCATGCCAAGAAACTGGCAATAACAATGAATAGTTTAGTTGTTGATCAAATTCAACACTTTTTGTAGATGAGTCATTACCTGCATTGTTCATGAGATATTAAATGACAAAGCTAGCAGACCTCGTACCTTGGAGAGACAACCTGTTGGGGAACGTTGCAGAAAATTAAAATTTTTCCTACGGTTTCACCAAGATCCATCTATGAGTTCATCTAAGCAACGAGTCAAGGGAGAGAGATTGCATCTACATACCACTTGTAGATTGCGTGCAGAAGCGTTCAAGGGAACGGTGATGATGGAGTCGTACTCGCCGTGATTCAGATCACCGATGACCAAGTGCCGAACGGACAGCACCTCCGCGTTCAACACACGTACGGAACGGACGACGTCTCCTCCGTCTTGATCCAGCAAGGGGGAAGGAGAGGTTGAGGAAGATAGCTTCAGCAGCAGCATGATGGCGTGGTGGTGTTGGAGCAGCAATGCTCCGACAGGGCTTCGCCAAGCTCGTGACGGAGGAGGAGAGGTGTTGGGGAGGGGAGGGGCTGTGCCTTGGTTGTGTCAAGCAGCCCTCCCCTCACCCCTCTATTTATAGGGGAAGGGGCAAGGGGGGGCGACCCCTCTAGATGAGATCTAGAGGGGGGGCGGCGGCCAGGGAGGGGGGCTTGCCCCCCAAACAAAGGGGGGCGCCCCCACTAGGGTTTCCCCCCCAACCCTAGGCGCATGGGCCCAAGGGGGGGCGCCCAGCCCTCCAGGGGCTGGTTCCCTGCCCCTTGCGGCCCATGAGGTCCTCCGAGAGGGGTGGCCCCTCCCGGTGGAACCCCGGAACCTCTCCGGTGGCCCCGGTACAATACCGATATGCCCCCAAAACTTTCCGGTGTCCGCATGACAACTTCCCATATATAAATCTTCACCTCCGGACCATTCCGAAACTCCTCGTGACGTCCGGGATCTCATCCGGGACTCCGAACAACATTCAGTAATCACATAAAAGTCTTCCTAATAACCCTAGCGTCACCGAACCTTAAGTGTTTAGACCCTACGGGTTCGGAAGACACGTAGACATGACCGAGATGGCTCTCGGGCAATAACTAACAGCGGGATCTGGAAACCCATGTTGGCTCCCACATGCTCCTCGATGATCTCATCGGATGAACCATGATGTCGAGGATTCAAACAACCCCGTATTCAATTCCCTTTGTCAATCGGTACGTTACTTGCCCGAGACTCGATCATCGGTATCCCAATACCTCGTTCAGTCTCGTTATCGGCAAGTCACTTTACTCGTACCGTAATGCATGATCCCGTGACCAAACACTTGGTCACTTTGAGCTCATTATGATGATGCATTACCGAGTGGGCCCAGAGATACCTCTCCGTCATACGGAGTGACAAATCCCAGTCTCGATCCGTGTCAACCCAACAGACACTTTCGGAGATACCTGTAGTGCACCTTTATAATCACCCAGTTACGTTGTGACGTTTGGTACACCCAAAACACTCCTACGGTATCCGGGAGTTACACGATCTCATGGTCTAAGGAAAAGATACTTGACATTGGAAAAGCTCTAGCAAACGAACTACACGATCTTGTGCTATGCTTAGGATTGGGTCTTCTCCATCACATCATTCTCCTAATGATGTGATCCCGTTATCAACGACATCCAATGTCCATAGCCAGGAAACCATGACTATCTGTTGATCAACGAGCTAGCCAACTAGAGGCTTACTAGGGACATATTATGGTCTAAGTATTCACACGTGTATACCGATTTCCGGATAATACAGTTATAGCATGAATAAAGACAATTATCATGAACAAGGAAATATAATAATAATCCTTTTATTATTGCCTCTAGGGCATATTTCCAACAGTCTCCCACTTGCACTAGAGTCAATAA
This sequence comes from Triticum timopheevii, assembly GCA_963921465.1. Lineage (NCBI taxonomy): Eukaryota > Viridiplantae > Streptophyta > Magnoliopsida > Poales > Poaceae > Triticum > Triticum timopheevii. Next base: position 183,683,413 of record OY997262.1, read on the forward strand.
TCTAGTTACATTGTGATGAATCGAACAGCCATAGAGTTCTGGTGTTGATCATGTTTTGCTCGCGAGAGAGGTTTAGTCAACAGATCTACGACATTCAGATCCGTATGTACTTTGCAAATATCTATGTCTCCATCTTGAACATTTTCACGGATGGAGTTGAAACGACGCTTGATGTGCCTGGTCTTCTTGTGAAACCTGGGCTCCTTGGCAAGGGCAATAGCTCCAGTGTTGTCACAGAAGAGTTTGAATGGCCCCGACACATTGGGTATAACTCCTAGGTCGGTGATGAACTCCTTCACCCAAATTGCTTCATGTGCTGCCTCCGAGGCTGCCATGTACTCCGCTTCACATGTAGATCCCGCCACGACGCTCTGCTTGCAGCTGCACCAGCTTACTGCTCCACCATTCAACATATACACGTATCCGGTTTGTGACTTAGAGTCATCCAGATCTGTGTCGAAGCTAGCGTCGACGTAACCCTTTACGACGAGTTCTTCGTCACCTCCATAAACGAGAAATATGTCCTTTGTCCTTTTCAGGTACTTCAGGATATTCTTGACCGCTGTCTAGTGTTCCTTGCCGGGATTACTTTGGTACCTTCCTACCAAACTTACGGCAAGGTTTACATCAGGTCTGGTACACAGCATGGCATACATAATAGATCCTATGGCTGAAGCATAGGGGATGACACTCATCTCTTCTTTATCTTTTGCCGTGGTCGGGCATTGAGCCGAGCTCAATCTCACACCTTGCAATACAGGCAAGAACCCCTTCTTGGACTGATCCATTTTGAACTTCTTCAAAATCTTATCAAGGTATGTGCTTTGTGAAAGACCTATGAGGCGTCTCGATCTATCTCTATAGATCTTGATGCCTAATATATAAGCAGCTTCTCCAAGGCCCTTCATTTAAAAACACTTATTCAAGTAGGCCTTAATGCTGTCCAAAAGTTCTATATCATTTCCCATCAAGAGAAATGCTACAGAGCTCCCACTCACTTTCTTGTAAACGCAGGCTTCTCCATAAGTCTGCATAAACCCAAATGCTTTGATCATCTCATCAAAGCGAATGTTCCAACTCCGAGATGCTTGCACCAGCCCATAAATGGATCGCTGGAGCTTGCATACTTTGTTAGCATTCTTAGGGTCGACAAAACCTTCCGGCTGCATCATATACAGCTCTTCCTTAAGATGTCCATTAAGGAATGCCGTTTTGACGTCCATCTGCCATATCTCATAATCATAGTATGCGGCAATTGCTAACATGATTCGGACGGACTTCAGCTTCGCTACGGGAGAGAATGTCTCATCGTAGTCAACCCCTTGAACTTGTCGATAACCCTTAGCGACAAGTCGAGCTTTATAGATGGTAACATTACCATCCGCGTCCTTCTTCTTCTTAAAGATCCATTTGTTTTCTATTGCTCGCCGATCATCGGGCAAGTCTGTCAAAGTCCATACTTTGTTTTCATACATGGATTCTATCTCGGATTTCATGGCTTCAAGCCATTTGTTGGAATCTGGGCCCGCCATCGCTTCTTCATAGTTCGAAGGTTCACCGCTGTCTAACAACATGATTTCTAAGACAGGGTTGCCGTACCACTCTGGTGCGGAACGTGTCCTAGTGGACCTTCGAAGTTCAGTAGGAGCTTGATCTGAAGTATCTTGATCATCATCATTAACCTCCTCTCTTGTCGGTGCAGGCACCACAGGAACATCTTCCTGAGTTGCACTACTTCCTGTTTTAAGAGGTAGTACTTCATCAAGCTCTACTTTCCTCCCACTTAATTCTTTCGAGAGAAACTCTTTTTCCAGAAAGGATTCGTTCTTAGCAACAAAGATCTTGCCCTCGGATCTTAAGTAGAAGGTATACCCAATGGTTTCCTTAGGGTATCCTATGAAGACACATTTTTCCGACTTGGGTTCGAGCTTTTCAGGTTGAAGTTTCTTGACATAAGCATTGCATCCCCAAACTTTTAGAAACGACAGCTTAGGTTTCTTCCCAAACCATAATTCATACGGTGTCGTCTCAACGGATTTAGACGGTGCCCTATTTAAAGTGAATGTAGCTGTCTCTAGAGTGTATCCCCAAAATGATAGCGGTAAATCGGTAAGAGACATCATAGACCGCACCATATCCAATAGAGTGCGATTACGACGTTCGGACACACTGTTACGTTGAGGTGTTCTAGGCAGCGTGAGTTGTGAAACGATTCCACATTTCCTTAAGTGTGTACCAAATTCGTGACTTAAATATTCTCCTCCACGATCTGATCGTAGAAACTTTATCTTTCGGTCACGTTGATTCTCTACCTCATTCTGAAATTCCTTGAACTTTTCAAAGGTCTCGGACTTGTGTTTCATTAAGTAGACATACCCATATCTACTCAAGTCATCAGTGAGAGTGAGAACATAACGATATCCTCCGCGAGCCTCAACGCTCATTGGACCGCACACATCGGTATGTATGATTTTCAATAAGTTGGTTGCTCGCTCCATTGTTCCGGAGAACGGAGTCTTGGTCATTATGCCCATTAGGCATGGTTCGCATGTGTCAAACGATCCATAATCGAGAGACCCTAAAAGTCCATCAGCATGGAGCTTCTTCATGCGCTTGACACCAATGTGACCAAGGCGGCAGTGCCACAAGTATGTGGGACTATCGTTATCAACTTTACATCTTTTGGTATTCACACTATGAATATGTGTAACATTACGCTCGAGATTCATTAAGAATAAACCATTGACCATCGGGGCATGACCATAAAACATATCTCTCATATAAATAGAACAACCATTATTCTCGGATTTAAATGAGTAGCCATCTCGTATCAAACGAGATCCAGATACAATGTTCATGCTCAAACTTGGCACCAAATAACAATTATTAAGGTTTAAAACTAATCCCGTAGGTAAATGTAGAGGTAGCGTGCCGACGGTGATCACATCGACATTGGAACCATTCCCGACGCGCATCGTCACCTCGTCCTTCGCCAGCCTCCGCTTATTCCGCAGCTCCTGCTGTGAGTTACAAATATGAGCAACGGCACCGGTATCAAATACCCAGGAGTTACTACGAGTACTAGTAAGGTACACATCAATTACATGTATATCAAATATACCTTTGGTGTTGCCGGCCTTCTTGTCCGCTAAGTATTTGGGGCAGTTCCGCTTCCAGTGACCCTTCCCTTTGCAATAAAAGCACTCAGTCTCAGGCTTGGGTCCATTGCTTGACTTCTTCCTGGCAACTGGCTTACCAGGCGCGGCAACATCCTTGCCGTCTTTCTTGAAGTTCTTCTTGCCCTTGCCCTTCTTGAACTTAGTGGTTTTCTTGACCATCAACACTTGATGTTCCTTCTTGATTTCTACCTCTGCTGACTTCAGCATTGAAAATACTTCAGGAATGGTCTTCACCATCCCCTGCATATTGTAGTTCATCACAAAGCTCTTGTAGCTTGGTGGGAGCGATTGAAGGATTCTGTCAATGACCGCCTCATCCGGGAGGTTAATGTCTAGCTGGGACAGGCGGTTGTGCAACCCAGATATTTTGAGTATGTGCTCACTGGCAGAACTATTTTCCTCCATCTTACAACTATAGAACTTGTCGGAGACTTCATATCTCTCGATCTAGGCATGAGCTTGGAAAACTAGTTTCAGCTCCTCGAACATCTCATATGCTCCGTGTTGCTCAAAACACTTTTGGAGTCCCGGTTCTAAGCTGTAAAGCATGCCGTACTGAACGAGGGAGTAATCATCAGCATGAGACTGCCAAGCGTTCATAACGTCTTGGTTTTCTGGAACGGGTGCATCACCTAGCGGTCCTTCTAGGACATATTGTTTCCTGGCAGCTATGAGGATGATCCTCGGGTTCTGGACCCAGTCCGTATAGTTGCTGCCATCATCTTTCAGCTTGGTTTTCTCTAGAAACGCGTTGAAGTTCATGTTGACATGAGCGTTGGCCATTTGATCTACAAGACATATTTGCAAAGGTTTTAGACTAAGTTCATGATAATTAAGTTCATCTAATCAAATTATTACAATGAACTCCCACTCAAATTAGACATCCCTCTAGTCGTCTAAGTGTTACATGATCCGAGTCGATTAGGCCGTGTCCGATCATCACGTGAGACGGACTAGTCATCGTCGGTGAACATCTCCATGTTGATCGTATCTTCTATACGACTCGTGTTCGACCTTTCGGTCTCTGTGTTCCGAGGCCATGTCTGTGCATGCTAGGCTCGTCAAGTTAACCCTAAGTGTTTTGCATGTGTAAAACTGTCTTACACCCGTTGTATGTGAACGTAAGAATCTATCACACCCGATCATCACATGGTGCTTCGAAACGACGAACTTTAGCAACGGTGCACAGTTAGGGGAGAACACTTCTTGAAATTGTTGTAAGGGATCATCTTATTTACTACCGTCGTTCTAAGTAAACAAGATGCATAAACATAATAAACATCACATGCAATTATATAGTAGTGACATGATATGGCCAATATCATATAGCTCCATTGATCTCCATTTTCGGGGCTCCATGATCAGGCATGACACCATGATCTCCATCATCATGATCTCCATCATCGTGTCTTCATGAAGTTGTCACACCAACGACTACTTCTACTTCTATGGCTAACACGTTTAGCAATAAAGTAAAGTAATTTACATGGCGTTCTTCAATGACACGCAGGTCATACAAAAATAAAGACAACTCCTATGGCTCCTGCCAGTTGTCATACTCATTGACATGCAAGTCGTGATTCCTATTACAAGAACATGATCTCATACATCACAATATATCATTCATCATTCATCACAACTTTGGCCATATCACTTCACAAGACACTTGCTGCAAAAACAAGTTAGACGTCCTCTAATTGTTGTTGCAAGTTTTACGTGGCTTCTATACGTGATCTAGCAAGAACGTTTTCTTACCTACGTTAAAGCCACAACGTGATTTTTTCAACTTCTATTTACCCTTCATAAGGACCCTTTTCATCGAATCCGCTCCAACTAAAGTAGGAGAGACAGACACCCGCCAGCCACCTTATGCAACTAGTGCATGTCAGTCGGTGGAACCGGTCACACGTAAGCGTACGTGTAAGGTTGGTCCGGGCCGCTTCATCCCACAATACCGCTGAAGCAAGATAAGACTAGTAGCGGCAAGCAAGTTGACAAGATCTACGCCCACAACAAAATTGTGTTCTACTCGTGCAATAGAGAACTACGCATAGACCTAGCTCATGATGCCACTATTGGGGAACGTTGCAGAAAATTTAAATTTTTCCTACGGTTTCACCAAGATCCATCTATGAGTTCATCTAAGCAACGAGTCAAGGGAGAGAGATTGCATCTACATACCACTTGTAGATTGCGTGCGGAAGCGTTCAAGGGAACGATGATGATGGAGTCGTACTCGCCGTGATTCAGATCACCGATGACCAAGTGCCGAACGGACAGCACCTCCGCGTTCAACACACGTACGGAACGGACGACGTCTCCTCCGTCTTGATCCAGCAAGGAGGAAGGAGAGCTTGAGGAAGATAGCTCCAGCAGCAGCACGACGGCGTGGTGGTGTTGGAGCAGCAGTGCTCCGACAGGGCTTCGCCAAGCTCGTGACGGAGGAGGAGAGGTGTTGGGGAGGGGAGGGGCTGCGCCTTGGTTGTGTCAAGCAGCCCTCCCCTCACCCCTCTATTTATAGGGGAAGGGGCAAGGGGGGCCGGCCCCTCTAGATGAGATTTAGAGGGGGGGCGACGGCCAGGGAGGGGGGCTTGCCCCCCAAGCAAAGGGGGCGCCCCCACTAGGGTTTCCCCCCCAACCCTAGGCGCATGGGCCCAAGGGGGGGGTGGGCGCCCAGCCCTCCAGGGGCTGGTTCCCTGCCCCTTGCGGCCCATGAGGTCCTCCGAGAGGGGTGGCCCCTCCCGGTGGAACCCCGGAACCTCTCCGGTGGCCCCGGTACAATACCGATATGCCCCCGAAACTTTCCGGTGTCCGCATGACAACTTCCCATATATAAATCTTCACCTCCGGACCATTCCGGAACTCCTCGTGACGTCCGGGATCTCATCCGGGACTCCGAACAACATTCGGTAATCACATACAAGTCTTCCTAATAACCCTAGCGTCACCGAACCTTAAGTGTGTAGACCCTACGGGTTCGGGAGACATGTAGACATGACCGAGACGGCTCTCGGGAAATAACCAACAGCGGGATCTGGATACCCATGTTGGCTCCCACATGCTACTCGATGATCTCATCGGATGAACCACGATGTCGAGGATTCAAACAACCCCGTATTCAATTCCCTTTGTCAATCGGTACGTTACTTGCCCGAGACTCGATCGTCGGTATCCCAATACCTCGTTCAGTCTTGTTACCGGCAAGTCACTCTACTCGTACTGTAATGCATGATCCCGTGACCAAACACTTGGTCACTTTGAGCTCATTATGATGATGCATTACCGAGTGGGCCCAAAGATACCTCTCCATCATACGAAGTGACAAATCCCAGTCTCGATCTGTGTCAACCCAACAGACACTTTCGGAGATACCTGTAGTGCACCTTTATAATCACCCAGTTACGTTGTGACGTTTGGTACACCCAAAACACTCCTACGGTATCCGGGAGTTACACGATCTCATGGTCTAAGGAAAAGATACTTGACATTGGAAAAGCTCTAGCAAACGAACTACACGATCTTGTGCTATGCTTAGGATTGGGTCTTGTCCATCACATCATTCTCCTAATGATGTGATCCCGTTATCCACGACATCCAATGCCCATAGCCAGGAAACCATGACTATCTGTTGATCAACGAGCTAGTCAACTAGAGGCTTACTAGGGACATATTATGGTCTAAGTATTCACACGTGTATTACGATTTCTGGATAATACAGTTATAGCATGAATAAAGACAATTATCATGAACAAGGAAATATAATAATAATCCTTTTATTATTGCCTCTAGGACATATTTCCAACACAAGCCTCATCCAAGCATTCAACTTCATCCTATGCAGCTGATGGTCATTCTGGCATCACTGGTTCACAGCATGATGTGCTGAGTTTCAATAAGATAGGATCTGCTCCAAGATGAAGGTGCAGGATGGGCAGTGCAGCTGCAGCACGGGAAAAAATATGTCTATATTTCCATGACCTGAAGAACTCAAACCACGACTGCCTGTAGCCGGTCTCCTCCACCCCTACCATCACCATCAACCGAGATCAACATGTGAGAACGGCTGCCCTTCTTCCCCATTGGGGACACAATCTCAAACGGCGATCGGGTTAGGATTTGGTGTCGACAAATGAGAAGAGGAGATAAAGGTTGCAACGAAGAGGACACAACACACCTCCGCGAAGGCCTTCCTCAATGTCTGCACAAGCCGATGGAAAGGTAGGAGCAGGTGGGCGAGATCGGCGGCTGGGCGAGGAGGGAAGCCCCGTCTTGCATCGATGATGGATACCGGCTGCTCCTCTTTCATTCTTGTGTGTCGCTGCAAAATTCCCCTACTTCAGCGTTAATGGAGTGGAGCGGGAGGGCATGGCAGTGGCGGCGGCGCGGCCAAGGGTTTGTCAGATGCCGCGTGAGAGAGATGGGTCTAAAGGGTTGAGCGGGTCTCCTATCTACTTTTTTTGGAATCTGGGTCTCCTCTCTACTACTAACCCGCTTACCCCAAATTAACCAAAAGCAAGCCTAGTTGGTCCGCGGAGCAGCAGCCCGTTTAGGTCGCAGGTCAGCGTAGCGCGCGGAAGGAGGCTTTAGACGACCAGAAGATCTGACGCGTTTGTAGCATAATCCGACGGTTGACAGTGCCAAATCGCTGTGGTGGCTTCTAGGTGGCTCCATCTTACTGTTTAGTAATATTGTACTCTGTAACAATCTCTGAATACACATAACAGCAGCATATTGAGCCACTCTACTCTTCAACTGTAATAATCCTTCTCCCTATATCTTGGCAAAGGATGTAAGTTTAATTATTTAACTCTATTTATCCTAATATACATCAGGAGCAAGTTCTTGATTGGCAGGACACACTTGAGGAAAGCCGTATCCTTAGCTGTTGAACGAGTTGCTACGAAGTCCAAAGTACGCTCTATCCTTCTGCCTATCGTTTTTCTTTTCCCTGAGACAAACATGCTTGTGAGGGATAATTTTCTTCAAATTGCAGCATGGTTGATTACTTGAAGCTGGGTCTGGCATCTTACTATGTTTGTTTTATCATTTGCAGGACTAAACAGTGTTGCCATGGCACTACAGTTTCATAACTTGTTCATATAAAGACATAAGTAGTTAATAACGCAACTTTAGCCTAAATGCACCTTAGGAGTTTTTTACATGCAAAATGAGACAATATAATTGCATTCTTTGAACACTGGAAAGATGCATATGTGCTGCTACTTATGGCCTGGCGATACTATTCTGACATTAGATGGTTAATGACTGAATCTTCCCAGGAAGTTATCATAGCTGTGTTTGTTCATATCTTCTTATCCACTATTATTATCAGTATTATTGTAAATCAAGGTAATGGAAATGCCTTGCGTTAATATTTTAAGGCGATCTGAAAAGGTGCGCTAAACTATTTTTTGAGGCAATATTGTAAACTGCCTTACTGTTACCTTTTAAGGCAATACTGAAAACTGCCTTACTGTTATCTTTTAATGCAATAACGGAAAAAACGTCTCGCCCGAGCCGCTCCCGCGGGCGGCAGGGCGAACCCTAGCCGCCACCGGACCACCCCTCTTCCTCACCTCCTCTCCTCCTCGCCGCCATCGGAGGGCGCCGCCGGGCGAAGCCCGGTCGGCATCGGCGGCGGCAGGGTCTCCTGGCCCCCTCCCCTGTTGCTCGCAGCGCGGGCGCGACAGCTTGGCAGGGACGCGTCGCTCGCGCGGGGCGGCGCGGCGGCGGCCCGGGCGGCCGTGCTGGTGGCGCGGCCTGCCGGTGGAGCGGCGGCGGCTGCGCGGATGGATGGGCGGCTGGCGAGGCGGAGATGGCTGGGTCGGCTCCTCCTGCGGGCATTGTCGGTCGGTCCAGATCCCCTTATCGGTCGGCTCGGGCTGCGGCAGCGTGGGCCGGAGGGCGCTCTGCCTTGGCGGGCTGTTGCTCCGGCGAGGCTGCGGATCCGCCTGCTTCTGTTGCCTAGCGGCGGGCGGGGCTCCGGGGGCGACACGCCTGGCGACGGTGGTGGTCCAGATCCGACCACAGGCTGCAGCGGGCGGGTCCCGGTGGACCCCTTCTCTTCGGGCCATGGCTCGACCTCCCTCTCCTCTCGGTCGGGGTCGGAGGCGGGCTGGTTCTAGTGGAGGTGGGGGACGTGCCGGCCAGATTTGATGCGAGTTTTCCGGCAGGCGTGGGGAGGTCTCGGCGATGGCCTCCCGGTGTCGTGGCGGCTCCACGGTAGCTCGATGGACCTGTTCACGGCAGCGGCCGGCTTCTCCGGCGTCGGCTCGTCTGCGGTCGGGCCGTTTCGGCCTTCACCCCATCTCCTAGTCGCCCGGGCGTTACTCCCATCAATGGGCTGGTCCTCTCCCATCTGCGGTCCACCGCTCGTCTGAGTCGTCTCACGCCCCGGTGCTACAGGACCGAGCTCGTCCTGCGCCCGATGCAGCAGGACCGAGCTCGTCTCGCGCACATTGCAGCAGGACTGACCTCGCCCCCCTCTCGATGTAGCAGGACCGAGCTCGTCTCGCGCTCGGGGCTGCAGGACAGGTCGGTGGATGCCAGTTTTGGCTGACCTATTGGGTCTCGACGCTGGGGGTCGCACAGGAGTGAGAAAGGTGGACCTTTCCGCTCATCTCTTTCGTTGGGGTGCGACGGGTCTCAAGTGAGGTGGTGTCGAGGTTTTGGATGCTAGGGCGGCGGCCCTGGTGGTGGTAGCGCGGTGCTTGTGGGCAGAACTTGTGCCTTGGTGCTGCCCGGTCTCCATGGCCGCATGGGTGGTGTGATTGCCGGGGTGTGGCGTTCGGTGGCGGTGAGTGTTGGCCGAGGTGAAAACCTGTTCTATCTTCGGATGGACCGGCGGCGGCGAAGATCTTTCCCTTCTTGAAGGCGTCATCACGGCTATCATTGCCCGTCATGCGGCTCCGGGGGAAACTCTGATCCTTGAATCGGGCGATGGCGGCGCACCGGTGTCGTTTCCTTCTTGAAGGCGCCGTCTTGGAGCGCATGGTTCGTCATATGTAGCATCATCTCTGTGTGGTAGTGTTAGAGATGTTGTTGCTGCGCTCAGCGTCTTTGTATCCCGCTCTGGATGTGTGTGTGTTGCGGTGGCATGGCGTATGTCTGTACTGGGTGCTTGTCGTTTGGTGCTTTATATATAAAGTGAGGCGAAAGCTTTTTTCGGTAAGGCAATAACGGAAATGCCAGGCTGTATGTAATCTTTTAAGGAAATCTGAAAAAGTGTGTTAATGTATTTTTTGAGGCAATTTTGGAAATGCCTTGTTGGATTATTCAAGGCACTCCTACAAACTACATAACACTATCTTTCCTGACATCATTATATTGGCACTTCTCAAAATTGCCTTCAAAAAACAATAAAGGCAAAATGATGATTATTTAAGGCACTTTTCGCCGCCTCTGAAAATCAGTAGTGGAGTTGATAGTGAGGGAGAACTAATCCAACCACTTTATAATTTTCCCCATATATACATCAGAAAAAGGAAGTAAAGAACCAGTTTTCTCTGTCCCCCCCCCTCCTTAAGGATATGCATGTTGGAGTCTATTACCTGGGTAACGGAGTTACAGGGGTGACGCCTCCGCATCCGGAACTATTGTGTAAATCTAGTTCAATATACCATCAGGGGTGGTGTTAGGGAATAGGGAGTACTAAGAGATCTTATCGTTTAGACGTGTGGACGAGAATGGGGCACAATATATGCACCACAAAAAATATGAAATGTGGGGGGACGGTAGGCAAGCCCAACGTCCTATAAATACCCTTGCACCCCGTAGTGACTCCTCACCAAGGCATTTCTCGGTGCCCAAATAAGCGCACTAGCGAGCAAAGTTTGTTAGACAGAAATCAAGCAAGGCTTTCGGTATGGCTTTCAGGACAGCACTGCTGTGCCTTCTTGGCATGCTGATAGCTTCCCCTGCCATTGCCGTTTCTGATTCTGGTATCTACTACCAGATTGGTTTGATGGTATGGACGTGCAAATCATGATAACATAGTGGCGAATTGTCCATATTTTATTTGTTTTTATTGCATCATTCAAAATTTCTACACATGATAGTTACCATTCAGTTGTTCACTGTACTGTACGTGCATATGCCTCACCTAGGACGTGTAGTATGTGTGACACGAACCATCTTGACGGATGTGGACATGCGAGATTATCATGCACGTGGTTTTCTGGACCACCTGCTTGTCGAGGCCATTGGTTATACTGTATTGTTAACCTAGTATTTCACCATTGAAAAGCTCTCATCATCCAGAATAATAATGGTTCTAAAACATGACTCACCCGCGATGTAATAATCCATGGACACAGTGGCCGGGAGCATACTGCGCGCAGACCACCCGCGGATGCTGCATGCCCAAGAGCCCTGTCGTGCCGGCGGCCGACTTCTACGTATCGGGCTTTACCGTCTTCAACGCGACGACCGACGCCCCCGAGACCAGCTGCAGCGGCACTCCTTTCAACTCCGGCGAGGTAACTAATTTCCAATCCAGCGCTTTGCGGATTCTTACCACTGTGATGCATGCAATGTTTTGCTTTTACTGCAGATTCTGGAAATCAGCGGTCTGAGGCAGTTCTGGAGCAACATCAAGTGCCCCAGCAACAACGGCCAGAGCAGCTGGAAGAGCGCCTGGAAGACGTCCGGCGTCTGCTCCGGCCTCGACGACAAGGCCTACTTCCAAGCCGCGATCGCCCTCCGTAGCAAGATCAACCCCCTCTCTCGCCTCGTCTCCAAAGGTGACGCATGCATGCATCCATGGCTCATGAGTCATGACCCCGTTTTCTTGGAAAGGAAATCATCACCATTGAGTACGTACTGGGTGCTGTCATTGCAGGGATCAAGCCGGACTTTGGCCTGTACAGCTTGGAGAAGATCAAGAAGGTCATCCAGGCGGGCACCGGCGTGACGCCGGTGATCCAGTGCAGCAAAGGGCCGTTCGATAAGTTCCAGCTGTACCAAATCTTCATCTGCGTGGCCGGGGACGCCAAAACGCTCATCGAGTGCCCGAAACCGCAGAAGTTCACGTGCTCCGACGAGATCCTCTTCCACCCCTTCAAGAAATGGATGCTAAAGCAGGCCGCGTCCTCGGTGTCCTACGCCGAAGCATTCGAGATGGCCGGAGCTGTCATGGGATACTGAGCTGCAGCTGCAGATCGGTAGCCGGTCGGGCCCTTGACCGGCCTCGTCTTGTGAGTTGCGTTCAAGCGAATAATCAATAGTAGTATATGCATGGAATAATGTTTTCGCCTTTCCGGACATTTCATCTCGCGCGTGGTGTGATAATAATGTAATCCGAGGTACCGCAATATTTTGATTACCAAGTCGATCTGTAACGCTTTCATGAATAATAATAATAATAAAACAATAATACATTTGTGTCTTTTTTCTTCTTTCCAGATCAGTATATAAAATATGTGGGGTAACTACCCCGGGTGGTAGGATGTATAGATAGTTATCCCACATGTCTCATATACTCACTCCGTCCCAAAATTCTTGTATTAAATTTGTCTAAATACGGACGTATCAAGTCATGTTTTAGTATTAGATACATCCGTATCTAGGCGAATCTAGTATCAAGTCATGTTTTAGTATTAGATACATTCTAAGACAAAAATTTGGGAACGGAGGAAGTAGTATCATATGGTAATATATATACTATTTTATCATTCTAAATATGTCCACATATTATATCTAAAGGACTGTGCTAACGACCGGACGGTGGGATTTTAGCTATAGGCGCGGACGATTGCGCAAAGACGCATACATGCAGAGCAGCGATAACGACCTTGCATGCGCGCATGAGCTTGCAGCTGCATTGTGAAACATACATGCATATAACAATAAAACTGCTGATGTCATTAAAGATTTCTCTAAAATTCAAACTTTAAAATCTTTTGTAGCATAAACAATAGCTTCGATTGAAAAACTGTTTTCACATAAAAGATTCGTCGCGACGAGATCTTCAAATCTAGATCCCATGTTGGTATGTTTCGATGACTTTTTTTTCGGGGTCAAAAGTTATCAGGCTCCCGCTAGTAAGTTATCACGTCTACGATACATAAGTTACCATCTTATTTATATAGAAATTACCGGGACATAAACGTGGTCCTCCAGTTCTCCCCACATGCAAATGAATTAGAAGACCAAAACGTTGATGTCAGCTTTGATTCCTCTTTATTTTGAAACTTCAAAATGCTTTGTAGCTCAAACCGTTGGTCCGATCGAAAAGATTCACGAAGAAAGCATCAAAACTAGACACTATGTTGATTTGTTCACACAACTTTTATTTCGGATTAAAAGTTACCATTTCTGGGCTAAGTAAGGTATCACACATGAGCTACATATGTTACCATGTTGTTTACACAGATATTACCGGGGCATAAATATTCTAAATTTCTTATTAACTTGGGTTAACCTTCTTATCACATATACGATGCATATAGTACCATGTTATTCACACAAAAGGTACCGAGGGGATATTTCATCAACCCCCTCCCCCCCTCATGCCAAAGTTATCAGGACCGAGGTATATAAATTATCATGGTGTGTTATATGTGAGATACCATGCTATTCACACAAAAAGTTACTGAGGGGATATTTCATCAACCCCTCCCCCGATGCCAAAGTTATCAGGACCGAGGTACATAAGTTATCAGGTCCGCGATATGTGAGTTACCATGCTATTCACAGAAAAGTTACCGAGGTGATATTTCATCACCCCCCACCTCGCCAAAGTTATCAGGACCGAGGCACATAAGTTTATCAGGTCTGCGATGTGTAGGTTACCATGCTATTCACACAAAAGTTATTGGGAGGGGGGGGGGGTATTTCATCAACCCCCCACCTCACCAAAGTTATCAGGACCGTAGCACATAAGTTATCAGGTCCGTGATATGTGGGTTACCATGCTATTCGCATAAAAGTTACCAAGGGATATTTCATCAACCATCCCTGCCCTCCCCCCACCGGCGGCAAAGTTAACAGGACCAGGGTACATAAGTTATCAGGTTTGCAATGAGTGAGTTACCATGCTATTCGGCTTTGCTAACTTTCGCTCGTTCCGCTTTTAGTAAACATATCCGAATGACATGCAGTCAAACAATGTGTATATTACCATGTCATTTACACATAAATTATCGGGGGATGTTATCAACATTTTTCCATTGGATCAAAATTACCGCGGTGTTTGTGCAAAACTTATCAGGTATACGATGCATAAATTAGCATGTTATATGCACAAAGGTTACTGGAAGGTGTGTTTTCAGGTCTGCGATGTGTAAGTTAGCATGTTATTTACACATAAATTCCTCGGATTAAAGTCACCACGACGTTGGTAAGTCAATTAACAGGCATGAGGTGCATAATTTTCCATGCTATTTACACATAAATTACCGATGGTGTGTTTCAACAAAAAAATCCCACGTGAAAAATCATGTACATATGAGTTTCTCATTTACATGTACCTATTTTTATAGCTAGAAGGGTCAATAGAAAACCTAGGTTGATGTGTTCTTTGTTTCAAGTTCGTATTTGAAATGATATACAAAAAGTACCTATACCTAGTCATAAGAGAGAATTAGTCAAGCTGATCACGATCCTGAAACGTCATGCTCAAATCCCACTAGCTTTTTTCCCTTTTCTTTTTCACTTGCATTTAGTATTGATAGAAGATCAAATAAAGTACTTGGCTTAAATAAAGCACGAACGAATTGTTGGCGGGGTGGTTATTTACCTTGCGATCCCAAGAAGTGGCCATGGTTCGAATCCTATGGGGGCCTTTTGTTGCGATCGATATATGACCGCTCTGAGATCGTTCGCGCTTGTTACTAAAATACAGTCGACTGGAAAATAGCTTTTCCGGTATCTAAAATATTTGAAAGCAATTTAGACGGACTTTTTTTCATACGAACCCATAGTTTTTGTATATTTATGAAATACGTACATATTTGTACGTAGAAAAAAGCATACTCAAAATATGATACATACTACATAGAGGATAGTATATATATTAACTAAACATTGTTATATACTACGTACTACGCGTACATACTCTCCGATTTGATAAATACTGGACACAACATACAAAACTCAAGTGGTTATATATACTACCTTTTAGGTATAGACAAATGTTTCCTACCACCAGTGGTAGTTACCACCATTCGCATTTTGCATGTTATATGTAGTATCTGTTAAAATCGAGAGTATGTACGTATAGTATTGTCTGACGATGGAATCCACTCGGGACGTGTGATCGATATCTGACCGCTCTAAGATCGTTCGCGCCTGTTACAAAAATACAGTCGACTGGAAAATAGCTTTTCCGACATCTAAAATATTTCAAAGCGACTTAGACGATTTCCTTTGTATATGAACTCATAGTTTTTGTTATATTTGTGAAATACGTACATATTTATACATAGAAAAGAGCATAATCAAAATACGATACATACTATCTAAAAAAATAGTATATATATATTAACTAAACATTGTTATATACTACATACTACACGTACATGCTCTCCGATTTAATAAATACTGGACACAACATACAAAACTCAAGTGGTTATATATACTACCTTTTAGGTATAGACAAATGTTTCGTACCATCAGTGGTAGTTACCACCATTTGCATTTTGTATGTTATATGTAGTATCTGTCAAAATCGAGAGTACGTACGTATAGTATCGAATACTGTCCTTGGAGGCCAAGCTCCATGGAGCTTGGTTTTGAAAAATTTGAATTTCGTCAAATTTCATATTTTCTGCGTTATAAAAAATTCTAAAGAAAACACATATATACATGAAGGAATAACACATATGTGTTTAAATTTTCAAGGTAAAATACATTGAAATGAGGGCTGTGCAAAACAGACAAATCTGAGGCTTTTTTAACACAAGATACAATTCATCCTCCTAGGCCATGAATTTGTATGTTTTGTACAGGTCGCATTTCAACGTTTTTCATCCTGAAATTTTATACACATACAGATAACATCTTTGTTTACTAGCACATTTTTTTTTCAGATTTGTTTGAAACCGAAAAGTTTGAATTTTGATTTGTTTTCAGAAAAAGGCCTACATGGAGGCCGAGAGCCAAACGTCTGTTCTGCATATAGTATGTAGTATATAACAATGTTTCCTGCCATCAGTGGTAGTTACCCCCACTCACGTTTTGTATGTTATATATATTATCCGTCAAAACCGAGAGTATGTATATGTAATATGTAGTACATAACAATATTTAGATAGTATATATATATATATATATATATATATATATATATATATACTACCTTATAAGTAGTATGTACCATATTTAGAACATACTCTTTTTTACGTATAAATATGTATGTATTTCATAAAGATAATAAAACCACGGGTCAACTTGCACTTTTTTCATCTAACATATTTAGAATGATAAATTAGTATATATAATACCATATGGTAGTATATGAGACATGAGGGTAACTACCCCCTGGTGGTAGGTGATAGGATGCATTTTCCCTATATATATATGATCCGATGACTTGGTATGTTAAGCTTTATAATATTTCTAATAGGGAATAATGTAGATTAGTATTGCGTATATAATACTACTCTATATTACTAACTCAATAGTGTATAATATAATAATGTTAGTATTTTAGCAACTTTATTCGTTGATGTTTAAGACTCATTTTTTGTAAGAAATTGATATATTTGTTTTTTCTTATTAAATAGTGTGCCATCTCAGGGAAATGTTAACACAACATTGCATATCGTTGCAGACCTTATATATTTGAACCAATGAAAGTGATAATTTTTTAATGGACTTTCAATGTGAAAGGTCAAACTTTGGCATTACAGAATGCAGTACTAGAGTTGTCACTCAGTTTGAAATAGAATGCATTTTAAAATTAGAGTAAATTCCATATGTATTACATGTTGACAACTTGAACTATTTTTTTTTAAATTTGACAATTTAAACATCATCTCAAACTTAGTACTTCATTTTAAACCACATTTGATATTTTAAATCAATATAGCAAGACATACATACTCCGGCCCAGTCCCCAAATGTAAGCAACGGTTCATGGGAGTATTTAATACCTACATCTTATTTAAACATACCCTTGCCTGGATGTATAAAATGATGCAAACAGAACATAAAGTCAAAAGCACCCGTCATATTCACTTGAAAGTGTTATCAAATATACCTAAACATGGACAACCCTATCAGCTACCGGGCCCAAACTTGGCCCAAATGTTTTGGGCCTAGACTGAGAATTCAGCCCGAAAGTGTAGCTGGGCCGGGCTCAGGCGTCTGAATTTTTTGGGTTTTAATTGAAGTTTGGCCAAAGTGCCAAAACACACCTGTTGGGTTGGGCTTCGGCCTGATTTTTATGGCTAGAGCCCTGACACGGCCCGGCCCGACACATGGCCGGGTATAGTATCAAGCCTTCCTCCCCCACGTACCAATGTCTTGGTAGAAAAGTCGCTAAAGGATGAAATCCCTTGTGATTCCCCTATGAAACTTGCACTTCTACAGTTGAAATTGTGCATTTTTGAAAGCGTGCAGTGTAGCAAGTTGTAACTTTATGAGTGTCTAGTTGAAACATTAGTGTGAAAGAATTGAAATTGAAGTTTTGAATCTGCCTACAACCTACATGTGGATCCATAAGGATGGAAAGAAGGAAGGAAAGGACCATTGCATGTGGAATGTAATAACATTACTATAGAGGTTATGCAGTTAAAGTTTAAGGTTTGACCAGAAATATTTACTGAAACTAATTAGAATTTTTTATAACACTGAAGATTTTATTGCTTTGAGTAAATGACAATATCTACCATATAAATAAGTTTTCGTAATACTAGTTACCAGATTTTCAAAATTTTGTAAAAACTTACCTGATTCAAAAAATATTGTCAACACTTACCAGATTTAAAAAATATTGTCACAACTTGCCAATTTTAAGATAATTTCATCATTTTAAAATCTAGTATGTGTCACAAAAACATTGCAATAGGTAAATTTTATCACAGTTATGCCAAAATCTGATAATTTGTGACAAAAGTTCTCAAATCTGGTAAGTAGTGTCTCAAAAGCTTATTATATGGCATCTCTTCAAAATACTTATTATATGGTACAAAATAACATCATTTGCTCTACTGTTTCTGCCCTTAATGTCAAGAAGCACACGACACCCCACAATGTACTGTAAGAAAGGTACTAATTATAGTGCAAAGAGTGTAATTACATGCCAGTGAGGAAGACAACAATTCAGATAGAAATACTCACTGCAGATAATTAGCTTTGCTTTA
Organism: Triticum timopheevii; assembly: GCA_963921465.1. Classification (NCBI taxonomy): domain Eukaryota; kingdom Viridiplantae; phylum Streptophyta; class Magnoliopsida; order Poales; family Poaceae; genus Triticum; species Triticum timopheevii. The sequence continues at coordinate 183,701,897 of OY997262.1, forward strand.
AGTCAATTTGTAAAGTTTGAGCAACAATTAGTCAAATTATATGTATGTGTTAGTATATGAAGGTTGTAATTCAATATAATATAGTATGACGCCAATTTTATTACACTAGTATATACATATAATTTGACTAATTGTTGGTCAAATTTCATAATTTTTGACTTAAGACAAAGCTAATGTGACATGTAAAAATAACCGGAGGGAGTATATCAGTAACCCTATTGAAGGTTGCCATATATTAATTCTCTCTGTCCCAAGAATACAAGTAAATCTATGATCGTCTAAAATGAAACTATTTGAGTAGTTGGAGAGGAACTATTTTGAGTAGTTGGAGTATTGGAGAGGAACTACTTGACAAAAGAGTCCTCCTGCCGTCTCCCGCAGCGCCGCCTCACAGATCTCCCCCAAATGCCCCACAAAACCACATCCCTAATCCTCCAAGTATATTGTAGATCAAAGAGAAAGGGACATAGGAGTTTCCTATGTGTGGGAGGAGGATGGTGGTCGCCGAGAAGATGGTCGGAGGCGGCTCGCGCGTGGAGTGCGCCCTGTTAGAGCGAACTCCACGCCTTTTGGGCTCGCGCGCGTGGCCTCTCTGTCGGTTGCCTTAGGCGCTAGGCAGGTTGCCTCGATGGAACTAGCCTAGCCTGTGTGGGCAGATGGTGCCAGCAGGTTTGAGAAAGCCAACCTCCTGGGGTAGTCCCATCCGGTCATGGCCAGTTCGATAGAGGCAGCCGGGTACAAGGGATGCCCAAGTGTGATTGCTATCCTTGGTAAAAGAACATAGATCAGAAAGCTTTTGAACTAGGGGTTTATCTAGTTAAGCATCATGCTAGAGCTGAATAGAGATTCCATTTCCAGCTTTGCAATGAGTCTCCTTTAGAGCATGGCAAGAGTTTCAGGTGTGCTTTCAAACTATTTGTGGTATTATGTGTCTTCCCTTTTTTGTTAACATAATCACTTTCAGACCATTGACGACGAGTATTCTTCTAATAGTTCACTTAGCTTACTTTTTATGTTTCAAATAGTTCGCTTAACTTCCACGCTACAGTTGGTCGCTCAGTTGGTTTCTTCAAGTAGCTTACTTCACTACTGTTTTATGTTTCACATAGTTCGTTTAACTTACGGGTTGCAGTTGCCCCTTACAGACTTGCATGTTCTGACGCCCCGACTCAATTGTGCACTAATAATACACGCATATGCGCACGATCAAAATCATAGACTCAGGGCAAGATATCACAACACAACTCTAGACACAAATTCAAACATAAAACTTTATATTACAAGCTAGGGCCGCGAAGGCTCGAATACATAAGTCAGCGAAAGCAACAATGTCGGCCCAATGGGAATCAGGGTACCACGACCCGTCTGCCTCCGGCCCAAGAGGTGACACTAGGGCCGGCCCAGAAAGGATGGCCTTGTCGCGGCCGCTCCGGAGGGAGCGACCTCGCAGGGGGCTAGCCTTGTGAGGCCCCTTGCCACCGGGCTGAGTCTCGCCAATGCCGTCGAGTACCAGGTTGTCTCACGAGGCAGCCCCCGCGAGGCTGCTTCACAAGGCAGGTCGTACGACACCATCCATGGGGCTCCGAGTCCATCACGTGGATGACGTCCTGCTATTAGGATAAGGGTGGTAGGGCATGACCAAGTCCATTTTCACTCTAGTGATAGGGAGTAGGAGTGTCTGCCTCCCCCTTAGCAAGTCCCAAAGCCTTCCGCTTTGGTATAAGGAGATCAGGATGGGTCGGCGCGCCAGGGCGAAGGTCATCGCTGAGCCCAGAAGCGCGTCAGGATGGCAACTTTGGCGGGCGAAAACCGCCTTTAGTCAGGATATGCCTGGGCCCCCCCCTTTGAATTGCCTCCCTGTGGCAACCCTTTTTCCCGCTCATATTTTTGGGGAGGAGGACCAAGGCACTACAAAGGGGGCAGGGCCGCTTCCATGTAAGGGGATTGAGACATACTCTCCCCCACACCTTGTGTACCTTGAGCTTCAAGCGCTCCATTACACAACAATCCAACACAAGCAGGAGTAGGGTATTACACCGCACGATGGTCCGAACCTAGGTAGCTCGCACGTCCCCTTCGTGTCCGGTGAGAGTGAGCATGCTCATCGTGATCCCGCCGTAGTCTTCGTCGGGTCGTAGGTTGCCAAGCAAAGCCCCCCCCCCCCCCCCCGCCCCCGAGTTCGAACCCTAGTTTTTAGAGAGTTTCTTAGATGCAGATCCCAGACTCCGACATTTGGCGCACCAGGTAGGGGGAGATTCCCGTCTTAGTGCTTTCGACCTCGACATCAACATCGACATGGACGCCGCCGCTGCTCGACAGGAGCGCGCGGTGACCACCGCCTATGGTGCCCCTGGATGGTGCCCTCGCGCCGCTACCGAGCCCGTTGGGGAGTGGGTGGCCATCTCCATCCACCCGTCAGTGAACGAGAAGGCGCGCACCGCTTGATGTTTGCTAGAACTACGTTGGTATTTCCCCAAAGAGGAAGGGATGATGCATTATAGCGACGGTAGGTATTTCCCTCAGTGATGAGACCAAGGTTATCGAACCAGTAGGAGAACCTCCTCACACCACGTAAACAACACCTGCACACAAATAACAAATACTCGCAACCCGACGTGTTAAAGGGGTTGTCAATCCCTTTTGGGTACGGCACCTCAAGATAGGCAAATAATGCGAGGTAAGAGTGGTAGATAGGATAAAAAGATCGTGGAACAAATAAATTGCAGCAAGGTATTTTTGTATTTTGGGTTTAATAGATCTAAAAATAAATGCAAAGGAAAATAGATCGCAAAGGCAAATATGATGAGAAGAGACCCAAGGGGTGGCTTCACTCGAGAAAAATAGCAAACGGTGGGAAAACAATTACTGTTGGGCAATTGATAGAACTTCAAATAATCATGACGATATCCAGGCAATGATCATTATATAGGCATCACGTCAAAGATTAGTAGACCGACTCCTGCCTGCATCTACTACTATTACTCGACACATCGACCACTATCCATCATGCATCTAGTGTATTAAGTTCATGAAGAAATAGAGTAATGCAATAAGAACGATGACATGATGTAGACGAGATCTGTTTATCTATTGCGGAGATATATATCCCATCTTGTTATCCTTAGTAGCAACAATACATACATGTCAATTCCCCTTCTGTCACTGGGATCAAGCACCGTAAGATCGAACCCACTACAAAGCACCTCTTCCCATTGCAAGATAAATAGATCAAGTTGGCCAAACAAAACCCAAATATCAGAGAAGAAATATGAGGGTATAAGCAATCATGCATATAAGAGATCAAAGAAGACTCAAATAACTTTCATGGATAAAAACATAGATCTGGTCATAAACTCAAAGTTCATCGGATCCCAACAAACACACCGCAAAAAGAATTACATCATATGGATCTCCAAGAGACCATTGTATTGATAATAAAGAGAGAGAGAGAGAGAGAGAGAGAGAGAGGAATCCATCTAACTACTAACTACGGACCCATAGGTCTACAAAGAACTACTCACGCATCATCGGAGAGGCATCAATGGAAGTGGTGAACCCCTTCATGACGGTGTCTAGATTGGATCTGGTGGTTCTGGACTTTGCGGCAGCTAGAATTGATTTTTGTCGACTCCCCTAGGGTTTCTGGAATATTGGGGTATTTATAGAGCAAAGAGGCGGTTCAGGGGGCACCCAAGGTGGGAACAACCCAGCAGGGCGCGCCTGGGCCTCCTGGCGCCTTGGTGGGTGCTGCTCCCCTCGAGCCACCCCCAGGTGCTTCCTTGGCCAACTGGATTTCTTGTAGACCAAAAAAATTCCTGCAGGAGTTTCGCTGCGTTTGGACTCCGTTTGATATTGATTTCCTCCGATGTAAAAAACATGCAGAAAACAGCAACTGGTACTGGGCACTATGTTAATAGGTTAGTACCAAAAAATGATATAAAATGATTGTAAAACATCCAAGAATGATAATATAACAGCATTGAACAATCAAAAATTATAGATACGTTGGAGACATATCAGCATCCCCAAGCTTAATTCCTGCTCGTCCTCGAGTAGGTAAATGATAAAAATAGAATTTTTGATGTGGAATGCTGCCTAACATATTCATCATATTTCTTTTCTTTATAGCATGGACATATGGACTTTTATATGATTTAAAGCAATAGTCTGTTTTGACATGAAGACTTTAATACTCAAGCGTACCAATAAGCAACCATGTATTTTAAAATATCAACACTAAAGCAAGTTATCACTAGCCCATCATGCTCAATCATTGATCCATTCATGAAACACACTCGAATATTAGCTACACCAAATGCTCAAATTCGATCATAGTGCCCCTTAGTTGGTGCTTTATAAGAGAACTAGCGGAGTGACCCGCGCAATTTGCGCGGCTAGATTTATATTTTCCGTGAAAATATTTGGTGGTACCAAAATACGCTATGTGAATGTTTTCCGTATGTAATTACACTTGGACAACACCCTTTCATATTTATTTCTTGTAAAATTGGGAGTGACTTTTGTCGTTTATACTTCCTAAATTGTTTTTTATTTTCCGTTATTGGAATTTCAATATTATTGAGTTGCAAAATGACACTTGTAGGCTCTAGTTGCATCGCAGTGACTTAGGTAACCAATTTGCGCCAGGCTCACTTGTTTCACGAATTGTGTATGCGTTTCTCCCGAAAATACTCATGCTATATCTTGAATTTATATTTGAACCAAGATTAAGCCTAACAGGTCAAACTACTTACACATATAATTTTTTTTGAATTAGTGGAGCTGCAAAAAATATTAATTGTTTATTTCTATTTTTTCGGGAATTTCTTGAACCACAACCTCCATTCTCGGCATTTTGATCAGCATTCAATTGTTCTCATTTTTGTACGGTTCTCGTTAAACTAACTGGGATTGTGACAACCATCAATTTTTTTTGTAATGTCATGTGCAAAAGCGGATAGACGGATGGCCATGTGTAGTTGGAATGGATAAGGTTGATCAAATTCTTTCTCAAAAAGAAAGAATGATAACACCCAACAAATAAACATCAAATAGTTCTATACCAACACCCACAATCAGATAGAGGATGCAAAATATGACATCTCAAATTTATCGTTGAACTCCATTAGTGGTCATTGTTCTTACCAAGATCATACATATAGACTGTAGCTATTCTTGGACTTGGTGTGCATAATTTATCGAGTATTATTTATGGGTTGTCAAAGATTTTCTTGAACCCATAACCTCATTTAGTAACATTTGGATTAACACTTAGTAATCCTCATCTATGGCCCGTTCCTGGTAGGCAGACTTGATGAATAGACATGGGGCAGTGATAGGCATGAATCTTGTATTCCCTTGAACGGTATAGCCGGCGAGCGTAGATTTGCATACCTCTACATGATATCATGCATGTCCTAGATTCTGATAGGCATTATAGGTTCCCTTATGCATAAATAGATTAATACACTTCTATGATACGTCTAGTATTTTGACTTCTAAATCTCTGCAACAATAATTATAATCAGTACTCGCTATAACTAACTGCTAGATTGCTAACACTTATTATTTTTATATATTTTCAAGTCAGGTTTCTGGGTAACCTAGTGAGTGCAAGAATAACTCAACTTTGGATTAAACCTTGCATTAGCTATTTAATGTTGTCTAAAAAGAGATATAGATTGGTACATTTAGGAACCTGATTACTGACATCATCTGTGGTAGTATGTTGTGCACTCTGTTATTATTTTTATATACGAACACATATGGGGCATACCGCTTGCATAGATAGTTTGTATTACCTCCAAATCTTGACTTTTTTTGTGTCGGCTCGTGCATTAGTGCTCCCAAAGTTGTTACATTTTGTGCATATCAGCGTAGATCTTCACATGATCGTCTGTACACAACACTAAGCAGTGTTTTTCACATGGGTATTATTATATAAATTAACAAATGGAAGTGAAAAAATGCACTATGTTCTTACTCGATCAATCTAATTTTAATACAAATAATATAAAGTTTACTATGCATTTATGGACTACGTATGGATTTCCTATGAAAATCATTTTTCTGATTTCCTTTATTCTAAATTTTGTACACCAAAAGAGTAGTAATCACTATCCACCTAATCAGATTTCTTAATATACATTTTTTATTCGAATTTTATATATTAAGGATATCACTTGGAGTTTGGAAAAATGAATTTTGCTAATTTTCTTTTATTATTATTTTAGTTCATTTGGTAAACATATAGTTGTATTCTTTTCCAGCATGGTAATCATTTTTTATACTTTTATTTAATCCGTTTGATATTGATTTCCTGCGATGTAAAAAACATGCAGAAAACAGCAACTGGTACTGGGCACTATGTTAATAGGTTAGTACCAAAAAATGATATAAAATGATTGTAAAACATCCAAGAATGATAATATAACAGCATTGAACAATCAAAAATTATAGATACGTTGGAGACGTATCAGCATCCCCAAGCTTAATTCCTGCTCGTCCTCGAGTAGGTAAATGATAAAAACAGAATTTTTGATGTGGAATGCTGCCTAACATATTCATCATATTTCTTTTCTTTATAGCATGGACATATGGACTTTTATATGATTTAAAGCAATAGTCTGTTTTGACATGAAGACTTTAATACTCAAGCGTACCAACAAGCAACCATGTATTTTAAAATATCAACACTAAAGCAAGTTATCACTAGCCCATCATGCTCAATCATTGATACATTCATGAAACACACTCGAATATTAGCTACACCTAATGCTCAAATATGATCATAGTGCCCCTTAGTTGGTGCTTTATAAGAGAACTAGCGGAGTGACCCGCGCAATTTGCGCGGCTAGATTTATATTTTCCGTGAAAATATTTGGTGGTACCAAAATACGCTATGTGAATGTTTTCCGTATGTAATTACACTTGGACAACACCCTTTCATATTTATTTCTTGTAAAATTGGGAGTGACTTTTGTCGTTTATACTTCCTAAATTGTTTTTTATTTTCCGTTATTGGAATTTCAATATTATTAAGTTGCAAAATGACACTTGTAGGCTCTAGTTGCATCGAAGTGAGTCAGGTAACCAATTTGCGCTAGGCTCACTTGTTTCACGAATCGTGTATGCGTTTCTCCCGAAAATACTCATGCTATATCTTGAATTTATATTTGAACCAAGATTAAGCCTAAAAGGTCAAACTACTTACACATATAATTGTTTTTGAATTAGTGGAGCTGCAAAAAATATTAATTGTTTATTTCTATTTTTTTCGAGAATTTCTTGAACCACAACCTCCATTCTCGGCATTTTGATCAGCATTCAATTGTTCTCATTTTTGTACAGTTCTCGTTAAACTAACTGGGATTGTGACAACCATCAATTTTTTTTGTAATGTCATGTGCAAAAGCGCATAGACGGATGGCCAAGTGTAGTTGGAATGGATAAGGTTGATCAAATTCTTTCTCAAAAAGAAAGAATGATAATACCCAACAAATAAACATCAAATAGTTCTATACCAACACCCACAATCAGATAGAGGATGCAAAATATGACATCTCAAATTTATCGTTGAACTCCATTAGTGGTCATTGTTCTTACCAAGATCATACATATAGACTGTAGCTATTCTTGGACTTGGTGTGCATAATTTATCGAGTATTATTTATGGGTTGTCAAAGATTTTCTTGAACCCATAACCTCATTTAGTAACATTTGGATTAACACTTAGTAATCCTCATCTATGGCCCGTTCCTGGTAGGCAGACTTGATGAATAGACATGGGATAGTGATAGGCATGAATCTTGTATTCCCTTGAACGGTATAGCCGGCGAGCGTAGATTTGCATACCTCTACATGATATCATGCATGTCCTAGATTCTGATAGGCATTATAGGTTCCCTTATGCATAAATAGATTAATACACTTCTATGATACGTCTAGTATTTTGACTTCTAAATCTCTGCAACAATAATTATAATCAGTACTCGCTATAACTAATTGCTAGATTGCTAACACTTATTATTTTTGTATATTTCCAAGTCAGGTTTCTGGGTAACCTAGTGAGTGCAAGAATAACTCAACTTTGGATTAAACCTTGCATTAGCTATTTAATGTTGTCTAAAAAGAGATATAGATTGGTATATTTAGGAACCTGATTACTGGCATCATCTGTGGTAGTATGTTTTGCACTCTGTTATTATTTTTATATACGAACACATATGCGGCATACCGCTTGCATAGATAGTTTGTATTACCTCCAAATCTTGACTTTTTTTTGTGTCGGCTCGTGCATTAGTGCTCCGAAAGTTGTTACATTTTGTGCATATCAGCGTAGATCTTCACACGATCGTCTATACACAACACTAAGCAGTGTTTTTCACATGGGTATTATTATATAAATTAACAAACGGAAGTATTAGAAAAAATAGTAACGAAAAAATGCACTATGTTCTTACTCGGTCAATCTAATTTAATACAAATAATATAAAGTTTACTATGCATTTATAGACTACGTATGGATTTCCTATGAAAATCATTTTTCTGATTTCCTTTATTCTAAATTTTGTACACCAAAAGAGTAGTAATCACTATCCACCTAATCAGATTTCTTAATATACATATTTTATTCGAATTTTATATATTAAGGATATCACTTGGAGTTTGGAAAAATGAATTTTGCTAATTTTCTTTTATTATTATTTTATTTCATTTGGTAAACATATAGCTGTATTCTTTTCCAGCATGGTAATCATTTTTTATACTTTTATTTAATATCTCATAACTAATTTATGCAAGACAAATCTCTATCTTTTCCTATTCTATTTTTCATATTATATAATCTAATTTTAATTTAGCTATCCAATAAGTGTTTCTAGAATTACAACAGAATTCGAATTTATTTATAATTGTTATAGATTTATTTTAATATGCTTCCAGTACTAATTTTTTGAAAACCAAAATGCTATTTTTTTATTCATATAGTAAAACAAAGTTATATTATTTATTCATTTGGTAAGAGCCATTTATTTATTGGACGGATGTGTGTGTTTCAAGATTTAATCTAATATACCACCTCATTTGTTTTTTTTCTTCTGTGATGCACCGCTACTAATTGTCCATAGGGTTGTTATATAAAATTTGATTGATGAATCGTGAAACTGGGCCAAAAAGGTGGCAGGTTCCCTTGTGTAGCGTGACTGGCTTTGGAAGTTTTTTTTCTCTCAATATGACTCAAACTTCACTAAAAAAAGATTCTACACGTAATTTATTACCTGTCCCCGTTGGACTGTTTCTGCCCCACACGGATCTGAGTCCTATACGGATTCATGTTGCACTTTTCCATCGTAGGTTTGCAAAGAAAAAAACTTCTGCTACATATCAAGTCCACTTTTTAACACGATGCAAGTCCACTTTTTAGGAGTCCTTCGAGGCCTATACCTTCTGCATGTGTACACGTGACAAATCAATTTGCTATGTATTTGGTTTTCTTTTATGACTTGCCTATACATTATGCTTGTGTACACGTGACAGATCAATAAGCTATTTTTTATGTTACGTAGTATCTTTTAATCTCAACCGTTATTATTATAATCAAAGGGACAATATAATTTTAGGCTATGTGGGTTAATACGATGGCTCGTTTGACTTCTATTTTATGTATATAAGAGATATGGAGACTCAAATTCAAAATAAAAAATTGCATAAGTAAAAGAAAGGCCCTTCGCGGAGGAAAGTATGGATTTGTAGAGGTGCCATAGCTCAAAGCTTCAATTGAGAGATAAAAATATTTTTGAGAGGCATACTTTTCCCACCAACCAAAATGACTTAGAGCATCCCAACATTTTCCATGCTAGATACATCATAGGCGGTTCCCAAACAGAAAATAAAGTTTTATTCCTTTTTCCACCATTACTTTCACTTTCCATGGCTAACAGTATCCACGGGTGCCCTCCATACCAACCCTTTCCAAGGAATTTATTATTTGACAACATAAAGTAAATTCATTTTTCATTTTGGGACTGGGCATCCCTAGTACCTTTGCCGTACTCTCGTGCAATGACAAGTGAATAAACACTCATAGTGAGAATAACACATCTAGCATGGAAAATATTGGCTACCCTTCACCGCTTCGCGAGCAGTAGAGCACACAAAAGAGAAATTTATTTTGAAAATTAGAGATGGCACATGCAAATTTGCTTAGAATGGCATGGAATACCGCATATAGGTAGGTATAATGGACTTATATGGCAAAACTGGTTTAAAGGGTTTTGGATGCACAAGTAGTGATCATACTTAGTGCAAAATGAAGGCTAGCAAAAAGATTGAGAAGCGACCAACTAAAAAGCGACAAATCTCGTACCCAAGCATTAAGAATAAGTAACACCGAATAATGCACCATAAGTAGGATATAAATTTCATTGCATAACTATTGACTTTCGTGCTTGCATAGGGAATCACAAACCTTAACATCAATATTCTTACTAAAGCACAATTACTCATCAACATGACACGCATATCATATCGTCATATCTCAAAACCATTACTAAGAATCAAGTTTATTTTGTCCAATGATCTTCATGAAAGTTTTTACTATATCCTCCTTGGATATCTATCACTTTGGAACTATTTTCATATGTTGCTTTTGATAAGCTCAAACAATATAAGTGAAGATCATGCGCATAATTTTTTCTTTCTCTCAAAATAATCTAAGTGAAGCAAGAGAGAATTTCTTAAAACTTTACTAACTCCCAAATAAATATAACTGAAACATGCGAGCATTTCTTCAAAAATAACAAAGCACACCATGCTCAAAAAGATATAAGTGAAGTACTAGAGCAAATCCATGGCTCTAAAAATTGAAGTGAATCATAGGAGCAAGCATAGCATAATTTTTGGCTCTCTCAAAAGGGTGTGGCCAGCAAGGATTCAACACTTAAGACACAAAGCAAAAATAGCAAAGACTCATATCATACAAGATGCTCAACCAAAACTCATATTATGTGATGAATAAAAATATAGTTTCAAGTAAAGTACCGATGGTTGTTAGACGAAAGCGGGGATGCCACTGGGGGCATCCCCAAGCTTAGTTGCTTGCTACTTATTTGAATACTATCTTGGGGTGACTCGGGCATCCCCAAGCTTAGCCTTTTGCTAATCCTTATTCCTTCAACCATCGTAAGATAACCCAAAACCTGAAAACTTCAATCACACAAAACTCAAACAAAACCTTCGTGAGATCCATTAGTATAAGAAACCAAACCACTACTATATGTATTGTAGAAAACCTATTCTTATTATTTTTGCATTATATCTATTGTATTCCAACTTTTCTTTGGAAAAAACTCATCAAATAAAACCATAGAATCATCAAAACAAGCACACAATGCAAAGAAACAGACTCTGTCAAAAACAGAACAGTCTGTAGCAATTTGAATATTTCGAATACTTATGTAACTCCACAAATTCTGAAATAAATTGGTGGTGGTTAGGAATTGGTCTATTAATCTCCTGCAAAAAGAATCAACTCAAAAGTACTCTTCTGTAAGAAATGACAAATAATCTCGCGAGCGCAAAAGTTTCTGTTTTTCAGCAAGATCAAATCAACTTTCACCCAAGTCTTCCCAAAGGCCTTGCTTGGCACAAACATTAAATAAAACACAAAAAGCACAATCATAACAGTATCATAATTGTGCTAACACACAATAACATAAATCAAAAAGAAAAAAAATTATTCATTGGGTTGCCTCCCAACAAGCGCTATGGTTTTACGCCCCTAGCTAGGCATAACATGTAGGATCTAAGTGTTGTCATCTTTGGTTCTATATCCGTAAGATGCCCTCATGATTGATTCATATGGTGGCCTAATTCTTGTTCTAGGCAAATGTTCCATCCCCTTCCTTAGTGGAAATTGAAATTGAATATTGCCTTCTTTCATATCAATCATGACATCGATATTACGCAAAAACGGTATACCAAGAATAATTGGACAAGACGGATTGCAATCATTGTCAAGAACAATAAAATTTATGGGCACATAATTCCTATTTGCAAGAATAATAACATCATTAATTCTTCCCAAAGGCTTTTTAATAGTAGAATCCGCCAAGTGCAAATTTAAAGAGCATTCTTCAATATTAGTAAGACCAAGCACATCACATAAAGATTGCGGAATTGTAGAAACACTAGCACCCAAGTCACATAAAGCAAAACACTCATAATTTTTAATATTGACTTTGATAGTAGGTTCCCACTCATCATGCAATTTTCTAGGAATCAAAACTTCTAAATCCGACTTTTCTTCAAAAGCTTTCATCATGGCATCAACTATATGTTTAGTAAAAGCTTTATTTTGTTCATAAGCATGGGGTGAATTTATCATGGATTGCAACAAAGAAATACAATCAACCAAAGAGCAATTGACATAATTAAAGTCTTTGTAATCCAAAATAGTGGGCACATCACTAGTTAAAGTCTTGCTCTCTTCAAACCCACTTTTATCAATTTTTCAACAAGATTTTCACCCTTCGAATCATAGGGACGTTGTCGGTGTCAAAACCGGCGGATCTCGGGTAGGGGGTCCCGAACTGTGCGTCTAGGGTTGATGGTAACAGGAGGCGGGGGACACGATGTTTACCCAGGTTCGGGCCCTCTCTATGGAGGTAATTGAAGGAAATATGCCCTAGAGGCAATAATAAAGTTATTATTTATTTCCTCATATCAAGATAAATGTTTATTATTCATGCTAGAATTGTATTAACCGGAAACATGATACATGTGTGAATACATAGACAAACCTATAGTCACTAGTATGCCTCTACTTGACTAGCTCATTAATCAAAGATGGTTATGTTTCCTAACCATAGACATGTGTTGTCATTTGATTAGTGGGAACACATCATTAGAAGAATGATGTGATTGACACGACCCATTCCGTTAGCCTAGCACTTGATCGTTTAGTATACTGCTATTGCTTTCTTCATGACTTATACATGTTCCTGTAACTATGAGAATTATGCAACTCCCGTTTACCGGAGGAACACTTTGGGTACTACCAAACGTCACAACGTAACTGGGTGATTATAAAGGAGTGCTACAGGTGTCTCCGAAGATACATGTTGAGTTGGCGTGTTTCGAGATTAGGTTTTGTCACTCCGATCGTCGGAGAGGTATCTCTGGGCCCTCTCGGTAATGCACATCACTATAAGCCTTGCAAGCAATGTAACCAATGAGTTGGTTACGGGATGATGCATTACGTAACGAGTAAAGAGACTTGCCGGTAACGAGATTGAACTAGGTATTGGATACCGACGATCAAATCTCGGGCAAGTAACATACCGATGACAAAGGGAACAACGTATGTTGTTATGCGGTTTGACCGATAAAGATCTTCGAAGAATATGTAGGAACCAATATGGGCATCCAGGTCCCACTATTGGTTATTGACCGAGAATAGTTCTAGGCCATGTCTACATAGTTCTCGAACCCGTAGGGTCCGCACGCTTAACGTTACGATGACAGTTTTATTATGAGTTTATAAGTTTTGATGTACCAAAGTTTGTTCGGAGTCCCGGATGTGGTCACGGACATGACGAGGAGTCTCGAAATGGTCGAGACATAAAGATTGATATATTGGACGACTATATTCGGACACCGGAATTGTTCCGGGTGATTTCGGAGAAAACCGGAGTGCCGGGGGGGGGGGGGGGGTTACCGGAACCCCCCGAGAGAGTATTGGGCCTTATGGGCCTTAGGGGAAAGGAGAGAGGGGCGGCCAGCATGGGCAGCGCGCCCCCTCCCCCCTCTGGTCCGAATTGGACTAGGAGGGGGGGCGGCGCCCCCCCTTTCCTTCCCCCTCTCCCCCTTCCTTCCCCCTCGTAGTAGGAGTAGGAAAGGAGGAGTGCTACTCCTACTAGGAGGAGGATTCCTCCTCCTTGGCGCGCCCCAAGGGGCCGGCCGGCCTCCCCCCTTGCTCCTTTATATACGGGGGCGGGGGGCACCCCATAGACACACAAGTTGATATACGGATCGTTCCTTAGCCGTGTGCGGTGCCCCCCTCCACCATATTCCACCTCGGTCATATCGTCGCGGAGTTTAGGCGAAGCCCTGCGCCGGTAGAGCATCATCATCGTCACCACGCCGTCGTGCTGACGGAACTTGTCTCCGGAGCTTTGCTGGATCGGAGCACGGAGATCGTCATCGAGCAGAACGTGTGCTGAACTCAGAGGCCCCGTACATTCGGTGCTTGGATCGGTCGAATCATGAAGACGTATGACTACATCAACCGCGTTGTGCTAACGCTTCCGCTTACGGTCTATGAGGGTACGTGGACGAACACTCTTGCCTCTCGTTGCTATGCCATCACCATGATCTTGCGTGTGCGTAGGAATTTTTTTGAAATTACTACGTTACCCAATAGTGGCATCAGAGCCTAGGTTTTATGCGTTGATGTTATATGCACGAGTAGAACACAAGTGAGTTGTGGGCGATACAAGTCATACTGCTTACTAGCATGTCATACTTTGGTTCGGCGGTATTGTGAGATGAAGCGGCCCGGACCGACATTACGCGTACGCTTACGCGAGACTGGTTTCACCGTTACGAGCACTCGTGCTTAAAGGTGGCTGGCGGGTGTATGTCTCTCTCACTTTAGCTGAATCGAGTGTGGCTACGCCCAGTCCTTGCGAAGGTTAAAACAACACCAACTTGACGAACTATCGTTGTGTTTTTGATGCATAGGTAAGAACGGTTCTTGCTCAGCCCGTAGCAACCACGTAAAATTTGCAACAACAAAGTAGAGGACGTCTAACTTGTTTTTGCAGGGCATGATGTGATGTGATATGGTCAAGACGTGATGCTATATTTTATTGTATGAGATGATCATGTTTTGTAACCGAAGTTATCGACAACTGGCAGGAGCCATATGGTTGTCGCTTTATTGTATGAAATGCAAACGCCCTGTAATTGCTTTACTTTATCACTAAGCGGTAGCGATAGTCGTAGAAGCAATAGATGGCGTAACGACAACGATGCTACGATGGAGATCAAGGTGTCGCGCCGGTGACGATGGTGATCACGACGGTGCTTTGAAGATGGAGATCACAAGCACAAGATGATGATGGCCATATCATATCACTTATATTGATTGCATGTGATGTTTATCCTTTATGCATCTTATCTTGCTTTGATTGACGGTAGCATTTTAAGATGATCTCTCACTAAATAATCAAGAAGTGTTCTCCCTGAGTATGCACTGTTGCGATAGTTCTTCGTGCTGAGACACCACGTGATGATCGGGTGTGATAGGCTCTACGTTCAAATACAACGGGTGCAAAACAGTTGTGCGGAATACTCAGGTCATACTTGACGAGCCTAGCATATACAGATATGGCCTCGGAACACGGAGACCGAAAGGTCGAACGTGAATCATATAGTAGATATGATCAACATAGTGATGTTCACCATTGAAACTACTCCATCTCACGTGATGATCGGACATGGTTTAGTTGATTTGGATCACGTGATCACTTAGATGACTAGAGAGATGTCTGTCTAAGTGGGAGTTCTTAAGTAATATGATTAATTGAACTTAAATTTATCATGAACTTAGTACCTGATAGTATTTTGCTTGTCTATGTTTGTTTGTAGATAGATGGCTCGTGTTGTTGTTCCGTTGAATTTTAATGCGTTCCTTGAGAAAGCAAAGTTGAAAGATGATGGTAGCAATTACACGGACTGGGTCCGTAACCTGAGGATTATCCTCATTGCTGCACAGAAAAGTTACGTCCTGGAAGCACCGCTGGGTGCCAGGCCTGCTGCTGATGCAACTGACGACGTTAAGAACGTCTGGCAGAGCAAAGCTGATGACTACTCGATAGTTCAGTGTGCCATGCTTTACGGCTTAGAACCGGGTCTTCAACGATGTTTTGAAACGTCATGGAGCATATGAGATGTTCCAGGAGTTGAAGTTAATATTTCAAGCAAATGCCCGGATTGAGAGATATGAAGTCTCCAATAAGTTCTATAGCTGCAAGATGGAGGAGAATAGTTCTGTCAGTGAACACATTGTCACGCCCAATATGCGACCCTATCCAAAAGGAACTCGAAGGTCCCACCACGGATAGACCCGCATATTGAAACGCTTTTGCAAGGTGGATATCATTACATCAACATTACATAATAGATGGGGATACATACAAAACATACAATGTCACCTGAATACAACAACACAACATACAAGAACAACATCCGACTATGGATGAATCATAAACAGAAACTCAAACAATATCCACCCTGCTAGCCCAGGCTGCCGACCTAGAACCTATGCCCTGATCGGAGAAGCAGAAGAAGAAACTCAACGCAAGCAAGCATCGTTCTCGTGTCATGATCATCGCATAACCTGTACCTGCAACTGTTGTTATAGTAATCTGTGAGCCACGAGGACTCAGCAATCCCATTACCATGGGTATCAAGACTAGCAAAGCTTAATAGGAAAGGAAGGGGTAAAGTGGTGAGGTTGCAGCAGCGACTAAGCATGATATGGTGGCTAACATACGCAAATGAGAGCGAGAAGAGAAACAAAGGAACGGTCATGAACTAGCAATGATCAAGAGGTGATCTTGAACACCTACTTACGTCAAACATAACACAGAAATCGTGTTCACTTCCCGGACTCCACCGAGAAGAGATCATCACGGCTACACACGCGGTTGATGCGTTTTAATTCGGATCTGGTGTCAAGTTATCTACAACCGGACATTAACAAATTCCCATCTGCCACATAACCGCGGGCACGGCTCTCGAAAGTTTATACCCTGCAGGGGTGTCCCAACTTAGCCCATGACAAGCTCTTGCGATCAACGAAGGAATAGACCTTCTCCCAGGAAGACCCGATCAGTCTCGGAATCCCGGTTTACAAGACATTTCGACAACGGTAAAACAAGACCAGCAAAGCCGCCCGATGCGCCGACAATCCCGATAGGAGCTGCACATATCTCGTTCTCAGGGCACACCGGATGAGCAAGACGACGGGTTGGCATAGACCCTGGTTGCCCAGGGGGCACCGGACATCGCTCGGTTTGGACCAACACTTAGACAAGCATTGGCCCGGGGGGGCTAAAATAAAGATGACCCTCGAGAGAGCGACTCCCAAGGGAAAAGTAGGTGGTGGTGAGGCAAATGGTAAAACCAAGGTTGGGCCTTGCTGGACAAGTTTTATTCAAAGCGAACTGTCAGGGGGGTCCCATAAATCACCCGACCGCGTTAGGAACGCAAAATCCGGGAACATAACACCGATATGACGGAAACTAGGGCGGCAAGAGTGGAACAAAACACCAGGCATAAGGCCGAGCCTTCCACCCTTTACCAAATATATAGATGCATTAATAATATAAGAGATATTGTGATATCCCAACATAACCCTGTCCACCATGGAGCAATCTTCAACTTCACCTGCAACTAGCAACGCTATAAGAGGGGCTGAGCAAAAGCGGTAACATAACCAAACAACAGTTTGCATAGGAAAGGTGTCAAAGGTTAGAGGTTCAGGGCAATATGGGATGGCTTGATAAACAGGTAATAGGTAGCGCAGCATAGCGATAGAACGAAGCAACTATCATAGCAATGATAGTAGTGAGATCCAGGGTAGCGGTCATCTTGCCTGAAATCCCGCAAGGAAGAAGAACGAGTCCATGAAGAAGATGAAGCCACGAAGACGAACCAAGCGTAGACGAACGAATCCTCACGATCGCAACGAAACAGGAACTATCGAAAAGAAGCACACAACATGGTAAACACACCACACATGGACAAGACATGATGCACAGCAAGCATGATGCACGACAAAGCTACATGAAGCTACTCATGGCAAGAGATGATGCATACAAGTGTAACACATCAAGGCAAGTTTAAATGAGGCCGGGAACAACATATAACAATTCCGGTAAGTCCTCATATGCAAATTTCGAAATTGGTCCAGCACTGAATAAACATTATGTTCAAGTTGTTAAACAGCAAGTTAAGAAGCACCAAGATGATCTACACGAAATTCTAGTCAAGTTTCATATAAAGTTCATTAGATTCGGAGCTACGGCCTAGAAGATATGAGCAAAACAAGTTAAGCATGGCATCGATGCAAAATGCACCCAAACATCAAGCAAACACACCAAAACAATGATGCAACATGATAATATGAAGCTACATGCAAAATCAAGCAAGTTTCATATAGAGCACACTCAAAACGGAGCAACGGTTCAACACATACACTCTATACAAGTCATAGCAACAATCTGTCCATAACAACAACTAGCCATCTTGCAAGCATCAAAACAATATGCTACAGCATCTCAACATAATAACAAAAGGCATGGGCATGAAGTACAGGTAAAGCATAACAAAACATGAACACTGAGCTATCTCCAGAAACAACTAGAACATGCTCAAAAGGACATGGAAAGATTGCAAATAATAACAGTTTCAGACTTATCAGGAAATAACATCAGATTGCAATGTTTAGAGCAAGCAAACAACATGTTACATGAACTTATCATGGCAAACAAAGGCATGGCATGATACTACTAAATGCATAGAACAACAGTCCCTTACTGATCATGAGCCAAAAAAGAACCGAAGATATGATGGCACCCATGTAAACATGGCAAGTTATATTACAGATTCATACATGGTAGGAACAACAATAAGTAGGCATGTTGGTGAGCTTGAACCACTCACCACAGAGCAATACATGGCATGGAAAGGCAACCAACAGTAAGAAAACATGTTTATGAATCTAAGCATGGCAAGAACATGGTCATAGGGTGCATGGATCAGTAGCAAACAATCATGGAAACATGGAACTTAATGTTAACAGGCTGATAGCAACATTATCAAGCAACTTTGGAGCAAGATATGAACAATCTACAGCAAGCTATAAATGCAACCAGGGGCATGGATGGATATAGGATGACATGTAGATCAAAACATATTTATAGAACATCTCCAGATTATGCATAGAATGATTAGTAGAAACATGTTTACATAGCAACAAAATATAACAGAATCTGCCAGGAAAAATAGCAACAGCAAGTACCATACTTAACAAGCTTGATACACTCAGCACACAACTCACAAAAATACATGGTTGGCACCACTGGAAAGATGGCATGGCATATATCAACATACATGTAGACATCAACCTCATAGGATGTACACATCAATCATGGCAAAAATGACAAATGAGCAAGTTATAACAGTTTCAGCAGGTTAACATCAACATGCACTCTTCCAACAGCATTTCGGGCATGAAGATGAACTCAAATGAAAATGATTCAATGAGATGAAATGAATTACTCGTCGAGACGAACAATTTGACATATTACACGCACGATACGGAGCTACGGATGCAGAGATACAGCAGGTCAAACATGGCATGACAATGACAGAAATCTGGGACTTGGAAGAATTTTAGACCTCGCGGGAATCTGGATCCCGGGATACGGGGACGAAGCGGTACAGCGGGGAGGCATGCCATTTGGATCGGGGTACAGGGCGGTGCAGATCTGGTGACCAGAGTTGACGCCGGACGACGAACTCCGGCGAGCGCGCGGTGCCCGAAGACGACGGATCCGGCGGTGCCGCGCCGGATCTGGGCAGGGACGGAGCGGGGACGCCATGGCGCGGGAGAGCGGCGAGCTCGGGCGCCGGTGGAGGGAGCCGGCGGCGCGGGAGGTTGGCGGCGGCGGAGGAAGGCCGCGCCGGTGAGGGACGCGCGAGGCGGCGGCGGTGGCGCTCCGCGGCGGTGCGGGAGACGCCGGCGGGCGGGGGCCAGGGAGGCGCCGACGAGCAGGGGCGGCGGAGGGCGGCCGGACGACGGAGCGAGGCGCGGACAGGAGCCCCAGGACGGCGGCGGTGGCCTGCTCCAGCGGGGGACGCCGGCGAGCGGCGGCGCGGGGCCGCGGCCGGCGGCGCGCAGGCGGCGCGGGCGGGATCCGGGGCGGCGGCCCAGATCTGGCCCGGGGCGGGCCGGCCTCGGGCCCCGACGGGCCTGTCGGCGCGAGGACGGCGGCGGGACAGGTGGCGGCGTCCGATTGGGCGCAGGAGCGGCGCGGACATGTCCGGGCGGCGGGTGGACGTGTCCGTCGGCGGGAGGAGGGAGAAGGCTAGGGTTAGACCGGGATTTTCGGAGGGGGAGGTGTTTATATAGGTAGAGGGAGCTAGGAGAGTCCAAATGAGGAGCGGTTTTCGGCCACGCGATCGTGATCGAACGAATGAGAGCATGGAGGGGAGTTTGCTGGGCTTTGGGCAACTTTGGAAGGGGTGTTGGGCTGCAACAAAAGAGGCTTTACGGTTACCCGGTTAACCGTTGTAGTACCAAACGACCTCCAAATGGCACGAAACTTGACAGGCGGTCTACCGGTGGTATACCAAGGCCGCTTGGCAAACCTCGGGCCATTCCGAGAAATTTTATCACCCGCACATGAAAAGAGGCAAAAGGGGAACGCCGGGTGACATAGGAGTGCCGGATTGCAAAACGGACAACGGGGAAAATGCTCGGATGCATGAGACGAACACGTATGCAAAATGAGATGCACATGACGACATGATATGAAATGCAGATGATGACATGGCAAAGTGCAACACGCAAGCAAATGACATGGCAAGGACGACGAATAACTGGCAAACACCTGGCGTATCGAATCCGGGGCGTTACACACATACTCAAAATGTCTGGGTATAATAATCACTTGATTCAACTGGGAGTTAATCTTCCTGATGATAGTGTCATTAACAGAATTCTCCAATCACTGCCACCAAGCTACAAGAGCTTCGTGATGAACTATAATATGCAAGGGATGAACAAGACTATTCCCGAGCTCTTCGCAATGCTAAAAGCTGCGGAGGTAGAAATCAAGAAGGAGCATCAAGTGTTGATGGTTAACAAGACCACCAGTTTCAAGAAAAAGGGCAAAGGGAAGAAGAAGGGGAACTTCAAAAAGAACGGCAAGCAAGTTGCTGCTCAAGAGAAGAAACCCAAGTCTGGACCTAAGCCTGAAACTGAGTGCTTCTACTGCAAGCAGACTGGACACTGGAAGCGGAACTGCCCCAAGTATTTGGCGGATAAGAAGGATGGCATAGTGAACAAAGGTATATGTGATATACATGTTATTGATGTGTACCTTACTAATGCTCGCAGTAGCACCTGGGTATTTGATACTGGTTCTGTTGCTAATATTTGCAACTCGAAACAGGGACTATGGATTAAGCTAAGATTGGCTAAGGACGAGGTGACGATGCGCGTGGGAAATGGTTCCAAAGTCGATGTGATCGCGGTCGGCACGCTACCTCTACATCTACCATCGGGATTAGTTTTAGACCTAAATAATTGTTATTTGGTGCCAGCGTTGAGCATGAACATTATATCTGGATCTTGTTTGATGCGAGACGGTTATTCATTTAAATCAGAGAATAATGGTTGTTCTATTTATATGAGTAATATCTTTTATGGTCATGAACCCTTGAAGAGTGGTCTATTCTTATTGAATCTCGATAATAGTGATACATATGTTCATAGTGTTGAAACCAAAAGATGCAGAGTTGATAACGATAGTGCAACTTATTTGTGGCACTGCCGTTTAGGTCATATCAGTGTAAAGCGCATGAAGAAACTCCATACTGATGGGCTTTTGGAATTACTTGATTATGAATCACTTGGTACTTGCGAACCGTGCCTCATGGGCAAGATGACTAAAACGCCATTCTCCGGAACTATGGAGCGAGCAACTGATTTGTTGGAAATCATACATACTGATGTTTGTGGTCCAATGAATGTTGAGGGTCGCGTCGGGTATCGTTATTTTCTCACCTTCACAGATGATTTGAGCAGATATGGGTATATCTACTTAATGAAACACAAGTCTGAAACATTTGAAAAGTTCAAAGAATTTCAGAGTGAAGTGGAAAATCATCATAACAAGAAAATAAAGTTTCTACGATCTGATCGTGGAGGAGAATATTTGAGTTACGAGTTTGGTCTGCACTTGAAACAATGCGGAATAGTTTCGCAACTCACGCCACCCGGAACACCACAATGAAATGGTGTGTCCGAACGTCGTAATCGTACTTTACTAGATATGGTGCGATCTATGATGTCTCTTACTGATTTATCGCTATCGTTTTGGGGTTATGCTTTAGAGACGGCCGCATTCACGTTAAATAGGGCACCATCAAAATCCGTTAAGACAACGCCTTATGAACTGTGGTTTGGCAAGAAACCAAAGTTGTCGTTTCTTAAAGTTTGGGGCTGCGATGCTTATGTTAAAAAACTTCAACCAGATAAGCTCGAACCCAAATCAGAGAAATGTGTCTTCATAGGATACCCAAAAGAAACTATTGGGTACACCTTCTATCACATATCTGAGGGCAAGATTTTCGTTGCTAAAATCGGATCCTTTCTAGAGAAGGAGTTTCTCTCGAAAGAAGTGAGTGGGAGGAAAGTAGAACTTCATGAGATAACTGTATCTACTCCCTTATTGGAAAGTAGTTCATCACAAGAACCGGTTCCTGTGACAACTACACCAATCAGTGAGGAAGCTAATGATATTGATCATGAAACTTTAGATCAAGTTTCTACTGAACCTCATAGGTCTACCAGAGTAAGATCCGCACCAGAGTGGTACGGTAATCCAATTCTGGAAGTCATGTTACTTGACCATGATGAACCTACGAACTATGAGGAAGCGATGATGAGCCCAGATTCCGCAAAATGGCTAGAGGCCATGAAATCTGAGATGGGATCCATGTATGAAAATAAAGTATGGACTTTGGTTGACTTGCCCGATGATCGGCAAGCCATTGAGAATAAATGGATCTTTAAGAAGAAGACTGACGCTGATGGTAATGTAACTGTCTATAAAGCTCGACTTGTTGCGAAAGGTTTTCGACAAGTTCAAGGAGTTGACTATGATGAGACTTTCTCACCCGTAGCGATGCTTAAGTCTGTCCGAATCATGTTAGCTATTGCTGCATTTCATGATTATGAAATTTGGCAAATGGATGTCAAAACTGCATTCTTGAATGGATTTCTGGAAGAAGAGTTGTATATGATGCAGCTAGAAGGTTTTGTTGATCCAAAAGGTGCTAACAAAGTGTGCAAGCTCCAGCGTTCCATTTATGGACTGGTGCAAGCATCTCGGAGTTGGAATAAACGCTTTGATAGTGTGATCAAAGCATATGGTTTTATATAGACTTTTGGAGAAGCCTGTATTTACAAGAAAGTGAGTGGGAGCTCTGTAGCATTTCTGATATTATATGTAGATGACATATTATTAATTGGAAATGATATAGAATTTCTGGATAGCATAAAGGGATACTTGAATAATAGTTTTTCAATGAAAGACCTCGGTGA
The DNA here is from genome assembly GCA_963921465.1 of Triticum timopheevii. Taxonomy (NCBI): domain Eukaryota; kingdom Viridiplantae; phylum Streptophyta; class Magnoliopsida; order Poales; family Poaceae; genus Triticum; species Triticum timopheevii. The sequence goes on from OY997262.1 coordinate 183,725,301, forward strand.
AGCTGCTTACATATTGGGCATCAAGATCTATAGAGATAGATCAAGACGCTTAATAGGACTTTCACAAAGCACATACCTTGACAAAATTTTGAAAAAGTTCAAAATGGATCAGGCAAAGAAAGGATTCTTGCCTGTGCTACAAGGTGTGAAGTTGAGTCAAACTCAATGCCCGACCACAGCAGAAGATAGAGAGAAAATGAAAGATGTTCCCTATGCTTCAGCCATAGGCTCTATCATGTATGCAATGTTGTATACCAGACCTGACGTATGCTTAGCAATAAGCTTGGCAGGAAGGTACCAGAGTAATCCAGGAGTGGATCACTGGACAGCGGTCAAGAACATCCTGAAAATACCTGAAAAGGACTAAGGATATGCTTCTCGTATATGGAGGTGACAAAGAGCTAGTCGTAAATGGTTACGTCGATGCAAGCTTTGACACTGATCCGGACGATTCTAAATCGCAAACCGGATACGTGTTTTTATTAAACGGTGGAGCTGTAAGTTGGTGCAGTTCTAAACAAAGCGTCGTGGTGGGATCTACATGTGAAGCGGAGTACATAGCTTCTTCTGAAGCAGCAAATGAAGGAGTCTGGATGAAGGAGTTCATTTCTGATCTAGGTGTCATACCTAGTGCATCGGGACCAATGAAGATCTTCTGTGACAATACTGGTGCAATTGCCTTGGCAAAGGAATCCAGATTTCACAAGAGGACCAAGCACATCAAGAGACGCTTCAATTCCATTCGGGACCAAGTCCAAGTGGGAGACATAGAGATTTGCAAGATACATACGGATCTGAATGTTGCAGACCCGTTGACTAAGCCTCTCTCACGAGCAAAACATGATCAGCACCAAGACTCCATGGGTGTTAGAATCATTACTATGTAATCTAGATTATTGACTCTAGTGCAAGTGGGAGACTGAAGGAAATATGCCCTAGAGGCAATAATAAAGTTATTATTTATTTCCTCATATCATGATAAATGTTTATTATTCATGCTAGAATTGTATTAACCGGAAACATGATACATGTGTGAATACATAGAAAAACCTATAGTCACTAGTATGCCTCTACTTGACTAGCTCATTAATCAAAGATGGTTATGTTTCCTAACCATAGACATGTGTTGTCATTTGATTAGTGGGATCACATCATTAGAAGAATGATGTGATTGACACGACCCATTCCATTAGCCTAGCACTTGATCTTTTAGTATACTGCTATTGCTTTCTTCATGACTTATACATGTTCCTGTAACTATGATAATTATGCAACTCCCGTTTACCGGAGGAACACTTTGGGTACTACCAAACGTCACAATGTAACTGGGTGATTATAAAGGAGTACTACAGGTGTCTCCGAAGGTACATGTTGAGTTGGCGTATTTCGAGATTAGGTTTTGTCACTCCGATCGTCGGAGAGGTATCTCTGGGCCCTCTCGGTAATGCACATCACTATAAGCCTTGCAAGCAATGTAACCAATGAGTTGGTTACGGGATGATGCATTACATAACGAGTAAAGAGACTTGCCGGTAATGAGATTGCACTAGGTATTGGATACCGACGATCAAATCTCGGGCAAGTAACATACCGATGACAAAGGGAACAACGTATGTTGTTATGCGGTTTGACCGATAAAGATCTTCGTAGAATATGTAGGAACCAATATGGGCATCCAGGTCCCGCTATTGGTTATTGACCGAGAATAGTTCTAGGCCATGTCTACATAGTTCTCGAACCCGTAGGGTCCGCACGCTTAACGTTACGATGACAGTTTTATTATGAGTTTATAAGTTTTGATGTACCGAAGTTTATTCGGAGTCCCGGATGTGATCACGGACATGACGAGGAGTCTCGAAATGGTCGAGACATAAAAATTGATATATTGGATGACTATATTCGGACACCGGAATTGTTCCGGGTGATTTCGGAGAAAACCGGAGTGCCGGGGGGGTTACCGGAACCCCCCGGGAGAGTACTGGGCCTTATGGGCCTTAGGGGAAAGGAGAGAGGGGCGGCCAGCATGGGCCGCACGCCCCCTCCCTCCTCTGGTCCGAATTGGACTAGGAGGGGGGCGGCGCCCCCCCTTTCCTTCCCCCTCTCCCCCTTCCTTCCCCCTCCTAGTAGGAGTAGGAAAGGAGGAGTCCTACTCCTACTAGGAGGAGGATTCCTCCTCCTTGGCGTGCCCCAAGGGGCCGGCCGGCCTCCCCCCTTGCTCCTTTATATACGGGGGCGGGGGGGGGGGGGGGGGGGCACCCCATAGACACACAAGTTGATCTACGGATCGTTCCTTAGCCGTGTGCGGTGCCCCCCTCCACCATATTCCACCTCGGTCATATCATCGCAGACTTTAGGCGAAGCCCTGCGCCGGTAGAGCATCATCATCGTCACCACGCCGTCGTGCTGACGGAACTCATCTCCGGAGCTTTGCTGGATCGGAGCACGGAGATCGTCATCGAGCTGAACGTGTGCTGAACTCGGAGGCCCCGTATGTTCGGTGCTTGGATCGGTCGAATCGTGAAGACGTACGACTACATCAACCGCGTTGTGCTAACGCTTCCGCTTACGGTCTACGAGGGTACGTGGACGAACACTCTCCCCTCTCGTTGCTATGCCATCACCATGATCTTGCGTGTGCGTAGGAATTTTTTTGAAATTACTACGTTACCCAATAGTAATACCCTACTTCCTTCTTGATTGATCTTGATGAATATGAGCATTACAAGATTTGATCTACCACGAGATCGTAATGGCTAAAACCCTAGAAGTCTAGCCTGTATGATTATGATTGCCTCTATGGACTAAGCCCTCCAGTTTATATAGACACCGGAGGGGACTAGGGTTGTACAAAGTCGGTTACAGAGAAAGGAATCTTCATATCCGGGCGCCAAGCTTGCCTTCCACGCCAAGGAGAGTCCCATCCGAACACGGGAGAGAGTCTTATGTCTTGTATCTTCACGGCCCAACAGTCCGTCCGTCCAAGGACCCCTTAATCCAGGACTCCCTCAGTAGCCCCTGAACCAGGCTTCAATGACGAGGTGTCCGGCGTGCGAATTGTCTTCGGCATTGCAAGGCGGGTTCCTTCTCCGGATACTCCAAAATAGTCTTTGAACATAAGAATCATGTCCGGCTCTACAAAACAAATCCCACACAAAACCGCAGAGAGTATAATATTTCACGAGTCCAATCCGCTGACACCTTTTTGTAGCGTGAAATCACGTCGCCGCCCGGCCATTATTTCGAACCGTTTTTAGCCTCCCGCTCCATCTTCAAGATGCGGTTTTATTGGCACGTCCTATCGAAGCAGAGATCGTGTCCCCTTATCGCGGGATTCTCATCAATACGGGCGTGGGTAACCCAACCGTGCCATCTTCACAGCCCTTGGGGAATAGGCAAGTTTTAAGGCGAGTGGGGAGGCGCTTGATATTCACTGCCTTTATAAAGAGATAAGGATTTACTCCTTTTACCCACGCCTTCTCTCTCTGCCTCCCCCATTCTCGAGCTCCAGGGCCCAAGTTCTCATCTTTTCCGCCCCAAGAAAGCACTCCAACCATGTCCGAATCCGGAGAGCAGGGCAAGTGGATGGCCTCCTCCGTTAAGGAGAAGGACATTACCAAGCTCCGGGAGGCTGGGTATTTGGCCGAGAAAATCGCCCACCAGCTTTCGGCCAAGGGACAGATCGTCCCCACCCCGGAGCCCCATGAGAGGGTAGTATTCATCCCCCACTTCGTCTGCGGGTTGGGATTTCCTCTCCACCCGTTTGTCCGCGGACTCATGTTCTACTATGGGCTAGATTTCCATGATTTGGCCCCTGATACGTCTCCAACGTATCTATAATTTTTGATTCCTCCATGCTACTTTATCTACTGTTTTGGACTATATTGGGCTTTATTTTCCACTTTTATATTATTTTTGGGACTAACCTATTAACCGGAGGCCCAACCCAGAATTGCTGTTTTTTGCCTATTTCAGTATTTCGAAGAAACGGAATATCAAACGGAGTCCAAACGGAATGAAACCTTCGGGAACGTGATTTTCTCACCGAACGTGATCCAAGAGACTTGGACCCTACTCCAAGAAGCTTCCGAGGAGGTCACGAGGGCGGAGGGCGCCCCCCTACCTCGTGGGCCCCTCGGAGCTCCACCGACGTACTCCTTCCTCCTATATATACCTACGTATCCCCGTATGATCGAGGGGACCCCAAAAAACCTAATTCCACCGCCGAAACCTTCTGTATCCACGAGATCCCATCTTGGGGCCTGTTCTGGAGCTCCGCCGGAGGGGGCATCCACCATGGAGGGCATCTACATCATCACCATAGCCCCTCCGATGAAGTGTGAGTAGTTTACTTCAGACCTTCGGGTCCATAGCTAGTAGCTAGATGGCTTCTTCTCTCTTTTTGGATCTCAATACAATGTTCTCCCCCTCTCTCGTGGAGATCTATTTGATGTAATCTTCTTTTTGCGGTGTGTTTGTTGAGACCGATGAATTGTGGGTTTATGATCCAACTTATCTATGAATAATATTTTAATCTTCTCTTAATTCTTTTATGTATGATTGAGTTATCTTTGCAAGTCTCTTCGAATTATCCGTTTGGTTTGGCCAACTAGATTGGTAGTTCTTGCAATGGGAGAAGTGCTTGGCTTTGGGTTCAATCTTGCGGTGTCCTTACTCAGTGACAGAAAGAGTTGCAAGGCACGTATTGTATTGTTGCCATCGAGGATAACAAGATGGGGTATTTATCATATTGCATGAATTTATTCCTCTACATCATGTCATCTTGATTAAGGCATTACTCTGTTTTTAACTTAATACTCTAGATGCATGCTGGATAGCGGTCTATGAGTGGATTCATAGTAGTAGATGCAGAATCGTTCCGATCTACTTGTCACGGACGTGATTCCTATATACATGATCATACCTAGATAACCTCATAACTATGCTCAATTCTATCAATTGCTCAACAGTAATTTGTTCACCCACCGTAGAATACTTATGCTCTTGAGAGAAGCCACTAGTGAAACCTATGGCCCCCAGGTCTATTCTCATCATATCAATCTCCATTACTTTATTTACTTGCTTTGTTTTTACTTTGCCTTTACTTTTTACCTTGCATCTATCTATCAAAAATACCAAAAATATTATCTCTATCAGATCTCACTCTCATAAGTGATCGTGAAGGGATTGACAACCCCTAAGCGTTGGTTGCGAGTTGCTATCGTGTTGTGCAGGTACGAGGGACTTGCGCGTGACCTCCTACTGGATTGATACCTTGGTTCTCAAAAACTGAGGGAAATACTTACGCTACTGTGCTGCATCATCCTCTCCTCTTCGGGGAAAACCAACGCAAGCTCGAGACGTGGCAAGAAGAATTTCTAGCACCGTTGCCAGGGAGGCTTACGCAAAAGTAAACATACCAAGTACCCATCGCAATCCCTATCTCTCGTATTACATTATTTGCCATTTGCCTCTCGTTTTCCTCTCCCCCACTTCACCCTTGCCATTTTATTCGCCCTCTCTTTCCCAATCTCCACCTCTCTTTCCCGTTTGCCTTTTTCCCTTTGCCTTTCCGTTTGCTTGTGTGTAGGATTACTTGTTGCCATGGCGCAAGATAATACCAAATTGTGTGATTTCTCGAATACCAATAATAATGATTTCCTTAGTACTCCGATTGCTCCTCTTAATAATGATGAGTCTTGTGAGATCAATACCGCTTTGCTGAATCTTGTTATGAAAGATCAATTCGCCGGCCTTCCTAGTGAAGATGCAGCTACTCATCTAAACAATTTTGTTGATTTGTGTGATATGCAAAATAAAAAAGATACGGATAACAATATTGTCAAGTTGAAGTTATTTCCGTTTTCACTTAGGGATTGCGCTAAAGTTTGGTTTTCATCTTTGCCTAAAAATAGTATTGATTCTTGGAACAAGTGCAAAGATGCTTTTATCTCTAAGTATTTTCCTCCCGCTAAGATTATCACTCTTAGGAACGACATCATGAATTTTAAACAACTTGATCATGAGCATGTTGCCCAATCTTGGGAAAGAATGAAATTAATGCTTCGCAATTGCCCTACTCATGGTTTGAATTTATGGATGATCATACAAAATTTTTATGCCGGATTGAATTTTGCTTCTAGAAATCTTTTAGATTCGGCTGCGGGAGGAACTTTTATGGAAATTACGTTAGGGGATGCTACCAAATTGCTTGATAATATTATGGCTAATTATTCTCAATGGCACACCAAAAGATCTTCTAGTAAAAAAGTGCATGCTATAGAAGAAATCAATGTTTTGAGTGAAAAGATGGATGAACTTATGAAGATGTTTGCTCTTAAAAATACTCCTCTTGATCCTAATGATATGCCTTTATCTACTTTGCTTGAGAACAATAATGAATCTATGGATGTGAATTTTGTTGGTAGGAATAGTTTTGGAAACAACGCTTATAGAGGGAATTTTAATCCTAGGCCTTATCCTAGTAATCCTTCTAATAATTATGGAAATTCCTACAACAACTCTTATGGAAATTTTAATAAGATGCCCTCTGATTTTGAGAGTAGTGTTAAAGAGTTTATGAATTCACAAAAGAATTTTAATGCTTTGCTTGAAGAGAAATTGCTTAAAGTTGATGATTTGGCTAGGAACGTTGATAGAATTTCTCTTGAAATTGATTCTTTAAAGCTTAGATCTATTCCTCCTAAGCATGATATCAATGAGTCTCTCAAAGCTATGAGAATTTCCATTGACGAGTGCAAAGAAAGAACTGCTAGGATGCGTGCTTCCAAAGATGCCTTTATTAAAGCGTGTTCTTCTAATTCCTATGAAAATCAAGATGAAGATCTAAAAGTTATTGATGCGTCCCCCATTAAATCTTTGTTTTGCAATATGAATCTTAATGAATCCGAAGATTATCTTCCTTTACCTAGAAGGCGTTCTAAGAATTCTGAGTTTCTAGATCTTGATGATGAAATTGATGAAAGTAGGATTGAAATAAATAGAAACCGTGATGTTGATAAACCTACTATTTTGGATCTCAAGGAATTTAATTATGAAAATTGCTCTTTGATTGATTGTATTTCCTTGTTGCAATCCATGTTAAATTCTCCTCATGCTTATAGTCAAAATAAGGCTTTTACCGAACACATTGTTGATGCCTTGATACAATCCTATGAAGAAAAGCTTGAGTTGAAAGTTTCCATCCCTAGAAAACTCCATGATGAGTGGGAACCTACCATTAAAATTAAAATTAAAGATTTTGAGTTTCATGCTTTGTGTGATTTGGGTGCTAGTGTCTCTACTATCCCCAAAACTCTATGTGATTTACTAGATTTTCGTGATTTTGATGATTGCTCTCTAAACTTGCATCTTGCGGATTCCACTATTAAAAAGCCTATGGGAAGAATTAATGATGTTCTTATTGTTGCAAATAGGAATTATGTGCCCGTAGATTTTATCGTTCTTTATATAGATTGCAATCCTTCATGTCCTATTATTCTTGGTAGACCTTTCCTTAGAACGATTGGTGCAATTATTGATATGAAGGAAGGGAATATTAGATTCCAATTTCCCTTAAAGAAGGGCATGGAACACTTCCCTAGAAAGAAAATAAAATTACCATATGAATCTATCATGAGAACCACTTATGGATTGCCTACCAAAGATGGCAATACCTAGATCTATCCTTGCTTTTATGCCTAGCTAGGGGCGTTAAACGATAGCGCTTGTTGGGAGGCAACCCAATTTTATTTTGTGTTTTTTGTTTTTGGTTCTGTTTAGGAATAAATAATCCATCTACCTTATGTTTTTATGTGGTTTTATGTTTTAATTAGTGTTTGTGCCAAGTAAGACCTATAGGATAACCTACGATGATAGTTGATTTGATTCTGCTGAAAAACAGGAACTTTGCACGCACGAATTTAGTTATGATAAATCACAAGAATGTGCTTTCGCGTTGATTAGTTTTGATGCTGATCAATAAACAAATTTTCCAAAACTTCATATTTTGGTAGAATTTTTAGAGTTCTAGAAGTTTGCGTTAGTTACATATTACTACAGACTGTTCTGTTTTTGACAGATTCTGTTTTTCGTGTGTTGTTTGCTTATTTTGGTGAATCTATGGCTAGTAAATTAGTTTAGAAACCATAGAGAAGTTGGAATACAGTAGGTTTAACACCAATATAAATAAAGAATGAGTTCATTATAGTACCTTGAAGTAGTCTTTTGTTTTCTTTCTCTAACGGAGCTCACGAGATTTCTGTTGAGTTTTGTGTTGTGAAGTTTTCAAGTTTTGGGTGAATTCTTTTGATGGATTATGGAACAAGGAATGGAAAGAGCTTAAGCTTGGGGATGCCCATGGCACCCCCAAGATAATCCAAGGACACCAAAAAGTCAAAGCTTGGGGATGCCCCGGAAGGCATCCCCTCTTTCGTCCACTTCCATCGGTAATTTACTTGGAGCTATATTTTTATTCACCAACATGATATGTGTTTTGCTTGGAGCGTCTTGTATTATTTGTGTCTTTGCTTGTTAGTTTACCATAATCTTCCTTGCTGTACACACCTTTTGAGAGAGCCATACATGATTTGGAATTTGTTAGAATACTCTGTGTGCTTCACTTATATCTTTTGAGCTTGATAGTTTTGCTCATAGTGCTTCACTTATATCTTTTGAGCGTGATAATTTTTGCTCTAGTGCTTCACTCAGATCTTTTAGAGAATGGTGGTGGATTTGTTTTAAAGAAACTTGATCTCTCATGCTTCACTTAGATTATTTTGAGAGTTATTAATAGCATGGTAATTTGCTTAATGTTAATATACTTGGTATTCAAGATTGGTGAAACTTTCTTTTTTTGAGTGAATTAAACTAAGTTTGATGCTTGATAATTGTTTTGAGATATGGAGGTGATAATATCAAAGTCGTGCTATTTGAATAGTTGTGAATTTGAGAAATACTTGTGTTGAGGTTAGCAAATCCCGTAGCATGCACGTATGGTTAAAGTTGTGTAACAAATTTGAAACATGAAGTGTACCTGGCTTGTGCATCCTTATGAGTGGTGGTCGGGGACGAGCGATGGTCTTTTCCTACCAATCTATCCCCCTAGGAGCACGCGCGTAGTATTTGAATTTTTGATGACTTCTAAATTTTTGCAATAAGTATATGAGTTCTTTTGACTAATGTTGAGTCCATGGATTATACGCACTCTCACCTTTCCGCCTTTGCTAGCCTCTTCGGTACCGTGCATTGCCCTTTCTCACCTTGAGAGTTGGTGCAAACTTCGCCGGTGCATCCAAACCCCGTTATACGATACGCTCTATCACACATAAACCTCCTTTTATCTTCCTTAAAACAGCCACTATACCTATCTATCATGGCATTTCCATAGCCTTTCCGAGATATATTGCCGTGCAACTTCCACCATCATCATCGTGACATGCATTACTTTTGTCATATTGCCATTGCATGATCTTGTAGTTGACATCGTATTTGTGGCAAAGCCACCATGCATTATTTTCCATACATGTCACTCTTGATTCATTGCACCATCCCGGTACACCGCCGGAGGAATTCATATAGAATCATATCTTGTTCTAGTTTCGAGTTGTAATCCTTATGTTGTAATCAATAGAAGTGTGATGATCATCATTATTAGAGCATTGCCCTAGTGAGGAAAAGGATGATGGAGACTATGATTCCCCCACAAGTCGGGATGAGACTCCGGACGAAAAAAAAGAGAAAGGCCAATAAAAAAAAGAGAAAGGCCAACAATAAAAAAATGAGAGAAAAAGAGAGAAGGGGCAATGTTACTATCCTTTATGTGACGAAAATGAAGCATAGCCTAACTATATGATTTTGTAGGGATGAACTTTCTTTGGCTATGTTATTTTGAGATGACATAATTGTTTGATTAGTATGCTTGAAGTATTATTATTTTTATGTCAATATGAACTTTTATCTTGAATCTTTCGGATCTGAATATTCATACCATGATTAAGAAGATTTACATTGAAATTATGCCAAAGCACCACTCCACATCAAAAATTCTTTTTTATCATTTACCTACTCGAGGACGAGCAGGAATTAAGCTTGGGGATGCTTGATATGTCTCCAACGTATCTATAATTTTTGATTGCTCCATGCTACTTTATCTACTGTTTTGGACTATATTGGGCTTTATTTTCCAATTTTATATTATTTTTGGGACTAACCTATTAACTGGAGGCCCAGCCCAGAATTGCTGTTTTTTGCCTATTTCAGTATTTCAAAGAAACGGAATATCAAACGGAGTCCAAACTGAATGAAACCTTCGGGAATGTGATTTTCTCACCGAACATGATCCAGGAGACTTGGACCCTACTCCAAGAAGCTTCCGAGGAGGTCACGAGGGTGGAGGGCGCGCCCCCCTGGGGGCGCCCCCTACCTCGTGGGCCCCTCGGAGCTCCACCGACGTACTCCTTCCTCCTATATATACCTACGTATCCCCGTATGATCGAGGGGACCCCAAAAAACCTAATTCCACCGCCGCAACCTTCTGTATCCATGAGATCCCATCTTGGGGCCTATTCCAGAGCTCCGCTGGAGGGGGCATCCACCACGGAGGGCTGCTACATCATCACCATTACCCCTCCGATGAAGTGTGAGTAGTTTACTTCTGACCTTCGGGTCCATAGCTAGTAGCTAGATGGCTTCTTCTCTCTTTTTGGATCTCAATACAATGTTCTCCCCCTCTCTCGTGGAGATCTATTTGATGTAATCTTCTTTTTGCGGTGTGTTTGTTGAGACCGATGAATTGTGGGTTTATGATCCAACTTATCTATGAATAATATTTTAATCTTCTCTGAATTCTTTTATGTATGATTGAGTTATCTTTGCCCAGTCTCTTCGAATTATCCGTTTGGTTTGGCCAACTAGATTGGTAGTTCTTGCAATGGGAGAAGTGCTTGGCTTTGGGTTCAATCTTGCGGTGTCCTTACTCAGTGACAGAAAGAGTTGCAAGGCACGTATTGTTATGTTGCCATCGAGGATAACAAGATGGGGTATTTATCATATTGCATGAATTTATTCCTCTACATCATGTCATCTTGATTAAGGCATTACTCTGTTTTTAACTTAATACTCTAGATGCATGCTGGATAGCGGTCGATGAGTGGATTCATAGTAGTAGATGCAGAATCGTTCCGATCTACTTGTCACGGACGTGATTCCTATATACATGATCATACCTAGATAACCTCATAACTATGCTCAATTCTATCAATTGCTCAACAGTAATTTGTTCACCCACCGTAGAATACTTATGCTCTTGAGAGAAGCCACTAGTGAAACCTATGGCCCCCAGGTCTATTCTCATCATATCAATCTCCATTACTTTATTTACTTGCTTTGTTTTTACTTTGCCTTTACTTTTTACCTTGCATCTATCTATCAAAAATACCAAAAATATTATCTCTATCAGATATCACTCTCGTAAGTGACCGTGAAGGGATTGACAACCCCTAAGCGTTGGTTGCGAGTTGCTATCGTGTTGTGCAGGTATGAGGGACTTGCGCGTGACCTCCTACTGGACTGATACCTTGGTTCTCAAAAATTGAGGGAAATACTTACGCTACTGTGCTGCATCATCCTCTCCTCTTCGGGGAAAACCAACGCAAGCTCGAGCCGTAGCAGCCCCCAACTCCTTCCTCAACATCTCGGCATTCATTGTCATGTGCGAGGCCTTCCTCCGCGTCCCACCCCACTTCGGATTATGGTTAAAGATCTTCAATGTGAAGCCAAAGGTCGTGGGCAATCAACACACAGAATGCGGAGGCTCCATGGTGATCAAGATGCCCAATGTCACATGGCCAATAGGTACCTTCGTGGAGACCATTAAATGGTGGCAACAACAGTGGTTCTACGTCACAGAGTCACGCGACACCACCTGGGCTGCGGCTCCCGAACCCTGGTCCGGAGGCCCGATGCGGCTCACCTCCTGGCCAGAGAAGGGCCTGGACTGGTCTTCGTCGGACGAGCAGACATCGCTTCAGACGCGCATCAGGAGCATGATAGACAATAATATCAAGCTTCTCAATGTGATCCAGGTGATGCTTGTTTGCCTGATCCTTCTGTGCCAAAACTGGACGTGCCATTTGTGGGAGTACGATCCGGCCAAGCACCAGACCTTGCTGCAGTTCTTTAGCACTATGCACGAAGACATCTAGAAGGTGCTTTTCAAGTCCAACGAGACGTGGCCGAATACGACCGAGGACAGTGGGCATGACTTGGCCCATCCCGCTAGTTCGGTAAGTTTTTTCATGTTTTCAAGGTGTATCATTTACTTGCATACTCGAGGAAGACACATAAGCCTCCCTACTGATTCTCTTAGGGCTGGACAAAGTAGGTGAAGCGGATTCACTGTCCGGCTCTACTGCATGAAGACCCAGCAATTCCACTTCTGACGAAGATGGTGGTTCCGGCGCCCTATCAAGCGCCAGAGAAGAAGGCCAAGAAGAAGGCCAAGGGGACCAGAGGTGGCCTCCGTCATAAGGGCACTTCGGACGTGATGTCCGGAGATGCCGAGACTCATTCCTCCGCTGCCGAGGACGACGAGGAAGAGGAGGAAGAAGAAGAAAGCCATTCCTGCCCTGAGGGGGGGGGGGGAAGAAAAGGACGGCCTCCACACATCTAGAGGCCGAAGCGTCCAAGAAGGTGAAGGCTTTCCTCCTGGACAACTCCACAACGGACAGCGACAGCAGCTCGGAATGGCGCCCCAGGGATAAGCCCGTGTCCGAATTGTAAGTACTTGAAGATGCACTCATATATCCGGCCCTTTTTTTCATGGTTTTAACATGTCAAATCATGTGCTGCAGCCCGGCCCATTCCGTCCTCCAGCGATCCTCATCAACGGGGAATTCGCTTGACCCGAAGGTGATGGACAGCGGGTCCCTTCTAGTGGCCTCCTCTCCCAAGGCCATGGAGAGTTGTAGGAGGCCGTTAAGGCAGTGCTATAGGGTGAAACCTTGGCCGCCGGACACATGGGGGAGCAAACCCCCATGGATACTAGCGATGGGGGCCATATCTAATTCGGCCCCCAACTGAATACAATTTCGGAGACCTATATGGCTCCGGAATCAGGCAAGCAGCCTCTTTCGAAATAAGGAGGTGTGCCTATTCTACCGATGACCTCTGTCCATCTAGAGGCACCGGATAATTTGCTGGAAGCGCTGCAAGGCGCTTCCATTTTTGAGGAACACTGTATCCTTATGGGTACGATGGTTAAGAGGGTGCGGTCTGTTAAGAGCGGACTGACCGACGCCTGTACTAGCCTTCTAACAGGTTTTGAGGTGAGTGACACAATTATATAAAAAGAATGTCATAGTATAGACAATAGCCCCTGAGACTCTGTCTGGTGTTCGGAAAGAAAAGCCGAACAGAGGATCAAATAATATTCGCAGGAGACTAACTTGACATGTCCATATGAATAAGCAGGCATCATTGCTGGCTACGACCTCTCATGCTGCTGAGGTCTCTGGACTAAAGCAGAGTCTGGAGTGGACCGAGGAAGAGCTCGGCCGTGTGAAGAAACAGCTGGAAGACAATCAAGGTATGAAATAACCTTGTCTATATTTCAGGAAGGATGAATGATTTGTGCAGACTAAAGTGCTATGATATTTATTAGGAGCGGCGACCGAGGTGGAGACCCTCAAGAAGGCGCTAGCCGAGGCTAAGGAGAGAGCGGCCAAGGAACAAGCCACCCGTGAAAAGCATGAGGCCAGGGTTGGTGAGGTCCAATAGGAGCTCCCGGACACCGTGAAGAAATGTGAGTCCTTGGAGCGCAACATTGCGGATCAAGAGTCCGAACTTGCCAAGGCCCGCCAAAGCGCACATGATGCCCGGGTTGAAGCCCAGGGCGCCCTTTAGGAAGTCCAGGAGGCCAGAAAAATTGCGGCGGGTAAGGCTTTTATTATGCAGAGCAAATATGTGAAGAAAAGGTTCTTCTTACTGACCCGGATTTGGAGTTCTCCAGGGGAGTTTACGAATCTGCCGCACATTGTTTCAGACGCTGCGGAGTTCTTCCGGGCCGAAGAGGGGAGCTCCACGGAGAAGCTATTTCGGTCGCAATACCTTGCGCCAGAACATCCGGTGCCCTTTAGCGATCAGCTAAAACAGCTGGTCGAACTGCATAGGGTGGCCGAACTAGCCATGAAGGATAATCCGGCTATGGCCTGCCATACCCAGCAGCTACTTCGGGCTTGTGAAGCGGCTGGTCAATGTCTACCCTTGCTTGATGCCATCAAGCGGTCGGTCTGCATCGAAGGCGCGTGAATGGCCTTCGCTCGAGTCAAGATATAGTGGGTGAAGATGAACGCCGTGAAGCTTGCGACCGAGGGACAGCCTGCACGCAAGGAGCACCGCACACCCGAGCGGTATTTTGAAGATGTCCCGAAGAGATCCCGCATTGTAGAGGGGCAGTGTTCAAAAGACATTATCTTTGAATGAAGTCATTCATATTGTCCCTTCATGTATTATGAAACAGAGCCGTTATGTAATATAATGCCTATTTTTTAAAATTTTACCTCCTGTGCAGCCGTTTTGTTAATTCTGAGAGTTGGCCAGTCGTCGGCTTCAGCCTCCACGTAGGTAGTACGGGGGTGTTCAGGATGAATCTAAACACTCTTTATCCCAAAGTTTGGTCCTTAAAGGAGGTGTTTAGCGCAACGAACCAGGCAATCAAACTGTGTGGCTTTATCACCCTCACTTAGCCATAGGAGTTTGACAAATAGAAATGTAGGCACAACCCCTAGTTAGCATTTAATCCGGACTAGGGTGTTGTAGTCGCCTGATCGGTTAAAAACCGATTCATCGCATAATGCGTAAAAAAATAGCAAAAGATTTGTAACCTCTCGAACAGCTGACCGGCTCACGCCGCATCATGATAGTCAGTTTTCGGCTTTCTCTACTGAGGTGCTCATCAGGATAAACCAGGGCACAATCGCAGTAGTTCTCCCTTTACTACCCTAGCCGATATAGCGGAACGTAAGGTAGTAAGCACAGGAGCCGGGCAACTCAACTATTGACCAAAGACATGTCAGAGCCGATGCATATAATGCTAAAGTTCGGGGTGCCGAACTATATTGTAAAAAAGTGTTCTGACTTTGTTGCCGTATTATGGGGCGTAATGAAGCCCATGGCGAGTTAAGTCATACCAGAGTGTACTAGTGCAATTGATAAGAATATCAAGTAAATGAAGTAATAGGCTAATGTCGCAGAAATTGGGCCGCAAACTATTTTCCATTATAGTTTGATTAATACATCAAAGCATATTTGTACAAGTAGTGCGATAAGCAACAGGGCTATTTAACATGCCACGACCAAGGGAGAGCTGCGTGTGGGTCCTTAAAACAGGCATAACGATCGTGTAAAGAGACCACCTGGAAATTCCCTCATACATCAACGCTTCTTGCCGTCTTGGTGTATCCATCTCTTGATAGGTCCGACAATCAGGCCACCAGGAAAGGCCTGAAAAAAAAAGAAACCTGAAAAGAAAAAGAAAAAGTGAAAGTATGTGGGTCCAGGGGAGGTTGAGCCGTATTATGGACCACGATCTAGCTGTGCCTCCGTCTATGCCCATGGTATTTTGAGTGTGTAGTTATGTACGTGCGGTACGAATGCCGCCGTTTGGTCGGGACTAGGACGGAGGCTGAATTGCTAGTCAAACTCTTGCCGAGCCGGACTGTCCTGTTGCAGAGTAGTTCAGACTCGTTTGCCAGTGTCCGGGAGCTTGGTCGCCGAATTAAGGTTCTGCCTAAAAAGGCCGCTCTATGCTTCTACTGCGAGGGCAGCGGTGTGCTCCTCGGTACGGAGGGAGCGTTCCATGTTTCCATTGACTGTTATGACACCGCGTGGTCCGGGCATCTTGAGCTTGAGATAAGCGTAGTGTGGCACCGCATTGAATCGAGTGAATGCGGTTCGTCCGACTAGTGCATGATAGCCACCGTGGAAGGGGACAATATCGAAGATCAACTCTTCACTTTGGAAGTTGTCCGGGGATCCGAAGACCACCTCCAGTGTGATTAAGCCCGTACAGCAGGCCTCTACACCTGGTATGACTCCTTTAAAGGTGGTTTTTGTGGGCTTGATCCTTGAGGGATCAATACACATTTTGCGCACTGTATCCCGATAGAGCAGGTTCAGGCTGCTGCCACCGTCCATGAGGACTCGCGTAAGATGGAATCCATCAATGATTGGATCGAGGACTAGTGCGGCTGAAGCACCATGACATATACTGGTCGTATGGTCCCCGCAATCGAAGGTGATTGGGCAGGACGACCATGGGTTGAACTTTGGAGCGACTGGCTCCATCGCATAGATGTCCCTGAGTGCGTGCTTGCGCTCCCTCTTGGGGATATGGGTAGCATATATCATGTTCACCGTTTTAACCTGGGGGGAAACTTCTTCTATCCCCCTGTGTTCGGTGGCCAGGGCTCCTCGTCATCGTCCTTGCTTTGCGACCCCTTCTCCTTGTTCTCGGCATTTAACTTGCCGGCCTGTTTAAAAACCCAATAGTCTCTGTTGGTATGATTGGCTGGTTTATCAGTAGTGTCGTGGATTTGACATGGACGATCGAGTATGCGGTACAAGATGGACGAGCCCGGATTGTTTCTTTTATATGGTTTCTTCCGCTGACCGGACTTAGAGCCACTGAATCCGGCGTTGACCGCCGTGTCCTCGGTGTTGTCACCGTTGCTTCGACGCTTGTGTCTGTTGCATCAGGGCTTGTCGTTGCTATTTCTGGCTTCAGAAGTGCCAGGTTCGCTTGTATTGTTATTGCTACGGGCTAGCCAGCTATCCTCGCCCACGCAAAAGTGTCGGATTTAGGGTTCTGGCAGACTCTTGAGGTTCGAACACTCGGGTGCGCGCAGAGATTTCGCCCTCTACCTACCTGCTCCTCGCCGCCTCGCTAAGATCTAAACTACGGAAGGAACAACACAAGAGACACATAGTGTATACTGGTTCAGGCCACCATTGTGGTGTAATACCCTACTCCAGTGTGTGGTGTGGTGTATTGCCTCTTGGGCTGATGATGAACAATACAAGGAAGAACAGCCTCGTGAGGGCCTGTTCTTGGCTAGTGCGATGAACTACTAGGGGATTTCAATCGCTCTCTCTACTGGTTTCTTGGCGAGGATCCTATCTGTCTCTACCTTGGGGGTGGCTAGCCCTATTTATAGGCAAAGACCCTGGGCCTCTTCCGAAATATTGAGCGGGAAGGGCGCCAACAATTGGCCATTTTGAAGGGGAACATCTGGCCGAGCAGAGAGGCGAAAGGGCAAGTGCAAAGCGCCGCGGGCCCTAACAACTTGCGGCCTTGGGCGCTGCATGGCGGTTGATTGGACGTGGGCATCACTGTTCCACCACGCCTCCTTATTTTGTGCCATGCTTGGCGGACTTGTAGTCGCACACGGCCGCTCCCCTATTCGTCGCCCGAGCGTCCTCTGCCCTTCCTCCTCTCGAACTCCAGCTTCCGCTCTCAATCCAATATCGAACCCCCCCCCTTCTGCTGCCATGGCTCCGACGAAGAAGGGAAGAGGGAAGAAGCCCATGCCTCCGCCTCGCTCACCGGATGTGGGCCTTCAGCGGGCGTGAGGATCGTATGAGGCTCCAGGAAGAGGACCTGACGCCTGAAGCATTGAGGAAGGTGCTCTTGGTCTTGACTGGGGACCCCTCCCCCGGCAGCATCCGGCAAGGGGGGGCCTTGCTGTACCTCTGCCCGAATAGAAGCGACCTTGTGAATCAGATGCCCATCTTCGACGAATGGGGGCTGTGCCCCGATGGCCTCCAGGGGCCTCGCGAGAACCCAGTGGTGGTGGCCGCCCTTGCAGTCGGCCAAGGCGGCTCTTCCTCAAGTGGTGGAGCAGGGAGGCATGAGCCGCCGGAGGCCGAGGGGGCCCCCGCTGAGGTGAAAGCGCTGGGCGGTGCTCACGAGAGAGCTGCCCTGAGGCCCGTGCTGCTGTGGCTGAGGGCGGCGAGCGGATTCCCGTAGCGCCTGTGGCTGAGGCCCCCGAGGCCCCAGCTGCTCTTCTTGGTGAGGTGATCGGCAGCGCGCATCAGGCAGACGTCCCAAACGCGGGTCGCCTTGACGCTTCTTCCTCGCCGCAGGCTGACCCCTGCGCTCGACTCTTGGGTCGCTTCCGCATGGACTTCGAGGCCCTCCGGAAGAGAAGGGAGGCCCTGGGTGACGATTACCCTTGTCGCCTGCTAAAGCGTAGGAAGTACTTCGCCACCGATGAGTAAGCCTTCTCCCTTCCCAGCTCCTGATCCTTCCGTTGCTTTTCCTGATCCTGTGCTCCGCAGGGCCCTTCCCGCTGAGCTCACAGAGATGGCCGAGGAGCCATCCCCCTTGTCTCCGCCCTCTCCACCGCCTTCGAGCACTCCGAGCAACAGAGCCCTTACGGTGAGGCCGGTTGGAGAGACAAACCATCCTGAGGTGCATCGCGACCCTGCGCGCCTCGCGACCTTCTTTCGTGAGCCTTCTCGTGGCATAGCCAGCCTGCCATGGACTTCTCGTCTGGTCGTGGACCGTGATTGGCTGGGGTACTCCCTGCGCTCTTCATTTAGGGATGGACTGGCTCCTGGACGGGCTTCTGGCGAGGCGTGCCCGGTCGCCGCGAGGGCGCCAGCCCCCAGCCCCCTGCCCGGAGCGGGAGTGCTGATTCGTGCCCCCCGGCTCTCGCTTGGGGCAGATGATGGTGTGGAAGACGTACTCGAGCGTGCCCGGGAGCGTCGCGCTCTTTGCCAATGGTTTCTTCGAAGGGCGGCTGACGCGGTGAGCCTACTTGGTGAAGAGCTCGCTGATGAGGACGCGCGCCTTGAGGCCGAGGGCCTGCGCCTGGTTGCAGAGAGGCGTGAGCTGGAGGTGGCTGTCGCCCTCACGCGCCATCAGCGCGATCTTGACGATGAGGAGGCCAAGGCGTCGCTGGCGGCCTCTCGGGAGGTCCGTTTCCGGGCCGTCGAGGAGGCTCGGGAAGCTGACCGACGTCGAGAGGTGACGGAGGAGCGGGCGCGGGAACTCCTGGCCCGGTGCCGCTCACTGGAGGAGCAGGTGGAGCTGCGCGAGGTGGCCCTCGCGTCGATGAAGGTGGCTTCAGGCGACCCAGCAGAGCTCCAGAAGCATGAGGAGGCACTGACGCTGGAGGCCGCTGAACGCACACGCGAGTATGAACGCCTGTAGACAAGGGAGTGCTTGGTGATGCAGGCGGAGGATGATGTCGCTGCGCGGGAAGCCCGTGTCCTAGAGGAGGTCGGACGTCGGGTGGCGACGGTGCGCTTGAACCTCGAGCGCGAGTTCGAGGAGAGGCTGGGGTTGATCCGGACCGAGGCTGAAGGTAGGACCGCTGTCTTGGGGTCAAGATGGAGGAAGCGACGCGGCGGGTCGATGCTTTGCGGGCCGCACTTGAGGTGGCGCAGGGGGAGTTAACTACCTCCCATGCCGAGGTGCTCCTCCTTCGCCAACGGGTGGACGAGGCTGACGCCGTCGCGCGCCAGAATGCGGACAAGATACGCCAGCGGTGGGTCCTGGAGCGTGAGCACGGCCCCATGCTCACCACGCTTCGGGAGAGAGCCAACACAGCCTTGGGTAACATCTGCGAGGCGGCTGTTGGCGAGCCGCACGCAGTTAACTACGCGAACAACCTTCAGTTCTTCACCGACGTGGTGACGTAGCTGGAGGCACGGTCGGTCAGAGCCGACAGGTTGGTGGAGGAGAGGAGCCGCGCCCTGCTCGGGTGCGCCTTTTCTCGCGTCTTCAGCCACCTCCGGAACATGGATCCCCACTTCGACTTCGACGCTGCCATCGCCCCAGTCCCCCAGGCCGTCCAGGACGACCTGTCGCACTGGGTGGAAGACAACGTGGACGCTCTCGTCAGGGCCTTCGCTTCAGATAATGATGATGCGATCATGGCCGCCGATGAGGGAAGCATGGTGAACGGTCCTGACGCCGCTGATGGCAACGCAGAGGGCGATGGCGAGGCCAGCGACGCCAGCGACAGTTCGGGCGGTGCTCCTGAGGATGCATTGGAGGATTTATCCAACTGACCACGTATCGTTCCTGTCTCCTTACCCTGCATGAATCGAACTCAGGTTTTGACCTAATGGTTGTAAGAGCATTTTGGGAGGGGGTGCCCCTCATGTAAAACTCATGTTCTGCGTACTAGTGGATGCTACATCACCCGTACGCCCGCGCCAAGTGGTTGGCTAGGCGACGAGCTGGCTGGCTAGTTTACCTTTATCCCGTGCGGGCCCTGAGATAGCTTGTGGGAGGCTGTGGTGTCTCGAGTGTCTCTTGATCGAATCCATAGGATCTGCAGTAGAAGCCTCCTGAGAGGATACGACGGCGGTAGTCTGGGCTGCACGCAAGCTAGGCCAGACCCGGCTCACGAGGGGCTCACGAGGGGAGGCAGCTGAAGCGAAGAGGTAACCGAAACACGAGAGATTGCTCGAACGAGACTAAGCACCCCTTCTCCAAACACACGCAAATCTCAAATTCGAGTCCAACTTAAATCCAATGGGGGAAAGCAACAACCAAGGGAAAAGCAATGAAAGCAGAAAAAGGCCGCGTCCGGCACCTAGTCTAGTCTTGGACGTCTTCTCACCAGCGCGGAGCTAAGTGCTGGCACTGGGCGTGGGAGGGAGCCCCAGGGCCTGAGGCCGGCACCCCTGAGACTCCGGGGCGTGTACAGCCCCACTCATTATTATGTGAGAGTGTCACGGGGCGACGAGCTTCATAGGCACTGGGCCTTCTTCACAGGTATCGGCCTTGCTTCATATCGCCAGATGAGGGCCCCGCCTTGCGCCACACTCTAGTGCCATCAACAACGACCGGAAACCAGGACGCCGCCGATGGGGTAGAGCGGTCGCCAGCGGTTCCCCCGACGACCACGGGTCGTCCGCCAGGGGCAGGCCCTTAGGCACCTCCCCAGCAGAGGGCCTACCTCCTGAGAACGCCTTGCTCCGAACGCCGCGGTGGTGATGCCGGATCCCGGCCCCTCTCCTGCAGCCCCCGATGCCCTCCTCCTGAGGGGTAGGAGACTGCGGGAGCGGGGCAGTTGCTCGCTGCAGCGACCTGCACCTCCTACGATCCATGATTATCGTATGTCTGCTCCTGAGGAATTAACGGTACCCGATAATCGTCGCTTCCAGAGTGGCCGGTGGGGCCGTCCCGTGGCTCCTGGAGGAGCTCAGCTTCTGGCGCCTCGTCCCCCAGCTTGGGCTTAGGAGCGAGCCTTGTTCGCCCTCATGCGGGTGCACTTGGTCCGTCATGTGGAGCACGTATTCTTCTGGGGCCGTCATCCCGAAGGCCGCGCCATAGTGCTCCGCGTGCCATGCAGCTCTGCTTGATGTGCCCACCTGGGGGTGGTAGCGCGGCGGCCCACTGGGGCCGTGGGTCGCAACGAGTCCTTCTTCGCTGGCCGGGAGCGGAGTCAGCGCGGCCGCTGGCCCGGTGCTGATAGCTTCACTGGTGTTGGAGTAGCCTTGGAGCCTGCGGGCTCGCGTGGAGCCCCCGCGCAGGCTGCCCTGGACCTGAGATGGTAGCTGCGTG
The DNA here is from genome assembly GCA_963921465.1 of Triticum timopheevii. Classification (NCBI taxonomy): domain Eukaryota; kingdom Viridiplantae; phylum Streptophyta; class Magnoliopsida; order Poales; family Poaceae; genus Triticum; species Triticum timopheevii. The sequence continues at coordinate 183,746,878 of OY997262.1, forward strand.
CAGAAGGGGTGAGCCCTCGAGGCGGCAAAGCCCAGAAGCTCTGCCACCCACTCCAGCAGCACGTCGCAGCCGCCCTCCAGCAGCCTGCACTGCAGTAACTCTCGGGCCACCGTGAGCGCGGCCCTTGAGTTCGCCTACTCCCGGCGGGTGTACGATGTCGTGGTCGCGGCGTGGTTGGAGGCCCTTGCTGCCAACCGTGCCTGCCACGGTGTGAGAGCTGTCGGAGCCTGTCCGTGTCGCCCAAGGCCCGCAGCGCCCTGCGGACCGCGAGCTGCCTGGGGCATGGGGTCGCCCGGGGCGAGCGGCTCTACACGGGCGTGCCAAGCCGCCCAGGGATCAGGGTTGCCCGCCTGGTCGCCGGACATTGTGATGATGATGCGACGGGAAGCGAAGTGGTAGAAGGTGGATCCCGGCGCACCCCTACTTGGCGCGCCAAATGTCGGATTTAGGGTTCCAACAGACCCTTGAGGTTTGAACACTGGGGTGCACGCGGAGATTTCGCCCTCTACCTACCTGCTCCTCGCCGCCTCGCTAAGATCTAAACTACGGAAGTAACAACACAAGAGACACAGAGTTTATACTGGTTCAGGTCACCATTGTGGTGTAATACCCTACTCCAGTGTGTGGTGTGGTGGATTGCCTCTTGGGCTGATGATGAACAATACAAGGAAGAACAGCCTCGTGAGGGCCTGTTCTTGGCTGGTGCGATGAACTACTAGGGGAGTTCAGTCGCTCTCTCTACTGGTTTCTTGGCGAGGATCATGTCTGTCTCTACCTTGGGGGTGGCTAGCCCTATTTATAGGCAAAGGCCCTGGGCCTCTTCCCAAATATTGAGCGGGAAGGGCGCCAACAATTGGCCATTTTGAAGGGGAACATCAGGTACACTTATCCTGACTAAAGTTGGTCCTCGCCTTTCAAAGGCTCTGGTGGTGATGCCTTCTTGGGCTCCACAATGACTTCCTTCCTGCCGTTGGGCTGGTCTTGGTCTTGTTGCATCGAAATGGATACCTTTGCTTGATGCTCTCGCCTGCGCTTGCTCCCTTTGCACCAAAGAGGAAATGAGGACACTGCGCGGGCTGGCGCCCGACTGGCGCCCTTGGTCGTCATGGCTTGTGTCATGGGCACCTCGTGAGGTACCCCGCCTTGATCTCTCCGCCTCCTCGTGAGCCAGCCTGATGAGGCCGTGCCTGAGGAAGCTCCTGGTCGTCCGCCCCGCGAGGCTTGGCCCCTCGCGAGGGTCTTGAGCTCGTGTTGGTGAAGATGGGCCGTGCTGGGCCCCCTTTGAACCACGCCGCAGGCCGCAGGCAGGCAAGTATGGGGACCCCCGTTCCCAGAACGCCGACAAAAAGCGGGTCATAAGCGTCGTGAGGGCTGCCATAGACTTCGGCTTTTCTTGGCCGAGGTATCGGGCGAGCCATTCATCACGGATGCTATGTTTAAAGGCCGCTAGCGCTTCGGCATCCGGACAGTCGATGATCTGGTTCTTTTTAGTTAAGAACCTAGTCCAGAATTTCCTGGCTGACTCTCCGGGCTATTGAACTATCTGACTTAAGTCGTCGGCATCCGGAGGTCGGACATATGTACCCTGGAAGTTGTCGAGGAAGGCGTCTTCCAAGTCTTCCCAGCTGCCAATCGAGTTTTCGGGCAAACTGTTGAACCAGTGCCGAGCAGGTCCCTTGAGTTTTAGCGGGAGGTATTTGATGGTGTGAAGATCATCACCACGGGCCATATGAATATGGAGGAGAAAATCCTCAATCCATACCGCGGGGTCCGTTGTCCCATCATATGATTCGATGTTCACGGGTTTAAACCCTTCCGGGAATTCATGCTCCATTACGTCATCAGTGAAGCAAAGGGGGTGTGCGGCGCCTCTATATTGGGCCAAGTCGCGACGTGCTCAGATGGAGTTCGTCTGTGGTTTTCGTCCCGGGCGTGGTTATGTTTGTCACGTCCGGCCGGATGGCCATCTTCGCGCATCGGGGCACGCCCCCGCGATCCTTAGATCGATCTGGTCTGACCTGCTCTGTTTTCCAGGTCATGTCGCAGGTCATACGTGTATCCCTGAGCTGTTGTGTCTCTGTTTTTATGGTGAGGTAGTGTGGGCTGGTGTTCGGCTTGAGTTGCCACTTTGTCTCAGCCATGTGGTGGTCGGTCAGCCGCATTACGCGCTGGTAGGACGGGCTCCAGCGCCTTGTCATTGAATAGGGGTAACAATTTGCGTTTCGGGTAACTTTTGGTTGGGTTCTCAAGGTCGTATTCCTCGGCTGCCAGGACATTAGTCCATCTGTCATTGAGTAGTTCTTGATCAGCTTGAAGCTGCTGTTGCTTATTTTTCAGGCTCCTTGCAGTGGCTATTAGCCGGCGCTTAAAGCGCTTCTGATCGACGGGCTCTTCAGGCATGATAAAGTCTTCGTCGCCGAGGCTGGCCTCATCCTCGGAGGGTGGAAGATAATTACTGTCCTCCGAGTTTTTGTTAACAGCCTGTTCATTAGGGCTGACTCGCCCATCCTCCCGTTCATCCTGTTCGGAAGTTGGCTCAACGGGGTCTTTGTTGTCTTTTGCATCATCTGGAGTATTATTTTCTCCTGTGCCGGTATTGCTGTTTTTTCCACAGCGTGGTTTAGAGCGGCGCCGCTGACGTCGGTGCTTTGGCTGTATCTCAGGAGGCTTATCCTTGACTGGATCCTTTTCATTGTCGTCGTTGTTCTCTTTGGGTGTATCCACCATGTATACGTCAGACGAGGAGGTGGCTGTCTAGCGCCCTGTAAGCGGTGGTTTTTGTGCCTGCTCTTCTCCAACATCGTCGTCCATACCGTCGATGTCTTCGGAGCCGTAATCGAGCATGTCAGTTAAGTCTTCGACAGTGGCTATAAAGTGGGCGGTGGGTGGGAAGCGGAATTCTCCGCAATCAGCTTCCAATCCAAATCGGATATAGTTCGGCTGAGAGTCCCCTGATGAGGAGAGGGCTTTTAATGAGTTTAGCACATCGCCTACAGGTGAGTGCTGGAAGATGTCCACGGAGCTGAATTCAACGATCGACGCCTGATTAGGTTCGATGGGCGCGGATGCACGCGGTTCGGAACCTATGGGCGGAGACAAATCCGAGGTTCCGGTGACACAGGCCCCGCTCGAGGTTGGATCTGTGTGCTGCTCTAACGCTGTTGAGTCTGTGGCCTCGCGACGGGGTTGAGCTTCCCGTCCTCGGACGGCGCAATCTGCTCCGGATCCAGGGCCAGAGCAGTTACAGGCGCCATCTCCTAGGCATGGTCTGATGACAGATTTAGGTCATGTTCATCGTGGTGGCAGGGAGCGGCTGCCATGGGCTCGAATCCGTCGAAGATCAAGTCTCCGTGAATATCAGCAACGTAATTCAAGCTTCCAAACCTGACCTGATGGCCAGGGGCATAGCTGTCGATCTGCTCTAGATGGCCAAGCGAGTTGGCCCGCAGTGCAAAGCCGCTAAATACGAAGATCTGTCCGGGGAAGAACCCCTCCTGGACTACATTGTTGTATATGATTGACGGAGCCATCAAACCTTTTGGTGACGACGCAGCGGAACTCTCAATGAAAGCACCAATGTCGGTGTCAAAACCGGCGGATCTCGGGTAGGGGGTCCCGAACTGTGCGTCTAGGGCTGATGGTAACAGGAGGCGGGGGACACAATGTTTACCCAGGTTCAGGCCCTCTCTATGGAGGTAATACCCTACTTCCTGCTTGATTGATCTTGATGAATATGAGTATTACAAGAGTTGATCTACCACGAGATCATAATGGCTAAAACCCTAGAAGTCTAGCCTGTATGACTACACTACAAGAAATATGTCAACTTATGACCTTCTGTCAGTGACCCTCGAAGAATTGGTCATAAATTTATAACCATTTTAGACCAATTGGTCAAAAGCTGTTCAGGGGGCTCCAAACCCTAAACCATTGCGACCATTTTGGTCAGAAAAGTCGTAATTTCCTTACACGAAATTGTCACAAAGCAAACAGTGCTAGCCCGCTGCCTTATTTCTAGTTGTTAATGACCAATATAGATGCTCATAGCCTTGTAGATTGTGGTGGGTTGTGATGACTAGGCGCCATCTCATTAGTTTTGCCTATGTGTCATGTCCATGTGGCAGTTTTTGCCCTAGGTTCTGAAGCAACCTATATTTCTATCATTCCCAAAATTCCCAAAAAAATCTCATAAATTCTTTGGGGCATATCTTCATCAAATATGTAAAAATCCTTCCTTGCCTAGTTCAAAACTAATTCAACAATATTCATTTTCCTATTCTGTTCACAACGACACTTTATGAAGGAAGTGCTATTTTTATATTCTTGATTGCCCACGGAATTTTTGGGCACTCTTTCCTATCCAAATTATTACCGCATGACAAAATTCAGCTCCATTTTCCTAGCAAATCTTCCTCGGCAAATTTCCAAAGTTTTTGTCCACCTAGAAGCATTGTGAAGGAAGTACCTTTTTTATATCTCTAAATGACATGAAATTTATATAGTTCCTTCATATGCCCAAATTATCACCCTCCTCCAAATTGTAGCTCAGTCAAATCATCTATGTGAGCCCAGGTTCAATTTATATTTTATGGCCAAATTGGCACATTGCAAAGCAAGTGTTATATAGACCCCTCCTATTACCCTCAAACTTTTTGGACACTCTTCCATACCCAAATCATTTCCACATGATAATATTCAGCTCAATTTTCCTAGTAAATCTTTCTCAGGAAATTTCCAAAGTTTCTACCTCAAGAGAAGCTTTGTGAAGTAAGTACTAGCTAGGCTTACCCAAATGATCTGAAAATTTACCAGCGCATGACCATACCTATGTAACTTACCTACACCAATTTTTAGCTTATTTCATTCATCCAATCTCTCTCACTAGTTTTCCCTAGTTTTTGTCCACAGAAGAGCATTGTGAAGGAAGTACTACTTTGGCATGTCAAAATGATATCAATTTTCTACAATGCTTTCCTATTCCCAAATAACCATCCTCCACCAAATTTCAGCTCAATCCATTCATTATTTTGAGCCCAGCTTCAACATTCATATTTTTGTCCAGTGTGGTACTTTGCAAAGCAAGTACCACCTAGGCTCCTCCGTTTGAGGTGAAAATTTGTGAATACATTCTCCTTAGTAGATGATCATCCTCGGCCAAAACTCACGCCCATTGGCCATGTGCATTTCCCGTACCGCAAATCAAACACTTGGCTGCTTATTCATGTTTGAGCATCGATCGGTCTCCTCGTGAGAATCTTATGTTGTGATTTTCTTCCTAGCACCTACCTAGGGAGTGCCCAACCCACTAGACATGCCTAGGCCGCACATAACACATGGCAACGCCACGGTCATGCGGTGACCACACGGCGGGCATGCGAGCTTACGCGCTCTAGAGTTGGGGCCCTCGGCCACTATCCAAACCTCGATGTCTCGCCATCAAACCATGTATTTCTGATTAAATAGATAATTATTTACCTAGAAATGATTTTTGGAAAAAATAAAGAGCAAACTATGAGGCAGGTGCAGTTCAAATTTGACCCGCTTCCAACTGAATCAACGGGAATTTGTCTTTTTCACCAGAGGTGGATCAAAAATTTTGACACCCAACCATTTTGTCAATTGTGCATTAAATATGGCCTAGTATTTTATAAAATTTATTAGGTCCAATTTTGCAACAAATATATGGTAGGTCCTTCACAAAAAAACTCATTTCAGGCACTCAGAAAATGGAAAATGATTTTTTCATCCAAAGAAAATGAAAACTTCCTTAGGAAACATTGTTTGCCATTCCAATATGCACCCTTGTGCACAATATGAGATCATTTGGACAAACTATGCCATGAATGTGGCCATAAGATTGATCATTTGGTTTGAAAGCCATGAATCTTCACACTTGATAGCTCATTTTTGAGAAAACTTTTTTAAAATAATTACCGTATTACAAGTTTATTATTTTTCCTGGAAACTTGGTCACATATAATGACATAATGCAAAGGTTTTCCAACTTTTTGATTTTTTTTGAATTTTTTATGCCCGTTTCAAAATGCGGTCAAAACGGCGGGCTTGACCGTTCCTAGCTAGTGGTTGAATCTTGGAAAACTTTTGATGTTTCTCTGATTAAATAGATACTTATGTACCTAGAAATGATTTTTGGAAAAAATAAATAGCAAACTATGAGGCAGCTGCAGTTCAAATTTGACCCGCTTCCAACTGAATCGGCGGGAATTTGTCTTTTTCACCAGAGGTGGATCAAAACTTTTGGCACCCAACCATTTTTTCAATTGTGCATTAAATATGGTCTAGTATTTTATAAAAATGATTTGGTACAATTTTGCAACAAATATATGGTGGGTCCTTCACAAAAAAACCTCATTTCGGGCACTCGAAAAATGGAAAATGAATTTTCCGTGCAAAGAAAATGAAAACTCCCTTTGGCAACATTGCTTGGAATTATAAGATGCACCCTTGTGCACAATATGAGATCATTTGAACAAACTATGCCATGAATGTGACCATAAGATTGATCATTTGGCTTGGAAGCCATTGATCTCCACATGTGATAGCTCGTTTCTGAGAACACTTTTTTAAAATAATCGCCGTATTACAAGTTTGTTATTTTTTCTGGGAATTTGGCCACATATAATGACACAATGCGAAGGTTTCCCAATTTTTTGATTTTTTTTGAATTTTTTATGCCCGTTTCAAAATGCGGTCAAAACAGCGGGAATGACCGTTCCTAGCTAGTGGTTGAATCTTGGAATTTTTTGGTGTTTCTCTGATTAAATAGATACTTCTGTACCTAGAAATGATTATTGGAAAAAATAAATAGCAAACTACAAGGCAGCTACAGTTCAAATTTGACCCGCTTCCAGCTGAATTGGCGGAAATTTGTCTTTTTTACGAGAGGTGGATCAAAACTTTTTACACCCAACCATTTGGTCAATTGTGCATTAAATATGGCCTACTATTTTATAAAAATGATTTGTTCCAATTTTGCAACAATTATTTGGTAGGTTCTTCACAAAAAAACCATTTTTGCCACAAGAAAAATGATTAAAAATATATAGAAAGATAAAAAATGCATGGAAATCGGTGATCATCCATAAAGTGGGGTCTAACTCGAGTGAAAATTTTGGTTGTGGCATTTTGCAAATCTTTTGAGAGTTGCTTCACAAAATTCCCCTAGTTTTAGTACTAACAAACTATTTTAAATCACAAAATTTCTGAACCAATCAGGGCTCTTCTCACGGATCACCCCACTATAGTCGATCTAAACCATCCGCATCCGAAGGATCCAACGTCTATCATTCACCTCTCAGGTCATAGCGACCCAACCCAAACCCTAGCAGCAACCCAATCCCCTCTCCCCCTCTCGCGCCGCCGCCTGTCTCTCCCCCTCTCCCCGATCCAGATCTCTCCGTCGCCGCCCAAACCCAATCCCCAACCCAATCTCCTGAGTGCAGTGCCGCGCCCCTACTTTGTCCCTCTGCATCGCCCGCATCACCCGCCACCATGGCCTCCTGCGTCGCCGGATCAAGGTACCACCACCGTGCGGGCCCCGACCCCACACCCCACGGCGGCCGGAGACGATGGCGGGGAAGGGCTCGGTCCCCTGCCGAATCCTCCTCCCTCCATGCCCGCACGTCTCGACCCCATCGACCCAACGCCCAGGCCCAGCACGTGCTGCCGCCATGGACTCCACCGCGGGGACGGATCTGGGGAAGATCGTGAGCATGTTCTACTAGGCCGAGGACGGGGAGCACAGCCGCCACCTCCTCGCGCTGCTCGCCACCTCCCTCACCGTGCTCGACGCCATGCAAGGTTCGCCTCTCTCTCCTCCTCCTAGTCTCTCTCTGTTGCTTGGTTTGATTTTGCTGATGCAGTTTCCTTCCTCCCCTCCCTAATGCATGCGCGCAGGTGCACAGCCAAGTAGGAGGGGTCCAGATCCTGGCCTCACCAAGATCAATCGTCGCTAGAACTCGGGGGGACAAGATGGACGTGCCTCTGCTGGTCCCCGAGCTCCCTCCTCTCGATTCTTCCTTGTGCTACTCAGGGCCACTCAGTCCGACTCTGCAGACATAGGTGAGCCACTACCTTCCCCTCCTTTGTTTTCTCCAGTGCTCTTTCTGTCCATGTCCGGCCATCGAGCCCTGTTCTTTGTGTTATGTCAAGCTTCTGTTCGACAGAATGCCTGTAAGCTGCTGCTAATCACTTGCACTTGCTAGCTGCTGCTAGTGGTCTCATGTTCCTGAAAACTAACAAGAGTGGTCTTACTGAAAACTGACAATCTCAAGTCCAAATTTGATTGGGTGCTCTACCAGCCATTGTTCCTCTTTCTGGTCTAGTACAGACACTACAAACCTGTTTTTTAGCTACTGCGGCATTTCTTGAAATGATTTTTATTCTAAGCATTTTTGTCATACTCAATAAGCTAGTTCCTGAATCAAATTTGTTAATGAAATGTTTCTGTAGCATGCTATAGTTAATTAGTTGGCAAGTCTGATGTCCATTCGCCTGATTCCGTCGCCTGATTCCAGACGCCTCCTCTGTTTTTTGCAGGTCTGGCAGCACCGCTGCGTCGACGAAGAAGGTGGTGACCGCAGCGGCGAGCGGCGCGAGTTGGTGGCTGCGGGACTCGACGGCACGGCTCATATATGTGCTTTTGACTAATCCAGCTTTTGGTCTAGCTGGGCATTACTTTTTGTTAATTAGCTTTCGGCTCATATATGTGCTCTCTATGATACTGATGGTTCCCTAGCTAATAATATGATGATTTAATCCCCTAAGTATTGATGCATCCCATATCACCATGGCTATTGTTTGCTGTCAAGATTTGCTTAGCCTGAATACATGGTTATGTTTTTGTGTACTGCTATCCTGTTGTCTCTGTTGGATGGACAGCATCCCAGTACAAGTACTTGCTAGGTTTTACCTGTTCATGCAAATCTTGTTGTGTGTTGCAAGTCGTTTTAGTACTACCTAATTAAGTCATCTACTGTCATGTGCCTGCGCAATGTTTCCTCCTTATATCACCTTTAATCCAAGGCAAAATCTGGACCAGCGAGTACCTATTGCACTAATGGGTGATTAGTACGCTGACAGAGATATTTGGAAATAGGAATTCTAAAGCGCATACTATTCAGAGCAGAACGGTAATTTCCTTAATGAAGTAGGTGACTGTAATTTGTATAATAACCACACAGGCTACTTTAATTAATGTTTCCACTTTTCTTTGATGAAATGGTTTAGTTTTGATTAATAACTCATTGGATTTTAAATATGGTAGTAAGAAGTTGCAACAGCGCTATGTGGCGTTTGCACAAATTCCTTGATTTTCTAGCATAGCAGGTGCTGGGACTTGTCAAACAAGAGCTTAGTTTCCATAGAAGTATACTCAGTTATATGAGATACTTGGTTGGCATAGTAAACCAAACCATGTTACTGATAATTTTTTTGTTCTTTCTCAGGACTGCTCCCGTGTGGTGGCCTCCTTGAGACTTGGCACTTAGCAGCATAATCTAATTAATTATACTAATTTTTGTGTTCTTCCAGAATCTTGGCACTTTGCTTGTCTATGGATCATCTTCCACTTGAGAGCTGGCAGGAGGTCATTATTCCGTTGCTGCCTCATCACTTACCTCCAGTTCTGAATTTGTGTGATAAATGCTTTTGAATTCCAATGACAAGTGCTACTGAAAATTTTATGTTCTTGTTCCTTTAATACGCATGTTCATGAATAATCGCTTCAGTTATTTGTTCTTCTGAAAACTTCAGTATGCAAGTACCTATTCATGGTACAGCAAGTATCAGTTCTTGAGCATTTGCACAGTTTTCATTATTTGTTCTTCTGAAAATTTGCTCTAGTGTGAATCATAGTAGTATGCACTAGCAGCAATCTGTCAATGTTTGATTCAAGCTTACTCTCATTATAATGTATTGTGTAGTTGTTGTTTCAAACTGTTTTGCTACAAGTACCATAATTTGCATTGAAGATATTATATTCTGTTGCTGTATCATTGTTTAATAAAACCATAGCATGATGCTCACATGAGATATCCACATGTTTCTGTGTTGTTTCTTTCCAGCATGATGCTCTCGTTATAATGTATTCTGTTGCTGTTTTGCTACAAGCTGTGTGTTGATTTGATAACAGGAGTTTCCTTGTCCTGGTCCTATACTGCATTTTGACTCCTATGTTTCAACTTTGATGTTGTTTCAACTTTGAACTGCTTCTGCATATGGCCTATACTACAATTGAGATTTAAATTTGTGGTTGTTCCTCTTTTACAGATGCTCAAGTGTGAAGTGTGAAGCAAGTGTGAAGCCGTGAAGTGTGAAGCCGTCAAGTTCTACTTAGTGAAGAGTAGCATATTGTTAGCATATATGTGTTGTAAAGATTGTAATAGATTTATTTAGTGGTATATTTGATGAAATTTATGTGTTCTTTTTTATTATGTATGTGATCTGAAAACTTGTGAAATGGAAACTTGACCAATGGGTCCACTTATGAAAATAATCTGTCAAATTTGTACATTTCTGATATGTGGGACCAATTTGAGAGATGATCATGACAAGTGGGACCATCTGACTAGTGGGACCAACTTGAATATATAATGGCTGAAAATAGAAAAGCATTAAATAATAAAAGGCCACGGGCCAACAATAAAAAAGGCTACAACGTTGGGCTTGGCCCATGAAGCCGACCAGAATTAACAAGGAAAAAATCCTAAAAGGCTGAATTAATTGGCTCGGCCCATGTAGAAAACCGAATTGGACCGGGCTGAATCTTGTGCCACATCAGCTTGCCACGCTGGATGCCTACGTGGCCTGGGGAGGTTGCTAGTGACCAAAACGCCATAGTAGACATATTTTGGTCATAAACGTCTACGACCTTCTCACAGAGAAGGTCGCTATAGTTAGTTTACGACCGCCAGTTTTTGACCTTCTGTTTTTGGTCACAAAAAGGTCGTAAATGGAAATTTGTGACCTTTCAGTGACCAATAGTCAAGGTCACAAGTTGACATATTTCTTGTAGTGTTATGATTGCCTCTACGGACTAAGCCCTCCGGTTTATATAGACACTGGAGGGGACTAGGATTGTACAAAGTCAGTTACAGAGAAAGGAATCTTCAGATACGGGCGCCAAGCTTGCCTTCCACGCCAAGGAGAGTCCCATCCGGACACGGGAGAGAGTCTTTTGTCTTGTATCTTCACGGCCCAACAATCCGGCCCACGCTACATAGTCCGGCCGTCCGAGGACCCCTTAATCCAGGACTCCCTCAGACGCCTTCTAACTAAAGTTAACTCTTCTCCAGTCCCTTTTCCATCAATCTTAAATTTACTAAACAAAGAATCAATAATAGAAACACCAATCATTTTAAGATCTTCATCACTTTTATGATAGTAATCACTAGAAAATGCTCTTTCTAAAAATTCTCTTTTAGCTCTAAGCATAGCGGTTCTTTTCTTACTTTCATCCATATAAACATAAAGAGCTTTAATTGATTCTTCAACTGTAGGTACAAAATTTTTCATCTTGAGAGTTTCTACATCATGAGAAATTCTATCAACACTTCTAGACAAATCATCAATTTTATTCAACTTTTCTTCTATGGAAGTGTTGAAAGCCTTTTGTGTATTGATGAATTCTTTAATATTGCTCTCAAGATCAGAGGTGTTTCTATTATTATTATAGGTGGGATTACCATAGGAATTACCATAATTATTAGAGGAATTACTAGGAAAAGGCCTAGGATTAAAATTACCTCTATAAGCATTGTTATTGAAATTATTTCACGAGACAAAATTCACATCTATGGCATCACTATTTTGCTCATTCATAGTAGACAAAGGCACATCATTTAAATCAATACGAGCACTTTTATTAGCAACCAACTTCATAAGAACATCAACTTTTTCACTTAAATAATTTATTTCTTCTACCGAATTGACTTTTTTACTAGTAGGAGCTCTTTTGTTATGCGATTGCGAGTAATTTGCCATAATATTTTCTCGCAATTTAGTAGCTTCACCCAAAGTAATTTACATAAAATTACCCCCCGCGGCGGAGTCTAAAAGATTACGAGAAACAAAATTCAATCCCGCATAAAATTTTTGTATGATCATCCAAAGATTTAACCCATGAGTTGGGCAATTCCTTAGCATCAATTTCATCCTTTCCCAAGATTGTACAACATGCTCATGTTCAAGTTGCTTGAAATTCATGATCTGGGTTCTAAGGGAAATAAGTTTTGCAGGCGGAAAATACTTAGCGATAAAAGCATCTTTGCACTTGTTCCAAGAATCGATACTATTGCGAGGCAAAGAAGAAAATCAAAATTTTGCACGATCTCGCAAAGAAAACGGAAATAATTTCAACTTCACAACATCATTGTCCACATCTTTTTTCTTTTGCATATCGCATAATTCCACAAATGTGTTAAGATGGGACGCGCCATCCTCATTAGGAGTACCGGCAAATTGATCTTTCATGAGAAGATTCAGCAAAGAAGTATTAATATCACAAGACTCCACACTAGTGGCAGGAGGAGCAATCGGAGTGCTAATAAAATCTTTGTTGTTGGTATTTGAGAAATCACACAACTTGGCGTTCTCTTGAGTCATGATGACTACGCAACAAGATTGCACTAAAAATAGATCTCACGAGAAAATGGCGAATGAAAAAGAGGGCGAATAAAATGGCAAATTTTTGGAAGTGGGGGATAGGAAAACGAGAGGCAAATGGAAATTAATGTAAATTGCGAGGAGATGAGATTTGTGATTAGAAACTTGGTTTATGTTGAAGATCCTCCCCGGCAACGGCGTGAAAAATTCCTTTTGATGTCTGCTAGAACTACGTCGGTATTTCTCCAAAGAGGAAGGGATGATGCAGTATAGCGATGGTAGGTATTTCCCTCAGTGATGATACCAAGGTTATCGAACCAGTAGGAGAACCTCCTCACACCATGTAAACAACACCTGCACAAAAATAACAAATACTCGCAACCCGACGTGTTAAAGGGGTTGTCAATACCTTTCGGGTACAACGCCTCAAGATAGGCAAATAACGTGAGGTAAAAGTGGTAGCCAGGATAAATAGATCGCGGAATAAATAAATTGCAGCAAGGTATTTTTGTATTTTGGGTTTAATAGATCTGAAAATAAATGCAAAGCAAAATAGATCGCAAAGGCAAATATGATGAGAAGAGACACGTGGGCCATAGGTTTCACAAGTGGCTTCTCTCGAGAAAAATTGTAAACAGTGGGAAAACAATTATTGTTGGGAAATTGATAGAACTTCAAATAATCATGATGATATCCAGGCAATGATCATTATATAGGCATCACGTCCAAGCTTAGTATATCGACTCCTGCCTGCATCTACTACTATTACTCCACACATCAACCGCTATCCAGCATGCATCTAGTGTATTAAGTTCATGAAGAAACAGAGTAATGCAATAAGAACTATGACATGCTATAGACGATATCCATTATCTATTGCAGATATATAGATCCCATCTTGTTATCCTTAGTAGCAACGATACATACGTGCCGATTACCCTTCTGTCACTCGGATTAAGCACCGTAAGATCGAACCCACTACAAAGCACCTCTTCCCATTGAATAGATCAAGTTGGCCAAACAAAACCCAAATATCGGAGAATAAATACGAGGATATAAGCAATCATGCATATAAGAGATCAAAGAAGACTCAAATAACTTTCATGGATAAAAACGTAGATCTGGTCATCAACTCAAAGTTCATCGGATCCCAACAAACACACCACAAAAAGACTTACATCATATAGATCTCCAAGAGACCATTGTATTGATAATAAAGAGAGAGAGAGAGAGAGAGAGAGAGAGAGAGAGAGAGAGAGATGAAGCCATTTAGCTACTAACTATGGACCCATAGGTCTACAAAGAACTACTCACGCATCATCGGAGAGGCACCAATGGAAGTGGTGAACCCCTCCATGACGGTGTCTAGTTTGGATCTGGTGGTTCTGGACTCTACGACGGCTAGAATTTATTTTCATCGACTCCCCTAGGGTTTCTAGAATATTAGGATATTTATAGAGCAAAGAGGCGGTTCAAGGGGCACCCTGATAACCCACAAGTATAGGGGATCACAACAGTTTTGAGGGTAGAGTATTCAACCCAAATTTATTGATTCGACACAAGGGGAGCCAAAGAATATTCTCAAGTATTAGCAGTTGAGTTGTCAATTCAACCACACCTGGATAACTTAGTATCTGCAGCAAAGTATTTAGTAGCAAAGTAGTATGGAAGTAACGGTAACAGTGGCAAAAGTAACGACAGCAGTTTTGTAGTAATTGTAACAGTAGCAACGGTAAAGTAAATAAGCAAAGCACAGTATGTGAAAAGATCGTAGGCATTGGATCAGTGATAGATGATTATGTCGGATGCAGTTCATCATGTAATAGTTATAACATAGGGTGACACAGAACTAGCTCCAGTTCATCAATGTAATGTAGGCATGTATTACGAATATAGTCATACGTGCTTATGGAAAAGAACTTGCATGACATCTTTTGTCCTACCCTCCCGTGGCAGCGGGGTCCCAATGGAAACTAAGGGATATTAAGGCCTCCTTTTAATAGAGTACTGGACCAAAGCATTAACACATAGTGAATACATGAACTCCTCAAACTACGGTCATCACCGAGAAGTATCCTGATTATTGTCACTTCGGGGTTGTCGGATCATAACACATAATAGGTGACTATAGACTTGCAAGATAGGATCAAGAACTCACATATAGTCATGAAAAGATAATAGGTTCAGATCTGAAAACATGGAACTCGGGCCCTAGTGACAAGATTAAGCTTAGCAAAGTCATAGCAACATAATCTCAGAACATAGTGGATACTAGGGACCAAAGCATAGCAAAACTAACTTGATTACATGGTAAATCTCATCCAACCCATCACCGTCCAGCAAGCCTACGATGAAATTACTCACGTACGGCGGTGAGCATCATGAAATTGGTGATGGAGGATCGTTGATGATGACGACGGCGACGAATCCCCCTCTCCAGAGCCCCGAACGGACTCCACACTACAAAAAAATACACTTCCATGATGATACGTGTTTGTCACAGTAGGTCACGTTTTTTGTCATGCATGTACATCCATGACAAATTTATGACAGAATCAAGATAGTCATACTTGTGCTGTCGTAGAAGTGTTCCATGACATTACCAAAATTATCATCACGGAAGTGTCCACTTCCATGACGATAAATCACGCGTCACAGAAGTGCTTTCGTCAAGGGTGACCGACAGGTGGCATCCACCGTAACGGAATGCCGTTAAGCAATCGGGTCGGGTTTTGGATCCGATAACCCGTTAACAGCCTCGACCAATGGGGATTTTCCATGTGTAAAATCATCATTGGCTGGAGGAAACACGTGTCGGCTCACCGTTCTGACAGATGTCGTCCACTCATTGGACAGAAGGCGCCTATGATACGTCAACATGTGGCACGGTCCAATAGAGGCCCATTCCTGTGAAAAGGCGGCCCGTTTGACTTGGTCAAAAGGTGGCGGGCCGGCCCATGTAAAGCCTGTTAATGGCCTGTTTGCATATAGCTCATTTACAGCCCGCTAACCCAAGGCCCGTTACGCCCTATCCGAATTAGGCCTAGTAGCGTCATCTAGGCCACCCAATATGATTCCAACCCGTTTTCACTTCTAGCCCATGTATGGCCCATGACGTCTTTCGACCCATATGAGGCCCTATGTAACTCTTGTCCTATTAACGGCCCGTGGTGAAACTGGCCCGTAATGAACAGTGTATTACTTTACACCCATTAACGGCCCGTGGTGAAACTGGCCCGTAATGAACAGTGTATCACTTTATACCCATTAAGGGCACGTTATTCCATTGGGCCGTTTCCAGCCCATGTTATCTTTCGGCCTTCTCAGAGCCCATTTATTCTTGGGCTCATTTCCACCATTCGTTTACTTACGGCCCGTTACTGTCATTTTCTGCTTATGGGCCAAATTCAGCACGTGGTTACAGTCGGTCCGTTTGTGGTCCATTAACACGTTGGGCTGTTTTCACAGCGTCATGAAATACGGCCTGTTAACGATGGCCCGTTATGGTCTGCCCATGAACGGATGATTCCAACTCTAGCCCGTTTACGGCCATAATGCGGCCTGTTATTATCCCATGTTTGGCCAATCGATCATACTGCCCGTATAAGGCCCATTGATGATACAGCCCATAGAAGGACCATTGTTTCTACAGCCCGTAGAAGGCCCATTGTTTCTACGACTCGTAGAAGGCCCACTGTTTCTACGGCCCGTAGAAAGCCCACTATTTCTACGGACCGTAGGAGGCCTAGTGTCACTACAGTAAATATTAGCCCATGGTTATTGTGGCCTAGTTTTAAAAAATAGGTTATTGCAGCCACTAGCAAACCGCGGAAAAAGAACTGCAATGACTACAAGCAAACAAATAAACAAGACAACATGGAAATAAATAAGCAAGCAACTTACGCTAGGCTATCACGGCTATCACACGTATTACATCCACTGGGCATCAAAGTTCGCCACCAGAGCAAATAAACACGCCGACAAAAGAATATACAAAACTGAGAGCACTTCAGAAGGCACTAGGCCTGGCCAGGTCGGGCCCCCCAAACAGCTGAAGAAGCTGAGTAGACCTCAGTTGTGTCATCGATAGATGCATCAACACTAGATTTAAGGCATGATGGTGCGCACGACAGTCCTCTGACATCTTCATTGCATCTTTGACTTCAAGTCGGAGCTGAGCTGAAGCAAGCCTTTCCGCTTTAAGTTGAGACTGAAGAAGTCGAACTGATTGAGGCAGTGATTTCACAGAGGTTGTCTCACACCTGCTGGTGAGTAGCTTCAACTCATTGTCTTCATCAAGATAGGACCTTGGGGTCATCTCGCTGTCCTCAAGATGGTTTGGCTCACTATCTTCCCTAAAGTTCTTCCTGGTGTAAGAGATACGACTCTGAAAGAGAAACAAGGAGACACGTAACAGGTTTCACAATTATATAAGCAAATAAATGGATCTGTTCTGCATAAGGAACATGTTTTTACAACTACAATTTGAAACTGGTAGTTGTTGCAAACATCCAATCAGATGTAAACAGCAAAGCAAACAGCAGTGGAGGCAATGATGCCTATCCAAATCTATACTAGAACAAAGTTTGAAGGCTTGAGAAGGATGAACTTACATTACATGTTAACACGGGCTGGACAAAGCCCTTCTCCATGTTGATGGAAGGATAATTCAATAAATTCCCCAAAGAAAATTCTTTATAAGCGTTGCCATTATTCTACATTTTGCAAAGAGTAAATATAGATCAAATAATATTGGAAGAAACAGAGGATAATGAAGCTCAAGTGCAGACTGATGATACATAATCAAATAGCAATTAATTAAGTACATCATTACAAGGCAAAAGGGAGAGAGGTACTGACAAGAGCAATGCAGAGCCCATTATTGTTTTGAGATCGTATGATCCTTTGAGCAAGGAGATTCATCTGAAATTAGTTTTCATAAAAGAGAGAAGGTAAGGCACGAGCAGAAATTTAGGAGTTCAAATTTTGAATTGATATCATAGACAGTACCTGACACTGGGCTCCCAACAGTTCTAATAGGGGTTTGGCCACTGGAGTAGGGGTAAAGTGTGGTACAGTTGGGCCTGTGTTTTCTGTGGCTGCTGATCTATCTGATTTAACAGGTACCACTACCTTTTCCAAATACCTAGTTTGTACTCCTTGAGGATCTGCAGTCACCCTCGTCCTTTTGGACATCTATCACGAAAGAACAACATTTGACTGGAAAAACATAGTGTGACGACACATGGAATAGGTACAGAAAATGGATAGTTATGGCATATACTCATATATGATGCTTAAACTAAGCAGATGGTGTAACAAAGTAGAAGAAATGCAAGAGGTCAGATGCAAAATATGTGCGACCAATACAACTTTGCAAAGTTAGAGCAAGCACCTTGATGGGTGAATAAGATAGGCCATCCTCCACCATGCCAAGTTTGTTAGCCAGTGGATCGTTCCGCAATATTCCTCTCATGCACCCATTCTCATATTCATTTTGATAATGTTCAATATCTGACATGCATGAAAACATAAAAACAAGTGAGATTTTCTTTGTAATGTAGAAGTGATTCTAATCCAATACTGCCTCCCTGTAAACCCCTTTGTGCTATCTCTGCAATTATTTTAAAAGATGCCATGCATGCTGTAATTTGTTGTGTGCATTAATATAATGTGGCCTACTACTCAAAATATGAGAGCTCCAGAAGTGATGACACTTCGCAGATGATAGCTTCAACATATAGTAAAGAAGAACAAGTCGACCTAACCTGACAGATTCAAAATATACTAAGGGAGAACAACTCGACCTGACCAGTCGACCGCAAGAGAAGAGTATCATCTTAAAGAAGAGCAGAAGAGCAAGCAGATTGAAGATATTACAAGTGTATCAATACAATGTCGGTTGGCCACCCATGATGAACCAGAGCGCACAGAGAAATACTATCTTTCCGGTCTATCCATATGTGGCTCACATGCATTTAGCTAACCAATTAAACATCTCTCAGTTTTAATAATTTCAGCAATAATATAAGATATGAATTTGTACAACTAAGCTTGTTTAGCTCGATGGGTGGAGCAGTGCTATTACGACACGAACCATGTAGGTTGATTGTGGTCATCATAAAATGGGGAAAACATAAGCATGATCAGTACAGTGTTGACCGTGGCAGTGGGATGGCAGATCTAAAGTTGCAAACCGCGCAAAGGGTAGTTAGCAACCGATGTTTGCCTTGAAATAACAACTAATATTTGGTATGGACAAGAAAGTACGGTCAACAAGTGACAAAGAAATGCAATTATGCTGTCTCTCTATATGTCGCGACATGCATCTGGAAACTCAAGTGAGACCTTTAGCTAACCAATTAAATGTGTCGGTTAACTAATATCAGTATCATATCACAATCATATTTGCACAACTAAGCTTTCGAATTCTGAGTGTTGTGTTGTTTAGCTTGAAGGGTGGAGTAATGCTAGTACGACAGAAAGCACCTACGGAGATCATAGTAGAGTAGATAAAAGGGGAAAACCCTAAGCATCAAGAGAAAAATCAGGAAAGTGGAACTAGCTGGACCAGTGGGTGGCGCACATGCTTTTCGAAACGAATATAGGAACATTTGGTGACCAATTAAATGTTCTCTGTTTTAGTGATATGAGCATCATATCAGATTCGTATTTGAACATGTAAGCTTTGGTTTGAGGTCTTGAGGAGCAGTGCTAGCACGACACGAAGCACCTGCGATGATGGTAGTGAATATAAAGGGGGGAAACCATAAGCTTTACGAGTATAGTGCCCATGCCATGGCGGATCTGAAGGTGCAAACCGGACAAAGCTACTTCGCAACCAATGCTTGATTTCAACTAGCCACTACGATTTGGTACGGACAAGAAAAGGACAGTAAACAAATTACGATCTATTTTCTGGGTGAGATCAATAACTTAAGCACATATGGAAGAGTACCACCTCTCTTGCGACGCCGTGTAGGCCTATGCTGATACGTTGAGGGTGCTGCGGGTATGATGGCTGTCGGTGGCGGGGAAGAAGACTTTAGACGGTAGACGGCCGGGTCGGGGGATATATCCTATTGCCGTGGATGAGGTGGTCGTAGGAGCGGCAACGGCAAGGTGGACGACGGCGCCGATGAAGCGAGAGGAGGTGATGAAAGGATCCTGGTCCAGTGCCATGGATGAGAGACGTTCGTCTCTTGCAGTGGACGACGGGGTAGGGGTAGCGGCTCCGGCAAGGTGGAGGATGGGGTGGCGGACGGAGGAGGCTAGCCACAGTGCGGAGGTTGTCGTGCCGCCGACAGTGTATGAATGGGGAAATGGAGGGGAGGGGAGGGGGCGATCTCAAACTTTGGGACACGCTTCTCTGAAATGGGGGAAAGTTACGAACTTATCCCCCGTTTAAAATTTCAGACATCGCGTCGGTTGGGGATAGGACGGTAGTCTCGCAGCTCCCAAATATTTGCCGGTAACTATTTCGGGCGAGGAGAGGGTGTTTTGCCGCCCATGGTTGGCTCCCACGGTGTATGAACGGGGCTGACAGGTAGGACGGTTGTGTCACATCTGATGGAAGTTACACATCTGCCCCTATTTAAAATATTAGCCTACATCAATTTCGGACGAGGAGAGTTTGTTTTGCCGCCCACCGTGTATGAATGGGGAAATGGAGGGAGAGACACGTGTCTTTCGGACAAGCTTGAATCAAATGTGTTTTGCCGCCCACGTTTGGCGCCCACCGTGTCTGAATGAGCTCAGAGGCCGCCGTGTCATGTCTGATTGAAGTTACTAGTCTACCACTATCGACAACAGTGTAAATCTGGTCGATAAGGATGTGAAGTGTCAGGGGTAGACAGTAATTTCCATCTCGCAAACACTTGCTTTGGGCAGCCCACAAATTATAGTGGGTGTTTAGCCGCTTCGTTCAAAACTTGGGAGAATTAGCATTCACGTTTGCCCTGGGACCTGGGAAACTAAATTCAAATCCAGTTTGTATTCGATTACGAATATCCACAGATAATTATACGTTTTGTTATTTATTTCTTCAAAACCACAACAAAGATTTATTCCACCTTTATATATGATTATGATTTAGAAATGTCGTGATCTTCGAATTCAGTAGGTTGGATACACTCTGATTCAAACAGTTATTTCATCCAATACAACATGCTCACACGAAAAACAGTTCACCTTATGTCAATCATACAAGTACTGAGGATTACCTCGCCTAAAAAATTCGGATCATTACAACACATGGACAACATGGAATTCCGGACAACATAGGGGGTCTTGCAACATAATCCATTCAGAGACATGACACAACATGCAAGTACAGTAATCTAATGACAATTTCAACTGGTATCTAAAGAAGAACCGGGATTACATTGGGCTTCAGATAGCAAAAACAGTAGGACCTCCTCCGTCTTCAAATGCAACATTCTTACTTCCTCCAATTCTTGGGTTGCTTGCATAATGCGTGCCGCTAATTCTGTAATTTCCAGCCTCAAGATAAAGATTACCTCATTCATGGCAGCCACACCATCTCTTTCTGCCTCTAGTAGAGCCTCAAGCACTATAATATCTGTGCTCAGACTGTTCTCCGGTGGTGTTGCCTTTGAACTGCTACCATCTGGTAACATGGATGGTGCACTACTTCCACAAATAGATTCTGAGGTTGTACATTGTGTCCTAGTGTGAACGGCATCCTGAAAGGTTTCCGCTGGACATAAGTAAGAGACAGTTATCGTATGATCTAGGCAGTAAGCTTACATGGTAAACGACGGACGAATTATTGCCGAGCATGGAAAACTATATTTAAATGGTTCGAAGCAGCATCAGCCGAAAAGAAATTAAAATGGTAAGATGAAAGTTGAAAGGGAGTGTACAACCGCTATATTTAAGTTGCCAAGGCATCTAAGCAGTTGAAATAATCTGAGAAAGCACTTAACAGTGTGGCCTCATATAAACTACGAAGACAGTCTTGTGATGAAGTTGAGAGGAAAAGCTAAGGACTCAAATAAAATAGGCATGCATTTCTTTATGATAGTACATCAGGCACTGCTGACATATTGGCCAACTCAGGTATAACGTAACAATAAACAAGCATTCGAATCAAGCAATACAGCAAAGCAGACAACTGAACTATTTGTAATTCGGTAGGATTACACGTTGAGGGCGCAAGCCAAGAAAGCAGCCCACTCGCATTAGATTTAACATGTACTAAAACACACTGGCTTACCATATCTTGCTGTGAAGCCAAGCTGCTGTTGCAATGTTCTTTGAAGATATTGTCAGCATCCCGTGGTTGCAAATCTAGTTGTTGTCGTTTATTCTGCACCATCTATTTAGGTAAAATTAATTTTAATCGCATGCACTGGTCTGAATTGATCATCAGTGGTTCATCTAAACTAATGAAAGAAGGTGTGTGCATACACGACAATATATCTGCTTCCCTCTATTTTAATGCTTGTTCGAGGTGCCAGCACCAAAAGAACAAACATTTTGCTTGATGGGGTTGGCAGCTCCATAATTAATAGAAGCATCAAATTAGTCATGCAACTTGGGAAGATCAAGAACACACAAACAAGTAATGAACAGAGGCTCGGAGCAGTGATGTAATAGCTAGCATCAGAAAATGTAGGGTAAAACGAACAAAAAGTAGTGGAACCACATGCTAGTTTGCTGATGTGTAATTAAGCATAGAGAACATTAAGCAGTCTGACGAAACCAACATGTGGCATCAGAACAAAACTAAAGCATATTAACTATATGTGCACTGGTATGTAATTTAACACATGTAACATGTTCACTGCCAGAAGTATGGCCCTACAGGTGCAAGCAGAATAACGCGTCTCATGAAAAACTGAATGATGCCCTGAAGAAATTCAGAGGTGCGGTGCTTATGCTAGGAAAGTGAACGTAGGCGCCGGCCATTGGATAATAGTACCTGATTCTCTGCGGCATATGGGTATCGTTGTCATACTTGATAGCTAAGGATCGTCGATGGTGCTCGTGTTGCGGTTGAGTTTGGGCCGGCTGTCGCCGTCGCTGAAGCTGCTCCGGTGCTGCGGTTGCGGCGCCTGTCGACATACAAGAAATCTCATCTGTGGTAAGTGAACAGTTGCACGATAAAGACAAAAACCGAAGGAGTACAAATCGAAATAACCTGATGAGGCTGCGGCGTCGGTAAAGCAGGGCCGATGGAGTTGAATATGGCGTCCGTGGAGCGGGTCCGGTGTAGTGCACGAAGGCTTCGGCGGGTGCGTTGTATAGTGCTTTCGGTGAGGCGGATCTGTTGCGTCGGACGAGGGCTTGTATGAAGGGCCAGTGAAGGGGCGGACGACGGAGTCAGTGAAGGGCCTACGCTGTGGTGGAGGGCGCCGATTAAGCAGATCCGGTGCGGTGGACCATGATGGCGGTTAAGGAGATCTGGAGCGGTGGACAAGCCAGTCGCTGAAGCGGCTCCGATGAAGTGGTGAGTTGGCAGTTGGGGGTTCCAAGGTGCGGAAGGTAGATCCGGCGGGGTGTGAGGTCCACCGCTGTGGCGGAGGACTAGATTCGGCGGCTTGCCATGGTTGGGGGGGGGGGTCGGGGAGGGGAAGGGGAGGGGCTCTGGGGAAGAATGTTGGGGGCAAAGAGGGGAAAACAATGGAGTTACCAAAGCAGCCCTTTTCCGTTCATGTGGCAGGGGTAAAACAGGAATATCGCAGGGCTAAACTTTCGGGCGCATGATATTTCGATGTGAGCGGGAAGTTTGAAAGCTTTTGGCACCTAAAATTATAAGTATTCTGCTCTCGTACGGCCGACTATGATATCATGGCCGACAATTTGTTTGTTTTGCACGCAAAAAATGTGCAAGTTTTGAAAATCAATGTCTCCAACTCGAAACTTAGATTGTCCATTCAATTCAAATACGGATCATTTTGCTACTACAAGCAAATACCATCATACGTTCCAATTCAAATGAAATTCCAAATGTGTTTATCCTAAATATGATGACAAAAGCAAAAATGTGTATGTGTATGAATAAAGTGGATGATTATAAAGTTTGAACATGCCCGTATGTGTATATCTCTAGGTTTGATATATGAATTTGAAATCACGAAATCCCGGCTTAAAAAATGTACCTCCGTTTAAATGAATTACAAAAGCTAATGATGGAGTCGAATTACAAAATTCTAATCTTAGGTTTGTAATTCTGGTACATCAAGGTATATCACGCATGTTCAAAAGTATCGTTATCTCATAGTACAAACTGTGAAACAAATGGATCAACCATGAGTGCACAATATCTCAATTACGCTAAAGTCCCTCAAATATAGACACCTCACTCTTTATCTGAAGTCAACCCCCGCCCCCCCCCCCCCCACCACCACCACACACACACACACACATAGAGAAGTCGTTCTCTCCCCCAAACACCAACACACGAGCACATTAACACCCCTCTATCTTGTAAAGTCCGGACCCCAACATAAGTCTCTATCACTTTGTCTCTCGGGCATGCACACATCTCTTCCCTCACTCTCTAGGTCTCCCTCTATCTCTCTTACCCAAGCACACGCACTATGTAGAGTGTATATTTCCCATACACACAAGACGTCGCCCCCAAACGTCTATCTCCCTAGTTATGTGGTTCTCGCGCACTCACCTCACACACCACCCCCACTGCAAACAAGCACACTTTGTCTCCTTGTGCACCACTCTCCTCTTTCTATCTCTCCCACATGCAGACCCGCCCAGCTCCTTCCCTGCATACATATATGTCATGACTCTTTGCATAGCTCCCTAATGTATAATCGTTCTCAATTTCTCACATTGTTCTCTACACCATCTATTCTAGATCTCTCATGAAGTCCCTATCACACACATGATGACTCGCTTCCCTTGCGTCTCCTTTCATAGGCCAATTTCGGACAACATCAACATTGTCTCCCTATCTATACGCCATTTATGGACACAAACGACCCCTCTCGCCCCTCTCTCTCTCTCTCTCTCTCTCTCTCTCTCTCTCTCTCTCTCTCTCTCTCTCTCTCTCTCTCTCTCTCTCTCTCTCTGTCCGTCGCTAGCTCTCTCTTTCTCTCGCTCTCACACCCCTCTCCCACACACACTCGATGTCTCTTCCAAATAGTGTACTCCCCCAGCCCGCACCCGTGCTATCCCGCTACTACACATGTCACACCATTCCCCCTTCCCTTATACTAGGTTTACATTATGAGTGGTCTCTCTACTCCATGTACACCCTCTCCCTCTCACACACAAACGCGTGCACAAACACACACAACACGCACAAACACCCATTTATCTGGATCCTCATCTCTCCCCATGTCCGCATGTGTATATGTGTCTCCACGTTACACAACACAAAGCCCCATGTACATGTCTCTCTCTATCCTCCACACACATAGACAAAAAGAATCTGTTATCATTGCCTCGGTCTCTAACATATCACACACGCACTCTCTCTCTCTCTCTCTCTCTCTCTCTCTCTCTCTCTCTCTCTCTCTCGCAAACACGCCCATCAAGGGTTTCCCCGTGAATAACTTACCGTCTATTCATCAACAGTCGTGGCAGTACGGCGAACACGAGACATGAAAAAGAATAAATCTACATGTGCTTAGACCACCTAGTATGACTACTAGGACTAGAGCAAGCCAAAAAGCGCGCCGCCGTCACCCCCTCCTTGTCGGCGACAGGAAAATCTTTGTTTTACACATTCGAGAAGTCATTGTGCTAAGGCCCCACATGCCGAGGCATTGAATAGAATGTAGATGCTAGTTTCCGGAAGCAAGTATCGATAATACGTTTGTATCTCCATACTTATATTTCTTCTCTTATAAAAAACCGAGGTGGTGATGATGGTACATGTGCCATCTTGCAATATAGACCGTCCGATCTATATCTGACGGATGGAAATTAAACTAAAAGATACCCGCACCCCTCTCCACATTTGCAGACAAGGCCGTCCATCGTTCATCCCTATCTCCAACAAACCTCAT
Source organism: Triticum timopheevii (assembly GCA_963921465.1). Taxonomy (NCBI): domain Eukaryota; kingdom Viridiplantae; phylum Streptophyta; class Magnoliopsida; order Poales; family Poaceae; genus Triticum; species Triticum timopheevii. The sequence continues at coordinate 183,772,500 of OY997262.1, forward strand.
TGTTGAGCAATTAAGAAAGGAAGCCTCTGGAACAAACTGTCCTGGTGGCCGCTGCCGGCGTCGTCAATCCCCATGCCTCCGCTCAGTCCGACCACCAACCACCACCACACCCTACTCCTCTTCACCTTATCTCATATTTCTCGAGATATCATTAGTTTTTACACATGGGATTACTCCCGCAAGGGTCAATCACAACAAGTGTTTTATAAAAAAATGCATCTTGATGTTCCATGCAATGCACGGATCTTGCTAGTACAACTACACAAGACTAAGTTGGTGATGCTGGTGTGTCTGCCATCCGTCGTTTCTGACCATTAGATCTACATCTAACAACTGTGAGGTAAGTTGTTGCCTTTTCTCACCAACATCCCACTTGTCTACCAATTTGCAGAAAAGGCCATAATTAGTATCTTAAAACCAACCACATCCCTCCCTGACCTCACCAAAGCAGCCCAAGGAATATATTCTAATTAAAACATATGTATATCAAAATTAGAGTGTTTTGTACCAAGTTTGTGAATAAGTATTATTCTAATTATGATTCGTTGCAACGGACATGAACATTGCTAGTATTTCCAACCATGCATTTTTTTCCTAGTATTCCATAGTTTCGAGTTTTCCATCAAGATATTAGTCACTCATGGTTGATATTTACTTTCAATCATGTACACATATGCACTATGTAACTAGCCTTGCTTATTGGCTTCCAAAGCTTAACTTTCACTCCTACTTACAATATGTAGAGTATTTAACAAAAAACTACCACTTTCAACCAGCCCTAGGAAGAATCTATTGTACAAAAAATAGCAAAAACATACCCAAAATTTCTTAATCCACGCCAAAAACTACTACCTAGTACTCCTACCGATTAGGTTTGTTTAAACCCATTTATGACAGGGTTGGCCCACACGCCCGTGCTGACGAGGCAGCTTAAACCAACACATTTTGTTTGACCGTTGACACGAGGGACCCACATCTGACCTTCTATCCTGTTATTCCCCCTCAAATCATTATTTTTCCTAAACATTACTTCAAACAGTACCGATGCGTGTTCGTCGGTGGCGCCGGTGATGAGCGAGTTGGCCGCCACTCCACCGGACGGGCCGGATGCTGCGCTGGCCTCCGCACGGGTTGGCAGGCTGGCCCGAGCATGACTCACGAGCGAGCAAGCCGCCGCGTTGGCCTTCGCTCGAGCCAGATGGCTGGCCTGAGCGCGGCATGAGTGAGCAAGCCGCCGCACTGCCGTGCTAATCTAGCTAGCAAACCTTGTAGACAAGCAGCTGGACGGAGCTATCTTGGCTAGCTAGCGGCCGCGAGCGGCGGACGGAGCTGGCATCCGGGCTGCCGCAACATGGGCTCCGCACCGCCGGCGGTTTTGACCTCACCTTCTGCCGGTGGTGGTAGCTGCGTCCCATGGCCGAGGATGACTAGGTGGACGGGCCGGAGGTAGGAGGTCACTCGAGGATTTTTGTTGGTAAGAGCATGTACAATGGTTGATAAGGTAATCTTATCTTAAGTCTGCCACATATGCAAGTGGTAGTAGTTTCTTGGCATTTTAGTGGTTTCTTGCATTATTAGGGGTTTCTTGTAAGGAACAATGTACGTACTACTAGCGATAAAAGGCGATTCTAGGTTGCGTTGTACTCCAATGAGTACTACTAGTGGTCGCGGGAGTGTATACCTCGTTTTGTGGGTTCGATCCCGGCCGAACGCACGGCGGCCTTTTTTTAAAAAATAGTACTACTACACTTCGCTGCGAGCCATATTTTACACGGGTAGTTTGAGTTTTGAAGTCGAACGGACATGCGACCCCACAATCTGGGTGCACTGGACAGCCTAGCCACATGAACGGGTTTTCCTTCCCAGCATCCCGTGGCTCGCGTGCTCGCCCTAGCCGCACCTCGCTTGCAGCTTCCCCATCAGCTAGTAGCATATTTAAACTAGCGCCTCCCAATCAAGCCCGAGGAGCCGAAAAAGCCTGGCGGGGCATTGGGAACTGTGCAATATGGCTCCGTACGTAAAGTGCTCTACTACTACTCTGTAGCTTGTGGCGTTGCATGCATGGACTTCACTCCATTATCGGCTCTACTATAAAATAAATTCCTCTTGACGTGTTTTTTTTAAACGGAGGCAAAAGCTTTGCTTCATCTCATTCATAAAGAAGGAACTACTAACAAAGTTCGACGAGATCCATTACACCTCCACAAATGGAAGCGAAAAGCCTAGTCTCGCTGTATCAAATAACTCAAATGTTCTACCCCCGCAGTAACTGTTGCTGATAAACAGGCTGCTAGTGTGTGCGTGAGAGGAGCGGCTGAGTAGGCCAGCTACTCCTATGTGAGAGGAGCGGCTGAATATAGCACTGAGAGTACCTACTAGGCCACTCCGCAGGTGTACTTCCCCTGCATTGATAGTACAACGATGGTTCTAGAGAACAGTAGTACCCTCCACTTCCAACTGTAGCTCCTTGGACCTGAGATTCAAGAGTTCAAAACTGGTGCACTATACTAGACTAGACTAGAAGTACAGTACATCGCACTACTAGTTGAGAAAAGTAGTACTGGTACTGCTACAGTACGAGTACGTATTCCTCCGTCACATAATGTAAGACGTTTTTTGACACTAGTTGGCGTGTACAAAAAATGGCAAAAACATACCCAAAATTTCTTAATCCACGCCAAAAACTACTACATAGTGCCAAAAATTTCTTACTAGTGCTATTATTTACAGTATAATGCAATCCCATAACGTTCCATAATGCTAGTACTAGTAGTAAATAATAGCCTCACCCCTTTGCTGAGGAACGATCTACAGTTGGAAGGGACGAGGCCTTGCGGTTACTACGCTCTTATCTCCTCCTCGCCTGTTCCCCTCCCCTCGAAGAGAAGGCAGTTCGTCGCTGCTCCCATGGATTCGCCAGGCGGTTCTCCTCCTCGTCGGGGCTGGGAGACCTTGGACGGCGATCCTCTTGGAGAAATCGCACGCCGCTCCGACGTCCTCACCGCTGTAAGACTCGGTGCTTCATGCACCATCTTTTTCAAGACGCTGCTTAAACAGGCTTGGGAAAAGGCCATGCTTGTTGGTCTTCCATGCGTCCTCGAGGAGAAGGTTCTTCTATGGGACAATCCTTCAAACAGTCCACCACTCCCTGGCCATGGTTGCACATTGACTCCGCTAGAGTTGCCGACGTTGAGAGGTAGTCGGATTTTGTCCGATGAGCAGGTTAGTAATGGAGTTTGATCATGTAGTACTTAGTTATTTCATTTCCATCCCGTAATTTCTCCACTGCCCACCGTCTTATATATAGGTCTGGGTCGGTGCCAACAAAGATTAGCTTGCATACCTCCGGCCGGATAACACCATCATTTTGCACGACATCCACAGCAGTGCGGCCGTTCCGGTAGACCGCTTCTCCACCATTGGGATCGGCCTTCCGGACTGGCTGGGCTTGAATACGTATGATGATGCCTACATGAGATTGAAGAAGATAGAAATTGCGTACCCACCGACAAAGCGATGCGGCTACGACAATTACTATCTCATCACGGTGTTCGACATAAGGAATGCCATCAATGCAAGATGCAGTAACGGCAGAGGCTGGCGCATGTTGGCGACGACAGATTTGTACACCTACACGTTCGAAGACGCCGTGCGCCATCTAGGCCGCATCTTCGCAGTGACAAGCCAGGCGACTTGTTTCATCTGGTTGCCATCCTACGGTACGGGAGATTACAAACGGAATGCAGAAACCATCATTTGCATCCCTAACGGTACTCCATTATTTTGCAGGGACCAGTCATCCCCCGATCAAAATAAGATCGCCAATCTTGGATGTGCATTTGCATCCGTGATTCGGTCTAACCTGGAACCTTGTAGCTGACTTTGGCATATTGGGATCAACTATCTTAGCAGTCGTTACCCATGGTACCACTGATGTGCAACATGGTCACACAATTTACCACGATTGGACCGTCACCATCTACCCAGGTATTCCATTTTTTTAACCCTCTCGCCTTCTCTTTCAGTGTTGTACTAGTAGTATACTTAGTAGTACTAGTAGGAGTACTTTTTACCTTGGAGGACGCTATAGCTAGCTAGGCCCTTGAAGACTTGAACCCACTAGCTGCCACCATTTTTGTTTTTCCATGTCTTACTATCTCATCCATGTAGCCAAGAGTGGCTATATATAATAGGACGGTTATTTTACTTCCTCTATACCAGAGTAGTACTATTTGCTGCACAGTATTACTGACCGCCATATTTGAGCACAACATTATTATGCATGGACCTTGACTATGTACGTCACCATGTGTCCAGATCTGGGATGCCGCGCATACCAGATGAACGGCGCCGAGTTCGACCCCCGTGATGCTTCGTGGGTGCCGAGGAACACTCTTGGAGAGTACTCGCTTTTCATTGGGGACAGCTACCCCATTGTGAAGCAGATGCCACCTTCCATGCACGACACGGAATGCCTGCCATTCATGAAGCATGGTTGTGTCTTCATTGCGCACCGCTGGATGAACGACATGCTGGGACACGCTATCCCTGATTTATGCCGCTTCAACTTGGATGAGTCTCCATCATGTGGAACCGGACTAGAAAGCCGCGACAATGATTCCCGTTGCCCACTGCTATGGATCGTGCCATCCATGAAGAACACCTGGGACTGGAACCTGGAGGAGGACATGCATGTAGCCCATCTATAACATGTAAGTGGAGTACGGTAATTGTGAACGGTAGCGCCGTGAATATATGTAGATTAGTCGTGCACAAATTTATCACATGAATTCGAGATGAACTTGTGTGGCATACTGGCATTTGTCCTTTAGAATTTATTACTAGTAAATGTGTTATGTGTACATGCAACTTGTGTGGTTGTTGCACGGGCTCCAACATGCTCTTTGAGAAAAAAAGGTGGCACAACTTTGGATATACGTGACATGGCGGCATCATACAGTAGCATCGTTCTCTATAGTTGTAGTACACTTCTACTAGGACGACAACTCCTATAAAACCTTGCACTTTGCTCTTTGCCTCTTCAGGAGGTTCAACAGTTCGTACTCGTGTGAACCTTGCACTTGGCTCTTCGCCTCTTCGGAAGGTCCAACAATGATGATACTACAGTACAATATGCTTCTGGCAATCTGACACCGATTGAACTGCTGCACGTCCACCGCGAGGGCGAGGGAGAGGAAGAGGGAGGGAGAGGGAGAGGGCGCTGTAGTCAAAACCCTCTCCTCGTCCTGCGAACCATCGCGCGCGTGGGCGAGGGAGAGGCGTAGTAAGCAAGCTTCTCCTCGTTCGGCGAGTTGACGGGACACATCAAAGGAGTACTAGTACTAGTAGTAGTCCATACTGCGTCCTTTCCGATTAATATGGCTTAATTTGAAACGAGAAAAATACACTGGCGGTCAACGTACGTAACAATATGCTCTTTACGGTCACTATATATAGTTTTGCGGTGATTATACGATCACTAGCTCATCGTAGAGCACCGTATTGCACCCTACTGACCGGCCACATAGTCTACATGGCACTTTGTTGACTGGTTAAATTGTCACCTGGTTTCTGGGTGCCACCTGTCAGTTGGCAGAGCAAAGAAATCAGTTAAACAAAACTTTACGCAGGCGCAACACGGGTCCAACCCTTGCGCGCGAACCGCCCTGGCTGTGTATGTGAGTGCATGCACGTGTCCTCCCTCAATCTTCCAACAAAGAGTGTACATCGGCTACAAAACAAAGAGTGTGGTACATAATGTACATCTACACTTCCAATGCATTTAGCCTTTAATCTAAATCTATATTGATTGACTAATGCACCAACTTGTGCTGTAGGTATAGGCTACATGTCTATCCTTAATTATAGCATGCAACGGCCTTCATTTAATCTTCTTATCTCAATGGTCGCATGCACACATAAGTCTGGTACTTTTGGGCATTAATTATGCCCTGGTCAATGTGTAAATCTCTAAATGTACAGTCTTTAACGGACATAGGGAGTAGGTTGAGCACTTGAGCGTGAGCTGTGTGTGTTGCGTCGTGTGCTGTGTGCCGCATGGGTGCGTGAGTGTTGCGTGCGTCCATGTGTACGTGTGAGTGTTGCATGTTGCATTCATGCATGCATGCATGGGGCTTACTCCCTGCCATTGACATGTTCATATTTCAAGCTTCCTCTGTTCCCTCCATATGGTGATACTCCCTCTGTTCCCAAATAGTACAGAGTAAAAGCCTCCCTCTGTTCCCAAATACGGAGTATTTGTCTTTCTACAGATTTCAACAAGTGACTAGGTACGGAGCAAAATGAGTGAAGTGAGCATAGAGGCATAGGGATACTGTAGAAAGGAAGTCCTCGCGATCCATTATTCCCCATCTCGGTCAGAGAGAACTATTCAACTAGTCTTCACGGTGAAGTGACAATACATGCTGCAGTAGATGGGACATGTAATTAATAGCTGAACCAGTGTGTTGTTGTTACTAAATCAGCCTTACCCAGTACTGCCATCATGTTTCCAGTAGAGCACGCTTCCGCAAATACGCCTACGCACCTCTGTCCTCCATTAACTGACATATGGGCCCTCTTGTGGTAGACCCACATGTCATCGGTGTAACTATTTACACTCCGAAGGAAGGTATATCCTGGTAGTAGTACTAGTAGAATTGAGATTTAATGCCCTTTCTTCCCCGTCTTCCACTCTTCTTCCTCCTCTCTTCTTATTCCTCCTCTCTTCCCCATCGTCGGCCGCACACCATTTACCCCCGCTCACTGCTCGCCCGCCCGCGACATCTTCCTTGGTAGCTCGCACGTACCATATCCCCCCGCTCACTGCTCGGCCACACGAGAAGAAGCTTCTTCGCTCACCCGCCCGAATCCACTTCCTCGCTGGCTCGCAGGCACCAAAAACCCCAATGGCAGAACCAACTGACATGCAGAGCCGCGATTGGAATTCCCTCCCCAATGTCCTCTCATTGTTACATGATGTTTGAACCATGACATGTTGCTAGAATATGAAAGCCATTGGGTTATTTTTTTAACTTGGGGTATGATTATGACCATGACATTGCAATTCTCTGTCTATGATATGTGTAACTATTATAATAATCTTAATTCCACACATACTCTGAACATGATTGTTTATTTTTGTCCTTTTGGTCTCCAATTTGAATTGTTGCAGCAGACGCAAATGCGCTGGCCTTCATGATTCCAGGACCTGGAATCATACCAGCCGATGGGTGGTGGTTTATCACTCATTTAGCTGACGGCGGTCATTTGATGCTCATTCGCATGTACCAAATTGACCAAAACCATTACATCAAACCACATGCAGTACAATGCGTGGGGTGTTCGTGACATTGATGGCTATGGCTGCTTCGTGTTCGAGAAAGATCCCAGCTCCGTTGGGCCTGGTGTATTCAACTGGAGGCGGGTTTACAGCCTCGGCAACCACTCCTTGTTCCTCGGGCTCAATTATCCAATCATCCAACCAATCATCGATCATATCACCGGCGATGATTACTGTGCTATGCACCTTCCATTCACGAGGGGGCTGTGTTTACACATCATACCATGGGTTTCATGAATCGCTATATCCAGAGATTCGTCGACACAGATTGTTGCCAGGTAATCTTCAGTGTGTGAAAGGCATCAAGCTTCCATGCGATGGATGGCTTTTGCAAACCCGACATGCGGCGATGTGGTTCATGCCAACAGCAAATATGCACAACTTGATTCATGCTGATATCTAGACTGAGCCATGTATTCTGCTACTGTAGCACGACCCACTTTTGTTGGATATTATGTACTGTTGTTAGTTTGAAGCACTCCTCTAGTTTGAAGGATAGATACCTTCCTGGGATCAAGTGCATCCTAACTCACCTGCGTAGGATGTACTGATAATGATGATGGAGATGCTGTGCAGAAGCCATACTTGTTAGTTAAACCTATGTTCAAGTGCGTACTTGTTAGTTAAACCTATGTATAAATTGTGATACTAAATACGACTAGTAAGTAGTAGAGTAGCAGTACTAGTATACGTCGGTCAAATTATTCATCATGTCCACACATTGAATTGATGTGACAACATGTTGCGCGTGAGGTGACACAAGAATCCCGGTGGCGTGTTCGGGTATTCTGGACTTCAGATTTGGAGTACCACTTATCTGTCGAAATCTTTCATCATTCACTTAAAACAGTCGATTGATCATATATTGAGTACCATATAACTAGAATTATCGATGCAAGTCGAAGAAGGATTGGCCGGTGCTGCCGGCTAGCGTCAAGTTCGATCCCACGGATCAGGAGCTGATCGAGCACCTTGAGGCCAAAGTGAGTGCTGACAGTGCGAGATTTCAGTCTCTCATCGATTTGTTCACACCAACCATCGACAGCGAGCACAGCATATGCTACACCCAACCTGAGAAACTTCCAGGTAAGACACCGATTGGCCGTCTACTTGCACAAACATATTCCTTTGTTTATAGCTCTATTTTTCTTTTTAGACGCAGACCTGGTGAAGCAATTACAATTTGACAGTTAATAAAAAGTGAAACAAGTGACTGCAACATGCCAAAGATGTTACGAAAATGCCAACTACGTACACTAAAACCTGTATTCCACAATACTGCAGGTATCACACTGAGTGGCCTAAGGAAGCAATTCTTCCAACGCAATTCTAGGGCATTCAAAAGGGGCATGTGGACGCGTCGCAAGATACAATCGGAGTGCGTCATGCACGCGATGTGGCACAAGACCGGCAATACCTTGCCGGTGATGGTCAACGGCCGACAGACGGGCAGCAAAAAAGGTTCTGGTGCTGCACACCAACAAGAACTTCGACCAGCAGAGGACCAACTGGGTGATGCACCAGTACCACCTCGGGGACCTGGAGCAAGAGAAGGAGAGGGAACTGGTCCTCTGCAAGATTTTTTACCAGACGAACACTAGGGCCAGGAGTAAAAAGATTATAAGTTACTCCCTCCATTCCAAAATAGATGACCCAACTTTGTACTAAAGTTACTACAAAGTTGAGTCATCTATTTTGGAACGGAGGGAGTAATTAGGTATTGGTAGTTGTACTACCTTGTCGTCCGCAAGTTGGTATTGTTGTTAACGATCTTTTGGTATGAACTTGCATTTGCTTCCAACCATCATGCCGAGGGTCGGCGTGGATATAAAGCTGAATCATTTGTTTCGAAACGAATTTTCAGGCACCTGATTTTTATTTGATGGGTAGCATAAGCACCCGCCGTTCGAATTCCCAGTTCTCCAATTTTTTCGAAACCAGTGCATGCACTTATTATCACGATAAAAAAACAATATCCGTGCTGCATCCCAGTTATCAGTCTGTACTTGCAGAATTCTCTCATTTATTGAGCACGTATATTGTTTTTTTAGGTCGAGCAAGTTTCAACTGGGCTGCAACTGCCCAGGGTTGGTTTTGTTTTTAACAGGCCCAGCCCATGACAACAACGGGGCACAAAGATCCAACAGGTATCTACTGGCCTCTAGCCTACCAGCGTTAGTTATATTTTGTCTTACAACATCCGCAGGCAGTTTTTTTACTGAATCAAACACACAGCCCAGTTCTATTTTCCTCTTGAAACGCATGTCCTCCATTCATTTTCTATTCTCTACCTATAGTTTTACTAGTTCATATACACATATCATTATATTGAAAACACATGAAATTCCCTTTTCATATTTACATCCTTATTTTTGTTGTTTTTCCCACCCAGCGCTGATTTTTTTACCACTAGTTTTCCCTTAAACCAACTCAATTGTCCCACATCTTATTTGCTCACAAAAACAAAACGATTTTTTTGGCAAATCAATAAGTTCTTAAAAAAATGTTTATCATTTTGGGATTACAACAGTTCGGACTCCACCGAAATATGCAAAATATGGTTGAACTTTTTGACCGTGGTCCTGGGCAGAAAATGGGCTGTAATAAATTATTTAAGAATTAGCAAATGGGCTGCAAATTATAAAAAATAGCAAATGGGCTTTATGTTGTCTGCCACAGATTTGGAGGCTGACTTGTGGGCATACCAAGTTCATGCGTACACAAGGTTTCACAAAAAAGAAACTTAGTCAACAATAGACTCTACTAGCGTCAGACCGTTAGATGTCAATCTAACAGCAATCGTGCTTCTTCAGTCTCTGCTCTTCCTGCCCCAGCCGCCCAAACCAGCGCCATCGGAACCGCCTGCTCCCGCCTCCCGTGGCCGACAGTGCTGCCGGGAAGGCCTCACGGCCCCATCGTAATCGCATCCCTGGCCTGTCTATCCCTCTACTCACCCGCACATCCTGTTATTTTCCGGCGACGGCAGCCGAACCAGTCAACCGTCGTACTCTCCACCGCGTGGGCAGCCACTACCTTATCTTCCCCGGCTCCGTGTCGTTCCCTTCGTAGGCCTCGCCGTCGTCCACCGCCCTGGTGCTCTCAGCGCGGCGTGGTCAACGATGTCCATCCAACGGCCGTAGTGCTTCTTCAACCTCTGGTCTTCTTGCCACAGCCGCCCAAAGCAGCGCCGGTCATGCCACATGCTCCTGCCTCCCGTGGCTGGCTGTGCTGCCGCGGAGGCCTCACCGTCCCCATACTACTCCCACCGCTGGCCAGGCCATCCCTCCACTCACCCACTCCCCCTGTTATTCTGCCGCGACGGCAGCCTCACACCACAGCCGAACCAGTGAACCCTCGTGCTCCTCTCCGCATGGGCATCCACTTCCGCGTCTTCCCCGGCTCCGTGTCGTCCCCTTCCTAGGCCTTGCCGTCGTCCACCGCCGTGGTGCTCTCGGCGCGGCGTGATCAATGTGGTAAAAGACCGACTTCCATCGGAAGAGTACTGTACGTGGAGAGGCTGGCAGCTGGGTCCACGGCAGCGACAAGGAAGTGCCTCCTTATTACAAGCAAAATAATTATTCCTCCACCTGATAGCAGGGACCCACCGGAAGGGCCACCAGTATTTCGCGAAAAAAACGTTTCCCCCTGACTGCTGGGACCCACCGGACGGGCTACCGTATTTCGGGAAAAACCGTTTGCCCCTGACTGCTGGGACCCACCGGACGGACCACCGTATTTTGCGAAAAAATGTTCCCCCCGCTGTCAGCTCGGACCCACCGGAAGTGCCTCCTTATTACACACAGAAAAATGAATACTCCCCCTGCTAGCTGGGACCCACCATGGTGGGAGGCTAACTTGTGGGCATACTAAGTTGATGGGGACGGAGGGCTTTGTCAACTTAGTCAATATGAACGATTCTAGCTCCAGTGACCGTACGATGTCCATCCAACGGCCGTCGTGCTTCTTCAATCTCTGCTCTTCCTGCTCCAGCCGCTCAAACAAGCGCCAGCGGGACTGCCTGCTCCCTCCTCCCCGTGGCCGGCTGTGCTGCCGCGCAGCCCTCACCGCCCCACCGTACTCCCATCACTGGCCTAGCCATCCCTCTACTCACCCACACCTGTTGTTATTCTCCGGCGACGGCAGAAGAACCAGTAAACCCTCGTACAGTCGTACTCCCCTCCGCGTGGGAAACAACTGCCGAGTCTTCCCTGCCTCCGTGTCGTTCCCTTCCTAGGCCTCGCCGTCGTCCACCGCCCTGGTGCTCTCGGCGTGGCCTGGTCAACATGGTCAACAACCGACATGCATCTGAAGTGGACTGTACGTGGAGAGGCTGACAGCTGGGTCCACGGCCACACGCAAGGAAATGCCTCCTTATTACGCGCAAAATAATGATTCCTCCACCTGACATCGGGGACGCACCGAAAGGGCCTCTATATTTCACGAAAAAAACGTTACCGCCGCTGACAGCTCGGACCCACCTACTATATCTTCACAGGCAAGGAAGTGCCTCCATATTACGCACAAAAAAATGAATACTCCCCCTATTAGCTGGGACCCGGTATAGTGACAGGCTGACTTGTGGGCCTACTAAGTTGACGGGGACGGAGGGCTTTGTCAACTTAGTCAATATGCACGATTCTAGCTCCAGTGACCATACGATGTCCATCCAACGGCCGTAGTGCTTCTTCAACCTCTGGTCTTCTTGCTCCAGCCGCCCAAACCAGCGCCGGTCGTGCCTCGTGCTCCTGCCTCCCGTGGCCATCTGCGATGCGGCGGTGGCGTCACCGCCCCCTACTACTCCCACAGCTGGCCAGGCCATCCCTCTACTCACCCACACCCCCTGTTATTCTGCGGCGACGGCAGCCTCACACCGCAGCGAACCAGTGAACCCTCGTACTCCTCTACGCGTGGGCATCCACTGCTGCGTCTTCCCCGGCTCCACGTCGCCCCCTTCCTAGGCCTTGCCGTTGTCCACCGCCCTGGTGCTCTCGGTGCGGCGTGGTCAACGTGGTCAAGGAACGGCTTCCATCGGCCGTGGACTGTACGTGGAGAGGCTTATAGCTGGGTCCATGGCAGCAGCAAGGAAGTGCCTCCTTATTACGTGCAAAATAATTATTCCTCCACCTGACAGCGGGGACCCACCGGACGGGCCACCGTATTTCATGAAAAAAAAATTTCCCCTGACTGCTGGGACCCACCAGCTACATCTTTGCACGCAAGGAAGTGCATCCGGGCAAAAAAAAACGATTCGCCCCCCTGACTGCTGGGACCCACCAGCTACATCTTCGCACGCAAGGAAGTGCGTCCGTGAAAAAAAAACGATTTGCCCCTCTGACTGCTGGGACCCACCAGCTACATTTTCGCATGCAAGGAAGTGCCTAACAGTCGGGACCCACCCGGTCGAAGCATGCGTAGTGTTGTCATTCTGGTCGCGAACGTGTACGTACATCCTGGTCGTTGTAGATGCGCGCACGTGTCGTAGTAGAGGTGCGCACATAGCATGTACATATACGTACAGCGGCCAGGGTGCAAGAAAGAAAATATGGCCACGTATGTGTACAAACGGGCGGGGTCTCGAACGCCTACTCGCGCATACGTACGGCAAGGGCTCGTGTACATGGCTGGGTCGGAATGGAGAAACAGCGTCATCGTCGTGTTCATGGGGAGCCAACCGGCTGGGTCGGAACGGAATGCGTGGTCGTGTTCATCGGGAGGGCTTGGACAGAACAGGCGATGGAAACGAGGCCTGGCGTACCGCACAACGGAGGAAACGGACCTCCTATGTTCGGAACGGGGTCCTGTTGATCGGGAGGGGTGTGGTGTACCGCAGAAACGGAGGAAACGGACCTCCTACTGTCGAAACGGGGGTCCTGTTGATCGGGAGGGGTGTGGCGTACCACAAAATGGACGAAACGGACCTCCTACGATCGAAACGGGGGTCCTGTTGATCGGGAGGGGTGTGGCGTATCGCAAAACGGACGAAACGGACTTGTGTTGGAGCGCTACGGTCGAAACAGGGGTCCTGTTCATCGGGAGGGGTGTGGCGTACCACAAAATGGGACTCCACGGGATACTGTTCATCTCCACCATCGACCTCCTCCAGCCTCCACGGGCTCCTGTTCATCCAGCCTCCACCGCACGCTACTGCACCGGCTACTGTTCAACCACCCTTCCACCGTCTACTGTTCATCCAGCCCTCCACCGTCTACTGCTCATCCAGCCCTCCACACCACGGGCTCCTGTTCAACCACCCCTTCATCAACCCCCCCCCCCCCCCCCCCGCAACACTCACTGTTCATCCCATCGATCGGCTTCAGTTAGCAGTAGTAGAGAAGGAATTGCTCCACCGGGTTCAGTTAACAGCCATCGATCGATTGCTCGGGTTCAGTAACGCGTAGCCTGCAGTGCAATCACTCGGGTTCAGTTAGAGCCCAATGCCTCGCTCGGGTTCAGTTAGAGCCAACGCCTCGCACGTGTACGAGAGAAAAACGCGTCGCTCGGCCCCCGACTGTTGGGGAACGTTGCAGAAAACAAAATTTTTCCTACGGTTTCACCAAGATCCATCTATGAGTTCATCTAGCAATGAGTCATTAGATGCATCTACGTACCTTGTAGATCGCGAGCGGAAGCGTTCAAAGAACGGGGATGATGTAGTCAAACACGACGTGATCCAAATCACCGGAGATCCTAGCACCGAACGGACGGCACCTCCGCGTTCAACACACGTACGGAACAGCCACGTCTCCTCCTTCTTGATCCAGCAAGGGAGGGAGGAGAGGTTGAGGGAGATGGCACCAGCAGTAGCACGACGGCGTGGTGTTGATGGAGCTGCAGTACTCCGGCAGAGCTTCGCTAAGCACTATGGAGGAGGAGGAGGTGTTGGAGAGGGAGAAGGAGGCAACCAAAGGCCGAGGTATGAAGTCCTTCCTCTCCCCCACTATATATAGGAGGGCCAAGGGGGGCTGGACGGCCCTACGAGATCCAATCTCCTAAGGGGGCAGTGGCCAAGGGGGGTTTCCCTCCCCCCCCCCCCCCCCCCCCAAGGCACCTAGGAGGTGCCTTCCCCTCCTAGGACTCTTCCCCCCTCAAACCCTAGGCGCATGGGCCTATGTGGGGCTGGTGCCCTTGGCCCATGTAGGCCAAGGTGCACCCCCTACAGCCCATGTGCCCCCCCGGGACAGGTGGACCCACCCGGTGGACCCCTGGGACCCTTCCGGTGGTCCCGGTACAATACCGATAACCCCGAAACTTGTCCCGATGCCCGAAACAGGACTTCCCATATATAAATCTTTACCTCCGGACCATTCCGGAACTCCTCGTGACGTCCGGGATCTCATCCGGGACTCCGAATAACATTCGGGTTACTGCATATACATATCCCTACAACCCTAGCGTAACCGAACCTTAAGTGTGTAGACCCTACGGGTTCGGGAGACATGTAGACATGACCGAGATCGCTCTCCGGTCAATAACCAACAGCGGGATCTGGATACCCATGTTGGCTCCCACATGCTCCACGATGATCTCATCAGATGAACCACGATGTCGAGGATTTAATCAACCACGTATGCAATTCCCTTTGTCAATCGATATGTTACTTGCCCGAGATTCGATCGTCGGTATCCCAATACCTCGTTCAATCTCGTTACCGGCAAGTCACTTTACTCGTACCGTAATGCGTGATCCCGTGACCAGACACTTGGTCACTTTGAGCTCATTATGATGATGCATTCCGAGTGGGCCCAGTGATATCTCTCCGTCATACGGAGTGACAAATTCCAGTCTCGATCCGTGTCAACCCAACAGACACTTTCGGAGATACCTGTAATGCACCTTTATAGTCACCCAGTTACGTTGTGACGGTTGATACACCCAAAGCACTCCTACGGTATCCGGGAGTTACACGATCTCATGGTCAAAGGAAAAGATACTTGACATTAGAAAAGCTCTAGCAAACGAACTACACGATCTCACGTTATGCTTAAGATTGGGTCTTGTCCATCACATCATTATCCTAATGATGTGATCCCGTTATCAATGACATCCAATGTCCATAGCCAGGAAACCATGACTATCTATTGATCAACGAGCTAGTCAACTAGAGGCTTACTAGGGACATGTTGGTGTCTGTTATTCACACATGTATTACGATTTCCGGATAATACAATTATAGCATGAATAAAGACAATTATCATGAACAAAGAAATATAATAATAATGCTTTTATTATTGCCTCTAGGGCATATTTCCAACAGTCTCCCACTTGCACTAGAGTCAATAATCTAGTTACATTGTGATGAATCGAACACCCATGGAATTCTGGTGTTGATCATGTTTTGCTCTAGGGAGAGGTTTAGTCAACGGATCCGCTACATTCAGGTCCGTATGTATTTTACAAATCTCTATGTCTCCATCTTGAACATTTTCACGAATGGAGTTGAAGCGACGCTTGATGTGCCTTGTCTTCTTGTGAAAACTGGGCTCCTTGGCAAGTGCAATAGCTCCAGTGTTGTCACAGAAGAGCTTGATCGGCCCCGACGCATTGGGTATGACTCCTAGGTCGGTGATGAACTCCTTCACCCATATTGCTTCATGTGCTGCCTCCGAGGCTGCCATGTACTCCTCTTCACATGTAGATCCCGCCACGACGCTCTGCTTGCAACTGCACCAGCTTACTGCCCCACCATTCAAAATATACACGTATCCGGTCTGTGACTTAGAGTCATCCAGATCTGCATCGAAGCTAGCGTCGACGTAACCCTTTACGACGAGCTCTTCGTCACCTCCATAAACGAGAAACATTTCCTTAGTCCTTTTCAGGTACTTCAGGATATTCTTGACCGCTGTCCAGTGTTCCTTGCCGGGATTACTTTGGTACCTTCCTACCAAACTTACGGCAAGGTTTACATCAGGTCTGGTACACAGCATGGCATACATAATAGAACCTATGGCTGAGGCATAGGGGATGACACTCATCTCTTCTATATCTTCTGCCGTGGTCGGAAATTGAGCTGAGCTCAATTTCACACCTTGCAAAACAGGCAAGAACCCTTTCTTGGACTGATCCATTTTGAACTTCTTCAAAATCTTATCAAGATATGTGCTTTGTGAAAGACCTATGAGGCGTCTCGATCTATCCCTATAGATCTTGATGCCTAATATATAAGCAGCTTCTCCAAGGTCCTTCATTGAAAAACTCTTATTCCAGTAGGCCTTAATGCTGTCCAAAAGTTCTATATCATTTCCCATCAAAAGTATGTCATCTACATATAGTATGAGAAATGCTATAGAGCTCCCACTCACTTTCTTGTAAACACA
The DNA here is from genome assembly GCA_963921465.1 of Triticum timopheevii. NCBI lineage: Eukaryota > Viridiplantae > Streptophyta > Magnoliopsida > Poales > Poaceae > Triticum > Triticum timopheevii. The sequence goes on from OY997262.1 coordinate 183,789,159, forward strand.
GGCTTCTCCATAAGTCTGTGAGAACCCAAACGCTTTGATCATCTCATCAAAACGAATGTTCCAACTCCGAGATGCTTGCACCAGCCCATAAATCGAGCGTTGGAGCTTGCACACCTTGTCAGCATTCTTAGGATCGACAAAACCTTCCGGCTGCATCATATACAATTCTTCCTTAAGGAAACCATTAAGGAATGCCGTTTTGACGTCCATTTGCCAAATTTCATAATCATAAAATGCGGCAATTGCTAACATGATTCGGACGGACTTCAGCTTCGCTACCGGTGAGAAAGTCTCATCGTAGTCAACCCCTTGAACTTGTCGATAACCCTTAGCGACAAGCCGAGCTTTATAGATGGTCACATTACCATCCGCGTCTGTCTTCTTCTTAAAGATCCATTTATTTTCTATGGCTCGCCGTTCTACGGGAAAGTCAGTCAAAGTCCATACTTCGTTTTCATACATGGATCCTATCTCGGATTTCATGGCTTCTAGCCATTTGTCGGAATCCGGGCCCGCCATCGCTTCTTCATAGTTCGAAGGTTCACTGTTGTCTAACAACATGATTTCCAAGACAGGGTTGCCGTACCACTCTGGTGCGGAACATGTCCTTGTGGACCTTCGAATTTCAGTAGGAGCTTGATCAGAAGTATCTTGATCATCATCATTAACTTCCTCTCTAGTCGGTGCAGGCACCTCAGGAACATTTTCTTGAGTTGCGCCATTTTCCGGTTCAAGAGGTAATACTTCATCAAGCTCTACTTTCCTCCCACTTACTTCTTTCGAGAGAAACTCTTTCTCCAGAAAGGACCCATTCTTGGCAACAAAGATCTTGCCTTAGGATCTGAGGTAGAAGATATACCCAATAGTTTCTTTAGGGTATCCTATGAAGACGCATTTTTCCGATTTGGGTTCGAGCTTTTCAGGTTGAAGTTTCCTGACATAAGCATCGCATCCCCAAACTTTTAGAAACGACAGTTTAGGTTTCTTCCCAAACCATAATTCATACGATGTCATCTCAACGGATTTCGACGGTGCCCTATTTAAAGTGAATGCGGCAGTCTCTAAAGCATATCCCCAAAAAGATAGTGGTAAATCGGCAAGAGACATCATAGATCGCACCATATCTAATAGAGTGCGATTACGACGTTCAGACACACCATTACGCTGAGGTGTTCCAGGCGGCGTGAGTTGTGAAACTATTCCACATTTTCTTAAGTGTGTACCAAACTCGTGACTCAAGTATTCTCCTCCATGATCTGATCGTAGAAACTTGATTTTCCTGTCACGTTGATTCTCAACTTCACTCTGAAATTCCTTGAACTTTTCAAAGGTCTCAGACTTGTGTTTCATTAAGTAGACATACCCATATCTACTCAAGTCATCAGTGAGGGTGAGAACATAACGATAGCCACCGCGAGCCTCAACACTCATTGGACCGCACACATCAGTATGTATGATTTCCAATAAGTTGGTTGCTCGCTCCATTGTTCCTGAGAATGGAGTCTTGGTCATTTTACCCATGAGGCATGGTTCGCACGTGTCAAATGATTCGTAATCAAGAGACTCTAAAAGTCCATCAGCATGGAGCTTCTTCATGCGTTTGACACCTATGTGACCAAGGCGGCAGTGCCACAAGTATGTGGGACTATCACTATCAATCTTACATCTTTTGGTACTTACACTATGAATATGTGTAGCATTATGCTCGAGATTCATAAAGAATAAACCATTCACCATCGGAGCATGACCATAAAACATATCTCTCATATAAATAGAACAACCATTATTCTCGGATTTAAATGAGTAGACATCTCGAATTAAACGAGATCCTGATACAATGTTCATGCTCAAACCTGGCACAAAATAACAATTATTGAGGTTCAAAACTAATCCCATAGGTAAATGTAGAGGTAGCGTGCCGACGGCGATCACATCGACCTTGGAACCATTCCCGACGCGCATCGTCACCTCGTCCTTCGCCAGTCTCCGTTTATTCCGCAGCTCCTGCTGTGTGTTACAAATATGAGCAATGGCACCAGTATCAAATACCCAGGAGTCACTACGATTACTAGTAAGGTACACATCAATTACATGTATATCAAATATACCTTTGGTTTTGCCGGCCTTCTTGTCCGCTAAGTATTTGGGGCAGTTCCGCTTCCAGTGACCACTTGCCTTGCAATAAAAGCACTCAGTCTCGGGCTTGGGTCCATTCTTTGGCTTCTTCCCGGCAGCTTGCTTGCTGGGCGCGGCAACTACCTTGCCGTCCTTCTTGAAGTTCTTTTTACCCTTGCCCTTCTTGAACTTAGTGGTTTTATTGACCATCAACACTTGATGTTCCTTCTTGACTTCTACCTCTGCTGATTTCAGCATAGCAAATACTTCAGGAATGGTCTTTTCCATCCCCTGCATATTGAAGTTCATCACAAAGCTCTTGTAGCTTGGTGGAAGCGACTGGAGGATTCTGTCAATGACCGCATCATCCGGGAGATTAACTCCCAGCTGAGTCAAGCGGTTATGTAACCCAGACATAGTGAGTATGTGCTCACTGACAGAACTATTTTCCTCCATCTTACAGCTGAAGAATTTGTCGGAGACTTCATATCTCTCGACCCGGGCATGAGCTTGGAAAACCATTTTCAGCTCTTCGAACATCTCATATGCTCCATGTCTCTCAAAACGCTTTTGGAGCCCCAGCACTAGGCTGTAAAGCATGCCGCACTGAACGAGGGAGTAGTCATCGGAACGTGCCTGCCAAGCATTCATAATGTCTTGTTCTGCAGGGAGAACAGGTGCGTCACCCAGCGGTGCTTGTAGGACATAATCTTTCTTGGCAGCTATGAGGATGATCCTCAGGTTCCGGACCCAGTCCGTATAGTTGCTGCCATCGTCTTTCAGCTTGGTTTTCTCTAGGAACGCGTTGAAGTTGAGGACTACGTTGGCCATTTGATCTACAAGACATATTGTAAAACATTTAGACTAAGTTCATGATAATTAAGTTCATCTAATCAAATTATAATGAACTCCCACTCAGATTTGACATCCCTTTGGTCATCTAAGTGTTACACGATCCGAGTCGACTAGGCCGTGTCCGATCATCACGTGAGACGGACTAGTGATCGTCGGTGAACATTCTCATGTTGATCGTATCTTCCATACGACTCGTGTTCGACCTTTCGGTCTCCGTGTTCCGAGGCCATGTCTGTACATGCTAGGCTCGTCAAGTTAACCCTAAGTGTTTTCGCTGTGTAAAACTGTCTTACACCCGTTGTATGTGAACGTAAGAATCTATCACACCCGATCATCACGTGGTGCTTCGAAACGACGAACTGTAGCAACGGTGCACAGTTAGGGGAGAACACTTCTTGAAATTTTGTAAGGGATCATCTTATTTACTACCTCGTCCTAAGTAAACAAGATGCATAAAACATAATAAACATCACATGCAATTATATAAAGTAGTGACATGATATGGCCAATATCATATAGCTCCTTTGATCTTCATCTTCGGGGCTCCATGATCATCTTGTCACCGGCATGACACCATGATCTCCATCATCGTGTCTTCATGAAGTTGTCACGCCAACGACTACTTCTACTTCTATGACTAACGCGTTTAGTAATAAAGTAAAGTAGTTTACATGGCGTTCTTCAATGAAACGCAGGTCATACAAAAAATAAAGACAACTCCTATGGCTCCTGCCGGTTGTCATACTCATCGACATGCAAGTCGTGATTCCTATTACAATAGCATGAACATCTCATACATGACATATAGATCATTCATCATTCATCACAACTTTGGCCATATCATATCACAAAGCACTTGCTGCAAAACAAGTTAGACGTCCTCTAATTGTTGTTTGCAAGTTTTACGTGGCTGAAGTAGGGTTCCAGCAAGAACATTTTCTTACCTACGTGAAAGCCACAACGTGATTTGTCAACTTCTATTTACCCTTCATAAGGACCCTTTTCATCGAATCCGCTTCAACTAAAGTAGGAGAGACAGACACCCGCCAGCCACCTTATGCAACTTGTGCATGTTAGTCGGTGGAACCGGTCTCACGTAAGCGTACGTGTATGGTTGGTCCGGGCCGCTTCATCCCACAATACCGCTGAAGCAAGATAAGACTAGTAGCGGCAAGAAAGTTGACAAATCTACTACCACAACAAATTGTGTTCTACTCGTGCAAGAGAACCACGCATAGACCTAGCTCATGATGCCACTGTTGGGGAACGTTGCAGAAAACAAAAATTTTCCTACGGTTTCACCAAGATCCATCTATGAGTTCATCTAGCAACGAGTCATTAGATGCATCTATGTACCTTGTAGATCGCGAGCGGAAGCGTTCAAAGAACGGGGATGATGTAGTCGAGCACGACGTGATCCAAATCACCGGAGATCCTAGCACCGAACGGACGGCACCTCCGCGTTCAACACACGTACGGAACAGCCACGTCTCCTCCTTCTTGATCCAGCAAGGGAGGGAGGAGAGGTTGAGGGAGATGGCACCAGCAGCAGCACGACGGCGTGGTGTTGATGGAGCTGCAGTACTCCGGCAGAGCTTCGCTAAGCACTATGGAGGAGGAGGAGGTGTTGGAGAGGGAGAAGGAGGCAACCAAAGGCCGAGGTATGAAGTCCCTCCTCTCCCCCACTATATATAGGAGGGCCAAGGGGGCTGGCTGGCCCTAGGAAATCCAATCCCCTAGGGGGCGGCGGCCAAGGGGGGTTTCCCTCCCCCCCCCCCCCCCAAGGCACCTAGGAGGTGCCTTCCCCTCCTAGGACTCTTCCCCCCTCAAACCCTAGGCGCATGGGCCTATGTGGGGCTGGTGCCCTTGGCCCATGTAGGCCAAGGCGCACCCCCTACAGCCCATGTGGCCCTCCGGGACAGGTGGACCCACCCGGTGGACCCCCGGGACCCTTCCGGTGGTCCCGGTACAATACCGATAACCCCGAAACTTGTCCCGATGCCCGAAACAGGACTTCCCATATATAAATCTTTACCTCCGGACCATTCCGGAACTCCTCGTGACGTCCGGGATCTCATCCGGAACTCCGAACAACATTCGGGTTACTACATATACATATCCCTACAACCCTAGCGTAACCGAACCTTAAGTGTGTAGACCCTACGGGTTCGGGAGACATGTAGACATGACCGAGATCGCTCTCCGGTCAATAACCAACAGCGGGATCTGGATACCCATGTTGGCTCCCACATGCTCCACGATGATCTCATCGGATGAACCACGATGTCGAGGATTTAATCAACCCCGTATGCAATTCCCTTTGTCAATCGATATGTTACTTGCTCGAGATTCGATCGTCGGTATCCCAATACCTCGTTCAATCTCGTTACCGGCAAGTCACTTTACTCGTACCGTAATGCATGATCCCGTGACCAGACACTTGGTCACTTTGAGCTCATTATGATGATGCATTACCGAGTGGGCCCAGTGATATCTCTCCGTCATACGGAGTGACAAATCCCAGTCTCGATCCGTGTCAACCCAACAGACACTTTCGGAGATACCTGTAATGCACCTTTATAGTCACCCAGTTACGTTGTGACGGTTGATACACCCAAAGCACTCCTACGATATCCGGGAGTTACACGATCTCATGTTCAAAGGAAAAGATACTTGACATTAGAAAAGCTCTACAAACGAACTACACGATCTCACGCTATGCTTAAGATTGGGTCTTGTCCATCACATCATTATCCTAATGATGTGATCCCGTTATCAATGACATCCAATGTCCATAGCCAGGAAACCATGACTATCTATTGATCAACGAGCTATTCAACTAGAGGCTTACTAGGGACATGTTGGTGTCTGTTATTCACACATGCATTATGATTTCCGGATAATACAATTATAGCATGAATAAAGACAATTATCATGAACAAAGAAATATAATAATAATGCTTTTATTATTGCCTCTAGGGCATATTTCCAACACCGACCTCCCACCGTAACCGACAACTCCCCAAAATTTTCCTCCCCCTCGCTTCTACCATGGTTTTTTCCATCATGGACGGCCCAAAGAATGTCATGCAGCTGCGTCTCCGGCCCGCCCATGACGAAAAGCATGATTTTTTGTCATAGAAGTAGGATCCCACCACATCTATGATGATACCGGGTTTTGTCACAATTATCGTCATAGAAGTGTCATATGTATGACAGAATTTTTTTTCGTTCAGCCCAAAATGTCACGGATGTGTCTTTTTTTTGTAGTGCCAGATCTGCCCTCCCGAGAGAGATTAGGGCTTGGCGGCGGCCCCGTATCGTAAAACGCGATGAAACTTTCTCTCTGATTTTTTCTCCGCGAAAGCAAATATATGGAGTTGGAGTTGAGGTCGGTGGACGTGCAGGGGGCCCAGGAGGCAGGGGCACGCCCCCACCCTCGTGGACAGTGTGTGGGCCCCCTGACGCTATTTCTTTCACCAATATTTTTTATTAATTTTGAAAAGTTGCTCCATGGATTTTCAGGTCATTCCGAGAACTTTTATTTCTGCACAAAATAACACCACGGTAGTTCTGCTAAAAACAGCGTCAGTCCGGGTTAGTTTCATTCAAATCATGCAAGTTAGAGTCCAAAACAAGGGCAAAAGTGTTTGGAAAAGTAGATACAACGGAGACGTATCAACTCCCCCAAGCTTAAACCTTTACTTGTCCTCAAGCAATTTAGTTCACAAACTGAAAGTGATAAAGAAAAACTTTTACAAACTCTGTTTGCTCTTGTTGTTGCAAATATGTAAAGCCAGCATTCAAGTTTTCAATAAAGATTATGAACTAACCATATTCACAATAACACTTAGGTCTCATGTTTACTCATATCAATGGCATAATCAACTAGCAAGCAATAATAATAAAACTCAGATGACAACACTTTGTCAAAACAATCATAATATGATATAACAAGATGGTATCTCGCTAGCCCTTTCTAAGAGTGCAAAACATAAATGCAGAGCACCTTTAAAGATCAAGGACTGACTAAACATTGTAATTCATGGTAAAAGAGATCCAGTCAAGTCATACCCAATATAAACTAATAGTAATGCATGCAAATGACAGCGGTGCTCTCCAGCGGGTGCTTTTTTAATAAGAGGGTGATGACTCAACATAAAAGTAAATAGATAGGCCCTTCGCAGAGGGAAGCAGGGATTTGTAGAGGTGCCAGAGCTCGATTTTAAATAGAGATGAATAACATTTTGAGCGGTATACTTTCACTGTCAACGCAACAACTATGAGATCTCGATATCTTCCATGCTACACACATTATAGGCGGTTCCCAAACAGAATGGTAAAGTTTATACTGCCCCACCACCAACAAGCATCAATCCATGGCTTGCCTGAACCAACGGGTGCCTCCAACTAGCAACAATCCTGGGGGAGTTTTGTTTAATTATTTTTATTTGATTTGAGCATGGGACTGGGCATCCCGGTTAGCAGCCATTTTCTCGTGAATGAGGAGCGGAGTCCACTCCCCTTGAGAATAACCCACCTAGCATGGAAGATACAGACAGCCCTAGTTGAAACATGAGCTGCTCGAGCATACAAAACAGAATTTCATTTGAATGTTTGGAGTTTGGCACATACAAATTTATTTGGAACGGCAGGTAAATACCGCATATAGGAAGGTATGGTGGACAAATATGGAATAACTTTAGCGTTTATGGAGTTTGGATGCACAAGCAGTATTCCCGCTTAGTACAGGTGAAGGCTAGCAAAAGACTAGGAAGCGACCAACTGAGAGAGCGACAATAGTCATGAACATGCATTAAAATTAATCAACACTGAGTGCAAGCATGAGTAGGATATAATCCACCATGAACATAAATATCTTGAAGGCCATGTTGATTTTGTTTCAACTACATGCGTGAACATGTGCCAAGTCGAGTCACTCGAATCATTCAAAGGAGGATACCACCCTATCATACCACATCACAACCATTTTAATAGCATGTTGGCACGCAAGGTAAACCATTATTAGCTCCTAGCTAATTAAGCATGGCATAAGCAACTATAATCTCTAATTGTCATTGAAACATGTTTATTCATAATAGGCCGAATCAGGAACGATGAACTAATCATATTTACAAAAACAAGATAGGTCGAGTTCATACCAGCTTCTCTCATCTCAATCACTCCATCATATATCGTCATTATTGCCTTTCACTTGCACGACCGAACGGTGTGGATAATAATAATAGTGCACGTGCATTGGACTAAGCTGGAATCTGCAAGCATTCAATTCAAGGGAGAAGACAAGGTAATATGGGCTCTTGGTTAAACTAACAATCATGCAAATTGGAGCCTCTAAACATTTTCATTATGGTCTTCTCTTCTCGACCCCCAAAGAAAAGAAAAGAAATAAAACTATTTACACGAGAAAGCTCCCAACAAGCAAAAGAAGAACAAGAAATCTTTTTGGGTTTTCTTTTAATTACTACTACAAGCATGGAAATTAAACTAACTAATTTTTTCGTTTTTCTTAAGGTTTATCAAACACACAAGAAGAAAGCTAGAAAAAGAAATTAAACTAGCATGGATAGTACAATGAAAGAGTATGAGCACCGACAACTAGAATGAGTGTGTGGACATGAATGTAATTTCGGTGAGAAATACGTACTCCCCCAAGCTTAGGCTTTTGGCCTTAGTTGGTTTATGCCCATGGATCGCGGCTACTCTCCCCGGTGTACTGAGGAGTGTCATTGTACTGCCACTAATTGGCGATCTCCTCCGGGTCCCACTGATAAGATGATGGACGATAAGGATCAAGTGGTGATTCCGGCTCAGGCTCTAGAGCTGATGTCTGGCCTCGGTGCGTGTAGACGGCCGCCTGCAATACGAGGTAGTGGCCTGCAGTTAAATCAAACAAAGAGGGCGCAGGCAAGATAATAATCTCATTATGTTTCTTATTAAATCTCAGGTTATACAGAAGCATCTTATCATCATTGTTAACAATAAACTCATGTGCTACCATGCTCTTATAATTTAGAAAAGTAGGGGGCAGCAGTTTTTCCTCTTTCTCATAAAACCTAATAGGTATCTCGAAGTATTTAGCAAGGCGTGCAACACAGATACCTCCAAAGATGGGGCCCTTTGTACGGTTCAGACTTAACCGTTTAGCAATAATAGCACCCATACTAGTACAGTTGTCACGAAATAAAGCATGGAACAAAATAATAATATCAGGAACACTGAGGTTTCCACATTTTCCGCGACCAATTAAGCATCGACTAGCAAATATGGCAAAGTAGCGTAAAACAGGAAAATGTATGCTAGTTATTCTTGCATCGGAAACCTTCCTCAATTCCCCTACAGTAATAGTATCAATAAAACCATCCACATCTTCACGATGTGGTTCCTCTAAGCTGCCCTCGAAGGCTATTCTGCAAACCGCGCAAAAATTACGTAATGACATCTCCCTAGCCTCATCATATAAATGAAAAGCTACTGAAGGAGGTGAATTCTTAGGATAATAGTAGAAGTTTTGCACGAAAGTATTGGAGAGTAAGAGATACTGTTTGATCCGGTCGTGAAGGAAGTCGGTGAGGCCCGCATTATCAGCCAAAGAATAAAAGTCTTCATAAATCCCGTCTGCTCTCAAGAAATTATCACAAGGCCACTCACACGGCCGTACTTCCGCCACGCGAGGAAGATTATACTTGGCCTTTTCTTTCTCCTTAGCTTGTTTATCCTTGGAGCCTTGGCTAGAAGAGCCCCTCAAAAATCTCTTCATCATTTTCTAAAAATTTCTGAAATTTTTTGTTACTCAAAATAAAAGTGAATCAAACTCAATAAAACTGATAGCAACTACTCCCACAAGTGCCTAGAGCCTATATCATGCATTAGAATTACTTGGGACCTCATAAATTTGACATGCAAGCTCAAGAACAGGGTCACCTAGGCAGCAAAAATTTGCAATGAATAAAGCACTAGAACAAAAACTAATTGGACCATTGGAGGAGTCACATACCAAGAAACAATCTCCCAAAGTAGTTTGTGAATGGAGCTTTGAGCAAGGAGATCGAAAATCACAGCAAAATGAGCTAGAACTCGTGCTTGAGCTGGATGGTGATTTTTTTGGGAGGAAGACGAAGTGTGTGGGTGCAGAAATAAGTGGAGGGGGGCCACCGTGGGCCCATGAGGCAGGGGCGCGCCCTGTAGGGGTGGGCACGCCCTGGACCCTCGTGGCCCGGTGCCAGCTCCCCCTGTTGTGTTCTCAGTGCCAAATATTCTTATATATTCTAGAAAAAATCATACTAAATTTGCAGGGCATTTGGAGAACTTTTATTTTCAGGTATTTTCTATTGCATGGATAATTCAGAAAACAGACAGAAAATACTATTTTTGCTTTATTTATTCTAAATAATAGAAAGTAAAAAGAGGGTACAGAAGGTCGTGTCGTCTAGTTTCATCCATCTCATGATCATCAAAAGGAATCCACTAACAAGGTTGATCAAGTCTTATTAACAAACTCATTCCAAATAACATGAAAACGGAGAAATTTTGAATAACACTAGGTTACCTCAACGGGGATATGAACATCCCCAATAATAAGAATATCATATTTCTTCTTGAAAGTAGGAAGAGGAAATTCAAAACCTCCAATAATAATAGTTGGACTATTTCCAATAGAATTGATGGTATGAACTTGAGGTTCTTTCCTCGGAAAGTGTACCGTATGCTCATTACCATTAACATGAAAAGTGACATTGCCTTTGTTGCAATCAATAACAGCCCCTGTAGTATTCAAAAAGGGTCTACCAAGGATAATCGACATACTATCGTCCTCGGGAATATCAAGAATAACAAAGTCCGTTATGATAGTGACATTTGCAACCACAACAGGCACATCCTCACAAATACCGATAGGTATAGCAGTTGATTTATCAGCCATTTGCAAAGATATTTCAGTAGGTGTCAACTTATTCAATTCAAGTCTACAATATAAAGAGAGAGGCATAACACTAACACTGGCTCCAAGATCATATAAAGCAGTTCTAACATAGTTTCTTTTAATGGAGCATGGTATAGTTGGTACTCCTGGATCTCCAAGTTTCTTTGGTATTCCACCCTTAATAGTATAATTAGCAAGCATGGTGGAAATTTCATCTTCCGGTATATTTCTTTTATTTGCAATGATATCCTTCATATATTTAGCATAAGGGTTTACTTTAAGCATATCAGTTAAGCGCATACGTAAGAAGATAGGTCTAATCATTTTAGCAAAGCGCTCAAAATCCTCATCATCCTTTTTCTTGGATGGCTTAAGAGGAAAAGACATGGGTTTCTGAACCCATGGTTCCCTTTCTTTATCGTGCTTCCTAGCAACAAAGTCTCTTTTATCATAACGTTGATTCTTTGATTGTGGGTTATCAAGATCAACAGCAGGTTCAATCTCTACATCATTATTATTGCTAGGTTGAGCTTCAACATGAACATTATCATTAACATTATCGGTTCATGTTCATCACCATATTGTGTTTCAGCATCAGAAATAGAAATATCATCGGGATTCTCAGGTGTGTCTACAACAGGTTCACTAGAAGCATGCAAAGTCCTATCATTTTTCTTTTTCTTCCTTTTAGGAGGACTAGGTGCATCTACATTATTTCTCTGAGAATCTTGCTCAATTCTCTCAGGGTGGCCTTCAGAATACAAAGGTCCTAAGTCATTTTACCAGTTCTAGTAACAGCAAAATCATGTTTATTATTTAATCCATCGAGCAAATCACTTTGAGCCTTAAGTACTTGCTCTGCTTGAGTGGTAACCATAGAAGCATACTTACTAATGAGTTTAAGTTCACCTTTAACTCTAGCCATATAATCACTCAAGCGTCCAATCATATAAGCATTACTCTTTAATTCTCTACCAACATAAGCATTGAAGTTTTCTTGTCTAGCCATAAAGTCATCAAATTCATCTAAACATTGGCTAGGAAACTTAGTAGACGGGATTTCAACTTTATCATATCTATAGAGAGAATTTACCTTTACTACCTGTGTCGGGTTACCAAGACAATGTGTTTCTTCCATAGGTGGTATATTAAGACCATGTATTTCTTCAGTAGGAGGTAAATTCTTAACATCTTCAGCTTTAATACCTGTTTCTTTCATAGATTTCTTTCCCTCTTGCATATCTTCAGGACTGAGAAATAGAACACCCCTCTTCCTCGGAGTGGGTTTAAGAGTTGGTTCAGGAATTGGCTCAGGAAGCGTCCAATTATTTTCATTAGTCAACATATTATTCAATAGCAATTCAGCTTGATCGACTGTTCTTTCCCTGAAAACACAACCAGCACAACTATCCAAGTGGTCCTTGGAAGCATCAGTTAGTCCATTATAAAAGATATCAAGTATTTCATTTTTCTTAAGAGGATGATCAGGCAAAGCATTAAGTAATTGGAGAAGCCTCCCCCAAGCTTGTGGGAGACTCTCTTCTTTAATTTGCACAAAATTATATACTTCCCTCAAGGCAGCTTGTTTCTTATGAACAGGGAAATATTTAGCAGAGAAGTAATAAATCATATCCTGGGGACTACGCACACAACCAGGATCAAGAGAATTAAACCAAGTTTTAGTATCACCCTTTAATGAGAACGGAAATATCTTAAGGATATAATAGTAGCGAGACTTCTCATCATTAGTGAACAGGGTGGCTATATCATTCAATTTAGTAAGATGTGCCACTACAGTTTCAGATTCATTGCCATAAAAAGGATTAGATTCAACCAAAGTAATTATCTCAGGATCGACAGAGAATTCATAATCCTTATCAGTAACAAGATAGGTGAAGTAGCAAAATCAGGGTCATATTTCATTCTAGCATTTAGAGATTTCTGTTTCAGTTTAGCTAATAACTTCTTAAGATCAGATCTATCGTAGCAAGCAAGAAAATCTCTAGCAGTTTCTTCATTCATAACATAACCCTCAGGAACAACAGGCAATTCATACTTAGGGGGAGAACCTTCATCATCACTATCTTCAATAATTTCATCTTCAATAATTTCATTCTCTCTAGCCCTAGCAAGTTGTTCATCAAGAAATTCACCTAAGGGCAAAGTAGTATCAAGCACAGAAGTAGTTTCATCATAAGTATCATGCATAGCAGAAGTGGCATCATCAATAACATGCGACATATCAGAATTAATAGCAGAAGCAGGTTTAGGTGTCGCAAGCTTACTCAAAACAGAAGGAGAATCTAGTGCAGAGCTAGATGGCAGTTCCTTACCTCCCCTCGTAGTTGAGGGATAAATCTTAGTTCTTTCGTCTTTCAAGTTCCTCATAGTGACCAACAGATATAAATCCCAAGTGACTCAAAGAATAGAGCTATGCTCCCCGGCAACGGTGCCAAAAAATAGTCTTGATAACCCACAAGTATAGGGGATCGCAACAGTTTTTGAGGGTAGAGTATTCAACCCAAATTTATTGATTCGACACAAGGGGATCCAAAGAATATTCTCAAGTAGTATCAGTTGAGTTGTCAATTCAACCATACCTAGATAACTTAGCATCTGTAGCAAAGTATTTAGTAGCAAATTAGTATGGAAGTAACGGTAACAGTGGCAAAAGTAACGATAGCAGTTTTGTAGTAATTGTAACAGTAGCAACGGTAAAGTAAATAAGCAAAGAACAGTATGTGAAAAGCTCGTAGGCATTGGATCAGTGATGGATAATTATGTCGGATGTGGTTCATCATGTAACAGTTATAACATAGGGTGACACAGAACTAGCTCCAGTTCATCAATGTAATGTAGGCATGTATTCCGAATATAGTTATACGTGCTTATGGAAAAGAACTTGCATGACATCTTTTGTCCTACCCTCCCGTGGCAGCAGGGTCCTAATGGAAACTAAGGGATATTAAGGCCTCCTTTTAATAGAGTACCGGACCAAAGCATTAACACATAGTGAATACATGAACTCCTCAAACTACGGTCATCACCGAGAAGTATCCCGATTATTGTCACTTCGGGGTTGTCGGATCATAACACATAATAGATGACTATAGACTTGCAAGATAGGATCAAGAACTCACATATATTCATGAAAACATAATAGGTTCAGATCTGAAATCATGGCACCCAGGCCCTAGTGACAAGCATTAAGCATAGCAAAGTCATAGCAACATCAATCTCAGAACATAGTGGATACTAGGGATCAAACCCTAACAAAACTAACTTGATTACATGGTAAATCTCATCCAACCCATCACCATCCAGCAAGCCTATGATGAAATTAATCACGCATGGTGGTCAGCATCATGAAATTGGTGATGGAGGATGGTTGATGATGACAACGGCGACGAATCCCCCTTTTTGGAGCCTCGAACGGACTCCAAATCAGCCCTCCCGAGAGAGATTAGGACTTAGCGGAGGCTCCGTATCGTAAAACGCAATGAAACTTTCTCTCTGATTTTTTTCTCCGCGAATATGGAGCTGGAGTTGCGGTCGGTGGACGTCCAGGGGGCCCACGAGGCAGGGGGCACGCCCAGGGGGAGGGGGCGCGCCCCCACCCTCATGGACAGGGTGTGGGCCCCTGGTGCTATTTCTTTCGCTAGTATTTTTTATTAATTCTGAAAAGTTGCTCCGTGGATTTTAAGATCATTCTGAGAACTTCTATTTCTACACAAAAATAACACCAAGGCAGTTCTGCTGAAAACATTGTCAGTCCGGGCTAGTTTCATTCAAATCATGCAAGTTAGAGTCCAAAGCAAGGGCAAAAGTGTTAGGAAAAGTAGATACAACGGAGACGTATCACACCCGAGGTGGGCACAACCCACCAGGGCGTGCCTGAGCCTTCTGGCGCGCCCTGGTGGGTGCTGCTCCCCTCGAGCCACCCCCCAGGTGCTTCCTTGGCCCACTGGATGTCTTCTGGCTCCAAAAAATCCTCCTGGAGTTTCGCTGCGTTTGGACTCCATTTTATATTGATTTCCTGTGATGTAAAAAACATGCAGAAAACAACAACTGGCACTGGGCACTATGTCAATAGGTTGGTACCAAAAAATGATGTAAAATGATTGTAAAACATGCAAGAATGATAATATAACAGCATGGAACAATAAAAAATTATAGATACGTTGGAGACGTATCACCGCTCCGCCACCGCCTCCCAGCTCGCATGTCACGACCCTCTCGCTCCGCATGCCGTGCTACTCATGGTGTAGGAGGTGCTGCGCTATCGTCCCACCGAGGATGGCTACGATGCCTAGCTCGGCCACATCACCGAGCTTGTCAATGGTGCGGGCAATGGCCAGGCGCCCTCCTGCTCCCAGTCTGCTCCGCCATCACGTTCCGATCGGGCAGGGCACGACGCGCCTCCCCCTCCTCCGGGCCATGACATGGCCGAACGGCGCCACGCAATGCGTGCTCCGGAGCCGTCCGATGGTTCGTCCGCGCCAGCCGGCGCCGACGACATCTGCCAGATCATCTGTTGTGTGCTCCCAGATGCACGCGCGATCCTCGAGAAGAAGCGCAACCGCCAGGACCATGTCCTCCAAGACGTTTCCGTAGCTAGGCGCCAGAACGGCACTGTCACCAACGGGGGCTACCTAGCCCTCACCCCCGAGCTGCGCCGCGTGGTGTGGCCCGACAAGTTCAAGACCGAGCTTCCACCTTGCTATGACAGCAACTCCAACCCCACAGAGTTCCTCCTGCTCTACACCATCAGCATCCATGCTGCAAAGGGGGACGACATGGTCATGGCGAACTGGTTCCCCATGGTCCTCAAGGACGTTGCGCACTCGTGGCTCATGAACCATCCAGAGGCGTGGGGCGTGCTATGCAAGCTATTCATCGCCAACTTTGCGGGAACGAGCGACCACCCTTGTTGGGGAACGTAGCAGAAATTCAAAATTTTCCTACGAGTCACCAAGATCTATCCATGGAGAGACTAGCAATGAGGGGAAGGAGAGTGCATCTACATATCCTTGTAGATCGCTAAGTGGAAGCGTTCAAGAGAACGCGGTTGAAGGAGTCGTACTCGTCGTGATCCAAATCACTGGAGATCCTAGTGCCGAACGGACGGCACCTCCGCATTCAACACACGTACAGCCTGGTGACGTCTCCCATGCCTTGATCCATCAAGGTGAGAGGGAGAGGTTGGGGAAGACTCCGTCCAGCAGCAGCACGACGGCGTGGTGGTGATGGAGGAGTGTGGCAATCCTGCAGGGCTTCGCCAAGCACCGCGGGAGAGGAGGAGTACTTGGGAGAGGGGGAGGGCTGCGCCAGGGGAAGCGTGTAGCTCCCATGCGTCTCCCCACTATATATAGGGGTGGAGGGGGCTGGTTTCTTGCCCTCCAAGTCCATTGGGGCGTTGGCAAAGGTGGGAGGAAAGAAATCCCATCATTTCCTTCCCCACCGATTGTTATCCCCCCTTTTTAGGGATCTTGATCTTATCCCTTCGAGATATGATCTTATTCTTTCTAAGGGGGGATCTTGGTGCGCCTTGACCAGGGGTGTGGTGCCTTGACCCCACTACCTACGTTCATGTGGGTCCCCCATGCAGGTGGGCCCCACTCCGGAACCTTCTAGAACCTTCCCGGTACAATACCGAAAAATCCCGAACATTTTCCGGTGGCCAAAATAGGACTTCCCATATATAAATCTTTACCTCCGGACCATTCTGGAACTCCTCGTGACGTCCGGGATCTCATCCGGGACTCCGAACAACATTCGGTAACCACATACAAACTTCCTTTATAACCCTAGCATCATCGAACCTTAAGTGTGTAGACCCTACGGGTTCGGGAGACATGTAGACATGACCGAGACGTTCTCTAGTCAATAACCAACAGCGGGATCTGGATACCCATGTTGGCTCCCACATGTTCCACAATGATCTCATCAGATGAACCACGATGTCAAGGACTCAATCGATCCCGTATACAATTCCCTTTGTCTAACGGTATTGTACTTGCCCGAGATTCGATCGTCGGTATACCGATACCTTGTTCAATCTCGTTACCGGCAAGTCTCTTTACTCGTTCCGTAACACATCATCCCGTGATCAACCCCTTGGTCACATTGTGCACATTGTGATGATGTCCTACCGAGTGGGCCCAGAGATACCTCTCTGTTTACACGGAGTGACAAATCCCAGTCTCGATCCGTGTCAACCCAACAGACACTTTCGGAGATACCTGTAGTGCACCTTTATAGTCACCCAGTTACGTTGTGACATTTGATACACCCAAAGCACTCCTACGGTATCCGGGAGTTACACAATCTCATGGTCTAAGGAAGAGATACTTGACATTGGAAAAGCTCTAGCAAACGAACTACATGATCTTTGTGCTATGCTTAGGATTGGGTCTTGTCCATCACATCATTCTCCTAATGATGTGATCCCGTTATCAACGACATCCAATGTCCATAGCCAGGAAACCATGACTATCTGTTGATCACAACGAGCTAGTCAACTAGAGGCTCACTAGGGACATATTGTGGTCTATGTATTCACACGTGTATTACGATTTCCGGATAATACAGTTATAGCATGAATAAAAGACAATTATCATGAACAAGGAAATATAATAATACTTTTATTATTGCCTCTAGGGCATATTTCCAACAGTCTCCCACTTGCACTAGAGTCAATAATCTAGTTCACGTCGCCATGTGATTAACACTCACAGGTCACATCACCATGTGACCAACATCCAAAGAGTTTACTAGTGTCGTTAAACTAGTTCACATCATCATGTGATTAAGACTCAATGAGTTCTGGGGTTTTGATCATGTTTTGCTTGTGAGAGAGGTTTTAGTCAACGGGTCTGCAACATTCAGATTCGTATGTACTTCGCAAATCTCTAGGTCATACTGTAAATGCTGCTTCCACGCTCCACTTGGAGCTATTGCAAATGGTTGCTCCACTATACGCATCCGGTTTGCTACTAAGAGTCACTCGGATAGGTGTTAAAGCTTGCATCGACGTAACCCTTTACGCCGAACTCTTTATCATCTCCATAATCGAGAAACATGTCCTTATTTACTCCAAGGACAATTTTGACCGCTGTCCAATGATCCATTCCTGGATCATTCTTGTACCCCTTGACTGACTCATGGCAAGGCACACTTCCGGTGCGGTACACAGCATAGCATACTATAGAGCCTACGTCTGAAGTATAGGGGACGACCTTCGTCCTTTCTCTCTATTCTGCCGTGGTCGAGCTTTTAAGTCTTAACTTCATACCTTACATCTCAGGCAAGAACTCCTTCTTTGACTGATCCATCTTGAACACCTTCAAGATCATGTCAAGGTACGTGCTCATTTGAAAGTACTATTAAGCATTTTGATCTATCTTATAGATCTTGATGCTTATTATTCAAGTAGCCTAATCCAGGTTTTCCATTGAAAAATACTTTTCAAATAACCCTATATGCTTTCCAGAAATTCTACATCATTTCTGATCAACAATATGTCAATAACATATACTCATCAGAAATTCTATAGTGCTCCCACTCACTTCTTTGGAAATACAAGTTTCTCATAAACTTTTGTATAAACCCAAAATCTTTGATCATCTTATCAAAGTACATATTCCAATTCCGAGATGCTTACTCCAGTCCTTAGAAGGATCGCTGGAGCTAGCATACCTTTTAGCATCCTTAGGATCGACAAAAACTTTCTGATTGTATCACATACAACCTTTCCTTACGAAGACTGGTAAGGAAACTTGTTTTGACATCCATCTGCCAGATTTCATAAATGCAGCTAATGCTAACATGATTCCGACGGACTTAAGCATCGCTACGGATGAGAAAATCTCATCGTAGTCAACTCCTTGAACTTGTGAAAAACTCTTCGCCACAAGTCAAGCTTCATAGACGGTGACATCACCGTCCACGTCCTTCTTCTTCTTAAAGATCCATTTATCTCAATGGCTTGCTGATCATTGGGCAAGTCCACCAAAGTCCATGCTTTGTTCTGATACATGGATCCTATCTCGGATTTCATGGCTTCTAACCATTTGTCGGAATTTTGGGCCCACCATCGCTTCTCCATAGCTCGTAGGTTCATTGTTGTCTAGCAACATGACCTTCAAGACAGGATTACTGTACCACTCTGAAGCAGTACGCATCCTTGTCACCCTACAAGGTATGGTAGTTACTTGATCCGAAGTTTCATGATCACTATCATAAGCTTCTACTTCAATTGGTGTAGGTGCCACAGGAACAACTTCCTGCGCCCTGCTACACACTAGTTGTAGTGATGGTTCAATAACCATATCAAGTCTCCACCATCCTCCCACTCAACTTTTCGAGACAAACTTTTTCTCGAGAAAGAACCCGATTCAAGAAACAATCCCTATTGCTTTCGGATCTGAATTAGGAGGTATACCCAACTGTTTTGGGTGTCCTATGAAGATGCATTTTATCCGCCTTGGGTTCGAGCTTATCAACCTGAAACTTTTTCACATAAGTGTCGCAGCCCCAAACCTTTAAGAAATGACAGCTTAGGTTTCTCTAAACCATAGTTCATACGGTGTCATCTCAACGGAATTACGTGGTGCCCTATTTAAAGTGAATGTGGTTGTCTCTAATGCCTAACCCATAAACGATAGTGGTAATTCGATAAGAGACATCATGGTACGCACCATATCCAATAGGGTGCAACTATGATGTTCGGACACACCATCAAACTATGGTGTTCCAGGCGGTATTAATTGTGAAACAATTTCCACAATGTCTTAATTGCGTGCCAAAGCTCGTAACTCAGATACTCATCTCTATGATCATATCATAGACATTTCATCCTCTTGTCACGATGATCTTCAACTTCACTCTGAAATTACTTGAACCATTCAATAATTCAGACTTGTGTTTCATCAAGTAAATATACTCTACATCTACTCGAATCATCTGTGATGTAAGAACATAATGATATTCACTGCCATGCCTCAGCACTCATTGGACTGCACACATCAAAATGTGTTACTTCCAACAAGTTGCTATCTTGTTCCATTTTACTGAAAAACGAGGCTTTTTAGTCATCTTGCCCATGTGGTATGATTTGCATATCTCAAGTGATTCAAAATCAAGTGAGTCCAAACGATACATCTGCATGGAGTTTCTTCATGCGTATACACCAATAGAGATGGTTTGCATGTCTCAAACTTTTCAAAACGAGTGAGTCCAAAGATCCATCAACATGGAGCTTCTTCATGCGTTTTACACCAATATGACTTACATGGCAGTGCCACAAGTAAGTGGTACTATCATTACTATCTTATATCTTTTTGGCATGAAAATGTGTATCACTACAATCGAGATTCAATAAACCATTCCTTTAGGTGCAAGACCATTGAAGGTTCTATTCAAATAAATAGAGTAACCATTATTCTCCTTAAATGAATAACCGTATTGCGATAGACATAATCCAATCATGTCTATGCTCAACACAAACACCAAATCTCGATGGTAGAGGGAGCGTGCGATGCTTGATCACATCAACCTTGGAAACACTTCCAACACATATCGTCAGCTCACCTTTAGCTAGTCTCCGTTTATTCCGTAGCTTTTATTTCGAGTTACTAACACTTAGCAACCGAACCGGTATCTAATACCCTGGTGCTACTAGGAGTACTAGTAAAGTACACATTAACATAATGTATATCCAATATACTTCTATCGACCTTGCCAGCCTTCTCATCTACCAAGTATCTAGGGTAATTCCGCTCCCGTGGTTGTTCCCCTTATTACAGAAGCACTTAGTCTCGGGCTTGGGTTCAACCTTGGGTTTCTTCAATAGAGCAGCAGCTGATTTGCCGTTTCATGAAGTATCCCTTCTTGCCCTTGCCCTTCTTGAAACTAGTGGTTTCACCAACCATCAACAATTGATGCTCCTTCTTGATTTCTACTTTCACGGTGTCAAACATCGCGAATACCTCAAGGATCATCATATCTATCCCTGATATGTTATAGCTCATCACGAAGCTCTAGCAGCTTGGTGGCAATGACTTTGGAGAAACATCACTATCTCATCTGGAAGATCAACTCCCACTCGATTCAAGTGATTGTTGCACTCAGACAATCTGAGCACAAGCTCAACGATTGAGCTTTTCTCCCTTAGTTTGCAGGCTAAGAAAATCGTCAGAGGTCTCATACCTCTTGACGTGGGCACGAGCCTGAAATCTCAATTTCAGCCCTCGAAACATCTCATATGTTCCGTGACATTTCGAAAACGTCTTTGGTGCCTCAACTCTAAACCGTTTAACTGAACTATCACGTAGTTATCAAAACGTGTATGTCTGATGTTCGCAACATCCACAAACGACGTTTGGGGTTCAGCACACTGAGCGGTACATTAAGGACATAAGCTTTCTACTGTCCGCATAATCGCTACTGTCAACTTTCAACTATATTTTCTCTAGGAACATATCTAAACAGTGGAACTAAAGCGCGAGCTTACGACATAATTTGCAAAGATCTTTTGACTATGTTCAGGATAATTAAGTTCATCTTATGAACTCCCACTCAGATAGACATCCCTCTGGTCATCTAAGTGATTACATGATCCGAGTCAACTAGGCCGTGTCCGATCATCACGTGAGACGGACTAGTCATCATCGGTGAACATCTTCATGTTGATCGTATCTACTATACGACTCATGCTCGACCTTTCGATCTCCGTGTTCCGAGGCCATGTCTGTACATGCTAGGCTCGTCAAGTTAACCCTAAGTGTTTTTCGTGTGTAAATCTGTCTTACACCCATTGTATGTGAACGTAAGAATCCATCACACCCGATCATCACGTGGTGCTTAGAAGCGACGAACTTTAGTAACGGTGCACAGTTAGGGGAGAACACTTCTTGAAATTTTTGTAAGGGATCATCTTATTTACTACCGTCGTTCTAAGTAAACAAGATGCATAAACATGATAAACATCACATGCAATCAAATAGTGACATGATATGGCCAATGTCATTTTGCTCATTTTGATCTCCATCTTCGGGGCTCCATGATCATCATCGTCACCGGCATGACACCATGATCTCCATCATCATGATCTCCATCATCGTGTCTCCATGAAGTTGTCTCGCCAACTTATTACTTCTACTACTATGGCTACCGGTTAGCAATAAAGTAAAGTAATTACATGGCGTTGTTCAATGACACGCAGGTCATACAATAAATTAAGACAACTCCTATGGCTCCTGCCGGTTGTCATACTCATCGACATGCAAGTCGTGATTCCTATTACAAGAACATGATCAATCTCATACATCACATATCATTCATCACATTCTTCTTGGCCATATCACATCACATAGCATACCCTGCAAAAACAAGTTAGACGTCCTCTAATTGTTGTTGCATATTTTACGTGGCTGCTATGGGTTTCTAGCAAGAACGTTTCTTACCTACACAAAACCACAACGTGATATGCCAATTGCTATTTACCCTTCATAAGGACCCTTTTCATTGAATCTGATCCGACTAAAGTGGGAGAGACTGGCACCCGCTAGCCACCTTATGCACCAAGTGCATGTCAATCGGTGGAACCTGTCTCACGTAAGAGTACGTGTAAGGTCGGTCCGGGCCGCTTCATCGCACAATACCGTCGAAACAAGATTGGACTAGTAACGGTAAGCATATTGAACAAAATCAACGCCCACAACTACTTTGTGTTCTACTCGTGCAAAGAATCTACGCAATAGACCTAGCTCATGATGCCACTGTTAGGGAACGTAGCAGAAATTCAAAATTTTCCTACGAGTCACCAAGATCTATCCATGGAGAGACTAGCAACGAGGGGAAGGAGAGTGCATCTACATACCCTTGTAGATCGCTAAGCGGAAGCGTTCAAGAGAACAGGGTTGAAGGAGTCGTACTCGTCGTGATCCAAATCACTGGAGATCCTAGTGCCGAACGGACGGCACCTCCGCGTTCAACACACGTACAGCCTGGTGACGTCTCCCATGCCTTAATCCAGCAAGGTGAGAGGGAGAGGTTGGGGAAGACTTCGTCCAGTAGCAGCACGACAGCGTGGTGGTGATGGAGGAGCGTGGCAATCCTGCAGGGCTTCGCCAAGCACCGCGGGAGAGGAGGAGTACTTGGGAGAGGGGGAGGGCTGCGCCAGGGGAAGCGTGTAGCTCCCATGCGTCTCCCCACTATATATAGGGGTGGAGGGGGCTGGTTTCTTGCCCTCCAAGTCCATTGGGGCGTTGGCAAAGGTGGGAGGAAAGAAATCCCATCATTTCCTTCCCCACCGATTGTTATCCCCCCTTTTTAGGGATCTTGATCTTATCCCTTCGAGATATGATCTTATTCTTTCTAAGGGGGGATCTTGGTGCGCCTTGACCAGGGGTGTGGGGCCTTGACCCCACTACCTACGTTCATGTGGGTCCCCCATGCAGGTGGGCCCCACTCCGGAACCTTCTAGAACCTTCCCGGTACACTACAGAAAAATCCCGAACATTTTCCGGTGGCCAAAATAGGACTTCCCATATATAAATCTTTACCTCCGGACCATTCCGGAACTCCTCGTGACGTCCGGGATATCATCCGGGACTCCAAACAACATTCGGTAACCACATACAAACTTCCTTTATAACCCTAGCGTCATCGAACCTTAAGTGTGTAGACCCTACGGGTTCGGGAGACATGTAGACATGACCGAGACGTTCTCTGGTCAATAACCAACAGCGGGATCTGGATACCCATGTTGGCTCCCACATGTTCCACGATGATCTCATCAGATGAACCACGATGTCAAGGACTCAGTCGATCCCGTATACAATTCCCTTTGTCTAACGGTATTGTACTTGCCCGAGATTCGATCGTCGGTATACCGATACCTTGTTCAATCTCGTTACCGGCAAGTCTCTTTACTCGTTCCATAACACATCATCCCGTGATCAACCCCTTGGTCACATTGTGCACATTGTGATGATGTCCTACCGAGTGGGCCCAGAGATACCTCTCCGTTTACACGGAGTGACAAATCCCAGTCTTGATCCGTGTCAACCCAACAGACACTTTCGGAGATACCTGTAGTGCACCTTTATAGTCACCCAGTTACGTTGTGATGTTTGATACACCCAAAGCACTCCTACGGTATCCGGGAGTTACACGATCTCATGGTCTAAGGAAGAGATACTTGACATTGGAAAAGCTCTAGCAAACGAACTACACGATCTTTGTGCTATGATTAGGATTGGGTCTTGTCCATCACATCATTCTCCTAATGATGTGATCCCGTTATCAACGACATCCAATGTCCATAGCCAGGAAACCATGACTATCTGTTGATCACAACGAGCTAGTCAACTAGAGGCTCACTAGGGACATATTGTGGTCTATGTATTCACACGTGTATTACGATTTCCGGATAATACAGTTATAGCATGAATAAAAGACAATTATCATGAACAAGTAAATATAATAATACTTTTATTATTGCCTCTAGAGCATATTTCCAACAACCCTCTCACGCTCAACGAGCTAAGGGCCGCGCATCAGTGCCCTGGGGAGACCCTTCGCAAGTTCATCCAGCGCTTTAGCCAAGTGTGCAACAGGACCCCGAAGGCCTCCGACACCGCGACCATCTCCGCCTGGCGTCACGGATGTGAAGATGTGCGAAAAGCTCTCCAACAACGATGAGCTCAACTCTGCGGCAGAGTTGTTGATCCTCGTCGACCGCTGTGCCAAGGCTGAAGAGGGATGCCTTTTTCTCCAGAATGACCCTGATGCTGAGCCTGGCACAGCGAAGTCCAATGGCAAAGACGCCAAGTGCAAGGGCCTTGCCATGCTTGCTGTGGAGCCGGATTACAAGCGGCCGCGACTGCGACCGTGGTGAGGCCAAGAAGGACGACCGTCTTATTTGTGCGTACCACAATGTGAACTCCCACAACACTGAGGACTACCCTGGGCTCAAGCTGCTTCGTGAGGGCCGCACTGAGCGCCGCGGTAGCTGCAAGGATCGTGACAAGGGCCGCGGCGGCAACAACGGAGGCGGCCGATGGGGCGACAACAACAACAATGACTAATACGTCTCCAACGTATATATAATTCTGGATTGTTCCATGCTATTATATTACCCGTTTTGGATGTTTATGGGCTTTACTTTACACTTTTATATCATTTTTGGGACTAACCTACTAACCAGAGGCCCAGTCCGAATTGTTGCTTTTTTGCCTATTTCAGTGTTTCGTAGAAAATGAATATCAAACGGAGTCCAAACGGAATGAAACCTCTGGGAGCGATCTTTTTGGAACAAACGCAATTCAGGGGACTTGGAGTGGAAGTCAAGCAACAGACGAGGCGGCCACGAGGGTTCCCGGTGCGCCCCCTAGGGGTGGGCATGCCGCCCACCCTCGTGGGCCTCTCGAGCGTCCACCGACATACTTCTTCCTCCTATATATACCCACGTACCCCGAAAATATCCAGGAGCACCACGAAAACATAATTCCACCGCCGTAACCTTCTGTATCCGCGAGATCCCATTTGGAGCCTTCGGCGGCGCTCCGCCGGAGGGGGAATCGACCACGAAGGGCCTCTACATCATCTCCAACGCCTCTCTGATGAGTTGTGAGTAGTTTACCACAGACCTTCGGGTCCATAGTTATTATCTAGATGGCTTCTTATCTCTCTTTGAATCTCAATACAAAGTTCTCCTCGATCTTCTTGGAGATCTATTCGATGTAACTCTTTTTGCGGTGTGTTTGTCGAGATCCGATGAATTGTGGGTTTATGATCAAGTTTATCTATGAGAAGTATTTGAATCTCCTCTGAACTCTTTTATGTGTGATTAAGTTATCTTTGCAAGTCTCTTCGAATTGTCAATTTAGTTTGGCCTACTAGATTGATCTTTCTTGCAATGGGAGAAGTGCTTAGCTTTGGGTTCAATCTTGCGGTGTCCTTTCCCAGTGACAGCAGGGGCCGCAAGGCACGTATTGTATTGTTGCCATCGAGGATAAAAAGATGGGGTTTATATCATATTGCATGAGTTTATCCCTCTACATCATGTCATATTTCTTAATGCGTTACTCTGTTCTTCATGAACTTAATACTCTAGATGCAGGCAGGAGTCGGTCGATGTGTAGAGTAATAGTAGTAGATGCAGAGTCGTTTCGGTCTACTTGTCACGGACGTGATGCCTATATACATGATCATGCCTAGATAATCTCATAACTATGCGCTTTTCTATCAATTGCTCGACAGTAATTTTTTCACCCACCGTAAATACTTATGCTATCTTGAGAGAAGCCACTAGTGAAACCTATGGCCCCCGGGTCTATCTTTTATCATATAAGTTTTCAATCTACTTTTATTTGCATCTTTTACTTTCCAATCTATATCATAAAAATACCAAAAATATTTATCTTATCTTATTATCTCTATCAGATCTCACTTTCGCAAGTTGCTGTGAAGGGATTGACAACCCCTTTATTGTGTTGGTTGCGAGGTTCTTGTTTGTTTGTGTAGGTGCGTGGGACTTTTGAGGAGCCTCCTACTGGATTGATACCTTGGTTCTCAAAAACTGTGGGAAATACTTACGCTACTTTGCTGCATCACCCTTTCCTCTTTAAGGAAAACCAACGCAAGCTCAAGATGTAGAAAGAAGGATTCTGGCGAGGTTGCCGGGGAGGTCTTCGCTCAAGTCAAGACATACCAAGTACCCATCACAAACTCATCTCCCTCGCATTACATTATTTGCCATTTGCCTCTCATTTTCCTCTCCCCCACTTCACCCTTGCCATTTTATTCGCCCTCCCTTTCCCAATCTCCTCTCTCTTTTGCTTGCCTTTTGTGTGCTCATGTGTTAGATCGTTTATCTCGTCGTCATGGCTAGTCCCTTATCCGCTCCTATGCCTCCCGAGTTTGAAGTTCTTCACTTCAAGCAAAGGCAAGGAGAAAACTTAAAAGATGCTTGGTATAGGATGATGGAATCTCATTGTAATTGCACCCTAGAGGTGAGTTTTAGATTTTTACTTCGCAATGTTTATGTTGGGTTA
Organism: Triticum timopheevii; assembly: GCA_963921465.1. Classification (NCBI taxonomy): domain Eukaryota; kingdom Viridiplantae; phylum Streptophyta; class Magnoliopsida; order Poales; family Poaceae; genus Triticum; species Triticum timopheevii. The sequence continues at coordinate 183,816,132 of OY997262.1, forward strand.
AATATGTCCCATAGACAACTCTTGGATTGCATTGCCAAAGGAAATTTTATTGAAATTGATCCCAGTATTGCACATGAAATTATAGAGGGAATAGCGGGAACACTACCTCAAAAAGGGGGGCCACATCCTACCCAAGAAGAAACACAAGTGTTTGAAAAGATTTGCGAAGTAACAAAAATCTTACAAAAGTCTCTTGAACCGCTTAAGAGTGTTAGAGGAAATCTTCACTGCATGAATATGTTGATTACTCTTTGCAATAAGCGGTTGGATTCTTTAGATCTAAAAATTTCCAAGTATGAAGGGAAACGTAAAGAACCTCCCGGATTCGAGCATGACTCCGCTAAAAAACTGAAAATTAAAGATGACACTACTTAGATCTATCGTGGCTTTTATGCCTAGCTAGGGGCGTTAAATGATAGCGCTAGTTGGGAGGCAACCCAATTTTATTTTGTTTATTGATTTTTGCTTCTGTTTAGTAATAAATATTTCATCTAGCTTCTGTTTAGATGTGTTTTCATGTTTTAATTAGTGTTTGTGCCAAGTAGAGCCTATAGGATAACCTACGGTGATAATTAATTTGATTCTGCTGAAAAACAGAAACTCTTGCGCGCACGAAAATAATTTTAGTAATTCACAGAAACGTGCTTTTGTGTTGATTTTTCTTTCTGTAGATCAATAGAAAAATTTCCCAGGACTTCCTATTTTTGTAGGAATTTTAGAGTTCCAGAAGTATTCAAAAGTTACACATTACTACAAACTGTTCTGTTTTTGATGGATTCTATTTTTCGTGTGTTGTTTGCTTATTTTGATGCATCTATGGCTAGTATCGGTGGGTATGAACCATAGAGAAGTTGGTATGCAGTAGGTTTAACAGCAATATAAATAAATAATGAGTTCATTACAGTACCTTATGTGGTGGTTTTTCTTTCTTGCACTAACGGAGCTTATGAGATTTCCTGTTGAGTTTTGTGTTGTGAAGTTTTCAAGTTTCGGGTAAAGATTTGATGGACTATGGAATAAGGAGTGGCAAGAGCCTAAGCTTGGGGATGCCCATGGCACCACAAGATATTCAGGCATAACCAAAATCCTAAGCTTGGGGATGCCCCGGAAGGCATCCCCTATTTCGTCTTCGTCTATCGGTAACTTTACTTGGAGCTATATTTTTATTTGCCACATGATATGTGTTTTGCTTGGAGCATCTTGTATGATATTAGTCTTTGCTTTTTAGTTTACCAAGATCATCCTTGCTGTACACACGTTTTTGGGAGAAAGCCACTTGATTTGGAATTTATTAGAATACTCTATGTGCTTCACTTATATCTTTTGAGCTAGATAGTTTTGCTCTAGTGCTTCACTTATACTTTTTAGAGCATGGTGGTGGTTTAACTTTATAGAAATTTTTGATCTCTCGTGCTTCACTTATGTTATTTTGGGAGTATTTTAGAACAGCATGGTATTTGCTATGGTTATAAAATTGGTCCTAGAATGATGGGCATCCTAGTTGGGTATAATAAAAACTATCATAGGAAGTGAATTGGATGCTATGATCAATTTGATATTTGATAATTGTTTTGAGATATAGAGGTGGTGATATTAAAGTCATGCTAGTTGGGTGATTGTGAATTTAAAGAATAATTGTGTTGAAGTTGGCAAGTCACGTAGCATGCACGTATGGTAAAAGTTGTGTAACAAATTTATTGCATGGGGCGCTCTTTTGATTGCCTTCCCTTGAGTGGAGGTCGGGGGCGCGCGATGGTTAACTCCTACCAACCTCCCCCCTAGGAGTATGTGTAGTAGTACTTTTCTTCGAGGGCTAATAAAACTTTGCAATATGTATATGAGTTCTTTATGACTAATGTGAGTCCATGGATTATACACACTTTTACCTTTCCATCATTGCTAGCCTCTTCGGTACCGTGCATTGCCCTTTCTCACCTTGAGAGTTGGTGCAAACTTCGCCGGTGCATCCAAACCCCGTGATATGATACGCTCTATCACACATAAACCTCCTTATATCTCCCTCAAAACAGCCACCATAACTACCTATTATGGCATTTCCATAGCCATTCCGAGATATATTGCCATGCAACTTTCCACCATTCCATTCATCATGACACGCATCATCATTGTCATATTGCCTTGCATGATCATGTAGTTGACATCGTATTTTTGGCAAAGCCACCATGCATAATTTTTCATACATGTCACTCTTGATTCATTGCCCATCCTGGTACACCGTGATACGTCTCCAACGTATCTATAATTTTTGATTGTTCCATGCTATTATATTACCCCTTTTGGATGTTTATGGGCTTTATTTTACACATTTGTATCATTTTTGGGACTAACCTACTAACCGGAGGCCCAGCCCATATTGCTGTTTTATTGCCTGTTCCAGTATTTCAAAGAAAAGGAATATCAAATGGAGTCCAAACGGAATGAAACCTTCGGCATCGTGATTTTTTGGAAGAATATCCTCCTGGAGGCTTGGAGATCAAGTCAAAAGATACTCGAGGAGCCCAGGAGATAGCCCCCCCTACAGGGCGCGCCCCCTGTCTTGTGTGCCCCTCGAGCACCTCTCGACCGACTTCTTTCGCCTATATAAGCCTACGTACCCTAAAACCATAGAATATCAAGATAGATTGGGAGTTTCGCCGCCGCAAGCCTCTGTAGCCACCAAAAACCTCTCGGGAGTTTGTTCCGGCACCTTGCCGGAGGGGGAACCCATCACCGGTGGCCATCTTCATCATCCTGGCGCTCTCCATGACGAGGAGGGAGTAGTTCACCCTCGGGGCTGAGGGTATGTACCGGTAGCTATGTGTTTGATCTCTCTCTCTCTCTCTCTCGTGTTCTCTCTATGGCACGATCTTGATGTATCGCGAGCTTTGCTATTATAGTTGGATCTTATGATGTTTCTCCCCCTCTACTCTCTTGTGATGAATTGAGTTTCCCCTTTGAAATTATCTTATCGGATTGAGTCTTTACTTTGAGAACACTTGATGTATGTCTTGCTGTGTTTATCTGTGCTGACAATGGGATATCATGTGCCACTTGATGTTTGTTTTGGTGACCAACTTGCAGGTTCCGCCCATGAACCTATGCATAGGTTGGCACACGTTTTCTTGACTCTCCGGTAGAAACTTTGGGGAACTCTTTGAAGTACTTTGTGTTGGTTGGATGAATCTGAGATTGTGTGATGCATATCGTATAATCATGCCCATGGATACTTGAGGTGACAATGGAGTGTCTAGGTGACATTAGGGTTTTGGTTGATTTGTGTCTTAAGGTGTTATTCTAGTACGAACTGTTTAATAGATCGATCCAAAAGAATAACTTTGAGGTGGTTTCGTACCCTACCATAATCTCTTCGTTTGTTCTCCACTATTAGTGGCTTTGGAGTGACTCTTTGTTGCATGTTGAGGGATTGTTATATGATCTATCTATGTTATTATTGTTGAGAGAACTTGCACTAGTGAAAGTATGAACCCTAGGCCTTGTTTCCTATCATTGCAATACCGTTTACGCTCACTTTTATCATTAGTTACCTTGCTGTTTTTATATTTTCAGATTACAAAAACCTTTATCTACCATCCATATTGCACTTGTATCACCATCTCTTCGCCGAACTAGTTCACCTATACAATTTACCATTGTATTGGGTGTGTTGGGGACACAAGAGACTCTTTGTTATTTGGTTGCAGGGTTGCTTGAGAGAGACCATCTTCATCCTACGCCTCCTACGAATTGATAAACCTTAGGTCATCCACTTGAGGGAAATTTGCTACTGTCCTACAAACCTATGCACTTGTAGGCCCAACAATGTCTACAAGAAGAAGGTTGTGTAGTAGACATCAAGCTCTATTCTGGCGCCGTTGCCGGGGAGGCTAGGTAGAGGGCACTCACTCACACCCCGTCAACTAAGCTCTTTTCTGGCGCTGTTGCCCGGGAGGTGAGTGCTTGAAGGTATATCTTTAGATCTTGCAATCGAATCTTTTTGTTTCTTGTTTTATCACTAGTTTAGTTTATAAAGAAAAGCTACAAGGAAATGGAGTTAAGTTTGTCTCATACGCTTCATCTTTTTAATATCTTTCGTAAGTTTGATGAAAAGGAGAATTGTGCTCAAGTGCTAGAAGAATAAATCTATAGAATGTTTGATACTAAATCTTTGTATGATGAGCATGATTGCAATGTTGTTAGTATGAATTCCTCTAATATCCATGATGCTAATGATATGCAAAGCCACAAGCTTGGGGATGCTATGTTTGATGAAGATGATATTTTTTGTCCCCCAAGTTTTGATGAGCAAATTTATTATGATGAAAGCATGCCTCCTATTTATGATGATTATATTGATGAAAGTGGGTTTGGAAGAGTGTCAACTTTAGGAAGTAGTGATCCCACTATTTTGGAGGATGTTGAATCTAATGAAAGTGGATTTGCAAGAGTGTCAACTTTATTTAGTGATGATTCCACTACTTCGGAAGAGGTTCTAATTGATTATGAGAACAATGTTTCTATCTATGATGATTATTGTGATGAATTGTATGCTATTAATAATAATGGTAACCATGAAACTTGTCATCATGATTATAGTTTCCAATTGGATTATGCCTCACATGATAATTATTTTGTTGAGTTTGCTCCCACTACTATTCTTGAGAAGAATTTTGCTTATGAGGAGAGTAGTAAATTTTCTATGCTTGTAGATCATGAAAAGAATGCTTTAGGTCCTGGTTATATTGTTGAATTTATTCATGATGCTACTAAAAATTATTATGAGGGAGGAACATATGATTGTAGGAATTGCAATAATGTCAAGTTTCCTCTCTATGTGTTGAAAATCTTGAAGCTATGCTTGTTTTACCTTCCTATGCTAGTTGATTATTGTTTCCATAAGTTGTTTGCTCACAAAATACCTATGCATAGGAAGAGGGTTAGGCTTAAATGTTCTAGTCATATACTTCATGATGCTCCCATTGTGTTCCAATTCTTATCTTTTATGTGAGCATCATTGCCATCATCATGCCTAGCTATAAAGGCATTAAAGAAAAGCGCTTGTTGGGAGACAACCCAATATTTATCCTTACTGTTTTTGTGTGTCCACATAATTATGCTACTTTAGTAATCATGTTTTATATCTTTTGTTTCAATAAAGTGCCAAGTAAGACCTTTAGGATGGCTTACGGTGATAGTTGTGTTGATCCTGCTGAAAATCAGAAACTTTTTCACCCAGTAAATTAGTTTTGTTAATTCACATAAACGTGCTTCTGATATGATTCTTCTTTCTGTGGATTGATACACAAATTTCTTAGGACTTCCTAATTTGGTAGAAGTTTTGGAGTTCCAGAAGTATACGTTTGGTACCGATTACTACAGACTGTTCTGTTTTTGACAGATTCTGTTTTCTATGTGTTGTTTGCTTATTTTGATGAATCTATGAGTAGTATCGGAGGGTATGAACCATAGATAAGTTGGATTACAGTAGATATTACACCAATATGAATTTATAATGAGTTCATTACAGTACCTAAGTGGTAGTTTTATTTTCTTATAATAACGGAGCTTACGAGTTTTCTGTTGAGTTTTGTGTTGTGGAGTTTTCAAGTTTTGGGTAAAGATTCGATGGACTATGGAATAAGGAGTGGCAAGAGCCTAAGATTGGAGATGCCCAAGGCACCCCAAGGTAAAATTCAAGGACAACCAAGAGCCTAAGCTTGGGGATGCCCCGGATGGCATCCCCTCTTTCGTCTTCGTTCATCGGTAACTTTACTTGGAGTTATATTTTTATTCACCACATGATATGTGTTTTGCTTGGAGAATCATTTTATTTTGTTAGTATTTGCTTGCTGTTATTTAGGATAATGTTTTTCATCTTTAGTTTCAATAAAAAAGTCAAGGATAGCCTTTGCTATGCTTATTTTGCTAGTATACATGTTGCTGTTTGAAAACAGAAAGTTTACCGCTGTTGAAAAAATTCCCTAGAAAATTAAGAGCATGGTATAATGTTGAAACTTTCTGCATAATGAGCTATGATAAATTTACAACAGTGGGAATTTTATTTCATAATTTTTGGAGTTAGGGAAGTATTGATACTCTTGCATTCTTTACAGACTGTACTGTTTTGGCAGATTGCTGTTATGGTTGCATTGTTTGCATATGTTTGCTTGTTTAATGATTCTATTTGAGGATAGGAGTATTAAATATGCAGAGGCATTTAGTAAGAAATGTTGAATAATAATTTTAGTGATTTGTTACTGTAGAAAATGATAAGGTTTTGCATTGGTTTATACTAACCTATCTCACGAGTTCTTGTTGAGTTTGGTGTGGATGAAGCTTTTGATAAAAAGAGAAACCATGATATAAGAGGAATTAAGAAGACACAAAATTTCAAGCTTGGGGATGCCCAAGGCACCCCAAGATAATATTTTAATGAGTCTCAAGAATCTAAGCTTGGGGATGCCCCGGTAGGCATCCCACCTTTCTTCTTTAACAATTATCGGTTAGTATCGGTTGAGCCTAAGTTTTTGCTTCTTCACATGAGTTGTGCTATCCTTGCATTGTCATTTTATTTTGTTTTTCTTGCTGTTTGAATACAATACCAAGATCTGAAATTATTTAATGTTAGAGAGTCTTCACATAGTTGCACAATTATTCGACTACTCATTGATCTTTACTTATATCTTTCGGAGTAGTTTGTCATTTGCTCTAGTACATCGCTTATATCTTTTAGAGCATGGCGGTGGTTATATTTTGTAGAAATTGCTAGTCTCTCATGCTTCACTTATATTATTTTGAGTCTTTTAGAACAGCATGGTATTTGCTATGGTTACAAAATTGGTCCTAGAATGGTAGGCATCCAAGTTGGGTATAATAAAAACTATCATAGGAAGTGAATTGGATGCTATGATCAATTTGATACTTGATAATTGTTTTGAGATATGGAGGTAGTGATACTAAAGTCATGCTAGTTGGGTGATTATGAATTTAAAGAATGCTTGTGTTGAAGTTAGCAAGTCCCGTAGCATGCACGTATGGTTAAAGTTGTGTAACAAATTTGAAACATGAAGTGTACCTGGCTTGTGCATCCTTATGAGTGGCGGTCGGGGATGAGTGATGGTCTTTTCCTACCAATCTATCCCCCTAGGAGCATGCGCGTAGTACTTGGTTTGTGATGACTTCTAAATTTTTGCAATAAGTATATGAGTTCTTTTGACTAATGTTGAGTCCATGGATTATACGCACTTTTACCTTTCCGCCTTTGCTAGCCTCTTCGGTACCGTGCATTGCCCTTTCTCACCTTGAGAGTTGGTGCAAACTTTGCCGGTGCATCCAAACCCCGTGATACGATACGCTCTATTACACATAAACTTTCCTATATCTTCCTCAAAACAGCCACCATACCTACCTATTATGGCATTTCCATAGCCATTCCGAGATATATTGCCATGCAACTTTCCACCGTTCCGTTCATCATCATCATGACATACTTTACTTTTGTCATATTGCCATTGCATGATCATGTAGTTGACATCGTATTTGTGGCAAAGCCACCATGCATTATTTTTCATACATGTCTCTCGTGATTCATTGCACCATCCCGGTACACCGCCGGAGGCATTCATATAGAGTCATATCTTTTTTTAGTTTCGAGTTGTAATTCTTATGTTGTAATCAATAGAAGTGTGATGATCATCATTATTAGAAAATTGCCCAAAGAAAAAAGGAAAAAAATAGAAGAAAGGCCAAAAAGGAAAAAAAGGCCCAAAAAAATAAAAAAAATAAAAAGGGCAATGTTACTATCTCTTTTCCACACTTGTGCTTCAAAGTAGCACCATGTTTTTCATATAGTGAGTCTCATAAGTTGTCTTTTTCATACTAGTGGGAATTTTTCATTATAGAACTTGGCTTGTATATTCCTACAATTGGCTTCCTCAAATGCCCTAGGTCTTCGTGAGCAAGCAAGTTGGATGCACACCCACTAGTTTTCTTTTGTTGAGCATTCATTTATAGCTCTAGTGCATCCGTTGCATGGCAATCCCTACTCCTCATGTTGACATCAATTGATGGGCATCTCCATAGTCCGTTGATTATCCTCGTCAATGTGTGACTTTCTCCTTTTTTGTCTTCTCCACACAATCCCAATCATCATATTCTATTCCACCCATAATGCTATATGCATGGCTCACACTCATGTATAACGTGAAGGTTGAAAAAGTTTGAGATTATTTAAGTATGAAATAATTGCTTGGCTTGTCATCGGGGGTATAGAAGTTGGGAACATCTTTGTGTGACGAAAATGAAGCATAGCCTAACTATATGATTTTGTAGGGATGAACTTTCTTTTGCCATGTTATTTTGAGAAGACATGATTACTTTGATTAGTATGCTTGAAGTGTTACTATTTCTTTTATCAATATGAACTTTTATTTTGAATCATTTGGATCTGAACATTCATGCCACAATAAAGAAAATTACATTGAGAACTATGCTAGGTAGAATTCCACATCAAATATTCTGTTTTTATCATTTACCTACTCGAGGATGAGCAAGAATTAAGCTTGGGGATGCTTGATACGTCTCCAACGTATCTATAATTTTTTATTGTTCCATGCTATTATATTACCCCTTTTGGATGTTTATGGGCTTTATTTTACACATTTATATCATTTTTGGGACTAACCTACTAACCGGAAGCCCAGCCCATATTGTTGTTTTATTGCCTGTTTCATTATTTCAAAGGAAAGGAATATCAAACGGAGTCCAAACGGAATGAAACCTTCGGCATCGTGATTTTTTGGAAGAATATCATCCTGGAGGCTTGGATATCAAGTCAGAAGATACTCGAGGAGCCCAGGAGATAGGGGGCGCCCCCCCCCCCCTACAGGGCGCGCCCCCTGTCTCGTGGGCCCCTCGAGCACCTCCCGACGGACTTCTTTCGCCTATATAAGCCTACGTACCCTAAAACCATCGAATATCAAGATAGATCGGGAGTTCCGCCGCCGCAAGCCTCTGTAGCCACCAAAAACCTCTCGGGAGTCCGTTCCGGCACCCTGCCGGAGGGGGAACCCATCACCGGTGGCCATCTTCATCATCCCGGCGCTCTCCATGACGAGGAGGGAGTAGTTCACCCTCGGGGCTGAGGGTATGTACTAGTAGCTATGTGTTTGATCTCTCTCTCTCATGTTCTCTCTATGGCACGATCTTGATGTATCACGAGCTTTGCTATTATAGTTGGATCTTATGATGTTTCTCCCCCTCTACTCTCTTGTGATGAATTGAGTTTCCCCTTTGAAGTTATCTTATCGGACTGAGTCTTTACTTTGAGAACACTTGATGTATGTCTTGCCGTGTTTATCTGTGGTGACAATGGGATATCACGTGCCACTTGATGTATGATTTGGTGACCAACTTGCGGGTTCCGCCCGTAAACCTATGCGTAGGGGTTGGCACACGTTTTCTTGACTCTCCGGTAGAAACTTTGTGGCACTCTTTGAAGTACTTTGTGTTGGTTGGATGAAGTTGAGATTGTGTGATGCATATCGTATAATCATGCCCATGGATACTTGAGGTGACAATGGAGTATCTAGGTGACATTAGGGTTTTGGTTGATTTGTGTCTTAAGGTGTTATTCTAGTACGAACTCTTTAATAGATCGATCCGAAAGAATAACTTTGAGGTGGTTTCGTACCCTACCATAATCTCTTCGTTTGTTCTCTGCTATTAGTGGCTTTGGAGTGACTCTTTGTTGCATGTTGAGGGATTGTTATATGATCTATCTATGTTATTATTGTTGAGAGAACTTGCACTAGTGATAGTATGAACCCTAGGCCTTGTTTCCTATCACTGCAATACCGTTCACGCTCACTTTTATCATTAGTAACCTTGCTGTTTTTATATTTTCATATTACAAAAACCTTTATCTACCATCCATATTGCACTTGTATCACCATCTCTTCGCCGAACTAGTGCACCTATACAATTTACCATTGTATTGGGTGTGTTGGGGACACAAGAGACTCTTTGTTATTTGGTTGCAGGGTTGCTTGAGAGAGACCATCTTCATCCTATGCCTCCTACGGATTGATAAACCTTAGGTCATCTACTTGAGGGAAATTTGCTACTGTCCTACAAACCTGTGCACTTGCAGGCCCAAAAACGTCTACAAGAAGAAGGTTGTGTAGTAGACATCACACCGCCGGAGGCATTCATATAGAGTCATATCTTGTTCTAGTTTTGAGTTGTAATTCATGAGTTGTAAATAAATGGAAGTGTGATGATCATCATTATTAGAGCATTGTCCCCAAATATAAAAAAGTAAGGCCAAAAAAAGAAAGGTCAAAGAAAAAAAAAGAAAAAAAGGAGAAAGGCGAAAAAAAGGCCCAAAAAAAGAAAAAAGAAAATTAAAAAGGGGGCAATGTTACTATCCTTTTCCACACTTGTGCTTCAAAGTAGCACCATGTTCTTCATATAGAAAGTCTCTTATGTTGTCACTTTCATATACTAGTGGGAATTTTTCATTATAGAACTTGGCTTGTATATTCCTACGGTGAGCTTCCTCAAAATGCCCTAGGTCTTCGTGAGCAAGCAAGTTGGATGCACACCCACTTAGTTTCTTTTGTTGGGCTTTCATACATTTCTAGTGCATCCGTTGCATGGCAATCCCTACTCCTCATGTTGACATCAATTGATGGGCATCTCCATGGCCCATTGATTATCCTCGTCAATGTGAGACTTTCTCCTTTTTTGTCTTCTCCACACAACCTCCATCATCATATTCGATTCCACCCATAGTGTTATATCCATGGCTCATGCTCATGTATTACGTGAGAGTTGAAAAAGCTGAAGCGCGTTAAAAAGTATGAACCAATTCCTTGGCTGAAACCGGGGTTGTTCTTGATGGGAGTATTTTGTGTGATGAAAATGAAACATAGCCTAACTATATGATTTTGTAGGGATGAACCTTCTAATGCCATGATATTTTGAGAAGACATGATTGCTTAGTTAGTATGCTTGAAGTATTACTATTTCTTATGTCAATATGAACTTTTATTTTGAATCATTTGGATCTGAACATTCATGCCACAATAAAGAAAATTGCATTGAGAATTATGCTAGGTAGCATTCCACATCAAAAATTCTGTTTTTATCATTTACCTACTCGAGGACGAGCATGTAACATCCCAAATTTCCATTTGGAATGTTATACATTAGATCGTCATTGCATGTCATATCTTATTGCATTTTGGGTTGATCCTAGAAATTCGACGCAACTCAAGGACCCACAGAAAGAGTTGGTGATTTCGTTATTTTCATATTTGAATTTTCTCAAATTTTGAAAATAGGATCATTTGATTTTAATTATTTTATCCTCGTATATTTCTTTTATAAAAATAAAAGAGAGGGAATAAAATGACTTTCCCAAAATAAAGAAATATTGGATATTTAATAAAAAAATCAAATAAGATTTTGTTTTGGAGTTTTATCGCTATTTTATTTGAATTAGGAAAAATGCGTGTTTTTCAAAATTGCATTCTAGACCCAAATAAATGTTCATCTTGTCCGGCTTATTTTTAGAGGACGGGGAAAATTTATTTCGGGATTTTTGGAGTCCATTTAGTATTTATTTTCTTTCTTTTTTCTGCACGTCCGAATTATTTAAAAAAACGAACCGACTCGGACCGCCGTGGGCGACCCGGACTCTGCCTTCGCCCGGCCTTATAAGCCGCCCCCATCGCCAGCCCACCCCAGCCCGCGCCCCGCCAAACCCTAACCCTAGCCCCGCCGCCGCCGTCGCCGCCGCTGCGTGCCGCCGCCGTCGCCGCCGCTGCGTGCCGCCGCCGTCACCGCCCGCGCCGCCGGCGACCACTCGCCGGAGCCCCGCCGCCGCCGGAGGTAGCTCGCGCGCCGCCGCGGTTTTCTTCGGAAAACCATTGGTTTTTTTAGAAAAACCGCGGTTTATTTTTTTTAATAGATCGGTTTAGTTTTTAGTTTTTTCGGTTTATTTATTTTGCGAACGTTCGTCCTTACGTTCGTTTTAACGAACGGTTTTCGTCGTTTAGCCGCAGACAACGAACGTTCGTTCGTTAGCCTGTTCGTCTGTTTTTCTTTTTCTCGGATTTTCCGCGGTTATTTTCGATCGCGATTTCTGATCCGATTTTCGTTTTAGTATAACTTTTCGCTCGTTTATCAGAATCAGGCGATTCAAGCGCCTAGAGTTTCGTATCGAAACCCTCTTTCCGTTTAACCAACTCAAACAAGTTTTTGCCACTGTAAAATTTGACTTAGGTCTAGATTAGTAAACGAAGCTTGTTTCTTTCGCCGTTTGACTTTCGTTGCTTCGTTTGATTTGATTCATTTTGCAAACCGGAGTTCTTAAGTTGAACTTTCTGGTTAGACCTCTTATTTGAGATTTACCTGTGCTTTTAGATGAGTGCTTATTGTATGCTTGTTTGTTTGCGATAGAGTACCCGGAGTGCGCCGCTTGCTACTACGAGTCTCTAGGTTTCGCGGATCATCAGCAAGGCAAGTAACACTTTGATCATACCTCTTTACTACCCAGTTTTATTGCATTAGAATAGTCCTCAAACAATTGCATGATTAGGATCTGATTAATATGTGGGTTTTGGGAAGTAGATGAGGTGGAACTTATTACCTGTTTATTATCAAACCTTTGGGAGTTACTTCTACATTTGCTTATATTGCTATGCTATGCTAGTAGACGTGGATTGGGTGAGTGTATCCATGACAGATGTGAGATTGTTAATTTATGGTTTACTTAAGGTGGCAACATTAATACACATCTGGGTGGATTGAGGCACCTGGGATTCATGTGATTGCCTGTTGTTTTTCTTTATGGACCGCCACCCAGGCTCAAAGGGATCATGAGATTATTCATTCTAGAAACTTCCGTGTGCAGCCGCAAGCTACTATGGGCTCTAGCATAGTTGATTAAGTCATGTGAACCCTTATAGTGGTAGACTAGCAGATGTAGGGGAAAGTAGGTGTAACTGTCTACCCATCGTAAGGTGCAAACGCTTCTGAAAGACTATGTCTCGGTCATCCATTTCTCAAAAACCATGTAGTGCGAGAATTCCAACGGAGGAGATCGAGTCTTGCGGGGAAAAGTGCGCAAACCTCTGTAGAGTGTATGAACTAATCATGGTTAGCCGTGTCCCCGGTTATGGACGTTTTGAGTATCTAGTACCTGGATTATCATGTGAATCTCATCATGTTACTTAATTTAATTGTTGGGTTTTAATGATGATGCTTAATTGGGATTGAGTTGGGTGAACCTTCTCAATGTTTAACAATCACCATGATAGTTAAATAAAGTTTTATTCCTTTGTTGTAGGAAAAAATTGGCTTTATGCAAAACTGTAACCATAGAGCTTTCCACCAGCCATATATGCATGTAGAATAGCATTTTTCTGTTCATTACTCTCTATGTGTTACATTGCCAGCATATTCCATGTGCTGACCCGTTTTCGGGCTCAAACGTTCATGTTGCAGACTTTTCAGACGACAAGTAAGGTGCCTTAGGTCGTGATCTTATACTCAGTGATGCCGTTGGAGTTGATGGACTCACTTATCTTCCAAGCCTTTCGTTGTTATCATTATTAGATGGCCTTAAGCCATATTTATTGTAATAAGTTCTCTTCTAAGATATTCGATGTAATAAGTGTGTTTGCTACTCTATTATAAATCCTCAAGTACTGTGTGTGTCAGCATTACCGATCTAGGGATGACACTGATGCACAGAGATCAGACTATTTGAGGTCTGGTCGCTACAGAGCAGGAATTAAGCTTGGGGATGCTTGATACGCCTCCAACGTATCTATAATTTTTTATTGTTCCTTGCTATTATATTACCCATTTTGGATGTCTATGGGCTTTACTTTACACTTTTATATCATTTTTGGGACTAACATACTAACCGGAGGCCCAGTCTGAATTGCTGTTTTTTTTGCCTATTTGAGTGTTTCGAAGAAAAGGAATACCAAACGGAGTCCAAACGGAATGAAACCTTCGGGAGCGATCTTTTTCGAACAAACGCAATCCAGGGGACTTGGAGTGGAAGTCAAGCAACAGACGAGGCGGCCACGAGGGTGCCCGGTGTGCCCACCCACCCTTGTGGGCCTCTCGAGCATCGACCGACCTACTTCTTCCTCCTATATATACCCACGTACCCCGAAATCATCCAGGAGCACCACGAAAACCTAACTCCACTGCCGCAACCTTCTGTATCCGCGAGATCCCATCTTGGAGCCTTCGCCGGCGCTCCGCCGGAGGAGGAATCGACCATGGAGGGCCCTTACATCATCTCCAAGGCCTCTCCGATGAGTTGTGAGTAGTTTATCACAGACCTTCGGGTCCATAGTTATTAGCTAGATGGCTTCTTCTCTCTCTTTGAATCTCAATACAAAGTTCTCCTCGATCTTCTTGGAGATCTATTCAATGTAACTCTTTTTGTGGTGTGTTTGTCGAGATCCGATGAATTGTGGGTTTATGATCAAGTTTATCTATGAGAAGCATTTAAATCTCCTCTGAATTCTTTTACATGTGATTAAGTTATCTTTGCAAGTCTCTTCGAATTATCAGTTTGGTTTGGCCTACTAGATTGATCTTTCTTGCAATGGGAGAAGTGCTTAGCTTTGGGTTCAATCTTGCGGTGTCCTTTCCCATTGACAGCAGGGGCAGCAAGGCACGTATTGTATTGTTTCCATCGAGGAAAAAAGATGGGGTTTATATCATATTGCATGAGTTTATCCCTCTACATCATGTCATCTTTCTTAATGTGTTACTCTGTTCTTCATGAACTTAATACTCTAGATGCAGGTAGGAGTCGATCGATGTGTGGAGTAATAATAGTAGATGCAGAGTCATTTCGGTCTACTTGTCACTGACGTGATGCCTATATACATGATCATTCCTAGATAATCTCATAACTATGGGCTTTTCTATCAATTGCTCGACAGTAATTTGTTCACCCACCGTAAATACTTATGCTATCTTGAGAGAAGCCACTAGTGAAACCTATGGCCCCCGGGTCTATCTTTTATCATGTAAGTTTTCAATCTACTTTTATTTGCATCTTTTACTTTCCAATCTATATCATAAAAATACCAAAATTATTTATCTTATCTTATTATCTCTATCAGATGTCACTTACGCAAGTTGCCGTGAAGGGATTGACAACCCCTTTATTGCGTTAGTTGCGAGGTTCTTGTTTGTTTGTGTAGGTGCGTGGGACTTTTGAGGAGCCTCCTACTGGATGGATACATTGGTTCTCAAAAACTGAGGGAAATACTTACGCTACTTTTCTACACCGCCCTTTAATCTTCAAGGAACCAACTCAAGCTCAAGACGTAGCAATGACACCGGCGACAAAAACTGCCAGGGTTGGCAGAACCAGCCGCGACAGGCCGACCCCCAAGCCAATGCCGCCCCCGCCTGCCAATGACCCTCCTCTCGCCGAGAATGCTGGGGAATACAAAGATCCCCACAGGGTGGCCTGCATCCTTGGCGGGGCCCAGACTCCTCCATCCAACCACCACTTCAAGCAGTTCTCTCAAGACGTGAACGTGGCCCTCCCAACGCCCGAATCCGCCAGCCGCCTCAAGTGGTCCAAGTTCTTTATCGCTGAGGGAGTCCTGGACTAGGGGGTGTCCGGACAGCCGGACTATCATCGTCCACCGGACTCCAAGACTACGAAGATACAAGATTGAAGACTCCGTCCCGTGTCCGGATGGGACTTTCCTTGGCGTGGAAGGCAAGCTTGGCGATACGGATATGTAGATCTCCTACCATTGTAACCGACTCTGTGTAACCCTAGCCCTCTCCGGTGTCTATATAAACCGGAGGGCTTTAGTCCGTAGGACAACATACATTACAACAATCATACCATAGGCTAGCTTCTAGGGTTTACCCTCCTTGATCTCGTGGTAGATCCACTCTTGTACTACCCATATCATCAATATTAATCAAGCAGGGCGTAGGGTTTTACCTCCATCGAGAGGGCCCGAACCTGGGTAAAAACATCGTGTCCCTCATTCCTGTTACCATCCGCCTAGACGCACAGTTCGGGACCCCCTACCCGAGATCCGCCGGTTTTGACACCGACATTGGTGCTTTCATTGAGAGTTCCTCTGTGTCGTCACCGATAGGCTTGATGGCGTCTTCAACCAACAACGTTGTCCAGGGTGAGACTTTTCTCCCCGGACAGATCTTTGTATTCGGCGGCTTCGCACTGCGGGCTAACTCGCTTGGCCATCTGGAGCAGATCAAAAGCTACGCCCCTGGCCGTCAGGTCAGATTCAGAAGCCTAAACTTCACGGCCGATGTCCGCGGAGACTTGATCTTCGACGGACCCGAGCCACAGCCAAGCGCGCCGCACTGTTGCGATGGGCTTGATCTAGCTCTGCTGCCGAACAGTGCCTTGGTGGCCGCACACGAATCCGCTCCGGTCATTAGTCCGGAGCCGATCGCCCGGATAGAGGATCAGTGGATAGACACCGCCTCGGGGGCTTCAACTTCCACGGCGATGGAGCCGAAGACAGATCTTGTCCCCTGCGAAACTCGTGATTCCGAGGCGCCGGACTCCTTGCCGCACTCTGAACCTCCCGCGCCCCTACCAATCAATTCGGATTGGGCGCCGGTTATGGAATTCACCGCCGCGGACATCTTCCAACACTCGCCCTTTGGTGACATCCTAAACTCGCTAAAGCATCTCTCGCTATCGAGAGAGCCCTGGCCGGACTATGGCTAGGATGGTTGGGGTACGGACGACGAAATTCAGAGCCCACCCACCACCCACTTTGTAGCCACTGTCGACGATCTAACCGACATGCTAGACTACGACTCCGACGACATCGATGCTATGGACGACGATGCCGGAGACGAACAGGAACCAGCGCCTACGGGGCACTGGAAGACCACCTCGTCATACGACATATATATGGTGGACACCCCAAAAGATGGGGACGGCGAAGAAGCAGCGGAGGCAGACTCTTTAAAGAAGCAGCCCAAACGCCGGCGTCAGCGGCGCCGCTCTAAATCCCGCCACAGCAAGAATGGAGATTCCGGCACAGGAGATAATAATACTCCAGAGAGTGGCGAAGACAATCCCCTCCAGCAAGACTCAGCGTAGGAGGATGCAGAAGCAAGCCCTCATGAGAGGGCGGCAGACGAAGAGGTTGAGGATCATAACTATATGCCTCCCTCCGAAGACGAAGCAAGCCTCAACGATGATGAATTCGTCGTACCTGAGGATCCCGTCGAACAAGAGCGCTTCAAGCGCAGGCTTATCGCCACAGCAAACAGCCTAAAGAAAAAGCAGCAACAGCTTCAAGCTGATCAGGACCTGCTGGCCGATCGATGGACCGAGGTCCTCGCGGCCGAAGAGTATAAACTCGAACGCCCCTCCAAAAGTTACCCAAGACGCAAGCTGCTCCCCTGATTAGAGGAGGAAGCATACATACCTCCATCACCAGCGCAGGATATGGCTGACCGACCACCCCGTGGCCGCGACAGAGAGGCATCCAGGCCCCCAGCCAAGACCGTACCCCGGCATCGCTCCAAAAGTATGAAGCCAAGAGGGAACGCGCCGGACTTGCGAGACATATTGGAGGACAAAGCAAGGCAATCCAGATCCATCTACGGATCACGTGGGCGCCCCACGACCCATGACGAATACCGTCGCGCCGGATACAATAACCCCGGCCGGGCCGAACACAGCAGACAGCGCTCTCTCGAGCTGCGTGGCGATATTGCTCAATACAGAGGCGCCGCACACCCGCTATGCTTCACTGACGAAGTAATGGATCATCAAATCCCTGAAGGTTTTAAACCCGTAAACATCGAATCTTACGATGGCACAACAGACCCCGCGGTTTGGATCGAAGACTATCTTCTCCACATCCATATGGCCCGCGGCGACGATCTCCATGCCATCAAGTATCTCCCACTCAAGCTTAAAGGACCAGCTCGGCATTGGCTAAACAGCTTGCCCGCAGAGTCAATTGGGTGCTGGGAAGACCTGGAAGCCGCATTCCTCGACAACTTCCAGGGCACGTATGTGCGACCACCAGACGCCGATGACCTAAGCCACATTATTCAGCAGCCAGACGAATTGGCCAGACAATTCTGGACACGGTTCTTAACAAAGAAAAACCAAATCGTCGACTGTCCGGATGAAGAGGCCCTTGTAGCCTTCAAACATAACATCCGGGACGAATGGCTAGCCCGGCACCTGGGGCAGGAAAAGCCGAAATCCATGGCAGCCCTCACATCGTTAATGACCCGCTCTTGCGTGGGAGAGGACAGCTGGCTAGCTCGCAGCAACAATCTCCATAAAAATTCTGGCAGTCCGGATACTAAGGACAACAACGTCAGGTCACGTCGAAACAAAAACAAACGCCGCATTAACGGCGACGATAAGGAGGATACGGCAGTCAACGCCGGATTCCGAGGCTCTAAACCCGGTCAGCAGAAGAAGCCGTTCAAAAGAACCACTCCGGGTCCGTCCAACTTGGACCGAATACTCGACCGCTTATGCCAGATACATGGCACCCCTGAAAAACCAGCTAATCACACTAATAGAGATTGCTGGGTGTTCAAGCAGGCAGGCAAGTTAATTGCCGAAAACAACGACAAGGGGCTGAACAGCGACGACGAGGAAGACACCCGACCGCCGAACAATAGAGGACAGAAGGGTTTTCCCCCACAAGTGCGGACGGTGAACATGATTTACGCGACCCATATACCCAAGAGGAAGAGGAAACGCGCACTAAGGGACGTCTATGTAATGGAGCCAGGAGTGGAAGCCAACTGTACAGGCTCAGTCACACTGGAAGTGGTCTTCGGATCCCCGGATAATTTCCGGAGCGAAGAGTTAATCTTCGACATAGTCCCGTTTCGCAGCGGCTATCACGCTCTGCTCTGACGAACCGCGTTTGCAAAATTCAACGCGGTGCCGCATTACGCATACCTAAAGCTCAAGATGCCAGGCCCTCGCGGAGTCATCACGGTCAATGGGAATACGGAACGCTCCCTCCGAACGGAGGAACATATAGCGGCTCTCGCGGCAGAAGTACAGAGCAGCCTTTTAAGGCAATTCTCGAGTCCGGCCGTTAAAAGGCCGGATACAGCAAAACGCGCCCGGAGCAATGCCAACCAAGACCACCTGGCGCGATCGGAGCACGCGTAGCAATGCGGCCCCAACCCTCGCTCGCGCATGATCGCAAGAATAACACTCCGCGTACATCATTACACTTTGGAGATACCATGGGCATAGGGGAAGGGGCACGATCGCAACGGACCCAGAGTGCGGTTCGACCACACCGGGGGCTCGCAAGTGTGCCCCCCTTTTTTTATTTTTTATTTCCCTTCTTTGTGTACACAGGACTCCGTTAACCAGAGGCCCTGTCCGGCGATGAACCTGCCGAATTCATGATGCAACAGTCAGGGACGAAAGAAGGCTGCGACGAACACTCAGGTGGTCTCAATTACGAGCATTAAATTCGATTATATACACCAAGTCCGCAGCTCACCCCTGAAGGGGGACATGTTTACTTAGTCCAAATCCCTTGCTTACCGCACTATTTGTATCAGTCCGCACTCATAGCAGATCTCCTTTAATAAATAATGCAGCACTTTTCAACTGCAATTACATCACCTTTTTATATATATGTTCATTACATGACATCTCGCACCCGTATATTTTGGTACGGCCGAATACGCCAGGGACTTCTGTTCCCCAAATTATGGTGTGATAAAGTCCGAACACTTTCATAAGTCCGGCACCCCGAACTTATAGCATTATATGAATCGGCTCCGAATCATGTCTTGGGTCAATAGTTGGGTTTGCCCGGCTCCCACGTTTTGGTGCCTTACGTTCCGTTCCGTCGGCTAAGGTGGCACTGGGAGAACCACTGCGATTGCGCCCCGGTTGAGCCGGGCGAGCACCTCAGTGGAGAAAGCTAAAACTGACTGGCATGATAAGGCGAGAGACTGGTCGCTGTTCGAGAGGTTTTTTCGGGTCCTTAAAGACTCACGCCGCTTTGAGCGAAGTTCCGGACAATGTCCGACGAAGGCGTGGATAGCGCCCCGGATTCGGTCTTCCGAATACCAGGGGCTTCACCGAAATTTAAAATTATAGAATTCTATGCTAAGTGAGAGTGTTCAAGCATTATAAGTCTGGTTGCCTTGTTCGTTGTGTTGAGCGCCTCCCTAGATGGACCCAAAAATGGGAACAAGAGTGCTCAAGTTTATCCCGAACACCCCAGCACTCGTGGCTTGGGAGCTGAAGCCAACGACTTGCCATCTCTCAGATTTTATAAACGGCTGCACAGAAGGTAATATTTTAAATTAAACAAGCGTTGCTTAACGCGCACATGAACAAAGTTTCAGCGCGCAGGATAATACATAACGAGTTTACTCAAAGATTACATTTCGGGGGCACTCACCCGCAATATCGCGGGCTCCCTTCAGGACAGTTTTATAATACATCTCGGGCGTGCGATACTCCTTGCCCGGTGGCGGTGGGTCCGTGAGAAGCTTCTCCGCATCCAACTTGCCCCAATGCACCATTGTGCGGGCAAGGGCCCGACGAGCACCTTCAATACAGGTGGAGCGCTTGATAACCTCCACCCAGGGGCACGCATCCACCAGCCGCCGCACGAGGCCGAAGTAGCTTCCAGGCATGGCCTGTCCAGGCCACAGCCGGACTATAAGGCCCTTCATGGCCTCCTCAGCTACGTTGTGGAGTTCGACCAGCTGCTTCAGCTGGTCGCTTGGGGGCACCGGATGGCCGGCCTCAGCGTACTGAGACCAGAAGACCTTCTCCATCGAGCTCCCCTCCTCGCCACGATAGAATGCGGCGGCATCAGACGCACTACGCGGCAGATCTGCAAACGCCCCTGGAGAGCTCCGAACGCGGGTAAGTGTCAGGTAGTTTACATTAACATGCCTGCTTTGCATGAAAAATGCCTTACCCGCCGCTATCTTCTTTATATCCTCAACCTCCTGAAGGGCCTTATGGGCCTCGGCCTTGGCGGACTTGGCACTTTCGAGAGCCGAGGCAAGCTCGGACTCTCGAGTCTTGGAGTCACGCTCCAAACTCTCATGCCTCTCCATGAGAGCCTGGAGCTCTTGCCGTACTTCCGCCACCTGTGCCTCCTGCTTCTCTCGCTCCTCCCGCTCCGCGGCCGCACTGCATTCGACCGCGGACACGGCCTCCTTCAGGGCTGCCACCTCGTTCGTGGCCCCTGCAATACCCATATTATCCTTGTTAATTTTATTGCGACCAAAATCCTTTTCTGTAAGGTAACCATTCAAAGTGGTGTTACTCACCTTCTTTGTCCTCGAGCTGCTTCTTCGCATGGCCGAGCTCTCGCTCGGACCGCTCGAGATCCTGCTTTAGCACATCGACCTCCGTCGTTAGTGCGGCCGAGGTCAGCAGCGCAGCCTGCAAACCCATATTGACATATTTTAAGCAACCCTGCGTATATCTTGTTAGATACTCAGTTCAGCTTTTTCTTTCCGAACACCGAACTAAGCATCAGGGGCTACTGTCTATGCGGTATTACATTATATAATTTTAACTTCTTACCTCAAAGCATGTTAGAAGGCTGCTGCAGGCTTCGGTCAGCCCGCTTTTGGCGAGCTGAACCTTTTGAATCACCGCACTCATGATAGTGCGGTGTTCTTCCTCAATGGAAGCGCCTTTAAGCGCCTCCAACAAGTTATCCGGCGCCTCCGGTTGGACGGAGGCCGCCGGTGTCACGGTCTTGCCCTTCTTTCGAAGGGGCCGCTTGCCGGACTCTGGAACCACTACGGGTTCCGATGTAGAGTCCGGCGCAAAGTCCGGGAGGCTGCCTGACGGCGCCTCTGGAGCCTCCTCCTGATGGGTCCCTCTCTGGGATCCCACCTCGGCATCCTCGTCGGCGCGTGGGGTAGAGGCAGTCGGAAGTGAATCCACATTCGACGGGGCCAACGACCCGCTCGATGAGTCGGGGAGATCGTCATTGGCCGGACTACGGACAGAATGCGGCGTTAGAAGGACACTACGCGACGTAAAAAATATTGCATATCAAGGATCCGGATACTTACGATCTTGCCGGATGCCTGGCCCTTGGAGACCATTCATCCTCGCCAACGATGGTGTTGACGAAACTGTCCGGGGGGATAGTTCTCCCCCTCTTGGACCCTTCGGCCTCCCCTATTGGGGAAGCCTTGCTCTTCTTCTCTCCCTCCTCCAGGAGAGAGTACTCCTCCTCCTCCTCGTCTTCGGGGGAGGAGTACGCCTCGTCGTCAGACGCCTGATTGCGGGAACTCTTTCGAGTCCCCGCGGCCACCTTCTTGGCCTTCTTCTCCGGCACCACGTGCGGTGCCGGAACCAGCAGCCCTGCTAAACGGGCGTCCACTGGGTCTTCTAGCATGGGAGCCGGGCTGATAAGCTGCTTGGCCTTCTCCATCCATTCCTGTCAAAGGAAAGGAAAGAATGAAACCCTCTTATAATCAATTCGATTGCTACAAAGTGTCCCTTAATGGTGTTGAATCACTTACCTCGTCAGTTGGATGCTGCGAGCTGAATCGGCGATCTTCCGTCGCGGATGCGGGGGCTTCGGCACCCTTAAACAGCACCCTCCAGGCGCCTTCGTATGTCGTATCGAAGAGCCCACTCAGCGCCTTGTGCTGTTCCGGATTGAACTCCCACAGATTGAATGCCCGTTCTTGGCATGGGAGAATCCGGCGGATGAGCATGACTTGGACCACGTTGACGAGCCTGAGCTTATTGCTCACCAGCTTCTGGATGCAGGCTCGGAGTCCCGTCACCTCCTTCGGATCGCCCCACAACAAGCCCTTCTCTTTCCAGGAGGTAAGCTGCGTGGGGACGCCAGATCTAAACTCGGGGGCCGCCGCCCATGTGGGCTTGCGCGGCTCGGTGATGTAGAACCACCCCGATTGCCACCCCTTGACGGAGTCCACGAAGGCCCCTTAAAGCCAAAGGATGTTGGGTAATTTACCCAACATGGCGCCTCCGCATTCCGCTTGTGTGCCCTTCACAACCTTCGGCTTGACGTTGAAGGTCTTGAGCCACAGGCCGAAGTGGGGCCGGATGCAGAGGAAGGCTTCGCACACGACGATGAACGCCGAGATGTTGAGGATGAAGTTCGGTGCCAGATCGTGGAAATCCAGGCCGTAATAGAACATGAGCCCCCGGACGAATGGATGGAGCGGAAAGCCCAGTCCGCGGAGGAAGTGGGGAAGGAAGACGACCCTCTCGTGAGGCCCAGGGGTAGGGATGAGCTGCCCCTCGTCGGGCAGCCGATGCGCGATATCGCCGGAAAGGTATCCGGCGCTGCGCAGCTTGGTGATGTGCTCCTCCTTAACGGTGGAGGCCAACCATTTGCCTCCCGCTCCGGACATATTCGGAGAAGGTCGAGGCGAGATACGCGAACTCAGGCGTTGGAACTTGAGTGCGCGGAGATGGATAAGCAAAGGAGGAAGAAGGCGTAGGTGAGAAGGTTAATCCTTATCCCTTATATATAGGTGGACGAAAACTATGCGTCCCCCACCGGCCTGGTAAAACTCGCTTATCTCCCAAGCGCCACCATCAATGGCGCGGTTGGGTTACCCACGTCCGTATTGATGAGAATCCCGGAATAAGGGGAACACGATCTCTGCTTCGACAGGATGTACCAAGGAAACCGCTTCGCTAAACGTGATGAGGTGGCATAGTAAAAAACGATGGCTTGGTAGCTGTGTGATGTCACGCCGCATAATACGTCAGCAGAATGAACTGGTGTACATTTAAATTCTCTCTACGGTGGAATGTGGAATTTATTTTGCAGAGCCGGACACTATCCTGGTGTTCATGATCTTCTCTCGATTATTCAATGGAGGAACCCGCCTTGCAATGCCGAACATTATGCGCGCCGGACTAATCGTCATTGAAGCCTGGTTCAGGGGCTACTGAGGGAGTCCTGGACTAGGGGGTGTCCGGACAGCCGGACTATCATCGTCCGCCGGACTCCAAGACTACGAAGATACAAGATTGAAGACTCCGTCCCGTGTCCGGATGGGACTTTCCTTGGCGTGGAAGGCAAGCTTGGCGATACGGATATGTAGATCTCCTACCATTGTAACCGACTCTGTGTAACCCTAGCCCTCTTCGGTGTCTATATAAACTGGAGGGCTTTAGTCCGTAGGACAACATACATTACAACAATCATACCATAGGCTAGCTTCTAGGGTTTAGCCTCCTTGATCTCGTGGTAGATCCACTCTTGTACTACCCATATCATCAATATTAATCAAGCAGGACGTAGGGTTTTACCTCCATCGAGAGGGCCCGGACCTGGGTAAAAACATCGTGTCCCTCATTCCTGTTACCATCCGCCTAGACGCACAGTTCGGGACCCCCTACCCGAGATCCGCCGGTTTTGACACCGACAATCGCCTTCGACGCCAGCGACCACCCCAAGTCCAGGAAGGCCGTGGGTGTCGTCCCCCTGCTGTGTACTCCTACCATCAGGAACATGGCTGTCACCAAGACGCTCACCAACGGCGG
Source organism: Triticum timopheevii (assembly GCA_963921465.1). NCBI lineage: Eukaryota > Viridiplantae > Streptophyta > Magnoliopsida > Poales > Poaceae > Triticum > Triticum timopheevii. The sequence continues at coordinate 183,840,703 of OY997262.1, forward strand.
GACAAGCCTCAATGTACTCTCTATGGAAACCATTGAGACGCTTCAAGTGCCCTAGAGCGCCTGATGCCGACCAGGCCCTTCTCGGGCATCACCGGCGGCTCCACTCGTTTTGCCTTCTTATGCTAAAAGATTCTTGTTCCCATAAGTTGTTTGCTCACAAAATCCCTATGCATAGGAAGTGGGTTAGACTTAAATGTGCTAGTCATATGCTTCACGATGCTCCCATTATGTTTCAATTCTTATCTTTTATGTGAGCATCATTAAAATCAACATGCCTAGCTAGAAAGGCATTAAAGAAAATCGCTTGTTCGGAGACAACCCAATAATTACCCCTACTGTTTTTGTGTGTTCACATGATTAAGGTATTGTATTAATCATGTTTTATAGCTTTTGTTTCAATAAAGTGCCAAGTAAAGCCTTTTGAATAGTGTGGATGATAGTTGACTTGATTCTATGCAAAAATAGAAACTTTTGCGCCCAGTCCAGGAATTTCTAAAATTCACTGGAATGTGCTTTTGCTCTGAATTTTTTACACATGATTTATATACAAATGTCCTATGTTGTCCAAAATTTTCAGAATTTGAAGAGTTACAGAAGTATGAGAACAATTCAGATCTTTGCAGACTGTTTCGTTTTTGACAGATTCTATTTTCAATGCATAGTTTGCTTGTTTTATTGTTTCTATGGCTTATATTTGTCAATACAAATTGTGGAAATGATAGATTACAATAGGCATTATATGGAAACAATTATGAATCTTGCCTTTGACAGTACCCAAGTGAATGATTTGCTTTATTATACTAACGCATCTCACAAAGTTCCGTTAAGTTTTGTGTGATTGAAGTTTTCAAGTTTTGGGTGAGTTATCGACATGAGGGGAATAAGGAGTGGCAAGACCCTAAGCTTGGTGATGCCCAAGGCACCTCAAGCTAATATTCAAGGAATACCTGATACGTCTCCGTCGTATCTATAATTTTTGATTGGTCCATGCCAATATTATTCAACTTTCATATACTTTTGGCAACATTTTATACTATTTTTTGGGACTAACATATTGATCCAGTGCCCAGTGCCAGTTCCTGTTTGTTGCATGTTTTATGTTTTGCAGAAACCCAATATCAAACGGAGTCCAAATGGGATAAAAATGGACGGAGAATTATTTTGGAATATTTGTGATTTTTGGGAGCAAGAATCAACGTGAGACGGTGCCCGAGGTGGCCACGAGGGTGGCCCATGCCACCACTTTAACTGGGCGCGGCCCCCACCCTCGTGGGCCCCTCGTAAGGCGGTTTATGCCCTTCTTTGGCCGCAAGAAAGCTAATTTTTGGAAAAATATCCGGGCAAAGGTTTCATTCCAATCGGAGTTACGGATCTCTGGATATATAAGAAACGGTGCCAGGGCAGAATCCCAGAACGTAGAAACAGAGAGAGACAGAGAGACAGATCCAATCTCGGAGGGGCTCTCGCCCCTCCCATGCCATGGGCGCCAAGGAACAGAGGGGAAACCCTTCTCCCATCTAGGGAGAAGGTAAAGGAAGAAGAAGAAGAAGAAGAAGAAGAAGAAGGGGAGCTCTCTCCCCCTTGCGTCCGGTGGCGCCGGAACGCTGCCGGGGGCCATCATCATCACCGCGATCTTCATCATCACCACCGCCATCTTCACCAACATCTCCATCACCTTCCCCCATCTATATTCAGTGGTCCACTCTCCCGCAACCCGCTGTACCCTCTACTTAAACATGGTGCTTTATGCTTCATATTATTATCCAATGATGTGTTGCTATCCTGTGATGTCTGAGTAGATTTTTGTTGTGCTACAGGTGATTGATGAATTGTAATTATTGGTTTAATTTTATTGTGGTTATGTTGCTGTACTATTGTGCCCTCCGTGTCGCACAAGCGTGAGGGATTCCCGCTGTAGGGTGTTGCAATACGTTCATGATTCGCTTATAGTGGGTTGCTTGAGTGACAGAAGCATAAACCCGAGTAAGGGGGTTGTGGCGTATGGGATAAAGGGGATTTGATGCTTTAATGCTATGGTTGGGTTTTACCTTAATAATCTTTAGTAGTTGCGGATGCTTGCTAGAGTTCCAATCGTAAGTGCATATGATCCAAGAAGAGAAAGTATGTTAGCTTATGCCTCTCCCACATAAAACTTGCTATCGGTCCAGTAAAGTAGTAAATTGCTTAGGGACAATTCCACAACTCCTTCCACCACTTTTCCACACTCGCTATATTTACTTTATTGCATATTTATCTAAATAGCCCCTACTTTTTATTTACGTGCTCTTTATTATCTTGCAAACCTATACAACAACACCTACAAAGTACTTCTAGTTTCATACTTGTTCTAGGTAAAGCGAACGTCAAGTGTGCGTAGAGTCGTATCAGTGGCAGATAGGACTTGAGAGAATATTTGTTCTACCTTTAGCTCCTCGTTGGGTTTGACACTCTTACTTATCGAAAGAGGCTACAATTGATCCCGTATACTTGCGGGTTATCAAAACCTTTTTCTGGCGCCGTTACCGGGGATCCATAGCATGGGGTGAATATTCTCGTGTGTGCTTGTTTGCTTTATCACTAAATAATTTTTATTTGTTGTTCTAAGTTGTTCTCTATCTTTAGTTATGGATATGGAACACGAAATACCAAAAAAAATAGGTGTACTTGCTACTCATGGAGATGGAGAACCTCCTAAAACCCTCGATGCTCGTTATGTGAAAGAAATTATGTACTACTTTGATAATCCTGAGAAAACCCCATTCAATTTTGTTATAGGAGACACGTTGGATCAACGTGAATACTTTAGGGATTATCACTTGACTCAAAAAGGGAAACTATTATGGGATCAAATTTATATGTTGCATTGGTATGCTCGGGATCTATGCTTGAGACATGATTATACTTGTTGCTCTAGGATGAAGTCTCCATACCTTCCCTTTTCATGCAAATTCAATGATAATAAAACCTTGGCTTCTTATGCTAATGGTATCTATGATTACTATGATGTGGAACAAATAGAAAAATTCCTTGCTTTTATGGGTGCTTATGAGATTGAATCTATGTTTAAAATGTTTGAAGATTTTGATGATTCAGTTTATACACCTGAAAATTTTGCTATACTTAGATATTGCTATGAAAATTATGAATACAATTCTGAAATTGATGCATTTATTGAGAAAGTCTCCGCTGTCCAAGAAGAAACTAATATTTTGCAGGAGTCTATGGAAGAAGAAATTGATGAAACTGTGTGCTCATTGGATGAAAAAGACGATGAGGAGAGCGAAGAACAAAAGGAGGAAGAGCGGATTAGCTACCCGTGCCCACCTTCTAATGAGAGTAACTCTTCAACTCATACATTGTTTAATTCCCCTTCATTCTTACCGAAGGATGATTGCTATGATGATTGTTATGATCCCATTGATTCTCTTGAAATATCCCTTTTTGATGATGCTTGCTATGCTTGTGGCCAAGATGCCAATATGAATTATGCTTATGGAGATGAACTTGCTATAGTTCCTTATGTTATACATGAAATTGTTGCTATTGCACCCACGCATGATAGTCCTATTATCTTTTTGAATTCTCCCTACTACACTATATCGGAGAAGTTTGTGCTTATTAAGGATTATATTGATGGGTTGCGTTTTACTACTACACATGATGGTTTTGATAGATATAATATGCATGTTCTTGCTGCTCCTACTTGCAATTATTATGAGAGAGGAACTATATCTCCACCTCTCTATGTTTCTAATATGATAAAATTGCAAGAAACTGCTCATACTATGCATTGGCCTTTATTATGTGTGCATGAATTGTTCTTTTATGACATGTCGATGCATAGGAAGAGAGTTAGACTTCGTTGTTGCATGATATATGTTACTTTGTGCTCACTACTAAATTACAAATCATTGTTAATTTAAATTGGCTTTGATATACCTTGGGATCCGGGTGGATACATTACTTGAGCACTATATGCCTAGCTTAATGGCTTTAAAGAAAGCGCTGCCAGGGAGACAACCCGGAAGTTTTAGAGAGTCATTTATTTCTGTTGAGTGCTTTTATATAGTCTAAAAACAAAACAATAAAGGGGGGAATCCAAAACTTTTTCAAAAAGGAAAGTGAAAGTGAGAAAGACAAGCATTGTTGAAGTGGGGGAGTTCCTTGAACTTTGTTCATGCTCACGGAGACTTTGTGAATCTTAATTACAGGAACTTTTTGTCAAAAATAATTATCCCCTTGTACAATTCCATTGTATTATAAAAATAATGTGCCAAGGTTTGGATGTTTACAATGCTTGTTGGTTTGTACGGTGCAGGACAGAAACTTTGGCTGTAGTGTGCGATTTTACATTTTTAACTGGAACATCAAACGGTTCTGATTCTTTTTGCACTGTCTTGATGTACAAATTGTTTATTTTTCGAATTTTGGTAGAATTTTTGGGGTACCATAAGTATGGTCAGTGTTCAGATTGCTACAGACTGTTCTGTTTTTGACAGATTCTGTTTTCGATGCATAATTTGCTTGTTTTGATGAAACTATTAATTTCTATTAGTGGATTAAGCCATGTAGAAGCTATATTACAGTAGACACAGTGAAAAAACAAAATATGAATTGGTTTGCAACAGTACTTAGAGTAGTGATTTGATTTATTATACTAACGGATCTTACCGAGTTTTCTGTTGAAGTTTTGTGTGGATGAAGTGTTAGATCGAGAAGGTCTTGATATGAGGAAAAGGAGGAGAGGCAAGAGCTCAATCTTGGGGATGCCAAAGGCACCCCAAGTAAAAATTCAAGGAGACTCAAGCGTCTAAGCTTGGGGATGCCCCGGAAGGCATCCCCTCTTTCTTCAACAAGTATCGGTATGTTTTCGTATTCGTCTCGTTCATGCGATATGTGCAAGTCTTGGAGCGTCTATTGCATTTAGTTTTCACTTTTATTTTATGCACCATGCTGGTATGAGATAGTTCTTGGTTGATTTATAGAATGCTCATTGCACTTCACTTAAATCTTTTGAGTATGGCTTTATAGAATGCTTCATGTGCTTCACTTATATCATTTGAAGTTTGGATTTCTTGTTTCTCTTCACATACAAAACCGTCATTTGTAGAATGCTCCTTTGCTTCACTTATATTTGTTAGAGCATGGGCATATCTTTTGTAGAAAGAATTAAACTCTCTTGCTTCACTTGTATCTATTTAGAGAGATGACAGGAATTGGTCATTCACATGGTTAGTCATAAAATCCTACATAAACTTGTAGATCGCTGAATATGATATGTTTGATTCCTTGCAATAGTTTTGCAATATAAAGATGGTAATATTAGAGTCATGCTAGTGGGTGGTTGTGGATTGTAGAAATACTTGTGTTGAGGTTTGCAAGTCCCATAGCATGCACGTATGGTAACCGTTGTGTGACAAATTTGAAGCATGGGATGTTTCTTTGATTGTCTTCCTTATGAGTGGCGGTCGGGGACGAGTGATGGTCTTTTCCTACCAATCTATCCCCCTAGGGGCATGCATAGTAGTACTTTGCTTCGAGGGCTAATAAACTTTTGCAATAAGTAGATGAGTTCTTTATGACTAATGTGAGTCCATGGATTATACGCACTCTCACCCTTCTATCATTGCTAGCCTCTTCGGTACCGTGCATTGCCCTTTTCTCACCTCGAGAGTTGGTGCAAACTTCGCTGGTGCATCCAAACCCCGTGATACGATACACTCTATCACACATAAGCCTCCTTATATCTTCCTCAAAACAGACACCATACCTACCTATCATGGCATTTCCATAGCCATTCTGAGATATATTGCCATGCAACTTTCATCATCATCATATACATGACCTGAGCATTCATTCTCATATTGCTTTGCATGATCGTAAGATAGCTAGCATGATGTTTTCATGGCTTGTCCGTTTTTTGATGTCATTGCTATGCTAGATCATTGTGCATCCCGGTACACCACCGGAGGCATTCATAAGAGTCATATCCTTGTTCCAGTATCGAGTTGTAATATTGAGTTGTAAGTAAATAAAGTGTGATGATCATCATTATAGAGCATTGCCCATCAAAAAAAGAGAGTCCAAAGAAGCCTAAATAAAAAGGGGGCCAAAGAAGCCTGCCCCCCCCCCCAAAAAAAAAGGGGGCAATGTTACTATCCTTTTACCACACTTGTGCTTCAAAGTAGCACCATGTTCTTCATATAGAGAGTCTCTTATGTTGTCACTTTCATATACTAGTGGGAATTTTCATTATAGAACTTGTCTTGTATATTCCAATGATGGGCTTCCTCAAATGCCCTAGGTCTTCATGAGCAAGCAAGTTGGATGCACCCCCACTTAGTTTTAGTTTGAGCTTTCATACACTTATAGCTCTTAGTGCATCCGTTGCATGGCAATCCCTACTCCTCACATTGACATCAATTGATGGGCATCTCCATAGCCCGTTGATTAGCCGCGTTGATGTGAGACTTTCTCCCTTTTTGTCTTCTCCACATAAACCCCCACCATCATACTCTATTCCACCTATAGTGCTATATACATGGCTTGCGCTCATGTATTGCGTGAGGGTTGAAAAAGCTGAAGCGCGTTAAAAAGTATGAACCAATTGCTCGGCTTGTCATTGGGGTTATGCATGATGGGAGCATTTTGTGTGACGAAAATGAAGCATGGCCAAACTATATGATTTTGTAGGGATAAGCTTGCTTTGGCCTTGTTGTGTTGAAAAGACATGATTGCTTCATTAGTACGCTCGAAGTATTATTGTTCTTATGCCAAATGATAGACTATTGCTTTGACTCACTCGTGTCTTAATATTAATGCCATGATTAAACATATGATCAAGATTATGCTAGGTAGCATTCCACATCAAAAATTATCTTTTTTATCATTTACCTACTCGAGGACGAGCAGGAATTAAGCTTGGGGATGCTGATATGTCTCCGTTATATCTATAATTTTTGATTGTTCCATGCCAATATTATTCAACTTTCATATACTTTTGGCAACTTTTTATACTATTTTTTGGGACTAACATATTGATCCAGTGCCCAGTCCAGTTCCTGTTTGTTGCATGTTTTATGTTTTGCAGAAACCCAATATCAAACGGAGTCCAAACGGTATAAAAGCGGACGGAGAATTATTTTGGAATATTTGTGATTTTTTGGAGGAAGAATCAACGTGAGATGGTGCCTGAGGTGGCCACGAGGGTGGCCCACGCCACCACTTTAAGTGGGCCGGCCCCCACCCTCATGGGCCCCTCGTAAGGCGGTTGATGCCATTCTTTGGCCATAAGAAAGCTAATTTTTGGAAAAATATCTGGGCAAAGGTTTCATTCCAATCGGAGTTACGGATCTCCGGATATAAAAGAAACAGTGCCAGGGCAAAATCCCAGAATGCAGAAACAAAGAGAGACAGAGAGACAGATCCAATCTCGGAGGGGCTCTCGCCCCTCCCATGCCTTGGGAGCCAAGGACCGGAGGGGAAACTCTTCTCCCATCTAGGGAGAAGGTCAAGGAAGAAGAAGGAGAAGGGGGGGATCTCTCCCCCTTGCTTCCGGTGGCTCCGGAACGCTGCCGGGGGCCCATCATCATTACCGCGATCTTCATCATCACCACCACCATCTTCACCAACATCTCCATCATCTTCCCCCATCTATATTCAGCAGTCCACTCTCCCGCAACCCGCTGTACCCTCTACTTAAACATGGTGCTTTATGCTTCATATTATTATCCAATGATGTGTTGCCATCCTATGATGTCTGAGTAGATTTTCATTGTCCTACCGGTGATTGATGAATTGATATGATTGGTTTAATTTGCTTGTGGTTATGTTGCTGTCCTATTGTGCCCTCCGTGTCGCGCAAGCGTGAGGGATTCCCGCTGTAGGGTGTTGCAATACGTTCATGATTCGCTTATAGTGGGTTGCTTGAGTGACAGAAGCATAAACCCGAGTAAGGGGGTTGTGGCGTATGGGATAAAGGGGACTTGATGCTTTGATGCTATGGTTGGGTTTTACCTTAATGATCTTTATTAGTTGCGGATGCTTGCTAGAGTTCCAATCATAAGTGCATATGATCCAGGAAGAGAAAGTTTATTAGCTTATGCCTCTCCCACATAAAACTTGCTATCGGTCTAGTAAAGTAGTCAATTGCTTAGGGACAATTCCACAACTCCTTCCACCACTTTACCACACTCGCTATATTTACTTTATTGCATCTTTATCTAAACAGCCCCTACTTTTTATTTACATGCTCTTTATTATCTCGCAAACCTATCCAACAACACCTACAAAGTACTTCTAGTTTCATACTTGTTCTAGGTAAAGCGAACGTCAAGCGTGCGTAGAGTCGTATCAATGGCAGATAGGACTTGAGAGAATATTTGTTCTACCTTTAGCTCCTTGTTGGTTTTGACACTCTTACTTATCGAAAGAATCTACAATTGATCCAGTATACTTGACGGTTAGCAATACCCAAGCAACTAAGCTTGGGAATGCCTCGGAAGGCATCCCTCTTTCGTCTTCAACATTATCGGTAACCTTACTTGGAGCTATATTTTTATTCGTCACATGATATGTGTTTTGCTTGGAGCGGTATTTTATTTTGTTTACATTTGCTTGCTGTTATTTAGAATAAGGTTTTTCATCATTTATTTCAATAAAAGTCAAGTATCTTCACCATGCACAATTTGCAAGTATATGAGTTGTTGTTTCAAAACAAAAAGTTTTTCGCTATTGCAAAAATTCCCTAGAAAAGTAAGAATGTGATAAAAGCTTGAAATTTTGAAACAACATGAAACAATAAATTATCTACAGTGTGGTAAATTTTCAGAATTTTTTGAGTTAAATAAATATGTATCCTCTTGCATTCTTTACAGACTGTTCTGTTTAGACAGATTGCTGGTATGTTTGCATTGTTTGCATATGTTTGCTTATTTAATGATTCTATTTGAGGATGGGAGTATTAAATATGCAGAGGCATTTAGTAGGCAATATCAAATTAAAATTTTAGTGATTTTCCACAGTAGAGAATGATAAGGTTTTGCATGGATTTATACTAACTTATCTCACGAGTTCTTGTTGAGTTTTATGTGTATGAAGTTTTTTGATTTAGGGAAACCGTGATATGAGAGGAATAAAGGAGACACAAGATCTCAAGCTTGGGGATGCCCAAGGCATCCCAAGTTAATATTTCAAGAAGTCTCAAGCATCTATGCTTGGGGATGCCCCGGTTGGCATCCCACCTTTCTTCTTCAACAACTATCGGCCAGTTTTGGTTGAGCCTAAGTTTTTGCTTCTTCACATGATATGTGCTATCCTTGCAATATTATTTTATTTTGTTTTGCTTGTTGTTTGAATAAAATACATTGATATGAAACTTTTAAATGAGAGAGAGTCTTCACGTAGCTACATAATTATTCAACTACTCATTGATCTTCACTTATATCTTTTTGGAGTAGTTTGTCCTTTTCTCGTGTGCTTCACTTATATCCTATGAGTAAATGGTTGAATGAATTGAATATCATAAATCTGAAATTATATATGTTTCATATGCTTATCCCATGGGGAGTAATGACTTCACATATAAGAAGTATAGGTGGTAAATTTATTGAAAGTTAGCAAACATAGTATTGGTCACTTGAACAATTGATTAAAGAGTATTGAAGGAATAGAGATTGCACATATAAATATACTATCTTGGACATCTTCTATGATTGTGAGCCCCATTAATTATTTTCAAACTTGAGCATATTAATTGAAGTTGAACAAGAAAGGCAACATGATGAGTTATGCTTGGGTATATTTGTATAGAAGTTATATTGTTATGGATCCTCCAACATGTGGTGCTTGCTATTTAGAATCTTTTGCTAGCCAAAAATTTTGTACTAAGCGGGAATACTGCTTGTGCATCCAAAATCCTTGAACCAAGTTTCTTCCATGAGTGTCCACCATATCTACCTATATGCGGTATTTACCCTAGTAGAAAAAGCCCCATTTGTCCTGGTTCATAAGGGCCATTTGTCCCGGTTGCCGAACCAGGAATAAAGTGTCGGTACTAAAGCCCAACACCTTTAGTCCCGGTTTGCCCACGAACCGGGACAGATGGGGCTCCACGTGGCTACTATGGCTTGCCCAGGCAGGAGGGCCTTTTGTCCCGGTTTGTGGCACCAACCGGGACCAAAAGGCATCCACGCATCAGCAGTTCAGGGGCTGGGGTTTTTTTCTGAAGGGGGGGGGGGGGTTGGGGGTTTAGGGGGTTTTCTAGGGTTAATTTAGGGGTTTCATATATTGTGTTAGCAAGCTAATAGAGAGAAGTGTCCTCTTATCACTGTGCTTGGTCGATGCTATGTACTATAGTATAGAGAGGACTCTACACACTAGCTAGCTAGTAAGGAAACTATTAAAGTACAGAAGATCGTCATGAACAGATAAAGAGAGAAGTGATCGACCTCTCCTTCTCCGAGAGATTGGTCGAACAACAAGTTTTCGTATATCTATCCGACGCTACTGGCTACATATATACAATATAAGATCTCTTACAATCCCCTAATATCTAAACTCAAGTTCACATGGTATTCTCTGTCTTTGTCGATGACGTGGTCAAGAAGGAATCCTGCCAATTCCTCTTGAATTGCTCGTATGCGATCTTGTGGTAGGAGTTCATCCCGCATCTGAAACATCTAATTTGAAGAAGGGGGTCAATACATATATATGAATGAAACTCAACACAAATGATGGTAATAAAATAAAATTGTGAATATTATTGCTTACGCACTTCATATTGTTTTTTAGAGTAGCCTCGCTCACAGGTCGTGTGGCGGATGAACTCGCAAATGTAGTATCCACAAAAATTATTCCCGGGTTCCTTTCACAACCACTTTACAAGAAATAGAGGTCAATCAAACTGATAAGCAAGCATGCTAAATGGTATTGATGAAACTAGCTAGAATCAATGGGAGATGCGCGGAACTAGCTAGTATTACTTACTTTCGGGTGGTTAAATCGTAGCTCCGCTGGCTGTCCCGGAGCTTCTGCGGTAAACTTTTTCCAAACCCTGCCAGACGAAGAAAACAATTACTTGATATCAGGAAACGAACAAAGTTTCCGATATGGTGCGATAATGATCGATTGAACTTACTTCTCGAGCATTTTACTCATGGTTGCATACTCCTCGGGATTTTTTCGTTTCGAGTCTATGATGGTTACTGGTCCCTGCTCAAGCTTAATCTCTAGCAGAATAAAGTGGAAGATGCGCACGCATGCATAACTCATCAACATTACATTACTATAACCTCGAGTAATAAGGGAAACCGAATATGCACAAGACAGTAACACTCACTTGAATTCGTAAGGAAAGAGTATTATATCTTTGTTTTGATTTTGAAGTAACGATCGTAGCAAGTTGGCCTCGGTTTTTTTGGCATCATGTTTAACATTCCATTCATCCATGAGATTTGTGTTAATGAACCCAATATCACCGATTTGTCTTTTCTTCAATTCGGCGATCTTGAATCTGCATAATATAGTGAGGATAATTATATACACATGCAATGAAAGAGCTGACCTATATATAGAGACTTAATTACAGAAGTAGTACTTACAGACAGTAGCAAGTGATGATTGTTTTATTGAGGGCCTTTTGATTGAAAACTGGAAGAAGTCCCCATATGGAACAGACACCAGATCAATTCCAACGAGGTCGTGCTCCTCTTTAACTCTCAGTGTCAAAGTATCCTTCCCAGACTTGTTGTAGATGTCCATGTACCAATCATGGAATCTTTGCATCATCATTGTTAGAGGAGGATGAGCAAGTTTGACGAGAGGCTTCCCGTGCCGGAATTTGAATGTGTCCACCTCCTTTGTATCAAAAAGTGCATCGTCGGGCATGTAATATCTAGGATTGGTACCGGGCACCATCCCCGGATGATTAGCGACGATATTGCTAGACACCTTGAGCAGGGGGGCATTATTGCTTCGCTTGTTCGCCGAGCTGGGGAACTTTTTCCCACTTTTTTGTTCTGCTAACCTTTGATCGGTGCAAGTACTTCCTGACCGCTCCGCTTCCTTATATGTCCTTTCAATAATGCGGTCATAGTTGGTTTGCGGCGGAGGCGGTGATGGTCGCTTCAGGGCATCCAAAGTGGATGTTTCTTAGCTTTCACCATTTCAAAGAAGTCCTTCACTTGGGACTCACAGATCTTCTGGTTTTCCTCCTTGCTCCTCTCGTATGGTAACTTCTCTAGAGGCTTGAGAGACGATGGACCGAATCTGTAGTGCCTCCCACCTCTGGCTGTACTGCTAGACGCTGGAGCGGCTGCGGCTGTCTTCTTTCATTGCTTACGAGGCGGAGAAGGAGGAGGCGGACTGCTACGACGCGCCGGAGCAGCCGGAGCGGCGGCGTCTATGTTTCGCCATCGCCGTTTCTTATGAGGCGGCGAAGGAGGAGGCGGGCTGCTCGGACTCACCAGAGCAGGCAAAGAAGGAGGTGGAGTACTGCCGCCCTCACGCGCCGGAGCAGGAGGCAGAGTGCCCTGATCACTCGCCGGAGGAGGAGGAGGAGATGGAGGAGGCAGAGTGCCCAGCTGACTTGCCGGAGGCGTGATGTTTAGAAGCTTGATGTGCTCCTTCCGCCATAGACATGGAGTATTCAGAGCAAGACCCAGCTGAGTCTCCCCTTCACCTGTAGGGTGGTCAAGCTGGAGCTCCTCAAATCCCTCCGTTATTTCATCCACCATCGCAACAACATAGCATTGTGGAATCGGACGACAGTGAAAAGTTGCTTCGGGTGAAGGAGGGAACATAGAGCCGACAGCCGCCTTGACTTTGAGGTTCTGCCATTGCGTCATAAGCTGGCACTGGTGTGAATCCGTGATAAAATCCATGGCGTAGCTAGGACCTATGAAGTCAGGCTGCTGAACGAGCTCGGTGGAAGCCACGCTGCTTCTCCGCTTAGATGGCAGGGTAGCTTCTGGGGTAGCTTGGGCAGGATCTCGCTGGTTCTCAGCAGCTTGTCATTCCTCTAGCTTTCGTACCCTTGCCTGAAGCTTCTGCAGTTCGCTCAGCTCCACTTTCCTCCTACTCTCTTTTGGGTTTTGTAACCGCCTCTGTTGAGAAACCCAACCTTCCACGCAACGGAGCCTGGCGTGCCTCGTGTTCGTCCAGGGTGCTCAGGATTCCTGAGGGCCTTTGTGAGCTCGTCGTTCTCTCTGTCGGGAACGAACCTCCCTTCCCATGCTGTGCAGAAAAAAATGGTCCCTATTTTTCCTGATCTCATCTATCCTTCTATATGCCACATTGTCTAGTGTCAAAGGATTCCATACTTTGACACAAGAGAACGTGCACATATACAATGGTAGATGAAATCGGAAAAAAGTAGGGATCAACTTAATTATGCACATCCATAATGGCGACATTCTTGATAAATCTCTTACAAATCTCGAGAGAGTTTGTCGGGTAGGGGCGGAATGGGGTACGAGATCGACAACGTTTTTTCTACTATTTGGGTGTCCTTGAGAGTTGGTTGAGCGAGAGGGGGTTGATCGACGTTCTCTTAACCTTTAAGGGATTTAACAGATGGCGCCATTCTCGATGTGCAGAAAATGGTCCATATTTTTCCCGATCTAGAGAAATCCATTGCTTCATCATTTGCCAAAAGTAACAGGCGCATAACGGTACGAAGCTCTCCAAAATTGTTTTCGAAAAGAGTCCCGAATAGGATAATTCACTTTTTGGTACGAAGTTCAGCAAGAGCCTTCCGAATATCGCTATTTGGAAGGCCTTTGTTGAAATACGTACCAAAAGCGAATCATTCTATCAGGAACTCCGTTCCAAAACAACTTTGAAGAGCTTCATAGCATCATACGCCTGTTAGTTCCAGCAAATGATGCAGCCATGGATGAGATCAGAAAAAAATGGATCAACTTGTGCACATCCATAGTGGGGGCATTCTTGTTAAACGGAGATCCTCGACCCTCGGCGATCCTCGACCCTCGACCCCTCGACGACCCTCGACCCTCGACCCTCGACTCTCGGTGACCCTCGACCCTCGATAACCCTCGACCCCTTGGCGACCCTCGACCCTCTACCCTAGTTTCCGACACCCTAGTTCCCGACACCCTCGTGCCAGATAAAAGATAAGAAGAGGAGGAAGAAGAAAAAATAGAGGAGAAGAAGAAGAAAAAATAGAAGAAAAAAAAAGAAAAAACAGAGGAGAAGAAGAAGGAATAGAGGAGAAGAAGAAAAAATATAAGATTTTCTATTTTTTCTTCTTCTCCTCTTTTTTTCTTCTTCTTCTTTTTCCTCTTCTCATTTTTCTCTCCTCTTCTTCCACTCCTCTTCTTCCTTTCTTATTCTCCTTCTTCCTCTTATTATTTTCCTTTTTCCTCTCCTTCTTTTTCTTCTTCTTCCTTCTTCCTCTTTTCTTCTTCCTTCTTCCTCTTTTCTTCTTTTTCCTTCTTTTTCTTTTCCCTCTCCACTAACCTAAAATCTATACTAACCTAACAGTACAACTAACATAAAAATATTCTATGAACAATAAAAAATACATCATCTAAATATATGAAAAAAACATACATCATATGAACAAAAAAACATACATCAATACATACAACAACAAAAAATCGTACAAAAAAATGGCCGGCGGCGCTCACAGCGAGGACGGCAACGACGAGGCAGAGGGTGATGGCGTCGGGACAGCGGCGGCGCAGGGATGGCGGGGGGGGGGGGCAGACGGCGGCGACGATGGGCGCGGTGACGGCGACGACGAGGCAGGGCGACGGCGTTGGGGCAGGGATGGCGCGGGGACGATGGCGATGACGGGTGTGGGGGGAGGGGGGACGGCGACGACGGGCACGGCGGCGACGGCCACAGCGGGGGCGGCGAGCGGCGTCGGGGCAGCCTGGCGGCGTCGTTGTCATTGGCGTCGTCAGGGGCTAATGCGAGATGAAAACTGAAATTTTTGATAAGCATTGGTTCCGGTTCATGGCACCAACCAGAACCAATGCCCCCCTTTAGTTCCGGTTGGTGCCACCAACCGGGACCAAAGGTCAATTTCTAGCAGCTCAAAGGGCAGGAAGCAAGGACCTTTGGTCCCAGTTCATGGCACCAACCGGGACCAAAGGCCCTGTGTTGCCTCACGACAAAAATGTTTAGTCCCACCTCGCTAGTTGAGAGGGGCTCGGAGTGGTTTATAAGCGCGGCTGCGATGACCACTTCGAGCTCCTCTTCAATGCATGCTTATAGGCCTAACCAGTCACTGCTATGCCTGTGGGCCAACTGGGCCTTCTGCGGGCCTGACTCCTGGCCTATGGTCGGGTTTCTTGTCGTATTCAGGCCCTAGTGGCCCAGTAGGTGGCATTTTTTTATATTTTCCCCTGTTTTTTGTTCAGTTTTTTTGCATTATTTATTTTCTTTTTTTACTTTATTTTTTAATTCCTTTTGCTTTTAGGTAATAAAAATTATAAACTTTCTGTTAGTGCCATTTGTTTTCCAATTTGAATAGTTTAAATTTGAATTTTTTTAAAATTTGTGTGAATCACTAGTTTTTGAATAACTTTACTATAAAGATAGATTTTTGAGTGATTCTTTTTTTCCTGCTATTTAATATTACTGTGTTTTATCATTATATTCGAAAACATATTTTGTTATTTAAGTTTCTAACAAAAATTCTTTATGATAATTCTTTTTGCTATTAATGTTTCTAACAAAAAAATTCTTTGTGAAAATTCTTTTTGCTTTTAATGTTTTGAACAAAAAATACTTTGATAATTTTGGTTGCATAAATTTTTTATAATTTTAGTTTCAATAATACTAGAGGTTTATAAAGGTTTATTGAGTTGATTCCTTTTGCTATTGGAGTTTTATAAAAGCTTTTTAGTTGATTCTTTTTGCTATTGAAGGATATTATAGTTTGGTTTTAGTTGATCACAACAGAATATTTTAATTGATTATTTTTAGTTCATTCTTTTTGCTATTAGTGCATTCTTTCAGCTAAATGACCCTCAAATTGAAAAGCACTACAAATAAACTCTGAAAAGGTTGAAAGTTGGCATGGTATCATCATTTCAGCCACATAACATGTGTTAAAAAGTTGAGAGGGTTACGACAAAAACTGGATGCACTTAGTGTACAAAACAGACAATCTCTTTAGAAGTATCAGGGTATCGGACGAAAACTCATCTGTTACAAAGGAATTTCATTTGTTCACATGTAACTGCAGTGATATTCTAGATCAAAGGCATCATCATAATAGTTGTGGATAGAAAGTCTTCACTTTTTCTTCGCTTGTGTCCATTGCTTATTGCGCCGTAACCATGGATAATCTTCATCGTTTAATAGGGTGCTTGGATCAGCCTTGACATTGAAGGGAGGAATTTCATGGAACTTTTCATAATCTTCAGACATGTCTGTCTTGCCCTCCAATCCCACGATGTATCTTTTTCCTGAAAGAACTATGTGGCACTTTGGCTCATCATATGATGTATCCGCTTCCTTATCTTTTCTTTTTCTCGGTTTGGTAGACATGTCCTTCACATAGAAAACCTTCACCACATCATTGGCTAGGACGAATGGTTCGTCTGTGTACCACAGATTGTTTAGATCCACTGTTGTCATTCCGTACTGTGGGTCTACCTGTACCCCGCCTCCTGACAGATTGACCCATTTGCACTTAAACAAAGGGACCTTAATATCATGTCCATAGTCAAGTTCCCATATGTCCACTATGTAACCATAATATGTGTCCTTTTCCCTCTTGGTTGCTGCATCAAAGCGGACACACTGTTTTGGTTGGTGCTCTTTTGATCTTGGGCGATCATGTAAAATGTATTCCCATTTATCTCATACCCTTTGTAAGTCATTACAGTCGGAGATGGTTCCCTCGCCAACGAGTACAGGTCATCGAAAACAGTGTTGTCACCCCTGAGACGTGTTTGCAACCAACTGTCGAAACTCCTGATGTTTTCACATGTAATCCAGTCATCACACTGGTACGAGTGTTTGGAGCGCAGAATGTTCTTGTGTTCATCGACATACAGAGTCACCAAGGTAGAATTCTATAGAACTGTGTAGTGTGCTTGAGACCAAGAATGCCCGTCCCTACATATTATTCAGTCCCCTCGTAGCGTGACTTCTCCATCTAGTCTCCCCTCATACCGCGATTGAGAGAGACCTATCTTCCGAAGGCCAGGTATGAAGTCAGCACAAAACCCAATGACATCCTCTGTTTGATGGCCCATGGAGATGCTTCCTTCTGGCCTAGAGCGACTACGGACATATTTCTTTAATACTCCCATGAACCTCTCAAAGGGGAACATATTGTGTAGAAATACAGGGCCCAGAACGACAATCTCATCGACTAGATGAACTAGGACATGTGTCATGATATTGAAGAAGGATGGTGGGAACACCAGCTCGAAACTGACAAGACATTGCGCCACATCACTCCTTAACCTTGGTAGGATTTCTCGATCGATCACCTTCTGAGAGATTGCATTGAGGAATGAACATAGATTCACAATGGCTAATCAAACATTTTCCGATAGAAGCCCCCTCAATGCAACCGGAAGCATTTGCGTCATAATCACTTGGCAGTCATGAGACTTTAGGTTCTGGAACTTTTTCTCTGCCATATTTATTATTACCTTTATATTCGACGAGTAGCCAAACGGGACCTTCATACTGAGTAGGCATTCAAAGAAGATTTCCTTCTCTTCTTTGGTAAGAGCGTAGCTGGCAGGACCTTCATACTACTTTGGAGGCATGCCATCGTTTTCGTGCAAATGTTGCAGGTCCTCCCATGCCTCTGGTGTATCTTTTGTCTTCCCATACACGCCCAAGAAGCCTAGCAGGTTCACGCAAAGGTTCTTCATCACGTGCATCACATTGATTGAAGAGCGGACCTCTAGGTGTTTCCAGTAGGGTAGGTTCGAAAATATAGATTTCTTCTTCCACATGGGTGCGCGTCCCTCGGCGTCATTTGGAGCAGATAGTTCGCCGGGACCCTTTCTGAAGATAACTTTTAAATCATTGACCATAGCAAGTACGTGATCACCGGTATGCATGGCGGGCTTCTTCCAATGATCCGCCTCGCCTTTGAAATGCTTGCCTTTGTTTCGACATTGATGGTTCGTCGGAAGAAATCGACGATGCCCCAGGTACACATTCTTCCTGCATTTGTCCAAGTATATACTTTCGGTGTCATCTAAACAGTGCATGCATGCGTAGTATCTCTTGTTTATCTGTCCTGAAAGGTTACTGGGAGCAGGCCAATCATTGGCGGTTACAAATAGTAACGCATGCAGGTCAAATTCCTCCTGTTTGTGCTCATCCCACACATGTACACCGTTTCCAAGCCACGGCTGTAAAAGTTCTTCACCTAATGGCCTTAGGTACACATCAATGTCGTTGCCGGGTTGCTTAGGGCCTTGGATGAGAACTGGCATCATAATGAACTTCCGCTTCATGCACAACCAAGGAGGAAGGTTATAGATACATAGAGTCACGGGCTAGGTGCTGTGATTGCTGCTCTGCTCCCCAAAAGGGTTAATGCCATCCGCGCTTAAACCAAACCATACATTCCTTGCATCACCTGCAAACTCCTCCTAGTACTTTCTCTCGATTTTTCTCCACTGTGACCCGTCAGCGAGTGCTCTCAACTTCCCACCTTTCTTACGGTCCTCTCTGTGCCATCGCATCAATTTGGCATGCTGTTTGTTTCCGAACATGCGTTTCAACCATGGTATTATAGGAGCATACCACATCACCTTGGCAGGAACCCTCTTCCTGGGGCGCTCGCCATCAACATCACCAGGGTCATCTCGTCTGATCTTATACCGCAATGCACCGCATACCGGGCATGCGTTCAAATTCTCGTATGCACCGCGGTAGAGGATGCTCCTCCAATCCTAGAGGGCATACAACCTTCTTTGTTGCATTCCTACTGTCGGGCAATTCGTTATCCTTTGGAAGCTTCTTCTTCAATATTTTCAGTAGCTTCTAAAATTCTTTGTCAGGCACACCATTCTCTGCCTTCTACTGTAGCAATTCCAGTACGGTACCGAGCTTTGTGTTTCCATCTTTGCAATTGGGGTACAAACCTTTTTTGTGATCCTCTAACATGCGATCGAACTTCAGCTTCTCCTTTTGAATTTCGCACTGTCTCCTTGCATCAACAATGACGCGGCGGAGATCATCATCGAGCACATCGTCTGGTTCCTATTGATCTTCGACAACTTCCCCTGTTGCAGCGTCATCGTATTCAGGGGGAACATAGTTGTCATCGTCCTCTTCTTCTTTGTTGTCTTCCATCATAACCCCTATTTCTCTGTGCTTGGTCCAAACATTATAGTGTGGCATGAAACCCTTATAAAGTAGGTGGGTGTGAAGGGTTTTCGAGTCAGAGTAAGACTTTGTATTCACACATATAGGACATGGACAACACATAAAACCATTCTGCTTGTTTGCCTCAGCCACTTCGAGAGAATTATGCAAGCCCTTAATGTACTCGGAGGTGTGTCTGTCACCATACATCCATTGCCGGTTCATCTGCGTGCATTATATATAATTAAGTGTGTCAAAAACCTTTACAGAACATCATGAATAGATAAGTGACAAAATTAATAGAAGTTCATCATTACATTAAAACCAAAGTACATATGTAGTTCTCATTGAACAACATATATAGCTCTCCAGAGCATCTAATTAAACCATACATTGAAACTATGTAAAACATTTCAATGCAACCAAGGTAACAATTGATCCAATGGCATAATGATACCAAACCTCGGTATGAATGGCATACTTTCTAATCTTTCTAATCTTCAAGCGCATTGCACCCATCTTGATATTTTGATCATCGACGACATCCGCAACATGCAACTCCAATATCATCTTCTCCTCCTCAATTTTTTTATTTTTTCCTTCAAGTAATTGTTTTCTTCTTCAACTAAATTTAACCTCTTGACAATAGGGTCGGCTGGAATTTTCGGTTCACATACCTCCTAGATAAATAAAATCTATGTCACGTTGGTCGGCATAATTGTCATAAACAATAAATGTACCAAATAGTTATAAAAGATAATATATACCACATCCGAATCATAGACAGGACGAGGGCCGATGGGGGCGGATACCAAAACCATCGCACTATATAATAAGAAGCAATAATAAAAGTAAGAAAATTATACAAGTATCTATCTACACATACAAGTAAGAATTTTTTTCCTTTTAGAAAGAAGATAAGAACAAGAGGCTCACCATGGTGGTGCCGGCGACGAGATCGGCGCGGGCGATCGACGGCGGTGAAGACGGGGACGGGACGGGACGGACCGCTAAACCTAGACAAATATTGAGGAAAATGGAGCTTGGAGGTCGATCTTGGAGAGGAGAAATCATAAGTAGTGTGGCTTGGGCATTCCATCGAACACCTCATGTGCATAGGAGGTGAGCTAGAGCACCACAAAGCCCTCCCCTTGCCGGCCAGAAAAAACAGAGCAGTGTGGAGTGCTCTGCTCACCGGCGAGGGGGTATATATAGGCATCACATTGGTCCCGGTTCGTGGCTGGAACCGGGAGTAAAGGACACCCTTTGGTTCCGGTTCAAGCCACCAACCGGGACCAATGGTGGTGGGCCAGGACCGAGGCACATTGGTCCCGGTTCGAGCCTCGAAACAGGACCAAAGGTACCAGATGAACCGGGACCAATGCCCCATGCTGGCCTGGCCGGCCCCCTGGCCTCACGAACCGGGACCTATGCCCCCATGGGTCCCGGTTCTGGGCTAAACCGGGACTAATGGGCTGGCCCGGCCTGAGCCAAAGCCCTGTTTTCTACTAGTGTTACCTGCCGTTCCAAGTAAATTTGCATGTGCCAAACTCTAAACCTTCAAATAATAATCTGTTTTGTATGCCCGAATCGCTCATGTAGCGACTAGGGGTTGTCAGTATCTTCCATGCTAGGTGGGGTATTCTCATGATGAGTGTTGATTCACTTGTCATTCACGAGGGGCCTATCTTTTACTTTTATGCAAGAATCAGTAGTATTCCTTCTCATTCCAACCTACTCTTTAGTTGGCAAGCATCATGTGATGGGGAAGATCTAAGCATATATGGTCATTCAAATATATTTGATCATGAATTATTATTGTTGACAATTATCTATATGATAAATAAGTTGGGAGGAGAAACATTAAGCCCCTATCTTTCTCTGTGTTCAATGGATGCTATTTGTTCTAGAAATATGCTTTGAGTGGTAGCAATCATGGAAGACTATATGATAGTTGAGTATGTGGGATTTGCTAAATCGAAGCTCTTACATAGACCATTCTTGAAAGTTTATGATCTATGCTTTAACATGTGAATAGCTTGCTACTTGATCATGAAATTTTTTATGATATGAGCTACTGTTTATGATACATAATAATGCTAGAAAAAGTGATTGAAATTATCATTGATCAAACTTGTGCACTTGCTAGAATTCACACTTCATAAATTATTTCTTTTATCATGTACCTACTCAAAGACGAACAGGAATTAAGCTTGGGGATGCTGATACATCTCCAACATATCTGTAATTTATGAAGTATTCATGGCATGTTTACAACAGTTTTATATGATTTGGTATGATTTGATTAGTACTAACCGGACTGACGCTGTTTTCAGTAGAGCTACCGTGGTGTCGTTTTTTGTGCAGAAATAAAAGTTCTCGGAATAGCTGAAAATTTACGATGATTTTTTATGGACCGAAAGAGAACCCCGAAGCACAAGAGTTGGACCAGAAGCTTCACGAGGAAGCGACAAGGGTGGAGGGCACCCCCCTAGGGCATGCCCCCCTGGCTTGCCGCTGCCTTGTGGACCCCCTTGACATGAGACCGATGCGAAAAATTCTTATAAATCAGGAAATCCCCAGAAAGAAACCTAGATCGGGAGTTCCGCCGCCGCAAGCCTCTGTAGCCACGAAAAACCAATTGGGAGCCTGTTCCGGCACCCTGCCAGAGGGAGAATCCATCACTGGTGGCCATCTTAATCATCCCAGCGGTCTCCATGACAAGGAGGGAGTAGTTCACCCTCGGGTCTGATGGTATGTACTAGTAGCTATGTGTTTGATCTCTCTCTCTCTCTCTCTCTCGTGTTCTTGATTTGGCACGATCTTGATGTACCGTGAGCTTTGTTACTATAGTTGGATCATATGGTGTTTCTCCCCCTCTATCTTCTTGTGATGAATTGAGTTTCACCTTTGAGGTTTCAGTATTATCGGATTGAATACTTTTATGGATTTGAGAACCCTTGATGTATGTCTTGCGTGGGATACCTATGGTCACAATAGGGTGTTCTATTGATCCACTTGATGTATGTTTTTGTTATCAACTTGTGGATTCCCATGGTGACATTGGGGTAATGTAGGCATAATGGTTGGTACGCGTTTTCATATTCCTTTCTCCGATAGAAATCTTGGGATACTCTTGAAGTTCTTTGTGTTGGATTGAATATTATGAATATGAGATTGTGTGATGCATATCGTATAATTGGCCCACGGATACTTCTGGTGACATTGGAGTATCTTGGTGACATTAGGGTTTCATTGATGTGTGTCATGTGGTGTTATTTTAGTATGAACTCTAGGGCTGTTTGTGAGACTTATAGCAATAGCCCAAGAGATTGATCAGAAAGAACAACTTTGAGGTGGTTTTGTACCCTGCATGCAATTTCATCTTATGTTCTCCGCGATAGGAACTTTGGAGTGATTCTTTGTTGCACGTTGAGGGATTGTTATATTATCCAATTATGTTATCATTACTAAGAGACTTTGCACTAGTGAAAGTATGAGCCCTAGGCCTTGTTTCCAAGCATTGCAATACCGTTTTTACTCACTTTTATCACTTGTTACCTTGCTATTTTTATTTATTTAGATTATAAAAATACTATTATCCATATTACACTTGTATCACCATCTCTTCACCGAACTAGTGCACCTATACAATTTACCATTGTATTGAATGTGTTGGGAACATGCGAGACTCTTTGTTATTTGGTTGGAGGGTTTTTTGAGATAGACCATCTTCATTCTATGCCTCCCACGGATTGATAAACCTTAGGTCATCCACTTGAGGGAAATTTGCTACTGTCCTACAAAACTCTGCGCTTGGAGGCCCAACACAAGTCTACAAGAAGAAGGATTCGTAGTAGACATCAGGAGGCCCACAGATTGTAGCATAAAACCTCCCCCACGAAGTCTTACACGACGCACGGGAAAACTAAAAATTGACCCAAGCACAGGTTAATGAAGCAGCAAGGAAAATATCGAAGGAAAAAGAATATCGGCACAAGACCCCTGCCTATGTAACTGATGGGCCTACCCCAACGACGCCCAGCGACACGTTTGGACCAGGCCCGGGGCTCCTGTCGGTGCAACAAACCCTTGTGTATGTTGCCCATACTTTACACAGGCACAGCGGCGACGGAAGCAAGCTTCATTAAGTGTCTAAGACAAACAAGGAGGACAATATTTCACTAAGGGACAACCTCCCTCGTCGGGCAGCCGAGCCTAGTCAGGTCAAGGCCTCTCTGAAGACGAAGCCAATATGCCCCCAGCAAGCCCGCGGGGGCCACTGGTGGCCTACTCACTGATAACCCACAAGAGTAGGGGATCGCAATAGCTTTCGAGGGTAAAGTATTCAACCCAAATTTATTGATTCGACACAAGGGGGCCCAAAGAATATTATTGAGTATTAGTAGTTGAGCTGTCAATTCAACCACACCTGGATAACTTAGTATCTGCAGCAAAGTATTTAGTAGCAAAGTAGTATGATAATAAAGGTAACGGTAGCAAAAGTAATATTTTTTGGTTTCGTAGTGATCGTAACAATAGCAACGGAAAAGTAAATAAGCAAAACACAATATGTGAAAAGCTCGTAGGCATTGGATCAGTGATGGATAATTATGTCGGATGCGATTCCTCATGTAATAGCTATAACATAGGGTGACACAAAACTAGCTCCAGTTCATCAATGTAATGTAGGCATGTATTCCAAATATAGTCATACGTGCTTATGGAAAAGAACTTGCATGACATCTTTTGTCCCACCCTCCCGTGGCAGCGGGGTCCTAGCGGAAACTAAGGGATATTAAGGCCTCCTTTTAATAGAGAACCGAATCAAAGCATTAATACATAGTGAATACATGAACTCCTCAAACTACGTTCATCACCGAGAAGTATCCCGATTATTGTCATTTTGGGGTTGTCGGATCATAACACATAATAGGTGACTATAGGCTTGCAAGATAGGATCATTCTATGCCTCCCACGGATTGATAAACCTTAGGTCATCCACTTGAGGGAAATTTGCTACTGTCCTACAAAACTCTGCGCTTGGAGGCCCAACACAAGTCTACAAGAAGAAGGATTCGTAGTAGACATCAGGAGGCCCACAGATTGTAGCATAAAACCTCCCCCACGAAGTCTTACACGACGCACGGGAAAACTAAAAATTGACCCAAGCACAGGTTAATGAAGCAGCAAGGAAAATATCGAAGGAAAAAGAATATCGGCACAAGACCCCTGCCTATGTAACTGATGGGCCTACCCCAACGACGCCCAGCGACACGTTTGGACCAGGCCCGGGGCTCCTGTCGGTGCAACAAACCCTTGTGTATGTTGCCCATACTTTACATAGGCACAGCGGCGACGGAAGCAAGCTTCATTAAGTGTCTAAGACAAACAAGGAGGACAATATTTCACTAAGGGACAACCTCCCTCGTCGGGCAGCCGAGCCTAGTCAGGTGAAGGCCTCTCTGAAGACGAAGCCAATATGCCCCCAGCAAGCCCGCGGGGGCCACTGGTGGCCTACTCACTGATAACCCACAAGAGTAGGGGATCGCAATAGCTTTCGAGGGTAAAGTATTCAACCCAAATTTATTGATTCGACACAAGGGGGCCCAAAGAATATTATTGAGTATTAGTAGTTGAGCTGTCAATTCAACCACACCTGGATAACTTAGTATCTGCAGCAAAGTATTTAGTAGCAAAGTAGTATGATAATAAAGGTAACGGTAGCAAAAGTAATATTTTTTGGTTTCGTAGTGATCGTAACAATAGCAACGGAAAAGTAAATAAGCAAAACACAATATGTGAAAAGCTCGTAGGCATTGGATCAGTGATGGATAATTATGTCGGATGCGATTCCTCATGTAATAGCTATAACATAGGGTGACACAAAACTAGCTCCAGTTCATCAATGTAATGTAGGCATGTATTCCAAATATAGTCATACGTGCTTATGGAAAAGAACTTGCATGACATCTTTTGTCCCACCCTCCCGTGGCAGCGGGGTCCTAGCGGAAACTAAGGGATATTAAGGCCTCCTTTTAATAGAGAACCGAATCAAAGCATTAATACATAGTGAATACATGAACTCCTCAAACTACGTTCATCACCGAGAAGTATCCCGATTATTGTCATTTTGGGGTTGTCGGATCATAACACATAATAGGTGACTATAGGCTTGCAAGATAGGATCAAGAACACACATATATTCATGAAAACATAATAGGTTCAGATCTGAAATCATGGCACTCAGGCCCTAGTGACAAGCATTAAGCATAGCAAAGTCATAGCAACATCATTCTCAGAACATAGTGGATACTAGGGATCAAACCCTAACAAAAATAACTTGATTACATGGTAAATCTCATCCAACCCATCACCGTCCAGCAAGCCTACGATTGAATTACTCACACACGGCAGTGAGCATCATGAAATTGGTGATGGAGGATGGTTGATGATGATGACGGCGACGAATCCCCCTCTCCGGAGCCCCGAACGGACTCCAGATCAGCCCTCCCGAGAGAGATTAGGGCTTGGCGGCGGCTCCATATCGTAAAACATGATGAAACTTTCTCTCTAATTTTTTTCTCTGCGAGACGGAATATTTCGAGTTGGAGTTGAGGTCGGCGGAGCCTCAGGGGGCCCACGAGACAGGGGGCGCACCCAGGGGGTGGGCGCGCCCCCTAACCTCGTGGATAGGGTGTGGGCCCCCTGGTCTTGATTCTTTCGCCAGCATTTTTTATATTCTCCAAAAAGTGCCTCCGTGGATTTTCAGGACATTCCGAGAACTTTTGTTTTCTACACATAAAACAACATCATGGCAGTTTTGCTAAAAACAGCGTCAGTCCGGGTTAGTTTCATTCAAATCATGCAAGTTAGAGTCCAAAACAAGGGCAAAAGTGCTTGGAAAATTAGATACGTTGGAGATGTATCAACTCCCCCAAGCTTAAACCTTTGCTTGTCCTCAAGCAGTTCAGTTGATAAACTGAAAGTGATAAAGAAAAACTTTTACAAACTCTGTTTGCTCTTGTTGTTGTGAAAATGTAAAGACAACATTCATGTTTCAGCAAATATTGTGAACTAACCATACTCACAATAACACCTCGGTCTCACAATTACTCATATTAATAACATAATCAGCTAGCGAGCCATAATAATAAAACTCGGATGACAACACTTTCTCAAAACAATCATAACATGATATCACAAAATGGTATCTCGCTAGCCCTTTCTGAGACCGCAAAACATAAATGCAAAGCACCTTTAAAGATCAAGGACTGACTAAACATTGTAATTCATGGTAAAAGAGATCCAGTCAAGTCATACCCAATATAAACCAATAATAATGAATGCAAATGACAGTGTGCTCTTTAGCGGGCGCTTTTTAATAAGAAGGTGATGACCCAACATAAAAGTAAATAGATAGGCCCTTCGCAGAGGGAAGCAGGGATTTGTAGAGGTGCCAGAGGTCGATTTTAAAATAGAGATTGAATAACATTTTGAGCGGCATACTTTCGCTGTCAACGCAACAACTATGAGATGGCCGTATCTTCCATACTACATGCATTATAGGCAGTTCCCAAACAGAATGGTAAAGGTTTATACTCCCCCAACCACCAACAAGCATCAATCCATGGCTTGCTCGAAACAACGAGTGCCTCCAACTAACAACAGTCCTGGGGAAGTTTCGTTTAATTATTTTGATTTGCTTTGATCTTTTTGGATCATGGGGGCATCCCGGTTACCGGCCCTTTCTCGTGAATGAGGAGTGGAGTCCACTCCTCTTGAGAATAACCCACCTAGCCTGGAAGATATAGGAAGCCCTAGTTGAAACATGAGCTGCTCGAGCATACAAAATAGAATTTTATTTGAAGGTTTGAAGTTTGGCACATACAAATTTACTTGGAATGGCAGGTAGATACCGCATATAGGAAGGTATGGTGGACTCATATGGAACAACTTTGGGGTTTAAGGAGTTTGGATGCACAAGCAGTATTCCCACTTAGTACAGGTGAAGGCTAGCAAAAGACTGGGAAGCGACCAACTGAGGGAGCGACAACAGTCATGAACATGCATTAAAATTAGTTCACACCGAGTACAAGCATATGTAAGATATAATCCACCATGAACATAAATATCGTGAAGGCTATGTTGATTTGTTTCAACTACATGCGTGAACATGTGCCAAGTCGAGTCACTCAATTCATTCAAAGGAGGATACCATCCCATCATACCACATCATAATCATTTTAATAGCATGTTGGCACGCAAGGTAGACCATTATAACTCATAGCTAATCAAGCATGGCACAAGCAACTATAATCTCTAGATGTCATTGCAAATATGTTTACTTCATAATAAACTGAATCAGGAATGATGAACTCATCGTATTTACAAAAACAAGAGAGGTCGAGTTCATACCAGCTTTTCTCATCTCGATAAGTCCATCATATATCATCATTATTGCCTTTCACTTGCACGACTGAGCGATGTGTATAATAATAATAGTGCACGTCCATTGGACTAAGTTGGAATCTGCAAGCATTCAACTCAAGAGAGAAGACAAGTAATATGGGCTCTAAGTTAAATAAACAATCATGCATATGAGAGCCACTAAACATTTTCAATATGGTCTTCTACTCTCGACCCCCAAAGAAAAGAAAAGAAAAGAAAACTATTTACACGGGAAAGCTCCCAACAAGTAAGAAGAACAACGAGAAATCTTTTTGGGTTTTCATTTTAATTACTACTACAAGCATCGAAATTAAACTAACTAACTTTTTTTGTTTTTCTTAAGGTTTTATCAAACACACAAGAAGAAAGCGAGAAAAAGAGAATTAAACTAGCATGGATAATACAATGAAAGTGTATGAGCACCGACGACTAGAATAGTGTCTGAACATGAATGTAAAGTCGGTGAGAAATACGTACTCTTCCAAGCTTAGGCTTTTGGCCTAAGTTGGTCTAATGCCAAGGGTAGCCTGGCTGATATCCGTAGTTGTAGCTGGGGTCGTACTGAGATGCAGTAGCAAATGCCTCCTGAGCTGCGGCATGTTGGCGAGCCACCTCCGCTCTCCCCGGTGTACTGGGAGGTGTAATCAGGAAACCACTGGCTGGCCATCTCTGGGTCCCACTGGTAAGATGATGCACGATAAGGGTCTACTGCAGGTTCCGGCTCGGGCTCAGGTTCTGGAGTGGATGCTTGGCCTCGATGAGCATACACCGCTTCCGGCAAGATAAGAAAATTATCTGCAATCAAATCAACAACAGAGGCGCAGGCAAAATAATAGTCTCATTGTGTTTCTTATTAAATCTCAGGTTATACAAGAGCATCTTATCTTTGTTGTCAACAATGAACTCGTGTGCTACCATGCTCTTGTAATCTAAAATGTAAGGAGGCAATTTTGTCTCCTCTTTCTCATGGTGCCTAATAGGTATCTCAAAATGTCTAGAAAGACGTGAAGCATAGATACCTCCAAAGATTGGGCCTTTTGTATGATTCAGGCTTAGCCGTTTAGCAATGACGGCACCCATAATAAAACTATTATCTCCAAACAAGGCATGGTGAAGAATGATAATATCAAGAACATTGAAGTTTCCACTATTTCCACGACCAATCAAGCATCTACTAGCAAATATGGCAAAGTAGCGTAAAACAGGAAAGTGTATGCTAGAGATTCGCATCGGAACCCTTCTTTGGATCCCCTATAGTGATATTGTTAACAAAGCCATCCACATCTTTACGATGGGGTTCCTCTAATTTTCCCTCAAAGGGTATCCTGCATACCGCAAAAAAATTACGTAAAGACATTTCCCTGAATTCATCATATAAATGAAATGATATTGAAGGCGGTGACTTCTTAGGATAATAATAAAAGTTTTGCACGAAAGTATTGGTGAGTAAGAGATACTGATCGATCCGGTCGTGGAGGAAATCGCTGAGGCCTGCATTCTCGATCAAAGAAAAAAAACCTTTATGAATTCCAGTTTCTTTCAAGAAATTATCGCATGGCCATTCACACGGCCGTACTTCCGCTATGTGAGGGAGATTATACTTGGCTTTTTCCTTCTCTTTAGCTTGTTTTTCCTGGGAGCCTTGGCTAGAAGAGCCCCTCAACAATCTCCTTAACATTTTCTGAAAATTTCTGAAATTTTAGTAACTTCAAAATAAAAGTGAATAAAACTAAACAAGATTGGTAGCAACTACTCCTACAAGTGCCTAGAGCCTATATCATACATTAGAATTACTTGGGACCTCCTAAATTTAACATGCAAGCTCAAGAACATGGTCACCTATGCAGCAAAAATTTGCAATGAATAAAGCACTAGAACAAAAACTAATTGGACCAATGGAGGAGTCACATACCAAGCAACAATCTCCCAAAGCAGTTCTGTAAATGGAGCTTTGAGCAAGGAGATCAAAAATCGCAGCAAAATGAGCTAGAACTCGTGCTTGAGCTGGATGGCGATTTTTTTGGGAAGAAGATGGAGTGTGTGGATGCTGGCATAAGTGGAGGGGGGCCACCAGGGGCCCACGAGGCAGGGGGCATGCCCAGGGAAGGTGGGCGCGCCCTCCACTCTCGTGGCCTGGTGGTTGCCCCTCCTGCAGTGAATTCAGTGCCTAAAATCCTCAAATATTCCATAAAAAATCATACTAAATTTGCAGGGCATTTGGGGCACTTTTATTTTTGGGATATTTTTTATTGCACGGATAATTCAGAAAATGGACGGATAATACTATTTTTGCTTTATTTATTCTAAATAACAGAAAGTAAAAAGAGGGTACAGAAGATTGTGCCTTCTAGTTTCATCCATATCATGATCATCAAAATGAATCCACTAATAAGGTTGATCAAGTCTTGTTAACAAACTCATTCCGAATAACACGGAGCCGGAGAAATTTCGAATAACACTAAGTTACCTCAACGGGGATATGAACATCCCCAACAATAAGAATATCATACTTTTTCTTCACAGTAGGGAGAGGAAATTCAAAACCTCCAATAATGATAGTTCGAACTTTTCCAATAGAATTGATGCTATGAACTTGAGATTGTTTCCTCGGAAAGTGTACCGTATGCTCATTACCATTAACATGAAAAGTGACATTGCCTTTGTTGCAATCAATAACAGCCCCTGCAGTATTCAAAAAGGGTCTACCAAGGATAATCGACATACTATCATCCTCGGGAATATCAAGAACAACAAAGTCCGTTAAAATAGTGACATTTGCAACCACAACAGGCACGTCTTCACAAATACCGACAGGTATAGCAGTTGATTTATCAGCCATTTGCAAAGATATTTCAGTAGGTATCAACTTATTCAATTCAAGTCTACGATATAAAGAGAGAGGCATAACACTAACACCAGCTCTAAGATCACATAAAGCGGTTCTAACATAATTTATTTTAATGGAGCATGGTATAGTTGGTACCCACAGATCTCCAAGTTTCTTTGGTATTCCACCCTTAAAAGTGTAATTAGCAAGCATGGTGGAAATTTTAGCTTCCGATATCTTTCTTTTGTTTGTAATGATATCCTTCGTATACTTAGCATAAGGATTTACTTTAAGCATATCAGTTAAGTGCATATGTAAGAAGATAGGTCTAATCATTTCAGCAAAGCGCTCAAAATCCTCATCATCCTTTGTCCTGGATGGTTTAGGAGGAAAGGGCATGGGTTTCTGAACCCATGTTTGTCTTTCTCTACCATGCTTCCTAGCAACAAAATCTCTCTTATCATAACATTGATTCTTTGATTGTGGGTTATCAAGATCAACAACAGGTTCAATCTCTACATCATTGTTTTTGCTAGGTTGAGCATCAACATGAACATTATCATTAACATTATCACTAGGTTCATGTTCATCACCTGATTGTGTTTCAGCATCAGAGATAGAAATATCATTGGGATTCTTAGGTGTGTCTATAACAGGTTCACTATAAGCATGCAAAGTCCTATTGTTTTTCTTTTTCTTCTTTTTGGAAGAACTAGGTACCTCTAAATTATTTCTCTGAGAATCTTGCTCGATTCTCTTAGGGTGGCCTTCAGGATACAAAGGTTCTTGAGTCATTCTACCAGTTCTAGTAGCCACTCTAACAACAAAGTCATTTTTATTATTAAATTCATCAAGCAAATCATTTTGAGCTTTAAGTACTTGCTCAGCTTGAGTAGCAACCATAGAAGCATATTTGCTAATGAGTTTAAGTTCACCTTTAACACTAGCCATATAATCGCTCACGCGTCCTATCTCGAAAGCATTATTCTTTAACTCTCTACCAACATAAGCATTAAAACTTTCTTGTCTAGCCATAAAGTCATCAAATTCATCTAAGCATGGGCTATGAAATTTAGTAGAGGGGATTTCAACTTTATCATATCTATAGAGAGAATTTACCTTTACTACCTGTGTCGGGTTATCAAGACAATGTGGTTCTTCAACAGACGGTATATTAAGACCATGTATTTCTTCAATAGGTGGTAAATTCTTAACATCTTCGGCTATTATACCTTTTTCTTTCATTGATTTCTTTGCCTCTTGCATATTTTCAGGACTGAGAAATAAAACACCTCTCTTCTTCGGAGTGGGTTTAGGAATAGGCTCAGGAGTTGGCTCAATTGGTTCAGGAATTGCTTCAGGAAGAGTCCAATTATTTTCATTAGTCAACATATTATTCATTAGTAATTCAGCTTCGTCGACTGTTCTTTCCCTGAAAACACAACCAGCACAACTATCCAAGTAGTCCTTGGAAGCATCGGTTAGTCCATTATAAAAGATATCAAGTATTTCATTTTTCTTAAGAGGATGATCAGGCAAAGCATTAAGTAATCGGAGAAGCCTCCCCCAAGCTTGTGGGAGACTCTCTTCTTTGATTTGCACAAAATTATATATTTCCCGCAAGGCAGTTTGTTTCTTATGAGCAGGGAAATATTTAGCAGAGAAGTAATAAATCATATCATGGGGACTACGCACACAACCAAGATCAAGAGAATTAAACCATGTCTTATCATCACCCTTTAATGAGAACGGAAATATCTTAAGGATATAATAATAGCGAGACTTATCATCATTAGTAAACAGGGTGGCTATATCATTCAACTTGGTAAGATGTGCCACAACAGTTTCAGATTCAAGGCCATAAAAAGGATCAGATTCAACTAAAGTAATAATCTCAGGATCAACAGAGAATTCATAATCCTTATCAGTAACACAGATAGGTGAAGTAGCAAAAGCAGGGTCAGGTTTCATTCTAGCATTAAGAGACTGCTGCTTCCATTTAGCTAATAACTTTTTAAGATCATATCTATCTTTACAGGCAAAGATAGCTCTAGCAGCTTCCTCTTCCATAACATAACCCTTAGGAACAATAGGTAATTCATAATCATTGGGAGAACTTTCATCATCACTATCATCAATAATAGCATCTTCAATAATTTCATTCTCTCTAGCCCTAGCAAGTTGTTCATAAAGAAATTCACCTAATGGCAAAGTAGTATCACGCACAGAAGTAGTTTCATCATAAGTATCATGCATAGAAGAAGTGGCATCATCAATAACATGCGACATATCAGAATTCATAGCAGTAGCAGGTTTAGGTGTCGCAAGCTTACTCAAAACAGAAGGAGAATCTAGTGCAGAGCTAGATGGCAGTTCCATACCTCCCCTCGTAGTTGAGGGAAAAATCGTGGTTCTTTGTTCTTTCAAGTTCCTCATAGTGATCAACAGATATAAATCCCAAGTGACTCAGAGAATAGAGCTATGCTCCCCGGCAACGGCGCCAGAAATTAGTCTTGATAACCCACAAGTGTAGGGGATCGCAACAGCTTTCGAGGGTAAAGTATTCAACCCAAATTTATTGATTCGACACAAGGGGAGCCAAAGAATATTATTGAGTATTAGCAGTTGAGTTGTCAATTCAACCAAACCTGGATAACTTAGTATCTGCAGCAAAGTATTTAGTAGCAAAGTAGTATGATAATAAAGGTAACGGTAGCAAAAGTAATATATTTGGGTTTTGTAGTGATTGTAACAATAGCAACGGAAAAGTAAATAAGCGAAACACAATATGTGAAAAGCTCGTAGGCATTGGATCAGTGATGGATAATTATGTCGGATGCGATTCCTCATGTAATAGCTATAACATAGGGTGACACAAAACTAGCTCCAGTTCATCAATGTAATGTAGACATGTATTCTGAATATAGTCATACGTGCTTATGGAAAAGAACTTGCATGACATCTTTTGTCCTACCCTCCCGTGGCAACGGGGTCCTAGTGGAAACTAAGGGATATTAATGCCTCCTTTTAATAGAGAACCGGACCAAAGCATTAACACATAGTGAATACATGAACTCCTCAAACTACGGTCATCACCGAGAAGTATCCCGATTATTGTCACTTCGGGGTTGTCAGATCATAACACATAATAGGTGACTATAGGCTTGAAAGATAGGATCAAGAAAACACATATTTTCATGAAAACATAATAGGTTCAGATCTGAAATCATGGCACTCGGGCCCTAGTGATAAGCATTAAGCATAGCTAAGTCATAGCAACATTAATCTCAGAACATAGTGGATACTAGGGATCAAACCCTAACAAAACTAACTTGATTACATGGTAAATCTCATCCAACCCATCACCGTCCAGCAAGCCTACGATCGAATTACTCACGCACGGCGGTGAGCATCATGAAATTTGTAATGGAGGATGGTTGATGATGACGACGGCGACGAATGCCTCTCTCCGGAGCCCCAAGCGGACTCCAGATCAGCCCTCCCGAGAGAGATTAGGGCTTGGCGGTGGCTCAGTATCATAAAACGTGATGAAACTTTCTCTCTGATTTTTTTTCTCCGCGAGACAGAATATATGGAGTTGGAGTTGAGGTCGGTGGAGCCTCAGGGGGCCCAAGAGACAGGGGGGCGCGCCCAGGGGGGTGGGCACACCCTCCACCCTCGTGGACAGGGTGTGGGCCCCCTGGTCTTGATTCTTTCGCTAGTATTTTTTATATTTTCCAAAAAGTGCCTCCATGGATTTTCAGGACATTCCGAGAACTTTTGTTTTCTACACATAAAAAACATCATGGCAGTTCTGCTGAAAACAGTGTCAGTCCGGGTTAGTTTCATTCAAATCATGCAAGTTAGAGTCCAAATCAAGGGCAAACGTGTTCGGAAAAGTAGATACGTTGGAGACGTATCACTCACCCGCCAAGACTCTGCCGCTCCACCGCATCTCAACACAAGTCGTCCATCGATGCGGTGTCGAGCCCCTAGGTGGTTAAGTGGCTGCCATTTGGCGCGTGGCAGCCATTTGGAGAAAAGATCACCCTTGTGTGACACCCGTCCAGACATGTGTCACACAAGCAGGCAGAAGATGACTAAGCGGCACGGCAGGCCTTGCCAGGCTGCATCCACAGCATGACACCTAGCAGTGCATTTAATGCACTTTGTCCTGTCTGGTAGAGTTAGGTATGATAATGATAGCACTGTTAGATATCTAATCACTAGATAATGACCACATTGCCATTGTGGTGACCCCTTTGCCTTTATAAGGAGGGCCATGGCAACCATAGAAAGGATTTGGACCCTCGTGTACCCATAATCGCGTAGCTGCTCCTCCCGAGGAGATCTTGCCGGCCTAGAGCGCACCGCGATACCCATGGTCCTTCTCATCAATCCACCAAAGCAGGAGTAGGAGTTTACACCTCACAGCAGCCCAAACCTGGGTAAAAACGATCAGTGTCACCTCTATCGTGCTACTCCATGGCCTCTGCTCTTTGTGTAGTGTGAGCGCCCCCTTGCCGAACCACAAAGGGGCCGATGGCCCCACAGGTGATCGTGTTCTGCCACGACATGATCATATTCTATGTTTATAGTTTGGGTCTTGCCACACATCATTCTCCTAATGATGTGATCCCGTTATCAAATGACAACTCATGTCTATGGTTAGGAAACCTTAACCATCTTTGATCAACGAGCTAGTCTAGTAGAGGCTCACTAAGGACACGTTGTTATCTATGTATCCACACATGTATCTGAGGTTTCAATCAATACAATTCCAACATGGATAATAAACGATTATCATGAACAGGGAAATATGATAATAACCAATTTATTATTGCTTCTAGGGCGTACTTCCAATAGTCTCCCACTTGCATTAGAGTCAATAATCTAGTTCACATCACCATGTGATTAACACCCAATAAGTTCTGGGGTTTGATCATGTTTTTCTTGTGAGAGAGGTTTAATCAACGGGTCTGCAACATTCATATCCGCGTGTACTTCGCAAATCTCTATGTCATATTGTAGATGCTACTACCACGCTCCACTTGGAGCTATTCCAAATGGCTGCTCCACTATATGTATCCAGTTTGTTACTCAGAGTCATCCGGATTGGTGTTAAAGTTTGCATCGACGTAACCCTTTACGCTGAACTCTTTATCACCTCCATAACCGAGAAACTCTACTCAGAGTCATCCGGATTGGTGTTTAAATCTTGCATCGACGTAACCCTTTACGCCGAACACTTTATCACCTCCATAACCGAGAAACATTTCCTTATTCTTCTAAGGATAATTTTGACTGCTATCCAGTGATCCACTCCTGGATCACCCTTGTACCCCCTTGTCAGACACGTAGCAAGGCACATATAAGGTGTGGTAGACAGCATGACATATCATATAGAGCCTATGGCTAAGGCATAGGGGACAACCTTCGCCCTTTCTCTTTCTTATGTCGTGGTCAAGCTTTGAGTCTTACTCAACTTCACACCTTACAACTCAGGCAACAACTCCTTCTTTGACTGATCCATTTTGAACTCCTTCAAAATCATGTTAAGGTATGTGCTCTATGAAAGTCTTATCAGGCGTCTTGATCTATCTTTCTAGATCTTGTTGCCCAATATGTAAGCAGCTTTATCCTGATCTTCCTTTGAAAAACTCCTTTCAAACAACCCTTTATGCTTTCCAGAAATTCTACATCATTTCCAATCAACAATATGTGATCCACATATACTTATCAAAAATGTTGTAGTGCTCCCACTCACTTTCTTGTAAATACAAGTTTCTTGCAAACTATGTATAAACCAAAAAGATTTGATCACCTCATCAAAGCGAATGTTCAAACTCCGAGATGCTTTCTCCAGTCCATAGAAGGATCGCTGGAGCTTGCATACCTTTTAGCATCCTTACGATCGACAAAACCTTCTGGTTGTATCACATACAACCTTTCCTCATGAAACCGTGAAGGAAATTTTGTTTTGACATCCATCTGCCAGATTACATGATTGAAAATGAAGCAACTGCTAACATAATTCCAATAGACTTTAGCATCGCTATGAGTGAGAAAGTCTCATCATAGTCAACTCCTTGAACTCGTCGTAAACTTCTTTGCGACAAGTCGAGCTTCATAAATGGTGACATTACCATCAGCGTCTGTCTTCTTCTTAAAGATCCATTTATTCTCAATGGCTTGCTGATCATCGGTCAAGTCCACCAAAGTCCATACTTTGTTCTCATACATGGATCCTATCTCGGATTTCATGGCCTCTAACCATTTGTCGGAATCCGGGCCCACCATCACTTCTCCATAGCTCGTAGGTTCACCATTGTCCAACAACACGACCTCTAAGACAGGGTTACCGTACCACTCAGGAGCTGTACGTACCCTCGTCGACCTACGAGGTTTGTTAGTAACTTGATTCAAAGCTTCATGATCATCATCATTAGCTTCCTCTTCAACTAACGTAGGTTCCACAGAAACATCTTTCTATGCTATGCTACTCTCTGGTTGAAGTAAAGGTTCAACAACCTCATCAAGTTCTATCTTCCTCCCACTCAGTTCTTTCGATAGAAACTCTTTCTCGAGAAAGGACCCGTTCTGGGCGACAAACACTTTGCCTTCGAATCTTAGATAGAAGGTATACCCAATCGTCTCTTTGTGGGTATCCTATGAAGATGCATTTGTCCACTTTGGGTTCAAGCTTTTCCAGTTGAATCCTTTTGACATAAGCATCATGGCCCCAAACCTTAAGAAACGACAATTATGTTTCTGGCCAAACCACAGTTCAAACGGTGTCGTCTCCACGGACTTAGATGGTGCACTATTTAAAGTGAATGTAGTTGTCTCTAATGCATAACCCCAAATCGGTAGTAGTAGATCGGCAAGAGAGATCATAGAATGCACCAAATCCAATAAGGTACGATTATGACGTTCGGACACACCATTACGATGTGGTGTTCCAGGTGGCATCAACTATGAAACAATTCCACATTGTCTTAAGTGATTGCCAAACTAATAACACAGATATTCTCCCCTTTGATCAGATCATAGGAATTTAATCTTATTGTTATGATGATTCTCAACTTCACTCTGAAATTGCTTGAACTTTTCAAACGTTTGAGACTTATGCTTCGGTGAAGGTGATGGAATAACGATGTCCATCGCGCGTGTCAACACTCATCGGACTGCTCACATCGACATGTATGATTTCCAACAAGTCAGTTGCCTGTTCCATTGTACTAGAAAACGGGGTTTTAGTCATCTTTCCCATGAGGCATGGTTCACATGTGTCAAATGATTCAAAATCAAGTGACTCCAAAAGTCCATCAGCATGAAGTTTGTTTATGCGCTTTACACCAATATGACCTAAGCGGCAGTGTCACAAGAAAGTGGTATTATCATTATCAACTCTACATCTTTTGGCCTCAATGTTATGAACATGTGTATCACTACAATCGAGATTCAATAAACCATTCACATTTGGGTGCATGACCGTAGAAGGTACACTACTACGAAAAACCTTATACACAGAAACTTAGCAATAGTTGGGCAAAAAGGGCTACTGCTCATTAGCAGTAGTGCATGCAACAAACATGCGCTACTGCTACCAGCTTAGCAGTAGAGCGGCTCGGTAGAACCACGCTACTACTAAAATTGGCTGACCATTCCTGCCACGCTAGGTTTAGCAGTAGCGCGCCCACGGTAACCGCTCTACTGCTAATGTAATAGTAGTAGCACGCTATTTTTGCATGTCGCTACTGCTAATTTTGAACTTGGCCACATGGCGGGCCCCGCTTAGCAGTAGCGCCTCTGCCAGGAATGCGCTACTGCTATCATGTTAGAAGCAGCGCATTTTACGCCCAGTGCTACTGCTAAACTACAGGCATACCACCTTTTTCCTCCCTCCCCATCCTCTCTTCCTTGACTTTCCCATCCCACCTCCTCTCTCCCTCACTTTACTTCTTCCTCACTACTCTCCCCCCATTACTCTCCTTCTTCTACCTATCTTTCTCTCTCTTTATTACTCCTAGCTAACTACACCACCTCCATTAATGCATCTCCTTTCTCTTTTTCTTACCCCCTCCACTAGTTGAATTTGTCTCCTCCCAAACTAGCTGGCTAGGTAGATCTAGCTAGCATTTAGTGAAGTGACCTATGTACCTACCTAACTAGATCTATAGCCTTGTCAAGGAGAGCTTTGTCCACTTTTGATCATTCCATAGGTGTGTGTGGCAATACCTATCGACAACATCATCAGCGTGCTCGATCTCTAGATAGGTGATTTAAAAGTTATGCTTTTGCAAGAATGGAAATATGTGTATGTGTGCGGTATGATATAAATGGGCGATATGATGGAAATTGTGTGTGTGGCAAGAGTTTCCGCCGAATTGTGCTTGTGAGTTCCCTATGTTTTGCCGAAATGTCGACTTATTTCCGTTTCGGTGAATTCCGGGCAAACTCTATATGTCCTATTTTTAGGGAAGGTCATGCCGAATTTTTGTATGACTTTGATGCATGCATGCATTTTTATCATCAATTTGTTTATTATTACCATGCAGGCATTCATGATGGTCAGTGGAACGGTGGTGGGCAGGTGGTTGTGGTCGGCGGTGTAGAACATGAAAGAAAATAACCCGACAGAGGTTTTATGTCCGTGTAGAAGATGCAAAAGAGGAGTTTGGCTTGACACCTATGATGCGATGGCGCACCTGCTCATGAATGGTTTCATGGATGGCTAAACTCGGTGGATAGTTGAAGATGAGGATGATGATATGTTGAGGACGCCGACAGGGCATGCAATGGCGACACTGGGCAAGACAAAGAGATGGTCGATAATGGCGGCGAAGAAGGGGCCGGACATGGCGGCAGGGAAGAGGATGGACATGGCGGCGAAGAAGGGGGTGGACATGGCGGCGGAGAAGGAGTCGGACATGGCGGCGGAGAAAATGTGGAATCCACACCGCGGAATTTATCGGTACTAAGTTCAATCGTGCGGGACCGTCATGTTCAAGCACTGCTTCGCAAGGAGACGAGTACTGAGAGAACTGCTTCTAGAGAGGAGGCCAAGCTGCCGCAACTGGTGGTAGACTCCAACACTCCATTGTATCATGGTTGCAATCCCAAGGTGACCCGCTTGAGTTTCACGCTTGAACTCTTGAACACGAAGGCTAAAAACAAATGGACCGACACTAGACTCATGAGCTTCTCAAGTACCTAAAGGATGTTCTTCCCGCGGGAAATCTATGTCCTACTAGTGTGGATGAGGCCAAGAAGATCGTGTGCCCTCTTGATGTGTCGCACGTTAGATACCATGCATGCATCAATGATTGCATAATTTATCGGAAGGAGCACACGAAAAAAAACAAGTTGTCCGATGTGCAATGCTTCTCGATACAAGAAGGCCGGGAAGAAATCTCCCCAGAAAGTTGTGTGGTACTTACTGATCACTCCCCGTCTATAGAGGTATTTCGTAGATCCCAAGGAAGCAAAGCTCATGCGCTGGCACACGGAGAGGAAGAAGCCCGACGATGGAGATTATCCAAAGCAGAGACACGTCGTGGATGGAAGCCAGTGGAGAGTGTTCAACGGAGAATATCAGTATTTTGCATGTGATGCAAGGAACATCGTGCTCGGCACGTCTATAGATGGCATGAATCCGTTTGGCAACCAGAACACCAACCATAGCACATGGCCCATGTTTGTATGGATGTATAACCTCCCCCCTGGTTGTGCATGAAGTCGAAGTACATACACATGAGCATGCTGATTTAAGGGCCAAAACAACCGAGAAATAATATTAATCTATATCTGGGGCTACTTCAAGAGGAGTTAGACACGTTATGGAAAACCTGGCCAAGACATGGGACGCCAGCAAAGGCAAGTATTTCTATATGAGAGCCGTGTTGATCACGACGGTGCACGACTATCTCGGTTACGGATATGTCGCAGGCCAGGTGTGCCATGGATATTGTGGATGCACGCGGTGCACGGATGATAAGACGTCTGAGCAGCTAACGTCAGGGAAAGATGGTGGGTCTGGGAAAATCGTGTACATGGGGCATCGAAGATGGCTCGAGAAGGACGACCCATGGAGAAACCGTGGAGATCTATTCAATGGTGAGTCGGAGTATCGAGGACCTCCACGTAAGCGGAGCGGCGCCAAAATCGATGAGCTGTTGAAAACTGGGAACAGTGCCCCGCGTCGGGAACGATGATGAAAAAGGCGCCGGAGCCGCTGCTGAAGTTGTGGAAGACGAGATCTGTTTTCTGGGACTTGGACTACTCGCATGAACTCCACGCCTCATTGCCTTGATCAAATGCATATCTGTAAGAATGTCCTTGAGAGCTTGATTGCGACACTGATGAACATGCCGGATAAGACTTGCAAGATTTGAAAATCAGGG
Organism: Triticum timopheevii; assembly: GCA_963921465.1. Taxonomy (NCBI): domain Eukaryota; kingdom Viridiplantae; phylum Streptophyta; class Magnoliopsida; order Poales; family Poaceae; genus Triticum; species Triticum timopheevii. The sequence goes on from OY997262.1 coordinate 183,881,704, forward strand.
AAGATCTGCACATGCCGCCCCATAAAAATTCAAAGGAGACAGAGACGGAGACAGAGGCACGGGAGAAGAAAAGCAAAAAAAAGTAAAGGAAGAGGATTATTGCCCCCCTTCTTGCTTCACCTTAAGTCTGGCTAAGATCGATCAATTCTTCAAGTGCCTTACTAGAATCAAAGTTAGTTCCGGTTACTGTGGCAAGATAAACAGATATCTAGACACGAAGAAGAAAATGTTCAGCGGGATGAAGTCCCATGACTGTCATGTGACGATGACGCAGATACCGCATGTTGCCCTTAGAGGGATAATGGACAAGCACGCCCGTGACACGCTTGTTGGTCTCTGCAACTTTTTCGACGTCATCTCTCGGAAGTCCATCAGTGTGAAGCAGCTCTGAAGGCTATAGGAAGAGATCGTTGTGATACTAAATGAGCTTGAGATGTACTTCTCGCCTGCGTTCTTTGACGTCATGGTGTATCTATGTGTCCATATTGTGGACGACATAATAGACTTGGGGTCGCCATTCCTGCACAACATGATGTTGTTTGAGAGGATGAATGGGATCATCAAAGGATTCTTTCGTAACATGTCACGTCCGGATGGAAGCATCGTCCAGGGCTATTTGACACAAGAGTGCACCTCTTTCTACGAGAATTTTCTATATGGCGTAGACCGGCCGCCTGGTGTTGGTTTGCCCATTAACAAGCACGATGGGAAGCTCGAAGGAGAAGGTCAGTCCAACTATCGCAGGGAACTGCATGTGACCTACTCAGATCGATGCAACGACTTTGACAGGGCAAACTTGGTAGTGCTACAACACCTAGACCAGGTAGATCCTTTCGTGGCACTACACAAAGAAGCTATCGCAAAGAAGTATCGTGACCGGGGGGTATGCAAGACGGTCGCCGAAGTTACTAGAGAGCACAACTCCACTTTCCTACATTGGTTCAAAGAGCATATTATTGCTAATACCCCGAAAGAGGGCTCTGAGGACGGATTGCTCATATACGCCTTAGCACATGGTCCCTCACACAACCTCATCACCTATCAGGCATACGATATCAATGGATACACGTTCTACACGGAGGCCAAAGATATGGACAGTGATGATCAAAACTCAGGGGTGACGATGGAATGCATGACCGGCAGCGACAACGGCGCAACTGAGAGATTTTACGGAAGGGTCGAGGAGATCTGGGAGCTTGAATACTCTGGACTGCGTAACGCGACGATGTTCCATGCCAGATGGGCTAAGAATATCGAAAGAGAAAACCGGTATTTCACTACCAAGACAATACCTGACCCCAAGAGTGCTACCGTGAATGATATCGCAAAAAACGAGCCATAGGTACACGCTAAGCACGTGACATAATGCTTCTTCATAATCGACCCGTGCAATCCCAGCCGTGTTTTCATGAGGAGAGGCAAAAGGAACATCATTGGAATGGATGGAGTCGCCAACGAGGAAGACTATGACCAGTACGGCAACCCAATGAGGGAAGATGACGATGACGATGAAGTAGACGTCAAAAGAAGAATCAATACTACATTACCTAAGAAAGATCGTACTCCATGGAAAAGGAAAAGTCACAATGAGGGGCTCAATTATTCTTCAACAAACAAGAAGGGAAAGAAGCTCACTCAAAAATGAAAACGTCGACGCTGAGGAACCGTTATCGGTCAAATGATGTAATATATATGTTCCTATTTTGTGTACACACTTAACTGTTATGCATGGGTCAAATGATGTAACATATACGTTCCTATTTTGTATACATACTTAACCGTCAAATGATGCAATATATATCGCCTTAGTTATATACATTGTATCACCTTCCCTTCGTTCCTGCTCTCGGATAAAAAGGAAAAGAAAAGAAAAGAAAATGAAGAAAAGAAAAGGGAGAGAAAATAAAGGAAAGAAAATAAAGGAAAAGAAAATAGAAGAAACAAATAGGAAAACTGCTATATGTACTGGTTATTGCAGTAGCACTTTTTTGAAAAAGAGCTATAGCTAGTCAAACTAGCAGTAGCACCGTCTGGAGAAACACGCTATAACTACATGTGATAGCAGTAGCGCTTTTTGGCTAAATGCACTATAGCTAAGTTAGCTATAGCGCATTTTTCCGAAACGCGCTATTGCTATGTTGACTTAACCCCCCAAATCCCCACTCTCTGCTTCTTCCAGCCTCTGCTTCTTCCCCCAAATCCCCACTCTTTATTCGCCCCTCGTCGTTGCTGGAGCCCTTCCCTCGCTGCGCCCCTGTGCTCGCCCCCGCCCCCACTGCTCGCCCCCATACCGGCGCTCGCCCCCGGCCCCGCCGCTCGCCCCCTCACCCACGACCCCGGTGACCTCGCCCTCGCCCCTGACCCTGGCCCCGGCGCTCGCCCCCGACCCCGGCAACCTCGCCCTCGCCCCCGACCTCCCAACCTCGACCGTCGTCGGGCCTGCCTCCTCGCCCCCGAACCCTCCGTAAGCCCCCCACCACTCCTCTCTCGGCTAGCTAGGGTTCTTCAGTTAATTTAGTTAGGTTTTAGTTAGGGTAGTAGGTTAATTAGGTTATCTATTTAGTTATGAATTTAGCTAGGTATAAAACTAGTAGGTTAATTTGGCTGAATTTAGTTTCAAATATTTTTTAGTTTGAAATTTAGGTAGGCTGAATTTAGTTTCCAATATTGTGAAGAAAAATGACTTGTGCCATGTGGACATGTGATATTTGGAATTTTTTTTAGTTTCAAATTTAGGTGGCTGAATTCTTTTAGTTGCAAATCACTGTTTCTTCCTTTTATATGCAATTTTGAAGTGGACATGTCATATTTGGAATTTGGACATGTCATATTTGGACATGTGATGTTTTGGACATATCATATTTGGAAAATGATGATTATGTGCAGGGTAAATGATCCGAGTGGCCTATGTTTCGCCGGAATGTTGATTCATTTCCGTTCCTGTGAATTTCAAGTGCTTGATATGTCCACTTTTTAGCAAAGGTCATGACGAAATTTTCCGTGAATTTTGGCATGACTTGTGCTAGAAAGTAGGCATATCGAGTGCCGGGATATGCTGGGAAACGGCATTCTGGCAAACATAGATCTTTTTTATGTCATTTCTCATTTTTATAGTTTTAGTACTAAACGAGGAGACTTAATCATAGGAAACATGTCGAACAACAAAGAGACTGGGCCTTCTGACCAAGATGCAGACGAGATAGATTATGAGGGTGAACAACAGTACCTCAACTTTTTGTTTGCTAAGCACAGTCAAGGTTTGCAGGTCGGCCTCGATGATGGTACTGACGCCGACATCAACACCGACAGCGCCAGCACCGATGTCGTCACTGAGACCGACAGGGAAGGTACCGGCAGGGAAGATACCGGCGGGGAAGGTACCGGCGCTGATGCCGCTACCGAAAAGAAGAAGCAGAAGATGTAGAGGATACGAAAACCTGACAAACTCGGCATCGGATGACTGGTGATCACAAAGATGGCCCCTGACAAGTTTGAGCCATTAGAGCCGGAAGAACCTCACAAGTGCTATGGGAACCGAGTAGGATGCATCCTACGGGAATGCACGAGCATCAACAAAGATGACTTAAGGAGTGAAGAACATTTGAGGCAGTTGCTCCTGACGAAGTTGCACAAGAGATTCAAGTTCCCCGACTGTGATGATAGCGTAGAACAACCGTGGGATGATCCGAAGATGAAAAATACTAACAAGCACACCGTGGGCATGTTCAGCAATGATTTGGCCTCCTGGAAATCGAGGGCGAAATGAGCTATTGAAGCTGAGGAACCCATGTCCAAGATTCTGGAGGAAAATCCGACACTTACGGAAGAGGAGTTCGAGAAGTTAAAGGACACTTGTGCTATCGAGGCAGCCAAGGGCTGCGTAATTCAAGAGCCTTCAGCAAAGGAACACGGGGAAGCATCACCTCGGAAGCCGTATCTACCTTGGCAAAAGGCCCATATGGGATAATAAGGACACGGAACATGAAGCCACGGGTCTCCCGGACCCCTTTGCGAAGTTCACCAAGCCCTTGGAGTGTGACTTCATCAGGGCCCACTACAAGTGGGACAATGAAAAGAAGGTTTTTACACAGACTAGATCACGAGGAAATTGATTAGAATACTGGTAATTATTCTTTTACCACCTTACATTTAGCTTCTGATCAAGTCGACTACACATTCGTAAACGGTTCATGTTCCTTCTGCAGGAGAAGCAACACCAGCTTGCAGCCGAAAGCCCTACTTCGCTAATGAGGCCCAAGTGGGACACCCCTCTCAACTGGGCCTTGAACGAACTTAAGGGACTCCCTTTGTACAAGGGGCCACAATATGGACGTGTGCATGGCGCCGGAGACGACACCACGTGGAAGGTCTTTTACAACGAGGGCCCGGAGGCCAAGAAGCAGAAAAAGAAGTTTAGTCAGGCGGACATCAACGAGCAGGTGAAGCTTGCGTTCAAGAAAAAAGCAGCTGAGGACGCGAAAAAAGCAGCTCAGGAGAAAAATGAGTTGCTACAGCAGGCAGTTGATGCAGCTGTACATGCCTGCATAAATGATTTCTCTACTAACTTTATTCCGGCTATCATCAACTAGACGAAGGAAGATCCAGACAAGACTGTCTCTGATTTCCCCATGCCCAGTTTCGTCGGGAGCAACTCGGTGAACAACATTGTCGGTTCTATATCCGGTGTATCTCGTAGTAGGGGTCCTAAGCTAGGCATCTTAGAACGATGGTAACATGGACACAGGATTTTACCCAGGTTCGGGCTCTCTCGAAGAGATAATACCCTACATCCTACTTTTGATTGTATTCATATGGGGGATAGTACAAAGTACAAGTATCTACCACGAGATTGTTCCAATGAATATGAGATGTTCTATTGACTAGCCTGGCCTCGGTTTATATAACACATCGGAGGCCTACGGTTTTAGGAGAGTCCTTGGCTTGAGCGCCAAGTCTTGTGGAGTCTTCCTTGTATGCGGCATGGGCTGCCTAAAGTGGCCCATTAGTGAACCGCCCTGAGGGTCCTCGGCCCGACCCACAGGTTGGGACACAACGTGATGAGTACCCCCTAGTCCAGGACATTGTCGGTAGTCCCCTGAACCGATCTTCAAGTTGGGGACGTTCCTCGATTCTTCCGAACTGTTCTTCATCTTCGGCCATCGGTCTTGAAAACTGGTTCAACAAATCTTCTCATCTTCAATCTTGAGGATTGCCGAAATGAATCCGAAGAGTTTGCACGTCGGGTATCCGAGGAGCCCCGTTTAAGTTTTCGGCCTTTATCAATGCCGTGTTAATTTTATGCCACACCTTAGGTTTGAAGTTGTTCCCATGCGGCAGTGTCCCCTTGCTTCCGAGCTCCAATGCCGGACTGCATCTGAGGTATCCTCTTGCAGCCGAACTCCAACGCCGGACTGTATCCAAGCTCCAAGGCCGGACTGTATCCGAGGTGTCATACATCACCTTGGTTCGGAAAATTTGAAGGAGTTCTGCCGAGCTTAATGCCAGAAATGCCCTCTATGGAGCCAGTCATTGGTATCCGAGCTTTATGCCGGACATCATCCCAGGTGGTGTACCACCTTGGTCTTGGGCTGATTGTTTGCCGATTTTATTTTATTTGCTGACGAGATATATAGCCAGTAGCCCTCAAGGTGCATGTCGGCCTAAAATCCGAGATGCACTTTAGAGGAGATAGTGATCGGCGAACGGGCCCTTGAGAGAGGGTATTGAGAAGTCGGATAAGTCCCAGTTGCTACCTATTGTTGTCCGAAGACACTTTTGCCCATAGTTCGGCCAAGCCGAACACTGAGCACTTTGAATTTTCTGCATTGAATAGGCAATGCAGTAGCCCCTGAGACACTGGTCGGATGGCAACACCAGATCAGGGGATCGGTGTGCCCCTTTAATATTATTAAATGATAAGCCCGAAGCCCGGTAGCCCCCGGGCCTTAATGCAGACATGGGTGGCTGAATTAAGGATCAATATCCAGAGTAAAATCACAAATTATGTGTAATGATTCTATGTATCCAAGTACTCTACATCATTAATGCTCGGATCCGCACTATACAAACTCTGTTGACCGACCATCGACTTCAATCTCCTCGGCCAGTAGCCGGGGAGTGTTTGTCCCATTTTATAAAGCCTTTATGAGGGCAAAAATTTATGACAAACAAGGCAATCCGGCCATACAGTTTTATAAACAAAGGTATGCGTAGAGAATGTTATATTACTATTTAATGTAAGAACCATCTTCAAAAGAAAATGGTCCCGCTATCGGTTCCTTTCTTTGGGTTGTCATGCCGACCATGATCATGAAACCTCACCTCCGATCAATGCAGGAGAAAAATATTGAGGATTTAGTTTGGGGAAAGTTCCCGAACTATGTGATCTTTAGCGAACTTAAACTTTCACTTCCGTCGTTGCCGACCAATTATATCCTTTAAGATCGCCAGCTTTCGGCTTCACCTAGTCTGAGGTACTAACTTGGATGAACCGTTAGTAACAATCACAGATGTGCTCCCTTTACCGCCTAGCCGAACAATCAGGAATGTAGGGGTAAGCACAGGAGCCAGGCAACCTAGCTTGGCCAAAATCTTAAGTCAAATTGATGCATATTTATGGCTTTATAACGATGATTATGGAAGGCAGCCCTCGTATATTAAATACAAGCATCGATGATATGTTTATTTTGACTCCGTTGCCACCGTTTATCAGTTGAAAGTGATCATCATCAGCTTCCACCCCCTTGTAGAGGCTACGCAGGGTGTTTCCGCAATAACAAAACAACCCTTAGCTGACGTCCCGGCGCCTGAAGGCGGTTGTGTTAGCGGAAACGAGGCAATCAGATATGCGGGCACTATAACTTTCACTTAGTCATATGAGCTTTAAACTGGGGAAGCTAGCTATGAGCCCCCGGTTAGTGTTGGGCACCGACCGAAATCTAGCCATTAACATTTCGGCCAATGTTATGAAGGGCCCATCGTTTAACACGGGGTAATCGGTATCGATCTATAGTTTGACACCGTCATCGGATCGTTCACCAGTTTAGGCCCATTATGACAGTCAGTTTTTGGCTTCCTCCACTGAGGTGCTTAACCATTCAAGATGGAAGCACAATCGTAGTGGTTCTCCCTTTGCACACCTAGCCGAACAAAGCGGAACATAGGAGGAAAGCACAGCCGGGTAACCCAACTATTGACCGAAGACACAATTCGAAACCGATGCATATATGGCAATATCCGAGAATGTTTTTGCCGAGGAGTCCATTAAGTACCTTGGCTTTCGGTGGGTTTGGCTCTAGTCACAACCCCGCTTTGATATTGCCGAAGTTTTAGAGGTGTCCGGCGTTGTACTACAAGACTTATGTTGGGAACACACATATAGGTTAAAAGTGGCATAAGCTTGTAAAACCAAAAGACTTCAGTAAAACCTTTAAGTCGGAACTAAATCAAGTTTTTGGTGCCAATCCGAAAATTGGTCTTAAAGTTTTTTGTGCTTCTGTCGTGCTTTAAGATGACACATCCAATCTCTAGACTGCAAGTAGGTCAGCATCGGCTTCAATCTCCTTATCCCGAAGGCGGAGTGCTTCTCCAAGGCCAGTTTGGCGAACTAAACTCGAGCAATTTTAGAGAGAAGTCAGGCTATCCAGCTATTGACCATACACTCGAGTCGAAAAAGGAGCGGTAGAAAAAGACTTTGCGACGACCAAGAAGAAAACACATTTACTATAAAACGGCTCATATAAATTTTAAGATCCTCCAGTTAACATGGATAAAAGGAGTTTCTTTTAACAAACAACGTATGTGAGCATGGTCGAATTGAACACAAATTAAAAATTTAAAACTTTGAGCATGAAAGCGACTTAGCTGGTTAATCTGTTCAACAATGATAACTCGGTCCGAGCTTGATGCGGGACAAGGTTCCAGCCCTCAGGCTGGTCCCGAGGTGGCCGAGCGGGGAGCTCAACACTATGAAGTAGCGACACAGCATGGACGTTGTGGACAGGTGAAGCCCCAGTCTAGCCGAGGTGATGGAGCAGGTCGGCGGGTGACTCCAGAGCCCCCACACGTCGAAACAGGTCTACGTTGTGGACACGGGGTAGCGTGCCAAGGTAACAACACAATTTTATCAACAGAGACGGGACGACAATGCCGGCACGGTGAGGTCACGGCATGTACAATGCATAGCCTCAAGGTGATGCCTCGCATGCTATGTAGGATCGGATATGACGTAAAGTAGGTTTGGATAGGGAAGCGGGATCCTCTCCAGGAGGCGGGTGCTTGAAGAGAAAAAGTGTGGTCCGGTGACAAAAGCTGAAAAGGTTGGAGGAAAAAATAGAGATGTATGTATACTAAAGTCTTTATTTTCTATTTTTTTAATGAGGCCCACTAGTGGTAGCTTGCATTGGGGAGAAAAAATAAATGTAGGTGCCTCAAATTACTTTTTGTCATGAGGCATATGTATCCATATGCCACCATTGTACATGCCCTTAAGGCTTATAATTAAGTAAGGAACAAAGACAATTAAATAAGGCAGAAAGAGAGAGAAAAAGGTTAAATCTCCCTGATGATCTCCTAGTGCACATAGAAATTGTGGAGAGAAAAGTAGGCTTTGGATAGTCCGTCCACGTGAAGTTGCAGCCATGGGCTCAAAGTAGGTTCGCTAGATTTGACTTGTTGGCTGCCGAACAACATTGGTTTCTCCATAAACCAGCAATACGTGTTAGTGCTTATCTTGATCTCCACGTACGACACCTCCACTTGCACCAAAGTACAACTGTGGGCAGAAAAGATGCGCGGCGGACGCATGCCTCGGCTGGACGCACACGTACGGATTGCACCGTGGAGACCAGGTTGCGCGGCGGTGCACCAGAAAAATACTGTCTTTCGATTGAATCGAAATTCCAGGCGAGAGCAAACACCCATCTATGAAAAGAGTTGTACACGGCGACGAAGATAATTTGCAAATAAATTGATCTATGCTAAACAAAATAAACTGAATGTATAACACCTGATTTGATGTTGATTGAAGATCCAATCGAACCGTGACGATCACCCAACCGACTCTCAATAAAATCATCAATGTCGGTTTTATATCCGGCGTATCTCGTAGTAGGGGTCCTAAGCTAGGCGTCTTAGAACGATGGTAACATGGATACATGATTTTACCTAGGTTCGGGCTCTCTCGAAGAGATAATACCCTACATCTTGTTTTTGATTTTATTTATATGGGGATAGTACAAAGTACAAGTATCTACCACAAGATTGTTCCAATGAATATGAGATGTTCTATTGACTAGTCTGGCCTCGATTTATATAACACACTGGAGGTCTAGGGTTTTAGGAGAGTCCTTGGCTTGAGCGTCATGTCTTGTGGAGTCTTCCATGTATGCGGCATGGATTGCCTAAAGTAGCCAATTAGTGAACTTCCCTGAGGGTCCTCGGCCCGACCCACAGGTTGGGAGACGACGTGATGAGTACCCCCTAGTCCAGGACACCGCCAAACACCTCCGCACCATCACCTGCTCATGCAACCGGGCCTGCTCCCGCACCCGCACCCGCACCCACTCATAGCAACCCGTCCTCAGTCTCTGGCGCGCTAGGCGGGCCTTCATCTTTGGCTGAGCTCGACGCCCTCACGGTAATTACATGTTGCACCAACATATATCTAGAATATTCCATTTTTGTTGCCTTTCAGATGTTTTATGTCACAGACATGTGTTTGCAGGCCGACGAAACCCCGTGCACCGTACTCTAGTTGATCAAAGGCCAGAAGGTGGACGTGGGAAAGGGGTGATAACGAAGCCCTTGGAACTCACGTTCCACGGCCAGCCGATGCCCCGTGGGCACTTCAGGGTTACCTTGTCGAGTGTAAAATCGGGGCATGAGGATTTGCCTCCTCTAGTACGGCTAGGGGTAGAGGACGACGAGACACCGCCACGGATTGGAAGCTGCAAGGGTTGGGTGCTGGTATGGCCGAAGAATCATCTTCGTCTGGAGCCAGCCTAGAGCATACCAATAACCACACATCAACAAGCAGGTGTGGACACCACCACCCCGCCTACGCAGTTACTAGCGCCTGTAGTGCCGGGTGAGAGCGGCAGATGATGTGATCAAGGGGATCCAATAGTGGCTGATGTAATCGCCCCCGTAGAACAAATAATGGATGGTGAGATGGAGGAGGACCTTCTTCGGTTCCTGAATACAGGCTCCTATGACGGTGACTTAGATATGATGAGTCGGCCAGATGACGACTCGGGCTATCAGCATGCTGATGAGGATATGGATGATTTGCCCGAGCAGGAACGTCCTAGCACGGATTGCAAGAAGTCTCTCTTCATGCAATCCTAACAGGACACGCCTGAAGATGCCGCCTCAACACGGGCTCAACTAGCCGGGGGTCATACAATGCTTAGCCCGAAAACACTAGGGAAGGGGTTAAGGAAGGGTCTGGAAGGTGAGCTCCAGAAAAAGGAGAAGAAGAGACCAGGGAAGAGAGGCTCTACAACCTACAAACAAGCCAGAGCACATAGCAGCCAGACGGCGAATTTTGAAGAGCATGTACCTGTCAAAGGTGCGGCCATGTTCCATGTCACGGGCGAGCCGATGCTACCGCCGAAATCGCTGGTGGCAATATCAGGGGATCTCAGGAGACTACACAACCATGTGCGGTCAACTGATAAAAGCCTACTAGCCTTGAAGGATCCAAGATATCCGACATACGCGGCTCGTGTGCCTGAGGGGAAGTGCTACGTCGACACACGGCCCGCAGAGCTGTTCTTCCTGCGGTTTGACCATATATTCGAGATGTTTCTGACAAGGCGGCTCGATTGTACAATCGTCCGCCTTTTTGTGCTACATATGAGCTCCGTCATGAAGAGAGAAGAAGTCTCGCCAATCTGTGTGGCGGATCCATACTACATGCATGAGTCCTTCTTGAATCTCGGTGACTTTGAGCGTAAAACTACTAGGGAGTACCTCAAAAACTTCATAGTACAGTATAAGGACCAGGAAATTGTCCTCCTGCCTTATCATCCAAAGTAAGTCAGTGCCGGACAACCCTTTCGTACATTTCAATCATTCCTTCTCGCTCATATGGAGAATAATTTGAGGTGTTTTTCCCCGCAGCAATGGGTGCGCCATCCTTATCGTTATTTACCCACGAGTCTTCCACGCCATGTATTTCGACCCTACCAGAAACTATGAGAAGAAGGACTACACCCACATAATGAATATTCTAGATGATGCCCTCCAAGGCTTCAGCTTGAGAGGTGGCCCCCTGCATATCAAGAAACAAAGGCACAAGAAGACGGGTTTCTCGCATAAAACTAACTTCTGCTGCATCCATGTCCCAAAACCAAGCAAGAATGATGGATTCTACCTCCTCCATCTCATGATGGAGTTCACAATGGATCACCAAAAGCTTCGCATGACAAGCAGAAACAATGATCATGTCCACGAGTGGGTAGAATCTCATGGAGAAGCGGATTATAAACTTAGAGATGACTTCTTTCGCATCCAGAGGGACATTGCGACGATCATCATGAAAGAAGTCGTCGATGAGAAGGGAATGTTCCACCACGGCCCTATATCACGAGCTGACGTCCGAACTCGCATAGGCATGCAACGTCAGGACCTCACGCCATTCAAGAAGCTAGGGTCCATCCTCGATGATATGGAAAGATGGAACTTCTAGTGATTTTTGATGCCGATGATGATGATATGTGTCGGTTGAACTTGTATAGTTTCTATAGCGATGAAACTTTCGGATGTCCACGGTCCCTGCCGGACTTGCGTAACGCTACTTTGTTACTCTGGGTATGATGACATGCGTACCTCTAGTTAATTAGTTTACGTACGATGAAACTGCATTCGTTGTATGTTTACTATATGTTGCATCTAGTTGCTAACCCTTTCTTTTTCGTGTTGCTCAAGTATGTTTTGTTGCATATATGATTGTACATTCTCTTGATGAAGATGCATCTCTAACAGGTACCTAGATTCTTGATGGTGAGAAGCAGTGCTATGTCATGTACAAACGAAAGGTTTCGGGAGTGTACGGCGAGTGGCTTGAGTGTCAGGCGCAAGTGGAGGGGGTCTCGGGCGCCAGCCATAAAGGCTTCAAAAGCAGACAAGAAGCAGAAGCTAGTTACTTGAGGTTCACGCTAGCGCGAGAGAGGACTCATAACTGCCGCCTCATGTACTGCATAGTTCCGCTCTCACTCATAGTGATAGCTCTTCTCGCGTATATCATTGTTTAGATGGATGCCGATGTAGTTGCAAGTATTCGAGACTTGTATCGCTATTTTCGAGATGATGACATGATTTGATGAGACTATTTGTATGTGCTTGCTATGATTACATTTGTATTGTATAAAGCCCTAAACAAAATTCAGCAGCGCAAAATATGGACATGAAAAAAAATTAGAAACTAATAATAGTAGCGCGGGGTATGGCTTTAGCAGCAGCAATGTCTTAGCAGTAGCGCTCTTTGCGGTAGGGCGCTACAGCTATTTGCAGCAGTGCATGTTGCAGACGAACGCTACTGCTATCCCTAGATAGCAGTAGCGCGGGTCAAACCGCGCTATTGATAAGCATTAGTTATAGCGCCGTATCAGTAGCGCGACCACCCGCGCTACTGCTACGCTTTTGACCCGCGCTACTGCTAGGCTTTTCCCTAGTAGTGGTATTATCCATGTAAACAGAATAACTATTATTCTCTGACTTAAATAAATAACCATATTGCAATAAACATGATCTAATCATGTTCATGCTTAACGCAGACACCAGATAACATTTATCTAGGTTCAGCACTAATCCCGAAGGTAGAGGGAGTGTGTGATTGTGATCACATCAACCTTGGAAACACTTCCAACACACATCGTCACCTCGCCCTTAGCTAGTCTCTGTTTATTCCGTAGATTTTGTTTCGAGTTACCAATATTAGCAACTGAGCCAGTATCTAATACCCAGGTGCTACTAGGAGTACTAGTAAGGTACACATCAATAACTCGTATATCAAATATACTTCTGTTGAAGTTGCCAGCCTTCTTATCTACCAAGTATTTAGGGTAGTTCCGCCACCAGTGACCGTTCCCCTTACAATATAAGCACTTAGTCTCGGTTTTGGGTTCAACCTTGGGTTTCTTCATTGGAGCGGCAACTGGTTTGCCATACATGAAGTTTCCCTTCTTGCCCTTGCCCTTCTTAAAATCAGTGGTCTTGTTACCATCAACACTTGATGCTCCTTCTAGATTTCTACCTCTGCGGCCTACCGCGAACAGCTTCGGGATCATCTCCATCCCTTGCATGTTATAGTTCATCACGAAGTTCTAGTAGCTTGGTGATAGTATCTAGAGAACTCTGTCAACCACTATCTTATCCGGAAGATTATCTCCCACTTGATTCTAGCGATTGTAGCACCCAGTAATTCTGAGCACATGCTCATTGACTGAGCTATTCTCCTCCATCTTGTACGCAAAGACCTTGCCAAAGGTCTCATACCTCACGGGCATGAGCCTGAAATACCAATTTCAGCTCTTGAAACATCTCATATGTTCCATGGCGTTCAAAACGCCTTTGGAGCCCCGATTCTAAGCCGTAAAGCATGGTTCACTAAACTATCAAGTAGTCATCAAAACGTGTCTGCCAGATGTTCACAACATCCACAGATGACGCTAGAGGGGTAGGCACACCGAGAGGTGCATCAAGGACATAAGCCTTCTATGCAATAGCAAGGACAATCCTCATACTACGGCCCTAGTCTGCATAATTGCTCACAATATCTTTCGACTTAGTCTTTCTCTAGGAACGTATTAAAACAGGGAGCTACAGCGCGAGCTATTGATCTACAACATAATTTGCAAAGGCAACTTAGACTATTGCTCATGATAATGAGTTCAATTTATCATATTACTTAAGAACTCCCGCTCAAATCAACATCCCTCTGGTTGTCCGAGTGTAACACGATCCAAATTCACCAACCCAAGTCCGATCATCACGTGAGATGAGGTGGTTTCAATGATGAACATCTCATATCTACTATATGACTCATGTTCGACCTTTTGGTCTCTTATGTTCCGAGGACATGTCTGTACATGCTAGGCTCGTCAAGTTTAACCTCAGTGTTCCGCATGTGCAAAACTGACTTGCACCTGTTGTATGTGAATGTAGAGTCTATCACACCCGATCACCACATGGTGGTTCGAAACGACAAACTTTCGCAACGGTGCACACTTGGGGAGAACACAATTTTATCTTGAAATTTTAGTGAGGGATCACCTTATAATGCTATCATTGTCATTAGCAAAATAAGATGAATAAAAGGATTAACATCACATGCAAATCATAAGTGACATGATATAGCAATCATCTTGTGCTTTTGATCTCCATCTCCAAAGCACCGACATGATCTTTGATATGTCTCCAACGTATCTATATGTTGTTATATTATCATTCTTGGATGTTTCACAATCATTTTATATCCTTATTTGGTATTAACCTATTGACATAGTGCCCAGTGCCAGTTGTTGTTTTCTGCTTGTTTTTACATTGCAGGAAATCAACACCAAATGGAGTCCAAATGCAGTGAAACTTTTTTTTGGACCGGAAGGCACAAGATGGGCCGAAGAAGTACCAGAGTGGTGCCCCAAGGGGGGCACAACCCACCAGGGCGTGCCTGGGGGCCCAAGCACGCCCAGGTGGGTTATGCCCACCTCGGTGGCCTCTCGCACCACCTCTTTGCTTTATAAATACCCCAATATTCCAGAAACCCTAGGAAAGTCGACAAAAATCAATTCCAGCCGCCGCAAGTTCCAGAACCAGCAGATCCAATCTAGACACCATCACGGAGGGGTTCATCATGTCCATTGGTGCCTCTCCGATGATGCTTGAGTAGTTCATTGTAGACCTACAGGTCCGTAGTTAGTAGCTAGATGGCTTTCTCTCTCTCGTTTTATTCTTAATACAATGGTCTCTTGGAGATCCATACGATGTAACTCTTTTTGCGGTGTGTTTGTTGGGATCCGATGAACTTTGAGTTTATGATCAGATCTATGTTTTTATCCATGAAAGTTATTTGAGTATTCTTTGATCTCTTATATGCATGATTGCTTATAGCCTCGTATTTCTTCTCCGATATTTGGGTTTTGTTTGGCCAACTTGATCTATTTATCTTGCAATGGGAAGAGGTGCTTCGTGATGGGTTCGATCTTATGGTGCTTGATCCTAGTGACAGAAGGGGATACGTCACGTATGTATCATTGCTTTTAAGGATAACAAGATGGGGTCTATTTCTACATAAATATATCTTGTCTACATCATGTCATCATTCTTATTGTGTTACTCCGTTTTCCCATGAACTTAATACACTAGATGCATGCTGGATAGCGGTCGATGTGTGGAGTAATAGTAGTAGATGCAGGCAGGAGTCGGTCTATTAATCTTGTACGTGATGCCTATATAATGTCATTGACTGGATATCATCATGATTATTTGAAGTTCTATCAATTTTCCCAACAGTAATTGTTTTCCCACCGTTTGCTATCTTTCTCGGGAGAAGCCACTAGTGAAACCTACGGCCCCCGGGTCTCTTCTTTAATATATTTGCCTTCACTATCTATTTCATTTGCTTTTAATTTCAAATCTATTGAACCAAAAATGCAAAAATACTTTGCTGCACTTTATTTTGTTCACGATCTATTTATTCAATATATTACAACTTTCTCCCGTCCACGTGCCAATTTCTGGCGCCGTTACACAAAAGGGATTGATAGCCCCTTTAACACGTCGGGTTGCAAGTATTTGTTCTTTATGTGCAAGAGCTGTTTACGTGGTGTTGCGTGGTTCTCCTACTGGTTTGATAACCTTGATCTCATCACGGAGGGAAATACCTACCATTGTTGTGCTACATCATCCCTTCCTCTTTGGGAAAAAACTGACGTAGTTCAAGCAAACATCAAAAGGAATTTCTGGCACCGTTGCCGGGGAGACATCATCAACATCCACCAGGTTCCTGATCACAAATCTCATCTCCTTGCAATTTACATTATTTGCCATTTGCCTCTCGTTTTCCTCTCCCCCACTTCACAAAAATTTGTCGTTTTATTCGCCCCCTCTTTTTTGTTCACTGTTTTCTCGTCAGATCTGTTTTTGAGCGCAATCTTGTTCTGTAGTCACCATGACTCAAGAGAACACCAAGTTGTGTGATTTCTCAAATACCAAAAACAATTATTTTATTAGCACTCCGATTGCTCCTCCCGCCACTAATGCAGAGTCTTGTGACATTCATATTGCTTTGCTGAATCTTGTTATGAAAGATCAATTTTCCAGTACTCCTAATGAGGATGCCGCGTCCCATCTTAACACATTCGTGGAATTTTGCGATATGCAAAAGAAAAAAGATGTGGACAATGATGTTTTGAAGTTGAAGTTATTTCGTTTTCTTTGCGAGATCGCGCAAAAATTTGGTTTTCTTCTTTGCCTCGCATTAGTATCGATTCTTGGAATAAGCGCAAGGATGCTTTTATTACAAAGTATTTTCCGCCCGCAAAAATCATTTCCTTTAGAACCCAGATCATGAATTTCAAGCAACTTGAACATGAGAATGTTGCACAATCTTGGGAAAGGATGAAATTGATGCTAAGGAATTGCCCAACTCATGGATTAAATCTTTGGATAATCATACAAAAAATTTATGCGGGGTTGAATTTTGTTTCTCGTAATCTTTTAGATTCCGCCGCGGGGGGTATTTTTATGGAAATTACTTTGGGTGAAGCTACTAAATTGCTAGACAATATCATGGCAAATTATTCACAACGGCATACCGAAAGAGCTCCTACTAGTAAAAAAGTCAATTCGGTAGAAGAAATAAATTCTTTAAGTGAGAAAGTTGATGCTCTTATGAAGTTGGTTGCTAATAAAATTGCTCCTATTGATTTTAATGATGTGCCTTTGTGTTGGGGATATGACTATTTGTGTAAGCTGCCCAGGAGGGGCCGGGTTACACAAAGAGTACTCATCAGAGAGAAGCCCAAGGCCAAGCATGAAGATGGCGGTTCATAAAGGGCCCAAGGCCCACAGATGACTTAAGGCCCGTTGTAGTAAACCTCCATGATGGCATGACTTGTAACATAAGGTAGATTTAACTAGTCACCGAGCCGGACACTGTTTATAAGCTGGCCGGGACTCTGCAAGCCACAGGGCGTGAACCCGTGTATATAAGGGGACGACCTGCTGGCGGCTTAGGGCAAGAAACAACTCATCGAGAGCCGGGCATAGCGTATCTCGCTCCCTGGTCATCGAAACATCAATACCAACCCAACTAGACGTAGGCCTTACCTTCACCGTAAGGGGCCGAACTAGTATAAACTCTCTCGTGTCCCTTGTCCCGATTTAACCCCTTCAAGCTTCCTAGTTGCGATGGCTCCACAACTAAGTCCTTTCACGAGGACATCTAACGTGACTATTCCACGACAGTTGGCGCCCACCGTGGGGCCAGCGCACGGTGGATTTGAGTTCTTGAAGGGCAACTTCGAAGGGCTCAAGGGATACGTAGTGGGCTGGATGACCAAGAGTCATCGTGGCAAGATCTATATCGACGATGAAGGCTGGGGTCCCGACGCCGGCTCAATCGAGTACGGGTACCGGGTCCCCTTCGGCGGAATCCACGTCTTCATCAGCCGGATCGGTGAGCCGGGCCCTGAGCTGGAGAACTGCACCAACCTCGTCGAGATGGCTCAGCGTACGAGAAAGACCCGGACTCAACCGGTCATGAGGCGTGCCTTCATGGGTTGCGTCCACGGAGAGGATTTTTCTGAAGGATCTGAAGATAAGGGTGAGACGGCCGTCCCCTCGGACGATGATTCATCCGCCGGTTCAACAGATTCGTTGTACCAAGTGCAAGACGGCGTGCTTGGGGGCTGTTCCAATGGCATCAGTATTCCAGACCCCTTTGAGCCGCCGAGGTGGGCCGGAATCTTCATGGCTGGAACTCAGCCCGGCTCAAACTCTACAGCTGCTGCAGCGGTAACGTCCGGTTTAGGAGCAACCGGGGCAGGCGGCCTCGTGCGCCCGCCGGCTCAGGTGCTAATAGACCTTATGGACAAGCTCATGGCCCTGTTAACCACCACAGTTATTCCTGCAGATAAAGATGAGAATGACGCCGCGGTAGCACAGGTGCGTGAGGAGATAGCTCAGGCCAAGGAGGCCTTGGCAGCTGAGGATACTAGGCTAGCTACAGAACGAGCGGCTCTCGACACCCGGGCACAGTGATTGCAGTCAGAAGCTTATCAGCTCACGATGAGCCTAAACGCGTCTAATGAGGTGATGAGGAGGAGACATCAGAAAACTCAATCCCGTTTGCCTCCGAATTACGATCCTCGGGTTCTTTTTGCGACACCCGGGGCCGGCCCAAGTAACCCGCCTGAGACCAATCAACTTATGACAGCCGGAACAGGAGGGCCGACTCAGCCCCGGGAGACGGTGCGGCCTCATGTGAGCATGCCGCCGCCGCGTTATGTACCAATCCCCCCGGGTCACTTTTCCAACCCTATGGAGAACTTAATTGCAGCTTCAACACGTTTGGCGGCTCTTCCCATGGACGGTGATGACCCGGCGGCAGTGGAGACCCGGAGAGTCCGAGAACTTCTTTAGACAGCCTTGGCTCAGCAGGAAACCTACTCTTATAGCCGGGACAGAATCCATTCAACTCCCCCGCCTTGGTTAGCGCCGCCTCGCCAGAACCGGAGCCCGAGTTATAGTAGGCACATGGAGTCTGAAGCTTAGTCAAGCAACGCCCAACGCCGTAACCAGCCTGGTGGCTATCACCCGGTGCAGGACCGGATACGTCAGGAGAACGAACGAGCGGCTCAGGCAGCGGCTTATCAGGATCACCCGGAGTACCCGACAATGTCTGTTGAGGCGGGGGTAGCCATGAGAATCGGCGGTGTTCCTTGCCTGGTACCGGATCTGCGCAACGTACGTCTGCCCAAGGACTTCAAGGGACCTTGAAAGGTACCAAATTACATGGATGACTTACAGCCCGGGGCGTGGATCGAGAGTTATGAGATGGCCATGGAGCTGCTAGAGGTCACTGACGCGGCCATGGCTAAATATTTCACCATGATGTTAGACGGAACAGCCCGGTCTTGGCTGAAAGGCTTACCACCCAATTCCATTGGTTCATGGGGCGAGTTAAAGCCCGGTTCATCCAGAACTTCAAGGACACCTGTAAGCAATCTATGTCGATTGTGGACTTGACGGATTGCAAGCAAGAGGAAGGTGAATCCACCACCCATTGGGTATGCCGGGTCAAGGAGATAATTCATTCCTCCGATAAGATGGATGCCGGCTCTTTAGTTCTTATGTTGGAGAAAAATTGCCGTTTTGAGCCGCTGAGGCAGAAACTGGGGCGCCTTAAACGTGACCTCATGGATATGGGTACGCTAATGGCGGCTTTACTCAAATATGCCGATTCTGATAGTACCAAGGATCCTGCATCTGACGATGAGAAGACAAGGAAGGGAAAAAGGAACGGCAATGGAAAGGGTCAACAGCATAACCCAGGGAATCAAAACGGCAATAAGCGTAAGGCGGACGGTAATCCGGAGTTCATAGCCAATGCCAACTCACAGGGTAACAACCCGAGACGTAAGGGTAAACCGCCTCGATCTGGCGGGTCAGGCCCATCTCTTGAACAGCTACTCAACGAGCCCTGCCCGAGACACGGCACCAGGGAGCGGCCTGCCACGCACCTATGGAAGGATTGCGCAATCATGAAGGCGTTTAAGAATTCCAACACCTATGATGGCCATAATGGGTCTGGCGGTGGTTCAGGAGCTGGTGGTTTCCATGGCCCAGGTGGCGGCTCAGGGTCCGGCTTTCAGGGACGTCAAGGAGGGGGCTATAACCAACATCAGACTAGCCAAGGGGAGCAACAGCAGTCGGGTTATCAGAGCAACCCGAAGCAATTGAGTAGTGGGCAGTATCACGTATTTACCACTAGCCTATGCAAACGTGACCAGAAGGTGCATAAGAGGACCGTCAATTCTGTTGAGCCGGCAATCCCTCGTTATTTGAGGTGGTCAGAGCAGCCCATCATATGGAGCAGGGAAGATCACCCTCCGCGGGTCAATAATCCGGGTCAGTTGGCCTTGGTGGTGGCACCTCAAGTTGGCGGGTATAAGTTCACTAAGGTGCTCATGGACGGGGGTAGTAGCATCAACATCCTCTACTATGAGACCTTTCGACGCATGGGCTTAACGGATAAAAATCTGAGAACATCCAACACTGTTTTCCATGGAGTTGTCCCTGGTAAGTCGGCTTACCCAGTTGGCAGGGTTGAGCTGGAGGTGGCCTTTGGAGACGAACATGACTCCAGAGCTGAGAAGTTGACATTTGAGGTGGTCAAAATTAGGAGCCCGTACCACGCTCTGTTTGGGCGGCCAGCTTATGCTAAGTTTATGCCCCGGCCATGTTATGTTTATTTGCAGCTCAAGATGCCGGGTCACAAGGGCACCATCACTGTACATGGCAGTCGTAAGGTAGCACTGGAGTGTGAAGAAGGTGATGCGGCTTATGCTGAGTCGGCCTGCGCAGCAGAAGAGCTCAAATTTTATCAAGATAATGTTGACCCGGCGGATATGACATCCCTGAAGAAGCCAACTACAGAGCATGACCCAACGTTGAAGTTTAAGTCGGCAGCTGAGACAAAGCTTGTTGATTTTACCCCGGGAGATTCTTCTAAACAGTTTAGCATCAGTAGCAACTTGGACCCCAAATAGGAAAGCGTGCCCATCGAGTTCATCCATGAGAACCGGGACATCTTTGCATGGAAACCTTCTGACATGCCGGGTGTACCGAGGGAACTCGCTGAGCACACTCTCAACATTGATCCAAAGTATAAGCCGGTCAGGCAGTTTCTTTGGCGTTTTAACGAAGAGCAACGGAAAGCTATTGGGGAAGAAGTCGCTCGGCTCTTAGCGGCCGGGTTTATCATCAAAGTTTTTCACCCGGAGTGGTTGGCTAACCCGGTGCTTGTCCTCAAAAAGAACGGCACCTGGCGGATGTGTGTGGATTACACGGACTTAAACAAGGCTTGTCCGGCTGATCCCTTTGCTCTTCCCCGTATTGATCAAATCATTGATGCTACGGCGGGTTGTGAGCGTTTGAGTTTTTTGGATGCTTACTCCAGTTATCATCAGATTAAGATGGCAGTTAAGTACCAGGAGAAGATGGCTTTCATCACTCCGTTTGGAGCCTTCTGCTATGTATCTATGCCATTTGGGCTCAAGAGTGCCCAGGCGACTTATCAGCGATGTGTGCAGAACTGTTTGCACGATCAAATTGCGCGTAATGTTCATGCTTATGTGGATGACATTGTGGTGAAGTCCAGAGAAAAGGAGACCTTGATATCTGACTTAAAGGAGACCTTTGATAATCTCCGAGTTTACAAGATGATGCTTAACCCGGCCAAGTGTGTGTTTGGCATTCCTGTGGGCAAGCTCTTGGGCTTTCTGGTGTCCAACATAGGCATCGAAGCTAACTCGGAGAAGATTAAGGCGATTACCTCCCTGGCTAAACCTGCGTGCATCAATGATGTTCAGCGACAGGCGGGTCGTGTTGCCGCCTTAAGTCGGTTCATAAGTCGGCTCGGTGAGAAGGCCCTCCCGTTGTATCAGATGATGAAGAAAACTGACACTTTTGTCTGGAGTAAGGCCGCTGATGCTGCTTTTGAAGACTTAAAGAGACAGTTGTCTGAGCCGCTGGTTCTCGTGGCTCTGGTTGACAAAGAGCCTTTGCTGTTATATGTGGCTGCCAATTCACGAGCCGTCAGCGTTGCCATCGTGATGGAGCGTAAGGAAGCCGGTAAGGAGCATCCGGTTCAACGACCGGTTTACTACATCAGTGAGGTGCTCATTGAATCCAAGCAAAGGTACCCGCATTCGCAGAATCTTGTTTACAGGGTGTTCATGGCCAACCGGAAGTTGAAGCAGTACTTTCAATGCCACCCTATAACTGTGGTAAGTTCTGCCCCTTTGGGAGAATCATTCAGAACAGGGAGGCCACAGGACGAGTCGCCAAGTGGGCCATCTAGCTTGGGCCTCACGATTTGAAGTACATGCCACGCACTGCTATTAAGTCTCAGGCCTTGGTGGACTTTATCAATGATTGGACAGAGTTACAGGCCCCTGAGGAGAAGCCGGATAACAAATATTGGACAATTCACTTTGATGGGTCCAGGCAGCTAGAAGGCTCGGGGGCTGGAGTGGTGTTAACTTCCCCTCAAGGTGAAATTTTTTTTTATGTACTCTGGCTTATGTTTCCATGTACTAACAATGCAGCTGAATATGAGGCCTTACTCCATGGTCTCCGGATGGCTAAGGAGATGAACTTAAGCTGGGTACGATGCTTGGGCGACTCAGATCTTGTGTCTCAACAAGTGTCAGGCAAGTGGGATTCCAAGGACCCCCTTATGGCGGCTTATCGTCGTGAGGTAGATGTTGTGGCTAGTCACTTCACGGGTTATCAAATGGAGCACATCGATCGAAGGAAGAATGAGGCGGCTGATGCTTTAAGCCGGTTGGGATCCCAACGTAAACCAGTGCCACCCAATACATTTCTCGATGTGTTACATAACCCTTCTGTCAAGGTGCCTACCGAGGAGGAGATAGCAGTGCCAGACCCGGAGGCACAGCTGGTGGCGGCTCTACATGTCATCCCGGATTGGACAGTGCCCTACTTGGCTTATATGACCCGGGGTGAGTTGCCGGAGGATGAGACCTTGGCAAGACAAATTATCAGGCGCTCCAAGTCCATGACGATTGTTAACGGTGAGTTACATCACATAAGTGTCACGGGGGCGTTTCAACGCTGTGTGTCACCTACAGAAGGCCAAGAAATACTTTGTGAGATACATGAAGGAGATTGTGGCCATCATGCCGGGTCAAAATCTCAAGTAGCCAAGGCGTTTCATCATGGTTTCTATTGGCTGACGGCTCATGCTGATGTGGAGGATCTGGTCAGTAAATGTGATGGTTGTCAAAAGTTCCCACGACGAGCTCATGTGCCGGCTCAAGAATTGAGGATGATCCCAATCACTTGGCCGTTTGCAGTCTGGGGGCTTGACATGGTTGGACCTTTTAAAAGGTCTAAAGACAAAAAGACACATCTACTGGTGGCGGTTGTCAAGTTTACCAAGTGGGTTGAGGCAGAGCCAGTCAGTAAGTGTGATGCAGCCATGGCGGTTCAATTCATGAAAAAGGTGATCTTTCGTTTTGGTTTTCCACATAGCATCATAACTGATAATGGCACTAATCTCTCTAAGGGTGCCATGGAAGAGTTCTGTCAAAGAGAACACATCCGGCTTGATGTTTCGGCTGTTGCTCATCCTCAATCCAATGGTCAAGCAGAGAGAGCTAATCAAGAAATACTGAAAGGCATCAAACCCCGACTCTTAGTCCCCTTACAGTGGACTCCGGGTTGTTGGGTGGAGGAGTTACCCTCCGTGTTATGGAGCATCAACACTACGCCAAACAGATCTACGGGATACACACCTTTTTTCATGGTTTATGGAGCAGAGGCAGTCCTGCCAAGTGACATCCGGCACGACTCACCCCGTGTGGCGGCTTATGTTGAGGCGGATAATGAAAAGGCTCGTCGGGATGCACTTGACTTGTTGGACGAGGAGCGAGACTTAGCAATAGCCCGCTCGGCGATTTACCAGCAAGACCTGCGCCGCTATCACAGCCGCCGGGTTAGGAGCAGAACCTTTCAGGAAGGCGACTTGGTGCTCCGGCTCATCCAGGATCAGTCTAACATGCACAAGCTATCCCCACCTTGGGAAGGACCCTTTGTGGTCAGCAAGAATCTACACAACGGGTCATATTATCTCATCGATATTCGAGAACACAAGGACTCATTTAAATCGTAGGAGGACACCCGCCGGCCGTGGAATATAGCTCATCTCCGGCCTCACTATACTTAAGTTACCAGTTCTTAAGATACCTTTTTCTGATGTACATATTATATAAAGCAATAAAGCAGGACCTCTGTACTTTTTTCCCATAAAGAATGTTTTATGTCTTCTTTATCAGGTGATGGACACGGGCAGCAGGGGACGGATCATATCTGAATCTGGCTTTCCCTTTGGTCCGGCTTATGATCATATCTGAATCTAGCCATGTCACTTGGGGGCTTCCTGTTCAAACATAGGTCGTATTCGAACCAAAGAGAACATAGCTGTCGATACCCACTTGATCGGCATGCTGCCAAACTCACTTGGGGGCTTCTTGATCATATTTGAATCATAGCTTAACCCCTTTGGGTCTGACATGGATCGTATTCGAATCAGCGTCATTAAACAACTCTTATGTTCACTTGGGGGCTTCCTGTTCAAACATAGGTCGTACTCGAACCAACGAGAACATAGCTGTCGATACCCACTTGATCGGCATCGCCAAAGCCACTGGGGGCTATATGATCATATCTGAATCTTAGCTTAACCCCTTTGGAACGGTTCTCTGATCGTATTCGAATCAGGAGCCTGTAAACATTGCTTAAAGTATGATTACTTTAACTATCATTGAAACCTTCTTGAGGAGATGGTTCTTGATCCTTCCGGTTTTATATTGATTACCTCAGGTTCTATAAAGTGTCAAGTAAAAACTTATATGAGCCGGAGAGGCTATTAAAAGGGTCGCAGGTATGCTATTATGATTATATTTTAACTAATCATGAACCGGCTTATACATGTGGTTTTTGATCATGTCCAGGTTATAAACATTCTATAACCCTCCAGCGCAGTGAACCGCCCAGGAAACCTTGCCTGCTCTTATGTGTAGGATAAAGCAGAGCAAGTTAAAATATCAAGGAAACACATGATTAATATAAGCCAGAGGAATTTAGTGATGGCGGCTTGACAAAAGCAATCAGTACCATAAAGCATGACAAGTATTAAGGAGTTTTCTCTATCCTATTACAATACTCCCCGAGTCTAAACAAGTGAAGCATTGTTTTCTGCAAAAATTATAAACTGGCTGGCAGCTCATTCCTCCGGCTGGCTTGATGACTCCGGGTTATCCTTCCCCGCTCCTCCTTTGGTTGTTTTGTCTTGGAAGGTGGACGAGGCCCAGTCAATGCCGCTCAAGGCTTCAAATTCAGCTTCATCATCTATTAAAGCGGCCGGGTCCACTTCATGGGCAAAGGTATGCTTACGCGTTGGAGGGATCAGGCTGACTTGATCAAATGGGGCGTTGGGGATTCTCCGGTTCTCACTATCGTAGCCCGGTGAATACTTGGTAAGATCAGTATCATTCCCAATGAGAGTCGCCAGGGGACCTACGGCTTTAACACAAGCAGTGAAATCTTGGTCGTCAAAAGCAGTGCCGTCCTCTTTAAGGCATGGATATCTGAGAGAGAGGTCAGCAAGGTCAAGTACCGGCACCCATGCTCTTGCCCGACTTAATGCAGCCACGGCTCCGGCTCTCGCAGATGCCCGCCTTAAGTCCTGAATTCGTTGAGGTAGCACCGAAAGATGCCTCAACACATCTTGTAGGAGCCGAGGAGCGGTATTGGATAAGGCCACAACGGCCAACGCGCGTTGTGACCCGGAGTACAGTTGCTCCACTAAGGTATACACCGCCTTAAGCTTGATCAGCATATTTTCCTTCAGATTGGTACTCCTGGGTCCTGTATGTTCACAGGTATAACAGTAAGCCGGAGGTAACTATTACGATAAGTCTTGAAAGATTACAGTATTTATGAGTGACTTACCGAAGATGGTTGAGACCATTTGGGATATCTGCCATTTTAAGTTGGACAGCTCGTTTGTTGCCCCGGCAAGAGATGCCTCTGCTGTTTCAGCCCGAGTCACCAGTGAAGCCCTCTCATCAATCCAAGTTTTCTTCTCCAATTCAAATTTTTTCTTTAGCTTCTCTTGTTCGAAGACACTGAATTCAAACTTGGAGTTGGCTTTCTGAGCTTCGAGCTCTTGGGTTTTCAGCTGGCCCTTTAGATCAGCAATCTCCGCCTCAAATTGACTTATGGTGGCATGCATTGACATCAGGTTATGGTAAGAATCATGGTAAGATAACATTCAAGTCCCAAATACTTTACAAGTAAAGATACTTGGCACTTGAGGGCTAATGCATGCTTAAAGAATTTTTTAACCTATTTTACCGAGTCATACATATTAAGTCTCAAGCACTTTACAAGTAAAGGTACTTGACACTTGGGGGCTAATGTGTAACCCAAATTCAAAGTTTCATGCTATCACCGGGTTAAATATATTCAATTTAAACAGACAGTAAGTCCATTATTAAGTCTCCAGCATATTCATTCATAAGCAATAGACTTGGGGGCTAGTATAGTAAGTAAGGTTCAGAATAAAAGCATAAATTATACCTCAGATTTATGCTGTATTTGCTTCACCATGTCAATTTCCAGGTCACGACTATTGTGCACTTGGTTCACATAGCCCGAGACTATATCACCAATACTTAGGTGAGAATAATCAGTGAAGTCCTGTTTGGCTTTCTGACGCTGGGCAAACTCCTCCTTGGCAGTGCATTGGGCAAGAGTGGCAGGCCGGCCCGGTTCAACATATTGGCTCTTCACAATTTCAACCTCCGGCTCAGTCGTCTTGGCCGGGCTAGGAGTTTCTGGGTCATCCGAGTTGTGAATAACGTCTTCTGCAGGGGGGTCAGAAGTTGGCACCGGAATATCAGAAGACGGTTCAGGTGGTGGCTGATGAGTGGAGCTGTCGGGAACGGATGAGTCAAGCACCGGTTCAGTAACCACCGGGTCTTGGGATGGCTTATTCTTCTTTGCCCTCTTGCTGGGCTTTACTTGCAAGCTGTCAATCAAAGTGGAAGGATAAGCATCAAAGTATAAAGTATGGAAAAACTTAAAGTAAGAAAGGTTATATTACCCGGGAGCCATTTTGAAAGCCGGCATGTTTGATTGCATCGACTCATCAGAAGAAGGGGAGGTATCCTGATAGTTGGAGTCAGATGAATTGAGAGGTTGGCGAGTCAAACCCATCAAAGGAAAAGCAAAACGTAAATTGGAGATAACCTCGGTCCGTCGCTTCCTGGTTACGTCGGGTAAGCCGGAGGAAAGCTCTGTGTCCTGGTTGGCCCAAGTCTGCCGCCGATTTTCAAGCTGTTGTTGCTTCAAAAGAAATTGAGGATCTTGGTAAGCTAGAGGGTGTGAAAACCTTACTTTCCGGGTCACCCTTCAGATATTTTGTGTTGGCAAAGGCTCTGAGTCGGAGGAAATTATAGTTAGCTCTTCGCCAGCTGCTTGAGTGTTCCCAGTATCCTCCTGAAAGGATCAAATGTCAGTAAAGTAACGGCAAAGGAGTTAAAGAAAATCAAAAAAGATTACCTCTTCCTCATCCGAAGAAGAGTCATCCAACTTACACATATCAGAGGCGTTGGGTTTCTTCTTCTTAGAGGTGCCCGTCCTAGCGGCTTTTCTTTCAGTCTTCTTGGCTGCCCTGGCCTGTTTGGCAGCCTTATGGTCATACTTGACCTTCCAGAAATCATCACCGGCCTGTGGAAACAGATAAAGAATCATAAGTATAAGAAGGTAACATATAAAGAGTATTTGTGAAGACTAGTAACTCACCGCAGGAGCCGGGTTCTTCTTGCAGAAGGGAAGTAAACCGAAGGTATTGCTGGTTACAGTGCCCTCCTTCAATAGCGACTGGACTGTAGCATCTACCACATCATATGGTAAGTCCTCAGGGCTATGACGCATTGGTTCTTCTTTCTCGCCTGTGTAAGTGCACATTAAGCCGGAGCGGCGGCTTAATGGTAGTATCCGCCAGGTGACCCAGACCCAAACCAAGTCAATGCCACTTAACCCGTTGCCTAAAAGGGCTTTGATTTTCTTGATGGTGGGATTAAGAGGCACGCGCTCAATAGCAGTTAACTTGTCTGCCAAATGATGGTTGGACTCAAGACGCAGGGCACGAAAGCCAGGCAGAGGCTTCTCATTAGCCGGAGAGGTGTCTTGACAGTAGAACCACGTCTGGTTCCAGTCCTTTGGGTGACTCGGCAGCTCAGCATAAGGAAAAAGGCAATCTCTCCGCTGCTGGATTGAGATGCCCCCAAGATCAAGGCTAGGCCCGTTGGCACGTTCGTTCTGCCGGTTCAAGTAAAAAAGCTCTCTGAACAGCAGAAGACTAGGAAATTACACAGATTTGACACGGAATTGGGTCCGATGTCCTGAGGCTTCAAGTCAAAGAAATCCAAAACTTCCCTGAAGAATTCTGAGCCAGGAGGGGCAAATCCCCGGTTCATATGATCTATGAAGACTATTACCTCCCCATCTTTGGGTTGAGGTATCTCCTCAGACGGGTGAGGGGCACGATAAGACATGCCCTCCTTCTTTGGCAGATGGCCAGACTTCACAAATTTGGCAAGTTTGCTTTTGGTTACTGTGGAGGGAACCCAATTGCAAGTTACAGGGGCCTTGGCCGCCTTAGGAGCCATAACAGCAGTGGCCTACGACAAAGTAAGAAAGCTCCGATTCAAGTTTAACCCGGGAGAAATATTTAGAATTATTTAAAGTGGCAGCTTAAAGAAAGGGGACTAATGATATAAGGGCGATTGTGTAATCATATTTAAGCCGCTAAGTAGTGTCGAGAGCAATTCAAAAGTTCTTAAGATCATCAGAAGAAGAATAAGTTGCCGGGTGATAGAAACAAGTTTCACAGATGACTACTATTATTCTGGATCAAAGTATGGCTCTGGAAGAGAAAGTTTTCTAGACCTAAAAAATGAGCAGAGAAGTTCATACATTCGAAGAGAATTCCTAAGCAAGGGAAATGAGATCTATCCCTATGCAAGATCAACACAAACAACAACCGCAGCAGTTCTGCACAGGTTTTTCGATCTAAACAAGGCTTTGGAGGCGAAAACTAATGAGGGTCTACATCGGGCAGTGATGAACACCGATGAACTCGGCAGAGCTTCAAGATAGATCTAAGAAAGGGGAAGAAAGGAACTCACGGATGAGGATGAGCTGCGAAGGTTCGCCGTCGATCTCTGGTCAAGTCAGGTTGATGCAGCGGCCTGAGTCGATGAAGACGAGGGGGTTAATGGCGACGGCGACGGAGCTCGAGTGGCAGAGAGGAGAGGAAGAAGACGACTGAAAGGATAAAAAGGAAAAGACCTAAGTCGCGGCTATTTATAGGGAAAAGATAATTGAGACGGCGCGGGAAACGGGGAGATAAGAATTATTATCCAGCGGCCCCGATGCCTCGATTTTCGGAGCAATTAGTAAAGAGGAGATCCGTTGAAGGATTCGGTGGAATAAAAAATGAGTTAAAAGAAGAATGACGTCACGCCGAGTTAAGACGGAGCAAGAAGATGACGTCATGGACGGTTAACAGAAACCCTCTGTATAGTCAAAAGACTGAAGATTTAACTCTTTAAAAGTATATTTTGAGATTAACATGAACAGGTTCAAATCAATCTGGGGCCTAATGTTGGGGATATGACTATTTGTGTAAGCCGCCTAGGAGGGGCCGGGTTACACAAAGAGTACTCATCAGAGAGAAGCCCAAGGCCAAGCATGAAGATGGCGGTTCATAAAGGGCCCAAGGCCCACAGGCGACTTAAGCCCCACTGTAGTAAACCGCCATGATGGCATGACTTGTAACATAATGTAGATTTAACTAGTCACCGAGTCGGACACTGTTTATAAGCCGGCCGGGACTCTGCAAGCCACAGGGTGTGAACCCGTGTATATAAGGGGACGACCTGCTGGCGGCTTAGGGCAAGAAACAACTCATCGAGAGCCGGGCATAGCGTATCTCGCTCCCTGGTCATCGAAACATCAATACCAACCCAACTAGACGTAGGCCTTACCTTCACCGTAAGGGGCCGAACTAGTATAAACTCTCTCGTGTCCCTTGTCCCGATTTAACCCCTTCAAGCTTCCTAGTTGCGATGGCTCCACAACTAAGTCCTTTCACGAGGACATCTGACGTGACTATTCCATGACACTTTGTCTACTTTGATTGAGCAAAGTAGTGATGCCATAGATGTGAATTTTATCTCGTGAAACAATTTCAATAACAATGCTTATAGAGGCAATTTTAATCCTATGCCTTTTCCCAGTAATTCCTCTAATAATTATGGTATTTCCTATGGTAATCCTTCTTATAATAATAATAGGAACACATTTGATCTTGAGAAAAACATTAAATAATTTATCAATACTCAAAAAGTTTTCAATGCTAGAATAGAAGAAAAGCTGAATAAAGTTGATGATATGTCTAGAAGTATTGATAGAATTTCTCATGATGTAGAAACTCTCAAGATGAAAAAATGTGTGCCTAAGGTTGAAGAAACAATTAAATCTCTTTATGTTTCTATGGATGAAAGTAAGAAAAGAACCGTTATGCATAGAGCTAAAAGAGAATTGTTAGAAAAAGAATTTTCTAGTGATTGCTTTCATAAAAGTGATGAAGATCTTAAAATGATTGGTGTTTCTTCTATTGATTCTTTGTTTAGTAAAATTAAAATTGATTAAAAAGGGACTAGAGAAGATTCAACTTTAGCTAGAAGGCGTCCCGATAATTTGGAGGGTGAAAATCTTGTTGAGAAAATTGATAAAAGTGGGTTTGAAGAGGTCAAAACTTTAACTAGTGATGTGCCCACTATTTTGGATTACAAAGAATTTAATTATGATAGTTTCTCTTTGTTTTATTGTATCTCTTTGTTGAAATCCATGATAAATTCACCCCATGCTAATGAACAAAATAAAGCTTTTACTAAACATATTGTTGATGCCATGATGAAAGCTTTTGAAAAAAAGTTGGAATTAGAAGTTTCAATTCCTAGAAAATTACATGATGAATGAGAACCTACCATCAAAGTCAAGATTAATGAGTGTTTTGCTTTATGTGACTTGGGTGCTAGTGTTTCTACAATTCCAAAATCTTTATGTGATGTTCTTGGTCTTACCGATATTGAAGAACGCTCTTTAAATTTGCACTTGGCGGATTCTACTATTAAAAAGCCCATGGGAAGAATTAATGATGTCCTTATTCTTGAAAATAGGAATTATGTGCCCATAGATTTTATTGTTCTTTACATTGATTGCAATCTGTCTTGTCCAATTATACTTGGTAGACCGTTTTTACATACTATTGGTGCCATGATTAATATGAAAGAAGGCAATATTAAATTTCAATTTCCACTAAGGACGGGTATGGAACACTTCCCTATAACAAGAATTAGTCCACCATGAATCAATCATGAGGACATCATATGGATCTAGAACTAAACATGACAACGCTTAGATCCTTCTCATTATACCTAGCTGGGGCGTAAAATGATAGCGCTCGTTGGGACGCAACCCAACTTGTATCTTTTTGCTTTTTGTTTTTCTTGCTGTTTTCAGTAAAATACCCAATTATGCCTCTGATTATATGTGTTATTGTGGTTTAAATTAGTGTTTGTGCCAAGCAAGGCCTTTGGGATGATTTGAGTGAGAGTTGATTTGATCTTGCTGAAAAACAGAAACTTTTGCACTCACCAAAATAATTCCCATTTCTAACAGAAGTGTGATTTTGAGTTGATTTTTTTGCAGAAGATTAATAAACAAATTTCTCACATTTTCCTAATTTTTCAGAATTTTGGAGTTACAGAAGTATTTGAAATATCCAGATTGCTACAAACTATTCTTTTTTTGACAGATTCTGTTTTCTTTGCGTTGTGTGCTTGTTTTGATGATTATATGGTTTTATTTTAAGAGTTTTTGATATAGAGAAGTTGGAATAAAGTAGATATAATGCAAAAATAAAATATGAATGTGTTTGAAATAGTACTTATAGTAGTGGTTTGCTTTCTTATACTAACGTATCTCACGAAGGTTTTGTTGAGTTTTGTGTGATTGAAGTTTTCAAGTTTTGGATGATATTATGATGCATGAAGGAATAAGGATTAGCAAGAGGATAAGCTTGGGGATTCCCAAGGCACACCAAGATAATAGTCAAGAAGTAGCAAGCAACTAAGCTTGGGGATGCCCCTGAGTGGCATCCCCTCTTTCTTCTAACAACCATCGGTATTTTACTTGGAGCTATATTGTTATTCATCGCATATTATGAGTTTTGCTTGGAGCGTCTTGTATGATATGAGTCTTTGCTTGTTTTGCTTTGTATTTTAAGTCTTGAATCCTTGCTGGACACACCTTTTTGAGAGAGCCAAAAATTATGCTATGCTTGCTCCTATGCTTCACTTAAATTTTTAGAGCCATGGAATTGCTCTAGTGCTTCACTTATATCTTTATGAGCACGGTGTGCTTTGTTATTTTTGAAGAAATGCTCTCATGCTTCACTTAGATTTATTTGGGAGTTAGTAATTTTTTTAAGACATTCTCTCTTGCTTCACTTAAATTATTTTGAGAGAAAGAAATACTATGCTCATGTTCTTCACTTATATTTGTTTGAGCTTATTAAAAGTAACATATGAAATTAGTCCCAAAGTGATAGATATCCAAGGAGGATATAATAAAAACTTTCATGAAGACCATTGGACAAAATAAACTTGGTTCTTTGTAATGGTTTTGAGATATGACGATATGATACGTGAGTCATGTTGATGAGTAATTATGCTTTAGTAAGAATATTGGTGTTAAGGTTTGTGATTCCCTATGCAAGCACGAAAGTCAATAGTTATGCAATGAAATTACATCCTACTTGTAGTGCATTATTCGGTGTTAGTTATGCTTAATGCTTGCTTACGAGATTTTTCGTTTCTTGGTTGGACGCTTCTCAATCTTTTCGCTAGCCTTCATTTGCACTAAGTATGATCACTACTTGTGCATCCAAAACCCTTCAAACCAATTTTGCCATATGAGTCCACTATACCTAGCTATATGCGGTATTTCTCTGTCGTTCTAAGCAAATTTGTATGTGCCATCTCTAGCTTTCAAAATAAATTTCTCTTTTGTGTGCCCGTACCGCTCGCGAGGCGGTGAGGGGTGACTGATGTTTTCCATGCTAGATGTGTTATTCTCATGATGAGTGTTTATTCACTTGTCATTGCACGAGAGTACGACAAAGGTATTAGGGATGCCCAGTCCCGAAATGGAAAATGAATTTACTTTATGTTGTCAAATAATAAATTCCTTGGAATGTGTTGGTATGGAGGGCACCCGTGGATACGGTTAGCCATAGAAACTGAAAGTATGGTGGAAAAAGGAATAAACTTTATTTTCTGTTTGGGAACCTCCTATGATATATCTAGCATGGAAAGTGTTGTGAACTCTAAGTCGTTTTCGTTGGTGGGAAAAGTATGCCTCCCAAAATGTTTTTATCTCTCAATTTTCGCCTTGAGCTCTGGCAACTCTACAAATCACTACTTCCCTCTACGATGGGCCTTTCTTTTACTTTATGCAAATTTTTTATTTTTACTTGAGTCTACATCTTCTCTTATAAAGCACCAAGGGGCACTATGATCGTACTTGAGCATTGGGTATAGCTAGTATTCGAGTGTGTTTCATGAATGGATCAATGGTTGAGCATAATGGGCTAAGGATAACTTGCTTTAGTGTTGATATTTGAAAGACATGGTTGCTTGTTGATATGCTTGAGTATTAAAGTCTTCATGTCAAAACTAGACTATTGCTTTGAACCATATAGAAGTCCAGATATCCATGCTACAAAGAAAATAATATGTGATGAACATGTTAAGCAACATTCCACATCAAAAAATCTGTTTTTATCATTTACCTACTTGAGGACGAGCAGGAATTAAGCTTGGGGATGCTGATATGTCTCCAATGTATCTATAGATTTTGATTGTCCCATGCTGTTATATTATCATTCTTGGATGTTTTACAATCATTCTATAATCATTTTACATAATTTTTTGGTAATAACCTATTGACATCGTGCCCAATGCTAGTTGATGTTTTCTGCTTGTTTTTACATCGCAGGAAATCAATACCAAACGGAGTCCAAATGCGCCGAAACTTTTTGAGGATTTTTTGGACCAGAAGACACAAGATGGGCCAAAGAAGTACCAGAGGGGTGTCCCGAGGGGGGCACAACCCACCAGGGCACGCCTGTGGGCCCAGGCGCGCCCGTGTGGGTTATGCCCACCTCGGTGGCCTCCCGCACCGCCTCTTTGCTTTATAAATACCCCAATATTCCAGAAACCCTAGGAAAGTCGACAAAAATCAATTCCAGCCGCCAGAACCACCAGATCCAATCTAGACACCATCACGGAGGGGTTCATCATGTCCATTGGTGCCTCTCCGATGATGCGTGAGTAGTTCATTGTAGACCTATGGGTTCGTAGTTAGTAGCTAGATGGCTTCCTCTCTCTCGTTTGATTCTCAATACAATGGTCTCTTGGAGAACCATATGATGTAAATCTTTTTGCGGTGTGTTTGTTGGGATCCGATGAACTTTGAGTTTATGATCAGATCTATATTTTTATCCATAAAAGTTATTTGAGTCTTCTTTGATCTCTTATATGCATGATTGCTTATAGCCTCGTATTTCTTCTCTGATATTTGGGTTTTGTTTGGCCAACTTGATCTATTTATCTTGCAATGGGAAGAGGTGCTTTGCGATGGGTTTGATCTTACGGTGCTTGATCCCGGTGACAGAAAGGGAAATGACACGTATGTATCGTTGCTATTAAGGATAACAAGATGGGGTCTATTTCTACATAAATGGATCTTGTCTACATCATGTCGTCGTTCTTATTGCATTACTCCGTTTTTCCATGAACTTAATACACTTGATTCATGCTGGATAGCGATCGATGTGTGGAGTAATATAGTTGATGCAGGCAGGAGTCGGTCTACTAATCTTGGACTTGATGCCTCTATAATGATCATTGCCAGGATATCATCATGAAAGTTCTATCAATTACCCAACAGTAATTGTTGTCCCACCGTTTGCTATTTTTCTCGTGAGAAGCCACTAGTGAAACCTACGGCCCTCGGGTGTCTTCTTTAATATATTTGCCTTCACGATCTATTTTTATTTGCTTTTATTTTCTGATCTATTAAGCCAAAAATACAAAAATACTTTGCTGCACTTTATTTTGTTCGCTATCTATTTATTCAATCTGTTACAACTTTCCCCCGTCCACGTGCCAATTTCTGGCGCCGTTACCCGAAAGGGATTGACAACCCTTTTAACACGTTGGGTTGCAAGTATTTGTTCTTTGTGTTCAGGAGTTGTTTACGTGTTGTTGCGTGATTCTCCTACTGGTTCGATAACCTTGGTCTCATCACTGAGGGAAATACCTACAGTTTTTGTGCTGCATCATCCCTTTCTCTTGGGAGAAAAACGATGTAGTTCAAGCAAACATCAATCTCCATCGTCACCGGCATGACACCATGATCTCCATCATCATGATCTCCATCATCGTGTCACCATCGGGGTTGTCACACCAACCATGCTTCTACAACTATTGCTACCGCTTAGTGATAAAGTAAAGCAATACATAGCGCTTAATGATTGACACGCAGGTCATACAATAACTAAAGACAACCCTATGGCTCCTGCCGGTTGCCGTATGCGTCGACATGCAAGTCGATATAAACTATTACTAACATGATCATCTCATACATCAAATATTTCATCATGTCATTGGCCATATCATATCACAACATACCATGCAAAAACAAGTTAGGCGTCCTCTAATTTGTTGTTGCATGTTTTATGTGGTTGCTATGGGTATCTAGCAAGAATGATTCTTACCTATGCATAACCACAACGGTGATATGCAAGTTGCTATTTAACCTTCTACAAGGACCGCCTTTGTCGAATCCGATTCAACTAAGGTAGGAGAGACAGACACCCGCCAGCCATCTTATGCAACAAAGTCACATGTCTGTCAATAGAACCGGTCTCATGTACTGGATGTCATGGTCCTAAGACTGACGGTAGAACGGGGGGTAGGTATGGAGAGGCAAGATCTCAGCTCTGGTGAAGGTGTACACACAAGATTTACGAGTTCAGGCCCTTCGCGGAGGAAGTAATAGCCCTACGTCTCGGTGCCCGGAGGCAGTCGACTGGATTATATGTGTGTGGTGTTACAGGGGGTGCAAACCCCTGTGCCAGAGGAGGGGGTGGCTTATATAGTGTGCACCAGGACCCCAGCCATCCTCCATTACAAGGGGTTCAATGTACATAAAGACAGGGCGTTACTGGTGACGCCAACTATAAGTGCTATTAATGACCTTTAAAACTCCAGAGTCAATGCCTGACCGTTGCAGTGCTGAGTGACTCCTGGTCTTCAGTAGGTCGAGTGGTTCCTTGTATGGTCGAGTGACATCAGGTAAGAAGGGTACCCAAGTGATATGATTGGTCGAGTGGATTGCACTCGACACCTTTGACTGGGGGGTCTCTGTCGTCTCTTGGACTTCGTTGCTTCTAGGGTAGTGACCTTGGCTAGGGCATATAGGTCAGGCCTATGACCCTATCCCGGATCTGTATCCTCATCAGTAGCCCCCAAATGGATTAAGGTCCAAGTGGAAAGTAGGTTGAAGTTGAACTTGCTCTGAACTTTGCGTCTCGCGAGTGTTTCACACAGGACGGAGGACTCCTATTGAAACTTCAGCTTCGATTCAGTCGCCTTGATCGATTCAGAAAATCGTCGAGTGAACTTGTGACATCATCTGTCGAGTATTGCTTTGGGGCGCAGAATCTTTAGCGCGATTGATTGCAGTGTATTCCTGATTTCACGGGATTCAAAATTTCGGGGAAGCGCGCGGGACGGAGCACGCCGAAGTAAGCAGGGTGGATAAACAGGAGCACCTCGATCTCCACGCCACCTTTTTCACCATGTATGACGTGCGTGACTGTTGCGGGATTTGACAGGATCGTCTGGTCCCACGCGTCAGCCACTCGGAAGCGGTCCTTTATAAGGCGACGGAGCCGAGGCGTCTGTACTATGCGCGTATGTTTTCTCTCTTCTTCCTCCGCTTCTCCACCGCATCCGGCTCCTTCGCTCTTGACGCCGCCGCTCTGCCACTATGGTGAAGGACAAGACGTCGGCGCTGGAACGCGCGAAGAAGGCGACGGGGGTGGCGAAGGGCAAGAAGCAGAATCGTGGGTCGTCGTCGCACTCGGGGCTGCCGCCAGGTTGGATCCAAGGTGATTGGATCCGGTCTTCGCTCCGGCAGGAAGATCTGGACGAGCTGGTGGAGTCCGGGCTGATCGCCAAGGGTGCAGCAAGGTTGCCTGAGGGAGAGTCGGAGCCGCAACCTCTACCAGGCGAGTGTGTACTACTCGCTACCCACGTCGATCGGGGCTTCTTGCTTCCTCTGCACCCCTTCTTCTGGGGATTCTTGAATTTCTTCGGTGCCCAACTCCATCACTTTTCTCCCAATACCATCACGTACCTTGCTGCCTTCGTGTCTATGTGCGGAAGCTTTCTTTGGTGTCGACCGCACTGGGGTCTTTTCAAGCATATTTTCAACATCCATTCTCAGTCGGTAAAGAAAGCAAATACGAGCGACGAGAAAATCCATGTCATTCAGATGTGTGGGGGTTTGGGTATCCAAAAAAGGCAGAGGAGCTCTTTCCCTTCCATGACTCTCCCTGAATCGGTTAGAGGCTGGCAGTCGACCTGGTTCTTCTGCCAGGACCTCGCAACCCCAGGTCAGTCGACCAGACTTCCCCACTTCACCTTTGACCCTGTCCAGACTCCTTCCTCGCTGGAAGTGACTGCTGCTGAGAACGTGGACACAAACATGCTAGTTGAGAGGGTGGTCCAACTGATCAACGAGGGTGTCACTGGTATCGATCTGCTGGAAGTATTTCTCAGTCGACGCATCCAGTACCTCCAGGCTCGTGGCCATCCCATGTGGATGTACTCTGGGGTTGACGACACTGCTCGGGTTTATCTAGAGGAAGTGCCACCAAGACCATGGCCATGTGGTTGAATAGCATTACAGGCAACAAGGACAACCCCAGAGGAGCCAGGAGAGTCGTCCCCTTCAGTGATGACAATCAGCCCGACAAGGTGTGTCCTTCATTCCGACTGTTTTTGCATATACATTCCGACTGCTCTTGAGCTCGACTAACTTTCACTCGACTTCTTGTCTTGTAGGTTTTTACGGACATGTATTCGATGCCCAATGGTGAAGAAGTTCTATAGCAAGGCCGAGGGAGAGGCCAGTGCGGAGGAGAGCGGTGAGTGGGAATCTTTAGATGATGATGACGAGGAGGAGAGCGAGGAGTCAGGCAACGAGGAGGTGATCGACTCGCCGCCCCGCTCCGAACGCCGATCCAAGCAACACCATGACCCGGTAGGCGGGCGCGGAAAGAACGTGGCTCCAAGCACCCAAATGCAGAAGTGCACTCGGACGTCGATTCCGGAGCCAACAGAGAAGGTCGCCAAGCAACCCAAGGTTGCTCCTCCTAAGACTCGGAAGACTCTGCCGAGGATCAAGATCGACGCCCCTATTGCCTCAGGGTGAGCACCTTTCTTGTGTTTATCCAGGCTGACTGATACTTCCGTTCTGATCGAATGGATCATGTTCCTTTCCAGCCCAACCTCTGCTGCGACTGACATGGATATTGACAAGGCTCTAGGAGACAAGGAGACCGACGATGCAGCCACCTCCCGAGCTGGTAAGTCCGCTCGACTAGAACTCGCTTAGTCGATTGAGTTGTCGGTCAGTTGAATTTCCGATGTTTTTCTTTTGCTATAGTTCCACGAGACATCCTCGTGCTTCTTGATGATGAAGAAGAAGAACTGCCTCTACAGGAGAGGAGGAAATAGAGGTAGGGGTTCAAGTAGGAGAGGGCTTGAAGTTCAAGTCCCTCGGTCGACGCCGGTGCTTGAGGCGGTGGTTGAGCGATCCGGAGATCTGGTTCGGACCAACGTCACATTCGCCAACCTGCTGACGACTGATCGCCCGTCGGGGTCGACTGTTCCTGCTCCTACTGCTCCGGTGCAACTCCACGCATCTGACCCAGCGGTTGCTTTAGCCGCCTTGGAGCCATCACTTTTTACTGCATACCAGACCCGGGATGACTCGCCAAGTGCTGCCAGGGAGGCTCTTCGCCAGGTGAACCTTGTTATGGAGCAGATGAAGGTGATGCATGAGGCTAGCTAGGTGGCCTATAACGCCAGCACCGCTCTGCAGACCAATGTCAAGGTCAATGGTCTCCCGAGTGAACTTTTGAATGATGTCCAAAATGTGAACCTACTATCATGAGTCTATGTTTCATATCCGATCGCCCACTGGGGTGTGCTTGCTTTAGAGTTTTAAGAGATCTTCCACTCCACTCGACTCGTTCTGAGTCTTAATATTTTGTCCGAACCAATGGGGGCACGCAGAGTGCACCCACTGGGTGTAGTCCCCGAGACCACGGTTGACTGCTGGCAGTCAACTGAGGTCTGAGAATCTACTTTTTTTTACTCACACTGGGCAGACCATGCTGAGTGTTTTTCTAGGTCAGTGGGGGCACGCTAAGTGCACCAACTGGGTGTAGTCCCCGAGACTACATTTGAATATGTGATTCGGTAGTAGTCTTAGAGTAACTTTCACTGTCATTGTCTTTTGTTTCTGTCAACTGACATATCTCTCCGCTGACTGCAGAGGTCTTGTGATCTTGGAGCTCAACTTTTTGAGTTAGATAAGAAGCACATCAGCCTGGAACTTGATCTTGAACTGGCGAAGAAGAACCTCAAGACTGCTCAAGAAGAAACTGAAATCATGGGAGGTAACCAATCGACACTTGCCCACCTTGTGGCTCGCGCTTTCCAGTGTTGTTTCTTTCAGTCCCTTTGAACCAAATGACTTCACACGAGCATATGTGCGTAGTGAAAACCGTCAGCTTCAAGCTCGTCTGAAGAGTGTTGTTTCTTTAGAGAAAATAAAGGAATCTCTGGAGAAGAAGGATCTGGATCTTGCTGCTGCTCAGAAGGAAGCACAAGAGAAGACAGCGCTTGCGGACAAGAAGCTGGCTTCGGTTGGCAAATTGGAAGAGGAGAACTCAAAGCTAAAGACTGCCATCTCTAAAGCCAATCAGGAAGTTGAGAAACTGAAAAAGGACAAGGAGAACCTGACCAACGAAGTCGGAAGCCTCAAAGCCAAGACAAGCAAAATGGAGTCCTATTTGGGACAACTTGCTACGAAACTGGTCTTGAAGCTCGAAGGTATTATCACTCGACTGGTTAATTGCCATCGACTGGAATATTTTGTTATATTGTTGACTCACCACTTTTCCTGATTGTGCAGAACTTTGTCAGGATTTTGAAGCTGAGACTGGGCGGGTCGAGACGAGTCTCGACCCCATCAATTGTCTTGTGAAAGATGACATTGCGATGAACTTGTTGCGGTTGGACAGTGTTGTCGCTTATCTGGCTCGGATGAAGACAACAATGACTCGGGTTGATGCCGAACTCTGGCCCCAGGCGGAGCTTTCACAAGATCTCAAGTCGTTGATGACTCGACTGAATCAGATCCCTGGCCGAGTGCAGGAATGGAAGAAGTCATCTGCTCGCTGTGGCGCTGATGTTGCCTTGTCATTGGTCCAAGTGCACTACAAGGATGCCAGAGAAGACAAGCTGATGGCCCTCAAGGTCGCGAATACTAAGAAGCACTGCTTCCAATCCTTCATGAACACCTTCCTTGAGGCTGCCACTCGCATTTGCAGACAGCATTGACCTTGACAGCTTCTGTGATCCAGCCGGCCCTTCTCCTGACGAGTGAAAAACATTATGCTTCACCTTTATTTGCCTCGGTGCCGAGTGATTTTGTAATCGCTGAAAACTCCTTCGAGCTTGACGCCCGAGCACTTTAATCCGTGGTTCAGAACCTTTGGATTTATCTGAACTTGGTTTATCTTTGAATATGTTGTGTTTTGTCTTCAAGTGGAACTTGTTCTTCACTCGGGTTAGCTCTTGAATTTTTTATGCGGTTCCGAGGAAGAGGTCGCAGTCGACCTCTTCCTCGTCGTCCTTGCCGATCGGGTTGGAGCGGCCATTGGATGAGCCCTTCGGCTGCATTGATCAGCTCATCAGCAAGGCACTCAGCAATGGTCTTGACGTTCCTGAAAGGGGTTCATCGTGGTGTGACGCCCCCGATTCAATCGTACTCTAATCATGCACGCAAATGTGTACGATCAAGATCAGGGACTCACGGGACGATATCACAACACAACTCTAAAACATAAATAAGTCATACAAGCATCATAATAAAAGCCAGGGGCCTCGAGGGCTCGAATACAAGTGCTCGATCATAGACGAGTCAGCGGA
The DNA here is from genome assembly GCA_963921465.1 of Triticum timopheevii. NCBI lineage: Eukaryota > Viridiplantae > Streptophyta > Magnoliopsida > Poales > Poaceae > Triticum > Triticum timopheevii. Next base: position 183,922,953 of record OY997262.1, read on the forward strand.
AGCAACAATATCTGAGTACAGACATAAGTTAAACAAGTTTGCCTTAAGAAGGCTAGCACAAACTGGGATATAAATCGAAAGAGGCGCAGGCCTCCTGCCTGGGATCCCCCTAACTACTCTTGGTCGTCGTTAGCGGGCTGCACGTAGTAGTAGACACCTCCGGTGTAGTAGGAGTCGTCGTCGAGGGTGGCGTCTGGCTCCTGGACTCCAGCATCTGGTTGCGACAACCAGAAAGAAAGGAAAGAGGGAAAAAGGGGGGAGAAAGCAACCGTGAGTACTCATCCAAAGTACTCGCAAGCAAGGAGCTACACTACATATGCATGGGTATATGTGTAAAGGGCCATATCAGTGGACTGAACTACAGAATGCCAGAATAAGAGGGGGATAGCTAGTCTTATCGAAGACTACGCTTCTGGTCACCTTCGTCTTGCAACAAGTAGAAGAGGGTAGGTTGAAGTCCTCCAAGTAACATCACATAGCAATAATCCTACCCGGCGATCCCCTCCTCGTATCCCTGAGAGAGAGCGACCACCGGTTGTATCTGGCACTTGGAAGGGTGTGTTTTATTAAGTATCCGGTTCTAGTTGTCACAAGGTCAAGGTACAACTCCAAGTCGTCCTGTTACCGAAGATCACGGCTATTCGAATAGATTAACTTCCCTGCAGGGGTGCACCACATAACCCACAGATGGAACACTAGCATCCTATACTAAGCAGTAGGATAGCAGATAAAGGTAACAACAGTAGTAGCAAGGACAGGCTATGCAGCAGTATAGGATTTACTGAAAGCAGTAACATGCTACACTACTCTAATGCAAGCAGTATAGAGGAGAATAGGCGATATCTGGTGATCAGGGGGGGGGGCTTCCCTGGTTGCTCAGACAAGAAGGAGGGGTCGTCGGTGACGTAGTCGACCACAGGGGCATCAGCATCGTCACGGGGTCTACCGGAGAGAAGAGGGGGAGAAACAGTAAATATATAGCAAGCAAGTGCATAACAGGACAACAAGCAGAGCTAGACGTGTTCTAACACGGTATGAGGTGATACCGGTGAAGGGGGGAAACATCCGGGAAAGTATCCCCGGTGTTTCGTGTTTTTGGACAGATGAACCGGAGGTGAAATGTTGCAGGTTCACTATGCTAGGGACGCGTGGCGGATGAACGGGCTGTGTATCCGGATCCGTCTCGTCGTTCTGAGCAACTTTCATGTACAAAATTTTTCCATCCGAGCTACGGTTTATTTTATATTATTTTCTAAAGTTTTTAAATCATTTTCTAATTTATTAACTATTAATTAAATTCGAAAATAGTATTACTGCATCAGCATGACATCATCAGTCAACAGAGGTGTTGACTGGTCAGGCTGACGTGTGGGACCCACCTGTCATACTCTGTTTAATTAATTAGGGTTAGGTTAACTAGCTACTGCTTAGTTAGACTAACAGGTTAATTACTAATTAAGTAGGATTAATTAACTTAATTAATTCATTAGATAATTAATTAATTATTAATTAATTTTATTAAATCATTTTTATTTTTATCTATTATTTTTATTTTTAATACTCTTTTTTTAAAACGTTCTGTGGGGTGGGGCCCCCATGTCAGTGGCCCCGGGGGGCCAAACGGGCGCGCGGGTAACGGGAAACGGGCACAAGCGAGGGCACCCGTCGAGGCTGACCCGGGTGCGGCGAACGGAGCCCAGGGGCGCCGGACCCGGGCGCCGACTGACCGGGGCCGCAGTTCGCGGCGGCGGCGAGCGCAGGGGACGGCGGCGCGCGGGTGCGTGCCCGAGGCCACCAGGGGAGGCGGGCTCCGGTGAGCCGTGGAGCAGAGGCGGATGGGGCCGGCGCGGGCGCGCGAAAGCAGGCGCGGCGCGGCGGTTCGAGGCTGCAGCAGCAGGGGAGGAGGCTAAGGGCGCGAGGGGCCGGTGGCCAGGGGGGCGGAGCGGCGCCTCTTGCAGCACGCAGCTGCGGGACGAGGGGAGGCATGGCGAGCTGGCGCGCGCGTGCGCTGGACGAGGCCGCGGCCATTAGCGCGGGGGTGGACGGAGCCAGCGACAGAGATCGAGGGGAGAGGAGGAAGGGAGGGGTGGTGGCTCACTGGGCCCTGCAGGTGTGCGAGAGTGAGCTCGGGGAGGGCTCGACGGCGGCATGCTCCGGCGATGGGGACAGCGCGGTGGCTCCGGCGACGGCGTCGGGATGGTGGTGATGGCCGTCGAGGGCGACAGGGTCGAGGTGGGTGACGGGGACGTCGTTCCGGCGAGGAGAGGGACGAGGAGGCGAGGAGGAGGACGGTGAGGCAGCGACGAGGTCCGGCAACGGCGTGGCAGCTCCGGGGCGACGGGATCGGGGCATCGGCATCGGCAGTTTGTTCCCCTCCCGATCCAATCGGGAGAGATGGGGGAGGGAGATATTTCGGGGAGGAGTGGGGTAACGAGAGGGGGGAAGTGGGGGCGACGGGCTCTAGGATTCGGTCGAGGGGTAGGTGTAGGTCGGGGTGGGCCAGTTCGACTGGGCCGGCAGGATGGCCAGCTGGGCCGGTTGGCCCCGGGGGGGAGGGGGAATTGGGTCGGCCTGGCTGGGCCATGGCCCAGTTGGGCCGAGCGGGAGTTCTTTCTATCCTTTTGTTTTTTTATTTGTTTTTTGTTATTGTTTTGTTTATATTTTGAGCATCTAACTATTTTATCAAAATGTGGTTTCACCACCATAATTACTTAGGATTTATTTGTCAACTTTAAAACATTTAATTTTTGACATTTGAAAACTTTTATTGTTTACTTGATTTTGAATTTGAATGGGATTTGATGCATCGCGAGGTTAACAACATTATTCGTGGTGACGTGGCATCATTAGCGTGGAATTACTGTAGCCTAATTATCCGGGCGTCACAATTCTCCTCCACTACAAGAAATCTCGTTCCGAGATTTAAGAGGGGGACTAAGGGGGAAATTCTGGTTATGAAACTAGCGGGTCTTCTCATCCTGGTTTGCTTTTCTCGAAGAGTTAATTCCGTTCGTTGATGTCTTCAATTCTCTGCTTCAGGTCATCATGGTGATCTCGCCCTTTTCTCGGGAACTCCAACGTACTTACGAATAGGTAACGGGGTAGATCGGAAACGACAGAATGCTATAAGGGTAATAACCTGGGATTAACCCATGAATGAGCAAATGAGTACCTCTCGAGTTGAACAAATAGAACACATCGAGAGTAAAGTTGGAAGGTCCAACAAGAAGTTTCAAGCAGCCAGGCAATCGTTCAATGCCTAGACATAAGGTGAAAGGGGTTCCAAGCAACGGAATAATTATTGTTTCCGATGCCAGAATTGATGATCTCAGCGGAAGGTGGCTCATGAATTACATACGAGTCCATGCGAGAGGAATAACTTTGGGAACAGGGTGTGTACAGGAGAGTCAGGTTTCGATCCTGTGGAACTGTGGGTTATGGGCCCACCATGCGGGTTAAAAGTACGAAGGGCGGAGACGTCTTGCGTGATCATGCAAGAAAGGCATGTCAGAGGATAGCCTGTCGATTATGTTGGCAACAACGTCGATACCAAGGGTGAGGGACGAAGAGAACCATTTTCCTGCTCGTTGAACGAGGCAGACCAATAGGCAAAGTTCTCGTCCATCGGTGGTGACCGGAATGCTATCGACAATTTCAACAGGGTCTTACTGACAAAGTTGTACACTGAGGTGTTTGCACAAGCAGAGAATTATTACTGCCTATATCATATAGATCATAGAAATGGTCTAAACAAACCAATGGAAAGGGAAAAGTGTCTATCAGATTTAATCAGAACGATGGAAAGAAAAATGTGTTTAAACACATAATTCAGGGGTATATCCTTCCCATGGACCAGCAGAGAGCATGATATCCATGACAGGATATAACGTAGGAAACCATTTAGGTTATGGGAGAGGAATTTGCATGGCATTATCCATACAACGGTGTTTGAATAATTGATAACGAAAATTTAGCATTGTGCTTCAAATGTTTTTATTGAAGATCGGAGTACCACAAACAAGCTTCGAGATAGCATGGACATGGTCTTCAAGCAAAAGTCGGACTTTGGATACACAAAGGATTCATCAGGAACAACTTGTAGAATAAGTCTTACAATTTCCTCATGGAAGAATGGATAGCCTTGCTAATAAGGAAACTATAACAGCAGGTCATCCGGCCAGGTGTGCTGGGCATGCCATCACCTTACCGGGTCATAAAGGTCCAGTGTTATAACTCTAGGAAAAATGTTCCAACCATCATATCTGACCGAGATTCAGATCTGATCGGTGTTAGGATACGTCAGACTCACGATGCCTGAGAAGAAAGGTGTAACACAAATTGTCGAGATGACAATGTAAGATTCTCGGGAATTGGACTATGGAAGTGAGTTCCGAAATAAGAGTTCATCATTAAATCAAGAAGAGGTGAGGAGGTGACTGATTAACTCAGCGACCATCCATTGAGGTTTCCAAAAAGATGGATTTCCACAGTTATGTGAACAAGGAGATAACATTAGTCGGATCAAATGATATAAAGATGTATGCTCGAGGAAAACATACACAATTACACATTGGTTGAAAGGTGCACCCGAAATATGGGGTTATGTAGCATGATCAATGTTAGAATGGTGGTTCAGCAACCGATAGGCTAAGAATGATTTATCGATCATTAACTTCAAAGCAATCAGGTTGCTAGAAGTGCAGAATCCAAACAGCACCGCTCACTTGTTGGTACACCGGTTGGAATCAACACGAGGACCAAGAAAGAACGGTGATGGTGAGAAGCATCACAATACCAAGAATTACTTAAGAGGTGGAGCAGTCCTCACAACAGCCTTGATATTTAAAAGATGGCAATACTCCAAGGTAAAGAAGAACAAATGTTGGATAGCAGGGATCTCAAGGTATAACACAAAATACGAACAAGTTTGTGTTGAACGGAAGGCAATAAAGTGGTCACAGATAACATTAATCATTGGGGGCAATGATAGTATTTCTCATCATGAACTCAATTGATATCCTGGAAGAGCTCATAAGGTTGAAGATGATCAAGAAACATTTGTTGAGAGATTTCATGAAGATGTGATCAATCAGCGACGACATCAAGTCAAAGGAATGATGAAGCGGAAGGTGATTGGAACCATGGGTAGGACACAAACTCGAACTCAAGCTTGTTGTTTGAGGTGAAAGGGTATGACGAGGAAAATCGACGTAAGCTTAGCTATCGTCGCAAATTGGTGCTCCGAGAATAAGGACCAGGTAGCACAGTTAGAACCATCACGACAATGATATAGCCAAACAGGCTAGGAATGGCGTGATCGGGTACAAACTCGTACTTATAGAAGCTTACTGAAGAGTTGTTGAACCGTAGTGCGGACTCAGTTCAGTTATCGATGTCCTTGAGTGTTTAATAACTCAGAGCCCGTGAAAATTTGGAATCAGTGGGAAGGTAGCACTTGATGAAGAACTCATAAGAAGTTATGTAGTTCCATGATAATCTCGAGATACCAGGGGTAATACTCGAAGGTGGATTATAATAGAGGTCGGGCAGACGCATTGATCTGCAAAAGACAAATGTTTTAACTTGACCGAGAAATGGGATCAAGGAAGAACAATCATGGTCGGAACCATAATTGCAAAATGCCAGGTCCCAGATATAAGATAAACTTATACCAAGGAATATTTCATTGAAGAGAAGCTTTAATGATACGATCTACATCGTGTTCATGGGCATGAATCATAAAGTTCAAGGTCGACTCCCACTTCTTCAATGTCTAACCTTTCATTCACTTCTCGCCTTCAACGAAATTGTGTGTTGAAATTCTATCTGGTAAAATACCAGAAGAGTATGACTCGTGAAAACTTTCGAGTTCACACATATTAAGGAAGGCATAGGTTCAAGCCATCGGGGCTTCTTAGAACATATACCACGAACTTCAGGAGTAAATAACACAAGCTCAAAAGTAGAGCATGGTTGACAAAGCAAAGGATACAATTTACCAAAGGCATTATATATCCTAGGAAAGGCTCAAGGTTATTGAATATGAAGGACATTGTCGGATAAAATCCAACAAAGGATCTGGGGTGAGTATCGGCACACAACCAGAGGAAGAAGCAAGGCAAAGACATTGGATTATAAAAAAACAACTAAATAACTTAGAGCTCAATTGCTAAGGAATTATGATTTACAAAGCGAAAGATCAGAAGCAGACGCTCTGATAAAGGATGGATAAGTTCAATAGACTTAGGGGCACAATCGACGACAATTTAATTGGCGAGAACCAGCTCATGATTAATACGACGTCTGAGCTGGAAGGATGAATTCTAGGATCTGTTTGAGGATTGCGAGCATTCGCAACAAATCGAATCAACGGACCCAAAATGACAATGACAATGGATGTCAACAAGATTACTAGACTTATGGGATTAACCATAATGCAAGCAATCAAGAATTTCAAGAGCAATAGGGTGTTCAAGATTTTTGGAAGATCGAATGATATTTCGAGGATTGGTGACATACATGAATCAACTGGGAATGAGTGGATACTCGGTAAGTGCGAGAAATTATCCGTAGGGGTATTCATGTAGCAAAGAACTGCAAGGCAGTAGGCACCAAGTATTTCGGAGGTATCTTGTAATAACAAGATCAACGGGGAATGATTGTATGAATGGCAAGTGTATGTCGTTTTTATAGGGGTTGACGGTGGATGGAAATCGCAAATGCGATGACACAAGGACTCGAGAGAACATCGTAGAGTAACTTCGGAATCTTCTAGCGCAGCAGGCGATCATCTGAAGTGAGGGGCTCTCCGGGAGAAGTATTTTCGAGAACCTAAAGTTAGTTTTGTTTTTAACAAAACCATTTAACCCGAACAGAAGAGAGTTCAGAGTCCCAGAGCAAAGGTCGAGGAGTACAAGATCCTAGTACCACCCAATGGCGACGTGGGCCCGTAAGGCACACAGCCATGTTAGTAAAAGTTTTTGCAATGTCTAGACTCGACTTCGGCCAAGGAGTGTGGAAGGGGGATTCCTACAGGCAGTCGACTCTGATACCAACTTGTGATGCCCCCGATTCAATCGTACTCTAATCATGCACGCAAATGTGTACGATCAAGATCAGGGACTCACGGGACGATATCACAACACAACTCTAAAACATAAATAAGTCATACAAGCATCATAATACAAGCCAGGGGCCTCGAGGAATCGAATACAAGTGCTCGATCATAGACGATTCAGCGGAAGCAACAATATCTGAGTACAGACATAAGTTAAACAAGTTTGCCTTAAGAAGGCTAGCACAAACTGGGATATAAATCGAAAGAGGCGCAGGCCTCCTGCCTGGGATCCTCCTAACTACTCTTGGTCGTCGTCAGCGGGCTGCACGTAGTAGTAGACACCTCCGGCGTAGTAGGAGTCATCGTCGAGGGTGGCGTCTGGCTCCTGGACTCCAGCATCTGGTTGCGACAACCAGAAAGAAAGGAAAGAGGGAAAAGGGGGGGAGAAAGCAACCGTGAGTACTCATCCAAAGTACTCGCAAGCAAGGAGCTACACTACATATGCATGGGTATATGTGTAAAGGGCCATATCAGTGGACTGAACTACAGAATGCCAGAATAAGAGGGGGATAGCTAGTCTTATCGAAGACTACGCTTCTGGTCACCTTCGTCTTGCAACAAGTAGAAGAGGGTAGGTTGAAGTCATCCAAGTAACATCACATAGCAATAATCCTACCCGGCGATCCCCTCCTCGTATCCCTGAGAGAGAGCGACCACCGGTTGTATCTGGCACTTGGAAGGGTGTGTTTTATTAAGTATCCGGTTCTAGTTGTCACAAGGTCAAGGTACAACTCCAAGTCGTCCTGTTACCGAAGATCACGGCTATTCGAATAGATAAACTTCCCTGCAGGGGTGCACCACATAACCCAACACGCTCGATCCCATTTGGCCGGACACACTTTCCTGGGTCATGCCCGGCCTCGGAAGATCAACACGTCGCAGCCCCACCTAGGCACAACAGAGAGGTCAGCACGCCGGTCTAAATCCTATGCGCGCAGGGGTCTGGGCCCATCGCCCATTGCACACCTGCACGTTGCGTACGCGGCCGGTGAGCAGACCTAGCAACCTCCATTACAAAGGAAGTTGCGTTAACGCAGTCCAACCCGGCGCGCGCCACTCAGTCGCTGACGTCAAGAAGGCTTCGGCTGATACCACGACGCCGAGTGCCCATATCTTTCCCACGTAGTTGGTTAGTGCATATAGGCTCGTAGCCAACTCAGATCAAATACCAAGATCTCGTTAAGCGTGTTAAGTATCCGCGAACGCCGAACAGGGCCAGGCCCACCTCTCTCCTAGGCGGTCTCAACCTGCCCCGTCGCTCCGCCACAAAGATCCATCCAGAGGGCCGTCGGGACAAAGGTCCTTTCAGCCCCCAATCCGTGAATCACTCGCGGGTACTCTTCGAGCGGACCCGACTTTAGTCACCATCTGTATAGTATGTATGTATGTATAGTATATACCCGTGATCACCTCCCGAGTGATCACGGCCCAATAGTATAGCAAGGCAGACTGACAAGAATGTAGGGCCACAGATGGAACACTAGCATCCTATACTAAGCAGTAGGATAGCAGATAAAGGTAACAACAGTAGTAGCAAGGACAGGCTATGCAGCAGTATAGGATTTACTGAAAGCAGTAACATGCTACACTACTCTAATGCAAGCAGTATAGAGGAGAATAGGCGATATCTGGTGATCAGGGGGGGGGGGCTTGCCTGGTTGCTCAGACAAGAAGGAGGGGTCGTCGGTGACGTAGTCGACCACAGGGGCATCAGCATCGTCACGGGGTCTACCGGAGAGAAGAGGGGGAGAAACAGTAAATATATAGCAAGCAAGTGCATAACAGGACAACAAGCAGAGCTAGACGTGTTCTAACGCGGTATGAGGTGATACCGGTGAAGGGGGAAAACATCCGGGAAAGTATCCCCGGTGTTTCGTGTTTTCGGACAGATGAACCGGAGGTGAAATGTTGCAGGTTCACTATGCTAGGGACGCGTGGCGGATGAACGGCCTGCGTATCCGGATCCGTCTCGTCGTTCTGAGCAACTTTCATGTACAAAGTTTTTCCATCCGAGCTACGGTTTATTTTATATTATTTTCTAAAGTTTTTAAATCATTTTCTAATTTATTAACTATTAATTAAATTCGAAAATAGTATTACTGCATCAACATGACATCATCAGTCAACAGAGGTGTTGACTGGTCAGGCTGACGTGTGGGACCCACCTGTCATACTCTGTTTAATTAATTAGGGTTAGGTTAACTAGCTACTGCTTAGTTAGACTAACAGGTTAATTACTAATTAAGTAGGATTAATTAACTTAATTAATTCATTAGATAATTAATTAATTATTAATTAATTTTATTAAATCATTTTTATTTTTATCTATTATTTTTATTTTTAATACTCTTTTTTTTAAACGTTTTGTGGGGTGGGGCCCCCATGTCAGTGGCCCCGGGGGGCCAAACGGGCGCGCGGGTAACGGGAAACGGGCACGGGCGAGGGCACCCGTCGAGGCTGACCTGGGTGCGGCGGACGGAGCCCAGGGGCGCCGGACCCGGGCGCCGACTGACCGGGGCCGCAGTTCGCGGCGGCGGCGAGCGCAGGGGACGGCGGCGCGTGGGTGTGTGCCCGAGGCCACCAGGGGAGGCGGGCTCCGATGAGCCGTGGAGCAGAGGCGGATGGGGCCGGCGCGGGCGCGCGAAAGCAGGCGCGGCGCGGCGGTTCGAGGCTGCAGCAGCAGGGGAGGAGGCTAAGGGCGCGAGGGGCCGGTGGCCAGGGGGGCGGAGCGGCGCCTCTTGCAGCACGCAGCTGCGGGACGAGGGGAGGCATGGCGAGCTGGCGCGCGCGTGCGCTGGACGAGGCCACGACCATTAGCGCGGGGGTGGACGGAGCCGGCGACAGAGATCGAGGGGAGAGGAGGAAGGGAGGGGTGGTGGCTCACTGGGCCCTGCAGGTGTGCGAGGGTGAGCTCGGGGAGGGCTCGACGGCAGCATGCTCCGGCGATGGGGACGGCGCGGTGGCTCCGGCGACGGCGTCGGGATGGTGGTGATGGCCGTCGAGGGCGACAGGGTCGAGGGGGGTGACGGGGACGTCGTTCCGGCGAGGAGAGGGACGAGGAGGCGAGGAGGAGGACGGTGAGGCGGCGACGAGGTCCGGCAACGGCGTGGCTGCTCCGGGGCGACGGGATCGGGGCATCGGCGTCGGCAGTTTGTTCCCCCTCCCGATCCAATCGGGAGAGATGGGGGAGGAAGATATTTCGGGGAGGAGTGGGGTAACGAGAGGGGGGAAGTGGGGGCGACGGGCTCTAGGGTTCGGTTCGGCAGGATGGCCAGCTGGGCCGGTTGGCCCCGGGGGGTGGGGAGGGGGGGAATTGGGTCGGCCTAGCTGGGCCATGGCCCAGTTGGGCCGAGCGGGAGTTCTTTCTATCCTTTTGTTTTTTTTATTTGTTTTTTTTGTTATTGTTTTGTTTATATTTTGAGCATCTAACTATTTTATCAAAATGTGGTTTCACCACCATAATTACTTAGGATTTATTTGTCAACTTTAAAACATTTAATTTTTGACATTTGAAAACTTTTATTGTTTACTTGATTTTGAATTTGAATGGGATTTGATGCATCGCGAGGTTAACAACATTATTCGTGGTGACGTGGCATCATTAGCGTGGAATTATTGTAGCCTAATTATCCGGGCGTCACACATGGCGTTAGCTGTTGGATGAGTCCTTGGCAGCATTGATCAGCTCATCAGCAAGGCACTCAGCAATGGTCTTGACGTTCCTGAAAGCGGCTCGCCGTGGCATTAGTTGTTGGGTGAGACCTTGGCAGCATTGATCAGCTCATTAGCGAGGCACTCAGCAATGGTCTTGACGTTCCTGAAAGTGATTTGGCTTGGCAACACGCTCAATCTCGTCCTTCTTCTTGATGGTGCATCTCTGAGGAGGGGGTCGAGGCTGACCCGCACCTCGCTGTCCTTGTGGATCGGAATGGAGCGTATGGCTAAGACCCGAGTGGGAGGATTGCTCACCACTCGGTAGGATTTTTCATACTTAGGTGAGTACGAGACTGCAGCTAAGCCCCCGAGTGTGAGGATTGCTCACAACTCGGTTGGATTTTTTAAACTTAGGCGAGTACTGGACTGCAGCTAAGCCCCCGAGTGTGAGGATTGCTCACCACTCGGTAGGATTTTTCAAACTTAGGCGAATACTGGGCTGCAGCTAAGCCCCCGAGTGGGAGGATTGCTCACCACTCGGTAGGATTTTTCATACTTAGGCGAGTACGGGACTGTAGCTAAGCCCCCGAGTGTGAGGATTGCTCACCACTCGGTAGGATTTTTCAAACTTAGGCGAGTACTAGACTGCAGCTAAGCCTCCAAATGTGAGGATTGCTCACCACTCGGTAGGATTTTTCAAACTTAGGCGAGTACTGGACTGCAGCTAAGCCCCCGAGTGGGAGGATTGCTCACCACTCGGTAGGATTTTTCAAACTTAGGCGAGTACTGGACTGCAGCTAAGCCCCCGAGTGAGAGGCTTGCTCATCACTCGGTAGGATTTTTCGAACTTAGGCGAGTACTGGACTGCAGCTAAGCCCCGGAGTGGTAGGACTGCTCACCACTCGGTAGGATTTTTCAAACTTAGGCGAGTACTGGACTGCAGCTAAGCCCCCGAGTGGGAGGATTGCTCACCACTCGGTAGGATTTTTCAAACTTAGGCGAGTACTGGACTGCAGCTAAGCCCCCGAGTGGGAGGCTTGCTCACCACTCGGTTGGATTTTTCTTTTCAACTTAGGCAAAACGGATTCGTAGCTAAGCCCCTGAGTGAGACACTTGCTCACCACTCGATAGGATTTTTCTTTTCAACTTAGGCGAAACGGATTCACGACTAAGGCACCCAGTCGGGGATTTAGAATATGTAAAAAATGAACAACAATCATTCGAAAGACTGTAAAATCATGTCTTTGATAATCAAACTAGAAGGTATTTCTTATTACATCTCAACAGTCTGAATGCTTAAGAATAAAAGGGGCGGAGCAGCTCCGCATTCCAAGCGCGTGGCTCGTGTTTATTGTGTTCGACGTTGAAAAGACGATATGCTCCGTTGTGGAGCACTTTGGTGACGACGAAGGTGCCTTCCCAAGCAGGAGCGAGCTTATGTGGTTTCTGCTGGTCCACTCGAAGAACCAAGTCTCCCTCCTGAAATGCCCGACCCCTTACATTTCTAGCGTGGAATCGACGCAGGTCTTGCTGATAAATGGTCGACCGAATCAAGGCCATCTTTCTTTCCTCTTCCAGGAGATCGACTGCATGTTTCCGAGCCTGTTCCGCTTCTTCTTTTGAGAAAAGTTCAACTCGGGGTGCATTGTGAAGCAAATCACTCGAGAGTACAGCTTCAACTCCATAGACTAAGAAGAATGGAGTTCGTCCAGTCGCCAATTAGGAGTTGTCCTCAATCCCCAAAGTACTGATGGAAGTTTATCGACCCAGGCACCTGCTGCATGCTTGAGGTCACGCATCAATCGGGGTTTCAGTCCTTTGAGAATCAATCCATTTGCTCTTTCAGCCTGCCCATTTGACTAAGGATGGGCGACTGAAGCATAGTCGACCCTCGTGCCTTGGGAAGCACAAAAGGCTCTGAACTCGTCAGAATCGAAGTTCAAACCATTATCAGTGATGATGCTGTGCGGAACACCATATCTGAATGTTAATTCTCAGATGAAACTTACAGTTGTACTTGCTTCAAGGTTTTAAATGGGCTTGGCTTCAATCCATTTGGTAAACTTGTTGACTGCTACCAGCACATGGGTAAATCCACTCCTGCCAGTCCTCAGAGGTCCAAGCATATCCAATCCCCAGACAGCGAAAGGCCAGACGAGTGGGATAGTCTTCAGAGCTGACGCAGGTTTATGGGACATGTTGGAGTAAAACTGACAACCTTCACATTTGTCTACTATTTCTTTCGTCATCTCGTTGGTGTGTGGCCAGTAAAATCTGGCTTGGTATGCTTTGGCCATGATGGTCCGAGAGGATGCATGGTGAACACAGGTCCCTGAGTGAATATCATTGAGGATCATTTGGCCTTCTTCTGGCGTGATGCATTTCTGGCAGACTCCAGTTACACTTTCTCTGAACAACTGACCCTTTATCACAGTAAAGGCTTTAGATCGTCGGACGATCTGTCAAGCCTCTTCTTCATCCTCTGGAAGTTCTTTCCTAAGAATGTATGCAATGTATGGCACTGTCCAGTTAGGAATGACGACCAAAACCTCCATGACTAAGTCGACCACTGCTGGGACTTCGACTTTAGTCGGATCTGTGGCACTCTTAGGCTGTGGGGGCTCTTCAATGAAAGGATCTTCCTGAACTGAAGGTGAGTGAATATTCTCCAAAAACACATTGCTGGGAATGGTCTCTCTCTTGGATCCTATCTTTGCCAATTCATCTGCAGCTTGATTTTTCAGTCGGGGTATATGGTGAAGCTCCAATCCTTCAAACTTCTTTTCCAACTTTCTTACTGCATGGCAAAAACCAGTCATAGCCGGGCTCCTAACATCCCACTATTCAATCACTAGATTAACCACAAAATCCGAGTCACCGTAGACCATAAGGCGACGGACGCCGAGTGAAATGGCCATACGCAACCCGTATAAAAGTGCTTCATATTCAGCTTCATTGTTGGAGGAATCAAAATGAATCTGTAGAACATATCTAAGCTTGTCTCCACGGGGGGATACCAATACTACCCCAGTACCAGAACCATTCAGCATCTTGGAGCCATCGAAGAACATGGTCCAATGCTCCGAGTGAACTTGAGTCGATAGTTGCTGCTCAACCCACTCGGCAAGGAAATCTGCAATTGCTTGGGACTTGATAGCTTTCTTTGCCTCAAACTTGATATCCAATGGAAGGAGTTCAATCGCCCATTTTGCCACTCGACCAGGTGCATCTCTGTTGTTCAGAATTTCAGATAATGGTGCATCTCTGACGACTGTAATGGAGTGATCAGAGAAATAGTGTGCAACCTTCTTCATGGTCACATAGATTCCATAAACAAGCTTCTGATAATGTGGATATCTCTGGTTGGATGGAGTCAAAACTTCAAAGAGATAATACACTGGGCGCTGAACTTTATAAGCTTTTCCTTCTTCTTCCCGCTCGACCGTGAATACTGTACTGACAACTTGTCCAGTGGCTGCAATGTAAAGTAGTAAAGGCTCTTTGCTGATTGGCGCAGCAAGCATTGGCTGGGTGGAAAGCAGGGTTTTGAGCTCTGCAAACGCTGCGTCAGCTTCATCAGTCAACCCGAACTTATCAAATTTCTTCATCAATCGCTAAAGAGGTAAAGCCTTTTCACTGAGACGAGAAATGAATCGACTCAAGGCGGCCAAACATCCAGTAAGCTTCTGAATGTCATGCACACACACAGGGCATTTCTGAAGGAAATATGCCCTAGAGGCAATAATAAAGTTATTATTTATTTCCTTATTTCATGATAAATGTTTATTATTCATGCAAGAATTGTATTAACCGGAAACATAATACATGTGTGAATACATAGACAAACAGAGCGTCACTAGTATGCCTCTACTTGACTAGCTCATTGATCAAAGATGGTTGAGTTTCCTAACCATGGATATGAGTTATCATTTGATCAGTGGGATCACATCATTAGAAGAATGATGTGGTTGACTTGACCCATTTCGTTAGCTTAGCACTTGATCATTTCGTATGTTGCTATTGCTTTCTTAATGACTTATACATGTTCCTATGATTATGAGATTATTCAACTCCCATTTACCGGATGAACACTTTGTGTGCTACCAAACGTCACAACGTAACTGGGTGATTATAAAGGAGCTCTACAGGTGTCTCCGAAGGTACATGTTGAGTTGGCGTATTTCGAGATTACGATTTGTCACTCCGATTGTCGGAGAGGTATCTCTGGGCCCTCTCGGTAATGCACATCACTATAAGCCTTGCAAGCAATGTAGCTAATGAGTTAGTTGCGGGATGATGCATTACATAACGAGTAAAGAGACTTGCCGATAACGAGATTGAACTAGGTATTAAGATACCGACGATTGAATCTTGGGCAAGTAACATACCGATGACAAAGGGAACAACGTATGTTGTTATGCGGTTCGATCGATAAAGATCTTCGTAGAATATGTAGGAGCCAATACGGGCATCCAGGTTCCGCTATTGGTTATTGACCAAAGAGGTGTCTCGGTCATGTCTACATAGTTCTCGAACCCGTAGGGTCCGCACGCTTAACGGTCGTTGACGATATAGTATTATATGAGTTATGTATGTTGGTGACCGAATGTTGTTCGGAGTCCCGGATGAGATCACGAACATGATGAGGAGCTCCGAAATGGTTAGGAGGTAAAGATTCATATATTGGATGATATGGTTAGGCCAAGGGGTCAGGCCCACATGGCTATAAGTTGGTGCAAAGGAGTTTTGCGGAGGCCAGGGGGCCAAACGCCGGAGACCATGGCGTCTGGCTCTGGACAAGACGCCGAGGCCGATGGCATCTGGGCCAGACGCCAAGGATTTTGGCGTTTGGTCCTGGAGTCCGAGTGGGACTCTTGCCTTTCAGGCAAAACTGACTTTGAGGAGGCTTTTGCTCCAAGTTTCGACCCCAGGGCTCAACATATAAATAGAGGGGCGGGGCTAGCACCAAAGACGCATCAAGAAACACCAAGCCGTGTGCCGGCAACCCCGTCCCCTCTAGTTTATCCTCCTTCATAGTTTCTGTAGTGCTTAGGCGAAGCCCTGCAGAGATTGTTCTTCACCAACACCGTCACCACGCCGTCGTGCTGCCGGAACTCATCTACTACTTCGCCCGTCTTGCTGGATCGAGAAGGTGAGGACGTCATCGAGCTGAACGTGTGCAGAATTCGGAGGTGCCGTGCATTCGGTACTTGGATCAGTCGGATCGTGAAGACGTAAGACTACATCAACCGCGTTGATAAACGCTTCCGCTTTGCGATCTTCAAGGGTATGAAGATACACTCCCCCTCTTGTTGCTATGCATCACCATGATCTTGCATGTGCGTAGGAAATTTTTGAAATTACTACATTCCCCAACAGTGGCATCCGACCCTAGGTTTTATGCGTTGATGTTATATGCACGAGTAGAGCACAAGTGAGTTGTGGGCGATACAAGTCATACTGCTTACCAGCATGTCATACTTTGGTTCGGCGGTATTGTTGGATGAAGCGGCCCGGACCGACATTACGCGTACGCTTACGCGAGACTGGTTCTACCGACGTGCTTTGCACATAGGTGGCTGGCGGGTGTCAGTTTCTCCAACTTTAGTTGAACCGAGTGTGGCTACACCCGGTCCTTGAGAAGGTTAAAACAGCACTAACTTGACGAACTATCGTTGTGGTTTTGAAGCGTAGGTAAGAACGGTTCTTGCTAAGCCCGTAGCAACCACATAAAACTTGCAACAACAAAGTAGAGGACGTCTAACTTGTTTTTGTAGGGCATGTTGTGATGTGATATGGTCAAGACGTGGTGCTATATTTTTTTGTATGAGATGATCATGTTTTGTAACCGAGTTATCGACAACTGGCAGGAGCCATATGGTTGTCGCTTTATTGTATGCAATGCAATCGCCCTGTAACTGCTTTACTTTATCACTAAGCAGTAGCGATAGTAGTAGAAAAAATAACTGGCGAAACGACAATGATGCTACGATGGAGATCAAGGTGTCGTGCTGGTGACGATGGTGATCATGACGGTGCTTCGGAGATGGAGATCACAAGCACAAAATGATGATGGCCATATCATATCACTTATATTGATTGCATGTGATGTTTATCTTTTATGCATCTTATCTTTCTTTGATTGACGGTAGCATTATAAGATGACCTCTCACTAAATTTCAAGATAAAAGTGTTCTCCCTGAGTATGCACCGTTGCCAAAGTTCGTCGTGCCCAGACACCACGTGATGATCGGGTGTGATAAGCTCTATGTCCATCTACAATGGGTGCAAGCCAGTTTTGCACACGCAGAATACTCAGGTTAAACTTGACGAGCCTAGCATATGCAGATATGGCCTCGGAACACTGAGACCGAAAGGTCGAGCGTGAATCATATAGTAGATATGATCAACATAGTGATGTTCACCATTGAAAACTACTCCACTTCACGTGATGATCGGTTATGGTTTATTTGATTTGGGTCACGTGATCACTTAGATGATTAGAGAGATGTCTATCTAAGTGGGAGTTCTTAAGTAATATGATTAATTGAACTTAAATTTATCATGAACTTAGTCCTGGTAGTTTTTTGCAAATTATGTTGTAGATCAATAGCTCGCGTTGTTGCTTTCATATGTTTATTTGATATGTTCCTAGAGAAAACTGTGTTGAAAGATGTTAGCAATGATGCGGATTGGATCCGTGATCTGAGGATTGTCCTCATTGCTGCACAGAATAATTATGTCCTTGATGCACCGCTAGGTGACGGACCTATTGCAGGAGCAGATGCAGATGTTATGAACGTTTGGCTAGCTCAATATGATGACTACTTGATAGTTTACTGCACCATGCTTAACGGCTTAGAATCGGGACTTCAAAGACATTTTAAATGTCATGGGCCATATGAGATGTTCCAGGAGTTGAAGTTAATATTTCAAGCAAATACCCGAGTTGAGAGATATGAAGTCTCCAACAAGTTCTATAGCTAAAAGATGGAGGAGAATTGCTCAACTAGTGAGCATGTGCTCAGATTGTCTGGGTACTACAATCGCTTGAATCAAGTGGGAGTTAATCTTCCAAATAAGATAGTGATTGACAGAGTTCTCTAGTCACCATCACCAAGTTAGTAGAACTTCGTGATGAACTATAGTATGCAAAGGATGACGAAAACGATTCCCGAGCTCTTCGTGATGTTGAAATCGACGAAGGTAGAAATCAAGAAAGAGCATCAAGTGTTGATGATTGACAAGACTACTAGTTTCAAGAAAAGGGCAAAGGGAAAGAAAGGGAAACTCCAAGTAGAATGGCAAGCAAGTTGTCACTCCCGTGAAGAAGCCCAAAGCTGAACCAAAGCCTGAAACTGAGTGCTTCCACTGCAAAGGAAATGGTCACTGGAAGCGGAAATGCCCTGAATATTTGGTGGATAAGAAGGATGGCAAAGTGAACAAGGGTATATTTGATATACAAGTTATTCATGTGTACCTTACTAGTGTTTATAGAAGCCCCTGGGTATTTGATACTCGTTCGGTTGCTGAAAATTAGTAACTCGAAACAGGAGTTACAGAATAAACATAGACTAGTTGAGGGTAAAGTGACGATGTGTGTTGGAAGTAGTTCCAAGAATGATATGATCATCATCGCACACTCCCTGTACTTTCGAGATTATTGTAGAACCTAAATAAATGTTATTTGGTGTTTGCGTTGAGCATAAATATGATTTGATCATGTTTATTGCGATACGGTTATTCATCTAAAACGGAGAATAAATTGTTATTCTGTTTAGATGAATAAAACCTTCTATGGTCATACACCCAATGTTGATGGTTTATTGAATCTTGATCGTAGTAATACACATATTCATAATATTGATGCCAAAAGATGCAAAGTTAATAATGATAGTGCAACATATTTGTGGCACTGCCGTTTGGGTCATATCGGTGTAAACCGCATGAAGAAACTTCATACAGATGGACTTTTGGAATCACTTGATTATGAATCATTTGATGCTTGTGAACCGTGCTTTTTGGTCAAGATGACTAAAACTCCATTCTTCGGAACAATGGAATGAGCTACTGACTTGTTGGAAATAATACATACCGATGTATGCGGTCCAATGAGTGTTTATGCTCGTGGCGGGTATCATTATTTTCTGACCTTCACGGATGATTTGAGCAGATATGAGTATATCTACTTAATGAAGCACAAGTCTGAAACATTTGAAAAGTTCAAAGAATTTCAGAGTGAAGTGGAGAACCATCGTAACAAGAAAATAAAGTTTCTACAATCTGATTGTAGAGGAGAATATTTGAGTTACGAGTTTGGCCTTCATTTAAAAACAATGTGGAATAGTTTTACAGCTCACGCCACATGGAACACCAGAGTATAATGGTGTGTCCGAACGTCATAAATGCACTTTATTGGATCTGGTGCGATCTATGATGTATCTTACCGATTTACCACTATCATTTTGGGGTTATGCATTTAAGACAGCTGCATTCACTTTAAATAGGGCACCATCAAAATCCGTTGAGACGACGCCTTATGAACTGTGGTTTGGCCAGAAACCAAAGTTGTCGTTTCTTAAAGTTTGGGGTTGCGATGCTTATGTGAAAAAGTTTCAACATGATAAGCTCAAACCCAAATCGAAGAAATGCATCTTCATAGAATACCAAAAGAGACTATTGGGTACACCTTCTATCACAGATCCGAAGGCAAGATCTTTGTTGCTTAATATGGATCCTTTCTAGAGAAGGAGTTTCTCTCGAAAGAAGTGAGTGGGAGGAAAGTAGAACTTGATGAGGTAACTGTACCTACTCTCTTATTGGAAAGTAGTTCATCACAGAAATCTGTTCCTGTGATTTCTACACCAATTAGTGAGGAAGCTAATGATGATGATCATGTAACTTCAGATCAAGTTACTAACGAACCTCGTAGGTCAACCAGAGTAAGATCCGCACCAGAGTGGTACGGTATTCCTGTTCTGGAGGTCATGTTACTTGACCATGACGAACCTACGAACTATGAGGAAGCGATGATGAGCCCAGATTCCGTGAAATGGCTTGAGGCCATGAAATCTGAGATGGGATCCATGTATGAGAACAAAATGTGGACTTTGGTTGACTTGCCCAATGATCGGCAAGCCATAGAAAATAAATGGATCTTCAAGAGGAAGACGGACACTGATAGTAGTGTTACTATCTACAAAGCTCGAATTGTCGAAAAAGGTTTTTTACAAGTTCAAGGTGTTGAATACAATGAGATTTTCTCACTCGTATCGATGCTTAAAAGTCTGTCTGAATCACGTTAGCGATTGCCGCATTTTATGAAATTTGGCAAATAGATGTCAAAACTACATTTCTTAATGGATTTCTTAAAGAAGAGTTGTATATGATGCAACCAGAAGGTTTTGTCGATCCTAAAGGTGCTAACAAAATGTGCAAGCTCCAGCGATCCATCTATGGACTGGTGCAAGCATCTTGGAGTTGGAATATACGCTTTGATGAGTTGATCAAAGCATATGATTTTATACAGACTTTTTGAGAAGACTGTATTTACAAAAAAGTGAGTGGGAGCACTACAGCCTTTCTGATAAGTATATGTGAGTGACATATTGTTGATCAGAAATGATGTGGAATTTTTCTGGAAAGCATAAAGGAGTGTTTGAAAGGAGTTCTTTAAAAAGAAAGACCTCAGTAAAGCTACTTACATATTGAGCATCAAGATCTATTGAGATAGATTAAGATGCTTGATAAGATTTTCAATGAGTACATACCTTGACAAGATTTTGAAGTAGTTCAAAATGGAACAGTCAAAGAAAGAGTTTTTGCCTGTGTTGCAAAGGTGTGAAGTTGAGTATGACTCAAAACCTGACCACGGCAGAAGATAGAGAGAGAATGGAAGTCATTCCCTATGCCTCAGCCATAGGTTCTATAAAGTATGCCATGCTGTGTACCAGATCTATTGTATACCCTACACTGATTTTTCCAAGGGAGTACAATAGTGATCTAGGAGTAGATCACTAAACAGCGGTCAAAATTATCCTCAGTGGAATAAGGATATGTTTCTCGATTATGGAGGTGACAAAAGGTTCGTCGTAAAGGGTTACGTCGATACAAGTTTTGGCCAAGGGAGTATTATATGAGTTATGTATGTTGGTGACCGAATGTTGTTCGGAGTCCCGGATGAGATCACGGGCATGACGAGGAGCTCCGGAAAGGTCCGGAGATAAAGATTCATATATTGGATGATATGGTTAGGCCAAGGGGTCAGGCCCACAGGGCTATAAGTCGGTGCAGAAGGAGTTTTGCGGAGGCCAGGGGGCCAAACGCCGGAGACCCTGGCGTCTGGCCCTGGACAAGACGCCGAGGCCGATGGCTTCTAGGCCAGACGCCAAGGATTGTGGCATTTGGTCCTGGAGTCCGAGTGGGACTCTTGCCTTTCGGGCAAAACCGACTTTGAGGAGGCTTTTGCTCCAAGTTTCGACCTAAGGGCTCAACATATAAATAGAGGGGCGGGGCTAGCACCAAAGACACATCAAGAACACCAAGCCGTGTGACGGCAACCCCGTCCCCTCTAGTTTATCCTCCTTCATAGTTTCCGTAATGCTTAGGCAAAGCCCTGCGGAGATTGTTCTTCACCAACATTGTCACCACGCCGTCGTGCTGCCGGAACTCATCTACTACTTTGCCCGTCTTGCTGGATCGAGAAGTTGAGGACGTCATCGAGCTGAACGTGTGCAAAACTCGGAGGTGCCGTGCGTTCGGTACATGGATCGGTCGGATCGTGAAGACGTACGACTACATCAACCGCGTTGATAAATGCTTCCGCTTAGCGATCTTTAAGGGTATGAAGATACACTCCCCCTCTTGTTGCTATGCATCACCATGATCTTGCGTGTGCGTAGGAAATTTTTGAAATTACTACGTTCCCCAACAGTTTCATTCGGAGGATGGCACCAACTTTTTCTGCGTTCGCATCAATCCCTCGTTCGGAAACGAGGAAACCGAGTAACTTTCCACCTGGGACTCCGAATGTGCCCTTCGACGGATTAAGCTTGATATCCTACCTTCTTAGGTTGGCAAAGGTTTCTGCAAGGTCGGTCAGCAGGTCGGAACCTTTATGCGACTTGACCACAATGTCATCCATATATGCTTCCACATTCCGACTGATTTGAGTGAGCAGGCACTTCTGAATCATCCTCATGAATGTGGCGCCGGCATTTTTGAGACCAAATCGCATGGTGACATAGCAAAAGAGCCCGAATGGGGTGATGAAAGCTGTTTTTATTTCATCGGGACCATACAGTCGAATCTGATGATACCCGAAATATGCATCTGGAAAAGACAAGCTCTCACACCCCGCAGTCGAGTCAACAATCTGATCGATGCGGGGGAGAGGGAAATGATCTTTCGGGCAGGCCCGATTGATATACTTGAAATCAATGCACATACGAAGTGAATCGTCCTTCTTAGGGACCATGACCACATTGGCAAGCCACTCGGAGTGGTAGATCTCTCGGATGAACTCTGCTGCTAGGAGCCGAGCCACTTTCTCGCCAATTGCTTTTCTCTTCTGCACGGTGGACCATCGAAGATGCTCTTTGACGGGTTTTTCCTACGGATCGACACGCAAACAATGCTCAGCCAGTCCCCTGGGTACACCCGGCATGTCAGAAGGTTTCCATGCAAAGATTTCCCAGTTCTCACGGAGGAACTGGATGAGCGCTTCTTCCTATTTGCTGTCGAGCGTTGTTGAGATATGAGTCGGTGCAGCATTGGGATTGGTCGGGTGAATATGAATCGGCTTCGTTTCTCCAGACGACTGAAATGCAGAGTCTGTGGCAGGCTTCTTGGCCCGTAACAAATCACTCGGATCTGCATTTTTCTGATACTCCTGCAATTCAACTGCTGCCATTTGTGCATCGGCGATTTTGGAACCCTTTTGGAAGCATTCCTCTGCTTTCTGCCGATTGCCAGTGACTGTGATCACACCTCTGGGGCCAGGCATCTTCAGCTTGAGGTACACGTAACATGGTCAAGCCATAAAACGTGCATAGGCAGGCCTACCCAGAATAGCATGATAAGCACTCTTGAAATCCACAACTTCAAATGTCAACTTTTCCTTACGGTAATTCTTGGAATCACCAAAAACCACATCAAGGGCGATTTGGCCGAGTGATTCGGCTTTCTTTCCAGGGATAACGCCATGAAAACTCATATTGCTCTCACTAAGTTTGGACATCGGAATGCCCATCCCCTTCAAGGTTTCAGCATAAAGGATACTCAGGCCGCTACCACCATCCATTAGCACTTTGGTCAGTCGAATGCCTTCGACCACTGGGTCGACCACCAACGCTTGCCTCCCAGGGGTGGCTATACGCGCCGGGTGATCAGACTGGTCAAATGTGATGGCTGTTTGTGACCATTTCAGGTATGTGGTCGTCGTCGCCGGAGCAACCATATTTACTTCTCTGTTGATAACTTTCAATCGACTTTTGCTCTCAACATCAGCAAAAATCACCAGGCTGGAATTGACTTTAGGATATTCATCGTCTTCCTCTTCGTCCTCGTCCTTGTCCGACTCTTTCTCCTTCTCACTGGGCTGTTTCTCTCAGAATTGCTGGATCAGGAGCCGGCATTGTCGAGTGGTGTGTTTAGGATAAATCAGATTACCCTCTTCATCCTTCTTCGATGAATGTGACATGGTAAATCCAACACATCATTTCCAGCTTGATCTTTTACCTTCTTAGGGGTCCAGGGCCCCTTAGGTTTTCCTTTAAACTTTCCTTGAACCACTGCCGCAATTTCACCGGGTGCTGCAGGCTCGGCCTTAAGTTTCTATTTCCGATTGGAATTATCCCCGCCGGCGTCTTGGCCGACTGGTTTACCCTTTCTGCTGCGGAGTCGATCCTCTTCTTCCCCGTTAGTGTACCGGGTGGCTATTTCCATCATCCGAGTCAAAGTCATATCTCCAGTCCGACCGAACTTCAGGACCAGCTCTCGATATTTAATGCCTTCCTTGAAGGCACACACTGCTTGATGCTCAGATACATTTTCTACTGTGTGATGCAAAGTGGTCCACCTCTGAATGAAACCCCTTAGAGTCTCACTCGGTTTCTGCACACAATGTTGCAATTCTATCAACCCTGCTGGCCGCTTGCAAGTACCTTCAAAAGTTCTGACAAATACTCGGGCGAGTTCTTCCCAACTGAATATACTGCCCGGGGCTAACTGAGTCAACCACGCTCTGGCTGACCCTGCCAACATCAGAGGAAGATGCTTCATGGCCACTTCATCATTTCCACCACCAATCTGCACAGCCACTCGGTAATCCTCAAGCCAAGTTTCCGGCTTGGACTCTCCGGTGAACTTGCTGACTCCGGTCGCCAACCTGAAGTTGGGAGTAGTCACTGCAGCCCTGATGGATCTGCTGAAACATTCTGGACCTGAAACATGAACTCTACTGCCAGTCGGACGATCTCTGTCGTGGTCTTCTCTGTGTGCTCTGTTCCGGTCGACTAGACCTTGAACGAGAATAGATCTCGCATCAAAGCCTGGCTCTCTTGGGTCGGCCGGGAATCTGCGCTCGCCACTGTGAAGGCGTCTGTCATCGTATTGCCGAGGCACATATGACCCACTCCTCGGAGGAGGTGTCGGCAGTCGACGATGTTCGTCATGGCCGAGTCGGTGATCATATTGCCCCTGGTTCCTGTACTGATCCTGCTGTTGCCCACGACCTTCACGCCGCAGGGGCGATCTTGGGCTATGGGCAGACTGAACTTTATCCGCCACCATGGATCTACTATGAATCCTATTTTGCGGCTGAGACACCGTTGTGTTATGTTCTCCTGCTGCCCGAAGTAAGGCCCGGATCTGCATCAAACCTCTTCCAGCCTCCGACTGGGAAGGCTGAATTGACTCTGCTATTCGGGCTGCAGCGGTGAGATTTTGAATCGGAGTGTGGTATACCTTAGGTGGTGGCGGAAAAAGCTGTCGTCGACTGGTCTCAGGGATCCGCTCCCGAGCACGCTCGTCGAGTGTGCGCTGGATGTTCTCTAGTCGAGTGTGCTCAGCCAAATTAGCCAAGCGCACCTCTTCCAAGGACCGAGCCTCGGGGGTTTCTCCAATGATGGGCGTGTGGAGTGTGTCCATGTTGCGGCGACGAAGTTCTTCCCTCTGCTGCGAAGAGAGGGGTTTGGGATGGTACTCCTCGTGGACACGTGCCGGATCGCCGCCACCATCCCCGCCGTCTTCGCGGTGGAAACCAGGCGGGCTACATGGTCCATCGACCATCAAGACTTCAGCCGTAGGGTCGCTGCTATAGCACTTGGATGCGGTCTCGACGGAGCCACTCGAACAGGTCGTAGAGAGTTTCGTCGGGCTCGATTGCCGTGACTTGCTGGGTGGCCGAATGACGATCCACCGCGTGTTTCACCCACCGCTGAAGCCGCGACCGACCAGATCGCTTGCGGCGGCGAACAGTGGGGAGAGAAGACACCATGGGAGCCGACCGATACTGGGTCGACGGCTGCCGGAGAAGGACGCCGCGTACGCACATGCGGAAGTGCGTCACCCCTCGGACGGGGAGCGCCTCGACGTCAAGGGGAGCTTCCTAAAGCCAGGCGGAGTCGTCGACGATGAAAATGAGCGCGCCGAGATGGATCTCGCGGCCCTTAGCCAATCCACCGCCGGAAACCATGATGATGGGGATCGGCAAAATTGCAACTTCACCAACAAGTCGTTAAGACACCAGCCCCAAGGTGGGCGCCAACTGTCGTGGTCCTAAGACTGACGGTAGAAAGGGGGGTAGGTATGGAGAGGCAAGATCTCAGCTATGGTGAAGGTGTACACACAAGATTTACGAGTTCAGGCTCTTCGCGGAGGAAGTAATAGCCCTATGTCTCGGTGCCCGAAGGCGGTCGACTGGATTATATGTGTGTGGTGTTACAGGGGGTGCAACCCCTGTGCCAGAGGAGGGGGTGGCTTATATAGAGTGCGCCAGGACCCCAGCCATCCTCCATTACAAGGGGTTCAATGTACATAAAGACATGGTGTTACTGGTAACGCCAACTATAAGTGCTATTAATGACCTATAAGACTCCAGAGCGAATGTCTGACCGTTGCAGTGCTGAGTGACTCCTGGTCTTCAGTAGGTCGAGTGGTTCCTTGTATGGTTGAGTGACGTCAGGTAAGAAGGGCACCCGAGTGATATGATTGGTCGAGTGGATTGCACTCGACACCTTTGACTGGGGGTTCTTTGTCGTCTCTTGGACTTCTTTGCTGCTAGGGTAGTGACCTTGGGTAGGGCGTATAGGTCAGGCCTATGACCCTATCTGGATTTGTATCCTCATCACTGGACATGTAAAGTTGGTCCAGGCCACTTCATCCCACAATACCGCTGAATCAAGAAAAGACCAAGGACGAAGCAATCTGAATATCAAAACCCACAAACTCATTTGTGTTCTACTCGTGATGTCATCTACGCATAGACCTAGCTCTGATACCACTGTTGGGGAACGTTGCATGGGAAACAAAAAATTCCTACTCTCACCAAGATCAATCTAGGAGATGATCGTCTATGAGAGGAGAGATTGCATCTGCATACCCTTGTAGATATCTAAGCGGAAGCGTTAAGAAACGCGGTTGATGTAGTCGAACGTCTTCGCGATCCAATCACGATCCGTTGAAAGCACAAGTGCTCCCTAGGTAGTTTTGGTAATTAACGTCAACATATCTCTTGTTGGACTAACACTTTTATCTAGCATGTTTCAGATAAGTTCAACAATGGAGTGGCATGGACTAAAGGATGTGGGAACTCCTTCAAGATGCTAAGGACAAAGGATTGGCTCAAGCTTCAGGATCAAGACTCTTCATTTTACATTTTAGTGGTCCAAGATCACATTGAGTCTATAGGAAAAGTCAATACTATCAAGGAGGGATGAGGTGTTGCTTAATGAGCCTCTTGCTTCGTGTGCTTTGTGATATGCTCCAAAACCCTCAGCTACTTTCACACTTCCACAAATGACCTAAACCTAAAGCCAAAATCTGTCACACCGATCCTTCCTATCCGGCGCCACCGGTTCCAAAAGTCATAGCCACTGCCACAAACCCTAAGCAAATCGGTCTTACCGATAGGGATCTCGGTCTCACCGAGATGGGATTGTAATCTCTCTGTGTATTTCCGTTATCAAAGTCGGTCTCACTGAGTTTGAGCAATCGGTACTACCGAGATTACAATGCAAACTCTCTGGAAAACTTATTAGCAAAATCGGTCCCACCGAGTTTGAATAATCGGTCCCACCGAGTTTGCCTGGCCAACTCTCTGGAAAGCTTATTACCAAAATCGGTCTCACCGAGTTTGTGTAATCGGTCTTACCGAGATTACGTTATGCCCTAACCCTAACCGAATCGGTCTCACCGAGATGCATGTCAGTCCCACTGAAAATAACTAACGGTCACTAGGTTTACTAAATCGGTCCGACCAAGTTTAACGATTTGGTCCCATCGAGTTTGGTAAATTGTGTGTAACGGTTAGATTTTGTGTGGAGGCTATATATACCCCTCCACCTCCTCTTCATTCGTGGAGAGAGCCATCAGAACAAACCTACACTTCCAACTTACCATTTCTGAGAGAGAACTACCTACTCATGTGTTGAGGCCAAGATATTCCATTCCTACCATATGAATCTTGATCTCTAGCCTTTCCCAAGTTGCTTTCCACTCAAACCTTCTTTCCACCAAATCCAAAACCTATGAGAGAGAGTTGAGTGTTGGCGAGACTATCATTTGAAGCACAAGAGCAAGGAGTTCATCATCAACTCACCATTTGTTACTTCTTGGAGAGTGGTGTCTCCTAGATTGGCTAGGTGTCACTTGGGAGCCTCCGACAAGATTGTGGAGTTGAACCAAGGAGTTTGTAAGGGCAAGGAGATCACCTACTTCATGAAGATCTACCGCTAGTGAGGCAAGTCCTTCGTGGGTGACGGCCATGGTGGGATAGACAAGGTTGCTTCTTCATGGACCCTTCGTGGGTGGAGCCCTCCATGGACTCGCGCACCGTTACCCTTCGTGGGTTGAAGTCTCAATCAACGTGGATGTACGATAGCACCACCTATCGGAACCACGCCAAAAACATCCGTGTCTCCAATTGCGTTTGAATCCTCCAAACCCTTCCCTTTACTTTCTAGCAAGTTGCATGCTTTACTTTCCGCTGCTCATATACTCTTTGCATGCTTGCTTGATATGTATTGTGAATGTTAAACTTGTGTTTAATCTCCACTTAAAGACAAAGAAACTTAAAAACTGGCACTTAGTGTCTAATCACCCCCCTCTAGACACCTCTTCTCAAGGTCCTACAAGTGGTATCAGAGCCTTGGTCTCCATTGCTTTGGTTTAATCGCCATTGGAGGAAGATGGATGAGTCTACTATTGGGAGTCTTAGACATAGAGTGCCTATTCTTGATGGAGATTATTTTCACGAGTGGAAAAATGAGATGCTTGTTATTTTCAATCAATATCATTTTAACAAGTACATTGCTAGCCCTTGTGCACCTTATGTTGATCCTATGCATCCTACCCATGATGAGTCAATTGACATGATTGGGAATCTTAGAACTGCCAAACTTATCATTAGAGGATTGCCTAGAAACTTGATTGGATGCTTGCCTACTTTTATGTGTGCCTACACCATATGGAAATTTCTTGAGGAACGATTTCCAGATTATTCCTTGAAGAATCTTGATGAAATTCTCCATAAGTCTATTGCCTTGAGTAAGATGAACACTAGTGATCCTATGTTTGGTGATCGTCTATTTGAGCTTACAAACCTTATGCGTGCCAAAGGAAATGTTGGTATTATTAGTGATATTATTTCCGAAGCTATAAAAATTCATAAGCAAGATCATTGTCAAACTCATTCTAATGAATCACCCTCTCTAGGACTTGATCCACCACATGACGATGTTGAACATGGATACTGTGATGAGGATGATGATAGTGACTTCGATCTTGATGATGCAATGAGACATTTTGGTCTTATGGCAAATCTTCGGGGATATATGTCAGGAGGAAAGGAATGGGTTCTTGATAGTGGATGTACCGATCACATGACCGGAGATAAAGACATGTTCCGTGAGCTTGCTGATAATGATAGTCCTCGAAAGTATGTCACTTTCGGTGACAACTCAAAAGGTAAGGTGGTTGGCCTCGGTAAGGTGGCCATATCACATGATAGCTCCATACAAAATGTCATGCTCGTTGAATCTCTTGGTTACAACTTACTTTCAGTATCTAGACTTGCTGATTTCGGTTTCAATGTTCTATTTACTGAAGTAGATTGCCAAGTGTTTCGTCGAGATAATCATAAAATGGTCTTCACCGGTGTGCGTAGAGGTGATCTATACATTGTTGATTTCACTAAAAAGGCTCAACCTAAAACTTGCTTCATTGCTAAACCCTCAAAAGGTTGGTTATGGCATAGACGATTAGGTCATGTTGGTATGCGAAACCTTGACAAGCTTATCAAAGGAAATCATATCCTTTGAGTTAACGATGTCATATTTGATAAGGATAGACTTTGCAGCGCTTGTCAGGCAGGTAAACAGGTTGGAGGAAGGCATCCCGTGAAGAACATCATGACTACAAGGAGGCCACTCGAGCTACTTCACATGGATCTCTTTGGTCCCAACTCTTACAAGAGTCTTGGTGGAAATTCTTTTGGTCTAGCTATAGTTGATGATTTTTCAAGATTTACGTGGGTGTTCTTTCTCGATGATAAATCGCAGGTCCAAAAGATCTTCAAAAACTTTGCCAGGAAGGCCCAAAATCAATTTGAAGTGAAGATCAAGAAGGTTCGCAGCGACAATGGAACGGAGTTCAAGAACGCAAATGTGGACACCTTTCTTGACGAAGAAGGGATTTCACACGAGTTCTCGGCTATGTACACACCTCAACAAAACGGAGTTGTTGAGAGGAAGAACCGGATGATCATCGAAATGGCGAGAACGATGCTTGACGAGTACAAGACGCCGAAGCACTTTTGGGCGGAAGCGGTTGAGACAGCTTGTCATGCAACAAATCGCTTGTATCTTCACAAGCTACTCGGCAAGACAGCATATGAGCTCCTCACCGGTAACAAACCCCAAGTTGGATACTTTCGAGTATTCGGCTCAAAGTGATACATTCTTGATAAGCATCGTCGCTCTAAATTTGCTCCTAAATCTCATGAAGGTTTCCTACTCGGTTATGGCTCAAACTCTCACACTTACCGTGTCTATAACAATTTCACCCGGAAGGTTGAAGAGACGGTAGATGTGAAGTTTGATGAATCTAACGGCTCGAAAGTAGAGCAATTGCCAATTGATGTAGGTGACAAAGATCCTTCAGAAGCAACTCAAGACTTGGCTATTGGCAAGGTTCATCCAACGGAGGTGAAGGAGAGTACCTCATCCGTCCAAGTGGAAGCTTCAACTTCACAACAAGGTGAACCAAGAGTTGATACGGAAGCATCCACAAGCAGGACACACCAAGATGAAGAAAACGAGGAAGTGCATCAAGATGAACGTCAACAACCTCCTTCTCCACCACGACAAGAGAACGACAATGCCAACAATGAAGAAGGCCAAGAAGAAGAAGAACAAGATGAAGAAGATGTTCAACGAAGACCTAAGCAAAAGCTTTCACGAGTTCGAGCAAGAATTGCTAAAGATCATCCCGTCAAGCAAATCTACAATTACATTCAAATCGGGAGAATCACTCACTCTAAAACTCGTTTAGCTAAATTTTGTGAAAACTGTTCTTTCATCTCTAGCATTGAACCTATGATGGTTGAAGAAGCATTGGGAGATCCGGATTGGATAAATGCTATGCATGAAGAGCTACATAACTTTGAGAGGAATCAAGTTTGGACATTGGTTGAGAAGCCCGACAACAACCACAACGTCATCGTTACCAAATGGGTGTTTCGCAACAAGCAAGATGAATATGGACAAGTAGTTTGCAACAAAGCACGTCTCGTCACCCAAGGCTACACACAAGTCGAAGGTATGGACTATGGTGAGACTTACGCCCCCGTTGCTAGACTTGAGTCCATTCGCATCTTACTTGCCTATGCTAATCATCATGATATTACCTTGTACCAAATGGACATTAAAAGTGCTTTTCTAATGGTGAAATAGAGGAGGAAGTTTATGTTAAGCAACCTCCCGGCTTTGTCAATCCTAAGAAACCCAATCATGTTTACAAACTTCACAAAGCTCTTTATGGTCTTAAACAAGCTCCTAGAGCTTGGTATAAATGCTTGACCAAGTTCCTTATTGAAAAAGGCTTTGAAATTGGGAAAATTGATTCTACTCTTTTTACTAAAAGGATTAATGGAGAACTATTTGTGTGCCAAATCTATGTTGATGATATTATATTTGGTTCGACTAACCCTCATTTTAGTGAAAAGTTTGGGAAGCTAATGTCGGAGAAGTTTGAGATGTCTATGATGAGTGAACTCAAATTCTTTCTTGGGCTGCAAATCAAGCAAACTAAGGAAGGTACCTTTGTTTCTCAAACGAAGTACACCAAGGACTTATTCAAGAAGTTCAATATGCAAGAATGCAAAGGTATGTCTACGCCCAGGCCTACTAGTAGACATAATGACTTGACCAAAGACGGTGAACCGGTTGATCAAAAGGTTTATCGCTCTATGATCGGTTCATTGTTATATCTATGTGCTTCACGTCCCGATATCATGCTAAGTGTGCACATGTGTGCACGATATCAAGCTGCTCCTAAGGAATGTCATCTTAAGGCCGTGAAAAGGATAGTGAGATACTTAATCTATACACCAAACTTTGGCATTTGGTATCCTAAGAGGGCTTCTTTCGATCTTGTTGGCTATTCCGACTCGGACTATGCCGGAGACAAGGTTGATAGAAAGTCCACCTCGGGTACTTGTCAATTTCTTTGTAGATCTCTTGTGTCTTGGTCCTCCAAGAAACAAAACTCGGTATCCTTATCCACTGACGAAGCTGAATATATTGCCGCTGGTTCATGTTGTGCTCAATTACTTTGGATGACTCAAACTCTTAAAGATTATGGGATATACGTGAGACATGTTCCATTGCTTTGTGACAATGGAAGTGCTATCAAAATTGGTCATAATCCTGTGCAACATTCTCGAACTAAGCATATTTAAGTTCGTCATCATTTCATTCGAGATCATGTTGCTAAGGGTGACATTGATCTTAAGCATGTTCGCACCAAAAAGCAATTAGCGGATATATTCACTAAACCTCTTGATGAGAAAGTGTTTTGCAGGTTAAGAGGAGAATTGAACATCATTGATGCTTCAAACTTGGAGTAGAAACTCCATTGGATACATGCAAGACATGAGCTTATGACTAATCCTTGATACTTCTCTTATGATGAAAATCTTATGTCTTGGATATATGTGTATCTTGCATGTTATCTAACCCCTGTAGGTACTTGGTGGAATCAAATTCCATGAGATTGTAATCTACTCACATCTTGAGCAATCTCTACATCACCAAGTCTCTATACCTTGGTGGTTGAAGACAAGGAAGCACGAAACCTCTTAAACATATCCTTTGACAAATTCTATGTTGAGCTTCATGATTGTCATTTTTGGATACACAAGTGCTCTTCCTTGCAAGAACTAACCCATGTAGGTAGATGGACTAAAATCCCAAGTGATGCTCCAAATTCTTGATGAGCTACATCAACCTTAAGCAACCCACACAAGTTCAACTACATGGACAACACCACCAACCAAGGTATGTTATTCCATCTTAGAGAAGCTTTACTCCAAGTCATGATCTAAAGCAACTCGACAAGATGTGAATACATCAAGATGCTTAGACGAAAAATGGCAACCCCATTTTGAGCTTAAACGATGAGTATGACCTATGATCAAGTGATCTCACTTGACTCCTAAGTCAATATACTCTAACATAGGTGACTTTGTCGCCGACCATCTCTAGATGAAGTTCTCTTGTGTTCTTTTCTGTGTTTTTGCATTTGTCTCATGCATATTTGTTTCCCCTTTCAAAAAATTCATCTAGATTTCTTTCTTTCTGTTTGTTCTGCATTTTCTGCATTCCAATGCATTGCACATATTTCAGTAAATTCCTTGAAAATCTTTGTGAGATCTTACTAGTCTAGTGAGCTGAGGTGACAAGTGTTTTCTCTGCGATGAACTCGGTTTCACCGATTTGTTATCTTCGGCCCAACCGAATCCTTTCAGTCCAACCGAAGCAACTCACTCGGTGCCACCGATTTCATAACAGGAAAAACAGTTTGCCACATAATTCTGTGTTTCTTCTGATCCAGCTCCACTCAATGAATCTTGTCCTCTACAAGCATCGCATTTTTAGCATTGCTTTGTTATGTGTCTCAAGGACCAAACCCATTCGACAGATTCCGGAAGACCCTTCTTGGAAATTGATGTCAAAGGGGGAGAGAGAGAACATCAAAGCTTATCATTTGGAGTCATTTGGAGAGAGAGAGAGAGAGAGCATCAGAGCTTATCACCTTCTTGAGGGAGAGAGATATCATCTCCTAAAGGGGGAGAGAGACCTTCTAGGGGGAGAGACCCTCAAAGGGAAGAGAGAGATTTCCAGGGGGAGAATACTTAAGTAGAAAGTATATCTCAAGGATCCCAGATGCTTGGTGTTCAAGAGGAGAGATGTCCACATGTCTTCTTGAGGGGAGAGACATGTTCATATGTTCTGTTGTGCCTATTTGCATTAGCATGCATCAACACTGATCATCATTAATATCTTTCAGCTCTGTTTTCTTTCAGCTCTGATTTTCTGTTCCCTATCTTCTCCCAGTATCCCATGTTAGATTCAGGGGGAGCAAGACATCTAAGGGAAAGAGATCATTTAAATTCATTGCATATCTTTACTCTTAGGGACATGTCTAATCCAATGTGGTACTTAGTACTCACTCTCTACATGTCATCCCAGTCTTGGTATTCTTGTGGTTTCTTCTGTTTGCTCTGGCTAGTAGATGTATCTATGTTATCTAACCTTGTTTACACAGGTTCATTTCATCCTAAGACAACTCAAGACTACAAGGTAAGTATATGCATAAAAATCATGTGTATAAGGTATTCTTGCTGATGTACATATTGTTTGCAAGAAGGACTCATGAGCATGAAGGTATTTTCTTCAACATTCATTGCTCTGATGCATATGGCCAAGATACATGTAACACATTGCCTGCTCTATCATGTTTATGCTCTCACATGCTCTTACATCCCATATTCACATGATTGCATACATGTAGGGGGCGTCTATGTTTGTTACATGTCTTTTCAAAGCTTTACTTGCTACTCTTTATATCTTTATCTAAAGCTTTGATGTATGTTGCCATCAATTACCAAAAAAGGGGAGATTGAAAGCACAAGTGCTCCCTAGGTGGTTTTCGTAATTAATGTCAACATATCTCTTGTTGGACTAACACTTTTATCTAGCATGTTTCAGATAAGTTCAACAATGGAGTGGCTTGGACTAAAGGATGTGGGAACTCCTTCAAGATGCTAAGGACAAAGGATTGGCTCAAGCTTTAGGATCAAGACTCTTCATTTTACATTTTAGTGGTCCAAGATCACATTGAGTCTATAGGAAAAGCCAATACTATCAAGGAGGGATGAGGTGTTGCTTCAAGAGCCTCTTGCTTCGTGTGCTTTGTGATATGCTCCAAAACCCTCAGCTACTTTCCCACTTCGACAAATGATCTAAACCTAAAGCCAAAATCGGTCACACCGATTCTTCCTATCCGGCGCCACCGATTCCAAAAGTCATAGCCACTACCACAAACCCTAAGCAAATCGGTCTTACCGATAGGGATCTCGGTCTCACCGAGATGGGATTGTAATCTCTCTGTGTATGTCCGTTACCAAAGTCAGTCTCACCGAGTTTGAGCAATCGGTACTACCGAGATTACAATGCAAACTCTCTGGAAAACTTATTACCAAAATCGGTCCCACCGAGTTTGAATAATCGGTCCCACCGAGTTTGCCTGACCAACTCTCTGGAAAGCTTATTACCAAAATCGGTCTCACCGAGTTTGTGTAATAGGTATTACCGAGATTACGTTATGCCCTAACCCTAACCGAATCGGTCTCACCGAGATGCATGTCAGTCCCACCGAAAATCACTAACGGTCACTAGGTTTACTAAATCGGTCCGACCGAGTTTAACGATTCGGTCCCACCGAGTTTGGTAAATTGTGTGTAACGGTTAGATTTTGTGTGGAGGCTATATATACCCCTCCACCTCCTCTTCATTCGTGGAGAGAGCCATCAGAACGAACCTACACTTTCAACTTACCATTTTTGAGAGAGAACCACCTACTCATGTGTTGAGGCCAATATATTCCATTCCTACCATATGAATCTTGATCTCTAGCCTTTCCCAAGTTGCTTTCCACTCAAACCTTCTTTCCACCAGATCCAAAACCTATGAGAGAGAGTTGAGTGTTGGGGAGACTATCATTTGAAGCACAAGAGCAAGGAGTTCATCATCAATGCACCATTTGTTACTTCTTGGAGAGTGGTGTCTCCTAGATTGGCTAGGTGTCACTTGGGAGCCTCCGACAAGATTGTGGAGTTGAACCAAGGAGTTTGTAAGGGCAAGGAGATCGCCTACTTCATGAAGATCTACCGCTAGTGAGGCAAGTCCTTCGTGGGTGACGGCCATGGTGGGATAGACAAGGTTGCTTCTTCGTGGACCCTTCGTGGGTGGAGTAGTAGCACCTCCCTGTTCAACACACGTACGGCTTGATGACTCCTTCACCTCCTCGATACAGCGAGCGATGGTGAAGTAGTATCTCGAGTCCTCCGGCAGCACGACGACGTGGTGGGCGTCGGTGGTGGTGGAATCTCAGCAGAGCTTCACTAAGCACTACGGAGAGGAAGATGGCTATGAGGGAGAGGAGGAGCAGTGCCGTGGCGTGGAGATGTGCTCAAGGGGTGCGCCTACCATCTCTCGACCTCTCTATATATAGGGGGGAGGGAGGAGGAGGGGCGCCCTAGATCCCATCTAGGGGGACGGCGGCCACGGGGGGAAACCCTAGATGGGTTTTGGGCGCCTCCCTCCCCCCTGGGAGCGTTGGCCCCCAAGGCAAAGAGGTTGGCTGCCCAAGGGGGCGCCCCCACCCCTTCTGGTAATGGGTGATGGGGTGAAGGGGGCGCACAACCCCTTAGTGGGCTGGTTTGCCCCTCCCCTTGGCCCATGAGCCCCCCCCCCCCCACACACACACACACACTTGTCAGGGCCCCCGAAACCCCTTTCAGTCATGCTGGTCATCACCCGGTACCCTTGGAATAATTATGGACACCAATACCCTTCGTACTTTATATCGATCTTCGCCTCTGGACCATTCCGGAGTTCCTCTTCATGTCCGAGAACTCATCCAGGACTCTGAACAACCTTCTGTAACCACCATAATGACTCAATTATACTTATACCGTCACCAAACATTAAGTGTGCAGACCCTGCGGGTTCGAGAACTATGCAGACATGATCGAGACACCTCTACGGTCAATAACCAATAGCGGGACCTAGATGCCCATATTAGTTCCTACATATTCTATGAAGATCTTATCGGTCTAACCACGATCTCAAGGATTCAGCTAATCCCGTATGCAGTTCCCTTTGTCTATAGGTATGTTACTTGCCCGAGATTCGATCGTTGGTATCCCCATACCTAGTTCAATCTCGTTACTAGCAAGTCTCTTTACTCGTTCTGTAATACAAGATCCCGTGGCTAACCCATTAGTCACATTGCTTGCAAGCTTACTATGATGTTGTATTACCGACTGGGCCCTGAGATACCTCTCGAGTGGCAAATCCCAGTCTTGATCCATGCCAACTCAACAGACACCCTCGGAGATGCCTGTAGAGCACCTTAGTCACCCAGTTATGTTGCGACGCTTGGTACACACAAGGTACTCCTCTGATTTCAGTGAGTTGCATGATCTCATGGTCATAGGAACATATACTTGACATGCAGAAAATGATAGCAATAAACTTGACACGATCATATGCTACGTTTATAGTTTGGGTCTTGTCCATCACATCATTCTCCTAATGATGTGATCCCATTATCAAATGACAACTCATGTCTATGGTTAGGAAACCTTAACCAGCTTTGATCAACGAGCTAGTCTAGTAGAGGCTCACTAGGGACACATTGTTGTCTATGTATCCACACATGTATCTGAGTTTTCGATCAATACAATTCCAGCATGGATAATAAATGATTATCATGAACAGGGAAATATGATGATAACCAATTTACTATTGCCTCTAGGACATATTTCCAACATTCACCTCGGCGATCCTCAAGATCAGAGATGGGAAGATTCATTGAACCAATTTCCAAGGATGACGGCCGAAGACGAAGAACAATTCAGAAGAACCGAGGAACGACCCCAACTTGAAGAGTGGTTCAGGAGGCTACTGGCGGTGTCCTAGACTAGGGGGTACTCACCATGCCTTCTGCCAACCAGGTGGATCGGGCCAAGGACCCCCATGGCGGTTCGCTGTTGGGCCACTTCGGGAGCCCATGACATATACGAGGAAGATTCCACAAGACTTGGTGATCAAGACAACGACTCCTCTTCATAGACGTAGCCGACTAGGACTCTTGTTATCCTGGGCCTCTGGTACATTATATAAGCCGAGGCCAGGCTAGTCGATAGAGGATATTCATACATTCATCATCATTATACCCCTAGGGTTTACACCACAACTCACGATCTCGTGGTAGATCAACTCTGTACCTTGATACTCTCATAACATAAGCAAGAGCAGGACGTAGTGTTTTACCTCCTTTTAGAGGGCTTGAACCTGGGTAAAAACATCGTATCCTCTATCTCTTGTTACCCATCGATCCGATCTCACAGCTCGGGGCCCCCTACCCGAAGTCTTCCGGTTTTGACACCGATACCCATGTTGGCGGATGGTGCTAGCCGGTGTAGAGCGCCAACTTGCTGGGGTAGTGCCATCCGGTCCGGGTTGGTTCAGCAAAGGGAGCTGGGTACCAGGGAAGCTAAACTATGATTGTTATCCTTGGTGAACGAGTGTAGCGCAGGAAGCTTTTGAACTAGTGGTTTATCCAGCTAAGCATCATGCTAGATCATGGTAGAGCTAAATAGAGATTCCATTCCATCTTTGTAATGAGAGTTTCCTTTCGAGCAGGGCAAGAGTTATAGGTGTGCTTTCCAACTATTCGTGCTGCTTTGTATCTCCCCTTTTTTAACATAACCACTTTCAAACCATTGACAGTGAGTATTCTTCTAATAGTTCACTTAGCTTATATTTTATGTTTCAAATAGTTCCATTAACTACCGGACTAAAGCTTGTCGCTCAC
Organism: Triticum timopheevii; assembly: GCA_963921465.1. Lineage (NCBI taxonomy): Eukaryota > Viridiplantae > Streptophyta > Magnoliopsida > Poales > Poaceae > Triticum > Triticum timopheevii. The sequence goes on from OY997262.1 coordinate 183,961,108, forward strand.
TTGGTTCTTGAAGTAGCTTGCTTCACTCTCGTTTTGTGTTTCACATAGTTCGCTTAACTTCTAGGTTGTAGTTGCCCCTTATAGACTTGCACATAAATGTCCTGGGTGCTGGGTTGCCCTGGTCAGCCAAAGATGGAAGTAGAAAATGATCATCGTTATCTGTCATTGGTGAATATACAGGGCAGATACAAACATATTACGAACACAATGACTTGCAAACCATTCAAAGAAACATCCATGAAATAGCTCACTTAACTTCCTAATTATGTTTCAAATAGTTTGTTTAGCTTCTCGGTTTGTGTTAGTCTCTCTGCCAATTGGTGCAATGGGTCTTCTAGTTGATATTAAGCTAATAAAAATACTTGTTATTTCTTAGACTTGGTACAAGAGTTGCAGTTACTTAAAATTTACTGCTTATCGTTAAAATATACATACATGTATCTTATTGTTTATGCTCCTATCTTGTAATTTTGATCATTGCTTTTAAAAAAATAGACAAGTGAATGCTAGTAAAAGTATGTGTTGTAAAAACTACGACTAAATGAGACTTCCTCTTCCTTAAAATTCTTGTTGTGATAATAGTTACCCCATTCAAAACTCTTGCACCATTTTACCTCTTTTCATATTTTGAAATTGTTGCCACCCAGGCTACTATGTATGAACTATGTAGGTGGATCACATACGTACCATGAGTAAAAATTATGACAGCAGATATAGATACACATACATGACCACCTAAATGGCAACAAATTTTGCAAACAAATATTTTCTCTGTTCTAAAATAAAAGACATTTCGGCAAATTGACTTATAACATATCGAAACCTCTTATACTAAAGAACGAGGAGGCAGTAGAAAAGAGGCAACTAGTGTCACAAATGAGAAGAAACCAAATGTGGCAAAAATATTCAATGGGTTAACTACTGTCGCGACAAATTGGTAAATTTATGTGGTAAAATGTGCAGTTTACACTCAATTTTTTTGAATAGTAGACAGCGTCTTCGCCTAACCAGTCTAAATATAGTTTTTATATTAACATAATTTACTTCATAATTAATTCTTATGGGGACCGTTGCTGCTGCACGTCCCATTCAATGTTGTGCTTGAGGACAAAGCTCTAATGTGTGTTGTGCTTGAGGACAAAGCTCTGATTTGTTGTGCCTTGTGTGCACCTTTCACGTGGTGAATTCTCCCCATCAACGCTGCGTCTGTTTGCTGCGGTGCGCCACCGCTCCGAGCCGGCCCCTCCGGTGCACAGCGACGTCAATAACGATATCTTATCTTCTTATCCTGTCATCAGAGGAGGACCACAGTTGTTTGGCAATTCACAATCGTTCATTTGGGTTGCTAGGGGGATGCTGCTCGTGGCGCCACAAGCTTTTCGATCAATCTAGGTGCCTGTCACTTTCTTCGACAATGATATTCGCACTCATATACATGCTATCACACATGTGAGTAGGCTCATGAGCATCATACATTTGAGGTTGTTTGGCTGAAATTTTCACAACCATTGGACATTTGGATAGACATCCAATCACATGCTAATATATTTTCTTTATTTTAGAATGCAAGACACTTTGTCGAGGAAATCTTAACATTAAAAACCTGATAATTTTAAGGATGACAAAACGAATGTCTTCAAGCATCTTGATTATAGAAGACCAGATAAGTTTGGCTCGGATAACACTTACTGTGTGTAAGATGAGCATGTCATAATTGAGGGAAGGAGAGCGCAGATATTTCATTGCTTTACTATTCAATATAAAATGGACAATTGTTTTTTCGATGCGGCTGGGTCTAGGTTCAGAAAATTCTCCCCATTATATTTGTGTTAGTTCGGAAGGACTACCAAACATATCTTGAACCAGCATCGGCCGTTTTCAAATCAATGAAATGAAACCAAAAGAAATACTCTGAGCGGACACGTGCTTATATATATTAGAAAGCAATTATTAAATGGAGCGCTAGAGACCTCCATGGCTCCATTAGCCCTGTCCCGTTGAAAGAGGTACATGGGCAATCAGCTGCCACAACCTTTTGACGTATAGCTTTCATGTCTCCTTCAATATTATTCGAGAGATTTACATGACAAGTTCAGAGTGTGAATACATGCATGCGTACGAATCGAAGAATGAGTTGATATGGCCCAATGCATTCATATGTAGATGACGGAGACAACTTTAGAAATGCTAGTTTTAACACGTTTTGAATTATTAATGGGGTCATTTCATGCTCCATACGTGAGATGGATCTTCCGTAACTTTGATCGGCTGTCTTCATTAATTTGTCTGTTCAAGTAACTAACTCGAGGTGTTTTGATAATAGTATATCCTAATGGGCTGATCATAGGCACGATGTGTATGTGCTGTTAGTTCAATTGTTACTGTATGCGTGCTGCAGCTTTTAATATCAACCGTCGACGTCAGTACAATGGATCCCTTTACTTCCACTCAATTTCACTGGAAAAAATAGTGCGCTATAGCTTGTAGAAAATTGTCTCGCTAAATTGATCAGTGTATAATATCTCAGCTAATAGCACGTTGTAGCGTGCTATAACACACTAATAACATATTTTCAGAGACATCGCTATTTTGTGTAGCGCGTTATTTTTTTTCCTTGCTCAATTCTCTTATTAAATCGCAAAAACATCGCACTACTGGAATCTGCAGGTGAAATCGGCACGCATGGCGCCGGCACCTTCCTATGTCCAGAGCTTGCAAACCTGCAAACAGCTACCAAAACAGGACACCGTCACCAGACCAGCAGGATTTGTTAGGGTATCTTCAAGACGGGCCCATAAATCTCCTGCAATCGTTCGTACAGCGCTATCCAGATCGCGGAAACCTTTCAACGCCGACATGTATCGGTCCACGGGATGATGCGGACGCGATTTCTCCCGCAAATGTAAGACAAACGCGGGGGAGGTTTGCAGGAGTCGGGACCGATCCCAAACCCGCTTCTGACCACCCTAACCCACCAAAAACCCGTCACCCGCCCCTCCCGCGCTTTTCTTTCGATGCACACGCTGCTTACTGCGCCGCATTCATGCCGGCCCAGAGCACGCGGAGGTCAACATTGATGCTGCGATGTGACTGGGGAGGCAGGGAGGACGGCGCTGACCGACGCGACCTCTCAGCAGTCGCCGCTTCAATGCGGATGCAGGTTCCCGAGGAACCAACTCCGGCCGCTGCGCCGCATTGAAGCAGCTGACCGGCCCTTCGCCTAGGCCTCGCTGCGGCTATTTAAGTCGTGAGCCGGAGTTGCACAGAGATGCACCACCCCCTCCCCGAGCACCGGCCCCCTCCCCTCCCCGTCTTCGGGCCCGAGCCCCTCCCTCCCCCTCTTCGACCCAAGCTCCGGCGATGTCGACGTCGTGGTGCTCCTTGCCCACAGGCGGAGTAGGCGCAAGCTCCTCCTCGGTGGTTCTTGGCATTGCCGCAGACGCTCTATGGGCCCGTCTGCGTCCACGGCGGTCGACTCCTCCGCCAAGGACGAGATCATCATCTCCTCTATGATGAGGAGGACCAGGCGCCGCCGCAGAAGCCACTACAGCAGTCGCCCTGCGTCCTCAAGGAGGCCGTCAAATCGAGTTAATGACGGAGCGGTCGCTCCGTGACATGAGGCCATCACCGGGCGCGCGTGAAGGAGGAGCCGGCCTCCCCGTTGCGCCACCGCGTCAAGACCGAGCCGGCATCCACGCTCCTGCTGGTGAAGGAAGAGGCACGCTCGCCCTGGCATAACAACGCCGTCCAGATCAGACGCCGCGTGAAGTAGGATTTGGCCTTGCCCCCGGACCACCATGGCGTCCAGATCAGACGCCGCGTAAAGGAGGAGCCTACGTCCCGGCCAAGCAACCGGTACAGCCGCATTGACGCGCCGTTGTCGCCGCCGAGCCGCCACCGCCTTGCCAACAAGGTGGAGCTGCCGCCCGCGATCAAGAAGGCGCGGGGCCGCCTCGTCCACTACATCGGTGGTCCCTCGAGCTCGAGGGCCGTCGTGTCTGACGCGGAGCGCGTGGCTCGGCAGCAGTAGAGGTATGACCGACACAATGCTAGTCGCCGCTCCGCGTTCGCCAAGAGCGATGTGGCGCTGGACTGGGTCCGCAACGATCTAGACCTCGCCACCGCATGGCCGCACGACCGCTCCGTGACCACCGCGGAGACGGCCGCCAGGCGTCGCCACCGCCTTGACGGCGAGTTCGCCAAGAGCGACGAGGAGTGGTCGCTTATTGACTGCTCCACCAATGACGGTCACGTCAAGGCTGCCGCCAGGGCTCCGAAGGCCACACCGGCAGTGGCCGCGGCGGCACTCTGCATGGCGCAACAGGAGGCGGAGCGGCTCCTCCGCGAGTGGCAAGCAACCGCCAGACAAGGCTGCCGCGGCCCTTCGGGCGTCGTACGCTGCTGGAGGGACCACAGCGACGGCGACGGCAGTGCGGCAGGGCAGGGCGGCCACGCATACGAGGTGGTTTTCCGGTATAAGGTTTAAATATTTGTTTTCTAGTTTTTTAGTTAAACGGTCAAAATATTGACTTTTTTATGTAAATTATATCAGAACTTGAATGAAATTCGTCCGGTTTGATCGAATTTCGTGAGATTGGTTCAAATTGTTGGCCGAATGTATGCAGATAGTGTTGGATGTCGTCCTCTCGCATTCGTGTCCGCGGACTGATTCCCTATTCGCGGACGAATGCAAAAGAAAATTTACGGATTGCCGTTGGAGATGCCCTTAGATCAATGCCAAGTAATTCATGCATCGACTAAGCGATTCATGCATCGAGACGTGTATTCATCCTCCACTAGTTAACCACCTAGGTTTCTTCTCCATGGTAGCTCCAGCCAACAATCGTGGTCTCCTTGAGGAATTTATGATCCGGTCATGCAGGCCATTTACAAGGCAGGCGAGCTCCCGTCCTACGGCTGAGGCGGTGCCAGCGCCGTGCGTTTTAGTTACACACGCACGCTGACAGCTAAGCTGGCCGGCGCGAGCAGCCGGAGCGCCGATCTTCCGGCATAGTTACAGATTTTGTTTTCGAGAGTGGTTTTTCAGTACCAGTTCGTTGAGATCTGTGCCAGCTCCTATACCACCTGTTTGATTAACATGCCACATATATACAGCTCTTTAAAAAAGAAACAAGAAATGGCTAGACTTGCTAGCGTGTTGGTGTCTCAAGCAACAGGAGGAAAGTAGCAAAAGGTTGTTTACTTTTTACTATTCAGTAGGATCTTCTGTGAGCAATGCGTCTGCTCTAGTATTTCACAAAAATGATGTTCCACGAGATATAGGAGAGGCCACATGGCTTCGTTAGATAAACAATCTGAGTCCTTCAAAAAATTTCTGCATGTTGGCTTGTCGAGGGAGCACATGCAACACCAATGGTCAGAGGAACACGGGGCCATGTGGATGCAGCCTACTCAGAGCATTATTGGTTTGATGCCAAAAGTTGGCGTGCCAAAATTTGGCTAGAGATTGGTTGCTTGTCAATTTTCGCTGTCAATCTCACAAAAGATTGTTAATTGTTGGCAACTTTTAATTTTATCAAATAGTTGGCTTGTCAAACATTGACAATGTCAAATGTTGGTAGCAAACTATGCTCTCAATACGCATGCATGCATGTACGGCTTATGAGTGGTCCCATCCACACCAACCCTAGTGCCAGGCCTATACACAAGCTACAGCTTAGTACTACTAGTCCTGCATGTCTCTGCAAATGCCTGCTAAATTAACCTGACACCACAATTGACCTGCTACTGACTATTCAACAGTAAGGGGTGTCGGGGCACCCAAGTGCTATTGCACCTTTTCGTTTCGACTAATTAATAACATAATTAAGACAGATGAAAAAGAGCCTTTGAATTGAAACCGACTGTAGATTTTGAGAGCAACAACATGCATACAGTAATAACATTGCTCCACTATAGAGGATATGCAGTTAAAGTTCTCTTTCAAGTTTGCCCAGAAATATTGACAGAAACTAATTAGAATTTTCTATAACACTGAAGATTTTATTGCTTTGAGTAAATTGCAGTATTTACCTTATAAAGTTTATGTAATACTGATTCTGATTTTTTTTCTCAAAACTTACCAAATTCAAAAGATATTGTCAAAACTTACCAGATTTTAAAAATACTGTCACAACTTACCAATTTTAAGATAATTTCCTCATTTTTAAATCTAGTTAGTGTCACAAAAAATTTCAAATAGGTAAATTTTGTCACTGTTATGCCAATATCTGATAATTTGTGACAAAATTTCTCAAATCTGGTAAGTAGTGTCTTAAGAGCTTATTATATGGTATCTCTCAAAATATATTGTATCATAATTCAATCTAATATAGTATGATTTCAATTTTATTACACTAGTATATACATATAATTTGACTAATTATTGGTCAAATTTCATAAATTTTGACTTAAGACAAAGCTAATGTGACATGTAAAAATAACCGGAGGGAGTATATCAGTAACCCTATTGAAGGTTGCCATATATTAATTCTCTACATCCCAAGAATACAAGAAAATCCAGGATTGTCCAAAATCAAACTATTTTGAGTAGTTGGAGAGGAACTATTTTGAGTACTTGGAATATTGGAGAGGAACCACTTGACAAAAGAGTTTGCCTGCCCTCTCCCGCAGCGCAGCCTCACAGATCTCCCCCAAATGCCCCACAAAACCACATCCCTAATCCTCCAAGTATATTGTAAATCTAAGAGAAAGGGACATAGGAGTTATCTATGTGTGGGAGTGCACCCTGTTAGAGCGCTCTCCACGCCTTTTGGGCTCGCACGCGGGACCTCTCTGTCGGTTGCCTTAGGTGCCAGGAAGGTTGCCTCGTTGGCGCTTGCCTAGCCCGCATGGATAGATGGTGCCAGCCGGTCTGAGAGAGCCAACAGCCTGGGGTAATCCCACCTGGTCAGGGCCGATTGGATAGAGGCAGCAGGGTACTAGGGAAGCCCAAGCGTGGTTGTTATCCTTGGCAAAAGAACAAAGCTTAGAAAGCTTTTGAACTAGGGGTTTATCTTGTTAAGCAGCATCCAGAGCTAAATAGAGATTCCATTTCCAGCTTTGCAATGAGAGTTTCCTTTAGAGCACGACAAGAGTTTTAGGTGTGCTTCCAAACTATTCGTAGTGCTTTGTGTCTACCCTTTTTTTTACATAACCACTTTCAGACCATTGATGACGGGTATTCTTCTAATAGTTCACTTAGCTTACATTTTATGTTTCAAATAATTCGCTTAACTTCCAGGCTACAGTTGGTCGCTCAGTTGGTTTCTTTAAGTAGCTTACTTCACTTCCATTTATGTTTCACGTAGTTCGCTTAACTTTCGGGTTGTAGTTGGCCCTTATAGACTTGCATGTCAATGTCTCGGCTGTTGGGTTGCCTTGGCCGGCCAAAGAAGGCCATGGGAACAATCATTATTATCTGTCATTGGAAAATATACAGGGCGGATACAAACACATTATGAACATAATCACTTGTTCACCAGTCCAAGAAACATCCTTGAGATAGCTCACTTACTTTCTAGTTATGTTTCAAATAGTTCGCTTAGTTTCTGGGTTGGTGTTGGTCTCTGCGCCAATTGGCGCAGTGAGACATCTAGTTGATATTAACCAATGTCTGTTGTCATTTGTTACACTTGGTTCAAGAGTTGTGTCTACTTAAAATTTGTTGCTTATCTTCAAAAGATACATACATGTATTTTACTGTTTATGATCCTATCTTATAATTTTCACCATTGCTTTTTTTAGAAATAGACAAGTGAATGTTAGTAAGAATCTGTGTTGTAAAAACTACAAGTAAATGAGACGTCCGCTTCCTTAAAATTCTTGTTGTGATAATAGTTACCCCATTCAAATATCTTGCCACATTTTACCTCTTTGAGATAAATTGTTGCCACCCAGGCTGCTATGTATGAGCTATGTAAGTGGATCACATACCATGAGTAAAAATCATGAGAGCAGACACCTAAGTGGCAACAAATTATGCAAACAAATATTTCCTTTGTTCTAAAACATAAGACGTTTTGGCAGATCTACTTAGCATACCAAAACCGTCTTATATTAAAAACGAAGTAGTAGAAGAGAGGCAAGTAGTGTCACAAATACGAAGAAACCAAATGTGGCAAAATATTCAATGGGGTAGCTATTGTCGCGAAAAATTGGTAAATTTTATGGGGTAAAATGTGTAGTTTACTCTCAAACTATTTTCCATAGTAGATAGTGTCGTCACCTAACCATTCTAAATATACTTTTTATATCAACAGAATTTACTTCATAATTAATTTTCATGGGGACCGTTGCTGCTCGCGTGTCCCATTCATGTTGTGCTCGAGGACAAAGCTCTAATCTGCGTTGTGCTTGAGGACAAAGCTCTGCTTTGACATGCCCCGTGAGTACCTTGCACGTGGTGGACTCCCCCATCAACGCTTCGTCTGCTTGCCACGGTGTGCCTCTCCCGACCGGCCCCTCCGGTACACAGCGATGCCAACAACGATATCTTATCCCGCCATTAGAGGAGGACCACCGTTGTTTGCGATTCTCGATCATTAATTTTGGTTGCTAGGGGCGATGTTGCTCATGGCGCCACAAGCTTTACGATAAATCTTGGTGCCTGTCACCTTCTTAGACAGTGATATCTGCCCCCATATACATGCTATCACACATGTGAGTAGGCCCATCAGCATCACACATTTGAGGTTATTTGGCTGAAATTTTTACAACCATATGTTTGTTCTTTATGCATTGCACATTTGGATGGACATTCAATCCCATGCTAATATATTTTCTTTATTTTAGAATGTAAGACAATTTATGGAGGAATTTTAACACTAAAAACCTAATAATTTTATGAGTGACAAAGTGAATGTCTTCAAACATCTTGATTAAAGAAGACTGGATAGGTTTGGCTCAGTTAACACTTACTGTGTGTAAGATGAGCATGTCATAATTGAGAGAAGGAAAGAATTAATTTTCAATATAAAATGGACAATTGTTCTTTGGATGCGGTTGGGTCTAGGTTCAGAAAAACTCCCCCCATTATATTTGCGTTAGTTCGGAAGGACTACTGATCATATGTTGGACCAGCATCAGCTATTTTCAAATCAATGAAATGAAAAAAAGGAAATATCCCGACCGGACACGCGCTTATATTAGAGGCAATTATTAAATGAGACTCCATTAGCCCTGTGCCATTGAAAGAGGCACATGGGCAATCAGTTGCCACAACCTTTTGACGTATAGCTTTCATGTCTCCTTCGATATTATTCGAGAGATTTACATGATCGATTGAGAGTGGATACGTGCGTACGAATCAAAGAATGAGTAGATCTGGCCCAAAGCATTCATATGTAGATTATGTAGACAACTTTAGAAATGCTAATTTCAACATGTTTTGAATTGGTAATGGGCTTATTTCATGCTCATCCATACGTGAGAAGGATCTTACTAGCTACCTTTGTCATGGTTTATTAGTCCCTTTGTAGTTTGGGTCAAAGTTTGACCACATATTTGACTAACAAAATCCCAATGCATGTCACAAAAAATTATATTGCTGGATTTGTATTTGAATTCAAATGATATTATTTTTGCTGCGTATAATTAATATTTTATTACTTAAAATCATGGTCAAAATATGACCCAAAATATGAGGGGACTAATAAACCAGGACAGTGGTACTCCCTCCGGTTTACTTGGCTCGTCTGATTTTCTTGTTTTTTTTTCATATTATAAGTCTTATTTTCACTTCTTCCCACCACATGTTCACATTCCAAGATCCATTAAATTGATGCATGCAAGGATTAAAAAGAAACCAACCAATGCATGTAACCATCCCTACTCATTTAGTGGTCATTGTCCATGCATACACTATAATTAATGCAGATTAAAGTTTAAGTAATTTTGTAAACTACGAGATACAATCCTCCAGTAATCATCTACCTTGGTTGAAGAGATTTCACATTTAAACCCTATAAACCGGAAAGGAGGGAGTGGTAGGTAAGTTTGATCGAATGTCTTCATTAATCAAATAACTAACTCGAGGTGTTTTGATAATATAATGTAATGTAACGATCATAGGCGCGATGTCTATGTGATGTTAGTTAGTGCTCCCACCATCATAGGAGATGCAGTTAAAGTTTCAAGTTTGACCAGAAATATTGACAGAAACTAATTATAGTTTTTACAAATGAAGATTTTATTACTTTGAGTAAATGACAATATTTACCATATAAATAAGTTTTTGTAATACTACTTACCACATTTAAAAAATTCATCACAACTTACCAGATTTAAAAAATATTGTCACAACTTAGCAAATTTAAGATAATTTCTCCATTTTTAATCTAATATCTAGTGTCACAAATCTTTAAAATGGGTAAATTTTATCACAATTATGGCAAAATCTAATAAGTTGTGACTAAATTTCTCAAATCTAGTACGTAGTGTCTCAAAAGCTTTTTTATATGGTAAATAACATCATTTACCCTAATCTTTCTGCCCTAATCGATGTCAAGAAGTACATGATACCACACAATTCATTACAAGAAGGGTACTAGTTAAAGTGAAAATACTATAATTACAAGCTGGCGAGGAAGAAAACAATTCAAACAAAAATACTCACTCCGGTTATTTTTACATGTCACATTAGCTTTGCCTCAAGTTAAATTTTGTAAAATTTGACCAACCATTAGTCAAATTTTATATGTGTTAGTATACAAAAGTTGTCTCAATAGATTCATAATTCAATCTAATATAATATTATATCAATTTTGTACACTAATATATACATATAATTTGACTAATTGTTGGTCAATTTCATAAATTTTGACTTAAGACAAATCTAATGTGACAGGTAAAATAACCGGAGGGATTATATCAATAACCCTATTGAATGTTGCCATATATTAGTTCTCTCCATCCCAAGAATAAAAATAAATCTAGGATTATCCAAAATCAAACTATTTGGAGTAGTCGGAGAGGATCTATTTTGAGTAGTCGTTGGAGTAGTTGGAGAGGAACTACTTGACAAAAGGGTCCATCCACTGCAGCCTAACAACCAAAATCATGTGCTTGATAGTAGTTATAGTGAATACCATATAGCCCCCATAGAACCATTTTTTCTTGTCAAACAAATGGGTCATTACTGAGAATAACAAAAGAACGGGGCTAATCTCATACTGTTCAAATGGAGGGGGTGGATCATGCCGGACAAATAGATTTGCGATCTTTTCGTTGGCGAAGAAACGCTTCCCATGGGGAAATAAAGGAAGGTACCATACAACCTTCACCGGACTACCAGCCTTCTTTTCTTCCTCCCCTTCAACTCTTCGCGCCCCCTTCTTGTATCGATATCGAGATATATGGCATATCGTGCATGTCTGCAAGTATTTGTGCTCGTCCTTGTAGATTATGCAGTCGCTAGAACAAGAGTTGTACTCCCTCCATTCCCTTATACAAGGCCACTATGAAAAATACATTTTGCATCTATACAAGACCACTAACTGTAATCGTGGTAAAAAATAATGATGTTTTCTTGTAGTAACAACTTGTTCAATACTTGCATTCATGTAGTCATAATGACATTGTGCTACTTTCTTCTTATTCCTTCCTTGCACGCATGCGGGCGTATTAATGATCCCGGTTAACGAAAAGAAAAGTTGGCTCGCAAAGTAGTCATTAAATTTTACCTTGATACCTGTAATTTGATTTTGTGGCCTTGTACAAGGGAATGGAGGGAGTACCTCTGTACTTCCAATCCTAGAGGACAAATGACCTTCTTTGCTTCGTAAGTGCTCTAGGCAGCTTGTTATCTTTTGGGACAACTTCTGCAAGGAACTCGAACGCCTCATCGAAGCCTACAACGGGGAAATTGTACTTGGCCTTGATCCTCACGAGTTCAAGCGTCACAGCTAGAACGTTTGACTCATCGTTCATACAATCAGGATAGAGCCGAGTCTTCGAGTCTCGGACCAACTTCTGTCAGCGGGATCTTGCATCAACTACTTTCTCACATGTTCATCGTCTGGCATTTCATCTAGACCATTCAGATTGTTTCCTGCTTGATTCGGAACATCATCACCTTCTTCCTCACGATGAACTGCTACTTGTGAGTTGCGTTGGGATTTTCCCCGAAGGGTAGAGGAGATGCAGTACAGTAGAGATAAGTATTTCCCTCAGTGAGAACCAAGGTTTATCGAACCAATAGGAGAGTCATGCAAATCCTCGTGGATAGCACCTGCACACACAAAAGTAAATACTTGCACCTAACGCGGGCAAGAGGATTGTCAATCCCCTTGGACTCGTTACTTGCAAGGATTGAATCTTGTATAGATAGATGCATAAATTGAAAAGTAAAATAGAAGTAAATAAATTGCAGCAAAGTAAGTTTTATAATATGATAAAAGTAGACCCAGGGGCTATAGTTGTCACTAGAGGCTTCTCTCTCGAACACATAGCATATGGTAGGTGAACAAATTACTCTTGGGCAATTGGTAGAAAAGCGCATAGTTATAATGTTATTCATGGCAATAATCATGTATATAGGCATCACGTCCGAGACAAGTAGAGTGACTCATGCCTGCATCTACTACTATTACTCCACCAATCGACCGCTATCCAGCATGCATCTATGGTTTAAGTTCATGAAAAATGAAATAATGCCTTACGCAAGATGACATGATGTAGACAAAGTAAACCCAATCAGTATGAATAAACCCCATCGTTTTATCCTTAATGACAACAGTACAAATATGTGTCTTGTCTCCTACTATGTCACTGGGATATAGAGCACCGTAAGATTGAAACCATGACAAAGCACCTCTTCCGCTGAAGATAAATCTTGTAGGCCAAACCAAACGGATAGATCGAAGAAAAAAACAAAGTTATACCAATCATGCATAGTAAAGTTCAGAAAAGACTCAATTACTTTCAATGAATAATCTGATCATAAACCCACAATTCATTAAATCTCAACAAACACACCGCAAAAAAAGATTACATCAGATAGAACTCCAAGAATATCAAGGAGAGCATTGTATTGAAGATCAAAGAGAGAGAAGGAGTCATCTAGCTACTAGCTATGGACCCGTAGGTCTGTGGTAAACTACTCACACATCATCCGAAGGCGGCAAGGATGATGTAGAAGCCCTCCGTGATCGATTCCCCCGCCGGCAGAGTACCGAAAAATGCCTCCATATGGGATCGCGGAAGAACAAAAGCTTGTGACGGCGGAAAAAGGTTTCAGGTGGGTCTCTATTGGTTTCCTAATAATGAGAATTTATAAAGTGGAATTAGGTCAGACGAAGCTTCGAGGGGCCCAGAAGGCAATAGGGCGCGACCCCCCCAGGGCGCGCCCTGTTGCCTTGCCATCTCCTCGTTCATCCTCTGGTCTCCTCCCAAAGCTTCTAGGGTCTCTTTTGTCCAGAAAAAAATCGTCAAAAAGTTTCATAGTGTTTGGACTTCGTTTGGTACTGATTTTTTGGAAAACAAAAAACAAGCATAAAACAACAACTGACACTAGGCACTGGGTTAATAGGTTAGTCCCAAAAAATAATATAAAATAGCACAAAAATGCATGTAAAGTATTCAAGATTGATAATATAATAGCATGAAACAATAAAAATTTATAGATACGTTGGAGACACATCATGAAGTTCTCGATTTGCTTCATATAGGGTCTTCGTTAGCGACGATGATTCATGTCTTCTTTCGCCGGCATTCACGTCCACCTCTGTCGCCTTGCCATGGCAAGTCCATCTTGTATAGCCAGCCATGGAACCCTGACTATGAGGTGCTACTGCGAAGTAGAGGGTGTATACATAATTATGTTCTGGCAATTAACGGATGGATAACAGATCTTCTTATGTCCCACCTTCTTCAGGAAAACCTTGGCGGCCTTAAGGAACTTCGTCAAACCGTTGACGAATGTGAAAGTTACCTGAGGCTCATACACCCAACTTCAGTCATCCATCGATGCGCCTACGGCAAAACAACATCATATGACGACATTAAACAATCAATTCATGCATATATATACTTGGAGAAAACTATTAAATAATCAAATTGAGATTAATGAAAAAAATACCTCCATTAGTTGAGGAAAACAGTATATAAGGTTCCCTCTCCACAAATTCGGAGTGCACAAAGGAGGGAGAACAACCTACCATCACATACACAACAAATTGCAAATTACACTCAAGGATTCATACAACTATGAAACAAAACACAAGATCTAGATCTAGAGGAGAGAGAAGAGAGAAAAGAGAAGTGGAGGATAAATGCTAAAAATTAACAGAGGAGGAGAGGAGGGAGAGAGGCATTTACCTTGCAATAGATAAGAGGAATGTTCCTACAAAAATTTATTGGAGGATTTATGGTGGTTGGGAAAGAAATTTTGGGGTCATCTTCTACCTTCGCCTCAATTATTGGACTGGCCAGGCAAAGTGGCCCGCCATATATAAGTTGTTATATGTGACGGGCCGTGCAAAGGCGCCTGTCACATAAGAGTGGTGGGCTCGGGACTGAGAATCCACCCATCAGATATGGGATTGCATATGTGATGGGGCCCGTCACATATGTCTTTAAGCCCAAAATCGCACATGACCTTTTTTGTGGTAGTGAAACCAAGTTAGCAATTTTAATTAGCAAAAGTTGAAGGGCCAAAATCATACTTTTCCCCAATCCAAATAGGTCCTGAGATGACCACAATAAGAAATCTCCCAAAATGTGGTAGAAGTTTGTTCTACTCTTCATTTTTTTTTCTTTATTTATTATGAGCTGACTACGAAACAACATTTTTTGAAAAAAAATTGACCTTAGGTTTCGAGGGCTCATCACATCTAGTACTAGTTTTACGTGGACTTCCTTTTCTTTTCAGATAATGGTAAAAAAACTCTGGTTCTTGTTTTTGATTTATAGTACAGAAGTAGGTGAGATCAGATTCCACTGCTTCGAGCCTTCTCCTTTGACAAGAAAAATTAGCCTCGTTATATGTCATCGCCTACTTACTTAGATCATCACATATAATTATGCATTCCCTTCTCATGGAAATATTCCCCCATAGCATAATCAAAATATGGGGCCAGAAACTAAAGAGGAGCCGAAACCGAAGTAGTGGCCGCTACTAAAATGGAATATTCCCAAACGGCGCCCGTTACGGTTATGAATTTAACCCCATACCCCGATCGTATTGAGCATAGATACTTTGTGTTGTAACTGTATTTTTCTTTATGTTAGACATGTCTTATTTTGTTGAGTTATATTAGTTTAAAAGCATAGGAAATTCAACATGTTCCAGCCTATAACCTTCAGAAACTAGGGTGGGAAAGAGAAACTCAACCCTGATCTCGGTCCTCGCGTCGCTCTGCCTCCATGACAAACATGGCCCATGCCCCCTTCCCCTCAGACCCACCCTTCTATTTCTGCCTATAAATACCAAGCCACGCTGATCACTTGGACAGCCAACGAACCAAAGGAGTCATTTCTGCTTGCAATACTTAGCAGAGGAGATATGGCCCAGAGGACAATTTCATTGTGCCTAATCCTTGGCTTACTAGCCGCGGCAGCACCTGCCAATGCAACCAGCTTTGATTTCTATTACCTCGTCCTAATGGTACGATACAGCATGCAGATGCTTATTTCCTGCATATGGATTAGTTATATTGCTATTTACTACTTAGTACATTGTCTTGCTTAATACTCCCTCTGTAAACAAATATAAGAGCGTTTAGATCACTAAAATAGTTATCTAAATGCTCGTATATTTCTTTACGGAGGGAGTATGTAGGACTATACATAATACATGGCACAAGAGCTATATATATGCATGAGATATCTTGTTTACCTATACATAATACATGGCACAAGAGCTATATATATGCATGAGATATCTTGTTTACCTTTCTTGAAGGATTCTTTCCGTAACCATATTAATTTTGTATTAACTACTTGTTTGCTACTACTCATGAATATTTTTAGCTACTTTTATATAACACTAGGTAATTGCCAGTGCGTTCCAGCAGGGACATAAATATTCTAGTAGTTCAACATCAATCGAACAACATCGCCTCCATAGATGCATCATTCCACTGAACCATTGAACACCACTGTTCTAGTAAAGAAATGAGGAAATAGTATACCATTTTCTAAACTGAATGCAATAAGCATGAGTTTCACAGACACACCCAACCTTGAGCATTGTACTAAAGAACCAATTCATGTAGACAGTAGCAAGGATTGGCACTTTGAGAGGCCAATCTTAAGATTAATAAGACATGGTACAATAGAAAATGGTATACTATTGGTCATAGATCTTTCTCCATCCATTGGTTGTTTTCTTCTTCTTCCTTCTCCTTCCATTTGTTCCCTCTCTTATTCCTTTATCCATGCACACACCGGAAGCTATTCCTTGTTAAGGCAATGAAGAGGATGTCCTTCACCTACTGAAACCAAAAGAAGCTTGTATACAGTTATTTACAGGATCGAAAAGATAGAATAGAACCTCGACGGAATAAAAAGTCTTTGTAGTATTAAGCAAGATAAATCAGTAGTGGAATAGTGTATACCAATTCCACCTATGGATGTAGAGATTACTTATTGTATTGTTGAATTCAATTTGGACTCATCAGAATACATCATCCACATTGGCATGCTTGTTCTTAAACACACTATCACTGCGCTTCAACAGAACATGCATTCTGTGTCATTTAGATGAACATACATGGTCAGCCTAACACCATAGCATCCACACAAAATGCTGGAAGCATGCCCTTGCATATCTCAACAAATACATAAGCAACTTCCAGTCTTCCACCACAGAAGTATTTTCTTTCCTATAAGTACAGAAGAACTAAAGAGAATACTAAAATACTATATCTTACTACTCGGTTTAAATTACTTTGTTCCTCTGCTACAAAATAAACTATGTACACCTTAATTTATGTATCTATAAGGATGGCAGGATGAACCATCAGTAGAACTCTAACCTGGCTGTAGTTAAGTTCAGCTTACAACATTCAGTTGTTGGCGCCGCCTCTCCTCGCAGCGCCGATTCTTCTTCTTCCTCACTCAACTCTCTCCTTTCTTTGTCTTCTCTCAAGAACACACACACACACACACACACACATGATGAAAACCAGGTGTCATGTTCTCCAAGCATTCCTCTTAATTGAGTGACTTCACATATACACAGGGTGTCATGTTCTTCTTCAGGTCAGAGGACGGCAAAATAAAATACTGCAGCGATGTAGATCAACCCACGTTCAATCTGTACGACTGACTTTGACAAGATCCTAGTGTGGCAGAGACCGTCGGTGAGGAAGAGAGTGTGGTGGGTGTGTATACGAGGTTCACAGATAGTTTGGGGACGAGGGCTGAATTATGCACCTTACGTTCTGTAGATGTTGCCTTACAGTTGTGTGCTTGTTAAGAATGGGTTTAGACATCCAGAACAAGAATTTCTCTACTTACAAATGCCATTAGGCTTAGGCTACATGTTCCGGCGACTTACAGACTTGCTGCAAAGACAATGCATGTATGCATAGAGCGCCTAAAAATCTGATTTGACACAATTAAGGTTGTGAATCGTTAATGCTAATCAACTGACCCAATCACTTCATACCAAGTGCATGCTCACAGAACTTCATACAAATGCCCACAGAACCTACATACCCTGTAGCAAAATCTTTGCCACACCTAAATAAACATTAATACATGGACAGAACAGAGGTGTAAGACAGAGCAGAAATCGTACGCCTCAGGTGAGACGGTGACGGGCGCTTGAGCTCGCGTTAAGAGAGGCTCGGCATGGACAGGACCTGGATTTGTCACCTCGCTGTCCTTCAGGAGCTCTGCGTCGTCCGTGTTGGCAGGGACTCCGACTTGTCGGTGGCTGGAGGATCTCCGCCGCATCGGTGCGGGAGGATGCCTGGGGCACCGATGCGGGTGGTGCAGGTGGGTTGGACGGCGGGAGCTGATGGCGGGCTCGCAGCGAGAGCTGGTGCTCAGCCCAGCTGGATCGCTTGAAGGTTGTGGTCGTGGAAGGGAAGAGGTTCGGCAGCGGGGATTTCTGGGGCGAGGGGATTCCAATCCATGCGCCGGAGGAGGCGGCGACCGGAGATTGGGCCGGTGGCGGCGGGCAGAGAAGGGCGCAGTATTTGTGTGTGTGTGTGTGTGTGTGTGTGTGTGTAGAACACTATTTTTCTTGTTAGACACCGGAGTATCTCTCAATCCGATATCTCACTCAGGTTATATTATTATTATTGACTCGTATCCTAGATCATGCTCATGAACTGGCTTTGCAGTGGCCTGGAGCATACTGTGTGGACAGCGAGTACGGATGTTGCGTGCCCAAGTACGGATACCCAGCGGAGGATTTCTTCGTCCAGAGCTTCACGACCTTCGACTTGTCGCTGAACAAAGCCGTCGTGAGATGCAATAGCGACAAACCATTCGACATTAACAAGGTCAACTAACATGAACACATTATTCAACACCTTCTTGTTTATGCATATGCATGCAGTAGTGCAGTAATCTTATAACCATGCATGAGCAGCTGGAGCTAATTGAAAACAACTTGAACCACTACTGGAGCAACATTCATTGCCCGCGCACCGACGGGACGAGCACCTGGAAGAGCGAGTGGCGCAGCTACGGCGTCTGCTCGGGCCTCAAGGAGGTGGACTACTTCAGGGCCGCACTCAACCTCCGCAAGAACGCCGACGTCCTCGGCGCTCTCGCCGAGCAGGGCATCAACCCGGACTACAAGCTATACAGCACGGAGCACATCAAGTGGGCGGTGAACCAGAAGCTTGGAGTGATGCCTGGGGTGCAGTGCAGGGACGGGCCGTTCGGCAAGAAGCAGCTCTACCAGATCTACCTCTGCGTCAACAAGAACGGGGAGGCCTTCATCGACTGTCCCAAGCTGCCCAAACTGCAGTGCCCTGAGGAGGTCCTCTTCCACCCCTTCCACACGTGGATGCTCAACGCCACATCGCCTGCCAAGATCATGTTGCCCACCGAGGCCTGAGAGCCACCCGCCCAGCCGGCGCCTCACCTGAGAGTACGTACTACTGTGGCCTGGAGCATTATATCGTGCTTGTTGCTCCGGTGAATAAATAAATGGATGGTTGAATAAATAAAAGTGTATACATGGTTGGGAGTTGCGACTTGTCATAAGAACATGACCGTCAAATCGCTTCTCTACTAGCTACTATGTATATGCGTATCTATAATATTTGTAATACGTGAAGTATATGAATGAATGAACAGTTTTATTATGTTGGGTGTTTAAGAAATTCTTTTATCTTGGTTCGTTCTAAATTTTTGTTCATGGCTGCTTCTGTTGTTGATATTAATTGGTTTCAAATTTAGTTTCCCGTAAGTTTGACTACATCCATTCTAGAAGTTATCTATTTGTTTGTGCTTCAGTGCAAGCTTTTGTTACTCTATATTTTCTTTTTTGTTTATTGGGGGTTCAGCATGTGTTCACCTTGAGTAGCTCAAATCATTTGCATGCCACCGCCCATCAACTCCTATAAGAGTTGAAGTTGTAGTGTCGTGGCTAGTGATGTCACATAAACAACAACTTCTAAATAAATAAAAAACCACAACTCATCAAAAACAAAACAAAAATTAGCCGCACATTTTGCGTGCCACCGCCCATCTAGCCACGCTCATGCTAGATCCGCGGCCGCCGTCCCTTTCGCCGGCTTCGGCCATAGCTGTGCTGCCCGCTACCTCCCGAGACGCTGCCTACGACCTGACCTGGGTGAAAGGACCGATGTCAACACAAAAATGGGTGAATGAGTTGGCTCTATAATACTAAACCTAAATTAGTTTTCGCTTCAAGTAATAGGTCAGTCCTAATACGAGACAGTGCAAAGATTCTACAACAACAACCACTTCGGATCAAGATACCAAGTTTGGATGCTTGGTTCGATAGGCCTACCAAACTCGATCACTCGAAGTTCGGGTGCGGGTACCGAACCCAAAAGTCCAACCTTTGCTGGATAAGTCACAAAGTAGATATGCAACAGAGATCTAGCAAGCCTATACAACAAGTATATAAAGTATGATGCATGCCAAAGTAAGTCAGCAATATGCAATCAACATATCTAATAGAAATGATGAGGAACAAGGTAGATCAAGTAATGAGCATGATGGCAACCACACAATCAGCCACATATGCAGAAAGTAAAGGGGACACAATGATTATTTTACCAAAGTTCCCTCATAAGAGGTATGTCTTCATTGAGTACCCTAATCAAGCTTAGGAAGCAGTAAAACCTGCTCTTTCACTCACTTTCTTACTTGTGTGTGCCTCCTCTTTTAGTTAGTCGATGAACCAGCAGGGAAGGGATAGATCACCCTCACAACACTTGCAAGCAAGACACACAAGTCTTGGCTGCTTTGCAATGACGCCTTTTGAAAGCACATTTTCCCCCCTTAGTGGTTTTGGTAATTCATGTCAACATACATGTTGCTGGACTAATGCTTTAATCAAGCATATTTCAGGAATAGTTCAACCTAGGCTAGTAGATGGATGGAGATGTGGACCCCTCAAGCTACAAAGGACAAGCATTGGGAGAAGCTTCAAGACTCTACATTTTTTATTAAGTGATCAAAGATGGCATTCGGTCCCTCCAAAGTGCACTCACAAACTTTCTATACCCCATCGTGTTCATTTTTGAATTACAGAGTGAAACCGATAAGAATTACTGAAACGATGCAAGTGCTTAGGTTATCACATATCGGAGCCATCGAGTGGATTCATCTGGTCTTATCGAAACGTCTAACGTTTGAATCTTTTACACTAGTCGGTCTCACCGAGTTTTTCACCCGGTGTCACCGAGTGGTGCATAAAGGTGTCTAGCGGCTAGATCTTTGTTGATGGCTATATATACCCCATCCACACCTCCTAATCTTAGAGAGAGCAATCAGAATGATACTACACTTCCTATATCCATTTTCCGAGAGAGAACCACCTACACTTTTGTTGAGATCAAGGCATTCCACTCCAACCATTTGATCTTTGATTTCTAGCCCCCTCAAGTTGCTTTCCACTCCAATCCTTCTCGCACCACTATGCTAACTCTGTGAGAGGGTGATTGAGTGTTGAAGAGACTATCTTTTGAAGCACAAGAGCAAGGAGTTCATCATCAACAACAACATCTATTACCTTTTGGAGAGTGGTGTCTCCTAGGTTAGTTAGGTGTCACTTGGGAGCCTCCAAATCATGTGGAATTGAACCAAGAGTTTGTAAGGGAAAGGAGATCGCCTACTTCGTGAAGATCTACCCCGAGTGAGGCTAGTCCTTCGTGGGTGTAAGCCATGGTGGAATATACAAGGTTGCTTCTTCGTGGACCATTTGTGGGTGGAGTCTGTCGGTGTCAAAACCGGCCGATCTCGGGTAGGGGGTCCCGAACTATGCGTCTGAGGATTGAGGGTAACAGGAACAAAGGGGACACGGTGTTTACCCAGGTTCGGGCCCTCTCGATGGAGGTAAAACCCTACTTCCTGCTTGATTGACTTTGATGAGTACAGGGGTTACAAGAGTCGATCTACCTCGAGATCATAATGACTAAACCCTAGATGTCTAGCCTATATGATTTTTTATGATCTCTATGGACTAAACCCTCCGGTTTATATAGACAAAGAGGGGCCTGGAGTTGTACAGAGTCAGTTTACAGAGATAGGAAACTACACATCCGAACGTCAAGCTTGCCATCCACGTAAAGAAGAGTCCCATCCGGACACGGGGGAAGGCCCTCTATCTTGTATCTTCATGGCCCATCAGTCCGACCCATGCTACACAGCCCGGATACCCGAGGACCCCATAATCCAGGACTCCCTCGGTAGCCCCCGAACTTACCTTCAATGACGATGTAGTATTCGGCTCATGTCTTTGGCTTTGCAAGGCGGGTTCTTCATTATAATCCGGACCAATGACAATCCGGTGATAACCTTGATGTCTTTTACAATCCCCCCCTGTCGACGCTTCGATTTTCGTGCGTTGGGTGAATATGAATGGTCCATGCTTTTTTTGCAAATAAGCCCTTCACCACGCTCGGATGGCATCTATATAAGGAGATATAGATCTCCAAATGCCAAGAAAAACATCCAAGTTTAATCACGAACAAAGCCTTCCACCATGGCCAACGCCCCAGGCTCCTCTTCGCGCCCCCATGGCCCTCAAGAGGGCGATTGGCAGAGTTGCTCCATGCCTCATCTTCAGCTAAGCCGTCTCCAGACGCAGGGCTACCTCCCCCTCGCGGATCTAGTCTCCGTTCAAGCGGGATTATATTCAATAGGCGACGACGCGATGGCTGAGAACTTCCCCAACCCAAATAAGGAGGAGAGGGCGTGCTTCATCCCATTTCTATTGCGGGGCCTGGGATTTCCAATCCATCCCTTCCTCCGGGGGTTATTGCAATTTTACGGCATCCAACTGCACAACCTCACCCCAGGTTCGATTCTACACATCTCAGGTTTTGTTGCCCTCTGCGAGCTATTCCTAGGCATCAAGGCCCATTTTGGATTATGGAGGAAATTCTTTTGCCTTGTTCCCCGCCACAAGGGAGGTTCCATATTTGAAGTGGGCGGCGCCGAAGTATGGCATATTGCCGGATCCAGATACCTCATAGGAACACCTAAAGAGGTACCCGCAGTGGTCTTTGGAATGGTTCTATATGGACAACGTTCCGCTGCCGGATCCAGTGAGGCCCGGCCTCCCTGAATTCTCCAGCTCTCCTCTAAAGAAGCGCCTCAACTGGCATCCCCGAAGTCCCAAGGAAGAGGACAGTGCGGAGATAAAGAGGTTGGTCAGCAAAGTCAGGCTGCTCACCCACACCGAACTCTCGATAATTGAGGTCATGGCGATTGCAATAAAGAGGTGCATTCAGCCCCTCCAATCCAGAGTAACTCCCTTACAATGGAGAAGACGACGCGTCCCGTTACAGATGGAAGGGTCCGGACACCCCACCGAACTGGCCTCAATTTTGGTTGATCTGTGTAAGGGCAAAAAGAAGATTTTCTCTGGTTAAACTGTCGGGAGGCTTATTCTATGTACACCCCTATTAAATGGGTAAGATCTCGATCATTTGTGGTTATGTTATTACATTGCAGACACTAATCAAATTCGCTCATTGTTGCCACCAATAGTCGTGGAGAAGGATGACCGAGGACATCCATTGTCCCGCTCCCCAGCCAGAGGATCATAATCTTGATAAGGATCCTGGCTTTTGCAAGGATACAAACATATATATAGAATTCTATCAATCGAGCCTTGATGGTTCAGAAGTGGCTATCACCGCCGACTACCCTCGCCTCTATTCCTTCTGCATCTTGAGTATCCGGAAGCTTCTTAAAAAAAGATCCTCATCTGCATCCATACCCGTTGTACTAATCTAGATTTTAACAGGATCGACGATGTAGGGACCGTATCTCCTCAAGGGCGGCCCCTACACAAGGCCGTCGTTCAAAACGAAAAGGGATCGGGAGCACTACGGAGACCTCACAGTCTTCCAAGAGGTATGTGTATTTTAATGTATGCCTAGGCATGAGTCTGGGTAGTTAAGAGTCTCCCTTTTTATCCTTGACATCAGGAGGAGTACACGGCAGACGGTGGGAAAACGCCCGATTAGCCAAATGTCCACTAATCCGGTCTCGGGCTCGTCAACTAGGACGCGAGCCGATGCCACGCCCATTCTGCTTCCTCAAAAGGATTCAGATGATGTATCGGTCACGAATTCCAAAGTGGAGAGCGTGATAAATCACCGTCGATTAAAGGAGGCTATGCATGCTCCGGCCTTGTCCGAACAAGAATTCGCCGCACTAAGTTTGATGGATGCATATATCCGAGCCGCTCGAGACGGCCTTGCCGGAGTCATTCAGCTGTTCTCGAGGAATATACAGGTAAAATTTGATGCAATTTGCATGGTCATATGCCAGTAGCCCCCGAGACTTGAAACCGTGAAGCAAACCGATTTAAGAATCGATAAAATTTCCACAGGTTCTGAAAGAAAAGAACGCTATGTTATCCCAGGAGCTGAACACAAACCAGACGCAACTGAACGCGGTCACCGCCGAACTAGCAGCGTTGAAAGAGACCACGACGGACGCATATAGGGAGAAAAACATGAGGATGGAAAAGACAAGCAGTCCGAAGAGATAGAGAGCTTGAAGGCTCAGCTATCGGTCGTTCAGAAGGAAAATGAAAAACTGAAGGGCGGCATATGGCTTCCACTCTTATTTAGAACCACCATAGGTGCTCATGTTTAGCCCATAGTGCGGAAAATCATGATTTTGTTGCTGCGGGTCTGTTAACTGGCCGACCGGAAGAGGAAGTATCCGGATTTCAAGGTGACATGCTAAAGGAGTTGTCCACCATACATGCTCGGGCCCGGAAATCCATGAAGAGTATGGTGAAGGCATTATGGCCATCTGATACCCCTCCAGAAAGTATGGAGGGCCTGGCAAACCTGTTCAAAGGTGTCCGGTGGCGGTTTGAGCTATGGAAGACGTCCGCCTGTCGTGAAGGCACACGAGAAACCTGGGCCATGGTGAAGACACGCTTCATGAAACTGGACCCAAATCATATGGCCTGAGTAGGACCACAGGGACCAGATGGGAAGGAAATCCCTTTAAATTTGGTCTATGATCAAGTAATGATCGCTGCAAAATATTCGCAGGAAGACTATAGATTAAACAGCCTTATAGACGGAATAGAGAAGGAATAGGTTTTTAACTTAATGTATCAATGAACATTTATGATCAACCTTTGGTTAGATCTGAACATGTGAAATGATTTTGTCATCACAGGCTTTCGGCTTTAACCTCCGGACCAAAATGGTGGAGTGTTTCTAGATACTTAAGAGAAAAGGAAGTATCTATCCGAAAACCAGGCAACCCAGTCATTGTGCTTGAACAGACAAAAAGTTCGAGTTCGGGATGTATGTAAGAAACATCTTCCAAGGAAAATAGTTCCGTTAAGGGTTCCTTTCCTTGGGTCGGCATATTATGATTACACGTGCCGGGGCGTGTGATCCATAATACAGAAAAACTATCTTATGGTGCTTAAAATGGTTGCAATACGGCAACAATCTGTCGTTTTAGTGCCAACCAATTATTCCCTTAAGAACGCTAGCTTTCGGATTCACTCGTCTGAGGTACATGTCCGGATAACCCAGTTGTAACAATCACAGAGGTGCTCCCTTTATGCCCTAGACAAACAATCGGGAACGTAGGGCATAAGCACATGAGCAAGGCAACCCAGCTTGGCAAAACCTTAAGTCATAGAGGTGCATATAATGGCAAAAGAGGATGTATATCTGCGAATGACACATATGATGTGAGCTCTAGGCTCGATATAATAAAAGCTTCTACTTGTAGAAGCCCCCAATCATGGTGGGGTATGTACACTTAAGGATGTGTACCCCTCAAGTGTTCGGCTTATCCGAACATGGCATGGGAAACATGTAAAAACGAAAGGAAAACAAGGAAAAAAACTAAAAAGGAGACGAAAGAACGAATGAAAAGTATGGTCGGACTTATGCGTAGAATCTTCGGAGCCGGGCGGTGTTCCAAGGGTTCGGCTCTAAGCGATTATCCAATGCATTGCGAAGGCTGTTGGAAATATGCCCTAGAGGCAATAATAAAAGGGTTATTGTTATATTTCCTTGTTCATGATAATTGTCTATTATTCATGCTATAATTGTGTTATCTGGAAATCGTAATACATGTATGAATATATAGACCACAACACGTCCCTAGTGAGCCTCTAGTTGACTAGCTCGTTGATCAACAGATAGTCATGGTTTCCTGACTATGGACATTGGATGTCATTGATAACGGGATCACATCATTAGGAGAATGATGTGATGGACAAGACTCAATCCTAAGCATAGCACAAGATCGTGTAGTTCCTTTCGTTAGAGCTTTTCCAAATGTCAAGTATCATTTCCTTAGACCATGAGATTGTGCAACTCCCGGATACCGTAGGAGTGCTTTGGGTGTGCCAAACGTCACAACGTAACTGGGTGACTATAAAGGTGCACTACGGGTATCTCCGAAAGTGTCTGTTGGGTTGGCACGAATCGAGACTGGGATTTGTCACTCCATATGACGAAGAGGTATCTCTGGGCCCACTCGGTAATGCATCATCATAATGAGCTCAATGTGGCCAAGTGTCTGGTCACGGGATCATGCATTACGGTACGAGTAAAGTGACTTGCCGGTAATGAGATTAAACGAGGTATTGGGATACCGACGATCGAATCTCGGGAAAGTAACGTACCGATTGACAAAGGGAATTGTATACGGGATTGATTGAATCCTCGACATCGTGGTTCATCCGATGAGATCATCGAGGAGCATGTGGGAGCCAACATGGGTATCCAGATCCCGCTGTTGGTTATTGACCAGAGAGGCATCTCGGTCATGTCTGCATGTCTCCCGAACCCGTAGGGTCTACACACTTAAGGTTCGGTGACGCTAGGGTTGTTGAGATATTAGTATGCAGTAACCCAAAAGTTGTTCGGAGTCCCAGACGAGATCCCGGACGTCACGAGGAGTTCCGGAATGGTCCGGAGGTGAAGATTTATATATAGGAAGTTCAGTTTCGGCCATCGGGAAAGTTTCGGGGGTCACCGGTATTGTACCGGGACCACCGGAAGGGTCCCGGGGGTCCACCGGGTGGGGCCACCTATCCCGGAGGGCCCCATGGGCTGAAGTGGGAGGGGAACCAGCCCCTGGTGGTCTGGTGCTCCCCCCCTTGGGCCCCCCTGCGCCTAGGGTTGGAAACCCTAGGGGTGGGGGGGCCTCACTTGCCTTCGGGGGCAAGCCACCCCCTTGGCCGCCGCCCCCCCTTGGAGATTGGATCTCCTAGGGCCGGCGCCCCCCCTCTAGGGGCCCTATATAAAGAGGGGGGGAGGGAAGCCGCACCCTAGCCCCTGGCGCCTCCCTCTCCCTCCCGTGACACCTCTCCCTCTCGTTGTGCTTGGTGAAGCCCTGCCGAGATCGTTGCTGCATCCACCACCACGCCGTCGTGCTGCTGGATCTCCATCAACCTCTCCTTCCCCCTTGCTGGATCAAGAAGGAGGAGACGTCTTCCCAACCGTACATGTGTTGAACGCGGAGGTGCCGTCCGTTCGGCGCTAGGATTTCCGGTGATTTGGATCACCGCGTGTACGACTCCCTCAACCCCGTTCTCTTGAACGCTTCCGCGCGCGATCTACAAGGGTACGTAGATGCACTCCTCTCTCTCGTTTCTAGATGACTCCATAGATTGATCTTGGTGAAGCATAGAAATTTTTTATTTTCTGCAACGTTCTCCAACAGTGGCATCATGAGCTAGGTCTATGCGTAGTTACTATGCACTAGTAGAACACAAACTTGTTGTGGGCGTAGATGTTGTCAATTTTCTTGCCACTACTAGTCTTATCTTGCTTCGACGGCATCGTGGGATGAAGCGGCCCGGACCGACCTTACACGTACGCTTACGTGAGACAGGTTCCACCGACTGACATGCACTAGTTGCATAAGGTGGCTAGCGGGTGTCTGTCTCTCCCACTTTAGTTGGAGCGGATTCGATGGAAAGGATCCTTATGAAGGGTAAATAGAAATTGGCATATCACATTGTGGTTTTACGTAGGTAAGAAACGTTCTTTCTAGAAACCTATAGAAGCCACGTAAAAACTTGCAACAACAATTAGAGGACGTCTAACTTGTTTTTGCAGCATGTGCCTTGTGATGTGATATGGCCAAAAGGATGTGATGAATGATATATGTGATGTATGAGATTGATCATGTTCTTGTAATAGGAATCACGACTTGCATGTCGATGAGTATGACAACCGGCAGGAGCCATAGGAATTGTCTTTATTTCTGTATGACCTGTGTGTCATTGAATAACGCCATGTAAATTACTTTACTTTATTGCTAAACGCGTTAGCTATAGAAGTAGAAGTAATCGTTGGCGTGACGACTTCATGAAGACACGATGATCGAGATTATTATGATGGAGATCATGGTGTCATGCCGGTGACAAAGATGATCATGTCGCCCCGAAGATGGAGATCAAAGGAGCAATATGGTATTGGCCATATCATGTCACTATTTGATTACATGTGATGTTTATCATGTTTTACATCTTATTTGCTTAGAATGACAGTAGCTTAAATAAGATGATCCCTCGTAATAATATCAAGAAAATGTTCACCCCTAATTGTGCACCATTGCGAAGGTTCGTTGTTTCGAAGCACCACATGATGATCGGGTGTGATAGATCCTAACGTTCGAATACAACGGGTGTAAGCCAGATTTACACACGCAATACACTTAGGTTGACTTGACGAGCCTAGCATGTACAGACATGGCCTCGGAACACGGAAGACCGAAAGGTCGAGCATGAGTCGTATAGAAGATACGATCAACATGAAGATTTTCACCGATGATGACTAGTCCGTCTCACGTGATGATCGGACACGGCCTAGTTGACTCGAATCATGTTTCACTTAGATGACTAGAGGGATGTCTGTCTGAGTAGGAGTTCATTGAATAATTTGATTAGATGAACTTAATTGTCATGAACTTAGTCTAAAATCTTTACAATATGTCTTGTAGATCAAATGGCCCATGCTAATGTTGCCCTCAACTTCAACGCGTTCCTAGAGAAAACCAAGCTGAAAGATGATGGCAGCAACTATACGGACTGGGTCCGGAACCTGAGGATCATCCTCATAGCTGCAAAGAAAGATTATGTCCTAGAAGCACCGCTAGGTGAAGCACCCATCCAGAGAACCAAGACGTTATGAACGCTTGGCAGTCTCGTGCTAATGATTACTCCCTCGTTCAGTGCGGCATGCTTTACAGTTTAGAACCGGGGCTCCAAAAGCGTTTTGAGCAGCACAGAGCATATGAGATGTTCGAAGAGCTGAAAATGGTTTTCCAAGCTCATGCCCTGGTCGAGAGATATGAAGTCTCCAACAAGTTCTTCAGTTGTAAGATGGAGGAAAATAGCTCTGTTAGTGAGCACATACTCAAAATGTCTGGGTTGCACAAACACTTGACTCAGCTGGGAGTTAATCTCCCGGATGACGCGGTTATTGACAGAATCCTTCAGTCGCTTCCACCGAGCTACAAGAGCTTTGTGATGAACTTCAATATGCAGGGGATGGAAAAGACCATTCCTGAGGTATATTCAATGCTGAAATCAGCCGAGGTAGAGATCAAAAAGGAACATCAAGTGTTGATGGTGAATAAAACCACTAAGTTCAAGAAAGGCAAGGGTAAGAAGAACTTCAAGAAGGACGGCAAGGGAGTTGCCGCGCCCGGTAAGCCAGTTGCCGGGAAGAAGTCAAAGAATGGACCCAAGCCTGAGACTAAGTGCTTTTATTGCAAGGGAAGTGGTCACTGGAAGCAGAACTGCCCCAAGTACTTAGCGGACAAGAAGGCCGGCAACACTAAAGGTATATGTGATATACATGTAATTGATGTGTACCTTACCAGTACTCGTAGTAGCTCCTGGGTATTTGATACCGGTGCGGTTGCTCATATTTGTAACTCAAAGCAGGAGCTGTGGAATAAGCGGAGACTGGCGAAGGACGAGGTGACGATGCGCGTCGGGAA
Organism: Triticum timopheevii; assembly: GCA_963921465.1. Lineage (NCBI taxonomy): Eukaryota > Viridiplantae > Streptophyta > Magnoliopsida > Poales > Poaceae > Triticum > Triticum timopheevii. The sequence continues at coordinate 183,990,724 of OY997262.1, forward strand.
TGGTTACAAGGTCGATGTGATCACCGTCGGCACGCTACCTCTACATTTACCCACAGGATTAGTTTTAAACCTCAATAATTGTTATTTAGTGCCAGCTTTGAGCATGAACATTGTATCTAGATCTAATGTGAGATGGCTAGTCATTTAAATCCGAGAATAATGGTTGTTCTATTGATATGAGAGACATGTTTTATGGTCATGCCCCGCTGGTCAATGGTTTATTCTTAATGAATCTCGAACGTGATGTTACACATATTCATAGTGTGAATACCAAAAGATGTAAGGTTGATAACGATAGTCCCACATACTTGTGGCACTGCCGCCTTAGTCACATTGGTGTCAAGCGCATGAAGAAGCTCCATGCTGATGGACTTTTAGAGTCTCTCGATTATGAATCGTTTGACACATGCGAACCATGCCTCATGGGCAAAATGACCAAGACTCCGTTCTCCAAAACAATGGAGCGAGCAACCAACTTATTAGAAATCATACATACTGATGTGTGCGGTCCAATGAGCGTTGAGGCTCGCGGAGGATATCGTTATGTTCTCACTCTCACTGATGACTTGAGTAGATATGGGTATGTCTACTTGATGAAACACAAGTCTGAGACCTTTGAAAAGTTCAAGGAATTTTAGAATGAGGTAGAGAATCAACGTGACCGAAAGATAAAGTTCTTACGATCAGATCGTGGGGGAGAATATTTAAGTCACAAATTTGGTACGCACTTAAGGAAATGTGGAATCGTTTCACAACTCACGCCGCCTGGAACACCTCAGTGTAACAGTGTGTCCGAACGTCGTAATCGCACTCTATTGGATATGGTGCGATCTATGATGTCACTTACCGATTTACCACTATCATTTTGGGGATACACTCTAGAGACAGCTACATTCACTTTAAATAGGGCACCGTCTAAATCCGTTGAGACGACACCGTATGAATTATGGTTTGGGAAGAAACCTAAGCTATCGTTTCTAAAAGTTTGGGGATGCGATGCTTATGTCAAGAAACTTCAACCTGAAAAGCTCGAACCCAAGTCGGAAAAATGCATCTTCATAGGATACCCTAAGGAAACCATTGGGTATACCCTCTACTTAAGATCCGAGGGCAAGATCTTTGTTGCCAAGAACAGGTCCTTTCTGGAGAAAGAGTTTCTCTCGAGAGAAGTAAGTGGGACGAAAGTAGAACTTGATGAAGTACTACCTCTTGAACCGGTAAGTAGCACAACTCAAGAAGATGTTCCTGTGGTGCCTACACCGACTAGAGAGGAAATTAATGATGATGATCAAGGTACTTCGGATCAAGTCACTACTGAACTTCGTAGGTCCACAAGGACACGTTCCACACCAGAGTGGTATGGCAACCCTATCCTGGAAATCATGTTGTTAGACAACGGTGAACCTTCAAACTATGAAGAAGCAATGGTGGGCCCAGATTCCAAAAAATGGCTTGAAGCCATGCAATCCGAGATAGGATCCATGTATGAAAACAAAGTATGGACTTTGACCGACTTGCCCGATGATCGACGAGCAATAGAAAACAAATGGATCTTTAAGAAGAAGACGGACGCGGATGGTAATGTTACCATCTATAAAGCTCAACTTGTCGCTAAGGGTTATCGACAAGTTCAAGGGGTTGACTACGATGAGACTTTCTCTCCCGTAGCGAAGCTGAAGTTCGTCCGAATAATGTTAGCAATTGCCGCATACTATGATTATGAGATATGGCAAATGGACGTCAAAACGGCATTCCTTAACGGCCATCTTAAGGAAGAACTGTATATGATGCAGCCAGAGGGTTTTGTCGATCCTAAGAATGCTAACAAGGTATGCAAGCTCCAGCGCTCCATCTATGGGCTGGTGCAAGCATCTCGGAGTTGGAACATTCGCTTTAATGAAATGATCAAAGCGTTTGGGTTTATGCAGACTTATGAAGAAGCATGCATTTACAAGAAAGTGAGTGGGAGCTCTGTAGCATTTCTCATATTATATGTGGATGACATACTTTTGATGGGAAATGATATAGAACTTTTGGACAGCATTAAGGCCTACTTGAATAAGTGTTTTTCAATGAAGAACCTTGGAGAAGCTACTTACATATTGGGCATCAAGATCTATAGAGATAGATCGAGATGCCTCATAGATCTTCACAAAGCACATACCTTGATAAGATATTGAAAAAGTTCAATATGGATCAGTCCAAGAAGGGGTTCTTGCCTGTGTTGCAAGGTGTGAAATTGAGCTCGGCTCAATGTCCGACCACGACAGAAGATAGAGAAAAGATGAGTGGCGTCCCCTATGCCTCAGCCATAGGGTCTATCATGTATGCCATGACCTATACCAGACCTGATATAAACCTTTCCATAAGTTTGGTAGGAAGGTACCAAAGTAATCCCGACATGGAACACTGGACAGCGGTCAAGAATATCCCGAAGTACCTCAAAAGGACTAAGGACATGTTTCTCGTATATGGAAGTGACGAAGAGCTTGTCGTAAAGGGTTACGTCAATGCTATCTTCGACACAGATCTGGATGACTCTAAGTCACAAACCGGATACGTGTATATTTTGAATGGTGGGGTAGTAAGCTGGTGCAGTTGCAAGCAAAGCGTCGTGGCGGGATCTACATGTGAAGCGGAGTACATGGCAGCCTCGGAGGCAGCGCATGAAGCAATCTGGGTGAAGGAGTTCATCACCGACCTAGGAGTCATACCTAATGCGTCGGGGCCGATCACACTCTTCTGTGACAACACTGGAGCTATTGCACTTGCCAAGGAGCCCAGGTTTCACAAGAAGACCAGGCACATCAAGCGTCGCTTCAACTCCATTCGTGAAAATGTTCAAGATGGAGACATAGATATTTGTAAAGTACATACGGGCCTGAATGTAGCAGATCCGTTGACTAAACCTCTCCCTAGAGCAAAACATGATCAACACCAGAACACTACGGGTGTTCCATTCATCACAATGTAACTAGATTATTGACTCTAGTGCAAGTGGGAGACTGTTGGAAATATGCCTTAGAGGCAATAATAAAAGGGTTATTATTATATTTCCTTGTTCATGATAATTGTCTATTATTCATGCTATAATTGTGTTATCCGGAAATCGTAATACATGTGTGAATATATAGACCACAACACGTCCCTAGTGAGCCTCTAGTTGACTAGCTCGTTGATCAACAGATAGTCATGGTTTCCTGACTATGGACATTGGATGTCATTGATAACGGGATCACATCATTAGGAGAATGATGTGATGGACAAGACCCAATCCTAAGCATAGCACAAGATCGTGTAGTTCGTTTCGCTAGAGCTTTTCCAAATTTCAAGTATCATTTCCTTAGACCATGAGATTGTGCAACTCCCGGATACCGTAGGAGTGCTTTGGGTGTGCCAAACGTCACAACATCACTGGGTGACTATAAAGGTGCACTACGGGTATCTCCGAAAGTGTCTATTGGGTTGGCACGAATCGTGACTGGGATTTGTCACTCCGTATGACGGAGAGGTATCTCTGGGCCCACTCGGTAATGCATCATCATAATGAGCTCAATGTGGCCAAGTGTCTGGTCACGGGATCATGCATTACGGTACGAGTAAAGTGTCTTGCTGGTAACGAGATTAAACAAGGTATTGGGATACCGACGATCGAATCTTGGGAAAGTAACGTACCGATTGACAAAGGGAATTGTATACGGGATTGATTGAATCCTCGACATCGTGGTTCATCCGATGAGATCATCGAGGAGCATGTGGGAGCCAACATGGGTATCCAGATCCCACTATTGGTTATTGACCGGAGAGGCGTCTTGGTCATGTCGGCATGTCTCCCGAACCCGTAGGGTCTACACACTTAAGGTTCGGTGACGCTAGGGTTGTTGAGATATTAGTATGCAGTAACCCGAAAATTGTTCGGTGTCCCAGATGAGATCCCGGACGTCACGAAGAGTTCCGAAATGGTCCGGAGGTGAAGATTTATATATAGGAAGTTCAGTTTCGGCCATCGGGAAAGTTTCAGGGATCACCGGTATTGTACCGGGACCACCGGAAGGGTCCCAGGGGTCCATCGGGTGAGTCCACCTATCCCGGAGGGCCCCATGGGCTGAAGTGGGAGGGGAACCAGCCACTGGTGGGTTGGTGCGCCCCCTTGGGCCCCCCCTGCGCCTAGGGTTGGAAACCCTAGGGATGAGGGGGCGCCTCACTTGCCTTGGGTGGCAAGCCACCCCCTTGGCCGCCGCCCCCTTGGAGATTGGATCTCCTAGGGACGGCGCCCCCCCCAGGGGCCCTATATAAAGAGGGGGGAGGGCAGCCGCACCCTAGCCCCTGGCACCTCCCTCTCCCTCCCGTGACACCTCTCCCTCTCGTTGTGCTTGGCGAAGCCCTCCCGAGATCGCTGTTGCATCCACCACCACGCTGTCGTGCTGCTGGATCTCCATCAACCTCTCCTTCCCCCTTGCTGGATCAAGAAGGAGGAGACGTCTTCGCAACCGTACGTGTGTTGAATGCGGAGGTGCCGTCCGTTCGGCGCTAGGATCTCCGGTGATTTGGATCACGACGTGTACGACTCCCTTAACCCCATTCTCTTGAACGCTTCCGTGCGCGATCTACAGGGGTATGTAGATGCACTCCTCTCTCTCGTTGCTAGATGACTCCATAGATTGATCTTGGTGAAGCGTAGAAATTTTTTATTTTCTGCAACGTTCTCCAACAAAGGCTTCTGTGGGAGGCATAAAACGAGCTCACCGACATTATAAGTCTTTGCCCGCACTTCTCTGCTTTGGTATCTCCGAGCTTGTTGTTGATAAAATGCGGAACGGGCTTTGGCGACATTGTGCTCCTCCTCCAGGCCATCTAAGTCGTCCTACCGATCGATCTCGGCCTCTCTCTCGTCATACATGCGCACTCGAGGTGAGTCATGAATAATGTTGCAGGGCAAGACAGCCTCTGCGCCGTACACCATAAAGAACAGTGTGTATACGGTCGTGCGATTGGGTGTCGTCCGCAGACCCTAGAGTACGGAATCAAGTTCCTCGACCCAGTGTTTATCTGACTCCTTTGGGGGTCGCACTAGTCTGGGTTTGATGCTGCTCATTATCAGGCCATTAGCCCGTTCGACTTGACCGTTTGTTTGAGGGTGATATACGAAGGCGTAATCGAGCTTGATGCCCAGGTTAGCACACCAATTTTTCACCTCATCGGCTATGAAGTTGGAGACGTTGTCAGTAATAATGATGTGCGGGACACCATAACGGTGTACGACACTGGATATAAAGTCTATCACTAGTCCAGCTTCAGCTGTTTTTACTGGTTTGGCTTCTATCCATTTAGTGAATTTATCCACCATAACCAGTAAATATTTTTTCTTATGGCTTCCCCCTTTAAGGGGTCCGACCATGTTTAGCCCCCAGACCGCGAAAGGCCAGGTAATGGGGAATGTTCTTAGGGCTGTGGGTGGCATATGCCTTTGATTGGAAAAAAAGCTGGCATCCGACACTGTGCTGTACAAGGGCCTGTGCATCTGCTCGGGCCATGGGACAGAAAAAACCTGTACAGAAGGCCTTGCTTATGAGGGTCCGAGCTATGGCATGATGGCCGCCGAGGCCAGCATGTATTTTGGCCAAGAGCTGCCGCCCCTCCTCTTTGGAGATACATCTTTGAAGAACGCCAATAGTGCTTTTCTCGTAGAGTTCTCCTTCGTGAACTTTGTAGGCTTTAGAACGTCGAACTATGCGACGGGCCTTGTTCTGGTCATCAGGGAGCTCCTGCCTATTAAGGTGGGCTAAGGAGGGTTTGGTACATGGAGCAATATCCGCCATGATTACATGAGCGGAAAGCGTTGGTTCAGTGTCCGAGCCCCCGATGATATCCGAATCATGTTTGGCATCCGGGGGTGTGATCAGCGCCGGACTGGTATTTCCGCTCTTGTCCTGCCATACCACGGATGGCTTGAAAAGCCTTTCCAAAAAGGTGTTAGAAGGGATGGGGTCGCGTTTAGCACCCATTCGAGCAAGGATGTCCGCTGCTTGATTACTGTCTTGAGCCACATGATTAAACTCGAGCCCCTTGAACCGAGCTGATATTTTGAGTATGGTGTTGCGGTAGGCCACCATCTTTGGATATTTTGCATCGAATTCTCCATTTATTTGAGATATCGCGAGGTCTGAATCCACCACGCACCTCGAGGCGTTGTATGCCCATAGAAACGGCTATCCGGAGTCCATGCAGTAGTGCTTCATATTCGGCCACGTTATTGGAGTCCGTATACATGATTTGTAATACATAACAGACTGTGTCCCATGTAGGGTATGTTAGGATGACACCAACCCCCAATTCGGCTAACATTTTAGAGCCATCGAAGTACATCACCCAGTTGGAGTATGTGATGTACTCTTTGGGGAGTTCGGCTTCTGTCCATTCGGCGACAAAGTCAGCCAACACCTGAGATTTAATAGCTCGGCCTGGCTTGTATGTTATTTCAAATGGTAAGAGCTCGATAGCCCATTTGGCAATGCGTCCAATGGCGTCTTGATTGTTTATAATGTCGTTGAGTGGTACTTTGGAAGCCACCATGATCAAGCACACTTGAAAGTAGTGTCGCAGCTTTCGAGATGCCATGAAGACCGCATACGCTATCTTTTGATAGTGTGGGTATCGAGACTTGCATGGCGTAAGGACCGCCGATACGTAGTATACCGGTTTTTGGAGTGGGAACTTATGTCCCTCCTCCTCTCATTCGACAATGAGTACGGCGCTCACCACCTGGTGAGTCGCAGATATGTAGAGCAACATAGGCTCACCCGCACTTGGTGCAGCGAGGATTGGGTTGCTTGCTAACGGCGTTTTTATTTCTTCCAATCCGGCTGCAGCTGCATCCATCCATTCAAAATGGTGTGTGCATCGGAGCAGTTGATAGAGCGGCAACGCTTTCTCTCCCAATCTGGAGATAAAGCGGATCAAGGCTGCCACACACCCTGCTAGTTTTTGGACCTGCTTTAAGTCTGTAGGCAGTGCCAATTGTGACAGGGCTCGGATTTTGGCTGGGTTCGCTTTGATTCCCCTGTTGGAGATAATGAACCCAAGTAGTTTTTCGGCTAGAACTCTGAAGACACATTTTTCCGGCTTGAGCCGTATGTCATATGTTCGAAGACTTTTGAATGTGAGGCTTCGCTCGTCCACCAATGATTCGACATGTTTGGTCTTCATGACAACATCATCTACGTATGCCTCCACTATTTCGCCGATGTGTTTTTCCAAGCATGTTTGAATCATGCGTTGCTAAGTGGCACCATCGTTTTCAAGCCCGAAGGGCATAGTGTTGAAGCAGAGAGGCCCGTACGGTGTAATGAATGCCATGGCGGCCTGGTCGGAATCCTTCATCTTAATTTGATGGTATCCGGAGTATGCGTCGAGGAAACATAACGAGTCATGTCCTCCGATCGTGTCGATGATTTGGTCAATGCGGGGTAGTGGGAAGGGATCCTTTGGGCAAGCCTTATTGAGGTCTTTGAAATCGACGCAAAGGCGCCAGGTTTTATCCTTCTTCGGTACCATGACCAGGTTAGCTAGCTAGTCCGGGTGCTTGATTTCTCTAATGAATCCAGCCTCAAGTAGTTTGGCTAGCTCCTCCCCCATAGCTTGTCGCTTGGGTTCGGAAAATCGCTGTAGCGTCTGCTTGACTGGTTTGAACCCCTTTATGATATTGAGGCTGTGTTCGACCAGTCCGCGTGGGATCCCTGGCATGTCTGAAGGGTGCCAGGCGAAGATATCCCAATTCTCGCACATGAATGCTCATAGGGCGGCGTCGACCTTCGGATCCAGTTGTGCCCCAATGGATGCTGTTTTGTTAGGATCCGTTGGGTGTTCTTGAAATTTGACTATTTCGTCCGCTGGCTTGAAAGAGGTAGATTTGGGCCTCTTGTCGAGGATTACATCGTCCTTATCCACTGTGGAGCACAGGGTGGTTAGATCCTCGGCCGCGAAGGCTTCGGATAGTGCCTCGAGGGTTAGGGATGCAATTTTGTTTTCGGTGCGGAGTGCTATGTTCGGGTCACTAGTGATAGTGATAACTCCATTGGGCCCTGGCATCTTGAGCTTCATGTACCCGTAATGGGGTACTGCTTTATAGCGTGTGAAAGCATCTCGCCCTAACAGGGCGTGATATCCACTATTAAAGGGTGCCACATGGAAGAGTAACTCTTCGGACCTGTAGTTCTCCGAGGTGCCGAATACTACATCTAGTTTGATTTTCCCAAGCATCGCGCTTCTCGAATGGGGATAATGCCTCGAAAGGTGGTGCTGCTTTTGTCGATGCGGCTCCTGTCCATTTGCATTTTGTGGAGCGTATCTTCATATATGAGGTTTAGTCCGCTGCCGCCGTCCATGAGCACTTTGGTAAGTTGACAGCCGTCCACAATTGGATTTAAGACCAAGGCGGCTGGAGCTCGGACTGATCGGGCCCTTGGTTTGTCATCGGCGGTGAAAGTTATTGTCGTATTGTTCCAAGGATTTACTGCGGCTACTTGATTAACTTTGGCGAGGTAGCGTAGCGTCCTCTTGTGCCGATTGTTTGAAGAAAAGGTCTCGAAGACCATAAAGACATTGATATCGTGATCCTCCGAGGAATGCTTCTTTGGAGTATTGTTGGTAAGGATTGCCTCGCTGCTCTTAGCCACCTGCCGAAGTACCCAACATGCCCAAAGGCTATGCGTTGGCTCGGTATCCGGCGCTATGTGTATCTGACAAGGCTTGTCAAGTAGTTTGTCAAGGATGGTTCCATATCCCGTGAAGGGCTTGGTTTTCTTGTCAATGGGGAGATGGTTAGGTGCCCCGTGAGGGTGCATCCTTTTTGCCCGTCCGGTGGACTTCTTAAAGGCAGGAGGTTCCCACCGTGTTGTCTGGGCATTCCAAGCGCTTTCCATTCCGCAGTACTTCTGTACTATGTGCGCTAAATCTGCAAAATGCAGTATGCAGCAGTGGTTGAGGGCATTAAGAATTCCCTCATCCGTACAGTTGCAACAAAAAACTGGAACCACGTCGTCATCGCAGCAATCTTTACTCTTGTTTTTAACAAGGAGGAACCTAGCCCAGAAGTGATGGACCGTTTCCTGATGTTGTTGTCGTATGTACATGAGGTCACATATGTGTGGAGGACCTGAATTGTCTGGGGAATATTGCTTGTGGTGGGTTGGTGGGTTGAAATTCAAACCCTGGCCCACCGTTAGATCCGGAGTTTGAGGGATCTCCGAATTCACCGACCCAAGATCAGGGAGGCCGTGCAGACTTCTCGGCTTGACGCCAGATCCTGTGTTTAGTGGACGTACAGTCTCTTCCCGTGGATGGGTATCTGGCTCACAGGGCTCGAAGATCCGAACATAGCTGGTTTTTAACTTGGGGGAGGAATTGTCTTCGGCTCGTTCCTCGATGACCGCCATGAGGTGGGTGACCAGTGGAGACCTGATCTCCCTCTGGTCGGGTTTAAGCCCAATACGATCATAGTCAGTTGTGACCCCCAGGGCGGCGATGCGATCTAGCAGCTCGTTTAAGGATGAGGCATCTGTCGGATTCATCTTCTCGGAGTGTTCGAGATCGATGTGGAGCTGACGTTTGGTGGTTATGGGGGTGCTGTTGGCTTGATGGCCGAGCGAGAGCCCATAGTGAAACCGCTGATTTGGAAGGTTTTCCCTGGAAGCTGGGCTCCTCCGGAAGTGATTCCGTCATTAAAGATGATGAGATCCATCGATCCTTCTGTCAACGACATAGAGGAACTCTCAATGAAAGCACCAATGTCGGTGTCAAACCGGCTGATCCTGGGTAGGGGGCCCCGAACTGTGCGTCTGAGGATTGAGGGTAACAGGAACAAAGGGACACGGTGTTTACCCAGGTTCAGGCCCTCTCGATGGAGGTAAAACCCTACTTCCTACTTGATTGACTTTGATGAGTATAGGGGTTACAAGAGTTGATCTACCTCGAGATTGTAATGACTAAACCCTAGATATCTGGCCTATATGATTTTTTATGATCTCTACGGACTAAACCCTCCGGTTTATATAGACACCGGAGGGGTCAGGAGTTGTACAGAGTCGGTTTACAGAGACAGGAAACTACACATCCGGACGTCAAGCTTGCCATCCACGCAAAGGAGAGTCCCATCTGGGCACGGGGGAAGGCCCTCTATCTTGTATCTTCATGGCCCATTAGTCTGGCCCATGCTACACAGCCCGGACACCCGAGGACCCCATAATCCAGGACTCCCTTAGAGTCCTCCATGGACTCGCGCACCCGTTACCGTCCATGGGTTGAAGTCTCCATCAACGTGGATGTACGATAGCACCACCTATCGGAACCATGCCAAAAATCACCATGTCTTCATTGCGGTTGATCCTCCTATCTCTAGTTCCCTTTACTTTCTTGCACTTGCATGTTGTTCATTTTTCTGCTGCTCAATCTCTGGATATGCATGTGTAGGGTGTATTTTTTGCCACTTAACTTGTGATAAAATCTTCCTAACTTTCAAGAAAACTAAAAACTGCACCTTTTCCTTGTTAAGTGTGTATTGACCCCCCCCCCCCCCAGACCTATCTTATCGATCTTTCAATTGGCATCAAAGCTTTGGTCTCAATTGCTTTGGTTTAATCACCATTGGAGGAAGATAGATGTGTCTACTTTGGGGAGTCTTAGATATAGTGTCTTTTCTCAATGGGGAGTACTACAACTTTTGGAAAGATGAAATGCTTGATATCTCTGATGAGTTTAACTTGACGAAGTATACTCATAACCCATATGTGCCTCCTATTGATCGCTTGCACCCAACCCCCAAGGAAGAAATTGACATGCTTCATAATCTTAGAACCGTCAATCTTATCATTAGAGGATTACTTGGAGTTGTGTTTGGTTGTATGCAAAATTTTGAGCGCGCCTATACCCTATGGAAAGACTTGGAAAAGCATTATCCCGATTACTCTCTAAAGAATCTTGATTAGATTCTTCATAAGACTATTGCTTTTCCTAAGATGAAGCCTAGTGATCCTAACTTTGATGATTGCCTATTTGAGAATCTTGATCTCATGCGTGCTAAAGGTGATGTTAGAACTATTAGCAATATCATCATAGAAGCAATCCGAATTCATTCTCTTCAACATTGTCATGATCATGAAACTTAGAAATTTGTTGCCCTAGGTGATGAAGATGTCCTAAATGATGATGACAATGTTGAACATGGCTCTTATGATGAAGATGAAGAGTTCGACATCAAATATGAGAAGACTATGTGGAATCTTAGTCTTATGGCAAATCTTTGAGATTACATATCCAGAGGAAAATAGTGGATTCTTGATAGTGGATGCACCGATCACATGACCGGAGATAGAGACATGTTTCGTGAACTTGAAAACAATGATGGTCCACGCAAGTATGTGCCTTTTGGAGACAACTCCAGGGATAAGGTACTTGGCTTTGGTAATGTGGCCATATCCAATGATAGCTCCATTAAAAATGTCATGCTTGTTGAATCTCTTGGATACAATCTTATTTTTGTATCTAGACTAACCGACTTTGGTTTCAATGTTCTATTTACCGAAGTATATTGCTAAGTGTTTCGTCGAGATAATCATAATATGGTCTTTACTGGCATTTGTAGAGGTGATCTATACATTGTTGATTTCACTAAAAGATCCAACCTCGTACTTGTCTTATTGCAAAATCTTCTAAAGGTTGGTTATGGCATAGAAGGCTAGGACATGTTGGTATGCGAAATCTTGATAAGCTTTTCAAAGGAGATCATATTCTTGGTGTGGAAGATGTTATATTTGACAAAGATAGACTTTATAGTAGTTGTCAAGAAGGGAAAAGTTGGAGGAAGTCATCATGTGAAGAATATCATGACCACAATAAAACCACTTGAGCTATTTCATATGGATCTTTTTGGTCCCAATGCCTACAAGAGTCTTGGTAGTGACTCTTTCGGTTTGGTCATAGTTGATGATTTTTCCAAATTTACGTGGGTGTTCTTTCTCGATGATAAATAACAGGTCCAAAAGATCTTCAAGACCTTCGCTAGAAAGTCCCAAAACCAACTTGAAGTGAAGATCAAGAAAGTTTGGAGCGACAACAAAATAGAGTTCAAGAACACTAATGTGGACACCTTTTTTGACGAAGAGGGTATCTCACATGAGTTGTCGGGTACGTACACACCTTAACAAAATGGAGTTGTTGAGAGTAAGAACCGGACTCTCATCGAGATGGCGAGAATGATGCTAGATGAGTACAAGAAGTCAAATACTTTTGGGCAGAAGCGGTTGAGACGGCTTGCCATGCTACAAACCGACTTTACCTTTACAAGCTTCTTGGTAAAATAGCATATGAGCTACTCACCAATAACAAACCCCAAGTTTGATACTTTTGAGTATTTGGCTCTAAGTGTTACATTCTTGATAAGCATCGTCATTCGAAATTTGCTCCTAAATCTCATGAAGCTTTTCTACTCATTTACGGATCAAACTCCCACACTTACCGTATCTACAACGACTTCACTCCAAAAGTTGCAAACACGGTAGATGTGAGGGGGTGTCGTCCAACGCAGGTGCTCAAACTTGATTTGGTCTAACATGGCACACAAAGCAAGAGGAAACCATCATGGCCAAACCCTTCTTATACGTTGGGACAAAGGGTTAGATGAGGAATCCGACATGGTCAAACCATTCTCGTACGTTGCGTCAAAGGGATATGTTGTGTGGGCCCACAGATCTCGATCACTCTCTGATTTTTTAGAACAGGAAATAACAAAAAACATCATTATACAAATTACCAAAACAAGCTAGGATCCCAAGGATTATATAATCGACATGCATGTGCTACTTCTTGAGCTTGCATTCATTTTTTCCTTGAAGAGGAAAGGGTGATGCAGCAAAGTAGAGATAAGTATTTCCCTCAGTTAGAGAACCAAGGTATCAATCCAGTAGGATACAACGCACAAATCACCAATACCTGCACAAACAATCAAACACTTGCACCCAACGCGATAAAAGGGTTGTCAATCCATTCACGGTCACCTACAAAAGTGAGATCTAATAGAGATAGATAAAACTAAACAAAAGATAAAGTAAATATTTTTGGGGTTTTCGGTTTATAGATCGGAAAAAAGATTGCAAAATAGTAGATCGGAAACTTATATGATGGAAAATAGACCCGGGGGCCATAGGTTTCACTAGAGGCTTCTCTCAAGATAGCAAATAATATGGTGGGTGAACAAATTACTCTCGAGCAATTGATAGAAAAGCACAAAGTTATGACGATATCTAAGGCAATGATTATGAAATATAGGCATCACGTCCATGTCAAGTAGACCGACTCTAGCCTGCATCTACTACTATTACTCCACACATCGACCGACTCCTACCGGCATCAGTATTAAGTTCGTGAAGAACAGAGTAACGCTTTAAGTAAGATGACATGATGTAGAGGAATAAACTCAAGCAATATGATGTAAACCCCATCTTTTTATCCTTGATGGCAACAATACAATATGTCTGCCTCGCTACCCCTACTGTCACTGGGTGAGGACACCGCAAGTTTGAACCCAAAGCTAAGCACTTCTCCCATTGCAAGGAAAACCAATCTAGTTGGCCAAATTAAACTGATAGTTTGAAGAGAATTACAAAGATATCAAATCATGCATAAAAGAATTCAAAGAAGATTCAAATAATCTTCATAGATAAGCTGATCATAAATCCACAATTCATCGGATCTCAACAAACACACCGCAAAATAACATTACATCGGATAGATCTCCAAGAACATCAAGGAGAACATGGTATTGAGAATCAAACAGAGAGAAGAAGCCATCTAGCTACTAACTATGGACTTGTAGGTTGTGGTAAACTACTCACGCTTCATCGGAAGGGCAATAGAGTTGATGTAGAAGCCCTCCGTGATCGAATCCCCCTCCGGCAAGATGCCGGAAAAGGCCCCAAGATGGGATCTCACAGGAACAGAAGGTTGCGGCAGTGGAAAAGTGTTTTCGTGGATGCTTCTGGTGGTTTGGGATTATATGTGAATATATAGCGCCAATGGTTAGGTCAGAGGAGTCCCGAGGAGGCGGCAAGGTAGGGCGTGCCCCCCTAGGGTGCACCCTCCCCCCTTGCAGCCACCTCGCGGCTCTTCTGACTTGATCTCCAAGTCTCTGGGGTGTCTTCTGGTCCAAGAAAAATCACCGCGAAGGTTTTATTCCGTTTGGACTCCGTTTGGTATTCCTTTTCTGTGAAGCTCAAAAACAAGAAAAAAACAGAAATTGGCACTGGGCTCTAGGTTAATAATTTAGTCCCAAAAATAATATAAAATAGCATATTAATCCATATAAAACATCCAAAATATATAATATAATAACATGGAACAATCAAAAATTACACATACGTTGGAGACGTATCAAGCATCCCCAAGCTTAATTCCTGCTCGTCCTCGAGTAGGTAAATGATAAAAATGGAATTTTTGATGTGGAATGCTACCTAACATATTTATCCATGTAACTTTTCTTTATTGTGGCATGAATGTTCAGATCCATAAGATTCAAAACAAAAATTTAATATTGAAATAAAAACAATAATACTTCAAGCATACTAACAAGGCAATTATGTCTTCTCAAAATAACATGGCCAAAGAAAGTCTATTCCTACAAAATCATATAGCCTGGCTATGCCCCATCTTCATCACACAAAATATTCAAATCATGCACAACCCCGATGACAAGCCAAGCAATTGTTTCATACTTTTGGTGTTCTCAAACCTTTTCAACTTTCACGCAATACATGAGCGTGAGCCATGGGCATAGCACTATAGGTGGAATAGAATATGGTGGTTGTGGCAAAGAAAAAAAGAGGGAGATAATCTCACATCAACTAGGCATATTAACGGGCTATGGAGATGCCCATCAATAGATATTAATGTGAGTGAGTAGGGATTGCCATACAACAAATGCACCAGAGCTATAAGTGTATGAAAGCTCAAAAGAAAACTAAGTGGGTGTGCATCCAACTTGCTTGCTCATGAAGACCCTAAGGCAATTTTAGGAAGCCCATCGTTGGAATATACAAGCCAAGTTATATATTGAAAAATTCCCACTAGCATATGAAAGTGACAACATAGGAGACTCTCTATCATGAAGATCATGGTGCTACTTTGAAGCACAAGTGTGGAAAAAAGGATAGTAACATTGCCCCTTCTCTCTTTTTCTCTCATTTTTTATTTGGCTTCTTTGGCCTCCATTTTATTTTTTCCTCACATGGGAAAATGCTCTAACAATGAAGATCATCATGCTCTTATTTACTTACAACTCAAAAAATTACAACTCGATACTCAGAACAAAATATGACTATATATGAATGCCTCTGACGGTGTACCGGAATGTGCAATGGCTCAAGAGTGACATGTATGAAAGAATTATGAAAGGTGGCTTTGCCACAAATACGATGTCAACTACATGATTATGCAAAGCAATATATCTCGGAATGGCTATGGAAATGCCATAGTAGGTAGGTATGGTGGTTGTTTTGAGGAATATAATATGTGGGTATATGGTACCGGCGAAGGTTGTGCGACACTAGAGAGGCTAGCAATGGTGGAAGGGTGAGAGTATGTATAATCTATGGACTCAACATTAGTAATCAAGAACTCACATACTTATTGCAAAAATCTATTAGTCATCGAGACAAAGTACTACGTGCATGCTCCTAGGGGGATAGATTGGTAGGAAAAGACCATCGCTCGTCCCCGATCGCCACTCATAAGGAAGACAATCAAAAAATACCTCATGCTCCAACTTCGTTACATAACGGTTCACCATACATGCATGCTACGGGAAGCACAACCCTTAACACAAGTATTTCTCCAATTCACAATTACTCACTAGCATGACTCTAATATCACCATCTCTATATCTCAAAACAATCATAAGGAATCAAACTTCTCATAGTATTCAATGCACTTTATATGAAAGTTTTTATTATACCCCTCTTGGATGCCTAACATATTAGGACTAAATTCATAACCAAAGCAAATTACCATGCTGTTTAAAAAGTCTCTGAAAATATTATAAGTGAAGCATGAGAGTTCAAAAATTTCTACAAAATAAAGCCACCGCCATGCTCTAAAAAGATATAAGTGAAGCACTAGAGCAAAATTGTCTAGCTCAAAAGATGTAAGTGAAGCACATAGAGTATTCTAATAAATCAGGATTCATGTGTGTCCCTCTCAAAAGGTGTGTACATCAAGGATGATTGTGTCAAACTAAAAAGTAAAGACTCATATCATACAAGACGCTCCAAGCAAAACACATATCATGTGGTGAATAAAAATATAGCCTCAAGTAAAGTTACCGACAGACGAAGACGAAAGAGGGGATGCCTTCCGGGGCATCCCCAAGCTTAGGATCTTGGTTGTCCTTGAATATTAACTTAGGGTGCCTTGGGCATCCCCAAGCTTAGGCTCTTGCCACTCCTTATTCCATAGTCCATCAAATCCTTACCCAAAACTTGAAAATCTCATAAGCTCCGTTGGTATAAGCAAATAAATCAACACTTTTGGTACTGTTGTGAACTCATCATTTATTTATATTGGTGTAATATCTACTTTATTCCAACTTTTCCATGGTCCATACCCCCCGATACTAGCCATAGATTCAACAAAATAAGCAAACAACACATAGAAAACAGAATCTGTCAAAAACAGAATAGTCTGTAGTAATCTGGACACTTTGAATACTTCTGTGACTCCAAAACTTCTAAAAAATTAGGAAAACACAAGAAATTTGTATCAATCTTGTGTAAAAAATTCAGAATTTTATCACGCTTGTGTGATTTTAAAAAAATTCTAGGACTGAGTGCAAAAGTTTCTGTTTTTCAGCAAGATCACATCAACTATCACCGTAAGCCATCCCAAAGGTCTTACTTGGCACAAACACTAATTAAAACACAAAAACACATCTAACTAGAGGCTATATGAATTATTTATTGAAAAACAGAACCAAAAAGCAAAGAACAAAAATAAAATTGGGTTGCCTCCCAACAAGCGCTATTGTTTAACGCCCTTAGCTAGGCATAAAAACACATAGATCTAGGTATTGTCATAGTAATAATAAGGCAAATCTTGAAATCTCATCTCATACTCCCTTCATTCAGCAGCAAGTTTTCTTTGCGGTAAGCAAAAGTAAACAAAAAGGGTGAAATTTAATGGGATAAGGATCCCTAAGATCATGCTCGGGAGGAATTGGTTCCTCCTTCGGCCCCTCATATTGTATGACCAACTCATCATTGTAAGCGTTCTTTTGGCAAAAAGTCATGCTCTTATGTCCAAGAGAG
This sequence comes from Triticum timopheevii, assembly GCA_963921465.1. Taxonomy (NCBI): domain Eukaryota; kingdom Viridiplantae; phylum Streptophyta; class Magnoliopsida; order Poales; family Poaceae; genus Triticum; species Triticum timopheevii. The sequence goes on from OY997262.1 coordinate 184,008,072, forward strand.
AAACCCAATCCATTCTTTTGTATAGCAAAATTATAAGTTCAGAAATCTTATAAACTAAAACATCGGTAGGGACCCTCTTTCTTAAATTTGCATTATAAGCAACATGATCTAGAGATCGTAAACGCATTATTTCCTCTTGGTTAAAGAGAACCCCCTCTATGGGAGGTCGACCACCATCTACTTTATAATGCGAAAATTGCACTAGCTCCTTTCATAATAAATCTAAACTCATGGGCTATAAATATAATGGTGGCGCGCTTAACAGAAGAATGCTCAATATAAGAAAACTCTAGAAAAATCCTTTGTATGCATGGATGCATATGAACAAATTGTCTTTCAAGTTCAACCACAAGGAAAGATATAGCATCCGCGAGACTACTAGTTTTATGGAGAATCGATCCACCTAATGTGGATAACCGCACCATCACAAGTAAAGAAATCTTGAATAACCCCTTTTCCAATAATATTGCCACTCCCTATGCGAAGTTTTTTAGTGTGCAAGATAGTAGATTCTTCATGAGGATTAAAATTAGCAAAAGCGTCAAAGTTTCCCCCATTGTTACTACTATCCTTTTCAGTGATAATCTCCCTAGATTCAAACATGGTAGCAATAAACCAATCTAACAAATGGGCAAACAAAAAGTAACAAACAAGACGAACGGAGGAGGGGCGAAGAAAAAGGCAAATATTTTTGAAAATCGTTTTAGAAGTGGGGGAGAGGAAAACGAGAGGAAAATGTCAAATAATGTAATGAAAGAGATGAGATTTACGATGGGTACTTGGTATGTCTTGACTTGGCGTATATCTCCCCCGCAACGGCGCCAGAAATTCTTCCTGCTACTTCTTGAGCTTGCGTTCGTTTTTCCCTTGAAGAGGAAAGGGTGATGCAACAAAGTAGAGATACGTATTTATCTTAGTTAGAGAACCAAGGTATCAATCCAGTAGGAGACAACACACAAATCACCAATACTTACACAAACAATCAAACACTTGCACCCAACACGATAAAGGGGTTGTCAATCCCTTCACGGTCACTTGCAAAAGTGAGATCTGATAGAGATAGATAAAACTAAACAAAAGATAAAGTAAATATTTTTGGGGGGGTTTTGGTTTATAGATCGGAAACTAAAAGATTGCAAAATAGTAGATCGGAAACTTATATGATGGAAAATAGACCTGGGTGCCATAGGTTTCACTAGAGGCTTCTCCCAAGATAGCAAATAATACAGTGGGTGAACAAATTACTATCGAGCAATTGATAGAAAAGCGCAAAGTTATGACGATATCTAAGGCAATGATTATGAAATATAGGCATCACGTCCGTGTCACGTAGACCGACTCCAGCCTGCATCTACTACTATTACTCCACACATCGACCGACTCCTGCCTGCATCTAGAATATTAAGTTCATGAAGAACAGAGTAACGCTTTGAGTAAGATGACATGATGTAGAGGAATAAACTCAAGCAATATGATGTAAACCCCATCTTTTTATCCTTGATCGCAAAAATACAATACGTGCCTCGCTACCCTACTATCACTGGGTGGGGACCCCGCAAGATTGAACCCAAAGCTAAGCACTTCTCCCATTGCAAGAAAAACCAATCTAGTTATCCAAACTAAACCGATAGTTCGAAGAGAATCACAAAGACAAATCATCAATAAAAGAATTCATAGAAGATTTCAAATAATATGAATAGATAAGTTGATCATAAATCCACAATTCATCGGATCTCGGCAAACACATCACAAAAGAAGATTACATCAGATAGATCTCCAAGAACATCGTGCAGAACATGGTATTGAGAATCAAACAGAGAGAAGAAGCCATCTAGCTACTAGCTATGGACCCGTAGGTCTATGGTAAACTACTCACGCTTCATCGGAAGGGCAATAGAGTTGATGTAGAAGCCCTCCATGATCGAATCCCTCTCCAGTAGGATGCCGGAAAAGGCCCCAAGATGGGATCTCACGGGAACAGAAGGTTGTGGCGGTGGAAAAGTGTTTTAGTGGATGCTTCTGGTGGATTGGGAACATATATGAATATATTGGGCCAAGGGTTAGGTTAGAGGGTGCCAAGGAGGCGGCAAGACAGGGGGCGCCCCCCTAGGGCGGGCCCTCCCTCGGCTCTTCTGACTTGGTCTCCAAGTCTCCGGGGTGTCTTCTAGTCCATGAAAAATCATCGCGAAGGTTTTATTCCGTTTGGACTCCGTTTGGTATTCCTTTTCTGCGAAGCTCAATAACAAGGAAAAAACAGAAACTGGCGCTGGGCTCTAGGTTAATAAGTTAGTCCCGAAAATAATATAAAATAACATATTAATGCATATAAAACATCCAAAAGAGATAATATAATAGCATGGAACAATCAAAAATTATAGTGGATGTAAAGCCACCCCTTGCTGATAAGAGTTGCCTCCTTGCCTTCAAGGCATTTCACGCTGGTTACCGTGTGGGACCTACTACCTATTATCACACATGTTTGTGCTTTTTAAAACCGTGCGCAATCTTTACATGGCCAGTGTGTCGTCGCCTAGCCTTCTATGAGCACTGATACTGGCAGCAGGAAACCAACGGGAGAAGAGGCGCGAAACCAATGGGAGGAGTGGCGTGAAACGGTAGCGTGTTTGGATATATAACACCATTAATGTGGAAAAGTTAATAAATAAGGAAGAGCGAACTAGCACGACGCGTGTGCACAGTGCTTACCCACGGGTGCCAGACGGTTGACCAGAACCATTTTTAATATTCAGGGTTCGTTTGGACTTTTTTATACATTATAATTAAATTTTCTAAGCATTAATTTAATGTGCATAATTCAAATTTGAACTAAAAATACATGCTCTGGTGCACTAAAATGGCTACAAAGATCATACATGTGTCTTTGGATGCATGTTTAGGTCCCATGCAAAGAATGGGAATGAATTACAACCGTCTCGGGATCTGGCTCGGCCTCAAACATTGAGAATATCGGTTTTTAAATCCCCGTAAATCCAAAACTCACCCAGAAATCATGAAACTTGGCATGGTGTCACGACATGGCACATATATGTCGTGGAATTTTTTTCCAATTTGGGGCCAGTTTTATTACAAGCCTCTTACAAACCGGAGCTTCTCTCAAGAAGACCCGTGGTTCTGATAGGGAAACGTGTCCCCCTTGTGGGCGAAACGATAATCGCTGCCTCTTCTTGCCTTGTTTTTTTTCTACATGCAATATGGAACAACATGATATTCATGCTGAAATTTGAAATTATGCAGGGTTCGGTTGGCCCTTTTTTATACATTAATTTTGTTTTCTAGGCATTTAATGTCCATAATTCAAATTTGAACTTCAAATACATGCTCCAGTGCACGAAAATGGCTACAAAAATCATACATGTCTCCTAGGGCTCATGTTTAGGTCCCATGTAAGGAATGGGAATGAATTACAATTGTCTCGGGGTCCTGGCTCGGCCTCAAACATTGGGAATCTCGGGTTTTAAATCCCCGTGAATCCAAAACTTACCAGAAAATCATGAAACTTCGCATGGTGTCATGACATGGCACATATATGTCATGGTAAAAAAATGTTCAATTTGGGCCAAGCTTTATTACAAACCTCTTACAAACCGGAGCTTCTCGCAAGAACCCTCGTGGTTCCGATAGGGGAATGTGTCTCCCTTGTGGGCAAAACGATAATCGCTGCCTCTTCTTGCCTTGTATTTTTTCTACAGGCAACATGGAACACACTACAAAAAAAGACACATTCGTGACATTTTGGGCCGAACGAAATTTTTTCTGTCATGCCTATGACACTTCTATGACGATAACTGTGACAAAAGCACATATCATCATAGATGTGGTGGGCTCCTACTTCTATGACAAAAAATCATGACAGAAAATGGGATTTTCGTCCTGGGCGGGCCGGGGACGCACCTGCATGACATTCTTTGGGCCGTCCATGATGGAAAAAATTGTGGTAGAAGCGAGGGTGAGAAAAATTTTGGGGAGTTCCCGGTTACGGTGCGTGGTCGGGGCCGAGCAATGCATGGAGGGATTGCGTGTTTCTCTCGTACACGTACGCGCATGTGTGCGACGCGTTGGGCTCAAACTGAACCCGAGCGAGGCGTTCGCCTACTAAACCTGAGCGATTGCACTGGCTACGCGTTACTGAACCCGAGCGATCAATCGATCCCTGGCTGTTAACTGAACCCGATCGAAGGATTCCTTCGCTACTGCTGCTAACTAAAGTCGATCGAACCTGCTGCCTCTTGATAAACAGTGAGCGTTGTTGGGGTTGGATGAACAGTTCCCGGTGGGGGTTGGATGAACAAGACCTCGTGGTACTAGAGGTCGTTGCCGCTGGATAAACAGGACCCTGATCGAGAGGAGGCCGCCACACAGCCGAGCCGGTTGGGGCTGGATGAACAGGACCCTGTGGAGGGCTGGTTGAACAGGACCCCATGTGGAGGGCTGGTTGAACAGTAGCCGGTGGAGGCTGGATGAACAGGACCTCGTGGTGAATAGTAGCTGGTAGAGGCCGGAGGAAGTCGATGGCGGATTAATAGTAGAACATGGAGCCTGGAGGAAGTTGACGGTGGATGAACAGTAGCCCATGGAGGCTAGAGCGAGGCAGTAAACGGTGGATGAACAGTAGCCCGTGGAGTCCCGTTTTGCAGTACGCCCACACCCCTCCCGATGAACAGGACCCCGTTTCGACCGTAGGAGCTCGAACACAAGTCCGTTTCCTCTGTTTTGCGATACGCCATACCCCTCCCGATCAACAGCACCCCGTTTCGACCGTAGGAGCTCGAACACAAGTCCATTTCCTCTGTTTTGCGGTACGCCAGACCCTTCTCGATGAACAGGACCCCGTTTTGACCGTATGCGGTCAAACAGAAGGCCGTTTTCCTCATTTTGTGGTACGCCAGACCCCGTTCCGGTAGTTCTGTCCAAGACAGTTGTCTCCCATTAAACATGGCCCATTCCAACCCAGTCTGTTGCCTCCCGATGAATAGGACGCGTTCCGACCCAGTCACTTGGCTCTCAGTGAACACGATGATGTTTCCTCCGTTCCGACCCAGCCGGTTAGCTGTCGATGAACAGGACAACATCGCTGCCGTCCGTTGCCTCTCCATGTACACGAGCCCTGGCTGTCCATATGCGCGAGTACACGTTTCGAGACCCCGCTCGTATGTACCACTACTGCAGGATGCTACTAACGCGACACTATGATCAGAGACCCTTTGACGAAACTGTGTGCGATGCATTAATCGCAAACGATGATGTAAAAAACCCATCAAAAATATGCGAAACGTTTGTGATGGTGGAGCCATCAAACACAGTTTTGATTTTAGTTGTGTGTGCGATGCAGGGCATACAGTTCAGTTCAATTAACTGTTTGCGATGAGGAAGAAGAACAGAAACGGGCAGCTAGATGAAGGCGTGTGTGATATACGACATACAGTTCACTCGCATTAACTGTTTGCGATGAGGCCGAACAACAGAAACATGCAGCTAGATAAAGGTGTGTGCGATTGAGGGCATATGCTTCAGAAGGATTAACTATTTGTGATTAGGCAACAGAACAGAAATGGTCAGCCATATCAAAGTGTCTGCGATTGACGTCATACACTTCACACGGATGAACTATTTGCGTAGCCACAACAAACAGAACCAGTTAGGCATATCAACGTGTGTGCGCTAGATGGGCACAGATTCTAATTAAAAGAAGCATGCGGGATGGTAATAACGAGCGTGCACGATTGTTGGAACAAGACGTGTGCTGACATTGCCTATTCCAGTGCACCCTATGGTGCAATCACCATGTATGCGGCTGAGAAAGCGTGCCCACGTTACGCCGTCCGGGAATAGTGCCACACCTAGAAATTATAGAACCGTCAATAAATTTTGTGCCTGCGTCCTATCACATTCCAAATTACGACCATGCTATATTTAATTGCAAACATGTTCACACCGATCAAAACCTAAACGGTTTCCCACTTAGGAGCGTATTAGTACTCGGTTATAAATACTACTACTCCAAGATGATTGCACATTCCTCCTCAACTCCTCATCCACAAAAATAAACAAGTCATTCATCATCGTTCCCTTGCATCTGCCATGGCCAATGTGAGTTCTGGGTCGAGAGATTACCACCAGGGAGAGGCGAGCATGGAAGCGGAAGCATGAGAGATGTCCCCCCTCGCCACGAAAGCAGCCGACATGTCCCGCATCGTCGCGAAAGCAGCCGACATGTCCTGCCGCACGGCCGAAGCAGCACGAAGCTCTTGTAGCACCGTCGATGCAGCAGACTGGTCCGGCCGCTCCGCGGAAGCAACAGAGATGTCCCGCCGCGTCGTGAATGCAGCAGAGATGTCCTCCCATGCCGCAGCAACCTGGGAAATGTCTCATGGGTAGGCGAGAACTCTTATAGGAGCATGAATGCGATCGTCCATAGGCAGATGGATCAGATCTCTGGCTGGGCGAGGTTGCAGGACGACATGAAAGCCTCGTTTGAACAGGCTACCGGCGTCATCTGGCAACTAAGTGAGGGCAATGCGAAGCTCCGGGCCGAGTGCGACCTGCTCAGGGCGAAGATCGTCGGAAGTGTGGAGCAGCAGGAGGAGACCACTGCCTTGTTGAAGAGGACCTGCGTCATCGTCAAGAAACTTATGGACGAGAATGACATGCTATGCATCAAGCGCCAAAGGCTGGTGGAGGGATGCTCTCAAGCAGTGTCTTGAGGACACAAAAGAGCTCATCGCCGCTCACCGTGGAGACTAGTTCCTGCGGCCTGCAGCAACACGTCAAGAAAGTAGAGATCAGCAAGCCAGATCGTTCTCTTCCTTATTATTTTGCCCTTGTGTATGTTAGGTGTTGCCGCATGTGGCTTTTTTAATTATCTTCCTAAATATGTAAGAAAATTATTATCCACTTTCGTCGTCCTTATATTCATGAGTCTTGCTATAAGTCATAGTCAATGCTATATAGGTCTATCAGATCTTACATCAAGATCCGTGCAAAACTTTCTTTTCAGATTTTCTTTTTTCTCTCTTAAATCTCGGTCGAGTGAGACATAGCCACGCCGTAAAACAGGGGCTTGGGCGCCATTAATGGAGACGTTGGGAGGGAGGTGGGCGGCAGATAGAGGTCAAAGGGCTCTCCTCCTAATGAGCACGTGTTGGGGTCTGATCGCAGCCTCCCATACTCAAATAGCTACCCCGCACGACACCTCCTAGCCAATAAAAAAGGGTACGCGTGGCGGCACGTAATTGGTAAGTAGAACGCCCGCCGTTTCAGTAATACTTGTGTTTCCGATTTGTAACATGACAACACTTGTTCCAAAATGACTTTGTTGATTGTTAATGTGTGCGCCTTCGCAAACTGGACAGAAAAATTACCACAACATGTTGCTACCATGTCATGACACCATGCCAAGTTTCATGATTTTCAGGCGAGTTTTGAATTTGCGGGAATTTTAAAACCAAGTTTCTCGATGTTTCCGGCCGAGCCAAGACGCCCAGATGTTTGAATTCCCTTCCCATGTCTTCCATGGACCTAGAAGTTCGCCCAAGTACACATAAATGATTTTCCAACTAATTTTTGCGCACTGGAGCATGCGCTTGTGCTTCAAATTTGAATTATGTGCATTAAATGCCTGGAAAATCAATTAATGTATAAAAAGGCCGAACCAACCCAGAATAATTCCAAAATTTAGCACGAAACTCCTATTTGGTCTAAGCTGCCTGTGTAAAAAAATCAAGGCAGGGGAAGGTAATGTATGCCATTTCGCACATGGGGCTGACATGTTCCCTCTCGGAACCATGATCCTTCTTGAGAGAAGCTCCGGTTTGCAAGAAGCTTATACCAAAGCTTGTCTCAATTCGGCCAAAAAAATTACCACAGCATGTTGGTGCCATGTCATGACATCATGCCAAGTTTCATGATTTTAGGCGTGTTTTGATTTACAGGAATTAAAAAACCAAGTTTCTCAATATTTCCAGCCGAGGCACGACGCCCAGATGTTTGAATTCCATTTCCATTTCTTGCATGCGACCTACAAATTCACCCAAGGACACACATGTGATTTTCCAACCAACTTTGGTGCACTGGAGCATGTGCTAGTAGTTCAAATTTGAATTATGCACATTAAATGCCCAGAAATTCAATTAATGTATAAAAAGGTCAAACGAACCCAGAATAATTCCAAAATTTAGCACGATACTTCTATTTGGTCTAATCTGCCTATGTAAAAAATTAAGGCGGGAGAAGGCAGTGTATGTCGTTTCGCACACGGAGGTGACATGTTTCCCTCTCGAAACTAGGAGCCTTCTTGAGAGAAGCTCCGGTTTGCAAAAAGCTTAAACCAAAGCTTGTCCCAATTCGGCCAAAAAATTTACCACAACATGTTGGTGCCATGTCATGAAACCATGCCAAGTTTCATGATTTTCATGCATGTTTTGGATTTACATGAATTAAAAAACCAAGTTTCTCAATCTTTTCGGCCGAGCCACGACGCCCAGATGTTTGAATTTCATTCCCATTTCTTGCATGGGACCTAGAAATTCACCCAAGGACACACATGTAATTTTTCAACCAATTTTGGTGCACTGGAGCATGTGCTTGTAGTTCAAATTTGAATTATGTACATTAAATGACCAGAAATTCAATTAATGTATAAAAAAGTCCAAACGAACCCAGAATAATTCCAAATTTTACCATGACACTCATATAGTTATATGTTGCCTCTGTAAAAAAATCAAGGGGGGAGGCAACGTATATCATTTCGCACACAAAGGTGACACGTCCCCCCTCGGGAACCACGAGTCTTGTCGAGAGAAGCTCCGGTTTGCAAGAAGCTTATACCAAAACTTGTCCAAATGTGACCAATTTTTTTAGCATAGCATGTTGGTTCCATGAAATGACACCATGCCAAGTTTCATGATTTTCAGGCGAGTTTTGAATTTCTAGGAATTTAAAAACCAAGTTTCTCAATGTTCCCGGCCGAGCCACGACACACAAATGTTTGAATTTCATTCTCATTTCTTGCATTGCACCTATAAATTCACCCAAAGACACACATGTGATTTTTCAACAAACTTTGATGGACTGGAGCATGTGCTTGTAGTTCAAATTTGAATTATGAACATTAAATGCCTAGAAACTCAATAATGCATAAAAATGCCAAACAAACCCGGAATAATTACAAATTTAAACACGGCACTCATGTAGTTGCATGTTCACTGTACATAAATGTTCTAGCAATTCAAACACCATCCTTTCCCTTCATAACACCATTTTGTCTTTCAAAACATAATAAAAAAAATCAGGTATAGCACAAATAGTTTACTAGAAAGAATCGTGTGGGATGTGTTGGGGATATAACTATTGGTATGACCCGCCCAGGAGGGGCCGGGTTACACTTGCAAATATTCCTGAAGCCCAAGACCCAGGATATAGATGGCGGTTTAGTTAAGGGCCCAAGGCCCAGAGGCGACTTAAGGCCTGTAGTGATAAACCGCCATGTATGCGTGACTTGTATTGTAAGGCAAGAATAGTTAAGAGACCGAGCCGGACACTGTTTATGAGTCGGCCGGGACTCTGTGAGCCGCAGGGCATCGACCTCTGTATATAAAGGGACGACCCGGCGGCGGTTCAGGACAAGTAACATCAACTCGAGAGCTAGGTCAAGCGATTCGCTCCCTAGTTATCGAGACATAAGCAATCCCACTCAAAACTGGATCGTAGGCTTTTACCTTCACCGTAAGGGGCCGAACTAGTTTAAACCTCATGTCCTTTGTCCCGATTAACCCCTTTAAGCTTCCTAGTTGCGATGGCTCCACGAGTAAGTCCTTTCACTAGGACATCTGCCGTGACAATTCCAGGACAGTCTTGTCTGGCTACGCAGGAAGCTTCGTCGTCTATAGTGCACCGCCCGCGCTTGAACCACACTTGCGCGCCAGTTTCTCGCGGCACCGAGCAAAAAAAAATTCTGCCACCGCGGAAATATCTATCTCCCTGCCCCCTTCCTCCCACCAAAAGCCACATTTCCACTGTTCCTCCTTGCTTTCCAAGTTCAAACCTTTACTGCTGCTTACTGGCAGCTCAGCCTCCTCGTCGGCGACCCTTCTTCTTGCAGCGCCGCCTCCTTGCTGGCTACCCTTCTTCTTGCAGTGCCGCCTCCTCTCCGGTGACCCTTCTTCTTGCAGTGCCGCCTCCTCGCGGGCGACCCTTCTTGATGTGCGGCCTCCTCGCTGCCGACCCTTCTTATTGTTGCACGTCCTCGTCAATATGGTTAGGTAATCCACACCCCACCCACACCATCCTCCTCCTTCCACATCCCAGATGTCCCGACCGATGACGCGACACCTTCCGCCATAATCATTGTCCCCGTCCTCCAATTAAGCGTCGCCCACGGCCATTTTGCATGCAGTATAACGTGGAGCTCAGTAGCATCTGGCAGTGGCGAAGCAAATCGCGGATGCACACGCACATGAGGTCGCTATGCCTGCCATGCGTGCCGACCGCCAGATCTTGGAGGAGCACCTCGTCTTCGAGGCCACCATCGACACCGCCACACGGTTGTCTACTTTAAAATACAGTTCGTGATGTTTTCTCGAGGCCACCGCCAGTGCCTTCCAGTGATTTGTCCTCTGTAATGTGAATATGCAATTTGATGTTCAGTTAAAAGTTTGGTCCTCTGAAATGTAATGTTCAGTTAACAGTTTGGTCCTCTGAAATGTAATGTTCAGTTAATATTTTGGTACAACAATTGCTACATTTCGTAGTACTATACTCAAGCATTCTTAGTTTTGTTAATTGTCTTATCTTCTAGTACATGTTTCTATTCTGCAATGTCGTGCTCAATTAACTGTTTTGATTCATTTCGTCTGCTATCCATTTAACTGTTTGGTTCGATTCTGCAATTTGATTTTCATTTGCCATGGGTACAGTTTTGTATGGTTATGCATGTGAGAATAAATCGAATTTGGCTGTACTAAATACATATTCTACTGATAGTATGGCAACTGTCAATTAATCTGATCAAGATCTTCCTTATGTGTGTTGCAGGGAAACAATGGGAGACACTGCATTTACCATCGAGGTTTGCTCATGCATGGTCCTTTCGCTAACAGCACATTATTGTGCAGTTGCAGGAATCATTCTAATATTTAGGTTTCTTACAATTTGGTATTGCACGTGTAGGTCCTGCTGTCAGAGGCTTAGACCCACTGTTCGACCCATTTTGCATATGGGGAAATGAGATGTCCATGAATATCAGTCAAGTCAAGAAACTCAGAGAAGATTGTTAGGATGAAGAAACTTACGACGAATAACAGCAAGATCTTTGTTTGCACAATGAAGAAGACATCGGTCAACTATAGGATGGTACTAACTTTTTACCTTGTTTTTACCCCTTGCGCCATTTCAAAATTTATAACAACGATTTATGCATATCTTTGTCTTTAGTACTTTTCAAAGTAGTTCACCGGTGATTACCTCTCGAACCACTTGCATGGTCAAGAGGCGAGGAAAGTATTCATTCGACACCCATGGTACAATATTGAAGTCTTCCTGAAGAGGATGAAGGTTGGGCGGGTAATTATCCATAGCCACTGGCCTAAAGTTGCAAGGACATTCAACATCACTCAAGGCTCAATATTTGCCTTCCGCTTCTGCAGTTTCCCAGATGAGATTCATCTGTCTATTTACCGTGTATGATGATACTTTCCAAAGGTTTTCGATGTTGCATGTGAAACTTGGTGCTGTTGTGTAATGGCGTAACTGATATCGAAGCTATCTGATGTAATTCGATTATGAAATCCTGGTTGCCGTTATACGGATATGAAATATTTGTTATGTTTTATAAGAAATATCAATTTGATTACTACATAGATTATCAATAATAGGCTAATTACCCTGCTTATTGGGGTTTTCTATTGCAGATGGTTACTCAGACAGCATCGTGGGCGATGAACTCAAACAACCCACACGGTTCCTAGAAAGTAGGCATGTTCGATCAACTAACAATCACACACGGCTTCCGGCAGAGAACTGTTTGCGTTAGACCACCTTGCACAAACGTTTCCACACAAAAAAAACTATGTGTGATATACATACGAATGGAAATGCTTTTTTGGGATTCGCCGTGTGGGATGTACATATGAACGGAAATGGTTGGGTTCCGATGCCTCGCCAGATCGCACACGAGCTCATTTTGTGTGCTAGGAGGGCCTATCCCTGACGGTTTTTGGGTCGTGTGGGAAGGACCCCCTATCGCCCACACCCACTTGGCGACGGTTCCAAGCGCCGTCACGGAAAGGGGTTAAAAACCGTTTGTATAGCAGGTCTCTGCACCAGTGCTCCCTCTACCTTCGGGATTAGTGTTGAACCTAAATAAATGTTATTTGGTGTTTGCGCTGAGCATGAATATGATTTGATCATATTTACTGCAATACGGTTATTCATTTAAGTCAGAGAATAATTATTGTTCTGTTTACATGAATAAGACCTTCTATGGTCATACACCCAATGTAAATGGTTTATTGAATCTCGATCGTAGTGATACACATATTCATAATATTGATGCCAAAAGATGCAAAGTTGATAATGATAGTGCATCATACTTGTGGCATTGCCATTTAGGTCATATTGGTGTAAAGCGCATGAAGAAAATCCATATAGATGGACTTCCGGAATCACTTGATTATGAATCATTTGATACTTGCGAACCATGCCTCATGGGCAAGATGACTAAAACTTCATCCTCCAGAACAATGGAGCAAGCTAATGACTTATTGGAAATAATACATACTGATGTATGCGGTCTGATGAGTACTGAGGCACGCGGCGGGTATCATTATTTTCTGTCCTTCACAGATGATTTGAGTAGGTATGGGTATATCTACTTAATGAAACACAAGTTTGAAACATTTGAAAAGTTCAAAGAATTTCAAAGTGAAGTAGAGAATCATCGCAATAAGAAAATAAAGTTTCTACGATCTGATCGTGGAGGCGAATATTTGAGTTACGAGTTTGGCCTTCATTTAAAACAATGTGGAATAGTTTCACAACTCACATCACCTGGAACACCACAACGTAATGGTGTGTCTGAACGTCATAACCATACTTTATTAGATATGGTGCGATCTATGATGTCTCTTATCGATTTACCACTATCGTTTTGGGGTTATGATTTAGAGACAGCTGCATTCACGTTAAAAGGGCACCGTCTAAATCCGTTGAGACGACACCATATCAACTGTGGTTTGGCAAGAAACCTAAGCTGTCGTTTCTTAAAGTTTGGGGTTACGACACTTATGTCAAAAGGCTTCAGCCTGATAAGCTCGAACCTGAATCGGAGAAGTGCATCTTCATGGGATACCCTAAGGAAACAATTGGGTACACCTTCCATGACAGATCCGAAGGCAAGATCTTTGTTGCCGAGAATGGAACCTTTCTAGGGAAGGAGTTTCTCTCGAAAGAAGTGAGTGGGAGGAAAGTAGAACTTGATGAGGTAATTGTACCTCCTCTCGAATTGAAAAGTAGCACATTAGTGAAATCCATTCCCGTGATGCCTACACCAACTAGAGAGGAAGCTAATGCTGATGATCATGAAATTTTGGATCAAGTTACTACTGGACCTCGGAGGTCGAACAGAGCACGTTCTGCGCTAGAGTGGTACAGTAATCCTGTCCTAGAAGTCATGTTATTAGACCATGGTGAACCTACGAACTATGAAGAAGCTATGATGAGCCCAGATTCCGATAGTTGGATTGAGGCCATGAAATCTGAGATAGGATCCATGTATGAGAACAAAGTGTGGACTTTGGTGGACTTGCCCAATGATCGGCAAGCCATTGAGAATGAATGGATCTTCAAGAGGAAGATGGACACTGATGGTAGTGTTGCTATCTACAAATCTTGACTTGTTGCAAAAGGTTTTCAACAAGTTCAAGGTGTTGACTACGATGAGATCTTCTCACTCGTAGCGATGCTTGAGTCTGTCCGAATCATGTTAGCAATTCCCGCATTTTATGAAATATGCCACCTGGAACATCACAGCGTAATGGTGTGTCTGAATGTCGTAACCACACTTTATTGGATATGGTGTGATCTATGATATCTCTTACCGATTTACCACTATCTTTATGGGGTTATGCATTAGAGATAGTTGCATTCACTTTAAACAGGGCATCGTCAAAGTCCGTTGAGACAACACCTTATGAACTGTGGTTTGGCAACAAACCTAAGTTGTTGTTTCTTATAGTTTGGGGATGCGATGCTTATGTCCAAAGGCTTCAGCTTGATAAGCTTGAACCCAAATTGGAGAAGTGCGTCTTCATAGGGTACCCTAAGGAAACAATTGGGTACACCTTCTACCACAAGTCCGAAGGCAAGATTTTTGTTGCTAAAAATGAAACCTTTCTAGAGAAGGAGTTTCTCTCGAAAGAAGTGAGTGGGAGGAAAGTAGAACTTGATGAGGTAATTGTACTTTCTCTCAACTTGGAAAGTAGCTCATCCAAGAAATCAGTTCCCGTGATGCCTACACCAACTAGAGAGCAAGCTAATGATAAAGATCATGAAACTACAGATCAAGTTGCTACAGAACCTCGTAGGTCAAACAGAGCACGATCCACACCAGAATGGTATGGTAATCCTGTTTTGGAGGTCATGTTACTTGACCATGGCGAACCTATGAACTATGAAGAAGCTATGATGAGCCCAGATTCCGATAGTTGGATTGAGGCCATGAAATCTGAGATAGGATCCATGTATGAGAACAAAGTGTGGACTTTGGTGGACTTGCCCAATGATCGGCAAGCCATTGAGAATGAATGGATCTTCAAGAGGAAGATGGACACTGATGGTAGTGTTGCTATCTACAAATCTTGACTTGTTGCAAAAGGTTTTCAACAAGTTCAAGGTGTTGACTACGATGAGATCTTCTCACTCGTAGCGATGCTTGAGTCTGTCCGAATCATGTTAGCAATTCCCGCATTTTATGAAATATGGCAAATGGATTTCAAAACTGCATTGCTTAATGAATTTCTTAAAGAAGAGTTATATATGATGCAACCAGAAGGTTTTTGTCGATGCTAAAGGTGCTAACAAAGTGTGCAAGCTCCAGCGATCCATCTATGGACTGGTGCAAGCATCTCAGAGTTGGAATATACGCTTTGATGAGGTGATCAAAGCATATGGTTTTATAAAGACTTTTGGTGAAGCCTGTATTTAAAAAAACTGAGTGGGAGCTCTGTAGCATTTCCGATAGTATATGTGGATGACATATTGTTGATCGAAAATGATATAGAATTTCTTGATAGCATAAAAGGATACTTGAATAAGAATTTTTCAAAGAAAGACCTCGGTGAAGCTACTTAAATATTGGGCATCAAGATCTATAGGGATAGATCGAGATGCCTAATAGGACTTTCACAAAGCACATACCTTGGCAAATTTTTTGAAGAAGTTCAAAATAGATCAGTCAAAGAAAGGGTTCTTATCTGTGTTGCAAGGTGTGAAGTTGAGTGTAAGTGCATCTAGTGCCCCTTAGTGATTTTGGTGTTTTGAAGACTTATAGGTTAAGGGACTAATATGTTTGTGAGTGTACACAGGCTCTATAAGTCAATGAGGAGTTTGATATTTACAGTGAAAGTCGACCCCTAAAAATGAATGTCTTCGGCTGAAGACTTTGGTTCTCCTGAAGACTTTGAAAGTGAACAGATTGGTGTGACCTTGAATACTTCGATATTCATGCGAGGAATCTGAAGCGTGAAGACTTTTGTTTTCGTAGTTTCATTTTCTATTTCTTGAGTCATCGGAAACACCGTACTGTTAAAGGGGGTCGAGGTAATACTAAGGAAACAGATTTCCAAGTGATTCTCATCTCAAAATCCTACACCTACCCAACCCTTCGAGTGAATCCATTGGAAATCTCACATCAGTTCAGTCAATTTCTTCAGTGACACAGACGAAGATCTTCTGGTCTCTGAGGAATTTGTTCTGACTGAGGAGTTAGGAATTCGCCAGTGAGGATTGCCAACACAGTGAGGAACATGATAGCCCTGAGGAATTCGAACCTCAAAATATCCGACCGTTGCTGTGCCGCGCGCCAGCTGTTCCAAAATATCCTACCACCTAACGGTCATATCTACCAAGGGCATTCATGTCTTATCATGTCGGGCTGCTCCCTAGGCTATAAATAGCCGCCCCCCTACAACCACTAGCTGGTTGGCTGCTCCAACAGAAACTGACACTTGTCATTTGAGAGCATCCCATCCTCCGAGGACTTTGAGCGAAAATCATCAAGTGAGGAAAACCCAAATCCCAAAATCCCAAACCTACAAACCCCAAAGTGATTGAGCATCACTGAAGAGATTGTTCATGTGTGGAACCGATGCTTGTTACCTTTGAGGACTATGTATCCTCCAGACGGTTAAGTGTCATGGTCCGAGCATCCAAGAGGAATTGTGGATTGCCAAGTGACCAAGTCTGTGAAGGTTTGGGAGTCACCTGTGAAGACTTACCACTACTGTTGGGCGAGGTCTGTGTGATCTTAGCTTAAGGAGAATACGGTGAGGACTGTGTGTCCTCGAGTTTAAATACTCAGCCGCTCCAACCAGACGTACAACTGTCACAGCAGTTGGAACTAGTCTACCAAATCATTGTCTTCACCAAGCCAACTGGTTCTATTTTCTCAATCCTTTCATTTCCTCAGTTATGTGTTGATGTACCTGATCATTACTGCTTGAAGACATTGACTGAAGACTTTCTCTAATTCCTCAATACTATTTCTTCAGTCTGTTTGTCCTCATCCTGCTTATCGTGTGTTTACGCTTTTCTGTACTCTGTGTTTATCTTTCATTTCATCATGATGACTATGCTGTTACACTATTTTGCTTATACTTGAGTACTTATTCCGCTGCAAGTAGTTCTTCGCATAGGAATTTCCTCACCTTGAAATTCCTCAGTGAAGAATTCGTAAAAATCACCTATTCACCCCCCTCTAGTCAACGTAACGCACTTTCAATTGGTATCAGAGCAAGGTACTGCCTTGTTCTGTGTGATTTTGGTTTAACCGCCTGGAGTTTTAGTTATGTCGACTGCAGGAATGAGGAGTGTGTCCTGCTCCATCTTTGATGGTCATGAGTATCCCAAGTGGAAGGCCATGATGAAGAAGCGACTCATGGCGATGAACAGCAAACTGTGTACCGTCACTGAGATTGGTCTTACCGATCTATGCAAGATGGCAGAGGCTGATGACATTCGCAAGTACACTCTACTCAACCTCACAGCGAAGGATGTCATCTGCTCCTGTTTGTCCCAAAATCAGTTCAGGAACGTCATGTATCTCAATCATGCGAAGCTAATCTGGGACGGATTCTCTGAGGTCTACGAAGGCCATCGTACTCGTCATGATCCTTGGTTTGAGAATTTCAAGGAATCACTCAAGGAGATGACTTTCGCACCTGAATCATCATCCTCTTCACCATGCCTTATGGCAAAGGGTGCCAATGTAACAGAATGCTACCTTTCTGAATCTAGTGATGATGAATCAGGTGATGAATTTGGCCCCAGCTATGTCAAACTTGCTTCCCTTGCCACTAAACAACAAAGAGCTCTTGAAAAATTTCAAAACATGCTAGATGAAAGCGATGATATGTTGGGTGAGGAATTGAATTGAATCAAGGCTTTGACTTATAGCCTTCAAAAACTTCAGTCAAAGTTTGACAACCTTCAAAATCATCATAACACTCTCTTAACTAATCACGAGAAGCTTTCGTATGAATTTCTTCAAAAAAGCAAGATCTTCAGAAGTTAAAAGCGAGTTATGAAGATCTTCAGAAGGAAAACGATTCATTGCTTTCTCAATAGATCAGTTCCACTCAGGAAGAATTTATTCCACCATGTCTTAAATGCATTGAGCATGAATTTGCTAATTCATCACCTGAATGTTCACATGCTTCTATTGCTGCAAATTCCTCATCTGAGGATACCACATGTATCACTAACGATAATGCAGGGCTGAAGGAATTGTATGTGACAGGCATTTACAAAAGCTTCAAAGGGCATAAGACTCTTTGTGATGTGCTCAAAAGGCAGATCTTGGACAGGAACCCTAGGAAAGAGGGTACTGCCTTTGAGAGGAAACTCAATGCTGATGGGATCAACTGGAAACCTGAGCACTATCCCAAAACCTCATGGGTTGCTGCGAAAGGACCTCCTGTAGATCCATGCAATTTATCTGGGTTTACCTCTGATTCTTCATACTCCTCTGATGAGTCATTTGACTCTAACTATAAACTATTCAAGAATCAGAACGGTGATGTATTTTCTCAATATGTTGGAACTAACTGCAGGAACGGCCCCCCTATGAAGAAAATCTGGGTTCCTAAAAGTTGCCTTGAAAATCTTCAGGTGAATGTCATCATGACACCACCCATGAAGAATAGGAATCCCAGATCAAATTCTTCATATGGATCAAAATCCTCATATGGACCAAATTCCTCACGTGGATCAAATTCCTCACGCGGATCATTATCCTCATATGAACATCATAGTGCTAACACTTCTGTTTCGCAGGGAAAGTGTAAGGGCCATGAATATGTGCATTATTCTTCAACCCATTATGTTCATAAGTCCATGAAGAATTTCTTTGTTTATTCATATGCTTATCCTAACCACTCATCTGTGAAACGAAGTGCACTGGCTTCAATGCCATCTTTTTCTTATGGAGCTTGCAGAATGATGAACTCTTTGCCACCCCTCCAGATGTGGGTGGTGAAGAAAAAGAACTAATCTCTAATGCAGGGTCAGGTCTCCAGACGAACTTACTCGTCTGAAGAATTTGCTGGAGACCTGAATATGCTTGAAAGGATGCAAGCTAATCATGAAGAAATGAATCATTCATTTCTCACGTCCTCATATTGCTATATCTGTTACTGTTGATGAAATTGATATCATATTCTTCACTAATGAAGTATATGAGTTCGTAAGTTGCACTAATTCATCTGCAGGATGAACAACCCAAAGCTACTGAGTGGGTCCTCGATAGTGGATGTACAAATCACATGACTGGTGACAGGAGCTTGTTGATGGACACTGATTTGTCACCATCTCATCTGAAGCATATCACCTACGCTGACAAAGGCAAAAGCAAGGTATTGGGTCTAGGTAGGGTTGCAATCTCAAAGGATAAACACATGGACAAGGTCATGCTTGTTGAGTCCTTAGGATTCAATCTTATGTCTGTCTCAATGCTTTGTGATCTTGATATGGTTGTTGTCTTTGGCAAATTTCGCTGCCTTGTGCTAATGGAATCTGACAACTCCAAAGTCTTCAAAGGCTTTAGGAAAGGAGACTTGTATATTGTTGATTTCTCTGCAGGACCACAGCCTGCCACATGTCTACTCGCAAAAGCTTCAGAATGCTGGTTATGGCATCGACGACTTGGTCATGCTGGATGAGGAACTTGCATACACTCGCGAAGAAGAAGCACGTCATTGGCATCGAGGGTGTCAAATTCCTCAAAGATCCTCTTTGTGGGGCTTGTGAGGCTGGAAAGATCACCAGAGCCAAGCATCCCGCGAAGACTATCATGACCACCTCTCATCCCTTTGAATTACTTCATAGGGATCTATTTGTCCCTACTCATTATGCCACGTTCACTAGTTCTGCGTCTTTATATGGCTTTGTCATAGTTGATGACTATTCTCGTTACACATGGGTGCATATCATCACTTACAAAAATGAAGTGCAGGAAGTCTTCAGACGATTTTCCTCAAGGGCTTCCACTAACTTCGGTGTGAAGATCAAGCATATCAGGAGTGATAATGGAACCGAGTTCAAGAACACTGGCCTCGTGGTGAGGAATAAGGCTCGTCTTGTAGCTCAAGGCTACACATAGGTTGAAGGAATTGATTTCGATGAAACTTTTGCACCTGTTGCTAGACTTGAGGCTATTCGCATATTGCTTGCCTATGCTAACCATCACAATATCATCTTACAACAAATGGATGTGAAAAGTGCATTCCTCAATGGTAAGCTTGAGGAAGAATTATATGTTGCTCAACCACCAGGTTTTGAGGATCCAAAATTTCCAGATCACGTCTACAGACTCAACAAGGCCCTCTATGGCCTCAAGCAAGCACCTCGGGCGTGGTATGACACACTAAAGGAATTCCTCATGAAGAAAGGCTCCAAACCCGGTTCACATGACCCAACTCTTTTCACCAAAACATATGATGATGAATTATTCGTGTGCCAAATATATGTTGATGATATTATCTTTGGCTGTACTAACCAACGTTACAGTGATGAATTTGCCTATATGATGAGTGAAGAATATCAAATGTCTATGGTGGGAGAATTGAAATTCTTCTTAGGTCTTCAGATTCGTCAACAATACAATGGCATATTCATATCTCAGGAGAAATACCTCAAGGATGTATTGAGGAAATTCGGCATGCAAGATTGCAAAGGCGTCAAAATTCCTATGCCCACAAATGGCCATCTATGCACTGATGAAAATGGTAAAGACTTCGATCAAAAGGTATACCGCTCCATGATTGGCTCTTTATTGTACCTATGTGCGTCTAGGCCGGATATTATGCTTAGTGTTTGCATATGTGCCTAATTTCAAGCTACACCGAAGGAATCACACCATAAGGCTGTGAAGTATATTCTTCGATATCTATCTCACACACCAACACTTGGATTATGGTATCCCAAGGGCTCCTCCTTTCATATAATTGGATATTCAGACTCTGACTATGCTGGCGATCGGGTGGACCGCAAGTCAACGTCAGGCACATGTCATTTCCTCGGACGATCCTTGGTATGTTGGTCCTCAAAGAAACAGAACTGTGTATCACTCTCCACTGCAGAAGCTGAGTACATTGCTGCTGGATCTTGTTGTGCTCAATTACTATCGATGAAGCAAACACTCAAGGACTATGGCATTAATGTGAATAATGTGCCACTCTACTGCGACAGTGAGAGTGCTATCAAGATTGCTCACAACCCAGTTCATCACTCGAAGACAAAGCACATCCAGGTTCGTCATCATTTTCTTCGTGACCATGTGTTGAAGGGCGACATCTCCATCGACCATGCAAGTACTGAAGACTAGTTGGACGACATCTTCACAAAGCCCTTGGATGAGAAGATATTTAGCAAGTTGCGGTGTGAGCTAAATATCCTAGAATCTTCGAATGTTCTTTGAAAAGGACACATATCCTAACACTTATTCTGACTTGATGACTTAGATGTGCAACACACGAAGTAACATTTTTCTTCAATCAATGAAGACTAACCATCTAAGTGTGAAGAAATTAATGAAGAAATTGATTCTCAGAACCCTACGAGAATTGTACGTGGTGTCTGAAATCAGCTTTCTTATACGGTGTGTTACGCCACCAACCAAAGTTGAAAATCTTCAATTTGAGTTTTTCTTCATCTTTGAAATTCCTCAGTTTTTCAAATTCTTCAACTTTGCATTGTCTTCACTCTTTCTGTCGTTGGTCTTCATATGAGTTTATGTCCTCCACAACATTCACTTATTGCTAATTCTTCAAGTTGACTTTTTCTGCTAAGTGAATGTGATCGGACCCTTCCCCCTCTATGCTAAACTCAGCCCAGTCTATTCACAAATTCTTCATGTGCTTTCTATTTGAAACTCGTTCAAATTCTTCACTGTGTCCTTGACAGCTAAAGAAATTGCGAACGACTATTTAAAATATTCTTATCTGACATTTTCGGCTTTTGCCACTCGAACCGTTATGCATTCCACGGTATACTTATCTATTCACCCATGATCTCACATGATCTCCACTTCTCAGTACGTGGGTGACACATGTCGCGTGAATGAGAAGGGTCAGGGGCACGTTCATCCAAATTCTTTGGGCGAACAATTTTTCACCTTAGCTATAAATACCCCCCTTCCCTTCCTCATTTCACTTTTACTCCGCTCGACCTCACTCCCTCGCTCGAGCTTCTCAAAACCTAGTGCCGCCACTACCTCCATCGTCGCCGGTGAGGAAGAGCTTCACTGCCTCGACCTCATCGCCGACGTACTCGCGTCGGCCATGGAAATCTTCCCTCCGCCGCCGCCGTAGACGTCTTCCTCCGCCAAGTTAGGGCGTGGAAGATCCGAGCCGACGAACTTCTAAATCTACACCTCTTGTTCATCGTGTTCTTCATCAAGGGTAATTAAAAGTTACTTTTAATGCATTTATTTTACTGATGATTTTCATCAAATATTCAAAAGGTGTTTATTCTTCAACCTCCACACTCTAAACACCTAGCACAAATCTTCAGTTCTTGATCTGTTTCTCTAAGTGACGTTTTTCTTCATGATTCCTCAATTGTGTGAATCTCACAATCCGCACAACTCTGGAACCTAAGACAAAGAACGCTTAGTGAAATTCTTCAAGACACATCGGGTCAATTTCCTCAAACTTGTTCATTTTTACAAAACCTTCTGAGAACGCATATGACCTCTCCAAATTCTTTGCACCTATACTCTGTTCATAGGTACACATGTCTGCTGCTGAATCACTAGGTTCTCATCAACTTAACTCATTTGTACCGTTCCTCGAAGAAAAGATGCATACTTCTTCAGAGAACTCAACTGTGCAAATTCCTCAACTGAAGAAAATGGCAGATGGTAAAAGGCCTCAGAAAGGAGGAAAGAAGCTTGAAGTTAATACTGCCTTTGAGATCCCTGCGGACATCTATGCAGGGTACTGCTTGCCTGATGAGGCAACTCATGGCAAGGAGATGAAGAATGAGCGCAAAGTGCGCATTTAGATGATACAAAGAAGATGGGCAAGAGAGTGGAGGGAGTACAAATATGTTACTCCCAAATACATGAAGAAATTCGCTCTTAACCCTCCATGCTCAAGACCTCCTCTGGCACCTGGCCAGCTAGATGATCCAACAAGCCTTAAACATGGTGAGGATTATGTTGATGAATGGGCCAGGCGGCAAGCTAAGTTGGCCAAGCAGGCCAAAGTAGCTGTGAAGAAATTCAACGAGGATTCTGCTGCTGCCGCTGCTGAGGCTTCTTCAAGCAAGAAGGCTATGCCAAAGAAGCCAGGCAAGAAACCACCTTCCTCAACAATGCCCTCACGGACAACTTCTTCTTCAATGCCCTCATGACCAATCTCCTCGGTGCCACCAAGGCAAATTCCTCAAGCTGCCCCAGTTTCTCAAGCTGCACAAATTCCTCGGGCTTCAAAGTCCTCAGTCTGTTGCCTGAGCAACTCATTGCACTACAAGCTGAAATCAAAAAGCTCGGCGATGAATTTGAAGCCTACAAGGCAGAATGGAAGGGTGCCAAGGTCAGATTTGTCAAGCTGACGAAGAAATTCACTTCAAGTGTTGCTGCTCCTGTGCACATTGAAGTCACTCCGGCTGAAGCATCTGCTCAAGCCACTGAAGGAATTGCCAGCACCGTTGATGAAAATCAGGCTGCTGAAGAATCTGCAAGCACCAGGGTTGCTGAAGAAATTCCAGCCTCTGAAGAAACTGCCAGGGCAACCACTAGTGTTGCGCCTGAAGATTATTCCAGGCCAGCTGAAGACTCTGCTGCTGCACCTGAAGAAATAGCTCAAGACAGGCCAACTGCATTAGTTGAGCCTAAAGAAATTGATCCTACTACCACTGCTCCGCCTGCACCAACACCAAGCCCAGTTCTTCCTTCTGCTCTAGAAGTGAAGAAAACCAAAGCTGCAGAGCGTGCTGCTCTGAAGAAGACGAAAGCATCAGCTGCCACAATCTTCGGCCCCCAAGAAGGCGAAGATTTTGACAAGTTCATTGGATAATCCCATTGATGTTGTTCCTCTGGCAAGCATGCCATCAAAGGAACTTGTTCCTTATGGTGAAGAATATCATATTCCTGAAGAATCTGCTAAAGAAGACCCCTCTGCTGCTTCCACAGAGCAGATGGATGAAGAAATTGAAGTTGAAACTTTCACTTCAACTCCCCAGGTATCATCGCCAATGCCTCAGTTTACTGCTGAAGAGGCCGACGTCGAAGAAATGGAAGTGGATGAAGATGTGGATATTGGGAGCACCACTCCAGTGATGAACGATGACTTTAGGGATAGTCAGCACCCCAACTCTCCTTTGTTCACACCAATCCAACAAATTCCTCAGTCCCCAGCTCCAACTGAAGTTCAAATGGGCTCTGAAGAAATTCGTGCCACCCCTTCCATTCCTTAAGAGATTCCAGCCACTAGTGCTGATGCCCAAGCTGCTGAAGAAATGGAGACCTAGGCTGCTACTGAAGCAGAAGCTGATATTCCTCAGCCTGTGGCTCCAAAGATTAACATTCCAGAAGTCATTCTTCAAATCACTGACACTCCTTAGCCCAAGCCGAAGAATCCATTCTCCAAGACTCCAAAGTTCAAGGCTGATGCCTTCTTCAATGAGCATGTATTCTTCACTGACTACAATCCATATGATTCTGCTCGTCTGAGGAGGAAGCGATTCTGGACTGCCAGCCAAGCCAATTTCTATTCTTTAGTACTATTCAACAAGGACAAGGTCTTCGATCATGAGCATATTCCTCACCTGGATATGGAATCACTGCCTTGCTTCACGCCAGTCCTCGCTGCCATTCATGATGCTGGCCTGCTCAATTTCTGCACTGACATCTGTGATTGGAATGAAGAACTCATTCTTCAATTCTATGCGACGCTGCACATCACAGGCAATGCTGAAGATGTGAACTCATGGGTGTTGGACTGGATGACAGAGAACACACACTACAAGGCACCGGCCACTGAATTGCTTCGTGCCATGCCTGTCAGTCCTCCCCCAGAAGGTGCACGTCTCATCTACTCTGAAACTGAGCTGTCAGATCATTTCATGCAAGTTTTGATGAAGCCATTGAAGCCTGGACAAGCCTCAAGGACCAGATTCCTTGTGAAGGAATTGCAATATGTGCCAAGGACAGTCTATCGCATTCTGACAAAGACAATGAGTTCAATCAAAGGCCACGACTCGAATGATGAAGAAGTCATTGGCATCATGAAGAATCTGCTTTTCAACATCATGCACGGTATTCCCGTGAACTATCATGATTTCTTCATGAGGACTTTGGCAAACGTTGCAATGTCCCCATTTGAGCTGAAGCCTTACGCTCCCTGGATTACGAGATTCCTCAGATCAAGGTTTTCACTCAACTATAAAGCCGATACACTCAACCATGGCAGCTACTTGCCCCCAATTGAAGTCCTCAAGCGGACATTTTCCTCAGCTGATGAAAAGGGCAAGGCCACTGCTGTTATTGATGAGGGCATTCGTCCATTGGATGGACAGTTTCGCAAAGCTGCTTCATACTCCACCAATGATGACTCTGCTACTCATGACTCTGCCGCCAATGCATCCAAGCAAAGTCCTTAGGCAACAGCTCCAAGGGTGATGACTGATCGTGAGCTTCTCCTCAGTCTTCATCAAAAGGTGGATCACAATCATAAGTGGGTAAAACATCAGTTTGGTTCAATTCTTCACAACATGACAGCCACATACAATTCAATGAAGAAGAACCATTACTACCTTAATGAAGTGTTTGATCACACCTGGGCTATTCTGTCTCACCTTTACAGTGATGAGGATCTCAAGCAGATGGGCTTCAAGCAGGACTTCGGCTGGGCTAAGCCTCCACCGAAGAAATTCGAGAAGGTCGAGGTTCCTCCCTTGGTGCCCAGTTCATATTCTTCATATCGCGATACCGACGACAATGATGATCTGGACGACACTACGGCAGGCCCTACTCCAACAAACGACCCCAACAACGCTGACGCTCCTCCATCGACTTCGTGAAGAAATTCTTCAGGGGCGTTAGTCCTCACTTTTCGTCCCTTGTGGTCATTTGATGACAAAGGGGGAGAATTTGAGTTAGTCTTCAAGCGGGTCTATATATATGGGCATTTTTTTTGTTAAGTTGCAACTCTCGCTCTTCTGAAGCTTTTGTTGATTGGGTTGTAAACTTAAGTCCGATGGTGACCTGATACTTTCGCTCTATTTTTCTGCATGCTATTTCCTCATTAATGCTATGCACGCATGCTGAATCACATCTTTCACCATATTTCATCATGCATTTAAAATTCTTCATATCATATGTCAAATGCGTGTACGAATTACAAGATATAGGGGGAGATCTCCATGATTCTACTCTTCAAATGTGCATTGCTTCAAAAGCAAAATCCTCACTATGCACACCTTCAGGGGGAGTTCTTCTATATCTTGCAATCAAATTCCTCAACATTGAGTACTTTCAATTCATATGTTTATCCCCGTTGAAAACTTAACCTATATTGTCATCGATCACCAAAAAGGGGGAGATTGCAAGTGCATCTAGTGCCCCTTAGTGATTTTGGTGTTTTGAAGACTTATAGGTTAAGGGACTAATATGTTTGTGAGTGTACATAGGCTCTATAAGTCAATGAGGAGTCTGATATTTACAGTGAAAGCCGGCCCCTAAAAATGAATGTCTTCGGCTGAAGACTTTGGTTCTCCTGAAGACTTTGAAAGTGAAGAAATTGGTGTGACCTTGAAGACTTCGATATTCATGCGAGGAATCTGAAGCGTGAAGACTTTTGTTTTCGTAGTTTCATTTTCTCTTTCTTGAGTCATAGGAAACACTGTACTGTTAAAGGGGGTCGAGGTAATACTAAGGAAACATATTTCCAAGTGATGCTCATCTCAAAATCCTACTACTACCCAATCCTTCGAGTGAAGCCATTGGAAATCTCACATCAGTTCAGTCAATTTCTTCAGTGACAGAGACGAAGATCTTCTGGTCTCTAAGGAATTTGTTCTGACTGAGGAGTTAGGAATTCGCCAGTGCGGATTGCCTACACAGTGAGGAACATGATAGCCCTGGGGAATTCGAACCTCAAAATATTCGACCGTTGTTGTGCCGTGCGCCAGCTGTTCCAAAATATCCTACCACCTAACGGTCATATCTGCCAAGGGCATTTATGTCTTATCATGTCGGGCTGCTCCCTAGGCTATAAATAGCCCCCCCTACAACCACTAGCTGGTTGGCTGCTCCGAGAGAAACTGACACTTGTCATTTGAGAGCATCCCATCCTTTGAGGACTTTGAGCGAAAATCATCAAGTGAGGAAAACCCAAATCCCAAACCCAAACCTACAAACCCCAAAGTGATTGAGCATCACTGAAGAGATTGTTCCTGTGTGGAATCGACGCTTGTTACCTTTAAGGACTGTGTATCCTCCAGACAGTTAGGCGTCATGGTCTGAGCATCCAAGAGGAATTGTGGATTGCCGAGTGACCAAGTCTGTGAAGGTTTGGAAGTCACCTATGAAGACTTACCACTACTGTTGGGCGAGGTCTGTGTGAATACGGTGAGGACTGTGTATCCTCGACTTTAAATACTCAGCCGCTCCAACCAGACGTACAACCGTCATAGCAGTTGGAACTGGTCTACCAAATCATTGTCATCACCAAGCCAACTGGTTCTATTTCCTCAATCCTTTCATTTCCTCAGTTATGTGTTGATGTACCTGATCATTACTGCTAGAAGACATTGACTGAAGACTTTCTCTAATTCCTCAATCCTATTTCTTCAGTCTGTTTGTCCTCATCCTGCTTATCATGTGTTTATGCTTTTCTGTACTTTGTGTTTGTCTTTCATTTCATCATGATGACTATGTTGTTACTCTGTTTTGCTTATACCTGAGTACTTATTCCGCTGCAAGTAGTTCTTCGCTTAGGAATTTCCTCACCTTGAAATTCCTCAGTGAAGAATTCATAAAAATCGCCTATTCACCCCCCTCTAGTCGACGTAACGCACTTTCATTGAGTAAGATTCAAAACCGGACCACGGCAGAAGATTGAGAGAGAATGAAAGTCATTTCCTATGCCTCAGCCATAGGTTCTATAAAGTATGCCATGATGTGTATCAGACCTATTGTATACCTTGCAATGAGTTTGGCAAGGGGGTACAATAGTGATCTAGGAGTAGATCACTGGACAACGGTCAAAATTATCCTTAGGTACCTAAATAGGACTAAGGAAATTTCTCTCGGTTATGGAGGTGATAAAGAGTTCGTCATAAAGAGTTACATCGATGCAAGCTTTAACACTGATCTAGATGACTATAAGTCTCAATCTAGATACGTATTGAACGTAGGAGCAATTAGCTAGAGTAGCTCCATGCAGAGCATTATAGACATAGAAATTTGCAAAATACATACGGATCTGAATGTGGCAGACCTATTGACTAAACTTCTCTCACAAGGAAAACATGATCACACCTTAGCACTCTTTGGGTGTTAATCACATAGCGATGTGAACTAGATTATTGACTCTAGTAAACCCTTTGGGTGTTGGTCTCATGGCGATGTGAACTATGGGTGTTAATCACATAAAGATGTGAACTATTGGTGTTAAATCACATGGCGATGTGAACTAGATTATTGACTCTAGTGCAAGTGGGAGACTGAAGGAAATATGCCCTAGAGGCAATAATAAAGTTGTTATTTTATATTTCCATATATCATGATAAATGTTTATTATTCATGCTAGAACTGTATTAACCGGAAATTTGATACATGTGTGGATACATAGATAAAACATCGTGTCCCTAGTAAGCCTCTACTAGACTAGCTCGTTAATCAAAGATGGTTAAGTTTCATAACCATAGACATGTGTTGTCATTTGATGAACGGGATCACATCATTAGGAGAATGATGTGATGAACAACACCCATCCGTTAGCATAGCATATTGATCGTTCAGTTTTATTGCTATTGCTTTCTTCATGTCAAATACATATTCCTTCGACTATGAGATTATGCAACTCCCGGATACCGGAGGGATGCCTTGTGTGCTATCAAACGTCACAACGTAACTGGGTGATTATAAAGATGCTCTACATGTATCTCCGAAGGTATTTGTTGGGTTGGCATAGATCGAGATTAGGACTTGTCACTCCAAGTATCAGAGAGGTATCTCTGGGCCCTCTCGGTAATGCACATCATAAGAATCCTTGCAAGCAAAGCAACTAATGCGTTAGTTATAGGATGATGTATTGTGAAAAGACTAAAGAGACTTGCCGGTAACGAGATTGAACTAGGTATGTGGATATCGATGATCGAATCTCGGGCAAGCAACATACCGATGGACAAAGGGAATAACATATGCTGTCATAACGGTTCGACCGATAAAGATCTTCGTGGAATATGTAGGAGCCAATATGAGCATCCAGGTTCCGCTATTGGTTATTGACCGGAGAGGTGTCTCGGTCATGTCTACATAGTTCTCGAACTCGTAGGGTCTGCACGCTTAACGTTCGATGACGATTTAGTATTATATGAGTTATGTGATTTCATGACTGAATGTTGTTCGAAGTCTCGAATGAAATCATGGACATGATGAGGAGTCTCAAAATGATCGAGAGGTAAAGATTGATATATAGGACTATGGTATTCAGACACCGAAAGTGTTCCGGGGGTATCAGGTACTTATCGGGTCATCAGAAGGTGTTTCGGGTACCCCCGGCAATCCTATGGGCCATATGGGCCTTGTGAAGGAACACACCATCCCACAAGGGGCTGGTGCACCCTATAAGGCTATAGGAGGAGGGGAAGGAAAGGGGGAAGGGAAAGGAAAGTGTAGATTAGGATTCCTACTTCCTTCCTTCACCCCCTCCTTTCCTTCCCCTTCATGCACATGGAAAGGGCAGCACGGGGCAAGGCAGGGCCCCTAGGGGGCGGCGGCCAACCCTAGGGCACCTCTGCCTGCCTCTTCTCCCCTCCCACCTATATATATGTGGGGAGCGGGCGCCTCACAAGCACACAACAACAATCGTTAGCCGTGTGCGGCACCCCCCTCCACAGTTTACACCCTCGGTCATAGTCTTGCGGTGCTTAGGCAAAACCCTGCAAGAATCACTTCACCACACCGTCACCACACCGTCGCGCTGACGAAACTGATCTACTTCCTCGACACCTTGCTGGATCAAGAAGGCGAGGAACGTCATCGTGCTGAACATGTGCAGAACTCAGAGGTGTCGTACGTTTGGTGCTTGATCGGTCGGAGCTAGAAGAAGTTCGACTACATCAACTGCGTTGTCAAACGCTTCTGCTTAAGGTCTACGAGGGTACGTAGACACACTCTCCCCCTCGTTGCTATGCATCTCCATGGATAGATCATTATGTGTGCATAGAATTTTTTTTGTTTTCCATGCAATGATTCCCAACAGTGTTACCATATTATATATAACAGGAAATCCATCCTACCACCCGGGGGTAGTTACCCCACATGTGTCATATACTATGATGTGGTATTATATATATTACTTTATCATTCTAAATATGTTCATATACTATATATAAGATACTTCAAAGTTAATTACAAGGAAAAATTGCAAGTTAGCCCATGGTTTTTATTATATTTGCAAAATACATACATATTTGTACGCAAAAAGGAGCATACTCAAAATACGATAAATACTACATAAAAAATAGGATATAAAATATCTAAACATTCTTATATACTACATACTACACGCACATACTCTCCGATTTGATAGATACTACATACAACATACAAAACTTAAGTGGTGGTAACTACCACTGGTGGTAGCAAACATTTGTCTTAGAAGTAAGATAGGCACTCCATCAACTAACATAGAAGTTTAACTACTAAGTTAGGTGCTCGATCAACTTAACATAGAAGTTTAACAAAAGATAGCTAGTTGATCAGTTTAACAACTATCAAACTAAGATAGATAGCTAGGTAGTCGATCACTCTTCAAGGATTGCCTTGATCTGATGAAGCTTATGCTTATTGGCTTGTCCCTCCTTGAGAAAATGAGCCTTCATACTATTGAGCTCATTCCTCTCGGTCCTTAGTTGTTTCCTCTCCTACTTTAGTTGATCTCTCTCCATTATCAGCTCCCCCATATCATCATTGAGATCAGCCTTCTCATCAATCAACTAATCCTTCTCCTGATTCAGCTGATCCACCACCTCCTTCAGGGCCTTGATGATACTTTCATTAGCCTCCACAATATGCCAGATTAGCATGTCCACATCATACACCTTTTCTTCAACTTGCTCCGGCCCCTAGGTCAGAATCCCTACGTGTCCCTACAAAGAGATGTTTGCAATCATCATATGCATGAGTTTGTTGAATAAGAAGCAGTTTCAGCTCATGATTTCTTACTCTTTTGCTACTTGTGTTGCCGTCGTCGTTATACATAACAAAATCTCCGCTAGATTTGTAGGCATCGTCATAGGAGTCTATCATCACAAACTATAATAGGTAAACATGCAAATCGCATTATACCACAAAATATTATAACTAATAATGTGCATTGAATTAAATTGTAGTCGAAGTCATATTTGCTATTTTGACTACACATTTCCAAAAACATGACCTATTTTATGTTAATATGATAGAATCTGTCAAAAATAATGAGTTGGCGTGGGAGAATTAACTAAGAATCTGGTAAGAATAATGAGGTGAATAGTAAAAAGAGCTCACTTGACAAGTGCATTTTTCCTCACAATGTTTGGTCTGAAGGTATACTTTCTACCGTTAAGTCTCTTTTGTACTTTGTCATCTCAAATCATCTACGACATTGCCCTTATTTCGTGTAAAATATCAACACTACTTATGCCTAGGAGGAACTACAGTATGAATGCAACTAAAATAATACATATTCAAGTTAAAGCATCGACACATACATATTCAAGTTAAAGCATCAAAACTACTTATGCCGATGAGATACTAGAGTATGAATGCACTTAAATTTATACTTCGTGTTATCCCTCTTGACACTAGATTTTGGACTAGAGGAAGTCTAAATTGATGTCTAAATTGTGACCCAGTTTGGCAACATAGTTTTCTCAAAACCATAGTAATCTAAAACCTCAGTATTCAATTGCCTAGGAAATGAATACTTCAGTTTCTAAAACTGTGGTATTGAAACTGCCTAGGCCTAGTTTGGCAACATAGTTTAGCATTATAAAGTGTTGGCTATGAATACTACAGTTTCTAAAACAACAATTTTCGCGGTTTTAGTAAAACTACCGAAATGTTTCGCTCATACAGATTTACTGTATTGACCTAGGAACTTGTGGACGCGATTAATCGGCCGTGGCTAACTATGAAGAATAGGAATCAGTATCATGTTTAACTAGTGTGGAGCATGCTGTGGAGAGGAATGGATCACTAGGACGAAAATTATACTATCATGTGGTTAATTGTGCTTACAAGTTGCAAACCAACCTGCATGGTAGTCAAGGACAGGATGACACGAGCCTTTTTCCTCAGTTTGACAAAAAAGAGGTCGGACCTCCTTTTTTAATACTTCAAAAACACACTGTCCCAGGAATACCACTCTTTATGAAACTACAGTTGTTGGTATAGGCAAACACCTCACATTATTTAAAACTATTGTTTTTCTAGAAACCATAGTAGTATTCTAATAATACTTTAAAATCCTTTGTATCCAAATGGGGCTGAGTATGTTTTTGCCACTAATTTTTTGCTGCAATCTCCTAGGTTTCAATCTAAACTTGTGATGCTCTACACCTAGTTCAGGTCTCTCCTAATCCTAATTGTGTTATTCGATCACCAAAGGACCACCATATGCAACTAATTGAGCTATTTGAACATAATTAATCCTAAATGGTCGTGGTGTTTATTGGAAAATCGGAGGGAGATGCTCACCGAGGATTGGAGCCAAGGTGCGTCATCACCTGCCCGCGTTTTCGTCGCCGTCGCCTACCGTGGTCTCCGTCAACGAAACCCTAGCATTGGGAATCAAACCGGGCTAATCTCAAGGAGAGGAAAAAACAAATTGACTTATTCTACGACATCCGACACTCAGAGGGGGAGGTGTAGATGTGTACCTCAGCAACAGAGATTGCCGAAATCAGACGCGTTGTTGGGCTTGGCCCAATAGGCCAGTGAACCAGAAGAGATATTAAAGCAACACCACCACCTAAAGACAATGAAAAGACTAAAAAAAACATTAAAAAGAGTCAAAAATAATAAAAAGACTCAAAATAATAAAATATTCGAAATAAATATTTTTAGTTTAATGACCAAAAGATACAAAAAATAATAAAAACACTCAAAATAATAAAGGACTCATAATAAATATTCTTACTTTAACAAATAACAGACTCAAAAAGTAATAAAAGACTCAAAAATATAATATAAAAATGTTCACCATTTGTAAATAATAAAAAGGTAAAACAACTAAAAGACTTAAAATATAATATAATTTTTTACCATTTATAAATAATAAAAAGGTAAAAGAACTAAAAGACTTAAAATATAATATAAATTTTTACCATTTATAAAATAATATTATTACTTTAATAATAGTAATACCAAGATTTTTTATCAGTATAATTAATAAATACTTGAAACACATGATGAAAGTAATTCAAATAATATTCTTACTTTAATAAAAAGGCAAACATTATTTCTAGCGTACGAGGAATCAGGACGCCAACATTAGACTAATTACCTACGACATTCATAGAAATCCAATGTCACCACTAATTTATGCATGGTTAGTACAACTAGGCCTACAAACTTGTGGCGTGTTGGAAAAAAGCAACACGACCATTAACTGTGTAAGGCTGGCGTGCCAAATATGCCAACACCACCACTACTTGTAGTACAAAACCATCACCTCCCCCATCAGGTAGAGCATGGATGAGACACCATATCTCAATGGAATCTAGTAGTACAAGCGATGGTTTTGTGAACCTATCATATGTTGCAAGGACAACAACATTGACACGGAATGTCCATGGTCCTTCCTCCATGACTCGTTCCCAGTCTCCCAGGCATTGGAAATGCAGTGTATACAAATTAAGTGTCCATATTTTTACCTTGTTTGCAAGGTCCCAAGCCACTCGCAGGTTTATGAAAAAACAGTACTGGATGTAGGGTTTTTCTCTGTGCACCAGCGCAAATCGCCATCTATCGAGTTGCCTTTGGAGGCAACTCGTCCTCTTCCACCACCACGTCCACTAGATCATCCTCTTTGAGCCCTAAGTCATGTATCATCGCATCCACATCACTTGTCCCCGAGCCTGACCCTGAGGCCGAAGCCCTCTTGCTCATCTTGTTGCTCTTGCTCAATGAAGATTGTCGCTGAGCGGTGGTCCCTATCTCTTGCTCCCAACAGGAGGAAGGAAGGGGAAGGTCGATCTCAATGGCGGCTGGAGTCACCGCCATGAGGAGAAAAACCCTAACGTGAGGGGAAACGCTTTCTCTAGTGTATATTTTTTGAGAAAAAAACGTTTTCTCTCTTTTTTTTGAGGGGCTCCAGAGAAACTGTTTCCTGAGAAACTGTAGGCCGAATCACGCGCCTCGTCGGCCAGAGGCCCAATCATGCAGAGGCCCAACTCCAACAGCCCAAGAATAAGCAAGGGAAACAGAAGGCAGTGAAAATCCCTATTCGGCCGCCGCTCGTCCCGATACTGCTGTCCCTGTCCTCGCTGTGCGCCGCCTCGCCCGCACGCGCTCAGGTGCGCCGCCCCTCGAGTCGCCGGCGCCGGTCTCCGTTCCTTCCAGCGCGCTGCCCTTTCTTCCATACCACCTTGAGTCCCTAGCCTAGCCGTCCGCACGCCATCAGAGACGTAGCCGCTGCCGGAAGCATTGACTGGCCGCAGTCTTCGCGCCGTTCCCGACGGCGACCGGCTGAGAGCCGACCTCCCCTAGTCCCCTTCATCGCCGAGGTCACCCACGCAACCACGTGCAGGCACCCGGCGGCATCACCGTTTGCAACCAGTTCGGCAACACTGCCCGTCTGGTCCGTCAGCGACGGCGGGGGGCTTGCTCTGCCTATTTTCCTCCGCCGACTTGCGGTTGTCAACGGCTCCGGCGCCGTGCTCTGGTCGTCCGGCTGCTGCCATTGTTCTGAACTTCTGAAGGTTGTTAAGATTTAAGAACCGATCCTGTGGCAACTAGTTATGTTAGCTAGTTAGTAGTTGTTGTAATTAGTCCATCTCAATTGATTTCTGTTCTTATTTGTAGAAATGAATAGAAAGACTTTGCACATTTGTTTTGCTAGTAATTCAAATGTCTTTCTGTTGTTCCCGAACCCAACACAGTATGGTCAAACATGTTGGTTCAAAACTATGGCTATTTTGCTAGAAAGATCCAGTAAACACTACATGTACCTAGTAATCTAGGATTTTTTTAGCTTATTTGAATTATAGGATTATGAGATATTGGATCTTTTGCTAAACAGATCCTTTTTTTTTTTTGCAAATATTACATGTTCCCACTAGTATTCTTGGAAAATTCGACCTTACTTGAACTAAAGGATTGAGAGAAAATGGCTTTTTTTCCTCACTGTTAACTTTGAGCCCGCCCTCCCCTGGATTCGCCACTGTGTGTGTGGTTGGTAATGTGGTTTGCTGAATCGCTCATGTAGCTGCGGTTGAACTATCTGACCATTCAAAAAACAGTTGAACTATCTTGCATTTGATAGACCCTCTTATGATTTTAACCCACTTTATTCATTTCATATAAGAGAACTCTCCGATTCAATGAAAGAACCCTGTCTATGTGAGTGTGTGAATGCTGAAACTACTAAAAATTTCATGAATATTTCGATAAAATAAGCAAGCTGTTTGTTTCTCGTTGCACAGCCTAAGGGGTTTTCATGTCCTGAGAAATATTTGTGACCACTGTATTTTCATTAAACGTGATTTCTATCCTGGAACAATGAACAAACATATTGACCTTGGTCTTGACATGTGTATGTGTGTACATATATCTTTTTTGCTTACATCGTAAAAATATAATGAAATAAATTCCTGAGTTCAATATTTGCTAATGACACAAAATAATTTTGTTGTTTTTAATTTTGTAGAGTTAACTTTAGTTAAGCTCAGCGGCTCAATGCCTGATTTCCTGTTCGGTGGTTCACAGGTTCTTGGAGGATCTTAGGTTTCGTGAATATGGCATCTCATGCTGAAATGACAGGAAGCAATATGCTACGTCCTCAAAGCTTTCCTAGTAATATGGTATGCACCCAGTTGAATTATCAACTAAATATGCTTCTCTTTTCGGCATGTAATCATTCTCATGTTCTTCTCTTTTTGTACCAGGGAAAACAAAGGAGTAGTTTTATCTCCACAAGACACCTTCCCTTGAGAAGGCCACGAGTGGTTCGACATTGCCTGGACCTACGTCATCTTTGCCGTTTACCTAATCAAAGGGCTATTGTTCCAAATATCAGAACAATGCCTCCTCTCACTGCCGCAGTATCCAGGGGAGTTAATAGTCCATTGATAGAGGCATCTGTCGATGACATGGAATTAGTTTCAACGATTATTCACTTTTATCGCAAACCACTTCTTCAAGAGAGTGAGGCCAAGGAGTTACTCAGGAAAGTGCAGGCAAAGGTTTCTTCTAATATTATTGATATAAAGACTGAGCAATGCTTCAATGTTGAGTTGGAGGATTCACTAAGTTCTGCGAAGCTTGCAACACTTAAGTGGCTCCTAGCAGAAACTTATGAACCTGACAACTTACAAACAGGGAGCCTTCTGGAGGAGGAGGTTTCTATGAGTCCTTATTCCTTCCTTGTTGAGGTCGGTCCCCGGATGACATTTTCGACAGCTTTCTCGACTAATGCTGTCTCGATTTGTAAAGCTCTATCTTTAATGGAAGTAACTCGCCTGGAGAGGTCTAGAAGATATCTTTTGTGCCTTCAGCCTGGTAGTGACCCACTTGATGAAAGCCAACTCAACAGCTTTGCTGCTCTGGTTCATGACAGGATGACAGAGTGTGTTTATCCTAGCAAGCTCACATCATTCCGGTCAGATGTAGTTCCAGAACCTGTCAGTGTTATACCAGTCATGGAAAAGGGAAGGGAAGCACTGGAGGAAATAAATCTTCAAATGGGGCTGGCTTTTGATGAACAAGATATCAAGTACTACACTCACCTCTTCAGAGATGACATCAAACGCAATCCAACTACCGTGGAACTTTTTGACATAGCGCAATCCAATAGTGAGCACAGCAGACATTGGTTTTTTAATGGAAAGCTTGAGATAGATGGAGAGACCATGCCAAGTACTTTGTTTCAGTTAGTAAAGAGTCCCTTAAAAGCTAACCCTAATAACTCTATTATTGGATTCAAGGATAACTCGAGCGCAATAAAAGGCACCCTTGTAAATCACCTACGTCCAGCACTACCTGGTTCCACTTCACCGTTATCCCTTATGATGCGTGAACTGGGCATTCTGTTCACAGCAGAAACCCATAATTTTCCATGTGCCGTGGCACCCTACCCAGGAGCTGAAACAGGTGCAGGTGGTCGTATAAGAGACACGCATGCCACTGGAAAAGGTTCATTTGTTGTTGCCTCAACTGCTGGTTATTGTGTTGGAAACCTTCAAATTGAAGAATCATACGCACCTTGGGAGGATTCATCCTTTTCATACCCATCAAACTTAGCTTCTCCATTGCAGATTCTTATTGATGCTAGCGACGGTGCTTCTGACTATGGGAACAAGTTTGGCGAGCCTTTAATTCAGGGATTTACAAGAAATTTTGGTTCTAGGTTGCCAAATGGGGAGCGCCGTGAATGGCTGAAGCCAATAATGTTCAGTGGAGCAATTGGGCAGATTGACCATGCACACATATCGAAAGGGGATCCAGAAATTGGCATGCTAGTCGTGAAGATTGGTGGTCCAGCATACAGAATTGGTATGGGTGGTGGTGCTGCCTCAAGTATGGTTAGCGGACAGAATGATGCAGAGCTCGATTTTAATGCAGTTCAGCGGGGAGATGCTGAGATGGCACAGAAATTATATCGTGTGATCAGGGCATGTGCAGAAATGGGGGAGAAGAATCCAATCATCAGCATTCATGATCAGGGAGCTGGAGGAAACTGCAATGTTGTGAAAGAAATAATTTATCCTAAGGGTGCTGAAATTGACATCCGCTCAATTGTTGTTGGTGATCACACATTGTCTGTGTTGGAGATCTGGGGTGCTGAATACCAGGAACAAGATGCATTATTGGCGAAGCCTGAGAGTAGAAACCTGTTGCAGTCACTTTGTGAGAGAGAAAGAGTTTCAATGGCTGTCCTTGGTGAAATTGATGGTAGTGGAAAAATTGTTTTGATTGACGGTGCTGCTGTGGAGCATGCGAAGTTGAGTGGCCTTCCGCCACCACCACCTGTTGTTGATCTTGAGCTTGAAAAGGTTTTAGGAGATATGCCTCAGAAGACCTTTGGATTCAAGCGCGTTTCTCGATCGAGTGAGCCCTTAGACATAGCACCCGAGGTTACACTGATGGATGTTCTTAAGCGAGTATTGAAGCTTCCCTCTGTATGTTCAAAGCGTTTCTTGACCACTAAGGTTGACAGGTGTGTGACAGGTCTTGTTGCACAACAGCAGACGGTTGGCCCTCTCCAACTTCCACTTGCTGATGTTGCTGTAATTGCACAGACTTACACAGATCTGACAGGTGGTGCTTGTGCCATTGGAGAACAACCGATAAAGGGTTTACTTAATCCTGAGGCCATGGCAAGGCTTGCTGTTGGGGAGGCATTGACCAATCTGGTTTGGGCTAAAGTTACATCTCTTGCTGACGTCAAAGCAAGTGGCAATTGGATGTATGCTGCAAAGATTGATGGAGAGGGAGCAGATATGTATGATGCTGCTATCGCAATGGCTGACTGCATGATTCAACTTGGTATTGCAATTGATGGAGGAAAGGATAGTCTTTCTATGGCAGCTCAATGTGATGGCGAGCTAGTCAAAGCTCCAGGAAATCTTGTTATCAGTGCTTATGTGACATGTCCTGATATAACCTTGACTGTTACTCCAGATCTAAAGCTTGGGAAGGATGGGGTTCTGTTGCATGTTGACCTGGCTAAAGGAAAGCGACGACTTGGTTGTTCTGCTCTCGCACAAGCATTTGATCAAATTGGAAATGACTGCCCAGACATAGAAGATGTCCCTTACTTGAAAAAGGTCTTTGAGGTTGTTCAAGAATTGCTCAGTGAGCGCCTGATTTCTGCCGGTCATGACATTAGTGATGGTGGGCTTATTGTCACTATTCTTGAGATGGCATTTGCTGGTAACTGTGGTGTTAACCTCAACATAGAATCAAAAGATAATGACCTTCTTCAAACACTTTTTGCGGAAGAGCTTGGTCTTGTAATTGAAGTGCATTTGGATGACCTTGATCTAGTGAAGCAAAAACTTGATGCAGCAGGGGTTTCTGCTGATGTGATAGGAGAAGTAACTGCAGCACCAGAAATAGAGCTACTTGTTGATGGTGAGGTGCATTTGAAAGAAAGAACTTCAGACCTCAGAGATTTGTGGGAGGAAACAAGCTTTCAGCTTGAGGAGCTACAGCGGCTGAAATCTTGTGTCAAGCTTGAGAAAGAAGGCTTAAAAAGCCGAACATCCCCTTTATGGCATTTGTCTTTTACGCCCAAATTCACAGACAAGAAACTACTGTCTGCATCCTCGAAACCGAAGGTTGCCATCATTCGCGAAGAAGGGAGCAACAGTGATAGGGAAATGTCTGCTGCATTCCATGCTGCTGGTTTTGAACCGTGGGACATCACAATGTCGGATCTCTTGAACCAGAAGGCTGATCTAATGGAATTCCGTGGGATCGCATTTGTTGGTGGATTTAGCTATGCAGATGTTCTTGACTCAGCGAAAGGTTGGGCTGCATCTATCAGGTTCAACCAGCCCCTCATACAGCAGTTCCAGGAGTTCTACAATAGGCAAGACACATTCAGCCTTGGGGTCTGCAATGGGTGTCAGCTCATGGCTCTTCTTGGTTGGGTACCAGGACCCAATATTGGAGGCTCGCTTGGTGCAGGTGGAGACATGTCCCAGCCAAGGTTCACTCACAATGAATCTGGCCGTTTTGAATGTCGGTTTATCAGTGTGGCCATTGGGGATTCTCCTTCTATAATGTTCAAAGGTATGGAAGGCTCTACACTGGGCATTTGGAGTGCTCATGGTGAAGGTAGAGCCTTCTTCCCAGATGAAAATGTCTTGTCTGATGTTGTGAAATCTAATCTGGCCCCTCTGAGGTACTGCGATGATGCTAATAACGTCACAGAGGTATATCCTTTCAACCCTAATGGCTCTCCGCTTGGTATTGCGGCCCTTTGCTCCCCTAATGGAAGGCACCTTGCGCTGATGCCACACCCAGAGCGTTCCTTTATGATGTGGCAATACCCATGGTATCCCAAGGAGTGGCAGGTTGAGAAGAGTGGTCCCAGTCCTTGGTTGCGCATGTTCCAGAATGCAAGAGAATGGTGTTCATAGATAAGGTAAATCATACTCCTGAAACATTTTCACCATTTTTTATGGTTCCCTATAGTTAAAAAAAAAACTTTTGGTTGCCTATAGTTAGATCTCTGGCTGGTCCTTTAACTAGACAGTCTGCTGCTCTCGTCTACATCTAAGCCACTCATTCTGTAAATGGCATCCGTACTATTTTAAGTTCCTGGTAACTTCTCCTCTTAGTTCGATCTTCATTGTAGTACCGTGTTAGCTTGAACACCGCTTCGCGCTTGAACTTTGTTATTTGATGCAGTGATAATTACTCATATTAAAATTCAAAAAAAATAATTACTTGTATTAGACATCCAGGATCTCTCATGTTCTAGCTCAGTGCTTCACTGCAATAGAAAGAATAAAAAATTGGTGCTAGTGTTATGGCGCTGCTAGAAGGAGGGCGCGAGAGGGCCGGCCGGGGGCCTTTTTGCCCACGGCCGGGCAAGAGGGAAGGGATTTCCTTCTTAATTCTTGCTTGATTAGATTGATACATCTCCTCTCTTTATATAGAGAGGTTTACTTGACTCCCAAGCAAGGCTTACTTGACCCCTAAGTAAGCGACCCTTATCTCTAATTAACCCTAAAACTAACCGGCTATACCGCCAGCCCAGGCCCATTACGTACTCTAACACTACACCCCACCTGGACATGCAGCTTGTCCTCGAGCTGCAGCCTAACCAACATATAACCATGACTCAACGCAACACAAACCTAACACCTAAAAACAAGCCTTTTACATCTCGGCTTGTTTTATGACTCTCAACCTGAAATGGACTGGGACGCTTTATTTTGGACCCCTCAACAAAAAGTGGACACCATCTGCACGTCGGATGTACACGTGTACAACCACCTGGATCCCATGGACACCACCTGGACCAAAGGAGTGCATGTGTATGGCGACCTGAAAGTGGTCGCAAGAGCGACCAGCAGAGGCGCCCTCGCGGCGGCCGGCGGCGAAAAGCAGTGGTGCTACGCGGTGTGCTCCTGTCGGTGACACCCTGCCTTCTCCCCGCCGGACGGCTATTGGTCTGCACCGCACAGGGAAGAGTGGAGGGCTTGCGATGGAGAATGACGAGGAGGGGTGCGCCTCCCCAACCGCCGATGTCGCAGACTTTGAGGTCGCTGCCCGCGGGGAAAACAACATGCCCGCCACCCATGGGGGAAACCGCATGTCCAAGATCCCTGACGCAGCGGACGAGATCGAGGTCCTTTGCGCAGCGAAGGGCAACTTGGAGGAGCGGCAGCTGCAGACCACGCATCTCCCGCACACGTCGACGCGCTAGGAGGCCGCGCCCAGCAGCCTGCAGCCTCACCGCCGCCGACACGTGGTGGGTAGCAATCCAAGACGGAAGCGGTGACGGCGACGGCGGGGACTTGATCGGCTGGATGTGGACGCCCTGGGATGGCGGCGACGCTGATGAGGTCGTCGCACTCCCGTCGTAGGGCATCCCATACTGGGCAGCGGAGCTGACCGGCGGTGGCTGCTGCAGTTGCAGCGGCTGCTGCGGTGTCGCGCCGGGTAGCGGCAGCGGCTGCTGCAGACCAGGGCTGGGCCAGGTAGCGCTGGGTAGCGGCGGAGCGCCAGGCGCAGCGGAGGCCGCCAGGAGCGGCGGCAGCCAGGGCTGGGCGGTGGTGGCGATGGATGGCAGCTGCAGCGGCCCGACGAGCGCGGCGAAGGCCGCCTGGTGCGGCGGCTGCCACGGCAGCCACGGCGGCGCGGGGCGGCGATGGGCGGCGCAGCCGGGTGCGGCCCGTAGGACCCGGCCAAGAACAGGTGGATCTCCTGGACCGCCTGGGTTAGGTCCCGCAGCATCCCGGACACCTCCTCCCAGGTGCGGATGGCGGGGGCGGGCGCGACGGAGAACAAGGTGACCGGCAGCGGAAGAGACGGGCTTGGCGGCGGTGAAGACATGATCGAACCGAAGCTAGCTGATACCAAATTGTTATGGCGCTGCTAGAAGGAGGGCGCGAGAGGGCCGGCCGGGGGCCTTTTTGCCCACGGCCGGGCAAGAGGGAAGGGATTTCCTTCTTAATTCTTGCTTGATTAGATTGATACATCTCCTCTCTTTATATAGAGAGGTTTACTTGACTCCCAAGTAAGGCTTACTTGACCCTTAAGTAAGCGACCCTTATCTCTAATTAATCCTAAAACTAACCGGCTATACCGCCAGCCCAGGCCCATTACGTAATCTAACAGCTAGGGATTGTATTATGTTCTTCTATTCATGGTCTCGTACAATACTGTCACGAAATAAATATTTGGAATTGAGATATAACTATAGGCATGGCAAATCAAATGTTTTTTACGGCAAATTATGTTGTCGCGGGGATGGCAATTTCCTTTAGCAACCATGACAATTCCTGGCAAAAAACTGAAATTGCCATCCTCATGACAACATAATTTGCCATCTCGGGTGTTCGATTTGCCATGCTAAAAAATCTGACGTTGGAAATCCTAAATATTTACTTACCTTTCCTATCCTCGAACTTACAGGGACCAAAATTGGTGGCCCGTATGTCTGCTTAGAGCTTGGGCATTCTGCTGTAGAACTGATGTGGCCATGGACCAAGTCAATACTATGCCTGTGAAATTATCACGGTGGGTGTGGGTGACAGACATCAGTTCTCAGTTCTTGAGTTGAGCTGGAATATCTGTGCTATTTATTCTCAATTGGACAGTGCCTGTACAGGCGCTGCCTGCGAGCATAATTATGTTTCACTAGCTGAATTGAGCTATATGCTTCTTCTGCAACCATTCACCTTTATCCAATAATAATACCAATATACCATGCTCTAGCTGTCCGGCAACATAAAATGCATCTGTCAGCTTTTCTTTCTGCCGAGCATATCCATTTTGTAGTGTTCCCGTTACATATTTGGGATTATGTTTTCAGTTTGGGGTATCCTTAGGAGGACAATACTTAACACATTGTTGACAAAAGCTCATTGCTCGCGAGCTTAACTAGCGCTGGGTAGTTTGACTTGTTAACCTCGTATCTTACTTTTTTTTACGGGATTAAAACTTGTATGGATTTGCTATTTCTTAGGTGCCTGAGATTTTTCCTCGCGCCGGACTTTTCTTTTTCTTCCTTCTTCCTCCCCTGTTGGTTGGGCCTCGCCGGAGAGAAACTAGCCCCACCATCTATCCTAGGGCAAAACCACGGCCTCATTATCTATTTTAAGGGTGGGGGTGCAAGGGATCGCCTGAGTTGTTTTTAGGTGCGACGGAGCTTAAAGGGATGATTGGGGCGGTGGCCAGCACGCGGTGGGGGAGGTAGAGGGAGGGTGAGGCGGTGCTAGCCGCCGGCCGCGGGGGCCGAGGCAGGCGGTTACGCCTGGGCAGACTGGCGGCTGCGCGAGGAAGTACGACTGGGTAACACAATCTGTTTTTGACCGTTGGATGAAGATCTAAGGGCTCTTGATGAAAGTGACTGATGCAGTTTTATTTTGAGTTAGCTGACATGTAGGCGATTCTATACTTGTATTAACTCAATCACGAGGTTCTTACAATGTCCGACACTACTTCAAGAACTCTCGGAGGACCCGAGCCAATCCACGTAACCGTTCTACTACTCTAGCAAAGTTAGCCAGGCAATCGCTGTTCTTATTTTGACTATGGATTACATGGGTGGTACTAGTTTCTCTAAGACTTCTCAAGTATTTTGACTATGTGTATTGTCTCAGTTTTTTTTGACATCAAAGTGGACGCGAATTTTTGGAACATGATGCCATGCGAGGATGTTATCCTGACCGACCATTGATGCTAGCGATTCGCATTTAATATAGTGATTAACTAGATACTGTGGCAATACACAGGGATAAGCTAGCAAATACTACCTCCGTCCTGGTTTATAGGTCCCCTTTGTAGTTTGTGTCAAATTTTGATTAAAGATTTAACTAACAAAATGTTAATGCATGTCAAGAAAAATTATCTCATTGGATTCGTATTTGAAGA
Source organism: Triticum timopheevii (assembly GCA_963921465.1). NCBI lineage: Eukaryota > Viridiplantae > Streptophyta > Magnoliopsida > Poales > Poaceae > Triticum > Triticum timopheevii. Next base: position 184,052,347 of record OY997262.1, read on the forward strand.
TAGTTTTCTAAAATACAATATTTGGTGACATGCGTGAACATTTTGTTAGTTTAATCTATGGTCAAAATTTGACACGAAATACATTGGGGATCAATAAACCCGACGGAGGTAGTACACAACGTTAATACGTGGGTGTTTATGATCAGGGTGCAGGGCCGCAGGTTACCATTCAATGCAATTAATGTTGGTCACCTGGGGCATAGTAAATGAGGCCTGCTCCTAGTTAAATATAAATTACTCACCCAGCCCGCTGCTATGGACCTTCTCGTCAACCACATGGGATCAAGTTCGTCGGACGGTGAAAGTTGTTTGCTCCGGTTCTTGCTTCATATGCATGTTCACCCACAACCTTGTATTGCAATAGCAGGTTTGCCAAAGCAACCTTTTTTGACCAGATGAAAATTGCATCCCTTCTGTTCTATTGCTAGCCGGAGTTGATATTTTTCTCCTTCGGATGCGTTTGGAAGATGAGTATTCCATAGTGAAGCGTTCCAACATTTTGTCGACAAATCTGTTCAGAAAAAAATATGAAGAAAATAATAAAGGAAATTGTGGCATGTTCTGGAAATCCCAAACATGAACAGGGATACCTACACATCATTATCTTCTGCATGCAAAGTGCATAATAGAATGTTATTTTGTGAAGCAAAAACTAAAATTACTGACAAATTGTAGCATGCACCTGTTCGTCACCCAAGACCTCACTATACAACCATTGTCAACCTACCACTTGGAGAGCCAAGAACGAGAAGGTCGACATGGCATTAAGCTTCCCCGACGGGGATTAGTGGTATGGGTCAGTGGAGTATGGAGTAGTGCGTTCAGCTGATGTTCTTTTTATAGGCTAGTAGATCTTTTAGTGCGTCTAGAGTATGGATTGGTGGAGTTTCTTTTTTTACTTCTTTTCTAGCTGGGTTTGGATCCTCGAACAGAACAACAGCTCTCAATCTTCAGTAGTTTCCAGTCTTACTGGTTTACTCTCACGCAGACCAGCTCGAGATTGGGATATTTTCTACAGAAACACTACACCATGGCCGTGCCCCGTGCTAGAGGAGTAGAGGTGCTGGAGGAGCCAATGAACTGTCGTGACACATTGAGGGGGGAGAGAGAGATATGAGATGAACATGAGAGGGACAGTAAATAAGAGATGTGCTGCAGCATGATGAAGGCGGGAGGAGAAAAACTATCCGTCGGTGAAGTTGCCGTTGCGGAATGGTGGTCATCAATATATGAGGCTTTAATGCCATGCAACGCCTAGCTACCGTTTCAACTAGAAGGGAACGCGCGTCTTTGTCGCGCCGTTCTTCTTTCCAGGGTTGTGAGCTTTTTAGCTGTCCAGCATCACCCTATGGCAGATAATCATTTCTATTATATGTTAATGCTTTCCTCTTAAACTACTTAAAAAAACAAAGAAATTGGATTCTTTTAGCCGTATTATCCTTTGGACATCTATATGAAATGATCTAAGTTTAAGTATATTTAGTTTTGAAGAAAACAAAAGGCAATTAATGTGAAAATTAGATATGTCCTATTACCTGGCAATATATAGTTCGTCTAGGCTTGGTTGGTAATCCAAATGCACATGCAAGAGCACATCCAGAAAAATTAAAGATCGACATTTTGTCAAAAAAGAACCCACTAAAAGGGGTACTATGTCTTGAAAGATAGTAGGATGGTACGCTAGACGACTCACAAGCATATTCGTTTTGTCAGAAAAAACGCACGTTGTCACCCTAAACTGCCTTATTTTCAGTATATAAGCATTCTGGATCAATCAAACAAGTGGTAGAATGTTGGAGTTGCCTTACCCCACACACCGTGTATCAAATATCATCTGCAACCACTCTCTACTGATAGCTTTGGATAATCTTTTCATCTAAGTTTTCATCACAGAACTGCTTCTAACACCATATTATTTAGACATTAATTTCATGTTGAACACAACAGTTTGGCAGCTTTTGACAATGTGCTACAGTTTGACTACACAAGAGTGCAGGGAGAGAGAGAGAGCATGTGGATAATGTACTGCATCTCCAATAGAGCAGAATCAATTGCCTACTTTTCAAGACTGTACACAAAACCTGACATATATGTTCAGTTATAATTATCTATACACATGGTTTCATAACCGTGACTAAATTGATACCAAGAAATGTATTCCCTCAAGCACCACTTAAGGCTACAACAACACCCATCATTACCTGAAACAAAATTCCCTACCAAGCATCAAGAGGTAATGGAAGCACTAAACTGTACACACTTGAATCATCGTCATTGCTGGAGGCATGAGCTGATGTTTCAAGGATCAAAAGAACTTGAAGAAAATATTGGCTATTATTACCCTCACACTGGCTAGAGTATGCATCCTGATCCCTTCATGACTGAAAAGACATTGTTTGGCATTATTCTGATAAATGAAGCAAAAAAGTAATATTCAGTTTCAGTCACAATAAGTTTAATAAACCTCTTCGTAAATAAAATATCAGAAAATTTACCTCCATGTTATATCTCATCTGAATAAAGAAGAGTGAGGAAATGACTAAGAGGCGACCCCAACAGTAACAAACAAAATATGGCACCCAAAATGCAGGAACAAGCAAACAATTATGTAAGAAACAATTTGTATCTAAGATATAGCCAGGATGTGTAGTTTTACAGAGGGTGTCGACAGACAATGTACAATTATATATCAAATCGGAGCACCTGAAGATAACAAACAAATCTAATCTAGGAAGACACATGTGAGGTGAAAAATTGCAAGCAAGATAAAGCTAAATTGTTTGATGAGGACACACTTGCAAGACCTAGAAGAAGGAAAGCAACCCAATCAACCTATTTCTATCGATAAATGTTCTGAACCAGGTCCAAAGTTACTTTACATGATAAAATAAACCTCAGATCTGAAAAGCTTAAACCTAGCGCAAATCAATTCTATAGAACAAACCCAACTGGTAGTCTGTGGTAAAAATTGGCACATAACTGGTCGACAACAATCTCCTCCTGCCCTCCATATCGACATTAAGTCAGTTATGCAGTTCTAATTCCTAAATGTACTCATATTATGGGAAATCATCAAAGAACCATCATTCCATCACTAAAGGGCCAGAGAAGTCGGCACTCATATCTCACGTCGCTAATGAGCCAAAATTGGTGCGCGCCATGAACCTGATGGCACTCAATCGGACGGCACCTGCGCGCGAACACCCCAAACAAACAAGGAAGGGACCAAGGAGGGAACAAATGGAACACACCAGTCCGACCGGAGACGACCGCCACAGCCGGAATAGGAAGAAGCCCAATGCGGATGTTTGAACAATGGCAGCGCCCACGCCCTCCACCCATAGCAAGAAGACGCAGCCGTACACATCCAGCTGCCGAAACCTCCGCCGCCAACTCCATCCCCGTCCTCCACTTGCAGGAAGAAGCCAGACGTCGTAGCTCATCGTATAATTGCCGGCCCGAAGAAATGGGGCAGAGGAGACATAGGGAGACAGAGAGAAGGGGGGATCAGCACACGCGCGTCGCTGACCTTCGTCCAAGCTCACTGTCGATTTCCGTTCGAGCGCAGCGCTGCCTGGGTGCCAAATCGCAATTGCCGCCACCACCCCCTTTTCTGTCGTGCGAGAAAGCAGTGCGGGGGAGACCGCGCTAGGTTTTCTAGGCGAAGCCACATGTTACAGCGAGCCAACCAGGCCCAGATCGAGCACCACATGCGCACATCATGGGCCCATGCGCCGATTACAGCCTCGATTCACCAGAGAGCGTCAATTCCTGGGAGCTTAGTAACTGTAAAGATGCGTGAGGCTGCCATGGCCATTTACTGGGGTCGCAGTGGCAATACGGGCACCATACCGGCTGGTGTACGCTGACCAGGGCAACGACGTATTGTAGTAGCACGAATCATGTGGGCATGAGTGGTTCTGATAACGACCTCGCGTGGCTGCATGTACATACGCGATTTATCGTTTTATTGCAAGGTGATCATCATATTATCTTTTACAAGAGCATCAACAATTTTTACTGGTGGATCTTCCATCTACCCCTCACACACCGTATTTCTAGCTAGTTGGCCTAAACCATGGGTAGCGCAATTAGACTCTCTAGAAGCATGCTAAAAAATAATATTCGGGGAATCACACGCAATGTGAATCATCCAAAACTACCGCTTATAGATCGAAGGAGCGACCTCCATTCTTTGTTGTCTCTGTCATCTCGATGTTGTTGAAGTCCACATACGATTACACCCGACTGTAGTTGTCAAATTGAATCCAAACAGTAAGGCCAGTGCCTCGGCCATAAATGCATCCCCGCATCAATCGATTTTCCCACCAGCTTGTTAAGCTTACAAGCTTCAACGATCCAAAAAAAAAAAGATTACAAGCTTCAAACCAACATAACCGAGCAGGCTTTTTTTGCCTCGTTAAGTTTACCGAGTTCAACAGTCACGAGTTAGGCCATGTTTAGTTCTCTCCACTCTGCTTCACTCCGCGGAGCTCGGTTTGAGCTGCTCTATGAAAAGCTGCAGCAGCAGCCTGCTTCGCTCTGGGAGCTCAGTCGCGGGAGCGGAGAGGAACCGAACATGCACTTAAAGCTCAAGCTTAACTAGCCGGCCCGTAACTAGCCAACAGCTCGTTAATTCTAACCTGGTGAGTAAGAAAACAATTGAACATCAACAATTACATACAAATGTGTCATGAATCGGCTGCAGTTGTGGACGGTGTACCTGCGCAGATTGCACTTGATTAACCAACAATCAACACACATCATACATGCTCCGCTACCGTTTCTCACTCTACGCCAAGGACTCGGCGATCTCCATGGAGAGGCAGTAGGCGAGAGACTGTATCGTGATCATGGGGTTCACGCCAACGGCAGTCGGGAGGAGGCTGCCGTCGCAGACGTACAGGCCCTCGGCCTCCCAGCTCTCGCCTCTGCCGTCCACGGCGCCCTCCTTGGGGCTGGAGCCCATCCGGCAGCTGCCCATCTGGTGCGCCGAGCAGAGCAGCGCCCACGTGTCCGTGCCCGCCTGCATCGGGCCCCTCGCCACGGTCACCTCGTCCAGGAACGCCTCCAGGTCCTTGTCCTGCACGCCCTTGCACCGCAGCCGCAGCCCGTCGCTGCGGTGCGTGCCCACCTCGGCCGCGCCGGCGGCCACCATGATGCGCAGGGCGCGGCGCAGGCCGTCGCGGAGCTCCTCGATGTCGCCGCGGCTCGGGCTGTAGTGCACGCGGCCCTCGCCGTCCACGCTCCCCGCGGCGAGGTCGCGGACCAGCGCGAACGCGTGCGCGGTGCGCGCGTACCGGCGCATCCTCTCCTTCATGTCGCGGCCCGACTCCCACGGGACCAACGAGGCGAAGGCCCCCGGCCCCAGCGCCGGCGTCTCGATGATGGTGCGCTCGGTGACGCGGTGCATGCTCGTGATGATGCCGCCCTCGTAGCACTTGCCGGTGAGCTGGGGCTCCTGGTTCGTGTCCGGAAAGTACCCCCACGCCATGGACACCGGGTGGAGGTGCAGGTTCCGGCCGACGTGCCGGTTTCTGAGACCGCTGTTACGGAGCAGCGGCGGCGTCATGAGCGCCCCGCACGCCGAGATGGACACCTTGGCCTCGATGCGCAGCTTCTTGGTGATGCCGTTGCTCAAGCACGTCGCCACCAGGCCGACGCACTTCTTGCTCCGGCCGTTCTTGCCGCGCCCTTCCGTGCTGCTCTCGAGTATGAAGCGCTCGGCCTTGCACCCGGCCAGGATCACCGCGCCGTGCTCGACGGCGTCGACGAGCCACGTCGTGTCGGTGCCGCGCTTGTCGCCGGTTGGGCAGCCCAGGTAGCAGCTCCCGCAGTAGTGGCCCTCCGGCGAGTTGCGCGGTACGCAGTCTACAGGCAGCCCGAGCGCCTCGCACCCGCGGCGCACCACCTTGTTCTGGAACCCTTCCTCACGACACCCGTCGGTGACGGCGAGCCTGGAGCACACGGCGTCCATGGCCTGCACGTAGGCCGCGCTCCCGAACACCGGGAGCCCGTGATCGCGCGACCACTCCTGCAGGACCTCCCGTGGCGTGCGGATGCTGGCGGACCAGTTCACCGCCGAGCCGCCGCCGACGGTGGTGCCGGCGAACAAGACGGTCGTCACGTTGGACGTGCAGAAGATGCCTCCCTGCTCGTAGAGGCGCTCCATCGACGGGCCCTCGACTGAGCTGTAATCATCGGAGGTGAAGTAGTCTCCCTTCTCGACAACAAGCACCTTGTGCCCCGCGGACGCGAGCACCGCGGCGGCCACGCCACCGCCGCAGCCTGAACCGACGATGACGACGTCACATTCCACCGCGTGATAATCGCCCAATGTGGCCGGCTTCACCGCGAGGCCCTTGTCCGCGAGCGATCTGAGCAGGGTGGCGTCGTCCAACTCCCTGGTCTCCACGACGCCGTTGTCCAGAGGCCGCAGCGCTGTCGCTTCCGACGGATGTTTCTTGCGTTGCTCTTTCACGTTGGGCACGCGGAAACCTATTGCTTTCCAGCATGGGTTCTCAGAGTTTTCGTTCACCTGCACGTTGGAAACAGAGATAAATGTTTGATGAAAGTAAAATGGTGAAGTTTTTCACAAGACCCCCGCTTGGCGACAAACTCCTATACTAAACGTATAAAGCGTAATGTGGATCTCTGCCAAATTATGCCCACTTTCTTATGTATGATGTCGTATGTATGATGGGTGGGCCGCCGTATATGTATACGATGTAGGGGAGTAGCATCACACAAACCGCACACCTCTCCGTCCTAGGCCTGATCCATTCTTTTTTTTTTTGAACTCCCAACCTTTTTTTTTGAGGATCAACTCCCAACCTTTTGGTTTACTTTCACCCGCTGTAACCAACCGGGACATGCTCACTTGTTGTGCCTAGTTATTTCTTTTATTAAGCCACATGCATACAATACGTCAGAAGAACGGAGCGCCAATTGTGTGCCGCTGGAACCAACTGGGTTTCTCGTGTCACCGCTGTCGCCTTCTGAAAAATTTAGATCCTCTCATCTCCTGCTGTCATCTTGGCGCTGAGAGGTGGGGCGATCTCGAACCTTCAAGACCTCTATATTCTTCATCAATGTCTACTGATCATCATAGATTTGTGAGAATAAATGTCCTCTAGTTTTTTTGGCGGTGCCATGAGGTTAAAGAGTTTTCTTTTCTCGCAGATCCAATTATTCGGATCTGATGAGTTTATGTTGTTGTGTCAAGCTTTTTTTTTGTCTGGTCCTTTGTGGAGGAAAACTCTTTCATTGACACCATGCTGAAGATATAGTGATTTGACGGCCTGCACTTCTAGGGGATCATACCAGGCCCAAGTATGTTCATCGATCAATGTTTCCCATCTTTTTGGATGAGCGACTTAAGGCGTTTTCAAAAACCATTATTGGTAATGTTCGTGCGGGTGAAAGATTGACAACATCGTTTTTCCAGTCTAACTGCAACCTCTTTACCGAAGTATTTGGAGTATTTCTTCAAGCAGAGATTGATACTGCAAAAAAGGTGTTTTTAATAGATTTTATTGTAATTCTTAGCCATAAGAGTTACTTTGTATTTTCTTGGATCTTAGGTCCAAATCAATGTACCTGTAATTGTTACAAGTTTGAATAAAGTTATAAGTGTTTCTATAAAAAAATTATTTCTTTTATTCTTCTTGTTGGCATCATCTCTGTTGGGTTTTCTTTCTCTTTCAGTTTTGTTTGACCTTTTTTTCCTTCGGTTTTATTCATTTTTTATTTTTCTTTATTTCTTCTTCTTTTTATCTTTTCTTTTTTATTTTCTTAATTTTTTGAATTTTTTAAAATCCATGAACCTCTTTTCAAATGAATGAATGTTTTTAATTTCCCAAACTTTTATCAAAGTCTTGATTTTTTGGTCAAAATCCTGAAATTTTTTCAAATCGATGAACTTCTTTCAATTTCACAAACTTTTATCAAATTTGTGAAGTATTTTTTCTCAAATTCATGAACAATTGATGATTTTTTTAATTTCACAGACTTTTTTTGCCACATTCGCGTATTTTTTTCAAACCGATGAACTTTTTAAAACTTGTGAACTTATATTTAATCTATATTTTTTTGTATTTTATAAACTGAAAATCATGTAACCAGACTACCCTATTATATAGTCAAGATTCATGCCTCCTTCCATGTAAGACGAGGTGGGACTAAAAATGTCAAAACAAGTTTATGCCTTACGTACAAGTGATCAGCTTGGTCCATGGAATTGAAGTCCCTGCCGCATGCGCGCTCGTCGCTATATGTGGAAGAAATTTTCCAACACCAACACGAAAAAACACAAAAAATGGTTTTTCGATTTCGGTCTCTGTTGGGTCTCCGTTTTTTCGGTTTTTTGTCCACCCCTAGCTCCAAGGAAGAAAAAAGTTTGTGAAATGGAAAAATGTTCATCGATTTAAAAAAATGTTAATAATTTTTTTCAATGAAGTACATGAAATTAGAAAATTCTCATATATTTTACAAAAAAATCATAAATTAAAAAAAAGTTCAGGAGGCTGCCTGACTAAGCCAGTCCATTGTCGCGCGCGGAAACAGGAAAAAGGGAAAATACAATTTTAAATACCTGTTTAAATTATGATTTTAAATATTTTTCCTTCAAACCTGGCATGGATTCTTACCTTGGGCAATGCCCACCGGCTGGCCAAAGTTGACGTCTTTCTTGAATGTCCGGAAAAACACCATGTTAAACGGTGGGTGCTTGGGTAGGCCAGAAGACTCCATCGAAAGCACGTTGTTTCTCGACAACTTTAAAATGGCCCCGGTTTATTTCATGGCTTTGTATGACCAATTCTAGGTACATGCCAGGTTATTTTGGTTTTTGATAAATTTTGCATTTTCTGAAGTTTCTCGATCAAAAAAGGAAGATAAATGATGGACATGTCGCAACTTGCATACGGTGTTGAAAATCATTTAAACCTTGAATGGATGTGTACCATGGGCATACCCACATGCTTGCAAAAGTTGGGTAGGCCAGAAGGGTCTGTTTGAAAGCACATTAAATTTTTTGACATCCACCAAATGGCCCCAAAATATTTCCACAACTTATATGAGCAATTCAAGGCACTATGCCAAGATTTTCGAATTTTGACAATTCTGCATTTTCTGGAGTTTTTGTCGATGAAAAATGACCGATAAATGGCCGGAAGGGACACAATTTGCATACGGTGTAGGAATTCGTTCAAACCTGGCATGAAAGCCTCATATGTCCGTGCCAAGCTACTGCAAGAAGTTGAGGACATTTATCCATAGTCCAAAAAAACATCAGTTCACATGAGTGTGCTAGACTAAGCCAGACGGGTGCATCCATGAGCATTTAGTTTTTCCTAATTTAAATGCTTCTTTTATTTTAAAATTTCATCATTATCAATCAACATGAACATTTTCTTATATCCTAACAATTTCTCAAAATTAATCAATATTTTTGTAATTTCAAATTGTGTATGAAAATTTTACAAACTTGAACACTTTTCCAAATTATGAAAAATTTCTAATAATTTATGCTGAACACAAATTGTAAAGCATGTACTTTAAAAAAATATCAACTTTTTTAAAATGCAAACATTTCTTAAACCAATCAACAAGTTTTTTAAAAGACAAGCAAATTTTATAGATTCCAAATTATTTTTAAAATTGTAAACAATATTTGAAAACAAGAACATTTTTTGATATTCTAAACAATATTTCAAATTTTAAAATAGGTTAAAAAGGAATAGTAAAGTTGAAAAATGAGAAAATGAATAGACAAAAAAAGAAAAAAGGAAAAAAGGAAAAAGAACTCTTAGGCTTTGGCCCACCGCCCAACAAGGTGACCGCATCCCTCTCGTCAGGCCCGTATTGGGCCGACCCAAGCGTTCGCAGATTTGAAAAGAGTTCATCAATTTTAAAAATAATGTTGACAAATTTGAAAAAAAAACACGGGCTTTAAAAGAGAGTTCGTAAAAGTTGAAAAGAGTTCATGGATTTGAAAAGAATGCTCACAAATTTAAGAAAATTTTCATGAATTTAAAAAGTATATAGATTTATGAAAAAGTTTTAGATTTTAAAATATTCATGAATTTTAAAAAATAAAAGAAAATGAAAAATGAAAAGAAAGAGAAAATAAAAAATGGAAGAAAAAGCAGAAAAAAAGAGCCCGCGTTGGTTAGTGTTATATTTGAAGGGAAAAAAGGAAAGGTAACTAGAGACAACAAGAAAGTAGTCTAGTAATCTCAAAAAAAAAGTAGTCTAGTTGGTTACCAGCGTACATGTGCTGGGTTCAAATCTCTTCGGGCACTCATTTTTTGAAGGTTTTACAGAAGAGAAAAAAAGTGTAAAATGGGCCGGCCCATGGCGGTGCGTACACAGGCCGCGTATCGTAGTTAGCTCAGATGATGTACTTTTAGAAAAGACCATCCTACCCTTTATTATGAAGGAGTATGAGATACCTCCTTCATTGATTCATTTAGGAGGGGGGGGGGGGGGGGGTGGGGGCTATACCGAAGCAAAAGTGACTACATATAAATTTTCGTTTAGTAGTTTCTAGTGTGCTTAGCATGCCATATAGGCGAACAAATGATGTGACAACAACTAAGGAGGGAGAGAGCGCTTTGATGACCATGTGAAGCAAAAAATATCACTTTGATGAGCATTTCAAAGGAATATAAACATTAGCATAAACTCAATGAAAAAAAAATCCTACGGTGTAAATGAAAGGACTGTTATGTTATGCTCCAAATTCAAATGTAAAGAGGGAGGCTAACTTCAGACTCGCTACGCTTCGCTTCGGCCCAAGCCCCCCCCCCCCCCCCCCCGCCTCGCCGTATGGATCAATATTGACGTATGTCACCTGTGTTATATATACCTCTTATAAGCCGCCGCACGAGATAGTTGATCAGTTGTAAATCCCCGGCGTTTTGTAACCTCCCATGATATAGTGGAGTTTGGCTGGCTAGCATCCGTGCTTTTTCCCCTTCGTGTTGGAGGGGTTTTCCACATTGAAATCTCGTGTCCCTTGTTTTCGTTCCCCATCGTGTTCGATTGCGTGTCCTATCTCTAACAAGGCCATTTCTTTTCCTATTTCTAGTAATAAAATTTGAGATACATGACATCTCATTACTACAACTTTTCTATTCCTATGATATTTCTATCCTATGAACCAAAAGAGGCCTTGTCCTATGAAAAAAAGCCTAGTTGGTAAAAAATTAAATGAAGAAGACTTAACTACAACAAGCTAAGCAACCTATGCATTTGATGACTTTAGTTGCTAAAGTTTTTCATGTACTTATTATCACTCCATCTAAGCACCCATGCATTCAAATGGGCCTAATTACGCACATCACAGAACCTAAAATTCTAATGCCAGGAGCCGGCCGATTCTAGAAGTGTGTAGCCCTCTCAAGTGTAATTTTTCACTACACTGGACCCGCTACCGAGCAAAGGAGATCCATGAAGTGATCAAAGCAGTGACCACATAGCTACTAGTGCTCATCTAATACTAACATATACTACTCACATCTGGATTTATTAGTCCTCGTCGTATTTTGAGTCAGAATATGATTACATGTTGGCTAGCAAAATGGTAATGCATATCATAACTATATATAACTATATATAACTTATATTGGATTAGTACTTGAATGTCGTTTTCAATGATATTATTATTACTATATATAACTTATATTTTATTATTATAATTAAAGTAGTAATTAAAATATGACCTAGAATACGACGGGGCAAGTAAACAAGGAGGTAGCAATACGTTTTTTGAGCTATGCAAAAAAAAAAAACGTTTTTTGAGAATGACTCCTAGCAGACCGATGCATACATTTATTTTATTAATTATTCACCAATATCAGGGCTAGTAATACGAAAAGCAACATAGAAGCCTGAAGAAGCCTCGAGTCCAAAGCATTCTGTCAGTCTTTTGGCACGTGGCCCGACAGTGACCTTGATGGTCCAATCATGGAATTACGCTGGCGCAGCAAAGCAATAAGTATTGTAATTGTGTCTTGTCCTGCGGCGCCAAGCAGTGCCATCACTGCTGTAACTACCAGGACAGTGGACGGGCATGCAATTTGCTAACCGTGCAGAAAAGTGACAGGACCAGTCATGCAAACGTCGCTCTAGCTCGTACTGTAGTCTAAGCACGTGTACGATCCAACCCAGTTGATCCGTGGACAAGGTAGAACAACCCACCCATCAATCACCCAGGCATACATGATTAAGCAAGAACCTTGGTGTAGAAGACGTTGAAGCAGAGGCTCTTGACAATGGCGAAGGCGATCTTGACGGGGATGAGCCACCGCGCCCTGGTCCAGCGCCTCAGCGCCTCCTCCCGCCGCCACACCGGCATGTCGGCGAAGTGGCGCACGTACGGGAACTCGCCGGAGACGCACAGCCGGCCGCACAGCGCCAGCGTGCCCAGCCGTGTGCACAGGAGCCAGAGCGTGACGTGCAGCAGCACCCCCGCCTCCCACACGCACCGGGCGAAGGCCAGCTCCGCAACCTGGCACGGAAACCAATCGCCCAATTTGTGAGCATTATTACATGTAAATGATGCCTGGATGAATTGAAGGCAACAAAACACTATACTTTTTGTTGCGGGTAAACAAAACACTATACTGTATACGTACCTGAGTGAACAGTCCGGCGATGCTAGACCCACGTAAACTTAACTGAGGTTTTTACGTGAAGGTTGATGTGGAGGTAGTTAATTGGATGGAGATTAGTGGCTGGGGCCCATCCCACTTGAAATGGGGGGGGGGGGGGGGGGAATTATAGTTAGGAAGATTACGTTACTTTACATAGGCTGTTCGTAGATGGAGCATTATCGGTGAACAGTCCCATTTGTCCATGAAATATTTACTCCTACCAAACTACATACTGTTCACGCGTACGAACTGAAATGTACTCCCTCCGTTTTAAAATAGATACCCAATTTTATACTAAAGTTAATATAAAGTTGAGTCATCTATTTTGAAACGGAGGGAGTAGCATGTACCAGCGTCAGCGTGGGATAGGGCAGCATCACGTACGCCTAATTAATCTCCGCGCATAGGAGACGGGCGGGGTCCGGTTAGATGAGAGTCGCGTAGCCGATAATGGTAATCTAGATTATTCTGCTGACGAGCCGTCATATCGGTAAGTTTTGGCGGACGGAGTATCAAATCAAATACTACTATGGATGAACAAGGCAGTAACCGCGTACGTAAGGTACGAACACAGTTGTATATGGATGAGCTCGATGGATCACCTCGTCGGGAATGGTGGAGTCGGCGCCGGATGCGAGGTAGAAGCGCTCGAGGTCCTTGTCGCGTGGCGTGTCCCTCCGCCCGTCGAGGGCCTCCTCCGGCGGCAGCGACGGGATGAGCGCACCGCACATGGCCCGGAGTGCCTCCATCTGCGCCGGGTAGAGCCCGTGCGTGTATTTGTCTCGCCTCAGCACCCGCAGCAGAGGGTGTCCCGTCGCCGCCTTCTCCACCCCCTCCGGCGCCGCCATTAGATACCCCCGGGAGAGCAGAGCAGTTAGAGCCGGACTAGACTTCCGTGTGGCTTTGCGCGCGCATTCGTCTGTATATAGATAGATAGATCGATCGAGAGTTGATAGGTGTCAATCTCGTTATTTAATAACGAGTTGATAGGTGTCAATCTCGTTATTTAATCTCAACACACAGGTCACCAACTAACTAGGGACGCAGCAGGGCAACTTCCGGTCTGTTATCCATCTAGCTAATCAACGAGTTTTTCCAAAAAGAAGGCAGAACCTTGCTATCATCGGATAAAGGCCTGGCTAGTACTAGGCGCCGGCGCAGGCCCAAAGTTTCGGCTGGTCGCGCCGCAGCCACCGGATCTATTCATACTTAGCCATTGGATTTGGCCCCCTGTGTGTCATATTTTTTCTTTTTTCGGGCAAATACTGTATTACTCAACTCGAAAAATTCATACAATCAATAGTAGAAAGTTCTGTAGCAACACACTGTGTCGTCTTCTATCCCGCGAGAAAAAACAAAGGGGATTCACACACTCCTCACGGGCACACCTCCACTCCCCTCCTCGTCGTCGTCATTGTGGGCGTGTCTGGCCAGCTCCGGCGAGGTCTCACCTCCGTGGCCGCCGGATTGCATTACGGCCGCCATTGATTCCAGCCCGATTTACCATGGATGCAACTCTAAAACAATCAGATCCAGTGCGCAGGTGATTGCAGCATCCCTGTGTAACCCCCGCCTCCGGCTCGCCGTAGTCTTCGGTTTGCACCGTCATGTCCAGCAAAAAGAGATCTAAAAAAGGCAACAAATTCTTAGTCATCGGTTGAAGCAAAATCATTATACATGTTCGAGCAAAACAAGACATCGGTTCCAGCAAAATCAGCCTCAACAGGGAGAACTTCAGTTGTTCATTGTAACAAACAAAATTGCTAGTTCCAGCAAAAATAAACACAGTTTCCAGCAAAATAACTCAGAAAGGAGACTCCTGTTGGTTCGATTGTAGCAAACAAAAGAATGATTGTAGCAAAAAGAAAAGCTAGTTCTAGCAAAAAACATACACTGGTTCCAGCAAAAACTCCGTCGGTGGCGGCGAGGGCGCGTCTGGTTCCAGCAAATCGCGTGGCCCATGATAGAAAAAACTAGTGCCGGTTCCAGCAAAAGGATGGCCGGTTGCAGCAAAAAGGCCGCCCGCGGCCCCGCCGTCCGTCTCCACGGCACAAAGACTTTCGCCGGTTGAAGCAGCGGGGGGCATGGGTTCCAGCTTTGGGATGACCGGTTGCAGCAAAACAGAGCACCCGTTCCAGCTCGCCACCATACTGTTCCAGCACTGGCGGCCCCCGCGGGTTGCAGCTCCTCCTGCTCGATGCAGCTTGCACAAACGTTGATTGCAGCTCCACCACCAACGGTTGAAGCTCCGCTAGCATCCGGTTGTAGCTCGCCCATCGGCGCGGCGCCGTCAGATGCAGCTCAACCCATCATCGGTTGTAGCTCCTCTGTCCATCGGTTGCAGCTTTCGGCGTGGCCGATTGCAGCTCCACCGTCCGCCATCCGTGGTCCATCCCTGGGACGAGAGGGGCGTCGGGGAGCTGGAAGGACGCCGACGCAGCTATGAGGAAAAGAGGGGAAAAGCTCACCGGAGAGGGAGGAATAGCAGCAGAGGGAACTCCTTTGGTGGTGGTGGGGCTCGCCGGAGCTAGGATCCGACGGCGCGGGCGAGAGGTGAGGCAGGCAATGCGCGAGCAGCGAACAAGAGGTGAGAGAGACAGGCGATGCGCGAGCGGAGAAGACAACCTGGAGCACTTGTGTGGATGAGAGAAAGCGGTGGTGGTCTGCTGGAGTGACTGGAGATAAGGACAATGTGATGTCCGTGACACACTCGGTGGGCCTCTGCTTGTTATGTATGTGCGCGAGTACAACGGCGTGACTGGCCGAAAGTTCGGCCGGCGCGCCGCACACAGACGTTTTCCCTAAAGTATTCCAAGGCTAACCACCAAAAGAGAGACCCGCAAAAAAGAAGAGAGAAACCTATCCGTTGACTATATATACTATATTCTTTTTTATTCAATTACATCGATGATGCTTGAATTTAACGCTAACAATCATTTTAGTGTTAGAACTTGTGGCATACGTTGAACTAGTACACCAACTTGGCTTGCGAGTGCAAATTTCATCTGTATACGGCCGCGGCGTCGACAAGGCATGACAACCTGGTCTAATTAACATGGATATTTACTTCCCCAATGTCATCAGTCAATCACAGTCTGATCAAGATTAGTATTCTTTCAACTTTCTCCATGTTGGCATATTACTTAGTAAAATCAGGGTATTAGTTCTGACTAACTGATCACTATTTAAGCAACCAACTGGGATTTTATTTTTTTGACTCTGTTTCTAGCCACTAACAAATTCTAATTACCAATTTATGCCCACTATTCTTTTGTCATGTTCTGAGTAAATAATCGCTTTCCACCTTTTAAGCAGAATATGTTGGATGAGTTAACTATTTGTATGTTACTCGGCGTACCAAATTTCAATGGAAAGATTTGGAGCATGTCATAAAATTTGTTGATAATCTAACAGACATAGCATAGCGTATAAATTCTAGATTTGGGATGGGATTAATTCTACCACTGGTGCATACATTGAGCAATACCAATTATGTACACAAAATATAGGACGGCCGTTTGGGACACCTAGGAGCCCAGGCACCTTATGTACCAGCCGTTAGATTGCTTTAGGATACGTGCTAATATAGTAAGCATGCACATTTATGATACCTTATATTTGGAAAGAATCAGCAGTGCTGCCATCAATTCACGCTATTTAAATTTGTGATTACTTGCCTTCTTAATAAGGTATTAATTTGATTGGTCCATAGCAATAAGGAAAGAAATATCTCCCTAATTTTGGACGTGTATTAACTAGGTGACTCCTACAGGGAAATAGCTGTATGGATACCCCACGTATATGCCAACTAATAAAACCATATTTTTAGTACGTCATACATATCTTCATTTTTTTATAAACACTGCTCTTCTTGTGTCTGAGGTATGTTGAGTACGTGCATGTATCTTCTTACTAAAACAAAGGTATCAAGAAATATATTGGGTATTCTAATGTTTCACTCGTCCAAAAATATAAAATACCGAAATGGTAAATGTGTACATCATTTTAAGTTTGTTGTACGTGGATTAGCTGGTTGTAGGTACATATTAATAAATCTCACATATACCCAGAAATATTTTTGGGATAGAAATACCCAAGAATATCTTTGGTACTAAAAAAATTCACATAATCGCAAATTTATTTTGAGATATCTGCATACTCATGACATTTCTGGGTATATATGTCGTGTCTTGTTAGTAGGTATTTGATACCTCGGGCATGTGTCAATAATTTGGAGTACGTACACCATTTAGATATATTCAGATATAAGTAGATACTCATGATATTTTTGAGGTATATCCATTACATTTTGTTAGTAGGTATTTGAGATACCCGAGGTATATCCATAATTTTTATTTGGTATAATACCTCAGGTATGTGTATATTCTTAGTACATATAATACCACGGGTATATGTATATTTTTCATTAAGTAATATCTATGGTATGTGTATATTTTCATTAGATATAATAGCCCGCATATGTGTGTATTTTCATTAGGTATAATACATAAGCATACTAGGAAATAAACATAATATTTTTTGGGGAAGTAACTATTGACCGTTGAGTGAGTAGTGCATGCAAATGAAAAATGGAAAGCTAATATGTCATTGATTGCACGCCATTCTCTAATAAAAATGGCTTGCCATAATGGGCCTAGGTGCCCAAGCACCTAGGTGCCCCAAACATTTTACCTATATATATATTTGGATCAGAAATATTTGAATCACTATTCTAATCCCAGGACAACACTATTCTAATCCCAAGATTAGAATAGTTATTTGGATCACAGCGTCCTATAAGGAGCGCACGGAGGCCTAAACGGAGAAAATCACACTGACCCAACTTGCCCACAACGCACCTCCCGAACGGTCCATTACAAAATCCACGACCTTCTCTCCCCCACCTCGACGAAAACAGATCATGCGGTCGTGACCGATATTCCTCCCACCGTCGCGTCCAGCCTCCCACCTGCCGCCGCCCCACCCAGCCTCCCACCCGCCGCTGCGCCCACTCCCCCCGGCGAACTGCCCCCGCCGCCGAACCTCCGCCGGCCACCGCATCCGACGACCCCGCGCCACCCCATCCCCAACCTCCCCAGTGGCCGGCGCGCCGCCTTCCGCGCGACCGGGGCACCTCCTTCGCCATGGCCGGCGAGCCTCCTCCCGCCGCCACCCTCGGATCCAGCCACCACAGGGCCGCGGAACCGCATGCTGTTCGCTGGGCCCTGGATCCCCATGCGCCGCTGTAGGGCCCTGGAACCCGAGCGCCGCCACCTCCGGGGTCTTGGCTCGCCTGCTCCATCACCGCTGGGATTTTGGCTCCCACATACGCCGCCGGACCACACGTCGCCGCTGACCGCATCACACCATCGCCTGCGCTTCCCCTCTTCCCCGAGCTCGCCCTGCCCCTGACCCACACCTGCTGGATTGCGGAGCTCATGCCACAGCATCTCCCCTCCCTCAAGTTCGTGCGTCACAACGCAAGCTCCTTCCCCACCGCCGGCCAATTGTAGCCGCTGTCGCGCGTGGACTGCAGCAACGGCGAATCTGACCTTCCCTGGCATCACCTTTCTTCCTTCTCTCATGTTCATGTTCTTTGGCTATTTACTGAGCAGCGCCACCCATTGCGCCATGGTCCTTGTTTTACTTCCCTTCAGAATAATGTTTGCATCTGAATTTTCTTGTTGGGTTCCAAAAGCAAGTGGCATGCACTGCTTTTAGTCGGGTCAGGGCCTCCGCTGCTGCTATCCTCCCCATGTTCCATGTCACCTGCTTGTGTGTGCCTGTCAATGAAGGAAAAACAGACATGGGCAAGGTTATATCTACAGGCAAAAGTTCAGAAACAAGATGGAGCGCGGTTGAACTTCTTCTAGCATTTTTAATCCTCAGTACAAAAAAGACATCTCAGAAAGAAGAAGAAATCACAGGCTACTCGTCTTGTTTGATGTTCAAGTGTAAAGTTATTTTGTGCCTTTTTTTGCTCTTCGTTCTGCTCAAAAGCTTGTGTCATAAAAAATCCTACACTCTCTCACTCGGCAGATCATGGCCTCCTTTGGATGAAGGTCACGGCCTCCTCTAGATGCAGGTCGTGGTGTCCATGTCGTCACTGCTCCAGCGTATCATGCTTCCATACATGGTGGCGTTTTGGACTGGAGTAATACGGAACGAGGCAGTGTGTGCACTGGCTAAGAGCTGCCGACCACCGCGTGCGCCTCAAAACAAACTTCCTGTAGCATGCGTATGAGTTTACCCACAGTGATTTTTGTCAACATGTTCTAGGGGATGCAGACCTAAACAATCAACTTGCTCGTTGGTCGAAACTAATATTAATCACATTAGATTGTAGTTGTTACGCGTGGCATTGTTGCTTCTTTGGATTTGTTGTGGCAAGGAAGAAAAGGAAGATGGGGAAAGGACGTGTGGTGGTGAGTGGATAGGAAATGTGTGAAGAAGAAAAAACATAGCATTTCGATTGGCCATTTATTTTTATCCATTTGGGTGAAAAATGTTGTCCCTCATATGTTAGTTAAGGTTATAATAAATGAATTTATTTATTTTAGTTTTTTGAATTTATTTATTTTAGTTTCCAACGTACAGTACAAATAGTTTTTCTTGCAGAGAGTTCAATAATTCCAGAGCAATTAGAAAGAAGGTCAAACACACTTACATCGGAAGGCCATGTTTACTACAAAAGTTTCAAAGAGTAAACATATTTTCAACGTCCAGCTTAGTTAAAAATCTGAGTTTATTTAGGAAAGATGATTGTGCTCTTTTCCGTGTTTGCTCATATGACTAGTTTGAAAATTTGAAATAACCGAGCAGGTCAAAAAACCTAGAAGTTCAAATTTGCAAACCTGGAATATTAATTTCTTATTTAAAACCATATTTTTCTAAGAAGTTCAGAGTAAAAAATAGAGAAGGTCGAAGGTTAAAAAAACTTAGATGTTTTCTCATTACTAAATAATAAAATGAAGAACTTCAAATTAAAAAAGGAAAAACTAAAAAAAAATTAAAAGACTTTTCTCATTTTTTAAAAAACTCCAATTTTCACATTTTTAAAAATACACAAAGAAAGTTCTAATAAAGTAAGAGTGGTTCAATGTCTATAAAAAGCTCAGACTTTTTTCACATTATTAAAAAGTAAAAACCAAGAAGTTCAAAATTTTAAAACAAAGAAGTTCAAAACACTCGATTTTCCTCGTTACTAAAGAATAAAACTAAGAAGTTCAAATTAAAATAACAGAGAAGTTCAAAGTTTATAAAAAACCTCAGATTCTCGTTCTAAAAGAATAAAACTAATAAGTTCAAATTAAAATAAGGGAACAAAAAAAATTAAAAAGATTTTGCCCGTTTTTTTAAAAAAAATCGAATTTTCCCTGATACTAAATATTAAACCAAGAAGTTTGATTTTAAAAAACAGAGTAATTCAATCTACATTAAAAACTTAGTTTTTCTCGTTACTAAAGAATAAACCGAGGAAGTCCATATTAAAAAGATGGAGAAGTTCGATGATTATAGAAAACTCAGATTTTCCACATTATTAAAGAATGGAAACAAGAAGTTCAAAAATAAAAAACAAGAAGTTCAACTTTTAAAAAATAGAGCGCTTCAAAATTTTATAAAATAGATAAATAAACCACGAAGTCCATATTAAAAAGATGGAGAAGTTCAATGATTATAGAAAACTCAGATTTTCCTCGTTATTAAAGAATGGAAAAAAGAAGTTCAAAAATAAAATAACAAGAAGTTCAACTATTAAAAATAGAGCGCTTCAAAATTCATAAAAAAAGATTAAGAAAAATCAGATTAAAAATTCATAAAAAACTCAAATATTTTCACGTAACCGAGAGAGGTTCAGGTTGATAACTGTCATAAGTTCATGTCCTACATGCTGTGCATTTTGTATGAAAAAAGTAAAGGCTAAAAGTATTGTTCTTATAAGTTCAAGTCCTTCGTCGAAGAAAGTTAAAAAATTATTGTGAGAGAGATTTGTACAAAAAGAATATCATTTGTGTAACACTGACGATGGATGAGAAAATTACAAACGAAAATACGTCACAGAAGTTCAACTGAAAACGGCAGGAAGTTCAACTACTACAGTGGATGAATTTCAGATGAAAAACTTTTAAAATCATCCCGAGTATGAAAAAACGATCAACACGGGAAAGTTGCATGTTCACAACAGCTTTCCACTAGTATATCACTTGCTCAATTCTGGTGAGTGGATGGAGAGCTACCAGCAGTGGATGGAGAGCTACGAGCAAAAAATTCACGTGAAAACAGAGTGAAGTTCAGGTACACGTGCCGAGAAGTTCAGGTTCTTCACGCGGTGCATTTTCGAAGAATCTGTTTCGCGATAATGGCAGGACGAATGATCCTGCCATTTTCAAAATTACTTGAAAACCCCCAAGAACCAGAGAAAACCATCAACATGAAAAAGTTTTGCATTTTCCGTAGCTTTTCAGCGGTATATTATTTGCCCCATTCCGACAAAGTTTGTAGAAATTACAGCGAAAATACGTTTTTAGCCATTTTCAAAACTGACTTAAAACCGTAAAGGATTGGGAGAAACAATATATAACAAAAAGTTTTGCCTTTGTTCAAAGTTTTCAACGCCATATCATTTGCTGCGTTCGGACACACGATTAAAAAATTAGCTTGAAAATACGAACTCGGTGGAACTTGTACCGTTTTCTAAATCACTTTTAAACCGTTCAAAAATAGAAAAAACTTTCTACATGAAAAAGTAGCGCATTTTCATAATCTTTTCAACGCCATATCACGTGCCTCAATTGGTTTAGCCGTTTAGAAATGACATCGAAAATACGAACTCGGCTGTTTGGTTTTTGAAATTTTATGATTTTCTAAATTACTCTTTAACCGTAGGGAATTAGAGAAAACTTTCAACATGTGGAAGGAGCGGTTTTGCAGCAGTTTTCCAAAGCCATATTACTTGCCTTATTCCGATAAATGGTTTAGAAATGCGATCGAAATTACGATTCACATTTTTTGTGTGAAGAAAAAACGGTTTTCAAAACTGCTCTTAAACCGCTTACATTTTGCGAAAAATTTAACTTGGGTCATGATACTCGTGTCCATAGCTTTCCAACGGTATATAGCAAGCCCTATTTGGGCAATGTTGCGGGCAGTTCAACCTAGCACATGGGGAAGTTTAGGTCGAACAACTCAGGCAGTAAAATCACAAAAAACGCGAGTTCTTCACGACCCGAGTGCAAAATCCACCTATGAGCGAGATTCCTATCTAAAATGAGTATTTAGTTGCTAAAAATTGTTTGAAGATTACACTTACATCACATGGAACACGACTAACCAGAAAAACTCGCGGTAGAAGGCACGGTTGCGAAGATAGCCCGAAGGTCGGGTTCGTACAGAGAGAAGTTCATGTGCGCATACAAACAAAAATACGTCACAGAAGTTCAACGTGAAAACAGCATGAAGTTCAACTACTACGCTGAATGAATTTCAGATGAAAAACTTTTAAAATCGTTGCGAGTATGAAAAAATGATCAACACAGGAAAGTTGCGTGTTTACAGCAGCTTTCCATCCGTATATCACTTGCTCAATTCCGGTGAGTGGATGGAGAGCTAGAATCAGTGGATAGAGATATACGAGAAAAAAAGCACGTGAAAAATAGAGTGAAGTTCAAGTACACGTGTCCAGAAGTTCAGGTTCTTCACGCGGTGCATTTTTGAAGAATCAGTTTCGCGATAAAGGCAGAACGAATGATCTCGCCATTTTCGCAATTACTCGAAAACGGCTAGGAATCAGAGAAAACCATCAACATGAAAAAGTTTCGCATTTTCCGTAGCTTTTCAGCGGTATATTATTTGCGCCATTCCGATAAGGTATGTAGAAATTATGCCAAAAATACGTTTTTATTCATTTTCCAATTTGACTAAAAACTGTAAGGAATTAGGACAAATAATATATACAAAAAAGTTTCGCATTTGCTCAAGCTTTCCAACGCCGTATCATTTGTTGCATTCAGACGTACGGTTAAACAATTAGCTCGAAAATACGAACTCGGTGGAACTTGTACCGTTTTCTGAATTACTTTTAAACCGTTCCGGATTAGAAAAAACTTTTAACATGAAAAAGTAGTGCGTTTTCACAAGCTTTCGAATGCCATATCATTTGCCTCAAATGGATTAGCCGTTTAGAAATTACATTAAAAATACGAACTCGGCTGTTCGGTTTGCGAAATTTTACGATTTTCAAAATTACTCTTTATCCATAGAGAACTAGAGAAAACTTTCAACAT
This sequence comes from Triticum timopheevii, assembly GCA_963921465.1. Lineage (NCBI taxonomy): Eukaryota > Viridiplantae > Streptophyta > Magnoliopsida > Poales > Poaceae > Triticum > Triticum timopheevii. The sequence continues at coordinate 184,075,289 of OY997262.1, forward strand.
GTTGAAGGAGCGGTTTTGCAGCTGCTTTCCAACGCTATATTATTTACCTCATTCTGATAAACGGTTTAGAAATGCCATCGAAAATACGATTCACCTTTTTTGTATGAAGAAAAAATGGTTTTCAAAACTGCTCTTAAACCGCTTACATTTTGCCAAAAATTTAACTTGGATCATGATATTGGTGTCCATAGCTTTTCAACGGTATATCGCAAGCCCCATTTGGACACTTTTTAGCTGAAGTTCAACCCAGTACAAAGGGAAGTTCAGGCGCGTTACTCAGGCAGTTCAGGTTGTGATCAGAATAATATTCTGATCCCGTGATCAGAATAGTGTTTATGTGTGTATATATATATATATATATATATATATATATATATATATATATAGGGTGGGTCTATTATGATAACACCCCTTAAGACCTTATTCTGCACACCACCCAGATCGCGCCGCCGCCCCTCCCCTCCCGGCCTTCTACCGCGGTAGCGGCCTGGGCGAGCCGCCGCCCCTCCCCTCCCGACCTTCTACCGCGGTAGCGGCCTGGGCTAGCCGCCGCCCTTCCCCTCCCGGCCTTCTTCCGCGGCGGCGGCCTGGGAGAGATGCCGCCCTTCCCCTCCCCGCTTTCTCCCGCGGCGGCGGCCTGGGAGCGACGCCGCCCCTCCCCTCCCGGCCTTCTTCCGCGGCAGCAGCCGGCAGTGACGCCGCCCCTCCCCTCCTGGCCTTCTTCCGCGGCGGCGGCCAGGCAGCGACGCCGTCCGTTGCCTCTCGGCCTTCTTCCGTGGCAGGCACCGAGCAACACCAGCCTATCGGCCTTCTTCCACGGCAGCAGCTCGGTAGCGCCGCCACTGAACTCCTCAGGGCCTGCAATTAGCTGTAATTCATCAGATGTGGATTGGTGCTGCCTCGACATCAAACCAATTCAAGCAAGGAGGAGTGTGCGCAAGGTTGCTTCATCCACTGTAGCTTCTTGGAATAAGTCTGCATCAACCTTCAGAGCAAATCCTCCTTCCCCGTTCACATTGAGCAACGTCCAGACCGCCCATGAACTTCTGAAGGGCAAGTGGACTGCATGGGTGAACGTGAAAGTTGTGCAGGAGGACGAGAAGGGAACTTCCTCCTGTAAATGCAAGAAATCACTGCATCACGAGGTAAGCAGTACACTTCCTATACCATCTCAGTGTAGTTATCATAGACAAATCAGTACAAGCAGTACAACGCGTGATTATGCAGTACAAAACTTATGCAGTGCGGTTGCTTTAGTTCATTGTGGGGGAAAATGCAGTATGCTTGTATAGATTCATTACGTATAACGATGCAGTGCGGTTGCTTCAGTTCACCTTGAGGGGTGATGCAGTCACCGTGCAATGCTTCGGCAGTACCATTTTGAACACATTGCAGTTCGCATGATTCAGTTCATTTAACCTGACAATGCAGCTCGGTCATTTTGTGTGCAGGAGATGATGTTCAGCAGATACAAAATGCCGCGCATAATTGACAGCACTGAGAACAAAAACTTTCAGAAGAGTGGATATTCTTCTGACAGAGATACTGGCTGGGTTACCCCTGAGATTCCTCATGGATTCTTCACGACGACAAAGAGGGTGCAGTATTCTCCACAAGAAGATTTTTCCCAGGAAGAAGATGTAGTTGAAGATGACGATGATGTCACATTCGTCTGGGAAGGCACTCACCAACGCGATGATGAAGACGATGACGATGAAGATGAGCCGATAACAGTTCTCAACCCAGAGTATAAGCACGAGTTCACTACGTTTGGACAACATGTCCGAACAGATAATGATGAAGCAGTTGAACACGATGTTGCAGCAGATGATGATTATGTCTATGATGATGTGCCACTGCTCCAAAATTTTAAAACCAATCCACCGAGACATCGTCACAACACTGGATTACCACCACGTCCACCTGCCGCACCCCAAAACAGAGCTCAGCGTCCACCTGCTGCACCGAAAAACAGAGCTCGAACCAGACCTGCTGCATCAACTTCGACGCTGCGACCACCAATGATGCCTCGGTCAAAAGTAAACAGCAGGTACAAATCCTCCTCACTGTTACCGCTGCGAGATCCTCAACTACACACATCTGCTATAACCCCGCCATGTCCAATACAACCCGGTGAGCTGCAAACACCATCAGGCGAACGACTCTACACACATGTAAGTTTATGGTTTGAAAAATAAAATAGTTGTAGTCCATTCAGATAACATTGCAGTGCACACTGATATTTCTTGTGAGCTTTGGCTAGGAACATTGCAAATGCTTTATTAAACTCGTATGCACTCCTCGTATTCAAAAAACAGAAGAAAACAAATTTTCTCATATAGCATTTCGATTAATGCAGGATAAAAACATGCCGCTCAACCTCGTACCTGCTGCTGGAATGAAGTTCACCACATACGAAAAGGCATGGGACTTTTACAACAATTATGCAAGATGTGCAGGGTTTGGTATACGCAAGAGGGAAAAACACAGGACAAATGCCTACATTGTCTGCTCAAGAGAAGGGGTCCACAAGCAGGCTATGTCAGATTATCACCGGGTACGTCAGAAGACATCAAAAAGGATTGGCTGCAATGCAAAAATTAGACTCAAAAAAAGCAAGGATGGCAAATTTGTGATAGAAATGGTTCAACTCAACCACAATCACAAGATGCTGGAAAGCCCCGGGATGCTTTTGCACATGCGATCGCACAAAAAAGACGATCCTTTGATAGACCAGTTAGTGAAAGACATGCAACTGGACAACCACACACATGCTCAGATGATGTCGACGCTGTCGCATATGTCCGGTGGTCTGCAGTACATGGGACATACTAGCCGCGACTGGGTAAACAGGTAAGCACGTAACAGAGCATATCTCTTGAGCATTCTGTCTGTAATTATTCCCTGTTTGGTGAGATAAGTATGAATTGTCTATGAAAATGCAGGAAACAGAAGTTTGCCAGAGAAGAGTCTGAAGATGATGTCAAGAAACTTATGAATTTCTTCGAGAAAATGCAAAAGATAAACCCAGAGTTCTTCTATGATTATGACGTTGATGCAGATAACCGTGTAAGAAACGTCTTTTGGGCGAACGCAAGTTGCAGAGGATCGTATGAAGATTTTGGAGACTGCGTTACATTGACACGACGTATAAAATTAACAAATTCCACATGCCGCTGGGAGTGTTTGTGGGGGTGAACCATCATCTACAAAGCACCATATTTGCTGTTGCACTCGTGCGAGATGAAACAATACCATCATTTGAGTGGGTTTTCAAAACCTTTCTGAGGTGTATGAACAACAAGCCGCCAATCTGCATGCTCACAGGTACAAAAAATAAAAAACACATGCATACTTACGTTTTGTTTTGTTTTGTGCACTTATATTTCTTTGATCTATCTTGCAAACACACAAACAACTTAATAAAAAAACACTATTTGTCTCTTCTCAGACCAGTGTTCTTCGATGAAGGCAGCATTAAAAACTATCCTCCCACAAACTCTGCATAAGCTGTGTTGGTGGCATATCATGAAGAAGTACAAGGACCACCTCGCCTTGCTGTATAAGGCGCACGAGAAGCTCAAGGACGGACTCAATGCAGTGCTGAACCACCCACTAATGCCGTCAGAATTTGAACGAGCATGGAAGGACCTCATTCAGAGGTACAACTTGCAAGACGACGAAGTGATGAATTCACTGTGGGATGACAGGCACGAGTGGATCTTAGCTTACTACAAGGAAATTTTCTGTGCTCGGATGACTTCCACACAGAGAAGCGAGAGAATGAACCGCATACTGAAGAAAATTTTTGTCAGGGAGAAGCATGATCTCCATCTGTTTGCTCAGCAGGTGGACAAGTGCATTCAGACCAGGAAGGCCGTCGAGCACGCAGAGACAGTAGCAAATGAGGTAAACAAAATGTCAATAAAAAACTGCTTAAAAAATATGAATAAAAAACAAACAATTTTTTCATTTCTCTGGATCGTAACAGTGCATTTGTGATCATGCAGTCAGAGGTAAAAACAACAACAAAGTTTGGCTTCGAAGTTCAGCTATCAAAAGTGTATACAAGAGCAGTGTTTGCAGATTTCAAAGAAACGCTCTACCGTAGCACTGCATTCAGAGCAGAACGGTGCCCTGAGAACTCGACAAAGTATCTAGTACACCACTACAACAGATCGGATGCATTTGACTGGTCAAGGCATAATTTCCAAGTGGTTGCCGATGAAGAGAAAGGTGTCTACGAATGTGAGTGCAAACTCTGGACACACACAGGTGAGACTCCTAGCAAAAAAAAAACTTCTAGATTCTCATAGTCATGCACGAAAGCTAACTTACTGAAATTGAAATGTACATATGCATGTGTAATTCACGAAACCAAATGAATTTCACTTCTTTAAAAAATGAACAAATAATGAAAAAATATATGTTTACTAATTTCATGCAGTTCACTTACAGAACACAAAAAAATGTGTTTGTCTGCAGGCCTCTTCTCCGTCCATGTCTTATGCATGCTTTCTCATTTGAGAGTACTCAACATTCCTGAGGTGTACATCATGAAGAGATACACCCGTAACGCAAGATCAGATGCAACGTTTGACAGAAGAGACTACGAACAAACAGCACCAGATGGAACCTCGCTTTTTTGCCGTAGAAAATTGCTGACAGAAACAGCAATGGACCTTGCAAACAGAGCGACAAGGTCAGACGCTGGGTGCCACAGAGCGTTGTCTGGTATGAGGGCACTGATAGAGGAAGTTGACGTGCTCAACGAAGAAGAAGAAGAAGCAAAAAAACTAAAGCAAGCAGAGAAATACCAGCATGACAATAAAGACGAGCAAGAAGAAAAAATTGAACACATTGGAACTGGTGCTATCAAAAAAGAAACAATTCTTCCACAAGAGGAAGAAAGAAAGGGGGAGACGCAAACCAGAAAAAGGTGGCATCCAAGGAGAAAAATGATGACAAAAACAGTAAGCCACAGCCTGAGCTGGACAGTGATGGTCGCCCACTGGGAGTAAGAATGTGCAGAACATGTAATGAAGTCAGTGGCCACAATTTCAGGACGTGTAAAAAAAGAAATGAACAAGAAAAACGAGGACATGGAGATGCACAACAAAACAGAAATTCGACTCACAACACTAAGAAATGGACGAAACCGAGATGTTGTAGCATCTGCAAAAGGAGGAAGAGACACAATTCAAGAACCTGCCTCAAAAGAAAAAGAAAAAGATCAGAAAATGAGGAAGACGAAGAAGGTGAGATCAAAGAAGAATATGATGACACAACTGAAGAAGAAATGGCTTATGAAGAAGCAGATGGAGAAGAGGAGGAAGAAGAAGAGAGTGAAGAGGACGAAGAACGTGAAGAAACTGAAGAAACAGTGGCTTATGAAGAAACAGATGATGAAGATGATGAAGAGGAAGAAGAGAGTGAAGAGACCGAAGAGAGTGAAGAGGACGAAGAGCAAGAATAAACAATATCAACAAGACCACCACAAGGAAATGCTTCAACCAGCGCGCGGGGATCAAAGAAGGATGCAGTTTACAACACTGGAAAACGAAAACCACCATCAACCAGCACGCGGGGATCAAAGAAGGATGTAGTTCTCACCACTGGAAAACGAAAGCAGCTAACAACCAGCACGCGGGGAGCAAAGAAGGATGCAGTTCACAACACTAGAAAACAAAAGCAGCCATCAACCAGCACGCGGGGAGCAAAGAAGGATGCAGTCCACATTGCTGAAAAACAAAAGCAGCCATCAACCAGCGCGCGGGGAGCAAAGAAGGATGTAGTTCACAGCGCTAAAAAACGAAAGCAGCCATCAACCAGCACGCGAGGGGCTACAAACACAAAGGTGCAGAGACAAGAACCAGCAACACCGCCATGGAAAAACAAAACAAAGTGCAACATTAGACACGCTCCAGTCACCGCGCAGAAGCAGCAGGCTAACGACCAAATAGATGAACAAACAATAAATTTATCGTATGCATAGCAATTTGCTTAACTCTATGACTTATGTATCAGTTTAAATTTTGTGTAAACCATGTAGCGTGTCTAATGCTGTTAGCTCGTTGCAGTCTTGAGTAAAACATTGACACATTTTGATTCAAAAACCATGTAAAAAATGTTGTTAGCTCGTTGCATTCCTACAAGTAGTACATATAAAAAGCATTTCAATATGCAGTATGGAACTTGCAAAAATGCAGTACGCTTCGAACTATCATGCATTACTATAGACTAACTACATGTAGTACATACCATGCAAATTGGGAAAAAAATGTGGAAACATGTAATGCTCAGCTGACATATAAGCAGTTCACATATTGTAACCATGCGAACACAAATTTACCGTTGAATAATAATTGAAGCGGTTCAGATCACAAAAGTGCTTATTACAAAACACATCACAAAGATGAAAAGCATTCAACACGCAGAAGTACTTATTACAAATCAACCTCATAACGTTAGCCAATCACGTCAAACGTGATTCTAACAGTACGATCCTCGAGTTCAAAGAAGTTGAGGACAACAACTTACTCAGACTTCAGGCCGCTATCAATGACAAATTCCTTCCACCCTTTGTGCAGACACAGCCGCCCGTCAATGCTTACACTGTACTTGGCTGGTTTAAGGTATCCATTACCAAGAACAACTTCAAGAATTCCTTTCTTCTTGAGCCGCACATACCTAACAGCCCGCTGAGGAATTTTCTATAAAAAATAATAAAACTGTTTGAGAACAAAACTAGCAGTACAATTCTCATGTTTTGAATTGAGATAGATGAAGTGCACAACAATCCAACAAGTAGTACATATAAAACGTTTTCAATATGCAGTATGGAACTTACAAATATGCAGTTCTCTTCGAACAATCATGCAGTGCTATAGACTAGCTACATGTAGTACACACCATACAAAATTGGAAAAAATGTAGAAATATGAAGTGCTCAGCTAATATATAAGCAGTTCACATATTCTAACCTGTAAACTAAAACATAAGCTACATGCACACGAGGAAAAAAAACAAGAAAATAAGAACACATTGCAGTACACTTCAAAAAACAAAAAGAAAAAAGTGCGTTCCTAAAATACTACAAGTTCAGGATACAATGGAATTATACTGTGACGCCCCCGATTCAATCGTACACGAATCATGCACGCAAACGTGTACGATCAAGATCAGGGACTCATGGGAAGATATCACAACACAACTCTAAAAACATAAATAAGTCATACAAGCATCATAATACAAGCCAGGGGCCTCGAGGGCTCGAATACAAGTGCTCGATCATAGACGAGTCAGCGGAAGCAACAATATCTGAGTACAGACATAAGTTAAACAAGTTTGCCTTAAGAAGGCTAGCACAAACTAGGATACAGATCGAAAGAGGCGCATGCCTCCTGCCTGGGATCCTCCTAACTACTCCTGGTCGTCGTCAGCAGCCTGCACGTAGTAGTAGGCACCTCCAGTGTAGTAGTCGTCATCGACGGTGGCGTCTGGCTCCTGGGCTCCAGCATCTGGTTGCGACAACCAGAAAGAAAGGAAAGGGGGGGAAAGGGGGGAGAAAGCAACGGTGAGTACTCATCCAAAGTAGTCGCAAGCAAGGAACTACACTACATATGCATGGGTATATGTGTAAGGAGGCCATATCAGTGGACTGAACTGCAGAATGCCAGAATAAGAGGGGGATAGCTAATCCTGTCGAAGACTACGCTTCTGGCAGCCTCCGTCTTGCAGCATGTAGAAGAGAGTAGATTGAAGTCCTCCAAGTAGCATCTCCAAGTAGCATCTCCAAGTAGCATCTCCCATAGCATCGCATAGCATAATCCTACCCGGCGATCCTCTCCTCGTCGCCTTGTTAGAGAGCGATCACCGGGTTATCTGTGGAACTTGGAAGGGTGTGTTTTATTAAGTATCCGGTTCTAGTTGTCATAAGGTCAAGGTACAACTCCAAGTCGTCCTGTTACCGAAGATCACGGCTATTCGAATAGATTAATTCCCTGCAGGGGTGCACCAACTTACCCAACACGCTTGATCCCATTTGGCCGGACACACTTTCCTGGGTCATGCCCGGCCTCGGAAGATCAACACGTCGCAGCCCCACCTAGGCAAAACAGAGAGGCCAGCACGCCGGTCTAAACCTAAGCGCGCAGGGGTCTGGGCCCATCGCCCTGAGCACACCTGCACGTTGCGTGGGCGGCCGGAAGCAGACCTAGCCTAGTGGCGTTCCAGTCCAATCCGGCGCGCGCCGCTCCGTCGCTGACGTCTGAAGTGCTTCGGCTGATACCACGACACCGGGATACCCATAACTACTCCCACGTAGATGGTTAGTGCGTATAGGCTCGTAGCCAACTCAGATCAAATACCAAGATCTCGTTAAGCGTGTTAAATATCCGCGAACGCCGATCAGGGCCAGGCCCACCTCTCTCCTAGGCGGTCTCAACCTGCCCTGTCGCTCCGCCACAAGGATCCACTCGCGGGTGCTCCACCAGCCGACCCGACTTTAGTCTCCACATGTATCATGTATAAAGTATATAGTATATACCCGTGATCACCTCCCGAGTGATCACGGCCCGATAGTATAGCACGGCAGACGGACAAGAATGTAGGGCCACAGATGAAAAATACTAGCATCCTATGCTAAGCATGTAGGATTGCGGGTAAGGTATCAATGACTGTAGCAACCATAACAGGCTATGCATCAGAATAGGATTAACGGAAAGCAGTAACATGCTACACTACTCTAATGCAAGCAGTATAGAGGAGAATAGGCGATATCTGGTGATCAAGGGGGGGGGGGCTTGCCTGGTTGCTCAGACAAGAAGGAGGGGTCGTCGATGACGTAGTCGACCACAGGGGCATCAGCATCGTCACAGGGTCTACCGGAGAGAAGAGGGGGAGAAACAGTAAATATATAGCAAGCAAGTGCATAACAGGACAACAAGCAGAGCTAGACGTGTTCTAACGCGGTATGAGGTGATACCGGTGAAGGGGGGGGGGAAACATCCGGGAAAGTATCCTCGGTGTTCCGTGTTTTCGGACAGATGAACCGGAGATGAAATGTTGCAGGTTCACTATGCTAGGGACGCGTGGCGGATGAACGGGCTGCGTATCCGGATCCGTCTCGTCGTTCTGAGCAACTTTCATGTACAAAGTATTTTCATCCGAGTTACGGATAATTTTATATTAATTTTCAAAGTTTTAATTCATTTTTCTAAATTATTTTAATTCGAAAATTAATTAGTTAAATGCTATGTGTACCCAATGGCAGCTCAGCCAAAGAGGTTGACATGTGGGTCTAGGTCAAAGTCAACATAGTGAAAATTGACTAGTCAACAGGGTCAATGGGACCGGGCTGTCAGTGTCACATGTGTTAACAGATTGTTTAATTCAGTTTAATTCTTGGTGGGACCCCACTGTTAGAGACTCTAGTTAATTAGACATTAATTAAATTAATTGAGTTAGCAGTAGGATCCGCATGTAATAGGCACTTGTCATATAAAGGTTATTTAACAGAGGAGGCCCCACATGCCATTTGCACATTAGACTACTTAGGAATTAATCTAACCTACCTAATCTGGTGCTAACCAGGGATGGCCGTAGGCAAAACCTTGCCCCATGGTTGGGCACACACAGGGACGCAAGCGGCCATGGTCTACAGCGGCAGCAACAACTAGCATGCATCGGCGGCGGCTAGCAAGCAAGCAGCGGCATTAGCAAGAGCAGCAAGGCACCAGCAGGGAGCAACGGCAGCAGCGACGCAGCCGAGCAGCAGCAACAACAGGGTAGAAGTGAGAAGGCAGTAGCAGCGGCGGCTCAAGCACGCATATGCGCGTACGCGTACGCGGGAGCTCGGACGAGTTCGGCGACGGCGGCTACAACAACAATCGAGGCGGGAAGAAGGGGGATTTGGGAGAGGAGCTCACAGCGAGCCCGGTGGCGAGGTCGGGAAGGCCGGGGATGGATCGGCGCGGCAGATCGATGAGGTGGACGACAACGGCCGTGGTTGGGGAAGAAGGCCGATGGCGACGTCTCGAGGCGCTCCGGCTCGACCTAGCGCTTGCATACGATGCAGAAGAGGACGGCGGTGCCCCTCAACTTCCTCCCGAGCGCCGGGGAGGCTTGTGGCCACGAGCACGGTGACAGCACGGCGATGGCGTTCGGGCGACAGAGGAGGAAAGAGAGTGAGCGAGGAGGAGGGGAATGGATAGGGTTCGTCGAGGGGGGGCGCGGGGACGGCCTTATCCGCCTCAGTGGTACTGTAGCGACCCGAGGAGGCGAGTGGGTGCGGTGGAGACGGCGACCGGCCTCAGGCACGTGCGCGTAGAGGACAGCGAGCGAGGGGGAACAGGAGGTTGAGGGTGACCGCGGTGGGCTGGGCCACCTCAGCGAGCGAGGGGGAGGGAATAGGAGTGGGTGGCCGGTCGGTTGTGGCCTGGTGGGCAGCTGGGCCACGGCCCGGCAGGGGCTTTGTTTCTCTCTCTCTTTTTTTAATCTTTTCTGTTTTTATTTTATTTTCACTTTTCTGTTTTCTATTATAGTTTTAATAGCTTTTAGTTTTGTAAAATTATAAGACCAGTACCTAAATGGAGGTTGCAAATTAGCCCACCGCCACAATATATTTTGGTATTTAAAATATTTAGTTTGCATTTTTTTAATAAAATTCAAAAGGGCATTTATAATAGGTTTAGCCGCTGTTTTATTTATTTTAGTGCATTTGAATACTTTACAGAAGTGTGGTTTCTTCTCCATAATTACCTATGCATTAAAAGGCACCACCCGAACATTTTAGTTTTAATATTTGAAAACTTTTATTGTTTGCTTGATTTTAAATTTGAATTCTAACCGGTTTCGAACTAACACGAGATTAGCAACAGTAATCGAGGTGACGTGGCATCATTAGCAAAGGTTCACTGTAGCTTAAATATCCGGGCGTCACATATACAAAAAAACACTAAGAAAAAAAATCATATCTAACGAAACATACCATCTTGTAGTGAGTCTCCACATCTGTTGGCGTAAGCTGATGGACAAAAGGACTCGTGCAGCCAAGGCCACGGCGAAGCAGCGCGGAGTAGAACGCAGATACGTTAATCTGGCCCATATCCAATCCTTCTGTGAATACTGTACCATATGCAGGCTGCTCGGCTCGCCCAGTTCGGCACAATACCTTCCCACCACGACGAGCACGACGGGCCTGCGAGCAAGCTAAACAATTGCAGTACGTCGGCACACCACAACCATGGCCACAGCAGAAGAGATACGCACAGGGGCCTGGAGCCATCGCAACAAAAACCTAGAGAAAGGAGAGAACTTGCGGCTAGAGGAGAAAAATGAAATGCAAACGAAGGGTATAAGTTAGAATTCATTTATATAAGAGGAATGCAAAAAGGTCAAAACTGAAAATTAAAGGGGACTTAATGGAAATTATGTTCCCAAGAATAAAGGACAATCAATGAAAGCTTATGTTACCAAAGAAAGAGGAACGTAAAAAGAAGGTGTACTTTGACTTCAGAAATTCGCACGAACAAAACCGCAAATCATTAAAAAATAATACTCTGAAAAATTATAATCCACGGACCATTTTATGTGTGCAGTTCTCCAAATTCGTACCAGGTAGTTCACTATATGTGTGCATGAAGTGCAGTACATGCTTATTGGCACAAAGAAGGATGCACGCAGTGCAAGATGTGTACACCTGCAGCACAGAACTATGACGAATGCAGTGCACACCCGTACACTAAGAAAAAAGGATACAAAAGATGAAAAACAATAAAAAAATGATACCAATGCAGTGCACAAAAATGTAGCCGAGAAAATGTGCAGTACGGTATGCGTGCACATGCAGTACTGAAACTAAATCAATGCAGTGCACGCATGATTTACTAAAAAAATTGACCACCCAGGTGCTACAGGCCCCAACCAGTCTCGTAATAGGTCTGCACCCACAGAAGGGGAGTCATTCTGAGCCACAGTGCATGGGGCCGGTTGCACATGGGCCCACAGGTCATAGAGCATATAGCTACGAGCGCCGTGTATAAGCACCGAGATAAGTATACGAAGGAGTTCGACCAGTATGCCTCGCCAACGCTTATAAACAGGTCGGGCGCGCCTTCCGCTAGCGATGTGGGACTAAACATTAGGACGCACACACAACGAAACGGGAACCAAGCCGTGCTCACAGGCCGACTTGGACCCAAGTATGTATCTAAACTAGCCAAACAAAGGCCCAACAAGGCCGACTAAGAAAAAACAATAAGTTAAAAAAAATGGGCCCCACCCCCCCTTTCCCTACCCCTCCCGTACCAGCAATTGCAGCAGGTACAAGCAAAAACAAGATGCAGTACGTAGCTGTAAACAATACAGTGCACTATGTTACACGATGCAGTGCGGTATGGCAATCTAGTTCTCGATTACCCCTACACGTATAAATAAACTCAAAAAATAGTGAAGTACGCACATGTATACACAAGTGCAATACTGAATTCTAGATGATGCAGTGCAGGACTATATTATAATGCAGTTCATTATCGCACAGGATGCATCTACAAAACGTAACAAAACGCCCGTTCGAATAGAAAAAGGTGATGGTTAAAAAAAATGTGTTGATAAAAAAAACAAACCCACCTTAAAAAAACCCACATTCACATACATACACCCGATCGGAGCAGTTCCATCGCCACAAGCCCAAGATCACAGATGCAAAACCAACCCACGATCCGCACAACCGCATCATCAGCGCGATCGTGTAGTCCATCCGACGAGGCCATCCCACCCCGCGCCCTCCCCTTAAATTCAGACCCCTGCCAAAGGCCTTCTCATCCACAACAACACAAGTGTCCATTGCGCTCCCACCACCGGCGATGACGTTCACCGACGAGTACAGGGGCGACAACGCCATGGAGGCGCACGGCAACACCAAGTTGCACGTCATCCACACCAACGACAAGAAGCAGATGGCGATCACCCTCGCGCAGTACGAGCGCCACCTCAGCCTCCAGCGCCACAAGATCGTCGGCATTGATCTCGAGTACGACAACGACCCTGAAGCGACGCAGAAACCCGTCCTCTGCCAGCTCTCCATCGGCAAGAATCACCCGGTGCTGCTCTTCCAAATGAGCGACACTGAAAGGTGCACCGTCTTCGACAACTTCCTCGCCGACCCCAGGTACACCTTTGCAGGCTTCTCCATCGACGGCGAAAAAACCAGGCTAGAGCGCGTCAAACTGGAGGTCGCCAACTTCGTCGACATCTAGAAGGAGTGGAGGATGCCCGACGCCACCAAGCCGTTGGACTCCCTCGGAGACGTCTCCGGCGTGCTCATCGACGACTACTACAACAACATTAAGAAGAAGATCACCGACGCCGAGCACCAGCGCTGGGCCATCCTGCCTCTGTCCAGGAGGCACATCGAGTACGCGGCAAAGGACGCCTATGCAGCGTACGAGATATGGAACCGCATCACCCTCACCCAGGCCGGCCTTCGCCGTGCAAAGCTGGATAAGGAGGAGCCACCCAAGAAGCGCACCAGGAGCAGCTGGGGATGGGGAGAGCCTGACTGGTGAAGAAGAAGATGGTGCCGGCCAGGAGCCAAGAATGCCAGCGTTCTTTTAGAATTATCATCAAATTTGCTTTGTGTTGTTTGCTTATGTATCGTTAGTTTGCTTGTGTGCTGAACCTAGTTTGCTTGCCATGCACAATCGCCTGTAATGATGAACTCTCATTATGTTAGTTTGCTTTCTGTTGAACTTAGCTTGCTGGTGATGAAATTGTCGTACAAAATGCAAACAGGACGCATGCAGTGCAAGTTGCGCATGAATGCAGTACACTGAATTTGTCGAATGAAGTCTTAACATACCCAACAAAGCAGTGCACGAACATAAATTTCAAAAAAAGGAATACATAAGAGCAAAAACACAAATAGAAAAATGCAAAACACGTAAAATAATTCAATACAGTCTGGAAGTACACGAAAGTACAGCAAAGAACCATAATGAGTGAAGTACAGGTATGATTTACAAAGCAGTGCACTCCCATACATTGGGAAAAAAGATTAACTCATAGCAAAAAGATGGAAACAAAAAAAATGACAACTGTACATGCAGTACGCAATGCATATACAATGCATTACAGAACCCTGATCAATGCAGTGCACACTCCAACATTGAAAAAAAACACACAAGGGAGAAATATAAAAAGAAAAAAAAATTGACCACCCAGGTGGCACCGGCCCTAGCCAGTCTCGTAATAGGTCTACGCCCACAGAAGGCGAGTCGTTCTGAGTCACAGTGCATGGGGCTGGTTGCACATGGGCCCACAGGTCATAGAGCATATAGCAGCGAGCGCCGTGTATAAGCGCCCAGATAAGTATACAGAGGAGTTCGACCAGTATGCCTCGCCAGCGCTTATAAACAAGTCGGGCGCGCCTTCCACGTGCGAGGTGGGACTAAACATTAGGACGCACGCACAGCAAAACAGGAACCAAGCCATGCTCACAGGCCGACTTGGGCCCAATTACATCTTCACTACCCGAACACACGGCCAACAAAGCCCACTAAGAAAAAACAATACGTTCAAAAATAAAACATTAAAAAGAAAAATGACAAACATTTTTTAAATGAATAACAACAAACAAAATAAAATGTGCGTCGGCACTGTAAGAATATTAATAAATAAAACGCAGGAAGCCCAATGTCAACATACAGATGCAGTCAGCGACGTACAACAACGCAGTTCTCCAAGTGGAAGCACAAACTATTTTTTTTCTTCTGAATTGCAGTTATCTTCGCTCTGCAATGCAGTATGGCTGAAATAAGAATGCAGCCTTGTTACTTAAACAAAACACTCCGACAACCCCTAGCCACATTACCCTCCATCCACACAAACGCCGTATTACCACAAAGATCAAGAAAAGAAAAGAAAGAACACCATCAAGAGAAGATAAAAAAGTACATCTGTGTGAATCAAACTGCAGTACACTACTTGGACCTGAGCAGTTCGTTTCTGATAGAAAAGAAGTGCACTGACTTGGACAATTGACCGAAAACACAATCATCACATTTTCTGACAGTTGCGTCAATACATTGATCTAATCACGAAAAAAGAGGCGACGACGTTCCGGATTTCCAACGCACTAGCAAGAGCCTCCTCATAGCAAAACCTCTCGGCAGTTGCCACGTAAACTTAAAACAGAGCCCCACCACGCTACCGCCCCGCTCCACCTCTCCCATGTCTTGTCAAGCAGAGCAGAGGAGAAAACACAACTGCTTCGTCCCCCCAAAAACCCAATTGCATCTTCTTCTCTGCTCTTCCTTTCACTAACCTCTCTCTCAATAACAAACACCAGAGAACACACGAGAATCATAGAGGATGCACCTCTGTGCAACCAGCGCTGCAAGTACACCAGGGAGCTCCACGACGTCCACCTCCACGGCAATCACAAGCTCCACGTCCTTTGCACAAGCAAGGGCAAAGACGTGGACAAGATGCTGTCCACGTTCAGGAGGAAGCTCGGCGGAATGCCCGTCAAACTAGTCGGCGTTGATGTCGAGTACACACACTACGAGAAGCCACAGCATGCAGCGGTACTACAGCTATGCGTAGAAAAAGAATGCCTTGTCTTCCACATATCTGCAGCTAAAGACAGGTAAGAATAACTGTTGCTTGCCAATATTGATTTTAAATTTTCTTCACTGCAATTGCCATAATATTTAACCTTTGGTTCTCATTCTTGAAAAAGCATGGCATATGAATTTATTGACAGTTTTGATCTGGCTCCATGTATGTCACTCATGTGTTCAATTCTTGAATTATATTATCTAGCAATACACGCAGTTTAATTATAGTTTCTTCACTGCAACATTACCATACAAAACATGTATGAAATTAGGTTCAGGAATACAAGCATACACAAAACATGCATTGTTTATGCAATCTATTATCAGATTTAATAGTTATGCTGAACAAAGTATTAGCAACTGCTCAATGCAACAGATTCATATATCCATATTGCAGTTCAGTTTCAGAAAAACACAAAAAAACATTGCTAGTTCTAAAGAAATAAAATATATTCACTCTATACAAATATATTGCAGGCCAATGGAACTAGACAAATTCCTAATGAATGATGAGTACACCTTCGTCGGATTCGCTATTGAAGGAGACAAAAGCAAGCTGAAGGTATCTGGTTTGGAGATCAACTCCAACAACTACATTGATATTCAGGTGGAATGGAGAGACCCATACAATAAAAAGAAGTTTGACTCTTTGGCTGATGTTGCTGGCAGGATGATAGACATTCACTACAATGACATGAAGAAAAAAATTAACCACAAGGGGGACCATACTCTCTAGGGATTTTGCCCACTGCCAAACAAGCTTATCAAGTATGCAGCAATAGATGCATTCGCAACATATGAGTCATGGAGAATCATCTACGATGTCATAATGGGACTGGAAAGGGCAAAAAGAGACAAAGAAGAAAAGAAGAAGAAGAACAAGGCTGTAATCCAATACAACAACTAGAAAAAATCAGAGCTGTGTTTAGTCTCACTTTACTTTAAGCGTTGTGGTGTTCTTTGTTTCATGTATGCAAGATTTTGATAATGTCCCGTTGCTTCATATCGAATATTTCTTTTATAAAAACAATGTAAGTTTGCTTGTGATCAATTGCTTTCGCAGAAATTAGTTTGCATTAGAACAAGTATATACACAACTTTGAAAAATTTAATGAGTGACACAAAAACATAGTATGCACATACAAAACATAACAGTCCACAAAAAATAGTAATTATATAAAAATAAAAATTAATATTGATATATCTAAAAAAATATAATCCATGTACATTTCTAAACAAACGTCAATACAGTTCACCGAACCAACATAAGGCAGTTCAACAAGTGTATCCGTGAAGTGCAGTACATGCATAAATGAAGAACGACAAGGGCCCCAACACACGCACACACTTGCTACACGAAGTGCAGTACTCAACGTTGGTGAAAGCAGTACAAATGACAAGGGCCCCAACACATAAATGAAGGACTACAAGAACCCCACCCCCTGCTCGGCCTCGTGCTAACGCACGCAGTGCGCTTGGTTGACAGGCGCAGTGCGGACATTCTGTTTTTTCCATCAAAGGGGACGCGCGAAAAACCACCCCCAACCCTAAGATAGACAGGGGGCGACGGGGTATGATGGACTCGCCTACGCATGCGGCGCCGCGGCAAGCCGCATCGCCGCCTGCTCCGGCTCGTTCCAGGCTCGGCCTCGCAGGGGGATGTGGAGGGGGGGTCACGACCCCCCCCTCCCCACCCCCTGCTCGGCCTCGCGCTAACGCACGCAGTGCGCTTGGTTGACAGGCGCAGTGCGGACATTCTTTTTTTTCCATCAAAGGGGACGCGCACAAAACCACCACCCCCAACCTTAAGATAGACAGGGGGGCGACGGGGTATGACGGACTCGCTTACGCATGCGGCGCCGCGGCAAGCCGCGTCGGCGCCTGCTCCGGCTCATTCCAGGCTCGGCCTCGCAGGGGGATGTGGAGGGGGGGTCACGACCCCCCTCCCCACCCCCTGCTCGGCCTCGCGCTAACGCACGCAGTGCGCTTGGTTGATAGGCGCAGTGCGGACATTCTGTTTTTTCCATCAAAGGGGACGCGCGCAAAACCACCACCCCATACCCTAAGATAGATAGGGGGGCGACGGGGTATGAGGGACTCGCCTACGCATGCCGCGCCGTGGAAAGCCGCGTCGCTGCCTGCTCCGGCTCGTTCCAGGCTCGGCCTCGCAGGGGGATGTGGAGGGGGGGTCACGACACCCCTCCCCACCCCCTGCTCAGCCTCGCGCTAACGGATGCAGTGCACTTGGTTGACAGGCGCAGTGCGGACATTCTGTCTTTTCCATCAAAGGGGACGTGCGCAAAACCACGACCCCCCAACCCTAAGATAGACAGGGGCGACGGGGTATGACGGACTCGCCTATGCATGCGGCACCGCGGCAAGCCGCGTCACCGCCTGCTCCGGCTCATTCCAGGCTCGGCCTCGCACGGGGATGTGGAGGGGGGGTCACGACCCCCCCTCCGCACCCCCTGCTCGGCCTCGCGCTAGCGCATGCAGTGCGCTTGGTTGACAGGCGCAGTGCAGACATTCTGTTTTTCCATCAAAGGGGACGCGCACAAAACCACCACCACCCCCCAACCCTAAGATAGACAGGGGGCGACGGGGTATGACGGACTCGCCTACGCATGCGGCGCCGCGGCAAGCCGCGTCGCCGCCTGCTCCGGCTCGTTCCAGGCTCGGCCTCGCAGGGGGATGTGGAGGGGGGTCACGACCCCCCCTCACCACCCCCTGCTCGGCCTCGCGCTAACGCATGCAGTGCGCTTAGTTTACAGGCGCAGTGCGGACATTCTGTTTTTTCCATGAATGGGGACGCGCGCAAAACCACCACCCCCAACCCTAAGATAGACAGGGGGGCGACGGGGTATGACGGACTCGCCTACGCATGCGGCGCCGCGGCAAGCCGCGTCGCTGCCTGCTCCGGCTCGTTCCAGGCTCGGCCTCGCAGGCGGAAGTGGAGGGGGGGTCACGACCCCCCCTCCCCAACCCTGCTCCTCGCGCTAACGCACGTAGTGCGCTTGGTTGACAGGCGTAATGCGGACATTCTGTCTTTTCCACCAAAGGGGACGCGCGCAAAACCACCACCCCAACCCTAAAATAGACAGAGGGGCGAAGGGGTATGACAGACTCGCCTACGCATGCGGCGCCGCGTCAAGCCGCGTCGCCGCCTGGTCTGGCTCGTTCCAGGCTCGGCCTCGCACGGGGATGTGGAGGGGGGGTCACGACCCCTCCTCCCCACCCCCTGCTCGGCCTCGCGCTAACGCACGCAGTGCGCTTGGTTGACAGGCGCAGTGCGGACATTCTATTTTTCCATCAAAGGGGACGCGCGCAAAACCACCACCCCCAACCCTAAGATAGGCAGGGGGCGACGGGGTATGACGGGCTTGCCAACGCATGCGTCGCCGCGGCATGCCGCGTCGCCGCCTGCTCCGGCTCGTTCCAGGCTCGGCCTCGCAGGGGGATGTGGAGGGGGGTCACGACCCCCCCTCACCACCCCCTGCTCGGCCTCGCGCTAACGCATGCAGTGCGCTTGGTTTACAGGCGCAGTGCGGACATTCTGTTTTTTCCATGAATGGGGACGCGCGCAAAACCACCACCCCCCAACCCTAAGATAGACAGGGGGGCGACGGGGTATGACGGACTCGCCTACGCATGCGGCGCCGCGGCAAGCCGCGTCGCCGCCTGCTCTGGCTCGTTCCAGGCTTGGCCTCGCAGGGGGATGTGGAGGGGGGTCACGACCCCCCTCCCCACCCCTGCTCGGCCTCGCGCTAACGCATGCAGTGCGCTTGGTTTATAGGCGCAGTGCGGACATTCTGTTTTTTCCATCAATGGGGACGCGCGCAAAACCACCACCCCCCAATCCTAAGATAGACAGGGGGGCGATGGGGTATGACGGACTCGCCTACGCATGCGGCGCCGCGGCAAGCCGCGTCGCCGCCTGCTCCGGCTCGTTCCAGGCTCGGCCTCGCAGGGGGATGTGGAGGGGGGTCACGACCCCCCCTCCCCACCCCCTGCTCGGCCTCGCGCTAACGCATGTAGTGCGCTTGGTTGACAGGCGCTGTGCGAACATTCTGTTTTTTCCATCAAAGGGGACGCGCGCAAAACCACCACCCCCAACCCTAAGATAGACAGGGGGGCGAAGGGGTATGACAGACTCGCCTACGCAAGCGGCGCCGCGGCAAGCCGCGTCGCCGCCTGGTCTGGCTCGTTCCAGGCTCGGCCTCGCACGGGGATGTGGAGGGGGGTCACGACCCCTCCTCCCCACCCCCTGCTCGGCCTCGCACTAACGCACGCAGTGCGCTTGGTTGACAGGCGCAGTGTGGACATTCTATTTTTTCCATCAAAGGGGACGCGCGCAAAACCACCACCCCCAACCCTAAGATAGGCAGGGGGCGACGGGGTATGACGGACTCGCCTACGCATGCGGCACCGCGGCAAGCCGCGTCGCCGCCTGCTCCGGCTCGTTCCAGGCTCGGCCTCGCACAGGGATGTGGAGGGGGGTCACGACCCCCCCTCCCCACCCCCTGCTCGGCCTCGCGCTAACGCACGCAGTGCGCTTGGTTGATAGGCACAGTGCGGACATTCTGTTTTTTCCATCAAAGGGGACGTGCGCAAAAATACCACCACCCCAACCCTAAGATAGACAGGGGCGACAGGGTATGACGGACTCGCCTACGCATGCGGCGCCGCGGCAAGCCGCGTCGCCGCCTGCTCTGGCTCGTTCCAGGCTCGGCCTCGCAGGGGGATGTGGAGGGGGGTCACGACCCCCCTCCCCACCCCCTGCTCGGCCTCGCGCTAACGCATGCAGTGCGCTTGGTTTACAGGCGCAGTGCGGACATTCTGTTTTTTCCATGAATGGGGACGCGCGCAAAACCACCACCCCCAACCCTAAGATAGACAGGGGGGCGACGGGGTATGACGGACTCGCCTACGCATGCGGCGCCGCGGCAAGCCGCGTCGCTGCCTGCTCCGGCTCGTTCCAGGCTCGGCCTCGCAGGCGGAAGTGGAGGGGGGGTCACGACCCCCCTCCCCACCCCCTGCTCCTCGCGCTAACGCACGAAGTGCGCTTGGTTGACAGGCGCAGTGCGGATATTCTGTTTTTTCCATCAATGGGGACGCGCGCAAAACCACCACCCCCAACCCTAAGATAGACAGGGGGAGACGGGGTATGACGGACTCGCCTACGCATGCGGCGCCGCGGCAAGCCGCGTCGCCGCCTGCTCCGGCTCGTTCCAGGCTCGGCCTCGCAGGGGGATGTGGAGGGGGGTCACGACCCCCCCTCACCACCCCCTGCTCGGCCTCGCGCTAACGCATGCAGTGCGCTTGGTTTACAGGCGCAGTGCGGACATTCTGTTTTTTCCATGAATGGGGACGCGCGCAAAACCACCACCCCCCAACCCTAAGATAGACAGGGGGGCGACGGGGTATGACGGACTCGCCTACGCATGCGGCGCCGCGGCAAGCCGCGTCGCCGCCTGCTCTGGCTCGTTCCAGGCTTGGCCTCGCAGGGGGATGTGGAGGGGGGGTCACGACCCCCCTCCCCACCCCCTGCTCGGCCTCACGCTAACGCATGCAGTGCGCTTGGTTTACAGGCGTAGTGCGGACATTCTGTTTTTTCCATCAATGGGGACGCGCGCAAAACCACCACCCCCCAACCCTAAGATAGACAGGGGGGCGATGGGGTATGACGGACTCGCCTACGCATGCGGCGCCGCGGCAAGCCGGGTCGCCGCCTGCTCCGGCTCGTTCCAGGCTCGGCCTCGCAGGGGGATGTGGAGGGGGGTCACGACCCCCCCTCCCCACCCCCTGCTCGGCCTCGCGCTAACGCATGTAGTGCGCTTGGTTGACAGGCGCAGTGCGAACATTCTGTTTTTTCCATCAAAGGGGACGCGCGCAAAACCACCACCCCCCAACCCTAAGATAGACAGGGGGGCGAAGGGGTATGACAGACTCGCCTACGCATGCGGCGCCGCGGCAAGCCACGTCGCCGCCTGGTCTGGCTCGTTCCAGGCTCGGCCTCGCACGGGGATGTGGAGGGGGGGTCACGACCCCTCCTCCCCACCCCCTGCTCGGCCTCGCACTAACGCACGCAGTGCGCTTGGTTGACAGGCGCAGTGTGGACATTCTATTTTTTCCATCAAAGGGGACGCGCGCAAAACCACCACGCCCCAACCCTAAGATAGGCAGGGGGCGACGGGGTATGACGGACTCGCCTACACATGCGGCACCGCGGCAAGCCGCGTCGCCGCCTGCTCCGGCTCGTTCCAGGCTCGGCCTCGCACAGGGATGTGGAGGGGGGTCACGACCCCCCCTCCCCACCCCCTGCTCGGCCTCGCGCTAACGCACGCAGTGCGCTTGGTTGATAGGCACAGTGCGGACATTCTGTTTTTTCCATCAAAGGGGACGTGCGCAAAAATACCACCACCCCAACCCTAAGATAGACAGGGGCGACAGGGTATGACGGACTCGCCTACGCATGCGGCGCCGCGGCAAGCAGCGTCGACGCCTGCTCCTGCTCGTTCCAGGCTCGGCCTCGCAGGGGGATGTGGAGGGGGGTCACGACCCCCCCTCCCCACCCCCTGCTCGGCCTCGCGCTAACGCATGCAGTGCGCTTGGTTTACAGGCGCAGTGCGGACATTCTGTTTTTTCCATCAATGGGGACGCGCGCAAAACCACCACCCCCAACCCTAAGATAGACAGGGGGGTGACGGGGTATGACGGACTTGCCTACGCATGCGGCGCCACGGCAAGCCGCGTCGCCGCCTGCTCCGGCTCGTTCCAGGCTCGGCCTCGCAGGGGGATGTGGAGGGGGGGTCACGACCCGCCTCCCCACCCCCTGCTCCTCGCGCTAACGCATGCAGTGCGCTTGGTTGACAGGCGCAGTGCGGACATTCTGTTTTTTCCATCAATGGGGACGCGCGCAAAACCACCACCCCCAACCCTAAGATAGACAGGGGGGCGACGGGGTATGACGGACTCTCCTACGCATGCGGCGCCGCGGCAAACCGCGTCGCCGCCTGCTCCGGCTCGTTCCAGGCTCGGCCTCGCAGGGGGATGAGGAGGGGGGTCACGACCCCCTCCCCACCCCCTGCTCGGCCTCGCGCTAACGCATGAAGTGCGCTTGGTTTACAGGCGCAGTGCGGACATTCTGTTTTTTCCATCAATGGGGACGCGCGCAAAACCACCACCCCCCCAACCCTAAGATAGACAGGGGGGCGACGGGGTATGACGGACTCGCCTACGCATGCGGCGCCGCGGCAAGCCGCGTCGCCGCCTGCTCCGGCTCGTTCCAGGCTCGGCCTCGCAGGGGGATGTGGAGGGGGGTAACGACCCCCCCTCCCCACCCCCTGCTCGGCCTCGCGCTAACGCACGTAGTGCGCTTGGTTGACAGGCGCAGTTTGGACATTCTGTTTTTTCCATCAAAGGGGACGCGCGCAAAACCACCACCCCCAACCCTAAGATAGACAGGGGGCGAAGGGGTATGACAGACTCGCCTACGCATGCGGCGCCGCGGCAAGCCGCGTCGCCGCCTGGTCTGGCTCGTTCCAGGCTCGGCCTCGCACGGGGATGTGGAGGGGGGGTCACGACCCCTCCTCCCCACCCCCTGCTCGGCCTCGCACTAACGCACGCAGTGCGCTTGGTTGACAGGCGCAGTGCGGACATTCTATTTTTTTATCAAAGGGGACGCGCGCAAAACCACCACCCCCCAACCCTAAGATAGGCAGGGGGCGACGGGGTATGACGGACTCGCCAACGCATGCGTCGCCGCCTGCTCCGGCTCGTTCCAGGCTCGGCCTCGCAGGGGGATGTGGAGGGGGGGTCACGACCCCCCCTCCCCACCCCCTGCTCGGCCTCGCGCTAACGCACACAGTGCGATTGGTTGACAGGCGCAGTGCGGACATTCTGTTTTCTCCATCAAAGGGGACGCGCGCAAAACCACCACCACCCCCAACCCTAATATAGACAGGGGGCGACGAGGTATGACAGACTCGCCTACGCATGCGGCGCCGCGACAAGCCGCGTCGCCGCCTGCTCCGGCTCGTTCCAGGCTCGGCCTCGCAGGGGGATGTGGAGGGGGGTCACGACCCCCCTCCCCACCCCCTGCTTGGCCTCGCGCTAACGCATGCAGTGCGCTTAGTTGATAGGCGCAGTGCAGACATTCTATTTTTTCCATCAAAGGGGACGTGCGCAAAACCACCACCCCCAACCCTAAGATAGATAGGGGGGCGACGGGGTATGACGGACTCGCCTACGCATGCGGCGCCGCGGCAAGCCGCGTCGCTGCCTGCTCCGGCTCGTTCCAGGCTCGGCCTCGCAGGGGGATGTGAAGGGGGGGGGGGGTCACGACCCCCCTCACCACCCCCTGCTCGGCCTCGCGCTAACTCACGTAGTGCGCTTGGTTGACAGGCGCAGTGCGGACATTCTGTCTTTTCCATCAAAGGGGACGCGCGCAAAACCACCACCCCCCAACCCTAAGATAGACAGGGGCGACGGGGTATGAAGGACTCGCCTATGCATGCGGCACCGCGGCAAGCCGCGTCGCCGCCTGCTCCGGCTCATTCCAGGCTCGGCCTCGCACGGGGATGTGGAGGGGGGGTCACGACCCCCCCTCCGCACCCCCTGCTCGGCCTCGCGCTAGCGCATGCAGTGCGCTTGGTTGACAGGCGCAGTGCAGACATTCTGTTTTTTCCATCAAAGGGGACGCGCGCAAAACCACCACCACCCCCCAACCCTAAGATAGATAGGGGGCGACGGGGTATGACGGACTCACCTACGCATGCGGCGCCGCGGCAAGCCGCGTCGCCGCCTGGTCCGGCTCGTTCCAGGCTCGGCCTCACAGGGGGATGTGGAGGGGGGGTCACGACCCCCCCTCCCCACCTCCTGCTCGGCCTCGCGCTAACGCACGCAGTGCGCTTGGTTGACAAGCGCAGTGCGGACATTCTGTTTTTTCCATCAATGGGGACGCGCGCAAAACCACCACCCCCAACCCTAAGATAGACAGGGGGGCGACGGGGTATGACGGACTCGCCTACGCATGCGGCGCCGCGGCAAGCCGCGTCGCCGCCTACTCCGGCTCGTTCCAGGCTCGGCCTCGCAGGGGGATGTGGAGGGGGGTCACGACCCCCCTCCCCACCCCCTGCTCGGCCTCGCGCTAACGCATGCAGTGCGCTTGGTTTACAGGCGCAGTGCGGACATTCTGTTTTTTCCATCAATGGGGACGCGCGCAAAACCACCACCCCCCAACCCTAAGATAGACAGGGGGGCGACGGGGTATGACGGACTCGCCTACGCATGCGGCGCCGCGGCAAGCCGCGTCGCCGCCTGCTCCAGCTCGTTCCAGGCTCGGCCTCGCAGGGGGATGTGGAGGGGGGGTCACGACCCCCCCTCCCCACCCCCTGCTCGGCCTCGCGCTAACGCACGTAGTGCGCTTGGTTGACAGGCGTAATGCGGACATTCTGTCTTTTCCACCAAAGGGGACGCGCGCAAAACCACCACCCCAACCCTAAGATAGACAGGGGGGCGAAGGGGTATGACAGACTCGCCTACGCATGCGGCGCCGCGTCAAGCCGCGTCGGCGCCTGGTCTGGCTCGTTCCAGGCTCGACCTCGCACGGGGATGTGGAGGGGGGTCACGACCCCTCCTCCCCACCCCCTGCTCGGCCTCGCGCTAACGCACGCAGTGCGGTTGGTTTACAGGCGCAGTGCGGACATTCTATTTTTCCATCAAAGGGGATGCGCGCAAAACCACCACCCCCCAACCCTAAGATAGGCATGGGGCGACGGCGTATGACGGGCTTGCCAACGCATGCGTCGCCGCGGCAAGCCGCGTCGCCGCCTGCTCCGGCTCGTTCCAGGCTCGGCCTCGCAGGGGGATGTGGAGGGGGGGTCACGACCCCCCTCCCCACCCCTTGCTCGGCCTCGCGCTAACGCACGCAGTGCGCTTGGTTGACAGGCGCAGTGCAGACATTCTGTTTTTTTCCATCAAAGGGGACGCGCACAAAACCAGCACCCCCAACCCTAAGATAGACAGGGGGCGACGGGGTATGACGGACTCGCCTACGCATGCGGCGCCGCGGCAAGCCACGTCGCCGCCTGCTCTGGCTCGTTCCAGGCTCGGCCTCGCAGTGGGATGTGGAGGGGGGGGTCACGACCCCCCTCCCCACCCCCTGCTCGGCCTCGTGCTAACGCATGCAGTGCGCTTGGTTTACAAGCGCAGTGCGGACATTCTGTTTTTTCCATTAACGGGGACGCGCGCAAAACCACCACCCCCAACCCTAAGATAGACAGGGGGGCGACGGGGTATGACGGACTCGCCTACGCATGCGGTGCCGCGGCAAGCCGCGTCGCCGCCTGCTCCGGCTCGTTCCAGGCTCGGCCTCGCAGGGGGATGTGGAGGGGGGGTCACGACCCCCCCTACCCACCCCCTGCTCGGCCTCGCGCTAACGCACGCAGTGCGCTTGGTTGATAGGCGCAGTGCGGACATTCTGTTTTTTCCATCAAAGGGGACGCGCGCAAAACCACCACCACCCCCAACCCTAAGATAGACAGGGGGCGACGAGGTATGACAGACTCGCCTACGCATGCGGCGCTGCGGCAAGCCGCGTCGTCGCCTGCTCCGGCTCTTTCCAGGCTCGACCTAGCAGGGGGATGTGGAGGGGGGGTCACGACCCCCCTCCCCACCCCCCTGCTTGGCCTCGCGCTAACGCATGCAGTGGGCTTGGTTGATAGGCGCAGTGCGGACATTCTGTTTTTTCCATCAAAGGGGACGCGCGCAAAACCACCCCCAACCCTAAGATAGATAGGGGGGCGACGGGGTATGACGGACTCGCCTAGGCATGCGGCGCCGCGGCAAGCCGCGTCGCTGCCTGCTCCAGTTCGTTCCAGGCTCGGCCTCGCAGGGGGATGTGGGGGGGGGGGGGGGTCACGACCCCCCTCCCCACCCCGTGCTCGGCCTCGCACTAACGCACGCAGTGCGCTTGGTTGACAGGCCCAGTGCGGACATTCTTTCTTTTCCATCAAAGGGGACGCGCGCAAAACCACCCCCCCCCAACCCTAAGATAGACAGGGGGCGACGGGGTATGACGGACTCGCCTACACATGCGGCACCACGACAAGCCGCGTCGCCGCCTGCTCCGGCTCGTTCCAGGCTCGGCCTCGCACGGGGATGTGGAGGGGGGTCACGACCCCCCTCCCCACCCCCTGCTCGGCCTCGCGCTAGCACATGCAGTGCGCTTGGTTGACAGGCGTAGTGCGGACATTCTATTTTTCCATCAAAGGGGACGCGCGCAAAACCACCACCACCCCCAACCCTAAGATAGACAGGGGGCGACGGGGTATGACGGACTCACCTACGCATGCGGCGCCGCGGCAAGCCGCGTCGCCGCCTGCTCCGGCTCGTTCCAGGCTCGGCCTCGCAGGGGGATGTGGAGGGGGGGTCACGACCCCCCCTCCCCACCCCTTGCTTGGCCTCGCGCTAACGCACGCAGTGCGCTTGGTTGACAGGCGCAGTGCAGACATTCTGTTTTTTCCATCAAAGGGGACGCGCACAAAACCAGCACCCCCAACCCTAAGATAGACAGGGGGGCGACGGGGTATGACGGACTCGCCTACGCATGCGACGCCGCGGCAAGCCACATCGCCGCCTGCTCTGGCTCGTTCCAGGCTCGGCCTCGCAAGGGGATGTGGAGGGGGGGGGGGGTCACGACCCTCCCTCCCCACCCGCTGCTCGGCCTCGCGCTAACGCACGCAGTGCGCTTGGTTGACAGGCGCAGTGCGGACATTCTGTTTTTTCCATCAATGGGGACGCGCGCAAAACCACCACCCCCCAACCCTAAGATAGACAGGGGGGCGACGGGGTATGACGGACTCGCCTACGCATGCGGTGCCGCGGCAAGCCGCGTCGCCGCCTGATCCAGCTCGTTCCAGGCTCGGCCTCGCAGGGGATGTGGAGGGGGGGTCACGACCCCCCTCCCCACCCCCTGCTCGGCCTCGCGCTAACGCAGGCAGTGCGCTTGGTTGACAGGCGCAGTGCGGACATTCTGTTTTTTCCATTAAAGGGGATGCACGCAAAACCACCACCGCCCAACGCTAAGATAGACAGGGGGCGACGGAGTATGACAGATTCGCCTATGCATGCGGCGCCGCGGCAAGCCGCGTCGCCGCCTGCTCTGGCTCGTTCCAGGCTCGGCCTCACAGGGGGATATGGAGGGGGGTCACGACCCCGCCTCCCCACCCCCTGCTCGGCCTCGCGCTAACGCACGCAGTGCGCTTGGTTGACAGGCGCAGTGCGGACATTCTGTTTTTTCCATCAAAGGGGACGCGAGCAAAACCACCACCCCCAACCCTAAGATAGACAGGGGGCGACGGGGTATGACGGACAAGCCTACGCATGCGGCGCCGCGGCAAGCCGCGTCGCCGCATGCTCCGGCTCGTTGCAGGCTCGGCCTCGCAGGGGGATGTGGAGGGGGGGGGGGTCACGACCCCCCCTCCCCACACCCTGCTCGGCCTCGCGCTAACGCACGCAGTGCGCTTAGTTGACAGGCGCAGTGCAGACATTCTGTTTTTCCATCAAAGGGGACGCGCGCAAAACCACCACCACCCCCACCCTAAGATAGACAGGGGGGCGACGGGGTATGACGGACTCGCCTACGCATGCGGTGCCGCATCGCCGCCTGCTCCGGCTCGTTCCAGGCTCGGCCTCACAGGGGGATGTGGAGGGGGGGTCACGACCCCCCTCCCCACCCCCTGCTCGGCCTCGCGCTAACGCACGCAGTGCGCTGGGTTGACAGGCGCAGTGCGGACATTCTGTTTTTTCCATCAAAGGGGACGCGCGCAAAACCACCACCGCCCATCGCTAAGATAGACAAGGGGCGACGGGGTATGACAGACTCGCCTATGCATGCGGCGCCGCGGCAAGCCGCGTCGCCGCCTGCTCTGGCTCGTTCCAGGCTCGGCCTCACAGGGGGATGTGGAGGGGGGGTCACGACCCCCCTCCCCACCCCCTGCTCGGCCTCGCGCTAACGCACGCAGTGCGCTTGGTTGACAGGCGCAGTGCGGACATTCTGTTTTTTCCATCAAAGGGGACGCGCGCAAAACCACCACCCCCAACCCTAAGATAGACAGGGGGCGACGGGGTATGACGGACAAGCCTACGCATGCGGCGCCGCGGCAAGCCGCGTCGCCGCATGCTCCGGCTCGTTGCAGGCTCGGCCTCGCAGGGGGATGTGGAGGGGGGGGGGGTCACGACCCCCCCTCCCCACACCCTGCTCGGCCTCGCGCTAACGCACGCAGAGCGCTTGGTTGACAGGCGCAGTGCAAACATTCTATTTTTCCATCAAAGGGGACGCGCGCAAAACCACCACCCCCAAACCCTAAGATAGACAGGGGGGCGACGGGGTATGACGGACTCGCCTACGCATGCGGCGCCGCGGCAAGCCGCGTCGCCGCCTGCTCCGGCTCGTTCCAGGCTCGGCCTCGTAGGGGGATGTCGAGGGGGGGTCACGACCCTCCCTCCCCACCCCCTGCTCGGCCTCGCGCTAATGCACGCAGTGCGCTTGGTTGACAGGCGCAGTGCGGACATTCTGTTTTTTCCATCAAATGGGACACGAGCAAAACCACCACCACCCCCCAACCCTAAGATAGACAGGGGGCGACGAGGTATGACATACTCGCCTACGCATGCGGCGCTGCGGCAAGCCGCGTCGCCGCCTGCTCCGGCTCGTTCCAGGCTCGGCCTCGCAGGGGGATGTGGAGGGGGGGGTCACGACCCCCCTCCCCACACCCTGCTTGGCCTCGCGCTAACTCATGCAGTGCGCTTGGTTGATAGGCGCAGTGCGGACATTCTGTTTTTTCCATCAAAGGGGACGCGCGCAAAACCACCACCCCCCAACCCTAAGATAGATAGGGGGGCGACGGGGTATGACGGACTCGCCTACACATGCGGCGCCGCGGCAAGCCGCGTCGCTGCCTGCTCCGGGTCGTTCCAGGCTCGGTCTCGCAGGGGATGTGGAGGGGGGGGGTCACGACCCCCCTCCCCACCCCCTGCTCGGCCTCGCGCTAACGCACGCAGTGCGCTTGGTTGACAGGCGCAGTGCGGACATTCTGTCTTTTCCATCAAAGGAGACGCACGCAAAACCACCACCCCCCAACCCTAAGATAGACAGGGTGCGACGGGGTATGACGGACTCGCCTACGCATGCGGCACCGCGGCAAGCCGCGTCGCTGCGTGCTCCGGCTCGTTCCAGGCTCGGCCTCGCAGGGGAATGTGGAGGGGGGGGGGAGGTCACGACCCCCCTCCCCACCCCCTGCTCGGCCTCGCGCTAACGCACGCAGTGCGCTTGGTTGACAGGAGCAGTGCGGACATTCTAATTTTTCCATCAAAGGGGACGCACGCAAAACCACCACCCCCCCAACCCTAAGATAGACACGGGGGCGACGGGGTATGACGGACTCGCCTATGCATGCGGCGCCGCGGCAAGCCGCGTCGCCGCCTGCTCCGGCTCGTTCCAGGCTCGGCCTCGCAGGGGGATGTGGAGGGGGGGGGGGTCACGACCCCCCTCCCCACCCCCTGCTCGGCCTCGCGCTAACGCACGCAGTGCACTTGGTTGACAGGCGTAGTGCGGACATTCTGTTTTTTTCCATCAAAGGGGACGCGCACAAAACCACCCACCCCCCAACCCTAAGATAGACAGGGGGGCGACGGGGTATGACGGACTCACCTACGCATGCGGCGCCGCGGCAAGCTGCGTCGCCGCCTGCTCCGGCTCGTTCCAGGCTCGGCCTCGCAGGGGGATGTGGAGGGGGGGGGGGTCACGACCCCCCTCCCCACCCCCTCCTCGGCCTCACGTTAACGCACACAGTGCGCTTGGTTGACAGGCGCAGTGCGGACGTTCTATTTTTTCCATCAAAGGGGACGCGCGCAAAACCACCACCCCCAACCCTAAGATAGACAAGGGGGCGACGGGGTATGACAGACTCGCCTACGCATGCAGCGCCGCGGCAAGCCGCGTCGCCGCCTGCTCCGGCTTGTTCCAGGCTCGGCCCGGCAGGCGGATGTGGATGGGGGGTCACGACCCCCCCTCCCCACCCCCTGCTCGGCCTCGCGCTAACGCACGCAGTGCGCTTGGTTGACAGGCGCAGTGCGGACATTCTGTTTTTTCCATCAAAGGGGACGCGCGCAAAACCACCACCCCCCCAACCCTAAGATAGACAGGGGGCGACGGGGTATGACGGACTCGCCTACGCATGCGGCGCCGCGGCAAGCCGCGTCGCCGCCTGCTCCGGCTCGTTCCAGGCTCGGCCTCGCAGGGGGATGTGGAGGGGGGGTCACGACCCCCCCCTCCCCACCCCCTGCTCGGCCGCGCGCTAACGCACGCAGTGCGCTTGGTTGACAGGCGCAGTGCGGACATTCTATTTTTTCCATCAAAGAGGACGCATGCAAAACCACCCCCCCAAACCCTAAGATAGACAGGGGGTGACGGGGTATGACGGACTCGCCTACGCATGCGGTGCCGCGGCAAGCCGCGTCGCCGCCTGCTCCGGCTCGTTCCAGGCTCGGCCTCGCAGGGGGATGTGGAGTGGGGGTCACGACCCCCCCTCCCCACCCCCTGCTCGACCTCGCGCTAACGCATGCAGTGCACTTGGTTGACAGGCGCAGTGCAGACATTCTGTTTTTTCCATCAAAGGGGACGCGCGCAAAACCACCACCCCCAACCCTAAGTTAGACAGGGGGGCGACGGGGTATGACGGACTCGCCTACGCATGCGGCGCCGCGGCAAGCCGCGTCGCCGCCTGCTCCGGCTCGTTCCAGGCTCAGCCTCGCAGGGGGCTGTGGAGGGGGGGTCACGACCCCTCCTCCCCACCCCTTGCTCGGCCTCACGCTAACGCATGCAGTGCGCTTGGTTGACAGGCGCAGTGCGGACATTCTGTTTTTTCCATCAAAGGGGACGCGTGCAAAACCACCACCCCCAACCCTAAGATAGACAGGGGGCGACGGGGTATGACGGACTCGCCTACGCATGCGGCGCCGCGGCAAGCCGCGTCGCCGCCTGCTCCGGCTCGTTCCAGGCTCGGCCTCGCTGGGGGATGTGGAGGGGGGCTCACGACCCCCCCTCCCCACCCCCTGCTCGGCCTCGCGCTAACGCACGCAGTGCGCTTGGTTGACAGGCGCAGTGCGGACATTCTGTTTTTTCCATCATAGGGGACGCGCGCAAAACCACCACCCCCCAAACCCTTAGATAGACAGGGGGGCGACGGGGTATGACGGACTCGCCTACGCATGCGGCGCCGCGGCAAGCCGCATCGCCGCCTGCTCCGGCTCGTTCCAGGCTCAGCCTCGCAGGGGGATGTGGAGGGGGGGTCACTACCCCCCCTCCCCACCCCCTTCTCGGCCTCGCGCTAACGCACGCAGTGCGTACAAGAACAATACAAAAAAAATAGACAACTAAAAGAATTTGGGGGGGGGGGACCCCCCAACCCCCCCACCATGTACCTTAACGTACAAACAAATAAAAAACCAACTACAAAACACAACTATAGGCAAAAAGTAATGCGTTGTTTGTTCTGACAAAAAAAAGTAGTTCGGTGAAAAAAAAGCAATGCAGTTTTGGCATGCACACACGTGCAACACTTTGATTGAATGACATAAAAAAATGCAGTTCTCTTATATTGGACAAAGAAGTTCGGCATCAAATGCGATACAGTTCATCAAACACGTATCATACATATAAGCGTGACAAAATGCCAGTTCGCATAGGCCGTGGTCGTCAACAAAAAATAAAATTATACACTTACATATATTGTATCAGTTATTCATATAAAATACACATACATATACAAATTCATCCACATGCGCTGCCGCGTAAACGAACAAGAAGAAACACAACGACAAAAAAAGTCTTTTTCATACATAGTCAGCACACACAAACACAACATCAAAACCTAGCTATTGTCCACGCACAGCCTTTTGCACCTAGTAGAAAAACAGTGCCCCAAATGACTGTTACTGCGTCTGCGACTGCGTCCGCGATTGCGACAGGGAAGTGAGCCCGAGGTCCGCAATCAGTTCACGTAACTCAAGAGGCATGTCTTCATAACACAACATGTTCAAAGGATTGAACAGCAGCTGGAACATGTACTCCGCCTTCCAATCTTCAGCAGCAGGCTGAAAAAAAGAAAACAAATGCAAACAAGTGATTATAAAAAAAAGGTTGTCATAAAGAACAAAAAAGTAAAAAGAAAACAGAGAAGCTGTTACGTCAGATTTCAAAATTTTCTCAACTAGACGTTGGCCGTCATACAACTGCACCATCCTCAAAACATAGATTCCACACTCATTTGCTCCCTGTGCTGGCACGACCGGGTAAGATGGCTTCTCTGCTAATTTAACCCAGTCAGGAAGGTTCCTCGATTTATACATTTTTTCACCATAAATCGCCTTCAGCAGCTGAGTCATCCTCCTCATCTGGCAAAAAAAAGAAGCACAAGGTAAGAATAACACACATCACGGATCAAAAAGTTGATATTCAAACGAACCCAAAAAAAAAGTTGTTCTCAAACATCTAAACAATCCCTCTTTTAAGTGCACGTGAGAAAAATGCAGTTCTGTCGTGCATATGTTGAAGTTCACTACATAAACAATTGCAGTTTATAAAAAAATACAGTGGGAGAAACACAAAGAAAGCTTTACGGTTGGCAAAGAAAAAATAACATACCACTTCAGTGCAATCTGCGTGGTAGTCAGTCCTGCGCCACCTTGTCGTGACATCAGGATGGCTAGTGTACTTTCTACTGTCATGGATATCAAGGGTCTGGCGATGCTGGTTCATCGTGTTTAAGGAATAATGACCATCCTTGAATCGCGGCATCATAATCTGTTCGCATAAAAAAAATGAAATCAAAAGTTCTTTCGACACGTACCACCAGGACCACTGTTCCAAAAATAACTATAAAAAGAAATGCAACAAACCAGGAAAAATAAATGACAAAAAACAATGAATTTACCAGTTTTGCATCCAACAGGTTTGCATCGTCGTTCACAAAAAAATTGAACTGATTAACTGCATCTTCTAAAACAAAAGAGCTATGCACAACTGGCAACACAGGATTTCCGTCATTATCTCTCGCCACAGAGGTTTCCATTTGAAGAACGTACTGTACACAAAAAACAACAAAAAAAAGGACATGAAAAAAAAGAATAAACAATGCAAGCAGGCATGGACATGAAAAAGCCAGTGCAGTAGGAAAGAATGACAGCAAACGTTTACCGTGATAAATAAAGGTGAAAGTAGCAAAAGTTCACCGGATTGATAAGCTAAACCCAATTCAGGGTCTTGCTTCCAGTACTTGATAACAAAATCCATGATATACGAATCCATTAAAGCTCCTTTGCCAAATGTATCATAGATATAGTCGAAATTGTAAGTATTGACATCATCACCAAAAGGACCATGCACCGTAAAGAATGCGTTCCTGCAGTAAACATACATAGATGGGATCAATAAAATTAGAACTAAAATCAAAACACACAAAAAGCATGAAAGGGCACACGCATCACATAAAAAACTTACTCGCGGTGTTTGGTTACAAAATCTTTGCTGAGAACAAGATCCTTTATTTTAATCGCCTCATCCATATATCTGAAGCTCGGAGGCTTCAATTTCTCTATAGAGCATCTCAACTTAAAAGCCCTCTCACCTGCCCTCTTGTTCGAAAATACTTCAACCTCATCCAAATGAGGACGATTAATTGCTGCACTCCTAGTCCTTGTTACTCGTGCACACGGTGTAACAAAATCATCATCATCAACATCATATACATCATGTGGAGAGCTAGGTCGAGAGACACTTCCACCATCAGGTCCAGACGCCACATTTGTGTTCAAACCAGAATTATCTGGAGAGATTTCAATGACACAATCCTCCATAACCACATCAGAACCCTGGGACTCAAACAGTGACGTACAGCCTTCATGAGGCCCCCAATCAAAACCTAAAAACGTGCAGAAAAAACATGGAAGCACTCAGTACAAAACACAAGAACCTGAAAACATGTATAGAGAAAAAATAGAATGCAGCCCACTATTGTATACATCAATGCAGCCCACATATCTACAACAATGCAGCCCACATATAAAAATAACAATGCAGCCCACTTCTCTACATCAATGCAGCCCACACTTGTATAAAACAATGCAACCCACATATAAAAATAACAATACAGCCCACTTCTCTACATCAATACAGACCACACTTGTATAAAACAATGCAGCCCACATATAAATAACAATGCAGCCCACTTCTCTACATCAATGCAGCCCACATATAAAAATAACAATGCAGCCCACATATAAATAACAATGCAGCCCACTTCTCTACATCAATGCAGCCCACACTTGTATAAAACAATGCAGCCCACATATAAATAACAATGCAGCCCACTTCTCTACATCAATGCAGCCCACACTTGTATAAAACAATGCAACCCACATATAAATAACAATGCAGCCCACTTCTCTACATCAATGCAGCCCACATATAAAAATAACAATGCAGCACACATATAAATAACAATGCAGCCCACTTCTCTACAACAATGCAGCCCACATATAAAAATAACAATGCAGCCCACTTCTCTACAGCAATGCAGCCCGCACTTGTATACATCAATGCAACCCACATATAAAAATAACAATGCAGCCCACTTGCCCATAAAGAAGCGGAACCAAGCAGTAGTAAAAAATAAAATAAAGCGAGGATGAAGAAGTTCAATAAAACAACCTTTATCTACAAAAATTAGAAGTGATGTTAAATCAAGGCAACACTTCCTCGATGTTAGCCAGCTATAGAGCATGGCCTTTCTGATGTAGCCAATGTGCTCCACCCCAAACTTAGCAACTCGAACACCATCCCATGTCTGCAAGAATTGAAACATATAGAATCCACAATCATGCCTGCAATAAAAAGAATAAAAAACATCAGTTTCACAAAAATTAAGTGAAAAAAAAACTTGAACGGTATGGCACAGAAGGGCTATAAAGAACGCACCCATTTGGCTGTAATGGGACAATGACATGTTTCAACACAAATCTATCAAGTGTGGGAGGATTTGGCGGCTCATCAGAACTCAAGCTACCTTCTTTCCATGCACGCTTGATATTTTTAACCATCCTCCTAAAAACCCTGACCGCATCAGGGCTGCCAGGTTTGTTGAGCGAGTCAAGGAATTCAAACCGCCTTTCTTTCACATTTAACGCAACTACACAATAATGACCAACACCATCCCTCGTATCTGGCGGATCAAAAGTTGCAAAAAGGACCTGTTGGAAGCATGAAAAAATAAATAAAATTATTATAACAAGAAAAAACAGAATGATATAAAAACAAAACAGGCAATATACACATAAAAAAGTCTCTCACCATATCCTTTTTATCAACATGCTCCTCGGCTTTTGAAGAGAACATCATTTTAACACTCCTGCCTACAGTACCACCATTCCAAATATTTGTCTGCCAAATCAAAACCAAAAATCAAACAAGCAAAACAAGTCGTCGCACGAAATCAGAAAAGAAAATGAAAAAAATAAAACAAAAATTTATGCATTCTTACACAAATATGGTACGGGACAACCATTGTCCGAGATCTCTTAAACTTATCTACCAGCAAAGAAACCCCAAGATCTACAAGCCTTGTAGTGAGCATCCCTTTGTCCCGAAAGGATTGACCAACTTCGCCAATGCTAATATCACCCATCTCAGTTTTAAAAGCAATCATGTCCCTGAATTTTTCATGAAAAACTCAAACATAAGATACTAAAAAAAATAACAACAAATAAAAATGGGTAAATACAAAAATTAGATAATACATATGAACAAAACAATTTCTAGAAAACCGTACTTCTTCTTCTTGTCCTTTCGAGCCCTTGTAACAGCAGCGTACAACTCATTGTATCTTTTCAGAAGAGCTGGATCAATGCTCGACGGTGTCACAACAGGGAGTTCATCATCTGCAATAAAAAAGATGAAGTTCACTTATCCAAACAATGAAGTTTAAATATTAAGATAAGGGAATTCTGCTAGCTATTTTGAAAATCATAGACAAAAGATCAAAAGTTTCACTTATCATTTAACATCTAATACAGATACCATAGTAATTAAACAACATGAATGAGAAAAACATCAAACTGCACCGTTTAAAAAAATCTCTTGCCTTCAGTGTCAGAGTCTTCAGGCTGCTGTTCTTCAGAACTGAGCAAAATATTTTCTTGCATAGGTTGCGACGAATCGACCACAACTTCACTGGACTTTCCTTCTGCAGCAACATCAGCATTCGCTCGATTTACAACAGTCTGGTCAACAACAACTTCCTTAGATACTTCAACTACATGAGGCTCCACTATCAATACTTCCGGAACATCATTGGACACCAGAGACACAGGGGAAGAAACAACACTAGCAGCAGGGGCAACATTCTCCAGTGGCTTTTCAATGCCAACATCAGAATCTTCATGCCGACTGGTGGGAACAGCATCATGGGATCCTTGAGCTACAAAAGGATCTGCACACTCAACGACAACCGATACAGAAGCATCAACAATGGCACGGTCATCAACAGCACAACTGTCCTGATTCAGATCAACGTGGACTTCCACGTTTGGTTCTCCAACCTGTGGAAAGTTTAAAAAACACCCAGTAACACAAAAATAAGCATGGGGATAACTAACACAACAAAACACAACACACTTATGTCAAAAGACTGCTGGCAACATACACATAACAACTACAGTCCACATATACAAAACAACACCAACACACGTGTGTCAAACACAACTACAACTGCAACCCACGTATACATAAAAAAGAAATGCAGTTCGATTTGACAAACGCTGCAGTTCAGTTATGTTAAATACTGAAGGTCACTTATGTAAATAAGTATGGATCACGCATGCCAAAAAGAACTGCAGTTCACTTATGTCAAACAGTGAAGATCACACATGTAAAACTATTGCAGCTAACATACGCTAATGAAAATGCATATGGATGAACATAACAGCGTACATCAAGTTTATAACAGACAAAAAAAATTAGATTACAACCCACTAACAGAACAAGTAATACAACTATACCTTATCAGCTACAACATCAAGAGGGGACGCTGCATCACCCAAGACCTCATCCTTCCCAGAGCCATCGTAAGTCTCTTTGTGCACATCATGAGCAGCGACACCAGTCTACGGCCATAGAACAAACCAAAAAGGAGAAATAAGATGGTACCGACCGAAAAAGAAAAAACTCCAACCATGCACAAGCAGTACACACTTCACAACAGAGAAGTACACAAGAAAAATATGGGAACCAAACAAATGTAAGTTCAAAGAAAAAGGGAAGCATGGCAGAACAGACATGGCAGGAGTATTTATACCTGACCAACTCCATCGTCTCTAGTTCCATCGACACCAGAAGATTCCACTCCAGCCTATAACCAAAAAAAACATAGTGAGCAACAGTCAACATAATACACAAAAAAGAGGTCCAAAGCCACAATAAACATAGAACATACATTATCAGCACCAACGCCAGCGTCCTGACGGATCATTTCATCCACAATATGCCCAGCATCCTTCTCATACCGACCGCATTTTTCTTCTTGTGAATGTCTCAATTGAGCATACGAAGAACGAACATTTTTCACTGCAATTTTCAGGCTTTCAATCACACCACAATCAAAATTGTGAGCAGCAACAATATCTTCATCTCGTGGGCCATGGCCAACAGGGAAAAAACCAGCAACTGTCCTCAACCTGTCACCAGAGGTTGGCAAATCTTCAGTCAGCTTCAAAACCTTCAGAAGAAGCTCATCAATCTCCTCATGCTTTTTGCCGCCAACAAATGTCTGTTTATAAGAGCTTGTATTATCAAACATCCGTCGAGGCATGAAACCACGAGTATGCGGCACCTCATCATCACAACCAGGAAGCTGACTACAGATAGGCTCATAAAACCTATCATGAGTGCTAGGCCCCGCATCAGAGCTGCCGTGTACAACTGCAACTGGATGGTTGTACACAATATCACCTGACGCCTTCCACTGCAAAAAAAAGAACACGCAAAGAGAAGTACACATGTGAGTACTAGAATAGTTCACATTTATAATGACTGCACATTTTTTTTAAAAAATATGATATTAAAAAATCAGGTGCACTAACCGGCAGCTTCCCAAATTTGTAACTTTCCAAGTAAATCTTTCCCTTCACAAGCACATCCTCATTGTACAACTTCATCAGGTATGACGCACGTGGCGTCAATGTGTGCATGACTGAAAATTTGCGAAGCTTCAGGCAGTCAAGATACATAATCAGGGGGACAATGGCATAACCCTCTGCACAATTCTGCTTGCTGCCTTCTGATTGCCACCTAACCACAGCTGCCTGCAACTCATCAACAACAAGCTGACAAAAGTCCATCTAAGCCATAGCCGCATAATCCGTGTTCTCTACCATCGCAGCAACTCTACCCAAACGAACTGCAGGCCCTGGGCACATTAAATTCTGGTAAAGTATAAGGAAGAACACCTTCACAACAAGGTCAACACTCACATAGTCATCTTCCTCCACCAACACCTTCAACTTCTCAAGGAAGTCCTTGACACCTATACTTTTTGAACGGTCAAAGCCAAGCTCATCCTTGAGGGCAGTCAATGATTCATCATGACCGCTGGAAGCAGGCATGGGTGCAGTGTGACTTCCCATAGGTAAATCAAAAATGTGATGAACTGCATCACGATTGATTCGAAGAACCCTGCCATTCCCAAAGTCCATTAACATAGTGGCAGGGTCAATCACTCCCATCAAATAACACATAAGAATGCGCGACACATTTTTCTTTACTGTCAGATTAAAGACAACACCAAATCCAGCATCCCTAACACGGCTGCAATGCGCCTCTTTCAACAA
The DNA here is from genome assembly GCA_963921465.1 of Triticum timopheevii. Taxonomy (NCBI): domain Eukaryota; kingdom Viridiplantae; phylum Streptophyta; class Magnoliopsida; order Poales; family Poaceae; genus Triticum; species Triticum timopheevii. The sequence continues at coordinate 184,114,852 of OY997262.1, forward strand.
AGAAGCAGCCTTGCAAACAGTGGGAAGCGACAAACGCACGGTCTTGTTATATCGAGAATCATCTCCCTCACCATCATCTTCAGTTGCATTGCTCTTACTAGACTTCTTCGTCTGTGTAAAGGGAAATGCAGTCCACATTAGAAGATTAGGCATAAAAAAAGAAAATACAGAAAGAATAACAAAATGAAGGAAACAATGCAGTGCACTTCAACAAACCTTTGGAGCAGCATCCACCTCCTCGCCAGAATCACCACCAACATCTTCGTCGACATCATCATGGGCACGCTTGGGTACAGTCTTAGATGAACCACAGTCTTTGCGTCTAGAAGGATGAACACCCTTCACATAATCAACAAGCACAAAGTCATCGTCATCAGAATTGGGACCTTCAGTGACATGTAGTCGTTTGCGCTGAGGATCATCACTTCCACCAACTTCAGCGGTTCTCTTGCCAAGATTGTTCTTCATTCCAGCAACACGTGGACTCCGCCGAGGTGTACCACCTTCCTCAGCAACAGTACTCAACCTCTTCTTCACCTTACCAAATTTACCACCCTTGGCACCATCTGCAGATCTCCTCTGCTTCTCCTTTTCAGCAAACTCTTTTGACTCAATTTCAAACCTCAACTTCTTCTTGCTTTGCTTCAACTCATATTGACGAACCTGTTCCGGGACCATCCAATCCTGTGTAACTTCCTCTGTACCATCAACAGACTGCGACTGTGTTTCAGACAAGACAGGACGTCTCTGATCAAAGCTCACACCAACATTACCCTCTGCAAAATAATGGTCGATCAATTGAGTAACCTCCTCAAACCCAGGCGCCCCAGCATGGAAAACAGACACTGCGTCAAAATAAAGTTTGTCTATGCTCGTTAAAAATTGCACAAAAAGAACAAATGCAGTATAGTTAGACATATAAATGTAGTGCTCAACCATAAACTCAAATTAAAAAATAATGCATTGTACAAAAAACTTGAATAAAACGGCAATGCAGTTCACAAGTACATACTCTGGAGTTCACATACAAAAATAAAATGCAGTGCTGCATATACTAAAATCACAGATATTCGCAACAAAAATGTCGAACTAGATAAAACAAAGCATACACAAAAATAAACAAATTAATAACATACCAGAAGGAGGGGCCACACTTATAGGAGAATATTCAATCGGCGAATTCACTTGATGTCCTCCTTTGACACCATGATCCTTACCACCAGGACAAGGAGAGACAATTGGTGTATCATTATGAGCACTGCAATCACATGCTGGATTAAAAAAAACAAGAAAAAAGAAATTACAAAAACATCACATGACAAAATAATGCAAACGAACGCTGAAAACTAACAGAGCATAACCCAATATGCAGGATGAATTAGGAAACTAGATAAACACCAAACAAAATAAACAAAGCCTAAGGAATAATCACTCCACATACCCTGAACTCCTTCTCCCTGCCTGCTCGGCAAAGACATAGCGTTTCCCTGCAACACAAAGGACGAAGTGACAGACATAAGCAACAAAATCGGTGAAAATCTCATGAAACCCTAGATCCGCATTGCTACACACAACTATCGACTTCAAAACGAGAGAAAATCGACTGCCTACGAAAAATTACACAAGCAAAAAGAGCTACAGCAACTACAAGAATCACAAAAACAAGGCGAGGGGACAATCAACACCGAGCCAAGCGGAACGTACCGAAGAAAAGTGTGCGGCGACGGCGGCGGGGAGGGGGAAGGGGGGCGGGGACGGGAAAGGGCTGCGGGAGCGCAGCGGCAAAGGCTCATGGAGCGGATAGCGACGCCGAATGCAGGAATAAGGACCTCTTGAGGGCGGCGGTTCTCCGGGCAACGGCAGTTGCTGCGCGCGATGGCGGTTTTGCTCGAGGGAGAGATGCCTCGGGAGAAACTGCAAGAGAGGAGAGGGGATTGTTCTCGGTCTCTTTCTCTGACAGCGGAGCAGTGGAATAGCATGGAAACGACACACAGGAGGCCCGCGTTTCGCAAAAAGGGTAACAAATAACGGGCCGGCCCAAAAACAGCCCGGACAAAATAAGCCAGTCTACATCAAAACGCACATATTACTAAAAAACAACAAAAAAACACATGATGTAGTTCTCTGTGAAGAATCATGAAATGTAAAAACGGTAAAACAACAAACAAAATACATACAGTTCGTAAAAAAAGTTAAAATCGAAAATAAAACGCATGTTAAAATAACACATCCAGAAAAAAAAAGTCTACCTTCAATTAAGTGCCACACAAAAAAATGTGCCCCCCCATCCGCTCTCCCCTTAAACCTCCCGTACAGTGAAGTAAGCACAGGGAAAAAAACAAATGCAGTACGCACTGCTGGAAAAATGCAGTGCATTTCTATACGAGATGCAGTACGCCATTATGCATTTCTTTTCGGGATGAAGAAAAACGCAAACGCGGAATAAGTTAACGCAGTGCGGAAGTACATGAACTTGCAGTACAGTATCATAAACAATGTAGTACAGTCGTAATTTGCTAAGAAGTGCAGTCCCATACATTCAAAAAAAATATTACAAAAAAAGTAAAAACACGGGATAAAAAATGAGAACTGTACATGCAGTAAGGAATGAATTTCACATCTAGTACATAACCATGACCAATGCACTACACCGATGATTTACCAAAAAGCAGTGCACTCCACGTCATTAAAAAGCTTACAAAGAATAAAAACTGATCACCCAAATGATACCGGCACCAGCCACCCAAAAATTGACAACGTACAGGCGTCTCTGAAATACCCAAACATAGGCCCAACAAAACCGACCAAGAAAAAACAATAAGTTCGAAAAAAAGTGGGGGGGGGGAGGGGGCGACCCCCTCCCATTTCCTATCCGTCCCGTGCCAGGGAATGCAATAAGTACCGGCAAAAACAAGATGCAGTACGGGTCGGTAGAAGTATGCAGTGCATTCCGGTGCGCAATGCAGACCGCCGAAGCATATAGCAAATACACGCAAAAACCGATGAAGTACACGCATGTATACAATGTTGCAGTTCTGATTTGTACTCGACACAGTGCGTAATTGTAAGCAATGCAGTTATGTTGTCACCCAGTATACATCTACAAAACATGACAAAATGCCCGTTTGAATAGAAAAAGGTGATGGTTAAAAAAATGTGCTGATAAAAAAAAGCCACCTTAAAAAAACCCACGTTCGCATACATACACCCGATCGGAGTAGTTCCATCGCCACAAGCCCACGATCACAGATGCAAAACTAGCCCACGATCCGCACAACCGCATCATCAGCGCGATCATGCAGTTCATCCGACGAGGCCATCCCACCCCGCGCCCTCCCCTTAAATTCAGACCCCTGCCAAAGGCCTTCTCATCCACAACAACACAAGTGTCCATTGCGCTCCCACCACCGGCGATGACGTTCACCGATGAGTACAAGGGCAACAACACCGTGGAGGCGCACGACAACACCAAGTTGCACGTCATCCACACCAACGACAAGAAGCAGATGGCGATGACCCTCGCGCAGTACGAGCGCCACCTCAGCCTCCAGCGCCACAAGATCGTCGGCATTGATCTCGAGTACGACAACGACCCTGCAGCGACGTAGAAAGCCGCCCTCTGCCAGCTCTCCATCGGCAAGAATCACCCGGTGCTGCTCTTCCAAATGAGCGACACTGAAAGGTGCACCGTCTTCGACAACTTCCTCGCCGACCCCAGGTACACCTTTGCAGGCTTCTCCATCGACGGCGACAAAACCAGGCTGGAGCGCGTCAAACTGGAGGTCGCCAACTTCGTCGACATCCAGAAGGAGTGGAGGGTGCCCGACGCAACCAAGCCGTTGGACTCCCTCGGAGACGTCTCCGGCGTGCTCATCGACGACTACTACAACAACATGAAGAAGAAGATCACCGACGCCGAGCACCAACGCTGGGCCATCCTGCCTCTGTCCAGGAGGCACATCGAGTACGTGGCAAAGGACGCCTTGCAGCGCACGAGATATGGAACCGCATCACCCTCACCCAGGACGGCCTTCGCCGTGCAAAGCTGGAGAAGGAGGAGCCACCCAACAAGCGCACCAGGAGCAGCTGGGGATGGGGAGAGCCTGACTGGTGAAGAAGAAGATGGTGCCAGCCAGGAGCCAAGAATGCCAGCGTTCTTTTAGAATTATCATCAAATTTGCTTTGTGTTGTTTGCTTATGTATCGTTAGTTTGCTTGTGTGCTGAACCTAGTTTGCTTGCCATGCACAATCGCTTTGTAATGATGAACTCTGATTATGTTAGTTTGCTTTCTGCTCAACTTAGCTTGCTGGTGATGAAATTGTCGTACAGAATATCTGTGATAATTTGTTTTCTGTTGTTTGCTAATGTATCACTAGATTCGAGTAGTGCAGAAAACAAAAAATGAGTTACAGTCTGCAAACAGGACGCATGCAGTGCAAGTTGTGTACGAATGCAGTATAGAATGCAATATAGTATCTGTCCAACGAAGCATTAACATACCCAACAAAGCGGTGCACGAACCTAAATTTGAAAAAAGAATACATAAGAGCAAAACCAGAAAATGAAAAATGCAAACACGTAAATAATCAATGAAGTACAAAAATATATGAACGTGCAGTATAGAACCATAATCAACGCATTACGCGTATGATTTACTAAGCAGTGCACTCCCATACATTGGGAAAAATATTAAATGATAGCAAAAAGACAGAAACAAAAAAAATGACAACTGTACATCCAGTACGCAGTGCGTATACAATGCAGTACAAAACACTGATCAATGCAGTGCACACTCCAACATTGAAAAAACACACAGGGCAGAAATATAAAAAGAAAAAATTACCACCCAGGTGGCACCGGCCCCAGCCAGTCTCGTAATAGGTCTACGCCCACAGAAGGCGAGTCGTTCTGAGTCACAGTGCATGGGGCCGGTTGCACATGGACCCATAGGTCATAGAGCATATAGCTATGAGCGCCGTATATAAGCGCCCAGATAAGTATACGGAGGAGTTTGACCAGTATGCCTCGCCAGCGCTTATAAACAGGTCGGGCGCGCCTTCCGCGGGCGAGGTGGGACTAAACATTATACCGCACACAGCGCACCGGGAACCAGCCGTGTGCTCACAGGCCGACCTGGGCCCAATTGCGTCTTCACTATGAGAACACAGGGCCATCAAAAAAGAGAGGCCACTGAAAATTCAAAAAAAATGCTACATACCATACACAAACACAGGCCCAACCACGCGTTCGCAGTTCGTCGTGTTATGACAATGTAGTTCGCTATTCTCAAGTAAGCAGTACTGTTCCTTCTTGAATGCATTCGTGTTCACTAAATCAGACCCAATCCACCACCTAACGCCAACCACAACATTTATTACTTCCATTGCTCGATTGGTTGCATAAAAACTTATCCATTCGTGCTACAGACTAACACAACTCCTCCCCCCGTTCCTCATTTTCCTCAAAACGTAGATCTAGGGTTCATCACATCCACAACTCTTCTCTGGAATTCCACTGAACCTGCCATGGACTGCAAGTGCGGGTGCTTGGCAAGGATGGTGCCGGTAGCGGACACATGCGTCTTCGCAGAAGGCCTACAACTCACCAACACTGAGTGGCGCAGCATGCTCGGCTGCCAGATGATACCCAACAGGGGGTTTCGTGCGCCATTTCTTCATCGCCTCACAACCACAGATCTACAGGAAAGTTGGGTATGTTTTCCACTCACAATTTTTGGACATAATCTAGACTGCAAATACACATCTGAATATATAGTTCAATCAATTTGTTCAGTAATATCAACAAAAATACAAAACAGAATTTGTATTGTTGTTCAGATCTGTTAGCTATTAAGACTAGATGCTTCCACCTATCTTTCTTCAGTACCACACCATGTATCGACATATGTACAAAAAAAAGGGTCAGTAGATAAGTGTTGCAGTTATATTAATATGCTGGAGAAGTACACTGTTACTGACATTGCAGTGCACACATGTTGCAGTATAATATATATCCCAGTAAAACTACGAGTCAATTGCATATAAAAGTTTGTTCATACATTGCAACTACTTTACAAAATACAATCATATGTATGTAACTATTTAAGTAAACATAAACAAATCATGCTAAGTATAAAACAAAAACATTTGCTGTTTACTTATAAATTCTTTATCCACCCATTACAACATGCAAAAACTGCCATCCGCAATAAAAATTCATGCTCCGAGTTCAGGGAAGCTTACTTTGGAGATAGAACACAAAAATGGCTATGGAGACATGGAAGCTGACTACCACATCGACTCTGAAGACTGCATCAACATAACTACTGGTTGGAAAGATTTTGTCTCCCACAATGGCTTTGAGGCCGGAGAAGTGGCCATGGTCTTTTTCTACAAAGAAGAAGACTCCATCAAGTTTACAATATTTGCACTCTAGGCTGTCTAATATGAAGCAACCAATATTTCTAATGCTTTGCTTATGCTGTATGCTTTTAAAATTATGTCCATCAGACAATTTGAACAATGCCTATTTAAAGTATGCAACCTCAACTATGTCATTTTATCATCCCTTTTAGACAAAGTTCCTGTTGGCAGTAATGCAGTTCTCTCGAACACATAGTATGGTACTAAAAATAACGAAAGGCAGCCCTCCAAACAGTAACAAGGAAATGCAAATGGTCGAAACTTTGCAGTTAACATATGATGTTCAAAAACAATTCTCATAGTATGCAGTTCAAAAAAATTCTTATAATAACTATTCAGCTAACACAAGCGCATCATGGACCATCCCTTCTAATAGCAGAATAGATCATTAACAATACTGCTAATGCAGTACAGAAATGCATATTATGCAGTCATCTAGAACACAGAATGTAGTAAACACAGAATGTAGTTTACGAAAAGGAGAAATCTCATAAACAACCATAACCACTGTAATAAAGCTACAACGAAGTACGCTACCAAAGAAAATGCAGTGCACTACAACATATGCCGCGACTACAACAAATAAAATTAAAGTAGTAAAACTACAAACAATGTGATAGACTGATAGAGGTGTCAATTTCACTCGCACTTCCATAACTCGCCTAAAAATTCTACAGCCACTAGACCATCAGAAAATACACCCGCAAAAATTTACATGGAAGATATGGCAACTTGACGAACAGCATAACCTTTCATTTAAAAAACGCGATTCAAAAAATGACAATTATACCTGCAATACAATGAATTCAAACCTACAACAACAGTAATTACAATATTCAAACACGCATGGATGGGCAAAAATCAAAAAATCAACAAGAACAGAGGAGCGGACGAAGCTCACCCGCCCGCACAACCAACATACCAAGAATTGAAAACTAACTCCTAAAAATTAACAAATTATAGAGTGAACGGACCAATTAAAACGAACGCAATCAAAGAATTCCTACTAAATAACAACATCCAAGCACAAAAAAAATCTCATCTGACGCGAACACGAACGAACAGAGAAAGCTCGTCCGCAAATCCGTCGATTTGCGAGCACTCTAGTATATTTTCCTGTAAATCAGAAAGAATAAAGCTAAAATGAGATGCAGACACAAACTGAATCATCCCTCGACACCCGATTCCACATAGAACGCGCGGGCGGAACACCGGAAAATGAAGCAGTTCTCCCGTGAAGCATTGCAGTGCCCAACGTAAAGAAGATGCAGTGCACTTGCGCTCAGCGTGCAGTGCGGAAGTGGTGTGCAGAATAGTTATTCTGCTAATATTAGCAGAATAGACCGTCTGTATATATATATATATATATATGTATATGTATATATATATATATATATATATATAGCTTCAACGATATGTCATAATTGGTTTTTATTCTTCATTGCAACAGAAAATGTCCGCTGCAGCTATTCCTGAATCGATTTCCTAGCATGGTCGAATTACACTTGTGCCTGCTAATAACGCTAAAGTGATTGCAAGGTACTGCATTTCCCGCAGAAATGAAACCATTCAAATTAATAGGTTCTCCTTGTCTTGTCAATGCATCTACATTTGAAAATTGGAGACACTATTCTACTCATGTTCTACCAAGGCACATGAGGGTTTTTCCTTTTCATTGACAGATGTCGAGTCGCCGTGATCAAGCTGCTTCTAGCGAATAGTTGTGGTTGTTGACCCTCTGCCTCTTAAAATGTGCTAGTTCTTACTATGTCAAGTATGTAGATATGGACCATATGTTTGTCAAAATTGTTAAGTTCGGAATAGTTAAGTACCGTGTTACCTAGATCCGCCTTTTGTCAAACAGTGTCACCACTATATGTTACGCAAATGATGTTTGCCAAGTTCCTGAATTTTCATGGAAAATATTAGTATTGCACACAGTTCATTTAGTTTAAGTGTGTGCCCGGTAGAGTAGAGGATGTCCATGTTTTTGACGTGATGATCATCGGTGATGTCCAGAAGGCATTTGCATATTAATTGTCCATATTGCAAATTGAGATAATATATAGATAGGCCAACCCATACAATTGACATATTTGACATGCATGAATAAATCAATCGCGCGTATATATGCTCAAATTGGTCCAGTGCCTAGTTCGAGGAGTGATCTACAAACCATTAGCTTGCTAATTTACAACAATATAATGAACCAAGCGCTCACAAAGGAGCTATTGTGCACCTGACGCCGACCCAGCACGCACATCTGCCATCGTTCATCGTCGTGTCAATCATGGGCTCAGGAGGAGAGTAGGTCGCCAAATTGATGACCTAAACCTTGATCGATCGAGGTTGGGGCAGCCTCGACATCGGTGATCGCTAGTTTGCCTTGGGCGCAGTGCTCATGAGGGATACCGCGACTGCCGTGCATGCCCCGGCGACGTCCCGTGAGACGATGTTTTCTCTCTCCAGGGCTGCCGTCACGACCCCCAGGCCTACACTGGCGGCGTCTGGCGCTGTGCCCTCCTCCATGTGGGACATAAGCCCGTGCCTCGTGCGATATCCGCCACCGCCGCAGTTGTCCTTGCGCCGTCACGGTTCCTGCTTCGCTGCCCGCACCATCCGCCGCACTCCGCGTCGAGCCAGTAGTGTCGTCCGCTGGCCATCTCTGTCCGCTTTCAGGATGACCCTGGCTAGCCTAGTGGCTTGCTCGTACCGCATTTCCTGCTTCCTCTGGCTCTCATCGGGAGAGGCGGAGGCATGGCCATCGACCGCCAAGCCGACCATCGCGCCGGCAACCTCGATTCCGCCATCGCCCAACTCCATCCCGTCATCGGCAGTTGGGGGTATGCCGGTATGTGTGGGTAACTAGCTAGCAAGGGAATCAGTAGTGAGTCAGCATCGCCGGCCATTGTTGTGGTTATTTGTAGCTAATAGTTGGCTAGAGGATTGAGGGTTTTACAATTTTTCCCTTTGGCTGGTCCTTTCATGGTAAGTCTTCGCTGGAGCGCGGGAAGACTTAGTGGAGCACACAATTCCCCATTGCAGAAGGCATGGGGGAGAGCCAGCTCATAAGCATGCTGAAGCCCACGGCGACGGTACACACTGATGAAGGTGCGGCGGCCTTGGTGGTAAGAGTGGAAGGGTTGGCGGATGCAACAGATCTATTGGGGGAACACACGGTTCTGTACGCAAAACGCGTGGATGAGGCCGCGACCAGAGTTGCACACGATGATGAGGTTGTGCTACTTGTGACCCGTGTTGGGATTTCCTTGAAGAGGAGAGGATGATGCAGTATAGTAGAGATAAGTATTTCCTGCAGTTATGAAACCAAGGTTATCAATCCAGTAGGAGAACCAAGCAACACTATGTAAACATCACCTACACACACTGGTACAACGAGCTTCTATACAAACAATTTTTAATCGCTTTCCACAACGGCATTCTGAACCGTCGCCTAGTGAGTGTGTGCGATAGGGTGGGTCCTTTCCACACGACCCAAAAACCATCGGGGATAGGCCCTCCGGTCACGCACGCTGGGCAAAATGAGACCGTGCGCGACGGGTGAGCGATCAAATACAATTATACAAGCCCAATAGGTTCCGGTCGTAAGTACATCCTACACAGCCAGTCATAGAAAAACATTTCCATTTGTATGTACATTCCACACAGTAATTCCAAGGAATACGTTTCCGTTCTTATGTACATCCCATACAGTCAATCCAAGAAGTACGTTTCCGTTCGTATGTACATCCCACATAGTCAATCCAAAAAGTACGTTTCCGTTTGTATGTACATCCCACACAGTCAGCCAAGGGAAAACATTTCTATTCATATATACATCCCACACAGTTTTATATATAGCCTCATGTGTGATAGGCGTAACGACCACACACGCTCCGCCTCGGTTAACTGTTTGCTTTTATTCAACTGCATCACACACGATTTGATGAAAAAAACTGTATGGCATTGGGCTATCCATCACAACCGATTTTACTGCTATAACCGTTTGCAAAGTTCCATGACCCATTTAGCAGGTTTATTAGTTTACAATTAATAATTCCAATACTACGCAAATTCACATTTCATACCGAACAACTGTTTGCCAATTTCATATCAGTCACATAAATATATTTTAACATCGCAATACGATAGCTACCTGAAAACACCACAGTATAGCATATAGCGAGTTCATCTTCATAAGAACAATATATTCATTTCCCTAATCGAGATCAGGCAGGCTCGTCTTATCCACCCGTGCTTTCAGTTCAGTAAGAACCTATTTTGCACTGACCAACTGGGAAAGTGCCTCCTCCTTTTGCCAACACCATCTTAGCAAAGTCTAACTTAAAAATCTGAGCTCATTCTCCATCTTCCCCTTTTTTCCCGCTTCTTGAAATATTCTTCAGCGTCCACAAGACTTTCTCTAAGCCTATCTCGATTCTCTTCCTCATACATGCTCCAGAGCTTTGCTAGGCACGTCTTCAAATACTGTGACCACTCTTGATCAACCACTCCACGTAAGAACACTTCTATTCATCCTATAATATTTAAAACTAGATCAGTAACAATTGTAGGGGAAATGGGTTTCTAGAAACATAGAAAATCACCAAATACATATTCTAAAAAACTAAAGAAACATGTTAATTATGACATATCTTCTCAAAAAGATCAATGTGCAAATGAATTAATTGCTATGGAGACAACAACCAAATTCTGAAACATCAGAAGCTATAATTAACTACAACAACGCTACAAATTCTTAGTCATGTACTATAAATAACAAATTGAACATTTTATGAGGAAGCTAAATATAACTGCAACAGCATGGCGATAGTGTTTGGATACTAACAGGTGTGTACATGCACAAATTTAGTAACATAGAACAAATAGCACTAAGGCCGTCCACTATGTATGCCAAAACCAGTGTCAAGACAATTGTTGCTACATTTGGCACCGGTGCCCTACACTGGCGAGCCGATGTAGAGGAGAAAAAATTAGGGAACCGGACTCCGGAGCACCTAGTTTCTCCCATGCCCAGTTCCTTCACGCCATAAAGATTAAGTATTTTACTGCTTGGCTGCTTGGATGTGTGGACCAAAGTTGGCTGCTCAAACTATTGAAGTAGTGCCAAATAATTTTCTAATGGCATCGCTAATGAGATGGCAACATTTTTAGATACTAGGTACAAACTGTGACACTGTCTTAACATCTAGATTAACATATTTAGCACAGTGACAGCATCTGAATCACATCTAACAAATGATTTGTAACAAAGAAAGTGGGGCTAACCTTCTCTGCACATGCCAGAAACTTCTTCCCATTGTCCATAGATTCAAACACAACTAACTTCATACATGGAGATTGATGATGACAATGAGCATGCAGATCTTCAGCCGCCCCGCTCCATTCGTTGCAACTGATGGTCCTAGGGAGCTACAAGAGGTAGACATGAGTCAAATTGATCGCCGGGTTAAAATCCTTCATTACAAATCATAACCTGAGAGAGATAAGAGAGGCATACCTGGGTGGTGAAGGAGTCGTTGTCGTCGGAGGAACCGCTTGAGAGGTCATTGAAGAAGACCATGGCTACCACGATGATCTGATGCGAGACGACGAGAGCGAGGAAGCAAGCGAGGAAGCGGCTATATCTTGGGAAGGAAGGAAGCAGGAAACAGGGGACATGTGACTTGTGGTCGGGAATAAAAGGGGGTGGGGAGGGGTAGGTATTTCAGCGATAGGCCAAAAAATTCAAAAGGTAGAGGGAAACTTTGCACGCAATGCCGCCGGACACTATTCACTTTGAACAAATGTGTGCATCGCAAACGATTCATCTGCTTTACGCGCATGCGATGAGTTTGATCATTCAAATATTGGTGGAAATTTCCCTGGGTACTGTCCTCATCCAGGTCATTGCATAATTTAACATCGCTTGCTAATTTGGGCACACAAAAGAGCCTACATCACACAGACCAAAGTTACTGAATCGAGCAATTTTAGTAATTAAACAGAGCCAGTTGACCTAAACATTGCTCTGACAAAAGACCAGCGCTATAAACAAAGGCTAAGTACGCATAATTTTAACAAAGCCGCCGCCGCGCCGCCCTACGCCTCGCCGGTGTAAGATGAGACATCAATGACCTGTCCTGGTGACATGCCGGCGTTGGTGGACTCTGCCCCCCGGCTGAAGTTGACCGCGTCGTCGTCCTCGGCACCGCTCTCAAGGTTGTAGTACTCGTAGTAGTGGCTGCACCAGAGATCGCGCTGGTACTCCACCGCCGATTCCTTGACGGACAGGCTCTTTTCAACCTCGTCCTGCGCCACGCGCAATTCCTACTCCCGGCGTGATACGTCTCCAACGTATCTATAATTTTTGATTGCTCCATGTTACTTTATCTACTGTTTTGGACTATATTGAGCTTTATTTTCCACTTTTATATTACTTTTGGGACTAACCTATTAACCGGAGGCCCAGCCCAGAATTGCTGTTTTTTTGCCTTTTTCAGTATTTTGAAGAAACAGAATATCAAAGGGAGTCCAAACGGAATGAAACCTTCGGGATCGTGATTTTCCAACCGGACGTGACCCAGGAGACTTGGACCCTACTCCAAGCAGTGCCCGAGGAGGTCACAAGGGTGGAGGGTGCGCCCCTGGGCGCGCCCCCTACCTCATGGGCCCCTCGGAGCTCCACTGACATACTCCTTCCTCCTATATATACGTACGTATCCCCGAATGATCAGAACAGGAGCCAAAAACCTAATTCCACCGCCGCAACCTTCTGTATCCACGAGATCCCATCCTGGGGCCTGTTCCGGAGCTCCGCCGGAGGGGGCATCCACCATGGAGGGCTTCTACATCATCACCATAGCCCCTCCGATGAAGTGTGAGTAGTTTATTTCAGACCTTCGGGTCCATAGCTAGTAGCTAGATGGCTTCTTCTCTCTTTTTGGATCTCAAAACAATGTTCTCCCCCTCTCTCGTGGAGATCTATTCGATGTAATCTTCTTTGGTGTGTTTGTTGAGATCGATGAATTGTGGGTTTATGATCCAGTATTATCTATGGAAAATATTTGATTCTTCTCTGAATTCTTTTATGTATGATTGAGTTATCTTTGCAAGTCTCTTCGAATTATCCTTTTTGGTTTGGCCAACTAGATTGGTAGTTCTTGCAATGGGAGAAGTGCTTAGCTTTGGGTTCAATCTTGCGGTGTCCTTACTCAGTGACAGAAAGAGTTGCAAGGCACGTATTGTATTGTTGCCATCAAGGATAACAAGATGGTGTTTTTATCATATTGCATGAATTTATGCCTCTACATCATGTCATCTTGCTTACGGCGTTACTCTGTTTTTACTTAATACTCTAGATGCATGCTGGATAGCGGTCGATGAGTGGAGTAATAGTAGTAGATGCAGAATCGTTTCGATCTACTTGTTTTGGACGTGATGCCTATATACATGATCATTACCTAGATATACACATAACTATGCTCAATTCTGTCAATTGCTCAACAGTAATTTGTTCACCCACCATAGAATTCTTATGCTCTTGAGAGAAGCCACTAGTGAAACCTATGGCCCCCGGGTCTATTCTTATCATATCAATCTCTATCACGTTTGCTTTGTTTTTACTTTGCCTTTACTTTTTACTTTGCATCTATCTATCAAAAATACCAAAAATATTATCTCTATCAGATCTCACTCTCGTAAGTGACCGTGAAGGGATTGACAACCCCTAAGCGTTGGTTGCGAGTTGCTATCGTTTTGTGTAGGTATGAGGGACTTGTGCGTGGTCTCCTACTGGATTGATACCTTGGTTCTCAAAAACTGAGGGAAATACTTACGCTACTTTGCTGCATCATCCTCTCCTCTTCGGGGAAATCCAACGCAGTGCTCAAGAGGTAGCAAGAAGAATTTCTGGCGCCGTTGCCGGGGAGGCTCACGCAAGCAAGAAGAATTTTTGGCGCCATTGCCGGGGAGGCTCACGCAAGCAAGTCAACTATACCAAGTACCCATCTCAATCCCTATCACTCGCATTACATTATTTGCCATTTGCCTCTCGTTTTCCTCTCCCCCACTTCACCCTTGCTGTTTTATTTGCCCTCTCTTTCCCAATCTCCTCCTCTCTTTCCCGTTTGCCTTTTTCCCGTTGCCTTTCTGTTTGCTTGTGTGTTGGATTACTTGTTGCCATGGCACAAGATAATACCAAATTGTGTGATTTCTCGAATACCAATAAGAATGATTTCCTTAGTACTCCGATTGCTCCTCTTAATAGTGATGAGTCTTGTGAAATCAATACCGCTTTGCTGAATCTTGTTATGAAAGATCAATTCGCCGGCCTCCCTAGTGAAGATGCCGCTACTCATCTAAATAATTTTGTGGATTTGTGTGATATGGAAAAGAAGAAAGATACGGATAACAATATTGTCAAATTGAAGTTATTTCCGTTTTCACTTAGAGATCATGCTAAAGTTTGGTTTTCATCCTTGCCTAAAAATAGTATTGATGCTTGGAACAAGTGCAAAGATGCTTTTATCTCTAAGTATTTTCCTCCCGCTAAGATTATCACTCTTAGGAACGATATCATGAATTTTAAACAACTTGATCATGAGCATGTTTCCCAATCTTGGGAAAGAATGAAATTAATGCTTCGCAATTGCCCTACTCATGGTTTGAATTTATTGATGATCATACAAAATTTTTATGCCGGATTGAATTTGCTTCTAGAAATCTTTTAGACTCGGCCGCGGGAGGCACGTTTATGGAAATTACGTTAGGGGATGCTACCAAATTGCTTCATAATATTATGGCTAATTATTCTCAATGGCACACCGAAAGATCTTCTAGTAAGAAAGTGCATGCTATATAAGAAATCAATGTTTTGAGTGAAAAGATGGATGAACTTATGAAAATGTTTGCTCCTAAAAATACTCCTCTTGATCCCAATGATATGCCTTTATCTACTTTGCTTGAGAATAATAATGAATCTATGGATGTGAATTTTGTTGGTAGGAATAGTTTTGGAAACAACGCTTATAGAGGGAATTTTAATCCTAGGCCTTATCATAGTAATCCTTCTAATAATTATGGAAATTCCTACAATAACTCTTATGGAAATTTTAGTAAGATGCCCTCTGAATTTGAGAGTAGTGATAAAGAGTTTGTGAATTCACAAAAGAATTTTAATGCTTTGCTTGAAGAGAAATTGCTTAAAGTTGATGATTTGGCTAGGAACGTTGATAGAATTTCTCTTGAAATTGATTCTTTAAAGATTAGATCTATTCCTCGTAAGCATGATATCAATGAGTCTCTCAAAGCCATGAGAATTTCCTTTGATGAGTGCAAGGAAAGAACCGCTAGGATGCAGGCTTCCAAAGATGCCTTTATTAAAGCGTGTTCTTCCAATCCCTATGAAAATCAAGATGAAGATATAAAAGTTATTGATGTGTCCCCCATTAAATCTTTTTTTTTGCAATATGAATCTTGATGAATCTGAATATGATCTTCCTTTACCTAGAAGGCGTTCTAAGAATTCGGAGTTTCTAGATCTTGATGATGAAATTGATGAAAGTGGGATTGAAAGAAATAAAAACTGTGATGTTGCTAAACCCACTATTTTGGATCTCAAGGAATTTAATTATGAAAATTGCTCTTTGATTGGTTGTATTTCCTTGTTGCAATCCGTGCTAGAATCTCCTCATGCTTATAGTCAAAATAAGGCCTTTACCGAACATATTGTTGATGCTTTGATGCAATCTTATGAAGAAAAACTTGAGTTGAAATTTTCTATCCCTAGAAAACTCTATGATGAGTGGGAACCTACTATTAAAATTAAAATTAAAGATTTTGAGTTTCATGCTTTGTGTGATTTGGGTGCTAGTGTAGCGACCCGACCTCAGATGGTCAAGTCTCTGTGCTTCCGTGTCATCCCTGGATCGGTAATGCTGACACACACCGTTCTCGAAGGATTTATAACAGAGTAGAAATCACACACTTATTACATAGAATGTCTCAAAAGAGAACTTATTACAATAATATGGCTTAAGGCCATCTAATGCGATAACAGTGGAAGGCTTGGAAGATAAAGTGAGTCCATCAACTCCAACGGCATAGCTGAGCTGCACGGCAACGACCTACGAACCTTACTCCTCGTCTGAAAAGTCTGCAACATAATACGTTGCAGCCCGAGAACGGGTCAACACATGGAATATGTTGGCAATGTAACACAAAAGAGCAATAACAGAATAATGCTACCACTACATGCATATTTGGCTGGTGGAAAGCTCTATGGTTACAATTTTTGCATAAAGCCAATTTTTCCCTACTACAAAGGAATCAGTTTTAATTTAACTATCATGGTAGTTGAAACATCATTTGAGAAGGTAACCCCAACTCAATGATCCCAATTAAAAATAGTTAACATCCCAGCAATATTAATTTAGAGTGTTGAGATACATGTGAATACTGAAGTACTAGATACTCAGAATTGTCCATAACCGGGGACATGGCTAACCATGATTAGATTGTACACTCTGCAGAGGTTTGCGCACTTTTCCCCGCAAGACTCGATCGCCTCCGTTGATTTCTCGCACTACATGTTGTTTGAGAGACGGATGACCGAGACACAGTCTTTCAGAAGCATTAACTCTCTACTCTGGGTAGACCATACCAAACCTACAAACCCACTACCTGCTGATCCACCTCTTCAAGAGCTTCACGC
This sequence comes from Triticum timopheevii, assembly GCA_963921465.1. NCBI lineage: Eukaryota > Viridiplantae > Streptophyta > Magnoliopsida > Poales > Poaceae > Triticum > Triticum timopheevii. The sequence goes on from OY997262.1 coordinate 184,131,989, forward strand.
AACTTACTCAACTATGCTAGAGCCCATAATAGCTTGCGGCTGCACACGGAAGTTTCTAGCATGAACAGACTCAGTTCCCTTTGAGCCTGGGTGGCGGTCCATAGGAGAATCACACGGTAACCCCGGGATTTCCAAAAATAAAATAGGCAATCACTGGATACCCTAGGTGCCTCAATCCACCCAGATGTGTATTAAAGTTTCCACCTTAAGCAAACCATTAATTAACAATCTCACATCTGTCATGGAAATCACTCAAACCCAATCCACGTCTACGAGCATAGCATGGCAATATAAGCATAACGTAGAAGTAACTCCCAAGGGTTTGATTAATAAACAGGGCAATAGGTTCTACCTCAGCAACTACTTCCCAACCCACAAGTTAAAGGCATCCTAATCATGCAATGTTTGAGGATTGAAACTAATGCATAAAAACTGGGTATAAAAAGAGTATGATCAATGTGTTACTTGCCTTGCTGACGATCCGTGAATCCTAGAGACTCGTAGTAACACGCTTCGCACTCCGGGAATTCTATCGCAAGCAAACAATAACATACATAAGCAACAATCAAAGATGCACAAGTAGAACTCCAAATAAAAGAGTTTGACCGGAGAGTTCAACTTAAGAACTCCGGTTTGCAAAAAGAATCAAATCAAACGGGGCAACGAAACTCAAACGGCAAAAGAAACAAGATCCGTTAACTAATCTGAACTAGGGTCAAATTTTACAGAGGTAAAAACTTGTTTGAGTTGATTATTCGGAAAGAGGGTTTCGAGATGAAACTCCAGGCGCTTGAATCGCCTGATTCTGATAAACGAGCGAAAAGATAAACAGGTTTAAACATCGGATCAGAAATCGCGATCAGAAATCGCGATCAGAATAATCGCGGAATAAATCCGATAAAAGAAAAACGACGAACAGCTAAACGAACGAGCGTTCGTTAGTAGAAACTAAACGGTGAACACGTTCGTTAGAACGAACGGACGAACGAACGTTCGCTAAGTAAATAAACCGACGAAATAAAAACCGATCTATATAAAAAAACGATCTATGGTTTTTCTTCAAAAAAAACCGAAGGGTTTTTCAAAAAAACCAGTGGCGGGGCGGGTACCTCCGGCGAGGTCGTCCGGCGGGGCGGGCGGCTCCGGCGGGGCTCGGCGAGGGGCGGCGGGGCTTGGGGAGGGCGCGGGGTGGCGGTGAGAGGCGGCGGCGGCGCGAGGGCGGCGACGGCGACTCGGCGGTGGCGGCTCGGGGATTGGCGAGGGGCTCCGGGCGGCGGCGATGGTGGCGGGTGGTGGCGGGGTGGTGGTGAGGCGGCGGGGCGGCGGTATTTATGGAGGGGGGGGGGGGCTGCTCCAGCTTGGGGAAGGGGGCACCCGGGGCGGAGTCCGGCTCGGACTCCCCTCGACATCCGTGCGGCGCACGGCGGCGCGCGCGGGGAGGCGGCGACGGTGGCGGCTGGGCCTTTGGCCCAGTCGGGTGCGGGTTTTTTTGTTTTTTTAAAACATTCCGCCGAATAGAAAATTCCTAGAAAAATAAATAAAAATCTAAAAATTCCAAAACAAGTTTTCTCCGTCTAAATAAAATATTTAGAACAAGATGAACTTTTCTTGGCCCCTCAAATGCAATTTTTAAAACATGCAAATTTTTTTCTAGGGCAATAAAAAAATCCCGTATAAACTCAAATAAAATCCAAAAATGATTTTAACATTTTTTTCCTCCGATATTTCAATTGTTTTGGAGAAGTCATATTATCTCCCCTCATTTATTATTTTAAAATGAAATATTTTCCGGAGAGAAAATAATTAAAATCAAATCCTCGTCTTCACTATTTGATAAAAATTTCAAATATGAAAATTGGAAAATCCCCAACTCTCTCCGAAGGTCCTTGAGTTGCTTAGGATTTCGAGGATTGCAAACGAAAAAGCAATAAAATATGATATGCAAGGATGACCTATGTATAACATGCCAAATTGGAAATTTGGGATGTTACAAACCTACCCCCCTTAAGATGAATGTCGCCCTCGAGATTCGGGTTGGCTAGAAAATAGGTGCGGATGGTCCTTGCGAATATCCCCTTCTCGCTCCCAGGTGGCTTCCTCCTCAGTATGATGACTCCACTAAACTTTGCAAAACTTGATCACCTTGTTGCGAGTGACTCGACTATCAAACTCAAGAATCTTTACTGGCTTCTCCTCATAGGTCAGATTATTATCCAGCTGAATCGCCTCCAAGGGTACTGTGTCATTCAACGGTATATCGGCCAACTCAGCATGGCACTTCTTCAGCTGTGATACGTGAAACACATCGTGAACTCCTGGCAATCCTTCAGGTAACTCTATCTTGTAGGCAACTTCTCCCATCCGTTCCAAAATACGATACGGTCCTACAAATCTCGGGGCTAACTTTCCCTTAACTCCAAAACGTTTTACTCCCCTCAAGGGTGATACTCATAAATAAGCCCTATCTCCAATTTCTCTGGACTGAGCAATCTTTAGTCTGTCTATGATCAGTTTAACCTTCTCCTCTGATTCTTTGATCAAATCTGGTCCAAACAGCTGACGATCTCCTACCTCATCCCACATCAAGGGCATTCTACATCTGCGTCCATACAGAGCTTCGAACGGTGCCATCTTCAAACTGGCCTGGTAGCTGTTGTTATAAGAGAACTCTGCGTACGGCAAATTGTCATCCCAACTAGATCCATAATCTAGCGCACAGGCTCTCAACATGTCCTCCAGAATCTGATTGACTCTCTCTGTCTGCCCATCTGTCTGCGGGTGAAAAGCGGTACTTAACTCCAATCGGGTACCCAAAGTCTGGTGTAGCTGATGCCAAAACTTTGAGGTAAACTGGGTTCCTCTATCTGATACGATGCTCCTCGGAACTCCATGTAAACATACGATCCTGGTCATATATATCTTGGCCAACTTTGCACTTGTATACGTTGTTTTCACCGGGATGAAGTGAGCTACTTTAGTCAATCGATCCACAACTACCCATATCGAATCATATCCTGCCTTGGTTCTGGGTAATCCGGTAATAAAGTCCATACCAAGTTTGTCCCACTTCCATTCGGGTATTGGCATAGGCTGTAACAGTCCTGCTGGCTTCTGATGTTCGGCCTTCACTCTCTGACAAACATCACATACGGCTACATACTCGGCAATATCCTTCTTCATTCCAGTCCACCAGAAACGTTCCTTCAAGTCCAGATACATCTTGGTGTTTCCGGGGTGAATTGAGTATGGTGAGTCATGGGCCTCCTGAAGTATCAACTTCCTGATCTCCGAATTGTTGGGCACATAAATCCGGTCCTCAAACCACAAGGTATCGTGCTCATCCTCACGAAAACCTTTGGCTTTACCTTCGCCCATCCTCTCTCTTATCTCAGCAATCTCTTTGTCCTCCTTCTGAGCTTCTCGAATCTTGTCCAACAATGTCGACTGAACCTCCATTGCTGCAAGAAAGCCTTTCGGAACAATCTCGAACCGAAGTTCCATGATCTCCGCAGCTAACTCTTTTGGCATTCCCTTGCTCATAAGGACATTAGCATAACTCTTCCGGCTCAAAGCGTCTGCTACGACATTGGCTTTTCCTAGATGATAATGTAGCTTCATATCGTAATCCTTTATAAGCTCCAACCATCTCCTCTGTCTGAGGTTCAACTCCTTCTGTGTGAAAATGTACTTCAAGCTCTTATGATCCGTGTACACATCACAACGGTTTCCAATAAGATAATGTCTCCAGGTCTTTAGCGCATGCACTACGGCTGCTAACTCCAGATCATGGGTGGCATAGTTCAACTCGTGTGGCTTCAGTTGTCGTGAGGCATACGAAACAAATTTTCCGTCCTGCATAAGCACACATCCAAGTCCCAAGCGAGAGGCGTCACAATACACTTGAAACTCCTTATGTATATCTGGCAAGGTCAGCACTGGGCTGTAGTCAATCGCTCCTTCAGCTCTTGAAAACTTGTCTCGCACTCCTCCGTCCATTTGAACTTAGTATCCTTCTTTAACAATTTAGTTATTGGTTTAGCAATCTTGGAAAAATTCTCAATGAGTCTCCGATAATATCCTGCCAGTCCAAGGAAACTGCGGATCTTGCCAACTGAAGTGGGTGCCAACCATTCAGTGACCGACTGAACCTTACTGGGATCCACTGCTATACCCTCTCCGGATATAACATGCCCAAGAAATCCAACTTCTTTCAACCAAAACTCGCACTTACTGAATTTGGCGTATAACTGGTGTTCCCTGAGTTTCTCGAGAACCAAACGCAAGTGTTCCGCGTGCTCCTCTTTGTTCTTCGAGTATATCATAATATCATCAATAAATACCACAACAAACTTGTCCAAATACTCCATGAACACCTTGTTCATCATACTCATGAAATAGGTAGGGGCGTTAGTCAGTCCAAATGACATGACCGTATACTCATATAATCCATACCGCGTGGTAAACGCTGTCTTGGGTATATCCTTCTCTCGGATCTTCAACTGATGGTATCCCGATCGTAGATCAATCTTTGGAAACACCTTAGCTCCTTGTAACTGATCAAACATATCATTAATCATCGGTAAGGGATACTTGTTCTTTATCGTTACTTCATTTAGAGCTCGGTAATCAACAACCATCCTCAGGGATTTATCCTTCTTCTCCACCAAAAGTACTGGGGCTCCCCAAGGTGATGAGCTTCTATGAATGTAACCTTTCTCCAACAACTCCTTAATCTGCTTCTTAATTTCCTCCAGGTCATTTGCTGGCATCCGATAGGGTCTCTTGGATATCGGCTCTATACCTGGCAATAGCTCTATCAAAAACTCGATGTCTCTATCTGGTGGCATACCTGGTAACTCTTCGGGGAAAACATTCGGAAAATCCTTTACTACAGGTACTTCCTCCTGTACAACTCCCATGAGGGCATTTACTTGGCTCCTCCTAGGCACATGCCTAGATACATACTTAATCCTTTTTCCCTCCAGGGTGGTAAGATAAATTGACTTACTAGCACAGTCAATACTTCCTCCATACTTTGACATCCAGTCCATACCTAATATCACATCCAATCCTTGCGACTCCAAGATAATTAGGTCAGACGGAAATACAGGTGTGCCAATGATTAGGGGTATCTGGGTGCACCATCTGCTAGCCATGTACTCTGCTCCCGACGAGCTCACTAAAAGGGGTGTCCTAAGGGTTTGGGTTGGTAACTTAAACTTTTCCACAAATCCCCTTGATATGTATGAATGCGATGCACCAGTATCGAAAAGAACAATTGCGGTAAATGACTGAACCAAAAACTTACCTATTACCACGTCCGGCTGCTCTTCAACTTCCTCCACGTTAACGTGGTTCACTTGTCCTTTGTTGAATGGATTGGGCTTCTTCCCTGCGCTCCCATTTCCATTTCCATTCTTTCCTTCAGAGCAGTCCTTGGCATAGTGCCCTGTCTTCCCGCACTTGTAGCAAAAAACTTGGCTTAAGTCCCTCTTTGCGGGTGTAGATGGGTTAGAGCGATTTTGATTATTGTTGGCTCCATTCCCATTCCCGTTCTTCGCACCATTATGGTTATGCGATCCTCCTCCAGCATGGTTATGACCTCCATGGTTATGAATAAGTCCTCCCGAGTTCGGGTTTAAGCGAGGCTTCTGGTGAGCTCCTGAGTTGTATTTCCCTTGTCCATACTTCCTCTTACGATTATCAATCTGCTGCTGCTTTCCTTCAATCATTAGGGCCTTATCTACCAACTCCTGATAGTTGTTGAAGGTTGCTACCATCAACTGCATGCTCATCTCATCATTCAGCCCTTCCATAAACTTCTCCTGCTTCGCGGCATCTGTGGCCACATCGTCAGGGGCATAACGTGATAACTTGCTAAACTCATCCATGTACTGGCCAACAGTACGGTTCCCCTAGCGTAGATTGCGAAACTCACGCTTCTTCATCTGCATAGCTCCAGTCGAGACATGGGCAGCGCGAAAAGCCTGCTAAAATTGAGCCCATGTGACAGTGTCAATAGGATAGGTGGCTATGAAATTCTCCCACCATGCTGCTGCAGGTCCATCAAGTTGGTGTGCGGCAAAACGCACCTTCCCAGCATCTGTGCATCCTGCGGTGGTTAACTCCCTTCCAATACGATGTAGCCAATCATCTGCAACTATTGGTTCGATGCTACTGGAGAACACCGGCGGCTGTAACCTTAAGAAACGGGCGAGGTTATCCACTGGCGGCGGGTTGTTGTTGGCATTGTTGTTATTGGCATTGCCTTAGTTCTGAACTAGCAATTGCATCACGGCATTCTGCTGCTGGATCAACTGGGTGATCTCCGGTGGGAAAACAAAATCGGGGTCTCTTCTCGGAGGCATCTGATGGGTTTAGATGGAAGAGATTAGAATAGAAAAAGATCTAGGGGAGAAACACTACCCATATGTATATGAGGCAACACAAGGATTCATTCAATCAATCAAGCAAGGGCATACAAAACGGTCTAGGACTATCGCAAAAGTGCTCACTACTACTAGTTACATGGGGGAATATTATTATCATATGGTGGTCAACTAGAAATTTTGATCGGTGGAAGACTCCATGATGTCTGCTCCAGCTTCATCTTCGTAGTCATCATCACTTGAATCTGAATCGGTGTCATCGATGATGATGTAGTTGTTCGGATGAATGGGGTCTTCTCTCGAAACTGGTCCTCCCATGAAAATTCCGATCTTCTCGACTAGGTCGTCATTCTTCTCCAATAGGGTCTTGATTTCCTCCTCATATCCATCGCACGTGGACTTAAGTTCTTCCTCCAGCTCGATGATCCTAGTTTTCGCCTTCTTCAACTCGATCATGTCTGCGCACATCTGGTTCTCCTGACGTCGAATGTGCTGGTTTTGCTCCTGGATAAAGGCTGCGACAGATCTATCCTTCCTGGTGCTGATCATCTTCCATTGTTCATCTCGGCGCCCACATATTTGATAGGTGGTATCCTCAAGTTCCTTATTGTAGATTTCTCCAATGCGTCCCATGGTAATATGAGCTTCCATACTCTTGCCAAGGCTCCAAGTGAGTGCTTCGAAAGAAAACTCTATGGGTTTAGAATTTGGCGAGAACGTTCTTCCTGGAACTCGTACTTGAATCATCCAGCGCTCTTCTTCCGATAGAGTGGTGTTGTACGTCCCAGTGAAGCTTGGTATTCCAATATTCAAGTACCTAGTGACTTCCTTCAAGTGGCGTCCAAAAGGTGTGTCTTCATCCGGTTGGGCAAACTTGTTCTTCTTCTCCTTCATCCTAAAGAGTGGAAAAAGAAGAGGAGTCAGAAGTGAGAAGAGAAGTGTGTCCTATGGTTTATGTTAGTGGTCGTGTCCTACACTCAGTGTGTGCTCTGATACCATCTTGTAGCGACCCGACCTTAGATGGTCAAGTCTCTGTGCTTCCGTGTCATCCCTGGATCGGTAATGCTCACACACACAGTACTCGAAGGATTTATAACAGAGTAGCAATCACACACTTATTACATCGAATGTCTCAAAAGAGAACTTATTACAATAATATGGCTTAAGGCCATCTAATGCGATAACAGCGGAAGGCCTGGAAGATAAAGTGAGTCCATCAACTCCAACGGCATAGCTGAGCTGCACGACAACGACCTACGAACCTTACTCCTCGTCTGAAAAGTCTGCAACATAATACGTTGCAGCCCGAGAACGGGTCAGCACATGGAATATGCTGGCAATGTAACACAAAAGAGCAATAACAGAATAATGCTACCACTACATGCATATTTGGCTGGTGGAAAGCTCTATGGTTACATTTTTTGCGTAAAGCCAATTTTTCCCTACTACAAAGGAATCGGTTTTAATTTAACTATCATGGTAGTTGAAACATCATTTGAGAAGGTAACCCCAACTCAATGATTCCAATTAAAAATAGTTAACATCCCAGCAATATTAATTTAGAGTGTTGAGATACATGTGAATACTGAAGTACTAGATACTCAGAATTGTCCATAACCGGGGACACGGCTAACCATGATTAGATTGTACACTCTGCAGAGGTTTGCGCACTTTTCCCTGCAAGACTCAATCGCCTCCATTGATTTCTCGCACTACATGGTGTTTGAGAGATGGATGACCGAGACATAGTCTTTCAGAAGCATTAACTCTCTACTCCGGGTAGACCATACCAAACCTACAAACCCACTTCCTGCTGATCCACCTCTTCAAGAGCTTCACACAACTTACTCAACTATACTAGAGCCCATAATAGCTCGCGGCTGCACACGGAAGTTTCTAGCATGAATAGACTCAGTTCCCTTTCAGCCTGGGTGGCGGTCCATAGGAGAATCACACGGTAACCCCGGGATTTCCAAAAATAAAACAGGCAATCACTGGATACCCCAGGTGCCTCAATCCACCCAGGTGTGTATTAAAGTTGCCACCTTAAGTAAACCATTAATTAACAATCTCACATCTGTCATGGAAATCACTCAAACCCAATCCACGTCTACGAGCATAGCATGGCAATATAAGCATAACGTAGAAGTAACTCCCAAGGGTTTGATTAATAAACAGGGCAATAGGTTCTACCTCAGCAACTACTTCCCAACCCACAAGTTAAAGGCATCCTAACCATGCAATGTTTGAGGATTGAAACTAATGCATAAAAACTGGGTATAAAAAGAGTATGATCAATGTGTTACTTGCCTTGCTGACGATCCGTTAATCCTAGAGACTCGTAGTAACACGCTTCGCACTCCGGGAATTCTATCGCAAGCAAACAATAACATACATAAGCAACAATCAAAGATGCACAAGTAGAACTCCAAATAAAAGAGTTTGACCGGAGAGTTCAACTTAAGAACTCCGGTTTGCAAAAAGAATCAAATCAAACGGGGCAACGAAACTCAAACGGCAAAAGAAACAACATCCATTAACTAATCTGAACTAGGGTCAAATTTTACAGAGGTAAAAACTTGTTTGAGTTGATTATTCAAAAAGAAGGTTTCGAGATGAAACTCCAGGCGCTTGAATCGCCTGATTCCGATAAACGAGTGAAAAGATAAACAGGTTTAAACATCGGATCAGAAATCGCGATCAGAATAATCGCGGAATAAATCCGATAAAAGAAAAACGACGAACAGCTAAACGAACGAGCGTTCGTTAGCAAAAACTAAACGGTGAACATGTTCATTAGAACGAATGGACGAACGAACGTTCGCTAAGTAAATAAACCGACGAAATAAAAACCGATCTATATAAAAAAAGTGATCTAGGGTTTTTCTTCAAAAAAAAACTGAAGGGTTTTTCAAAAAAAAAAACGGCGGCGGGGCGGGTACCTTCGGCGAGGTCGTCCGGCGGGGCGGGCGGCTCCGGCGGGGCTCGGCGAGGGGCGGCGGGGCTTGGGGAGGGCACGGGGTGGCGGTGAGAGGCGGCGGCGGCGCTAGGGCGGCGGCGGCGACTCGGCGGCGGCGGCTCGGGGATCGGCGAGGGGCTCCGGGCGGCGGCGATGGTGGCGGGTGGTGGCGGGGTGGTGGTGAGGCGGCGGGGCGGCGATATTTATGGAGGGGGGGCTGCTCCGGCTTGGGGAAGGGGGCGCCCGGGGCGGAGTCCGGCTCGGACTCACCTCGACGTCCGTGCGGCGCACGGGAGGCGCGCGCGGGGAGGCGGCGGTGGCGGCTGGGCCGGCCTGCTCGGCTGGGCCTTTGGCCCAGTCGGGCGCGGTTTTTTTTGTTTTTCTTAAAACATTCCGCCGAATAGAAAATTCCTAGAAAAATAAATAAAAATCTAAAAATTCCAAAACAAGTTTTCTCCGTCTAAATAAAATATTTAGAACAAGATGAACTTTTCTTGGCCCCTCAAATGCAATTTTTAAAACATGCAAATTTTTTTCTAGGGCAAAAAAAATCCCGAATAAACTCAAATAAAATCCAAAAATGATTTTAACAGTTTTTTTCCTCTGATATTTCAATTGTTTTGGAGAAGTCATATTATCTCCCCTCATTTATTATTTGAAAATGAAATATTTTCCAGAGAGAAAATAATTAAAATCAAATCCTCGTCTTCACTATTTGATAAAAATTTCAAATATGAAAATTGGAAAATCCCCAACTCTCTCCGAAGGTCCTTGAGTTGCTTAGGATTTCGAGGATTGCAAACGGAAAAGCAATAAAATATGATATGCAAGGATGACCTATGTATAACATGCCAAATTGGAAGTTTGGGATGTTACAGCTAGTGTCTCTACTATTCCCAAAACTTTATGTGATTTGCTAGATTTCCGTGATTTTGATGATTGCTCTCTAAACTTGCATCTTGCGGATTCCACTATTAAAAAGCCTATGGGAAGAATTAATGATGTTCTTATTGTTGCAAATAGGAATTATGTGCCCATAGATTTTATCTTTCTTGATATAGATTGCAATCCTTCATGTCCTATTATTCTTGGTAGCCCTTTCCTTAGAACGATTGGTGCAATTATTGATATGAAGGAAGGGAATATTAGATTCCAATTTCCCTTAAAGAAGGGTATGGAACACTTCCCTAGAAAGAAAATAAAATTACCATATGAATCTATCATGAGAGCCACTTATGGATTGCCCACCAAAGATGGCAATACCTAGATCTATCCTTGCTTTTATGCCTACCTAGGGGCGTTAAACGATAGCGCTTGTTGGGAGGCAACCCAATTTTATTTTGTGTTTTTTGTTTTTGCTTCTGTTTAGGAATAAATAATCCATCTACCTTCTGTTTGGATGTGGTTTTATGTTTTATTTAGTGTTTGTGCCAAGTAGGACCTATAGGATAACCTACGATGATAGTTAATTTGATTCTGCTGAAAAACAGAAACTTTGCGCGCACGAATTTAGTTATGATAAATCACAGGAACGTGATTTTGCGTTGGTTCTTTTTGCTGCTGTTCAATAAACAAATTTCCAGGACTACCTATTTTGGTAGAATTTTTAGAGTTCCAGAAGTTTGCGTTAGTTACAGATTGCTACAGACTGTTCTGTTTTTGACAGATTCTGTTTTACGTGTGTTGTTTGCTTATTTTGATGAATCTATGGCTAGTAAAATAGTTTATAAACCATAGAAAAGTTGGAATACAGTAGGTTTAACACCAATATAAATAAAGAATGAGTTAATTATAGTACCTTGAAGTAGTATTTTGTTTTCTTTCTCTAACGGAGCTCACGAGATTTCTGTTGAGCTTTGTGTTGTGAAGTTTTCAAGTTTTGGGTGAATTCTTTTGATGGATTATGGAACAAGGAGTGGCAAGAGCCTAAGCTTGGGGATGCCCATGGCACCCCCAAGATAATCCAAGGACACCAAAAATTCAAAGCTTGGGGATGCCCCGGAAGGAATCCCCTCTTTCGTCCACTTCCATCGGTAATTTACTTGGAGCTATATTTTTATTCACCAACATGATATGTGTTTTGCTTGGAGCGTCTTGTATTATTTGTGTCTTTGCTTGTTAGTTTACCACAATCATCCTTGCTATATACACCTTTTGAGAGAGCCATACATGAATTGGAATTTGTTAGAATACTCTATGTGCTTCACTTATATCTTTTGAGCTTGATAGTTTTGCTCATACTACTTCACTTATATCTTTTGAGCGTGATAATTTTTGCTTTAGTACTTCACTTAGATCTTTTAGAGAACGGTGGTGGATTTGTTTTAATGAAACTATTGATCTCTCATGCTTCACTTAGATTATTTTGAGAGTCATTAATAGCATGGTAATTCGTTTAATGTTAATATACTTAGTATTCTAGACATGTGAAACTTTATTTTGAGTAAATTGAATACTAAAGATAAGTTTGGTGCTTGATAATTGTTTTGAGATATGGAGGTAATAATATCGAAGTCGTGCTAGTTGATAATTGTGAATTTGAGAAATACTTGTGTTGAAGTTGCAAGTCCTGTAGCATGCACGTATGGGTAAAGTTGTGTAACAAATTTGAAACATGAAGTGTACCTGGCTTGTGCATCCTTATGAGTGGCGGTCGGGGACGAGCGATGGTCTTTTCCTACCAATCTATCCCCCTAGGAGCATGTGCGTAGTACTTGAATTTTTTGATGGCTTCTAAATTTTTGCAATAAGTATATGAGTTCTTTTGACTAATGTTGAGTCCATGGATTATACGCACTCTCACCTTTCCACCTTTGCTAGCCTCTTCGGTACCGTGCATTGCCCTTTCTCACCTTGAGAGTTGGTGCAAACTTCGCCGGTGCATACAAACCCTGTGATACGATATACTCTATCACACATAAACCTCCTTATATCTTCCTCAAAACAGCCACCATACCTACCTATCATGGCATTTCCATAGCCATTCCGAGATATATTGCCATGCAACTTCCATCATCATCATCATGACATACATTACTTTTGTCATATTGCCATTGCATGATCATGTAGTTGACATCGTATTTGTGGCAAAGCCACCATGCATTATTTTCCATACGTGTCACTCTTGATTCATTGCATCATCCCGGTACACCGCCGGAGGCATTCATATAGAGTCATCCTTTGTTCTAAGTATCAAGTTGTAATTGTTGAGTTTTAAGAAAAATAAAAGTGTGATGATCATTGAGGGAGTCCTGGACTAGGGGGTGTCTGGATAGCCGGACTATCATCATCGGCCGGACTCCAAGACTATGAAGATACAAGATTGAAGACTTCGTCCCATGTCCGGATGGGACTTTCCTTGGCGTGGAAGGCAAGCTTGGCGATACGGATGTGTAGATCTCCTACCATTGTAACCGACTCTGTGTAACCCTAGCCCTCTCTGGTGCCTAGGTTTTAGTCCGTAGGACGAACAACCATTACAACAATCATACCATAGGCTAGCTTCTAGGGTTTAGCCTCCTTGATCTCGTGGTAGATCCACTCTTGTACTACCCATATCATCAATATCAATCAAGCAGGAGTAGGGTTTTACCTCCATCGAGAGGGCCCAAACCTGGGTAAAAACATCGTGTCCCTTGTCTCCTGTTACCATCCGCCTAGACGCACAGTTCGGGACCCCCTACCCGAGATCCGCCGGTTTTGACACCGACATTGGTGCTTTCATTGAGAGTTCCTCTGTGCCGTCACCGATAGGGAGGATGCCTCTTCCCGTCTTTAAAGACGGTATATTCACCAAAGGAGCCTTGGCCGCCGGCCAAACTATCCGGCTGGGTGGTTTTCTCATGACCGCCTGTTTGGCCACCGCTTCGACGATGACCTCTCGGGTCATCAAAAGCAATCTTCACGTCAGCTCGGAATTCGCCGAGCAGCTGGATCCAATAGAGCTCTCGTCCGTAAACGAGCTCTTGGATCGCATCGCCGCCCTGGGAGTCGCTACAGACTACAATCAGATTGGGCTTAAAACCGATCTAAGAGAGATTAACTCTCCCCAGGTTACCCACCACGTTGCGGTGGTAGAGGAACAACGCGGCGATTCTTCTTCTGTATTGAAAACTAGTCATGTCCGGACCCCGAACCCTCCATGCCGGATTCCCGCGGAGGGACGGACTTCGATCAAGCACTGAACCTAAAGTCAGGCATCGGACCAGACTCGTTGGACAACGTCCAGCAATCCAAGCTTCCAAATTCGGAAACTTTTCGGCCCTTGAGCCTCGAGATGGGTAGGGTTCCGGATTCAATTCCACCCACCCACCCAGACATATGCGATCTATCTCAAATCCGGCAAGAGCCCGCTGAAACAGTAGATCATTACTGGGCCAGATTCCTCCCGGTTATGGACAGGATAAAGGACTGCCGAGAGGAAAATGCAATTTCAATTTTCTGCAATAATTGCACGGACGAGGGAATCTTGAACGCCGTCAGTCGCCGTGAAATTACACGCTTCGCCGATCTGGCGTCCATAGTATGAAAGTACTGTGCGATGGAGAGTTTCCGGAAAATCGAAACTAAGTTTTGGGACAATCCGGCCCCGAATACAACCCTAATCCAAAACAAAAGGGTGCATCACACTCAGGCACCAGGTACAAAAACCAAAAAGCAAAAACCCCATAAAGGGCACGGAACCGTACTGGAGGGATGGCTCAGCGGACCCTGTAAAATTCACAGTACAGAAGGCGCCACTCCAACACATAGCCTTCGAGCATGTTGGATACTGCGGCAGGTGGCCAAAAGTGGCGAAGAGCTTCTAGCCCCGGAGAACCACTCCAACAGTACCAGTACGGTGTCAACAGTCTTCGAGACTTTCGCATCAAATAATATGCGGAAACGAACAATCCGCTGCCTCGCCGAAGTCTACCATGTAGCAACAACAAATCCATGGAGCGACACGACCATCACCTTCAACGCCAGCGGTGAACCTAAATTCCGAACAGCCCGAGCACCAGCCGCATTGGTCCTCAGTCCAATAGTGGACGGGTTTCGTCTTAACAAGGTACTCATGGATGGCGGCAGCGGATTAAACCTCATCTACGAGGAAACTCTTCAAAAAATGGAAATAGACTGGAGCCGCATTGAGCGAAGCAGCACAACCTTTAGAGGAATAATCCCTAGCCGGGAAGCACGCTGCACAGGAAAAATCACACTTGATGTGGTGTTCGGCTCGCCGGACAATTACAGGTCCAAAGAGGTCATGTTCCAAGTAGCCCCGTTCAGCAGTGGATATCACGCCATATTAGGACGAGAGGCATTCACAATTTTTCAAGCCATACCCCATTACGGGTACATGAAGCTTAAGATGCCCGGGCCCGGCGGAATAATCACTCTCGTTAGTGATCCGGACATAGCACTCCGCGCCGAAAACAAGACAGCCGCATTAGCCCTGGAGGCACTATCCGAAGCCCTAGCGGTAGAGGAACTTACTGCGCTGCGCTCTACAGTGAATAGGGATGATGTGATACTCGACAAGAGATCCAAGTCCACCTCCTTTAAACCAGCTGATGAAATAGTCAAATTCCAGGTCCATCCAACGGACCCAACAAAGACGGCCTCCATCGGGGCACAGTTGAACCCTGATGTAGACACCGCACTACGAGAATTCCTTCGGGAAAATTGGGACATCTTTGCCTGGCACCCTTCAGATATGCCAGGAATCCCACGCAGATTGGCAGAACACAACCTAAACATTCTAAAAGGATTCAAGCCAGTCAAACAGGCTCTTCGGCGATTTTCCGAACCCAAAAGACAGGCAATGGGAGAAGAGCTAGCCAAACTACTGGAAGCCGGATTCATCAGAGACATCAAACATCCAGATTGGCTAGCAAACCTGGTAATGGTACCAAAGAAGGATAAATCCTGGCGCCTATGTGTCGATTTTAAAGACCTCAACAAGGCCTGCCCAAAGGATCCCTTCCCCCTTCCCCACATCGACAAAATAATTGATGCTAATGCAGGGCACGATTCATTGTGCTTCCTTGACGCATACTCCGGCTACCATCAAATCAAGATGGCAGAGGCGGACCAAGCCGCAACGGCATTCATTACTCCATATGGACCATTCTGCTTCAACACGATGCCCTTCGGACTCAAAAACGCCGGCGCAACATATCAGCGCATGATTCAGACATGTCTGGCTACCCAGATCGGCAAAACAGTAGAGGCATATGTAGACGACGTAGTCGTCAAAACCAAACACGTCGAAACTCTAGTAGACGATTTGAGGCTCACATTCGACAACCTCCGAGCATATGACATCAAGCTGAATCCGGAAAAATTCGTTTTCGGCATACCAGCCGGAAAGCTCCTGGGCTTCATTGTATCCAGTAGAGGAATTGGAGCAAACCCAGCCAAGATCCGAGCTCTGTCACAGCTGGATATTCCAAAAGACCTCAAACAAATACAAAAATTGACTGGATGCGTGGCGGCTCTAAGCCGCTTCATCTCCCATTTGGGAGAAAAGGCATTGCCTCTCTATCGCCTCCTCAGGCACACCGAACACTTCGAGTGGACGGATGCTACCACTGCCGGACTCGAAGAAATAAAAGCCATATTGGCAACAAATCCGGTCCTGGCTGCGCCTAACCTGGGCGAAGCAATGTTGTTATATATCGCGGCAACACATCAAGTTGTAAGCGCGGTGCTCGTCGTCGAACGAGAAACAGAAGGGCATAAATTCCCTCTTCAAAAACCAGTGTACTACGTATCCACAGTCTTAACTCCCTGCAAGTCCCGGTACCCGCACTATCAAAAAATAGCATACACGGTGTTCATGGCATCCCGGAAGCTCCGACACTACTTTCAAGAGTGTTCGATAACAGTGGCCTCCGAAGTGCCCCTCAACGACATTAAAAACAACCGCGACGCGACGGGCAGGATTGCAAAATGGGCCATTGAGCTCTTACCATTCGATATAACTTACAAACCTTGGCGAGCTATAAAGTCGCAAGTCTTGGCTGACTTTGTCGCTAAATGGACTGAAGCCGAACTCCCTAAAGAGTACGGCGCATACTCCAATTGGATTATGCATTTCGACGGCTCCAAAATGTTGGCCGGCTTGGGGGCTGGCGTCGTATTGACATACCCAACCGGGGGCACAGTCCAATACGTACTTCAGATAATGTACACAGACTCCAAAAATGCAGCCGAATACGAGGCCCTCTTACATAGCCTCCGGATGGCAATCTCCATGGGCATTCAACGCCTAGAGGTGCGCGGGGATTCAAACCTTGCAATATCCCAAGTAAATGGAGACTTTGACGCCAAGGATCCGAAAATGGCAGCCTATCGTAACGCTGTCCTAAAAATGTCAGCTCGGTTCGAAGGACTCGAATTCCACCACGTAGCCCGGGATAATAACCAAGCAGCCGACGTATTGGCACGCATCGGCGCGAAACGCGATGTTGTCCCTCCAAACATCTTCCTGGAACATCTCTTTAAGCCATCTGTACTATGGGAAGAGGAGTCCGGAAATAACAACCCGGAAGCAGCTGCACCACCCAACACAGAACAATCTGACATAATCGGCGGCTCGGCCGATGAAATAACACCTTCAGCCCATGAAATAATGGCAGTAATCGCCCCGTGGACAGAGCCATTCCTAGCCTACTTAATTAGGCAGGAACTTCCCGAAGACCAAAACGAGGCCCGCTGCATAGTTCGGCGATCTAAAGCCTACAAGGTTCACGAGGGAGAACTTTATAAGAAAAGCACAACCGGAGTCCTTCAAAGGTGTATCTCCGAAGAGGAAGGGCGAAACCTTCTGGCTGAAATTCATGCCGGACTAGGCGGACACCACGCCGCAGCCCTGGCCCTTGTGGGCAAGGCATTCCGTACAGGATTTTATTGGCCGACGGCCCGGGCAGATGCTCAGGACTTAGTCCAAAGATGCGTCGGTTGTCAGCTCTTTGCTAATCAGAGCCATATGCCACCCACCGCCCTCAAAACTATACCCATTACCTGGCCGTTCGTGGTCTGGGGGCTTGACATGGTTGGACCCCTTAAAGGGGGAACCCACAAGCAAAAATACCTACTGGTCATGGTCGATAAATTCACCAAATGGATAGAGGCTAAGCCAGTTAAGACGGCAGAGTCCGGACCAGTGATAGACTTCATATCCGGGGTAGTACACCGTTACGGCGTCCCCCACAGCATCATTACCGATAATGGCACGAACTTCACGGCCGACGAGGTTAAACTCTGGTGCAAAAACATGGGCATTAAGCTCGACTACGCTTCGGTTTACCACCCTCAAACCAACTGTCAAGTGGAACAAGCAAATGGTCTAATAATGAGCGGCATCAAACCCAGACTAGTGCGGTCCCTTACGGAATCTAACACGCACTGGGTAGAGGAGCTCGACTCCGTACTCTGGGGACTGCGGACCACGCCAAACCGTACTACCGGATTCACACCATTCTTTATGGTATACGGCGCAGAGGCAGTTTTGCCCTGCGACATAATTCATGACTCACCTCGAGTGCGCATGTACGAAGAAAGAGAAGCCGAGCTGGATCGGCAGGACAGCTTGGACGCATTGGAGGAGGAACGCGATGTGGCAAAGGCCCGTTCCGCATTCTATCAGCAGCAGGCTCGAAGATATCAAAGAAGAGAAGTACGGGCTAAAACTTACAATGTTGGTGAACTAGTTCTACGCCTGCCGGACAAGAAAAAGGACAAACTCAAGCCCAAATGGGAAGGTCCCTTCATCATCGACCAAGTCCTGACTGGCAGAGCATACCGTCTGCGGAATGCACCGGACAACCGACTCGAGCCGAACCCATGGAACGCAGCCCGCCTCTGAAGATTCTACGCCTAGCGCCGGACTAAGAGTTCGTCTCCTCCCTCCACATTTTCACAATTCAGCTGTCTTTTGTTTCTCTCTCTTCTCCTACCTTTTTCATAAAAGCCCTTGGGGGCCTATTTGCGCATTGTTCGCACACACCTGATGTGCTACCCGCACTCATTATACCTGGGGGCTTCTCTAACAGAAGCTTAATTATAAGGGCTTCATGCCGAGCACATGTGTCAAACTTCCACATGTACCTTTTATTCACCATTATATGCATCGATATGACTTAAGTTTTGGCCAAGCTGGGTTGCCTGGCTCCTGTGCTTACTCCTACGTTCCTGATTGTTCGGCTAGGAGGTAAAGGGAGCACCTCTGTGATTGCTACTGCCGGGTCAGCCGGATGTGTACCTCCGACTGGGTGAAGCCGAAAGCTAGCGTTCTTAAGAGAATATTCAGTCGGTGACTTGAAAGACGATTTTTTACACATCTATCTATCTGCCCCCAGATGTTTTCCTGCTTTTTTCGCAGTCCGGACATGCACTTTAGGGCATGCCTCCCAGGGAAAGGAACCCTTAACGGAACTATTCTCCCTGGAAGATGTTTCTTACTAACCATGTAATATAACATAACTAGTTGGGCACTTGTCTGATAAAGCACTAATGACCCCTACGCCTGGTCTCCATGCATGCCCCGGTTTTGTCATAACCGAGAAGGTATTCGGACACACTCCGGACTCTAGGGTCCCGAGGTCAAAGCGAAAAGGTCGGCAAAGACAAACGATCTACAATCCGGCTAGAAGGCATTTTACATGTCATTTTAAATACATCGTCAAATTGACTGACTGTACTCCTCCTCAATCCCGTCTAACAGGATGTCTAATTTACAGTCCCGTTGGGAATACTTAGCGGCCAACTCTACTTGGCCGTACACTAAGCTCACAGGGATCTCCTTCCCATCGGGCCCCACAGGTCCGACCTCGGCCATGTGGTTTGGATCCGCCTTCTTGTACCGCGTCTTCACCATGGCCCAGGCCTCCCTGGCACCTTGACGGCAGGCCGATATCTTCCATAAACGGAAGCACTGCCGCGCTCCCTGAAGCTTCTCCGCAAGTTCTTCAAGGCCCTCGGGTAGGGAGACGGATGGCCATAGGGCCTAGACGACGCCACTCATCGCTTGCCGAACACGTTCAAGCAGTTGCACCAGCTCGGGAAGTTGGTCACCCATCGAACCGGGCATTTCTTCCGTAGGGCGACCTGTGAGCGCACCTACAGACATATTTCTGTCAATAGGCTTCCTCGCCGAACTCTTCTTTTCAAAATAATTCACTCAAGCACTTACCATAGATGCCGCGACGAAGCCGCTGATTCTCCTTCACGGAGCCAGACAGCTCGGCCCGGACACCTTTCAGCTCTTCCCCAAGCTGGGTGTGGGCATCCTGGAGTTTGTTCCTCTCCTGCTGCACCTTCATAAGCACCCTCTCGCCGGCCTTCAGCTGGCGCAGTAGGTGTTGCTTGTCCGGATCCAGTCCGACAACATCTGCAATATCATTGTCAGACTTACACGCACGCCGCACACCGCTTATCTTTTTGAAATAATGTGTTACCAGGAGGGGCCTCTGTGTCTCCTCCTGCGGCAGCGAGTGCGGCCTCAAGTTGGGCCTTGCACTCTTGTAGCTCCTGGGACAATTGGGTATTCTCCTCTGTAAGATCATGCACATTAAAAGATCCTTAAATCAGTTATTTTAACTACTTTAAGTCTCGGGGGTTACTGGCATATACCGCTATTATAATCCCTTACCCGTATGTCTTTTACATACTGCTCCGTGGCTTGGGTCAAACCATTTTGAGCAGCACGGAGGTGCGCGTCTCTCGCGTTAAAGGCATTCAACGCCTCAGGGGAGAGACACGCGTCACGAAAAACTGTCCGGCGGCGCCTATGGTTCATGGCGCTCTCCACCTCAGACCTGGTGGCGGACAGCCTGTCGGCATCCTCCGTTGGAGGAGTATCCGGCCCGCGCCTTGCGCTCGCCTCCCCCTCCGGACCAGGTGGTGGAGCCTGGCTGGCGGAGGCTTGGGTGGCAACCTCGCCGGGCACAGTCCGGTGAGCGCTCTTTCTCCTGAAAAAGTCATGAGCATTAATACACCCCCTAGGAATCTTTTCCTAAATAAGGGTCGCGAGCTATACCATTGCGGTGACGTTTCGATTCGCACCGCACTACTCTTTCGCCTGCGGGGTCGAACTGACCCTTGTTGGTCAGCCGCCGCGGGTTCGGCTTCTCGCCTTGAAGGCACCTCCTGCAAGATACCTTTGTATACGGTGGTCAGGAATGCGCAAGGATGAAATAATGGTGTCAGGACTTCGGTCATAAGTACCTGGGAAGTCGGTAACAAGCCGGGGTAGTCAGCCGTAATGGCGACTAGAGCGTTGTCCATGCTGAGTTGGTGGAACACCCCGTCGATAAGCTCCACCTTTATGTCCGGATCCTCTTCGGAGGCCGGATCAAGGGATCTTCCTGGATCCTCGGGTTGTGGAGCCGGACTATGTATGCCCTCCACATCCCGACGCAGCTCATGCGTCGAAATCGTAAAGTAAGGTACTTAAACTTTGAAGGCATGGGTCAGATAAATATAATGTCCGCTTACCTAGCGCCGAGGGTTATTCATGGAGAACCCATTCAATGGGCTCGTCTGGAGGAAGTCCTCCTTCTCCCCCTTGAACAGGCCGGTCAGAATCTTCACCAGATCTTTGGCCGATTCCGGCCCTTTGCGGCCATGACGGGTGGCATCATTTTCCCCGTTGAAATCCCACATCGGGTGGCCCCTATATTGCAGCGGTTGCACCCCCCGGATTATGCATGTGGCCATGACTCCAATCATGGTCAACCCGGAATGGGCCAGCAACCTTATCCGGCCCATCAAATAATGGACGCCCTTATCTTCCTCCAGTTGAGGGCTCCGCGGGCGCCAACTTAGGAGTTTCTTCAGAGGAGCCCCACTGAACTCTGGGAGGCCGATCCGAACTGGGTCCGGCAGCGGAGCGTCTTCTACATAAAACCATTCCGAAGGCCAGTCTTCAGACGCCTTCTTTGGGGTTCCGGATGGATATCCGGTCCCGGCGATGCGCCATATTTCGGCACCGCCCACTTGATATATTGACCCCTCGTGAGAACGGGGTATGAGGCAGAATAGCCTCTTCCACAACGCAAAATGGGGCTCGATGCCCAGGAATAGCTCGCAAAGAGCTACGAAACCCGCGATGTGCAGAATAGAGGCTGGCATGAGGTGATGGAGCTGGAGTCCATAGAACTCCAAAAGCCCGCAGAGGAACGGATGTACGGGAAATCCAGGCCCCCTTATCAGATAGGGGACGAAACACACCCGCTCTCCTTTAGAGGGGCTAGGGGTGGCCTCCGCTTGCTTCCCACCTTTGTAGGTGGCCATCCCGGCTCGAACCGGGACCATAAAGGCCGGAGGAAGATATCCCTCCGCTTGAAGCTTCACCAGCTTGTTGTACGGAACTAAACATCTCCTCCAATCTCCTGGCGGAGGGCTGAGAGCGCGAGAGGAGGAGCCGCGTCGACGGTCCATGATGGAATGGGTTTAAGGTCAGAAGCGCTCCGATGAGTACTCGCGGAAGGAGGATGGTGTGATTTGGATCTGGATTCTTATCTCTCTTATAGGTAGATTATTTGCGCAGCTAGGGGGTAAAACATAAAAGATACCCTGGCTTTTCGCATTCGTGCAACGCGTGGAAGAGGGCCATTATTGGGCGTGGAAGCCAAGGAGCGCAACATTTGTAAGGGAGCCGGACACTATTCGACAAGCACATGGAATTTGGAGGAGAACCCGCCTTGCAACGCTGAAGACTATATATGCGCTGGACTCATCGTCATTGAAGCCTGGTTCGGGGGCTACTGAGGGAGTCCTGGACTAGGGGGTGTCCGGATAGCTGGACTATCATCATCGGCCGGACTCCAAGACTATGAAGATACAAGATTGAAGACTTCGTCCCGTGTCCGGATGGGACTTTCCTTGGCGTGGAAGGCAAGCTTGGCGATACGGATGTGTAGATCTCCTACCATTGTAACCGACTCTGTGTAACCCTAGCCCTCTCCGGTGCCTATATAAACCGGAGGGTTTTAGTCCGTAGGACGAACAACCATTACAACAATCATACCATAGGCTAGCTTCTAGGGTTTAGCCTCCTTGATCTCGTGGTAGATCCACTCTTGTACTACCCATATCATCAATATCAATCAAGCAGGAGTAGGGTTTTACCTCCATCGAGAGGGCCCGAACCTGGGTAAAAACATCGTGTCCCTTGTCTCCTGTTACCATCCGCCTAAATGCACAGTTCGGGACCCCCTACCCGAGATCTTCCGGTTTTGACACCGACAATCATCATTATTAGAGCATTGTCCCAAGTGAGGAAAGGATGATGGAGACTATGATTCCCCCATAAGTCGGGATGAGACTCCGGACAAAAAAAGAGAGAAAAAGAGAAGGGACAATGCTACTATCCTTTTACCACACTTGTGCTTCAAAGTAGCACCTTGTTCTTCATGTAGTGAGTCTCATATATTGTGCTTCAAAGTAGCACCATGATCTTCATGATAGTGAGTCTCGTAAGTTGTCTTTTTATACTAGTGGGAATTTTTCATTATAGAACTTGGCTTGTATATACCAATGATGGGCTTCCTCAAAATTCCCTAGGTCTTCGAGAGCAAGCGAGTTGGATGCACACCCACTAGTTTTCTTTTGTTGAGCATTCATAGCTCTAGTGCATCCGTTGCATGACAATCCCTACTCCTCATGTTGACATCAATTGATGGGCATCTCCATAGCCCGTTGATTAGCCTCATCGATGTGACACCTTCTCCTTTTTTGTCTTCTCCACACAATCCCCATCATCATATTCTATTCCACCCAAAGTGCTATATCCATGGCTCGCGCTCATGTATTGCGTGAAAGTTGAAAAAGTTTGAGATTATTTAAGTATGAAACAATTGCGTGGCTTGTCGTCGGGGGTACAGAAGTTGGGAACATCTTTGTGTGATGAAAATGAAGCATAGCCTAACCATATGATTTTGTAGGGATGAACTTTCTTTGGCCATGTTATTTTGAGAAGACATGATTGCTTTGATTAGTATGCTTGAAGTATTATTATTTCTGTGTCAATATGAACTTTTGTCTTGAACCTTTCGGATCTGAATATTCCTATCACAATTAAGAAGATTTATATTGAAATTATGCCAAAGTATCACTCCGCATCAAAAATTCTTTTTTATCATTTACCTACTCGAGGACGAGAAGGAATTAAGCTTGGGGATGCCTGATACGTCTCCAACGTATCTATAATTTTTGGTTGGTCCATGCTACTTTATCTACTGTTTTGGACTATATTGGGCTTTATTTTCCACTTTTATATTACTTTTGGGACTAACCTATTTACCGGAGGCCCAACCCAGAATTGCTGTTTTTTGCCTTTTTCAGTATTTCGAAGAAACAGAATATCAAACGGAGTCCAAACGGAATGAAACGTTCGGGATCGTGATTTTCCAACCGAACGTGACCCAGGAGACTTGGACCCTACTCCAAGCAGTGCCCGAGGAGGTCACGAGGGTGGAGGGCGCGCCCCAATGGGTGCGCCCCCTACCTCGTGGGCCCCTCGGAGCTCCACCGACGTACTCCTTGCTCCTATATATACCTACGTATCCCCGAATGATCAGAACAGGAGCCAAAAACCTAATTCCACCGACGCAACCTTCTGTATCCACGAGATCCCATCTTGGGGCCTGTTCCAGAGCTCCGTCGGAGGGGGCATCCACCACGGAGGGCTTCTACATCATCACCATAGCCCCTCCAATGAAGTGTGAGTAGTTTATTTCAGACCTTCGGGTCCATAGCTAGTAGCTAGATGGCTTCTTCTCTCTTTTTGGATCTCAATACAATGTTCTCCCCTCTCTCGTGGAGATCTATTCGATGTAATCTTCTTTTTGCGGTGTGTTTGTTGAGATCGATGAATTGTGGGTTTCTGATCCAGTATTATCTATGGAAAATATTTGATTCTTCTCTGAATTCTTTTATGTATGATTGAGTTATCTTTGCAAGTCTCTTCGAATTATCCTTTTTGGTTTGGCCAACTAGATTGGTAGTTCTTGCAATGGGAGAAGTGCTTAGCGTTGGGTTCAATCTTGCGGTGTCCTTACTCAGTGACAGAAAGAGTTGCAAGGCACGTATTGTATTGTTGCCATCGAGGATAACAAGATGGGTTTTTTATCATATTGCATGAATTTATCCCTCTACATCATGTCATCTTGCTTACGGCGTTACTCTGTTTTTACTTAATACTCTAGATGCATGCTGGATAGCGGTCGATGAGTGGAGTAATAGTAGTAGATGCAGAATCGTTTCGATCTACTTGTTTTGGACGTGATGCCTACATACATGATCATTGCCTAGATATACTCATAACTATGCTCAATTCTATCAATTTCTCAATAGTAATTTGTTGACCCACCGTAGAATACTTATGCTCTTGAGAGAAGCCACTAGTGAAACCTATGGCCCCCGGGTCTATTCTCATCATATCAATCTCTATCACTTTATTTACTTGCTTTGTTTTTACTTTGCCTTTACTTTTTTACTTTGCATCTATCTATCAAAAATACCAAAAATATTATCTCTATCAGATCTCACTCTCGTAAGTGACTGTGAAGGGATTGACAACCCCTAAGCGTTGGTTGCGAGTTGCTATCGTTTTGTGTAGGTACGAGGGACTTGTGCGTGGTCTCCTACTGGATCGATACCTTGGTTCTGAAAAACAGAGGGAAATACTTACGCTACTTTGCTGCATCATCCTCTCCTCTTCGGGGAAATCCAACGCAGTGCTCAAGAGGTAGCACGGCGCTCCTCGATCTCCGCCGCTTCCTGCATCTCTAGCTCCTGCTCGGCGATCTCATGAGGAAGCAGGTGCTCCATGGCCTCTGCCGCCTTTTCGGATGTGAGTTGTGTGCTGAATTCTGAGGTGGCCTGGAATATCTTGGCGTGTGTGTCCTCGATCTTGGCGTGTGCATCCTCGATCTTGGTGTGGATGGCCTCGACCCGGA
This sequence comes from Triticum timopheevii, assembly GCA_963921465.1. Taxonomy (NCBI): domain Eukaryota; kingdom Viridiplantae; phylum Streptophyta; class Magnoliopsida; order Poales; family Poaceae; genus Triticum; species Triticum timopheevii. The sequence goes on from OY997262.1 coordinate 184,157,287, forward strand.
CCAGGGGGACATCGGCGGCGCGGACGACAGCTCGAGCACTCTCGGCGTTTGCCACCACTGTCGTAGCAGCAGCTGCAGCTATCTTGTTGGCTGCCACAGACGCCCATTCGGCGGATGCGGACGCGCTTAATGCAGATGCAGCGGCGCTCTCGGCGCAGACAGCGGTGCTCGGGGAGGACGCGGCCATCGTATGGGCCCTCACGAAGTGTTTCCACGGCATCATCCTTAGCAAGAAGGGGTTGTGGGAATGGGGATCTGGGATCCGTGGATTTGGGGGTGAGTGGCTCTAGAGCAGACGAAGCCGGTGAAGCTTATGGAGCAAGACCTGAGCAGACCCACGAATTTTCATCGCAAACGGTCCCTACAACAAACTATGTGTGATGTTGTTGATATTTTGTAGTTGTGAAAGACAAATTTGGGGTACAGTGGCAACAGATGGTGTTTTAAATGTACGAATTTTTTTGGAGTACTAATAAACTGTCATGTCAAAAATTGGAAACTTTTAGGGGTCATTTGACATTTTTAAGACAATTAAGTGATTTTTAAAGCCATTTAATTACAGTAATTCAAATTTGAACTACATGTACATGCAACAGTTAACCATAATTGTTTGAAAAGTCCTATATGAATGCTTGTGTGCGAGTTAATTCCATGTGCAGTTGATATGTCTCCATCGTATCTACTTTTCCAAACTCTTTTGCCCTTGTTTTGGACTCTAATTTGCATGATTTGAATGGAACTAACCCGGACTAACGCTGCTTTCAGTAGAATTGCCATGGTGTTATTTTTGTGGAGAAATAAAAGTTCTCGGATTGGCCTGAAAATTTACAGAGAATTTTTGTGGAATATATAAAAACTACTGGCACAAGAAGTTACCAGAGGGGGGGCACCCAGAGGCCACAAGCCCTGGGGCGTGCCTAGAGGGCTTGTGGCCCCCCTGGACCTCCTTCAACCCTAACTCCAACTCTATAAGTACCTATTCAGGGAGAAAAAAAATCAGAGAGAAGGATTCATCGCGTTTTACAATACGAAGCCTCCGCCGCCTCCTGTTATTCATCGGGAGGGCTAATCTGGAGTCCATTCGGGGCTCCGGAGAGGGGGATTCATCACCATCATTATCACCAACCTTCCTCCATCACCAATTTCATGATGCTCACCGCTGGGAGTGAGTAATTCCATTCTAGGCTTGCTGGACGGTGATGAGTTGGATGAGATTTATCATGTAATCGAGTTAGTTTTGTTAGGGTTTGATCCCTAGTATCCACTATGTTCTGAGATTGATCTTGCTATGCTTAATGCTTGACACTAGGGACTGAGTGCCATAATTTCAGATCTGAACCTATTATGTTTTCATGAATATATTTGTGTTCTTGATCATATCTTGCAAGTTTTAGACACCTATTACGAGTTATGATCCGCATACCCCAAGGTGACAATAATTGGGATTCTTTCCGGTGATTACCGTAGGAGTTCATGTATTCACTAAGTGCTAATGCTTTGTTCTGGTTCTCTATTAAAAGGAGGCCTTAATATCCCTTAGTTTCCATTAGGACCCCGCTGCCACAGGGGGGTAGGACAAAAGATGTCATGCAAGTTCTTTTCCATAAGCACGTATGACTACATACAGAATACATGCCTACATTATATTGATGAATTGGAGCTAGTTCGGTGTCATCCTAGGTTATGACTGCTACATGATGAATATCATCCAACAAAATTATCATTGCCGATCCATTGCCTACTAGCTTTTCACATATTGATCTTTGCTAAGTTACTTTCACTTTGCTGCTATTATAATCACTCATGAATATTCTTTGGCTCCCCTTGTGTCGAATCAATAAATTTGGGTTGAATACTCTACCCTCGAAAACTATTGCAATCCCCTATACTTGTGGGTTATCCAGACCTTTTTATGGCGCTGTTGCCGGGTAGCATAGCTCTATTCTCCGAATCACTTGGGATTTATATCTATTGATCACTATGAGGAATCTGAAAGGTAACGAAACCAAGATTTTCCCCTCTAATATGAGGGGAGGTAAGGAACTGCCATCTAGCTCTGCAGTTGATTCATCTTCTATTTTGAGTAAGCTTGTGACACCAACACCTGCTATTGGTTCTAATATGTCGCAAGTAATTGATGATGCCACTTCTGCTATGCATGATGCTTATATGATACTACTACTTTGCTTGATAATACTGTGCCACTGGGTGAATTTCTTGATGAACAACTTGCTAGAGCTAAAGATATTGAGAATGCTGAAACTAATGATATTTCTGAAACTGATGAAATTATTGAAACTGAAAACTTTGAAACACCCATCAGACCTAGCTCTCCTAGATTTGAATTGCCTGTTATACCTGAGGGTTAATGTTATGGTTGGAGAGGTAGCTAGGGACTTTCTTGCTTGTAAGGATAGAGATGATCTTAATAAATTACTCCCTCCGTCCCATAATATAAGAAGTTTTTTAACACTACACTAAAGTCAAAAAGCGTCTTACATTATGGGACGGAGGGAGTACTATGCAAGTGGAAAGAAAAATCTCTGAATGCTAGAATGCAATATGCTCCTAAGTTTGCTACTTCAGCTATCTTTGCTACTGATAAGGATTATGAATTCTCCGTCGATCCGGAGTTAATCACTTTGGTTGAGTCTATCCTTTCCATGGTTATGAATCTGAAACTGTTGTGGCATATCTTACTAAACTGAATGATATAGCCACCCTATTTGCTCATGAGATTTTTTTTTGCTATTACTATATTCAAAAGTAGTTTCCTTTCTCCTTAAAGGGTGATGCTAAGATATGGTTTAATTCTCTTGATCTTGGTTGTGTGCATAGTCCCCAGGATATGATTTATTACTTCTCTGAAAAATATTTTCCTACTCATATGAAACAAGCTACCTTATAGGAAATATTTAACTTTGCGCAAATTATAGAAGAGAGTCTCCCACAAGCTTGGGGGAGGCTTCTCCAATTACTTAATGCTTTGCCTGATCATACTCTCAAGAAAAATGAAATACATGATATCTTTTACAATGGACTAACTGATGCTTCTAGGGACCACCTAGATAGTTGTGTTGGTTGTGTTTTCAGGGAACGAACTGTTGAACAAGCCGAAGTACTATTGAATAATATATTGAGTAATGATAATGATTGGACTCTTCCTGAACCACCTCCTAAGCCAAATCAGAAGAAAAGACATATTCTATTTGTCTGTCCTGAAGATATGCAAGAGGCAAAGAAATCTATGAAAGAAAAAGGTATTAAAGTTGAAGATGTTAAGAATTTACCACCTATTGAACAAATACATGGTCTCAATACCCCAACACAGGTAGTAGAGGTAAATTATCTTTATAGATTTGGTGAAGGTGATATTCCTCATAATAAGTCTTCTAGTCAATGCTTGGCTGAATTTGATAACTTTATTATTAAACAAGAAAACTTCAATGCATATGTTAGTAGACAATTGAAATGAAATGCTTATATGCTTGAACGCTTGGGTGATTATGTCGGATTTCTGGTTTCGGTAGACCCTTGAGGTTCGAACACTGGGGTGCGCACGAAGATCTTTCCCCTACCAGCTCACGTTTCGATGCTCGCAAGGAATCTAAGCTAGAAAGAGGAACACACAAGGGACACAAGATTTATACTGGTTCAGGCCACCATTGTGGTGTAAAACCCTACTCCAGTGTGTGATGTGGTGGATTGCCTCAGGGGTTGATGATGAATAGTACAAAGGGGAGCAGCCTCGCGAGGGGCTGTTCTTGAGCTGGTGCGATGAACTGCTTGGGTGAGTTCAGTCGCCTCTCTCTAGTCTATGTGTGACCCGGATTCTCGATCAGATCCCCCTACGCTGTGGTGGCTAGTCCTATTTATAGAGGGAGGCCCTGGGCCTCTCCCCAAATAATGAGCGGGAAGGTCACCAACAATTGGCCATTTTGAAGGGGAACATCTAGTACACTTATCCTGAATAAGTTGGTCTTCGGCTGCCAAAGGTTCTAACGATGACGCCGTCCTAGGCTCCATGATGACCTCCGTCCTGCTGTTCTGCCGGTCTTGGTCTTGTTACACAAAAACGGTAACCTTTGCTTGATGCCTTAGCCTGTTCTTGCCCCCTTTGCACCGAAAGGGAAACAACGACACCGCGTAGGCTGGCGCCCGCCTGGTCTCGATCGTCATGGCTTGCATCATGGGTTCCTCACGAGGTACCCTACCTTGATCTCTCCGCCTCCTCGCAAGCCTGCCTGGTGAGGCCGCTCCTGAGGAAGCTTCCTATCGTCTGCCCCGCGAGGCTTGGCCCCTCGCGAGGGTCTTGAGCTTGAGCTGGTGAAGCTGGGCCGCACTAGGCCCCCACTTGAGCCACGCCGCAGGCCGCAGGCAGGCAAGTCTGGGGACCCCCGTCCCCAGAACGCCGACAGTAGCCCCCGAGCCGAAGGCGCGCTCGGACTTGGCTTAGCAGAGAAGCGAAGGGGCAAGTGCGAAGAGCCACGGGCCCTAATAGCCTGCGGCCTTGGGCGCCGCGTGGCGATTGATTGGACTTGGGTGTCTCCGCTTCCCTACGATGCCTCGGCAACCGCCCATCTGACAAAAGAGGTGCCCAGGCCAGACTTACTTGCCTTGTTCTCGTTCGCCTTGCTCCAGATCCCCTTTCTTGCTCTTCTCCTTTCTGCTCCCGAAATCCTCCAGATCTGTCTCAATCCTTCCCATCCAGCAAGCCATGGTGCCTCACAAGATCCCGACCGAGGCCTGGTACTCGCTGGCTCTGGACCCCCCGAACTTGTCAGAGAAGAATCTCGCCCTCACGCGCCTGATGGTGGTGCAGGGCAACGAGGGAGCGACCGTGTTCAAGGCCGGCCCCGACCAGCCTGAAGGCAAGGGGAGCACCTTCTACCCGCTCTTTGTGAGCGCCATCGTCGCCGATCTGGTGCCTCCTTTTTCCGAGTTCTTTCTTACTGTTCTTCGCCAGTACAACTTGCAAGCTCTGCACCTCCACCCCAACTCTGTCCTTCTCCTGGCGATTTTCGCCTACTATTGCGAGGCTCACGTTGGGGTAAAGCCCTCATTGGCCTTGCTGCGCCATTACTTTTACCTCCGGGTTTCCTGTACCCGTGTCTCCGCATGCGTGAGCTTTATCGCATACTCCAATTCCAATGCCATCTCGAAGCCTGGGAAGAGGATCGAAGGCTTCCGGAGCAAGTGGGTCATGGTGGATGCTGGGCGCGTCCATCCTCGTCTGGTGCTGCCTACGGGGCCGCCCAAGGCCGTTGACGCATGGTCCTGTGCGGAGCTTGTCGACCCTCGCGCGAAGGTGATGCTGAAGAGGATGAACGCAGATCTGAGGCCAGGAAACTTGGTGGCGGCGAAGCTGACTGGGGCTACTCTCCTGAGGGAGTTCCTGGAGCACCGGGTGGCTCCACTCCGGGAGCACTCGCTCCCATTGTGGAGGCTCGGGGAAGCGGACGCTGCCCTTCGCCTGAGCTCCGAGGCCCTGGCCGACAAAGAGCTGGTTGCGGCTCTCCATTCCTTGGTGGGGTGAGACGTGGCGAGCCCGGAGGGCGCTCCCGTCCCCCTGTTCCTTCGCGAGGACTGGGAACAGGTGGTGAACGCCATGCCCACCTTCAACGGTGAGGGGCTGGTGCCCGCGGTGGCTCCCGTGGATCTAGAAGCGTTGGCAACGGTGGATGTGTCCTCCGGCAACTCCAGCGGGAGTGAGGAGGAAGAAGAGTTTGACTCCGAGGCGACTAGCGAGGAGTCGGGGGATTCCTTCCCTCGACGCAGGTCCCGTGCCCTCCGCTCCATGCCGGACGACGACAAGGCCGGCGCCAGGCGAGGAGGGGAGGATTCTCCCCTGGTTTTGAGGAAGGGCAGGTCGGGCTAGTCCTCCCAGGGTCCGCTTTGGTCCCGGGGCGGTCTGAGGCCAGCTCCGGCCCTCCCGATGAGCCCTCTGCCTCCGGGCCTCGCAAAGCCGATCCCAGCTGTAGGCTCTCGGGCTTCAAGTTTGGCCGGAGGCTGCTTGAGTCCGCGAACGACGACTAGTAAGTGCTCGACCCGTGCTTCGCTTTGTTTCTGCCGCCAAGGCTTGACATCTGCATTTTCTTGGCCAGGCCGGCACCTGCAGCAAAAAGGTTGGGAGGAGCTTCTGCGGCCCCGCTCGAGGCGAGCTTGTCTGCCGAGGCAGTGCCTTCATCCGCAGGGAAAGGAGGTAGCGAGGCTCGCGCCTCCCCTGCCCGGTCGTCCTCGCGAGCCCACTAGGGACACTCTGGCGAGGAGTCGGCCCTCGTGGCCCCGCTGACTCTGGAGGTGCCTGCGCTTTGTGCTGCCGCTGAGATGTCCAAGGCCCAGGGGGCTCCTTCCTCCCAAGCCGTGATCACACTGCTGTCCTCTCCGCCTGTTCCACGAGCTCCCGTCTCTCCTGATCCCTCCATCGTCCTAGACCTAGCTGCCAACGAACTGAGCCGGCTGCAGGAGGATCTTCAAAGCGCGGACCCCCGCCTAGTGGTCGGGCGCCTGGAGCTAGCTTCTAGGCGGGCCCGTTCTGCCGCCTCCGTCCGAGCGGCGCTGAGCCAGGCCGTGTCGGCCTCCGATGGGGAGAAGCAGGCCGCCTGCCAGGCCAAGGCCGCTCGCGACGCTGCCCTGGGCGACGCCGTGGATGCCCAGGGTTGCTGCAAGGCGCTGGAGGTCGAGGCCTGCGCGACGAGCTCGCGAAGGAGGTCTGCGTCCGCCAGGAGAAGGAGAAGGAGATGAAGGCTCAGGAGGCTGCCGTCAAGGACCGGGACACCGAGCTTGATGACCGCCGCGGCTGGTTGGAGACGCTGGAGCAGGCGCTGAAGGCGGAGAGGACCGAGCTAGACGGCAAGGAGAAGGTCCTGGCCGAGGATCGAGTGGCCTTCACCAAGATGGAGGAGAAAGCTTGCGCCGCGCTGAAGACGCTTTATGAGGGCGGCCTAGAGAAGCAGTTGGCTAGTGCAGAGGACGGCCCTGCCGAGCTGCTTCCCTTCCTGGTCCGCGCGCTTGAAGACGTCGCGGACGGCCTTGGTCCCACGGCCGAGGCCGAGGCGCGTGCCCTGTCTTCTGCAGCGCTGACGCGTGTCCTCAGCCACGTCTACCTTCGCGACCCCAACGTCGACCTCGACAGCCTGCTGGAGCCCGTGAGCGGCGACCTTGCCGCTGCTGCTGCTGAAGCCGTGAAATGTCGAGCCGAGGCTTTGCTGGGGAGGTTCCACGCCTTCAGCACCTTGCCCAGGCGCGACGCCACCAGCTCCGCGGCCTCAGGAGGCGGAGCCGCCCAGCGTGACTCCAGCGCAGGCGGCGACGCCACTGGGAAGCGACGCCACCTCAGCCGCCGTTAGCCCCGACCGGAAACCAGGACGGGACTAAGGAGTGAGGGCCTACATGACCAGTTAGGCTCCTGAGTCGCGATTGTCAGGAGTCCCCCTTGACGTTCAAACGAGTCCTCATTCCTTGGCTCCGCTCGGAGAGGGGCGTGTGACGACCAGGTCCGAGGGACCTGGCTGGGTAGCGTGCGTTCGGGCGTGCTGGGGCACAGCCCCCGTGTCCAGCCCCCTCGCGCGGTACTCCCGAGGGGAGGAGTTGCGATGGTGTCGGACACTGCGCTCTGGGCTCCCTGAGGTTGATACGGCCGTGGGCCGCCCTCAGTTGTTTATCACTAGCACGGAGCATAGTGCTTCCGTATGTGTACGGGCATAGCCACTCCTCGGCAGTGTCATCAGCCAGCGCGGAGCATGGTCCTTCCACTGGTGCGTGGGAGGGGGCTCCCCTTCGGGAGGAGCCCCCGGGGCGTGTACAGCCCCGCCCTGACACTTGGCCGGCACGGTAGGGCTAGGAGAGGTGTATCTAGGCACCCGTGAGCCAGCGCGGGACTCACGAGGCCCTACATCGAGGCGGGTTGCGCCTGGCTCTGGGCCTTTATCAATGGTGTGTTCCTGAAGGGTGGTTAGAATGCAAATGCTCTACGTCCTCAGATCCCGGCCCTCGAGCGAGCTCAGCCGCCGCTGGTATGACAGGTCGTGATGCCGTGAGTCAAGGCCAGGGGGTGAGGGCTAGAGAGCCAGTAAGAGCCCATGAGTGGCGATGCTCAGGCGCCCCCTTTTAACGCGCAAGCGCTTTGCATTAGAGCGGAGAGGTCCGTGATAAGCAACAGATGATAACCATAGAAATCAGGTTTAAGCGCGGAGGAGCAAATCCATTTAGATAGATGGAGAAAAAGTAGACGCTACTGGGTCAGGCCCGAGCGGCTTGGGGATAATGCAGCCCGTGGGGCGCCCCCAACAAGGCAGGTAAAGAGCATAAGCAAAACGGATACATGCTGCAGGGACGGACCCACGCGACCTGGGAATGATGCAGCCCTGTGGGTGCTCCCAGCTGAAAATGGAACTTGAAAGATGTCACCTGATACGGTTGAAGATGAAGGGATGCTAAAGTAGTGGTCGACGCGTGGTGAAGAAGCCAATCCTCACGAGCCATCGGTGCCCTGAGCCTCGGGAGGCTCTGGGGGTCCAGACGGCTCGCCAAGGTCCATCTCCATCTCCTCCAGGAACGAGCGGTGCCTGGCCACCTGAGCCTCTAGAATGCTCCTCATCAGGTGCTGGTGAGCAGCAGCCGCGTTCGGCAGGCCGAAAGGCATGCAAACATAGCTGTGAGGTGGACCCTCACAACGCCCCACGCGCATAAGCCAGAGGTGCTCCTAAGACACGGCTCGGTTGACCCCTGGTACGTCGATGCAAACACGCAGCCCACCATCCTCGCCTGGATGTGGGGCTACGACGGGTAGGCGGCGGCTGCCGCCGATGACTCTTGACTCCTGTAGCTCCTAAATGTTCCTCGCGATGAACTCATGAGGGTTTGGCCCTCCTTGCCTTAAGCCTTCCTGTGGGAAACGTGCCTTGAAGCACACCTCCAAGTGGTGCCCGAGCACCTCCCTCGTGGCCTTGGAAAAGTCGGTGGCTCCCCAAGAAAGAGCCCCCGAGCCCTGCCCGAAGAGGGTGCCGGGCGCGCCTTCCTATGCAACAGAGGGTGGCGCCCCCTGAATGGGCGCGAGTCCTGACGCAACGCCTCCGGTGGTGCCTGCCTCGTGAGGGTTCAGGCCAGGCGAAGCCTTCTTCTTCTTGGGGACTACCTCGGTAAGCCTTCCGCTCCTTTGATCTGGGTCTTTGATTGCCGCGGCCTGGAAGGCACGCTCAAGAGAACACACTGCATCCCTTTCCTCACAAGGCACCGTGATGACTCCACCGCTTCCTGGCATCTTGAGGACGTTGTAGCCATGGTGAGTCACTGCCATGAACTTGGCCAGGGCTGGGTACCCAAGGATGGCGTTCTATGGCAGGCGAATGTGGGCGACGTCAAAGTCAATGAGCTCGGTGCGGTAGTTGTTGCGCTGCCCGAAGGTGACAGGAAGGCGAACTTGCCCTATCGAAATGGTGGAACCATCAGTGACTCCTGAGAAAGGCTTGGTTGGCTGAAGCTGATCATATGGCACTTGGAGATTGTTGAATGTCTCGACGGATAGAACGTTGAGTCCTGCTCCACCATCAATGAGGGTTCTGGTGACTTGCACATTGCTGATGACTGGGGAGCAAAGCATTGGGAGGACTCTGGCCGTGGCTGCGCACTTGAGCTGATCCGCTGAGCTGAACGTGGTAGCGCACGCAGACCACCTGAGGGGGCGCGTGGCCTCAAGCTTGGGGAGGACTGCATTCACCTCGCGAGCAAACTACTTGAAGATGCGCTGAGAGGCTGGGGCCTGAGCACCGCCCAGGATGCAAGCAATTGCGCGCGGCTCCTGGAAGCCCCCAACCCCCTTGTCTTGATGATGGTCTTCATTCCTCCTCGGCGGTAGTGGCAGAGGAGGGAGGCCTGCGTTGCCTTGAGGGCGGTCCTCACGAGGCTGATCCCTCCAACCTCCCTCGCGAGGCTGATCCTGCCAGCGATCCTTGCGAGGTCGGTCACGCCACCCTTGGCGAGGGCCACGGTCTTCCCAACGTCCTCCACCTCTTCCTCCTCCTCAGCCATAGCCCCGGTCGCTGCGGTCGGGGCGTCGGCCGATACGCCCATCTCGTATGGCCCTGAGCTCTTGGCATTCATTGGTGTTGTGGGTGTGGAGGTCGTGGTACACGCAGTACCGGCTGCCCTTGGATGACTCAGGCTGATCCCTGCCTCGCTTGGTGTCTGGCTCCGCTGCGAGCACAACAGCCCCCTTGCGCTTCACGTCCTTGACCTTGGGCTTCTTCTCTTTCGGATCGGCAGCTGGAAGCTCGAGGAGGGAGAGGCGCCCTTCCTCAGCCCTGGTGCACTTGGTCGCCAGGTTGAACAGCTCCAGGGATGTGCAAAGGTCTTCATGGATTGCTAGCTCCTATTTCATCTTGATATTACGCATGCCATCGGAGAAGGCTGAGATGATGGCTTCCTCAGTCACCTTGGGAATCCTGAGGCGAGCATTGTTGAAGCGCTGGATGTACTTCTGTAGGGTCTCTCCTAGCTATTGCTTGATGTGGCACAGGTCACTCATGGCCGAGGGACGGTCGCGAGTGCCTTGGAAGTTGGCGATGAAGCGGGTGCGCATCTCGTCCCAGGAGGAGATCGTGTCAGGAGCCAGGTTCAGGAGCCAGGCGCGGGCACTGTCCTTGAGGGCATGGGAAACCAGTTCGCCATGACCTTCTCATCCCCGTTGGCGGCTTCGATGCCCAGCTCGTAGAGCTGGAGGAACTCCGCGGGGTTGGCAGTGCCATCGTAGCGAGGATGCGGGTCTGGCTTGAACTTGCCGGGCCATGCGATGCTACGCAGCTCGGCGGTGAAGGCGCGGCAGCCTGCAGTGGCCACCGGAGCTCTCTGCTGATGCGGGGCTTGCTCCTGGAAATTCCCATGCACCATTGCCTGGAGCAGCGTGGGGTCTTGGCATGGCGGCGCAGGGATGCGGTCATGGCGCGCCAGTGCTGGGAGCACACGAGAACCTTCTTGGTGACGAGGGATTTCTTGGCAGCTCCTTTCTTGTCGCGCAGGCGCCGGACGCAGAGGGTCTCATCCTGGGGCCGCGCGCCTTGGGTCAGGGCGCCTTATTGGGGAGGAGGTGGTGGAGGCACCTCCTGGTCCTTGCCTCCTGCGTGGGATGGAGGGCGAGGCGGCAAGAGAGAGGGCACAGGAGAGCCCCCTGCGGCGCTGACGAGCTTGGTGATGCGGGCGAGCCAGTCCTCGTAGAGGTCGTCTACGGGACGGTAGTGCAGGAGCTCGCGTGCCAGGAGCAACGCGACGTGCACGTCCGAGGGGGCACGACGGGCGTGGGATGACGAACCGACTGGAGTCAGGGACGGGGTGGCGGTGCGGCCTTCCCGCCGCACCGAAGGATGCAGGAACGAGGCCTGCTGCTCGTTCCCCGCCGGGCCGGTGGCGGCGTTGGCGGCAGGGGACGGGGAACGACTGTTGGAAACGTAGTAATTTCAAAAAATTTCCTACCGACACGCAAGATCATGGTGATGATATAGCAACGAGAGGGGAGAGTGTTCGTCCACGTACCCTCGTAGACCGTAAGCGGAAGCGTTATGACAATGCGGTTGATGTAGTCGTACGTCTTCATGATCCGACCGATCCAAGTACCGAACGTACGGCACCTCCGAGTTCAGCACACGTTCAGCTCGATGACTATCCCCGGGCTCCAATCCAGCAAAGCTTCGGGGATGAGTTCCGTCAGCACGACGGCGTGGTGACGATGATGATGTTCTACCGGCGCAGGGCTTCGCCTAAACTCCGCGACGATATGACCGAGGTGGAATATGGTGGAGGGGGGCACCGCACACGGCTAAGGAACGATCCGTAGATCAACTTGTGTGTTCATGGGGTGCCCCCTACCCCCGTATATAAAGGAGTGGAGGAGGGGAGGGCCGGCCCTCTACTATGGTGCGCCCTAGGGGAGTCCTACTCCCACCGGGAGTAGGATTCCCCCTTTCCTAGTCCAACTAGGAGTCCTTCCATGTATTAGGAGTAGGAGACAAGGAAGGGGAAGAGAGAAGGGAAGGAAGGAGGGGGTGCGGCCCCTCCCCCTAGTCCAATTCGGACTAGGCCATGGAGGGGCGCGCGGCCTGCCCTAGGCAGCCCCTCTCTCTTTCCCGCAGGGCCCAATAAGGCCCAATAATTCTCCCCGGCGAATTCCAGTAACTCTCCGGTACTCCGATAAATACCCGAATCACTCGGAACTTTTCCGAAGTCCGAATATAGTCGTCCAATATATCGATCTTTACGTCTCGACCATTTTGAGACTCCTCGTCATGTCCCCGATCTCATTCGGGACTCTGAACTCCTTCGGTACATCAAAACTCATAAACTCATAATAAAACTGTCATCGAAACCTTAAGCGTGCGGACCCTACGGGTTCGAGAACTATGTAGACATGACCGAAACACGTTTCCGGTCAATAACCAATAGAGGGACCTGGATGCTCATATTGGCTCCCACATATTCTACGAAGATCTTTATCGGTTAAACCGCATAACAACATACGTTGTTCCCTTTGTCATCGGTATGTTACTTGCCCGAGATTCGATCGTCAGTATCCAATACCTAGTTCAATCTCGTCACCGGCAAGTCTCTTTACCCGTTCTGTAATGCATCATCCCGTAACCAACTCATTGGTCACATTGCTTGCAAGGCTTATAATGATGTGCATTACCGAGAGGGTCTAGAGATACCTTTCCGACAATCGGAGTGACAAAACCTAATCTCGAAATACGCCAACTCAACATGTACCTTCGGAGACACCTGTAGTACTCCTTTATAATCACCCAGTTATGTTGTGACGTTTGGTAGTACCTAAAGTGTTCCTCCGGTAAACGGAAGTTGCATAATCTCATAGTTACAGGAACATGTATAAGTCATGAAGAAAGCAATAGCAACATAATAAACGATCAAGTGCTAAGCTAACAGAATGGGTCCTGTCAATCACATCATTCTCCTAATGATGTGATCCCATTAATGAAATGACAACTCTTTTGTCCATGGCTAGGAAACATAACCATCTCTGATAAACGAGCTAGTCAAGTAGAGGCATACTAGTGACACTATGTTTGTCTATGTATTCACACATGTATTATGTTTCCGGTTAATACAATTCTAGCATCAATAATAAACATTCATCATGAAATAAGGAAATAAATAATAACTTTATTATTGCCTCTAGGGCATATTTCCTTCAGTCTCCCACTTGCACTAGAGTCAATAATCTAGTTCACATCGCCGTGTGTTAACACCAATATTCATATCTATATATGATTAACACCCATAGTTCACATCATCATGTGACCAACACCCAAAGGGTTTACTAGAGTCAATAATCTAGTTCACATCGCTATGTGATTAACACCCAAAGAGTACTAAGGTGTGATCATGTTTTGCTCGTGAGAGAAGCTTAGTCAACGGGTCTGTCACATTCAGAGCCGTATGTATTTTGCAACTATTCTATGTCTACAATGCTCTGCACGGAGCTACTCTAGCTAATCGCTCCCACTTTCAATATGCATCCAGATTGAGACTTAGAGTCATCTGTATCGGTGTGAAAACTTGCACTGAGGTAACTTTTACGACGGGCTCTTTTATCACCTCCATAATCGAGAAATATTTCCTTAGTCCTCACTAAGGATATTCTTGACCAATGTCCAGTGATCTACTCCTAGATCACTATTGTACTCCCATGTCAAATACAGAGCAAGGTATACAATAGGTCTGGTACATAGCATAGCATACTTTATAGAACCTATGACTGAGGCATAGGGAATGACTTTTCATTCTCTTTCTATTTTCTGCTGTGGTCGGGATTTGAGTGTTACTCAATTTCATACCTTTGCAACACAGGCAAGAACTCTTTCTTTGACTGTTCCATTTTGAACTACTTCAAAATCTTGTCAAGGTATGTACTAATTGAAAATCTTATCAAGCGTCTTGATCTATCTCAATAGATCTTGATGCTCAATATGTAAGTAGCTTTACTGAGGTCTTTCTTCGAAAAACTCCTTTCAAATACTCCTTTATGCTTTGCAGAATAATTCTACATTACTTCCGATCAACAATATGTCATTCACATATACTTATCAGAAATGTTGTAGTGCTCCCACTCACTTTCTTGTAAATACAGGCTTCACCACAAGTCTGTATAAAACTATGTGCTTTGATCAACTTATCAAAGCGTATATTCCAACTCCGAGATGCTTGCACTAGTCCATAGTTGCACATTTTGTTAACACCTTTAGGATCGACAAAACCTCTTGGTTGCATCACATACAACTCTTCTTTAATAACTCCATTAAGGAATGCAGTTTTGTTTATCCATTTGCCAGATTTCATAAAATCCGGCAATTGCTAACATGATTCGGACAGACTTAGCATCGATACGAGTGAGAAAATCTCATCGTATTCAACCCCTTGAACTTGTTGAAAACTTTTTGCAACAAGTCGAGCTTAGTGGATAGTAACACTACTATCAGTGTCCGTCTTCCTCTTGAAGATCCATTTATTTAACATGGCTTGCTGATCATCAAGCAAGTCAATCAAAGTCCATACTTTGTTCTCATACATGGATCATATCTCAGATTTTATGGCCTCAAGCCATTTCGCGGAATCTCGGCTCATCATCGCTTCCTCATAGTTCGTAGGTTCATCATGGTCTAGTAACATGACTTCCAGAACAGCATTACCGTACTACACTGGTGCGGACTGTACTTTGGAAGACCTATGAGGTTTTTTAGTAACTTGATCTAAAGTTTCATGATCATCATCATTAGCTTCTTCACTAATTGGTGTAGGAATCACTGGAACTGATTTCCGTGATGAACTACTTTCCAATTCGGGAGAAGGTACAAATTACCTTATCAAGCTCTACTTTCCTCCCACTCACTTCTTTCGAGAGAAAACTCCTTCTCTAGAAAGGATCCATTTTTAGCAACAAATATCTTGCCTTCGGATCTGTGATAGAAGGTGTACCCAACAATTTCCTTTGGGCATTCTATGAAGACTCACTTCTCCGATTTGGGTTCGAGCTTATCAGGATGAAACTTTTTCACATAAGCATCACAGCCCCAAACTTTAAGAAACGACAAGTTGGGTTTCTTGCTAAACCACAGTTCATATGTTGTCGTCTCAACGGATTTTAGATGGTGCCCTTTTAATGTGAATGCAATGCAGCTGTCTCTAATGCATAACCTCAAAACAATATTGGTAAATCAGTAAGAGACATCATAGATCGCACCATATCCAATAAAGTGCGGTTACGACGTTCGGATACACCATAACATTGTGGTGTTCCAGGTGGCGTGAGCTGTGAAACTATTCCACATTGTTTTAATTGAAGACCAAACTCGTAACTCAAATATTCGTCTCCGCGATCAGATCGCAGAAACTTTATTTTCTTGTTACAATGATTTTTCCACTTCACTCTGAAATTCTTTGAACCTTTCAACTATTTCAGACTTATGTTTCATCAAGTAGATATACCCATATCTGCTCAAATCATCTTGTGAAGGTCAGAAAATAACGATACTTGCCACGAGCCTTCATACTCATTGGTCTGCATACATCAGTATGTATTATTTCCAATAAGTCAGTAGCTCGTTCCATTGTTCCAAAGAACGGAGTTTTAGTCATCTTGCCCAAAAGGCACGGTCGCAAGCATCAAATGATTCATAACCAAGTGATTCTGAAAATCCATCTTTATGGAGTTTCTTCATGCGCTTTACACTGATATGACCCAAACGGCAGTGCCACAAATAATTTGCACTATCATTATTAACTTTTCATCTTTTGGCTTCAATATTATGAATGTGTGTATCACACGATCGAGATTCAACAAACCATTTTCATTGGGTGTATGACCATAGAAGGTTTTATTCATAAAAACAGAACAACAATTATTCTCTAACTTACATGAATAACTGTATTGCAATAAACATGATCAAATCATATTCATGCTCAACGCAAACACCAAATAACACTTATTTAGGTTTAACACTAATCCCGAAAGTATAGGGAGTGTGCGATGATGATCATATCAATCTTGGAACTATTTCCAACACACATCGTCACTTCACCCTTAACTAGTCTCTGTTTATTCTGCAACTCCCGTTTCGAGTTACTAATCTTAGCAACTAAACTAGTATCAAATACTGAGGGGTTGCTATAAACACTAGTAAAGTACACATCAATAACATGTATATCAAGTATACTTATGTTCACTTTGCCATCCTTCTTATCCGCCAATCACTTGGGGTAGTAACTCTTCCAGTGACCAGTCTCTTTGCAGTAGAAGCACTTAGTCTCAGGCTTAGGACCAGACTTGGGTTTCTTCACTTGAGCAGCAACTTGCTTGCCGCTCTTCTTGAAGTTCCCCTTCTTTTCCCTTTGCCTTTTTCTTGAAACTAGTGATCTTGTTAACCATCAACACTTGATGCTCTTTTCTTGATTTCTACCTTCACCGATCTCAACATCGCGAAGAGCTTAGGAATAACTTTCGTCATCCCTTGCATATTATAGTTCATCACAAAGTTCTAGTAACTTAGTGATGGTGACTAGAGAATTTTGTCAATCACTATCTTATCTGGAAGATTAACTCCCAGTTGATTCAAGCGATTGAAGTACCCAGACAATCTGAGCACATGCTCACTAGTTGAGAGATTCTCCTCCATCTTTTAGCTATAGAACTTGTTGGAGACTTCATATCTCTCAACTCGGGTATTTGCTTGAAATATTAACTTCAACTCCTGGAACATCTTATATGGTCCATGACGTTCAAAAACGTCTTTGAAGTCCCGATTCTAAGCCGTTAAGCATGGTGCACTAAACTATCAAGTAGTCATCATATTGAGCTTAGCTGAACGTTCATAACATCTGCATCTGCTCCTGCAATAGGTCTGTCACCTAGCAGTGCATCAGGGACATAATTCTTCTGTGCAGCAATGAGGATAAACCTCATGTCACGGATCTAATCCGCATCATTGCTACTAACATCTTTCAACACAGTTTTCTCTAGGAACATATCAAAATAAACATATGAAAGCAACAACGCAAGCTATTGATCTACAACATAATTTGCAAAATACTACTTGGACTAAGTTCATGATAAATTAAAGTTCAATTAATCATATTACTTAAGAACTCCCACTTAGATAGACATCCCTCTAATCCTCTAAGTGATCACGTGATCCAAATCAACTAAACCATGTCCGATCATCACATGAGATGGAGCAGTTTCAATGGTGAACATCACTATGTTGATCATATCTACTATATGATTCACGCTCGACCTTTCGGTCTCCGTGTTCCGAGGCCATATCTGTATATGCTAGGCTCGTCAAGTTTAACCTGAGTATTCCGCGTGTGCAACTGTTTTGCACCCGTTGTATTTGAACGTAGAGCCTATCACACCCGATCATCACGTGGTGTCTCAGCACGAAGAACTTTCGCAACGGTGCATACTCAGGGAGAACACTTCTTGATAATTAGTGAGAGATCATCTTAAAATGCTACCGTCAAACAAAACATAATAAGATGTATAACAAATAAACATCATATGCAATCAAAATATGTGACATGATATGTCCATGATCATCTTGCGCCTTTGATCTCCATCTCCAAAGTACTGTCATGATCTCTATCGTCACCGGCACGACACCATGATCCTCATCATCTTGATCTATATCAATGTGTCATCACATGGTCGTCTCACCAACTATTGCTCTTGCAACTATTGCTATCGCATAGCGATAAAGTAAAGCAATTATTTGGCACTTGCATCTTATGCAACAAAGAGACAACCATAGAGCTTCTGCCAGTCACCGATAACTTCAACAAAACATGATCATCTCATACAACAACTTATATCTCATCACGTTTTGACCATATCACATCACAACATGCCCTGCAAAAACAAGTTAGACGTCCTCTACTTTGTTGTTGCAAGTTTTACGTGGCTGCTACGGGCTTAAGCAAGAACCAATCTCACATACGCATCAAAACCACAACGATAGTTTGTCAAATAGACTCCGTTTTAACCTTCACAGGGACCGGGCGTAGCCACACTCGGTTCAACTAAAGTTGGATAAAGTGACACCCGTCAGCCACCTGTGTGCAAAGCACGTCGGTAGAACCAGTCTCGCGTAAGCGTACGCGTAATGTCGGTCCGGGCCGCTTCATCCAACAATACCGCCGAACCAAAGTATGACATGCTGGTAAGCAGTATGACTTGTATCGCCCACAACTCACTTGTGTTCTACTCGTGCATATAACATCAACGCATAAAACCTAGGCTCTGATACCACTGTTGGGAAACGTATTAATTTCAAAAAATTTCCTACGCACACGCAAGATCATGGTGATGATATTGCAACGAGAGGGGAGAGTGTTCGTCCACGTACCCTCATAGACCGTAAGCGGAAGCGTTATGACAACGCGGTTGATGTAGTCGTACGTCTTCATGATCCGACCGATCCAAGTACCGAACGTACGGCACCTCCGAGTTCAACACACGTTCAGCTCGATGACGATCCCCGGGCTCCGATCCAGCAAAGCTTCGGGGATGAGTTCCGTCAGCACGACGGCGTGGTGACGATGATGATGTTCTACCGGCGCAGGGCTTCGCCTAAACTCCGCGACGATATGACCGAGGTGGAATATGGTGGAGGGGGCACCGCACACGGCTAAGGAACGATCCGTAGATCAACTTGTGTGTTCATGGGGTGCCCCCTACCCCCGTATATAAAGGAGTGGAGGAGGGGAGGGCCGGCCCTCTACTATGGCGTGCCCTAGGGGAGTCCTACTCCCACCGGGAGTAGGATTCCCCCTTTCCTAGTCCAACTAGGAGTCCTTCCATGTATTAGGAGTAGGAGACAAGGAAGGGGAAGAGAGAAGGGAAGGAAGGAGGGGGTGCGGCCCCTCCCCCTAGTCCAATTCGGACTAGGCCATGGGGGGGCGCGCGGCCTGCCCTAGGCAGCCCCTCTCTCTTTCCCGCAGGGCCCAATAAGGCCCAATACTTCTCCCCGGCGAATTCCCGTAACTCTCCGGTACTCCGATAAATACCCGAATCACTCGGAACCTTTCCGAAGTCTGAATATAGTCGTCCAATATATCGATCTTTATGTCTCGACAATTTCGAGACTCCTCGTCATGTCCCTGATCTTATCCGGGACTCTGAACTCCTTCGGTACGTCAAAACTCATAAACTCATAATAAAATTGTGATCGAAACCTTAAGCTTGCGGACCCTACGGGTTCGAGAACTATGTAGACATGACCGAAACACGTTTCCGGTCAATAACCAATAGCGGGACCTGGATGCCCATATTGGCTCCCACATATTCTACGAAGATCTTTATCGGTCAAACCGCATAACAACATACGTTGTTCCCTTTGTCATCGGTATGTTACTTGCCCGAGATTCGATCCTCGGTATCCAATACCTAGTTCAATCTCGTCACCGGCAAGTCTCTTTACTCATTCTGTAATGCATCATCCCGTAACCAACTCATTGGTCACATTGCTTGCAAGGCTTATAATGATGTGCATTACCGAGAGGGCCCAGAGATACCTTTCCGACAATCGGAGTGACCAAACCTAATCTTGAAATACGCCAACTCAACATGTACCTTCGGAGACACCTGTAGTACTCCTTTATATTCATCCAGTTATGTTGTGACGTTTGGTAGTACCCAAAGTGTTCCTCCGGTAAACGGGAGTTGCATAATCTCATAGTTACAGGAACATGTATATGTCATGAAGAAAGCAATAGCAACATACTAAACGATCAAGTGCTAAGCTAACGGAATGGGTCAAGTCAATCACATCATTCTCCTAATGATGTGATCCCGTTAATCAAATGACAACTCTTTTGTCCATGGCTAGGAAACATAACCATCTTTGATAAACGAGCTAGTCAAGTAGAGGCGTACTAGTGACACTATGTTTGTCTATGTATTCACACATGTATTATGTTTCCGGTTAATACAATTCTAGCATGAATAATAAACATTTATCATGAAATAAGGAAATAAATAATAACTTTATTATTGCCTCTAGGGCATATTTCCTTCAACGACGGGGGCGTCCGCCGACAGGAGCCGTCTGGGCGACTCGAGCGGCGAGAGCAGCCCGACGCTCGGCGCGGGCTAAGCGAGCGTTAGACATGGACACGACGGAAGATCACATGCGATCGCGGAAGAAAGATTCCGGCGCACCCCTACCTAGCGCGCCAAATGTCGGATTTCGGGTTCCGCCAGACCCTTGAGGTTCGAACACTGGGGTGCGCATGAAGATCTTTCCCCTACCAGCTCACGTTTCGATGCTCGCAAGGAATCTAAGCTAGAAAGAGGAACACACAAGGGACACAAGATTTATACTGGTTCAGGCCACCATTGTGGTGTAATACCCTACTCCAGTGTGTGATGTGGTGGATTGCCTCAGGGGCTGATGATGAACAGTACAAAGGGGAATAGCCTCACGAGGGGATGTTCTTGAGCTGGTGCGATGAACTGCTTGGGTGAGTTCAGTCGCCTCTCTCTAGTCTATGTGTGACTCGGATTCTCGATCAGATCCCCCTACGCTGTGATGGCTAGTCCTATTTATAAGCATATCTTTGAGTATTTGATTTACTCGCTATGTTGCCCGTCAGTCTGAGGGTGATAGGTTGTGCAGTACTTGAGTGCGGTCCCCAAGGCTTGATGGAGACGTGACCAGAATGCTGAGGTGAAGAGAGACCCGCGGTCGGAAGTGATAGTTCTTGGCACTCCATGCAAACTGACTATTCTGGACAAGTATAATTGTGCGAGTTGATCAACTCAGTAGGTGGTTCGGATGGGAATGAAGTGAACTACCTTGGTCAGCATGTCCACCACCACCCATACTACATCATTGCCTTGATGAATCTGTGGTAGACCTGTGACGAAATCCATGCAGATATCGTCCCCTTTCCATTACGGAACGGGCAAAGGTTGAAGAAGTCCGGCGGGTTTCTGATGTCCCGCCTTTACTTTGTTGCATATATCGCAGCATGCAACAAAATAGGCGATGTCCTTCTTCATTCCATCCCAACAAAATGCCTGACGGAGGTCCTCGTACATCTTGTTACCTCCTGGATGGATCGAGTACGAAGACTCGTGTGCTTCTGTCAAGGTCTTCTTTCTCAGGTCTACTAGCTCAGGTACACAAATCCATCCTCGAATTCTTAGAGTACCTTGCTCATCCTTAGAGAAATCATGGGTCTTGCCTTCTTCCATACGCTTGACATGGTGTTGCAGGACTGAGTCATTTTGTTAGGCCATACGGATTTCTTCTTAGAGGGTAGGGGTAACTTCCAATATATTGGCAAGGTCAGCCTCGACAATAACCAGATTAAGCTGAGCGATCTCTTCTTGGAGTTTGGGAGGCAAGGACTCCACTAAAGCATTCAGGTTGGCGGGCTTATGGCTGAGGGCATCAATAACCACGTTGGCATTGACGGGATGGTAATTTATTCCATGATCATAATCCTTGACCAATTCAAGCCATCTTCTCTGTCAGAGGTTTAAGTCCAGCTGGGTGAATATATACTTGAGACTCTTGTGGTCGGTAAATATCTGACATCTTCTGCCAATGAGGTTCTGCCTCGAGACGGCGGCGCTTTGTCCCGAAAGTCCTCTCTTTATTTTTTTTCTAGGTCAAAATGACTTATGTACCAGAAGGGGGCACCGGAGGTGGGCCTGGGTGAGCACAACCCACCAGGGCGTGCCTGGGCTCCCTGGCACGCCTAGGTGGGTTGCCCACCTAGTGGGCCCCCTCTGGTACTTACTGACTCCAAAAATTCTTATTTATTCCATAAAAATTCCACGTAAAGTTTCAGATCATTTGGAGTTGTGCAGAATAGGTAGCATGACGTAGCCTTTTCAGGTCCAGATTTCCAGCTGCCAGAATTCTCCCCCTTTGTGTGTAGCTTGCATATTATGAGAGAAAAGGAATTAGAATTACTTGAAAAAGGGTTATTATGCAATAAAACAACATAAATAACAGTAGGTAAACATGATGCAAAATGGACGTATCAGCTTCCTCTTACGGACTTAATTTTTTTTCTACAGTTAACGTGCACTAATAAAACTGTCATGTCAAAATTTGGAAAGTTTCAGAGGTCATTTGACCTTTTTAAGAAATTGAAGTGATTTTCTAGCCATTTAATGACTGTAATTCAAATTTCAACTACATGTACATGTAGCAGCTAACCATAACGGCTTTGAAAAATCATGTTTGTGTACTTGCGTGCGAGTTAATTACATGTGCAGTAAATTGCAAGATTCTCAAACATATTGGTGTCACGGCTTGGACACAAAGCATCGAGTGCAGGCCATGGCATTGAAATTCCAAAAAGTTGAAAAATGACCAGAAACACATGAAACCTTGCTTGACGTAATGGCATGGCACCATGATGGTGTGGTAAAAAAATTGGCCTATTTGGACACGCGCCCCTCACAAACCGGGAGAACTCACTAGAAGGGGCGTGGTTCCGAGAGGGCACAATGCATGTTTGATGATGAACCGCGATAGCTTCCTCTTGGGGCCTTCAAAAAATATCTATATTTAACATGCACTAATACAACTGTCATGTCAAATTTTGGAAAATTCGAAGGGTCATTTGACCTTTTTAAGACATTTAAGTGATTTTCTAGCCATTTAATGATCGTAATTCAAATTTGAACTACATGTACATGCAATAACTAACCATAACGGTTTAAAAAAATCATATTTGTGTACAGTTGTGTGCGAGTTAATTCCATGTGCAGTAAATTGGAAGGAATTTTCAAACATATTGGTATCACGGCTTGGACACATTCATGGAGTGCCATGGTAACACAAAAATAAGCATTCGTCCCTTATATGAGGAAAGAAAATGTAAATATCTTGCAAGACAACCGGCCCCCATATGATTGGCACTCTATTTTGCGCCTCGAGGTTTTGAAGGTGAGTGGTGCGGGTTATTAATCAGACGCGGTTCAATATTGGAAACCGCCAGCTATTAAGTTCTCACACGGCTTTTGCTGCGGGAATCGTGTGCAATTCAAACTATAGTACTCGTAAATTCTGGCGGGCAACATGTGTACTATTCCCGTCGATCTAGATTCTGGCGACCAATAAATACTACCTTGCTCATGTCATCTGACCTGCATTCTCATCTATATCCTCCCCTCGCTCGCCCTCTCTCTCTCTCTCTCACACACACACACGCACACAAATCTCTGCCATGTCGTTGTCAATCTACCCACATGCCGACGAGGAGGCGCCGCCCCCCGAGGACGTTCAGTCCAAGAGCAGCGACAAGGAAGACCCCTACAGGCCACCAGGCGAGGTTGCACTGGACCCCCCAAACTTTGGAGTGGTTTTGGGGCCAGTATACTATGGAAATCGTTGCCGCCAGCTGAGAAAGCCAGGCAAGTGGCATTCAATAAGGAGATGATAGAGGAGGAAACCAGGTACCAGGCGGCCTGTGAAGCCCATGAGGCCGCCTGGAAAAAGGAGGCGGTGGAGCTTTGGCGGAGGGCGCATCGTCGTACGGATAAGGTGTGCAAATACAGGTAGTTCATGACGAAGGTCAAAGACGCTAGGCGCCTCATCGGTGCATGGAGGTGGGCCGATAAGCTCCAGCGTGCCACCGATGAGGAGCTCCGGTGGGCGCCCAACGAAATGGCAAGATCGTTCGCACTCGTCCGCCAGCAAGAGGCCGATCAGTATGTTAGGCGCTGCGAGGCAAAGGAGGCGGAGTACTGCCTCCACGCTAGGAGGACGTTGCGCACCAGGGAGCTGCTGGCGAGGGGCTGCCGGAATACTTCTCCCAGGAGGGATTATTAGTTTTACTATAGTTTGTTTTCAATTTAATGCATTGTACATGGTAGTTAAGTATCATCACGTATAAGTGATGATATTATATATATTCTGTGATGAACTAATGAACAATAAATATATATTATGAATTCCATTTTCTATCTGTTTTCGTATACTAATTTGTATCTAGCTGTTAACATCCACATATACAGAATGGAAAGCATATATATACGCATTGAAACAGAACATATAAGAATGGAAAACAGAGTACACACATTCAAACAGAGCAATAAACAGAGCAATATTATGATTGTTGTGAATACATAGCATTCCACGTCGAAATGAGTCAACAAAATAAACGCATCCATGACCAGCAACCCTTGCCTACGATAGCTCTTGGCTCTGCCTGAACTCGTGCAGGCGTTCGTCCAAGCGGTCGACATGCTCGCGGTACATCTGGAGCGCGATCTCAAGCTCTAAGTTGGCAATTTCATGAGAGATCACCAGCTTGAGGATGTGACAGTCATGTTCCTCTACTGTGCCCAGGTGGACACCTGGGCCAAGGAGGCGGTCGAGCCTAGCGACCAACGTTGGCATCAAGAGGGCCGCAGACAAGGCCAACAACGCGACCCACGCGAATGGCGTGGCGAGCGTCCGGTGCAAGTACGGCGTGGATGGCCTCTGGTGCAAGTATGGTGCAAAAAACCTCTGCCAACTCCTGGTAACGAATGGGGGTACTGATGGGATGTGTACACAGCTGCGATGCTCTGTCAGCAGTAGACAAGTGCCGATGGATTCGCTCTTGTTGTGCGGCCCTCTACGTCTCTCGCTCTGTGCCTAGCTTGCTCTGTGGTGCACCATTGATCATGTTGTGCGGCAAGCTGGAGCCTCTCGGCGCTGACATGCCTATCTTGATCCACGGCACTGAAGCGCCATGCACATGCACCAAGGGTCTGCTCAACCCTGGTGATGACGCGCATCACGGCGCCCTCCATCGCGTTGCCGGGGTGTGCCTCAGCCTCAATGGGCCGTGGCGCCTTCTCATTTTCCTCGTCGAGGAGGTTGATGGCAGAGGCGGCGCTTTGGTGGGTTGGCATGCTTGGAAAAGGTGGATGTGCTATAGGCTGCGCTTGTTGCCTCGGTGCGTCGCACGCCGCCTAGGTTTATGCGCAATATAGCTGGGTGGCGGGGGGAAACTGGTGAGGAAATGGCGGGAAATGGTGGCCTGTTCATAAAACACCATCAACTAATGGAAACTTAGCACAGAAGGAACATCAAGCTAGCACGACGTGTGCGGGCACATTGCTCGCCAAGGCTATGGTCCATATACTTGTGTTCCCAACAGAGCACACTATTCATAGTAAATAATATTGTTCCATTTATCCTAGTAGAGCAGTGGCGGCAAGCGTCACAAGAAGAAGTAGATGATGATCAGATGATCATTTATCCTAGTTAATTATACATGTAATAGTTTAATTTGGTGTGGAATGTCATGTGTATAGTAGCCACATATGTAATCGGATGTTTGTCGCATATGACACACATCTTGTTTATACGAAACATTTCTGTTCTCTTGGCTCAACACAAATAGTTTATCGGAATGAACTGTATGCCCTCCATTGCACGCACGTTGATCTGGCTGAACCGTTTCTGTTGTGTTGCCTAATCGAAAAGAGTTCATTCGAGTGAACTGTATATGTATATCGCACACACCTTGATCTGGCTAACCATTTCTTTTGTGTTGCCTAATCACAAACAGTTCATCCGAGTGAACTGTATGCCGTATATCACACACACACCTTCATCTGGCTGCCCATTTCTGTTATTCTGCCTCATCACAAATAGTTCATTGGAGTGAACCATATGTCACGCATCACACATGCAACTATAATATGAACTGTGTTTAATGTAGCCACCATCGCAAACGTTTGGCATCTTTTCTGACAGGTTTTTTACATCACCGTTTGCGAGTAATGCATCGCACACAGTTTTGTCAAAGGGTCTCTGATCGTAGTGTCGCGTTAGCAGCATCCTGCAGTAGTGACACAAACAACAAATACTTGCAACCCAACGCGTAGAGGCACTACTGAAATTAACTTATTTGCCGTCAGCCCCAAGAAAACGGACGGCAAAGAACTGGCTGATGGCAAAGAAGGTCTTTGCCATCAGCCAATTCTTTGCCGTCTGCTAGCTGACAACAAAGAATCTTTGTCGTCAGCCAGCAGACGACAAAGAGGTGGGTGGGTCTAGTGGATGTCTAACCCACTACGACCCACCAGCCCCACCGCTTTGCCGACCGTTGGCGGACGGCAAAGAGATGGGTACGTTAACGGCCATCCCGCCCTCGTCCTCACTCTCTTCTCTCTCTGTCTCCTTCCCATCCCCACACACACCCGCGCCACCGCTGCCGACCCTGTCCACTGTAGCCAGCTGCCCCGCACCCCTCCTCTACGGCGCCCCGACCTCCACCGCTCCCACACCGCCCCTTCCATGTCGGCCCGCCCCCCTGATCCCTCCCCTCCGTCGCCATCCCCCACCAACACCCGCGCCGCCGCCGCCGACCCCGTCCACGGTAGCCGGTGAAGGAAATATGCCCTAGAGGCAATAATAAAGTTATTATTTATTTCCTTATTTCATGATAAATGTTTATTATTCATGCTAGAATTATATTAACCGGAAACATAATACATGTGTGAATACATAGACAAACATAGTGTCACTAGTATGCCTCTACTTGACTAGCTCGTTTATCAAAGATGGTTAAGTTTCCTATCCATGGACAAAAGAGTTGTCATTTGATTAACGGGATCACATCATTAGGAGAATGATGTGATTGACTTGACCCATTCCGTTAGCTTAGCACTTGATCGTTTAGTATGTTGCTATTGCTTTGTTCATGACTTATACATGTTCCTGTAACTATGAGATTATGCAACTCCCGTTTACCGGAGGAACACTTTGGGTACTACCAAACGTCACAACGTAACTGGGTGATTATAAAGGAGTACTACAGGTGTTTCCGAAGGTACATGTTGGGTTGGCATAATTCGAGATTAGGATTTGTCACTCCGATTGTCGGAGAGGTATCTCTGGGCCCTCTCGGTAATACTCATCACCTAATCCTTGCAAGCATGTAACTAATGAGTTAGTTATGAGATGATGTATTACGGAACGAGTAAAGAGACTTGCCGGTAACGAGATTGAACTAGGTATTGGATACCGACGATCGAATCTCGGGCAAGTAACATACCGATGACAAAGGGAACAACGTATGTTGTTATGCGGTTTGACCGATAAAGATCTTCGTAGAATATGTAGGAGCCAATATGGGCATCCAGGTCCCGCTATTGGTTATTGACCAAGAATAGTTCTAGGTCATGTCTACATAGTTCTCGAACCCGTAGGGTCCGCACGCTTAAGGTTTCGATGACAGTTATATTATGAGTTTATGAGTTTTGATGTACCGAAGGAGTTCGGAGTCCCGGATGAGATCGGGGACATGACGAGGAGTCTCAAAATGGTCGAGACGTAAAGATCGATATATTGGACGACTATATTCGGAGTTCGGAAATGTTCCGAGTGATTCGGGTATTTTTCGGAGTACCGGAGAGTTACGGGAATTCGCCGGGGAGAAGTATTGGGCCTTATTGGGCCCTGCGGGAAAAAGAGAGGGGCTGCCTAGGGCAGGCCGCGCGCCACCCCAAGGCCTAGTCCGAATTGGACTAGGAGGAGGGGCCGCTCCCCCTCCTTCCTTCCCTTCTCTCTTCCCCTTCCTAGTCTCCTACTCCTACTACATGGAAGGACCCCTAGTTGGACTAGGAAAGGGGGAATCCTACTCCCGGTGGGAGTAGGACTCCCCATGGCGCGCCCCTCCTAGGGCCGGCCTCCTCCTCCCTCCCTCCTTTATATACGGGGACAGGGGGCACCCCATAGACACACAAGTTGATCTACGGATCGTTCCTTAGCCGTGTGCGGTGCCCCCTTCCACCATATTTCACCTCGGTCATATCGTCGCGAAGCTTAGGCGAAGCCCTGCGCCGGTAGAACATCAAGATCGTCACCACGCCGTCGTGCTGACGGAACTCTCCCTCGACACTTGGCTGGATCGAAGTTCGAGGGACGTCATCGAGCTGAACGTGTGCTGAACTCGGAGGCTCCGTACGTTCGGTGCTTGGATCGGTCGGATCGTGAAGACATACGACTACATCAACCGCGTTGTGCTAACGCTTCCGCTTACGGTCTACGAGGGTACGTAGACGAACACTCTCCCCTCTCATTGCTATATCATCACCATGATCTTGCGTGTGCGTAGGAAAATTTTGAAATTACTACGTTACCCAACAGTGGCATCCGAGCCTAGGTTTTATGCGTTGATGTTATATGCACGAGTAGAACACAAGTGAGTTGTGGGCGATACAAGTCATACTGCTTACCAGCATGTCATACTTTGGTTCGGCGGTATTGTTGGATGAAGCGGCCCGGACCGACATTACGCGTACGCTTACGCGAGACTGGTTCTACCGACGTGCTTTGCACACAGGTGGCTGGCGGGTGTCAGTTTCTCCAACTTTAGTTGAACCGAGTGTGGCTACGCCCGGTCCTTGCGAAGGTTAAAACAACACTAACTTGACAAACTATCGTTGTGGTTTTGATGCGTAGGTAAGAACGGTTCTTGCTCAGCCCGTAGCAGCCACGTAAAATTTGCAACAACAAAGTAGAAGACGTCTAACTTGTTTTTGCAGGGCATGTTGTGATGTGATATGGTCAAGACATGATAAGATATAAGTTGTTGTATGAGATGATCATGTTTTTGTTGAAGTTATTGGCAGCTGGCAGAAGCCCTATGGATGTCTCTTTGTTGCATAAGATGCAAATGCCAAATAATTGCTTTACTTTATCGCTATATGATAGCAATAGTTGCAAGAGCAATAGTTGGTGAGACAACCATGTGATGACACATTGATATAGATCAAGATGATGAAGATCATGGTGTCGTGCCGGTGACGATAGAGATCATGACAGTACTTTGGAGATGGAGATCAAAGGTGCAAGATGATCATGGCCATATCATGTCACATATTTTGATTGCATATGATGTTTATCTATTATACATCTTATTCTTGCTTTGATTGACGGTAGCATTTTAAGATGATCTCTCACTAATTACCAAGAAGTGTTCTCCCTGAGTATGCACCGTTGCCAAAGTTCGTCGTGCCCAGACACCACGTGATGATCGGGTGTGATAAGCTCTACGTCCATCTACAACGGGTGCAAGCCAGTTTTGCACACGCGGAATACTCAGGTTAAACTTGACGAGCCTAGCATATGCAGATATGGCCTCGGAACACGGAGACCGAAAGGTCGAGCGTGAATCATATAGTAGATATGATCAACATAGTGATGTTCACCATTGAAAACTACTCCTTCTCACGTGATGATCGGTTATGGTTTAGTTGATTTGGATCACGTGATCACTTAGATGACTAGAGAGATGTCTGTCTAAGTGGGAGTTCTTAAGTAATATGATTAATTGAACTTAAATTTATCATGAACTTAGTCCTTGTAGTATTTTGCAAATTATGTTGTAGATCAATAGCTTGCGTTGTTGCTTTCATATGTTTATTTTGATATGTTCCTAGAGAAAATTGTGTTGAAAAATGTTAGTAGCAAAGATGCGGATTCGATCCGTGATCTGAGGTTTATCCTCATTGCTGCACAGAAGAATTATGTCCTTAATGCACCGCTAGGTGACAAACCTATTGCAGGAGCAGATGCAGACGTTATGAACGTTTGGCTAGCTCAAAAGGATGACTACTTGATAGTTTAGTGCACCATGCTTAAACGTCTTAGAATCGGGACTTCAAAGGCGTTTTGAACGTCATGGACCATATGAGATGTTCCAGGAGTTGAAGTTAATATTTCCAGCAAATACCCGAGTTGAGAGATATGAAGTCTCCAACAAGTTCTAAAGCTAAAAGATGGAGGAGAATCGCTCAACTAGTGAGCATGTGCTCAGATTGTCTGGGTACTTCAATCACTTGAATCAAGTGGGAGTTAATCTTCCAGATAAGATAGTGATTGACAGAATTCTCTAGTCACCATCACTAAGTTACTAGAACTTCGTGATGAACTATAGTATGTAAGGGATGACGAAAACGATTCCCGAGCTCTTCGTGATGTTGAAATCAACGAAGGTAGAAATCAAGAAAAGACCATCAAGTGTTGATGATTGACAAAACCACTAGTTTCAAAAAAAGGGCAAAGGGAAAGAAAGGGAACTTCAAGTGGAAAGACAAGCAAGTTGTCACTCCTGCGAAGAAGCCCAAAGCTGGACCATAGCCTGAAACTGAGTGTTTACACTGCAAAGGAAATGGTCACTGGAAGCCGAAATGCCCTGAATATTTGGTGGATAAGAAGGATGGCAAAGTGAACAAGGGTATATTTGATATACAAATTTTTGATGTGTGCCTTACTAGTGTTTATAGTAGCCCCTAAGTATTTGATACTTGTTCGGTTGCTAAGATTAGTAACTCGAAACAGGAGTTACAGAATAAACAGAAACTAGTTGAAGGGAAAGTGACGATGAGTGTTGGAAGTAGTTCCAAGATTGATATGATCATCATCGCACACTCCTTATACTTTCGGGATTAGTGTTAAACCTAAATAAATGTTATTTGGCATTTGCGTTAAGCATGAATATGATTTGATCATGTTTATTGCAATACGGTTATTCATTTAAAATCAGAGAATAATTGTTGTTCTGTTTACATGAATAAAACCTTCAATGGTCATACACCCAATGAAAATAGTTTGTTGGATCTCGATCGTAGTGATACACATATTCATAATATTGAGGCCAAAAGATGCAAAGTTAATAATGATAGTGCAACTTATTTGTGGCACTGCCGTTTGGGTCATATCGGTGTAAAGCGCATGAAGAAACTCCATAAAGATGGATTTTCAGAATCACTTGGTTATGAATCATTTGATGCTTGCGAACCGTGCCTTTTGGGCAAGATGACTAAAACTCCGTTCTTTGGAACAATGGAACGAGCTACCGACTTATTGGAAATAATACATACTGATGTATGCAGACCAATGAGTATGAAGGCTCGTGGCAAGTATCGTTATTTTTCTGACCTTCACAAGATGATTTGAGCAGATATGGGTATATCTACTTGATGAAACATAAGTCTAAAATAGTTGAAAGGTTCAAAGAATTTTAGAGTGAAGTGGAAAATCATCGTAACAAGAAAATAAAGTTGCTGCGATCTGATCGCGGAGAGGAATATTTGAGTTACTAGTTTGGTCTTCAATTAAAACAATGTGGAATAGTTTCACAGCTCACGCCACCTGGAACACCACAACGTTATGCTGTGTCCGAACGTCGTAACCGCACTTTATTGGATATAGTGCGATCTATGATGTCTTTTACTGATTTACCAATATTGTTTTGAGGTTATGCATTAGAGACAGCTGCATTCACATTAAAAGGGCACCATCTAAATCCGTTGAGACGACAACATATGAACTGTGGTTTAGCAAGAAACCCAAGTTGTCGTTTCTTAAAGTTTGGGGCTACGATGCTTATGTGAAAAAGTTTCATCCTGATAAGCTCGAACCCAAATCGGAGAAGTGCGTCTTCATAGAATACCCAAAGGAAATAGTTGGGTACACCTTCTATCACAGATCCGAAGGCAAGATATTCGTTGCTAAAAATAGGATCCTTTCTAGAGAAGGAGTTTCTCTCGAAAGAAGTGAGTGGGAGGAAAGTAGAACTTGATGAGATAACTGTATCTACTCCCTTATTGGATGGTAGTTCATCATGAGAACCGGTTCCCGTGACAACTACACCAATTAGTGAGGAAACTAATGATATTGATCATGAAACTTCAGATCAAGTTTCTGCTGAACCTCGTAGGTCTACAGAGTAAGATCCGCACCAGAGTGGTACGGTAATCCTATTCTGGAAGTCATGTTACTAGACCATGATGAGCCTACGAACTATGAGGAAGCGATGATGAGCCCAGATTCCGCGAAATGGCTCGAGGCCACAAAATCTGAGATATGATCCATGTATGAGAACAAAGTATAGACTTTGATTGACTTGCTCGATGATCAGCAAGCCATGCTAAATAAATGGATCTTCAAGAGGAAGACGGACACTGATAGTAGTATTACTATCTACCAAGCTCGACTTGTTGCAAAAGGTTTTCAACAAGTTCAAAGTGTTGAATACGATGAGATTTTCTCACTCGTATCGATGCTAAAGTCTGTCTGAATCATATTAGCAATTGCCACATTTTATGAAATCTGGCAAATGGATGTCAAAACTGCATTCCTTAATGGATTTATTAAAGAAGAGTTGTATATGATGCAACCAGAAGGTTTTGTCAATCCTAAAGGTGCTAACAAAATGTGCAAGCTCCAGCGATCCATCTATGGACTGGTGCAAGCATCTCGGAGTTGGAATATACGCTTTGATAAGTTGATCAAAGCATATAGTTTTATATGGACTTACGATGAAGCCTGTATTTACAATAAAGTGAGTGGGAGCACTACAGCCTTTCTGATTAGTATATGTGAGTGACATATTGTTGATCAGAAATGATGTAGAATTTTTCTGCAAAGCATAAAGGAGTGTTTTAAAGGAGTTCTTTAAAAAGAAAAGACCTCAGTAAAAGCTACTTACATATTGAGCATCAAGATCTATTGAGATAGATCAAGATGCTTGATAAGATCTTCAATGAGTACATACCTTGGCAAGATTTTGAAATAGTTCAAAATGGAACAGTCAAAGAAAGGATTCTTGCCTGTGCTACAAGGTATGAAATTGAGTAAGACTCAAATCCCGACCACAGCAGAAAATAGAAAGAGAATGAAAAGTCATTCCCTATGCCTCAGTCATAGGTTCTATAAAGTGTGCTATGCTATGTACCAGACCTATTGTATACCTTGCTCTGGATTTGGCAGGGGAGTACAATAGTGATCTAGGAGTAGATCACTGGACATTGGTCAAGAATATCCTTAGTAAGGACTAAGGAGATGTTTTCTCAATTATGGAGGTGATAAAAGAGTTTGTTGTAAAAGTTACATCAGTGCAAGCTTTTACACCGATCCAGATAACTCTAAGTCTCAATTTGGATACATATTGAAAGTGGGAGCGATTAGCTAGAGTAGCTCCGTGCAGAGCATTGTAGACATAGAATATTTGCAAAATACATACGGCTCTGAATGTGACAGACCCGTTGACTAAGCTTCTCTCACGAGCAAAACATGATCACACCTTAGTACTCTTTGGGTGTTAATCACATAGCGATGTGAACTAGATTATTTACTCTAGTAAACCCTTTGGGTGTTGGTCACATGATGATGTGAACTATGGGTGTTAATCATATACAGATATGAATATTGGTGTTAAATCACATGACGATGTGAACTAGATTATTGACTCTAGTGCAAGTGGGAGACTGAAGGAAATATGCCCTAGAGGCAATAATAAAGTTATTATTTATTTCCTTATTTCATGATAAATGTTTATTATTCATGCTAGAATTGTATTAACCGGAAACATAATACATGTGTGAATACATAGACAAACATAGTGTCACTAGTATGCCTCTACTTGACTAGCTCGTTTATCAAAGATGGTTAAGTTTCCTATCCATGGACAAAAGAGTTGTCATTTGATTAACGGGATCACATCATTAGGAGAATTATGTGATTGACTTGACCCATTCCGTTAGCTTAACACTTGATCGTTTAGTATGTTGCTATTGCTTTCTTCATGACTTATACATGTTCCTGTAACTATGAGATTATGCAACTCCCGTTTACCGGAGGAACACTTTGGGTACTACCAAACGTCACAACGTAACTGGGTGATTATAAAGGAGTACTACAGGTGTTTCCGAAGGTACATGTTGGGTTGGCATAATTCGAGATTAGGATTTGTCACTCCGATTGTCGGAGAGGTATCTCTGGGCCCTCTCGGTAATACTCATCACCTAAGCCTTGCAAGCATGTAACTAATGAGTTAGTTATGAGATGATGTATTACGAAACGAGTAAAGAGATTTGCCGGTAACGAGATTGAACTAGGTATTGGATACCGACGATCGAATCTCGGGCAAGTAACATACCGATGACAAAGGGAACAACGTATGTTGTTATGCGGTTTGATCGATAAAGATCTTCGTAGAATATGTAGGAGCCAATATGGGCATCCAGGTCCCGCTATTGGTTATTGACCAAGAATAGTTCTAGGTCATGTCTACATAGTTCTCGAACCCGTAGGGTCCGCACGCTTAAGGTTTCGATGACAGTTATATTATGAGTTTATGAGTTTTGATGTACCGAAGGAGTTCGGAGTCCCGGATGAGATTGGGGACATGACGAGGAGTCTCGAAATGGTTGAGACGTAAAGATCGATATATTGGACGACTATATTCGGAGTTCGGAAAGGTTCCGAGTGATTCGGGTATTTTTCGGAGTACCGGAGAGTTACGGGAATTCGCCGGGGAGAAGTATTGGGCCTTATTGGGCCCTGCGGGAAAGAGAGAGGGGCTGCCTAGGGCAGGCCGCGCCCCCCCCCCCCCCCCCAAGGCCTAGTCCGAATTGGACTAGGGGGAGGGGCCGCACCCCCTCCTTCCTTCCCTTCTCTCTTCCCCTTCCTAGTCTCCTACTCCTACTACATGGAAGGACCCCTAGTTGGACTAGGAAAGGGGGAATCCTACTCCCGGTGCGAGTAGGACTCCCCATGGCGCGCCCCTCCTAGGGCCGGCCTCCTCCTCCCTCCCTCCTTTATATACGGGGACAGGGGGCACCCCATAGACACACAAGTTGATCTACGGATCGTTCCTTAGCCGTGTGCGGTGCCCCCTTCCACCATATTTCACCTCGGTCATATCGTCGCGAAGCTTAGGCGAAGCCCTGCGCCGGTAGAACATCAAGATCGTCACCACGCCGTCGTGCTGACGGAACTCTCCCTCGACACTCGGCTGGATCAGAGTTCGAGGGACGTCATCGAGCTGAACGTGTGCTGAACTCGGAGGCTCCGTACGTTCGGTGCTTGGATCGGTCGGATCGTGAAGACGTACGACTACATCAACCGCGTTGTGCTAACGCTTCCGCTTACGGTCTATGAGGGTACGTGGACGAACACTCTCCCCTCTCGTTGCTATATCATCACCATGATCTTGCGTGTGCGTAGGAAAATTTTGAAATTACTATGTTACCCAATAGCCGGCCGCCTGCACACCTCCCCTGCGGCGCCCCGCCCTCCATCGCGGCCCCGCCGCCCCTTCCAAGTCGGCCAGCCGCGCCGCGGCCGTCCAGCCGCCCCGCCCCCTCAATCCCCTACGTCACCGTCCCCGCCCCGTCCCACCGCGGCCGTCCGGCCTCCCCCTCCACCGGGTCACCGCCTCCTCCAGCGGCCGCCCTCCCATCCACCAGCCGCCCCACGCCTCCTCCACCGGCGATCCCCTATAGGTGAGCTCCTCCCCCCTTTTTTAGTTTAGTTTATTTTTGTTTCTTTTAGTTTAGTTTCTGTTTTAGTTGTAGTTTTAGTTTAGTTTTAGTTTCAGTTTAGTTTTAGGTTTAGTTTATTTTAGTTTAGTTTATTTTAGATTAGTTTTAGTTTTAGTCTTAGTTTATTTCAGTTTAGTTTTAATTTTAGTTTAGAAGAATAAGAAGAGTAGAAGGAGGAGGAGGAGGGAGGAACAGGAGGAGTGAGAAGAAGAAAGAAGAAAAGAAGAAGAAGAGGAAAAAGGAGAAGAAGAAGAGGAAGAAGAAGAAGAAGAAGAAGAAGAAGCAGAAGAAGAAGAAGAAGAAGAAGAAGAAGAAGAAGAAGAAGAAGAGGAGGAGGAGGAGAAGAAGAAGAAGAAGAAGAAGAAGAAGAAGAAGAAGAAGAAGAAGAAGAAGAAGAAGAAGAAGAAGAAGAAGAAGAAGAAGAAGAAGAAGAAGAAGAAAGAACAAGAAGAAAGAGGAGAGGAGGAGAAGAAGAAGAAGAAAGAGGAGAGGAGGAGAAGAAGAAGAGAAGAGGAAAAGGAAAAAAGAGAAAAAAGAACAAGAATAAAAAGACACCCGACAGCCTGACACACCGACACCGACACCGCGACACCCTGACACCCCGACCCCGACACCCCGACACCACATCCCGGCCCACACCCCGACTGTCAGATTTCGGGTTCCGGTAGACCCTTGAGGTTCGAACTCTGGGGTGCACGCGGAGATTCAACCCTCTGCCTGCCTGTTCCTCGCCGAATCGCTAGGATCTAAACTACCAAACAGAACAACACAAGAGACACAAGATTTATACTAGTTCAGGCCACCATTGTGGTGTAATACCCTACTCCAGTGTGTGGTGTGGTGGATTGCCTCTTGGGCTGATGAGGAACAATACAAGGAAGAACAGCCTCGCGAGGGCCTGCTCTTGGCTGGTGCGACGAACTGCTAGGAGGAGTTCAATCGCTCTATCTACTGGTTTCTTGGTGAGGATCCCAATTGCTAGGTCCGGGTCTGATTGCCTCTACCCTGGGGGTGGCTAGTCCTATTTATAGGCAAAGGCCCTGGGCCTCTTCCCAAATATTGAGCGGGAAGGGCGCCAACAATTGGCTATTTTGAAGGGGAACAGCGGGTACACTTATCCTGACTAAAGTTGGTCCTCGCCTGTCAAAGGCTCTGGTGGTGACGCCTGCTTGGGCTCCACAATGACTTCTTCCCTGCCGTTGGGCTGGTCTTGGTCTTGTTGCACCGAAATGGATGCCTTTGCTTGATGCTCTCGCCTGCGCTTGCTCCCTTTGCACCAAAGAGGAAAGGAGGACATTGCGTGGGTTGGCGCCCGACTGGCGCCCCTGGTCGTCATGGCTTGCGTCATGGGCACCTCGCGAGGTACCCCGCCTTGAACTCTCTGCCTCCTCGTGAGCCAGCCTGACGAGGCCATGCCCGAGGAAGCTCCTTGTCGTCCGCCCCGCGAGGCTTGGCCCCTCGCGAGGGTCTTGAGCTTGTGTTGATGAAGATGGGCTGTGTTGGGCCTCCTTTGAGCCAAGCCGCAGGCCACAGGCAGGCAAGTCTAGGGACCCCCGTTCCCAGAACACCGACAGTAGCCCCCGGGCCCATGGCGCGCCTGGACTTGGCCGAGCAGAGAGGCGAAAGGGCAAGTGCGAAGCGTCGCGGGCCCTAACAGCCTGCGGCCTTGGGCGCCGCGTGGTGGTTG
The DNA here is from genome assembly GCA_963921465.1 of Triticum timopheevii. Lineage (NCBI taxonomy): Eukaryota > Viridiplantae > Streptophyta > Magnoliopsida > Poales > Poaceae > Triticum > Triticum timopheevii. The sequence goes on from OY997262.1 coordinate 184,194,327, forward strand.
ATTGGACGTGGGCGGCACTGTTCCCCCACGCTTCCTTATTCTATGCCTTGCTAGGCGGACTTGCTGCCGCACACAGCCGCTCCCCTTTCTGCTGCTCGAACGCTCCCTGTCCTTTCTCCTCTCGAACTCCAGCTCCCGCATCCAATCCAATCTCGAACCTCCCCCCTTCCCTTTCTGCCGCCATGGCTCCGTCGAGGAAGGGAAAAGGGAAGAAGCCCGTGCCGCCGCCTCGCTCGTCGTCGACGGCGGCCCCCGCCATCGATCGGCCGGTCATAATTAATCAAGAAGGCCTGGGCAAGGTCAGCTCGGCCCTGGCCACCATCTTCAACGAGTGCGGGAGGACGACGGCCTGGCCCGCGTCTCGCTTCTCCATTGACAGGATTCCCACCGAGGTTTGGTACTTCACCGACGCCCTGTGGGCGGGACTGGTTCCCCCCTTTTCTGATTTCTTCAACACCGTGCTTTCCCATTATCAGATCCATATGATGCATCTGGGTCCTGAATCCATCACCCTTCTCGCGGTTTTCGCTTTCGTTTGTGAGGCAATGATGGGCATCATTCCTTCGGTTGCCTTGCTGCGCCACTTCTTCTCTCTGCGCCATGCCGATCCCAATGTTCAGGGTGCGTGAGCTTCGTCGCTGCGCCTGAGACAGCGGCTCCTGGGATTGACTTCAGTCTTCCTCCGCCCGCGCCTGGGTTTCGCGAGCGGTGGCTGTATGTGGACGTAGGGGTGCCCAGCCCCCTGCTGACGGAGCCATCTTTGCCTGCTGTCCCCAACTCTAGCAGGGGCCAGGAGACGCTCGTGAGCCCCCGGCTCGCCTTCGTCTGGCGTCGCTTCGAGTTCTTGAAGGAGCTCGGCGTGACAGCACCGAAGGTGGTGAAGGAGTTCCTGCTATGCCGCGTCGCTCCTCTCCGATGCTATTCTCATCGGATGTGGGCCTTCAGCGGTCGTGGGGATCGTATGCGGCTCCAGGAAGAGGACCTAATGCCTGAAGCGCTACGGAAGGTGCTCTTGGTCTTGACTGGGGATCCTTCCCCCGGCGGCATTCGGCAAGGGGGGCCCTTGCTGTACCTCTTCTCGAATAGAGGTGACTTCATGGGCTAGATGCCCATTTTCGACGAATGGGGGCCACGCCCTGCTGGCCTCCAGGGGCCTCGCGAGAACCCAGTGGTGGTGGTCACCCTCGCAGCCAGCCTAGGCGACTCTTCCTCAAGTGGCGGAGCAGGGAGGCATGAGTCTCGGGAGGCCGAGGGTGCCCCATCCGAGGCGACAGTACTGGGTGGCGCTCATGAGGGAGCGGCCCCTGAGACCCGTGCTGTCATAGCTGAAGGTGGCGAGCGGCTGCCTGCAGTGCCTGCGGCTGAGGCCCCCGAGGCCCTAGCTGCTCTTCTTTGTGAGGCGACCGGCGGCGCGCATCAGGCGGATGCCCTCGACGCGGGTCGCCTCGGTGCTCCCTCTTCGTCACAGGCTGACCCCTGCGCTCAACTCTTGGGTCGCTTCCGAGTGGACTTTGAGGCCCTCCGGAAGAGGAGGGAGGCCCTGGGTGATGTTTACCCTTGCCGCCTGCTGAAGCGTAGGAAGTACTTCGCCATCGATGAGTAAGCCTTCTCCCTTCCCTGTTCCTGATTCTTCCCTTGCTTGTTCTAATCCTTGCTCTGCAGGGCCCTTCCTTTCGAGCTCGCAGGGGTGGATGAGGAGCCATCCCCCTCGCCTCCACCCTCTCCGCCGTCTTCGATCGTTCCGAGCAGCCGGGCCCTTGTGGTGAGGCCGGTTGGTGAGACGAACCATCCCGAGGCGCTACGCAGCCATGCGCTCTTCGCGGTCTTTCTTCGCGAGCCTTCTCGTGGCATAGCCAGCCTGCCGTGGGCTTCTCGCCTGGTGGTGGACCGTGATTGGTTGGGGTACTCCCTGCGCTCTTCACCTGAAGATGGACTGAACCTAGGTCGGGCTTCTGGCAGGGCGCGCCGGTCGCCTCAAGGGAGCCAGCCCCCAGCCCCCTGCCCAGAAGGGCAGTGCTGATCCGCGCCCCATGGCGCTCGCTTGGGGCGGCTGATGGTGTGGAAGACGTACTTGAGCGCGCCCGGGAGCGTCGCGCTCTTCGCCAAGGGCTCCTCCGGAGGGTGGCTGACGCGGTGAGCCTGCTTGGTGAATAGCTTGCTGATGAGGACGCGCGCCTTGAGGCCGAGGGCCTGCGCCTGGTGGCAGAGAGGCGCGAGCTGGAGGCAGCTGTCACCCTCGCGCGCCGCCAGTGCGACCTCGACGATGAGGAGGCCAAGGCGTCGCTGGTGGCCTCTCGGGTGGCCCGTTCCCGGGCTGTCGAAGAGGCCCGGGAAGATGACCAGCGGCGAGAGGCCACAGAGGAGCGGGCGCGGGAACTCCTGGCCTGGTGCCGCTCACTGGAGGAGCAGGTGGAGCTGCGTGAGGTGGCCCTTGCGTCGATGAAGGTGGCCTCCGGCAACCCAGCGGAGCTCCAGAAGCATGAGGTCGCGCTGACGCTGGAAGCCGCCGAACGCGCACGCGAGTATGAGCGCCTGGAGACGAGGGAGCGCTGGGTGACATGGGCGGAGGACGATGTCACCGCGCGGGAAGCCCAATTCTCGGAGGAGGTCGGACATCGGGTGGCGACGGCGTGCCTCAACCTCAAGTGCGAGTACAAGGAGAGGCTAGAGTTGGTCCGGACCGAGGCCGAGGGTAGGACCTCCGTCCTGAGGACCAAGCTGGAGGAAGCGACGCGGTGGGCTGATGCCTTGGAGGCCGCACTCGAGGCGGCGTAGGGGAAGTCAACTACTTCCCATGCCGAAGTGCTTCTTCTTCGCCAACTGGTGGTTGAGGCTGAGGCCATCGCCCGTCAGAATGCGGACGAGATGCGTCAGCGGCGGCTCTTGGAACACGAGCACGCCCCCATGCTCACCATGCTTCGTGAGAGGGCCAACACGGCCTTAGGTAACATCTGCAAGGCGGCCGTCGGCGAGCTGCGTGCCATTAACTACGCCGGCAACCTTCAGTTCTTCACCGACATCGTGACGCAGCTGGAGGCGCGGTTGGTCCGTGCCAACAGGTTGGTGGAGGAGAGGAGCCGAGCCCTGCTCGGGCGCGCCTTTTCCCGCGTCTTCAGCCATCTCCGGAACATGGATCCTCACTTCAACTTTGACGCCGCCATCGCCCCAGTCCCCCAGGCCGTCCGAGACGACCTGGCATACTGGGTAGAGGACAACGTGGACGCCCTTGTCAGGGCCTTCGCTTCAGATGATGATGGTGTGATCGTGGCCGCCGACGAGGGCGGCGTGGTGAACAGCCATGACACCACTGACGACAATGCGGAGGGCGATGGCGAGGCCAGCGATGCGAGCGACAATTCAGGTGGCGTTCCGGAGGATGCATTGGGGGATTTATCCGATTGACGGCGCATTGTTCCTGTTTCCTTATCCTGCATGAATAGAACTCAGGCTTTTGTCCTGATGGTTGTGAGAGCATTTTTAGGAAGGGGCTCCCCTCATGTAAAACCAATGTTTAGCGCACTAGTTAATGCTACATCACCCATAGGCCCGTGCCACGTGATTGGCTGGGTGACGAGCCGACTGGTTAGTTTACCTTTGTCCCGCGCGGGTCCTGAGATAATTTGTGGGAGGCTATGGTCCCTCGAATGCCTCCTGATCGAATCCGTAGGATCTGCAGTGAAAAACCTCCTGAGGGGATATGACGGTGGCAGTCTGGGCTGCATGCAAGCTAGGCCAGACCCGGCTCGCGAGGGGCTCACGAGGGGAGGCAGCTGAGGCGAGGTTGTAACCGAAACGCGAGAGATTGCTCGAACGAGACTAAGCACCCCTTCCCCAACACACACAAATCTCAAATTCGAGTTCAACTTAAATCCAGCGGGGGAAGCAACAACCAAGGGAAAAGCAATGAAAGCAAACAAAAGGCCGCGTCCGGCACCTTGTCTAGTCTTGGACGTCTTCTCACCAGCGCGGAGCTAAGTGCTGCCACTGGGCGTGGGAGGGAGCCCCAGGGCCTGAGGCCGGCACCCCTGAGACTCCGGGGCGTGTACAGCCCCACTCATTATTACGTGAGACTGTCATGGGGCAGCGAGCTTCACATGCACTGGGCCTTCTTCACAGGTACCGGCCTTGCTTCATATCGCCAGACGAGGGCTCCGCCTTGCGCCACACTCTAGTGCCATCAACAACGACCGGAAACCAGGACGCCGCCGATGGGGTAGAGCGGTGGCCAGCGGTTCCCCCGATGACCACGGGTCCTCCGCCAGGGGCAGGCCCTGAGGCACCTCCCCAGCGGAGGGCCTACCTCCTGGGAACACCTTGCTCCGAACGCCGCGGTGGTGATGTAGGATCTCGGCCCCTCTCCTGCAGGCCCCGATGCCCTCCTCCTGAGGGGTAAGAAACTGCTGGAGCGGGGCAGCTGCTCGCTGTGGCGACCTGCACCTCCTGCGACCCATGATTAGTGTATGCCTGCTCCTGAGGGATTAGTGGTACCCGATAATCGTCGCTTCCAGCATGGCCGGCGGGGCCGTCCCTGGGTTCCTGGAAGAGCTCAGCTTCTGGCGCCTCGTCCCCCCAGCTTGGGCTGAGGAGCGAACCTTGTTCGCCCTCGCGCAGGTGCCCTTGATCCATCATGTGGGGCACGTACTCTTCTGGGGCCGTTACCCCGAAGGCTGCGCCATAGGGCTCCGCGTGCCATGCAGCTTTGCTTGACGTGCCAACCTGGTGATGGTAGCGCGGCGGCCCACGGGGGCCGTGGGTCGCGACGAGTCCTTCTTCATTGGCGGGGAGCGGAGTCGGTGCTGCCGCCGGCCCTGTGCTGACAACTTCGATGGTGTTGGAGTAGCCCTGGAGCTCGCGGTTGCATGTGGGGCCCCCGCGCGGGCCGCCCTGGGCCTGAGACGGGAGCTGAGTGCAGAAGGGGTGAGCCCCCGAGGCGGCGAAGCCCAGGAGCTCCGCCACCCGCTCTAGCAGCACATCGCGGCCGCCTTCCAACAGCCTGCACTACAGCAGCTCTCGGGCCACCGTGAGCGCGGCCCTTGAGTTCGCCTGCTCCCGGCGGGTGTACGACGTCGTGGCCGCGGCGTGGTTGGAGGCCCTTGCTGCCGACCGTGTCTGCCGCGGTGTTAGAGCTGTCGAGGCCTGTCCGCGTCTCCCACGGCCCGCAGCGCCCTACGGACCACGAGCTGCCTGGGGCATGGGGTCGCCCGAGGCGAGCGACTCTGCGCGGGCGGGCCAAGCCGCCCAGGGATCAGGGTTGCCCGCCTGGTCGCCGAACATGGTGATGATGGTGCGACGGGACGTGAAGCGACAGAAGGCGGATCCCGGTGCACCCCTACGTGGCGCGCCAAATGTCGGATTTCAGGTTCGGGCAGACCCTTGAGGTTCGAACTCTGGGGTGCGCGCGGAGATTCAACCCTCTGCCTGCCTGTTCCTCGTCGAATCGCTAGGATCTAAACTACCAAACAGAACAACACAAGAGACACAATATTTATACTGGTTCAGGCCACCATTGTGGTGTAATACCCTACTCCAGTGTGTGGTGTGGTGGATTGCCTCTTGGGCTGATGAGGAACAATACAAGGAAGAACAGCCTCACGAGGGCCTGCTCTTGGCTGGTGCGACGAACTGCTAGGAGGAGTTCAACCGCTCTATCTACTGGTTTCTTGGTGAGGATCCCAATTGCTAGGTCTAGGTCTGATTGCCTCTATCCTAGGGGTGGCTAGTCCTATTTATAGGCAAAGGCCCTGGGCCTCTTCCCAAATATTGAGCGGGAAGGGCGCCAACAATTGGCCATTTTGAAGGGGAACAGCCTGACTAAAGTTGGTCCTCGCCTGTCAAAGGCTCTGGTGGTGACGCCTGCTTGGGCTCCACAATGACTTCTTCCCTGCCGTTGGGCTGGTCTTGGTCTTGTTGCACAGAAATGGATGCCTTTGCTTGATGCTCTCGCCTGCGCTTGCTCCCTTTGCACCAAAGAGGAAAGGAGGACACTACGCGGGCTGGCGCCCGACTGGCGCCCCTGGTCGTCATGGCTTGCGTCATGGGCACCTCGCGAGGTACCCCGCCTTGAACTCTCCGCCACCTCGTGAGCCAGCCTGACGAGGCCGTGCGCGAGGAAGCTCCTTGTCGTCCGCCCCGCGAGGCTTGGCCCCTCGCGAGGGTCTTGAGCTTGTTGATGAAGATGGGCTGTGTTGGGCCTCCTTTGAGCCACGCCGCAGGCCGCAGGCAGGCAAGTCTGGGGACCCCCGTTCCCAGAACGCCGACACCGACCCTGACCCCGACCCTGACACCCCGACCCTGACACGACACCCTGACACCCCGACCTCGACCCTTGACGACCCCCGACACCCTGACACCACACCCCGACCCAGACCCCGACCACGACCCCGACCCGACACCCTGACACCCTGACCCCGACACGACACCCCGACACCCTGGCACGACACCTCAACCCCGACCCCTGACCCCCGACACCTTGACACCATACCCCAACACCCTGACACCACACCCCGACCCCGACCCCGACCCCCGACCCCCCGACACCACACCCCCACACCTTGACACCACACCCCGACCCCGACCCCCAACCCCCGACACCCTGACACCATACCACGACACCCTGACACCACCCCGACCCCGACCCCGACACCCTGATACCACAACCGACACCCCGGCACGACACCCCCCAATGGGGTCATATATTTGTGAATTATGAGTTAGGTCGCATATTTTTGATTTTGTTATGCAAAACATCATATACATCTGTGTTGATCGGGTGGATTTAAATGTGCAGTTGTTTCATCGTTGCGAGGGTGTGGTGTTTGACGACCTCCCCATGCGTTCAACGAGCTCCGCCCCTGCGTTCGTTGGTGAGCACAAATGACATCTCCTCCTCCCCCTTCATTTGCTCTGTTCCGGTCTTCGTGCCAATGAAACTTGCTAGCTATAGGTGTCAATCATCAGTATGCGTAACCACTATGCATCTCCCATTCGAAAGGGTTACATCTATAAATATGCATGCATTTGCATATTTATAATCGTGATTGTTTCGAATTGTCCAACGTTATCCATGGACAGCCTGAGTATGTGTAGATTGGGTTCATTTTCCCATAAGCTCTGCTTCGGATCCGATGCAGAATTTCGTCAGTGCCTCCCTGTTGTTCTCCGGGTACACATCGTCTTTGCTTATTGCCGAGACATGTATCAGGAGAATAGCGGGAGGTGCTGCTAAAATTTTGCGTCGGATCTAGAGCAGAGCATGGGAAAATGAACCCAATCTACACATACTCAGGTGGGATTAGGACCTATCTTTACCTATTAGCGTGTAGGTTGCATGGACGTAATAAAACTGACAAACTTCATTAACTGATGGATATGGTTTGCTTAATTATGTATATATTTCTTGTATGTCCAGTATGAAGTCAATATGAGTGATCGTGTGTGGATGTACACCGGTTACACTAGTCAGTATGTTTGGACCGAGGAATGGTTAACAAAAACCAAGGGGTTTGTTACACCCGCATTTGCAAATGGACAGAAATTAAGCTGGTGCCCCTGTGCCCGGTGCAACAACTATAATCAGAGGGACGAGCTTCAAATGAGTAAACACCTGCCGAATTTTGGTTTTACGCCTTGTTACATGGTCTGGACATTACATGGTGAGTCTGCCCAACGTGCCAGAGCCGAGGTCGTTCGTCGTTGCACCGATGAGCATGGTACCAGGATGGAAGACATGGTGCAAGACTTTGACGATGCTCGGGACTCAGACGAGGAGATGGAGGAATCTGCAAAGGCCTTCACTGAAATGTTGGAGTCCTCAAAACGTCCTCTCCACAAGCACACTGAGCTTTGTCAGCTGGATGCCATCTCACAAATAATGGCATTGAAGGCTCAATTCAACTTGGACAGAGAATGCTATGACGCGATGATGACAGTATTCAGACGATTTCAACCCAAAGGCCATGTGCTACATGCAAACCTGTACCAGTCAGACAAAATCCTTCGTCCTCTTAAGATGCCCTATGAGAAGATACATGACTATGAGAAAGGATGTGTCTTATTTAGGTGTCAGTATGAGGACTTGAACTATTGTCCCATTTGCAAGTCTTCCAGGTATGTTGTGGTAGACAACGGTATGGGTGAGAAGAAGCAGACCAAAATACCCGTTAATGTTCTTCGATATATGCCAATGGTACCAAGACTTCAACGTCTTTTCATGGTCAAAAAGACGGCCAGACAGATGACATGGCACAAAATGGGCAAAAGAACCGAACTAGATGCAGATGCGAATGTGATGATGGTGCACACATCGGATGGTGAAGAATGGAAGCGTTTTGATGCATTACATAAGGAAAAAACGGTAGATCCAAGGCATCCTCGAGTTACCGTCAGCATAGATGGGTTTAGTGTGTTTGGTCAGATGGCAGCCCAATACAGTTGTTGGCCCGTGTTTGTCATTCCACTCAATCTCCCCCCGGGCAGATTATGCAAAGAAAGAACATTTACCTGACGTTGATAATTCCAGGGCCCAACTATCCGAGGAAGAATATGAATGTGTACATGTAGCCACTTAAGGACGAATTGCAAGAAGCTTGGGATAATGGGTTCAAGACATACAACAACTTTAGGAAACAGAACTTCATAATGCGTTCCTGGTACATGTACTCGACGCATGACTTGCCGGCGTATGCGCTATTCGTTGGCTGGTGTGTGCATGGAAGGTTCCCGTGCCCTACATGCAAGGGAGCTCTTGAGTTTCGTTGGCTGACAGCAGGGCACAAGTATACTTGCTTCGACTTGCATAGACCGTTTCTAGATCCTCGCCATAAGTTCAGGAAAGACAATAAGAACTTCATCAAAGGTAGAGTTGTCAAACACTCTGCACCACCTGCGTTGACAAGCCAACATACCCTAGATCAGTTAAATGCTGTTGAGCCAGATCTAGAGCGTCCAGGGTATTTCAAGGGGTATAATAAGGAACACGCCTGGACTCACAAGACATGCTTCTGGGATCTGCCTTACTTCAAATACCTCCTTTGCCCACACAACATCGACGTGATGCACACTGAAAAGAATATCGCTGAAGCCATTTTTGGTACCTTGTTCGGCATGGAGGGGAAATCAAAGGATAATACTAAGGCTAGAGTCGATCAAGAGGATCTCTGTGATAGACTGTTACAAAACATGCAAGAACCAAAAGGAAAGCGGAACTGGATGAAGCCAAAGGCATGGTTCAATCTTGGAAGGCCGGCTATGAGGGAAATTATTTTGTGGGTGAAAATGCAGCTAATGTTCCCCGATGGGTATGAAGTAAATCTAAAGAGGGGAGAGAGTCTTGATAAATAGAAAATATTTGGTCTAAAAAGTCATGATTGGCACATATGGATTGAGCGGATAATGCCGGTGATGTTGCGTGGCTTCATCCCTGAGGATGAATGCCTAATACTGGCAGAGCTGAGCTATTTCTTCCGTGTTCTTTATGCGAAAGAATTATCGCCTGGCCTCCTAGAAGAAATGGAACAGTTGGCGCCGGAGTTGATCTGCAAGTTAGAGATGATCTTTCCGCCAAGCTTCTTTAATCCAATGCAACACTTGATTTTGCATCTCCTGACCAAGGCAAGATTGGGGAGGCCCGTACAAAATCGTTGGTGCTACTCAACTGAGAGGGTGCAGAAGACGCTTCGAGCAAAATGTAATAATAAACGTAGAATTGAAGCATCGATGGCCGAGGCATTCATCACTGAGGAGGCGGCAAACTTCATGACAGCACACTACGAAGCCAAAAATCTTTATTTGCATAATCCGAAGCCTCGGTACAATGCTGACGACCCTAAAAAGGGTCGATCCAACCTCAGCCTATTCAAAGGGAATCTCGCACCAGCTAGTGGTTGGAAACCAGCATCATTGGATGTTTAAGAATGGCGTACCATTTCACTGTATCTATTCTACAACCTAACAGAAGTGCGGCCATACTTCGAGTAAGATCTCGGTACATTGTTTCACAACTTCTAATTCCTTTGAACTGCTCTTATTCCTGGATATTTGATGCAGTTGATACGTCACCATATTCTCGTATGGAGTGGTGATCCAAAAGGATTCCGTCGAAGAGTATGAGATTCTGGCAAAGCAAGGAGGAAAATATCCCGGTTTCATCTCTTGGTTCAAAAAAACGGTAAATTCCATTAGACCATTTCATTTCTTTGGCTAATTTGCGACTAATGCAACAATCCTTTTGTATTAAACTTGTAGGCTAATTCAGAGATTATGGATGCCGAATTGAGACAAGTAGCTAATGGTTTTGACTATAAGGTCCGTTCATTGGACAAATACGACAACAACGGGTATTGCTTTTGTACCTATGGCAAAGAGCTATTTATAGCCGACCAAAAGTCTACAAATTGTTGTGTCTCTGCTATCGGCGAAGGAGATATCGAGTATTATGGAAGAGTTGAAGCAATTTACGAACTTCAATTCTATGGTGAAAACCCACTGTCGGTGTCAAAACCGGCGGATCTCAGGTAGGGGGTCCCGAACTGTGCATCTAGGCGGATGGTAACAGGAGACAAGGGACACGATGTTTTTACCCAGGTTCGAGCCCTCTCGATGGAGGTAAAACCCTACTCCTGCTTGATTAATATTGATGATATGGGTAGTACAAGAGTGGATCTACCACGAGATCAAGGAGGCTAAACCCTAGAAGCTAGCCTATGGTATGATTGTTGTAATGGTTGTTCGTCCTACGGACTAAAACCCTCCGGTTTATATAGACACCGGAGAGGGCTAGGGTTACACAGAGTCGGTTACAATGGTAGGAGATCTACATATCTGTATTGCCAAGCTTGCCTTCCACTCCAAGGAAAGTCCCATCCGGACACGGGACGAAGTCTTCAATCTTGTATCTTCATAGTCTTGGAGTCCGGCCGATGATGATAGTCCGGCTATCCGGACACCCCCTAGTCCAGGACTCCCTCAGTAGCCCCTGAACCATGCTTCAATGACGATGAGTCCGGCGCGCATATTGTCTTCGGCATTGCAAGGCGGGTTCTTCCTCCGAATAATTCATAGAAGATTGTGAACACCGGGATAGTGTCCGGGTCTGTAAAATAAATTCCACATACCACCGTAGAGAGAATAATATGTACACAAGTTCAATCTGCTGACGTATTTTGTGGCGTGACGTCACACCACTACCAAGCCTTTGCTTGAATCATTTTTATTATACCACCTCAGCGCGTTTAGCGAAGCGGTTTCCTTGGCACGTCTTGTCGAAGCAGAGATCGTGTTCCCCTTATTCCGGTATTCCCATCAATACGGACGTGGGTAACCCAACCGTGCCCATTGCCACGCCTCCTCCACCGAAGGTGAGTTCCAAACGGTCACGGGGACGGCTCTTGGTATTCTCCCTCTTTATAATGAGACCAAGGCTCGTTTCTTTTCTTCAATCCTCAATCGAATCTGCCCCTCGCCCCGAGTTCCAACACCCAGAGCCCCAAATTCGAGTGCCTCGGACCTTCAACAATGTCCGGCTCCGATCTACTGGGCCGGTGGATGCCCTCCTCCGTCACGGAAGAGGACGTGCTAAAGCTGAGAGAAGCTAGGTACCTGACCTACGAGATTTCGCATAGGTTGCCCGCCAAAGGGCAAGTCATTTCTACTCCCGAGCCCGGCGAGAGCGTCGTGTTCGTGTCCCACCTCCGTCGGGGTTTAGGCTTCCTGATGGATTCTTTTGTGAGAGGGCTCATGTTTTACTATGGGTTGGAATTCCGCGACCTGGCTCCGGAGTCCATCCTCCACATCTCATCATTCATTGTCGTCTGCGAAGCCCTCCTCTGCACTATCCCTCACTTCGGTTTGTGGCTCAAAACCTTCAACCTGGAGCGAAGATGATCGAGGGGCGTCAAGCAGAGTGCGGCGGGGCGGTTGTAAGCAAGAGGGCCGATGCTCCATGGCCCGAGGGCTCTTTCCAGGAGGAGCTCGGCTTGTGGCAATAGGAGTGGTTCTATATTACCACTCCCAGGGGCAGTAGGCAGAAGCTACCGCCCGTCTTTCGCTCGGGCCCTCCACAACGGCTGATGTCGTGGGTCAACAAAGGGCTTAACTAGGGGTCGTCAAAGGACGTACCCCTATTGCAGGGCCGGATTCAAGACCTCCAAGAGAGGGAGATCAATCTTGTCGTAGTGATGCAGGTTATGCTGATTCGGCATCTTCTGCCCTGCAAACGTCGCCCCCTCCGCCTGTGGGAATTCAATCCAGAGGGGCCACGAGCTCTCCAACACTTCATGGGTACGATGCCCGTGGAAATGTACAAATTGTTCTTCGGATCACAAGAAGTGTGTCCGGAATTGACCGAGGATGCCGGCCTAAGCTGCCATCGCCCGGATACTCAGGTAAGTAGCCCTGTGTCCGGACATACCGTTTGTTTGCATATTCTTGGATTTGCCTTTTAACCAACCGTCCTTTGAACAGGAGTGGATAGCGCAAGCAAAACTGATACGGTGTCCGGCCCCCCTCCCAGAGACCACGCCGGATCCGGTGTTGGTGAAGATGCTGGAGGTTGCGCCTCTAGAGGAGGGCGAAGAGGAAAACAGAGAAACTAACGCCTCTACTAAGGAGGCTTTGGAGAAAGGGGGGATCGAGAATCCCCCCCTCCGTGGGGAGAAGAGGACCGCTTCCGAAGACCCGGAGGCTAAGGCCTCAAAGCGGGGGAAGAAATCTTTACCAGAGGGTCCTACGCCGGGGGAGGCCCCGGCTGCACTATCTCCCCCAAGGAATCAGCCCTCCAGCGAGCCGTAAGTAGAAAAAGGGGAGTATTGTAACAAGGGACGTCCCTATTTTTGCTTCTGAGGATAACTGAAGTTTTTACTGTAGTTCGGATCTCCGTCCTTCTCAGCTGAGCTCGTCTTCGGGGGACCTTCGTCCAGAGATGATGGAGAGCGAGACGCCTCCATCCGCCGCACCGTCGGGTGGGGCGGACGACCCTGAGATATCGTCGCGGAGGGTGTCCCCAGGTCCGGCAGGGTCGGAGAGTTCGGCACCAACTGGTGTACGGCCGGGGGAGCTGAAGGTTCTGCTCGAGAGGGCGTCTATCTCAGAAGGTCACCGTACATTGATGAGTACTGTGATTGAAAGAATTTCATCCGCTGAGGGCGGGTTGCATGATGCCGTCAGAAGTTTGCTGGCGGGGTTTGAGGTACGTAAAAATGACATACCTTTTGACAGTTTTGCACATAAAGCGCACCCTGTATAGATAGTAGCCCCTGAGACTCGATATGTTGTCGAAAGCGACAGCGTGCCGAGGATCATAATCTCAAGTATTAATTCTCGCCTTTCCTACGTAGGTGGCGGATAGTCCGGTGGCTAGCCGAACTGATGGAGTTGCTGAACTAAAGCGGCAACTCGACGTTGCGGATGCGGACATTGCGCTGGTCAATAAGCGACTTGACGAGTCATAAGGTAGGTTGTTTCTCCGTGGTCACCTAGTAAGGGAGCTGAAGCCCACTCCTTACAACATGTATGCTTGATGCAGATGGTGCCGCTGCTGTGGAGGACCTTCGGGCAGAGCTTGCTCGAGCTAAGGAGCAGGCCAGAAGGAGTGATGCGGCTGCCTTAAAGGCAGCCGAAGAGCTAGAAGCCGAAAGGGCTGCTCACTACCGAAGCAGGGAGGAGATGGCCGGAATGGCCGTGAAGCTGAAGGATGTTACCGGCCGGTATGAGGTTCTTGAAAAGGAACGCCGAGTGGGGCAAGAAGACCTGAAGAAGGCCACCGCCGAGGCCAAGGATGCCCGTTCTGCAATGAGGGCTATAAAGGAGGAGCTGCGTCAGGCTGGAGACATTGCGACTGGGAAGCCCTTTCTGCTGCGCAGGAAGTTCATAGATCAGAAGTATGCTCAGCTTGGCCAGCTGTGGGGTACGGAGGATCCTTATCTGGATTTGGCGGCGAGTGCGGCGGATGCGGTTGTGCACTTCCGAAGCCAAAAGGATCACGAGACGGAAGAGCTTTTTTGGTCTCAATTCCACAGTCCGGAGCGTTCACTTCCGTTGATCGATCGGTTGGCTGAGTGGGCTGAGCTGAATAGATTGTCCGATTTTGCCATGACGGATGTAGTGGCTCATCTGTGGCCGGATAGGCCCAAGACGAAGAGTTATTTTGGCTTATTACAACAATTTCTTGGGGCGGACGAAGCGGTCGGCATGCATAGAGGGTGCACGGATGGCCCTTGCCCGTGTGAAGACATACTGGACGGAGATCGATGCCACCGTTATTGCAACCCGGGGTTCGGATGAAAGCCGGTTATCCGCCGAGCACTATTTTGGAGAAGTCCTGCAGGGTGCTCGTGTAATAGAGTCGCAGTGCTCAAAAATGTCATGTTCAAATGAACTTTATGATTTGTAAAACGACATTCATAATATAAGTGCTTTTTATACTTGTGCGTTCAAGTATTGAAATATCTCCTGTGCGGCCGTTAATGTATACTTGTGTATAACCTGAAAGATGGCAGTCTTCGGCTTCAGCCCCCACGCACATAGTGCGGGGGTGTTTGCAAAATAACATATTTTCACACTTAATCCAATGTCTTGGTCCTGTGGAGGAGGTGGTAGCGTAGCAAACGAGGCAACCGGACTATAATGCTTTATCACTTTCACTTAGCCATAGGAGTTCAAAGGTGGGGCTACGATATAGCCCCTAGGGGCACCGCGCTCTCCGAGTTCGGGGCACGTATGTGCCTGACCGGGAAACGGTCCTTCGTCAAAGCGGAGGAATTCTAGACATACCGGTAGTTGATCGAGTGGTTGACCAGTCTCTCGCTATATCATGACAGTCAGTTTTCGGCTTTCTCTACTGAGGTGCTCGCCTGGCCGAACCGGGGCACAATCGCAGTAGTTCTCCTGGTGCCGCATTAGCCGATGATATGGAACGTAAGGCAGCAAAACGCAGGAGCCGGGCAAACCCAACATTTGACCAAAGACATGATTCGGAGCTGATGCATATAAGGCCTAACTCGAGACGCCGAACACTCCCTAAGGCATTCGGTCTTTATGATAACGGGCAGAATGATGCCCTAAGCCCCTTGTGTCCAGGTACAGGCGAAAATTTCTGACGCGGCCGATGCCAAAACGCCAGCCTCCTCATCGGTTATGAAAAACCGGGGGATGTGAATCAACAAGAGACAGTAAGAAAGGTTTACGCAGGGTCTTAATCTGAAAAGAATCCTTGCGACGGGTCCCTGCTGCACGTCTGCGCCTGTGTCTCCATTGTGCTGTATCCTGGATGGGTGTAGCATGTTGTTCATATGTAAAAGAGAGGAACTTAGTTTGAAAAGAAATCATGCAGAAAATGTAATGAAAGCAAAGTATGAATGAATGGATAAAGTTGAGCTTTTATTGGCTCTTATTGTTCATACGCACAGCCCCTTGTGAAGGGGTATGCGGCTAGGGAGCCCCTAGTTTATTTATGCCGGACTCGCCTAGCCATGTCCGGGGTCTTGAATGACCTTTTAATGAGATGATGCCGCGTGGACCGGGCATTTTGGGTGTAAGAGACGCGTAGTGCGGTAGTGCGTTAAAGCGGGAGAAAGCTTCACGTACCAATAGTGCTTGATGGCTACTTTTGAATGGGGCGACATGGAAGATTAGCTTTTCGCGACGGAAGTTGTCGGGTGATCCGAACACAACTTCTAGTAGTAAGGAGCCCGTGCACTTGGCGTAAGGGCCTGGCGTCACTCCTTTGAAGGAAGTGCGGCTATGGCGAATTTTAGTAGGGTCTATCCCCAACTTGCGGATTGTGTCCGGATATAGCAGGTTTAAATCGCTACCGCCATCCATCAGGACTTGTGTAAATTGTAGTCCGTCGATTATAGGATCCAATATCAGAGCAGTCCATCCTGTGTTTCCAATACTTCTGGAATAATCCAGGTGGTCGAAAGTAATTGGTTTTAACATCCAATCTCGGGATTCCGCTGGGGTGGACCGTGCGACGCGTACTTTAGCGGGTGCCGCACTATTGTTCCGTGTTATCACATGGAGTGAGTTTACTGGTTTGACTTCTTGCGGGAAAGTCTTTTGTCTTCCGGTGCTCTGCTGGTGGGGTTCTTCATCATCCTCGCTTGGCATGTCGAGCCCCTTGTGTTCGGCATTGAGTCGGGCGGACTGCTTGAAGACCCAACAATCTCGGTGGGTGTGGTTTGCAGGCTTCCCGGGGGTACTGTGGATTTGACATATCCGATCCAAAATTTTGTTTAGGTTGGATAGCTCATCACTGTTGTCCTTAAGAGGCAGTGTTTTGTTGTTCGGCCGAGAGCTTTTGAATTCGGCGTTAACCGCCGTGTTCTTTGGGCCATTTTCTTTATTTTGGCGCTGATCTTTCCTGCGTCGTGATTTTCCATTTCCATCTCTGATCTCAGATGTACTCGGGTCACTGGTGCTGCATCTTGCCAGCCAGCTATCTTCCCCCGCGCAAAAGCGGGTCATGAGGCTCGTTAGCGCGGCCATTGTTCTTGGCTTTTCCTGGCCGAGGTGTCTGGCGAGCCATTCGTCTCGGACGTTATGTTTAAAAGCTGCTAAAGCTTCGGCGTCCGGACAGTCGACTATTTGGTTCTTTTTGGTGAGGAACCTGTTCCAGAATTTGCGCGCTGACTCTCCGGGCTGTTGAGCTATGTGACTTAAATCGTCTGCAT
This sequence comes from Triticum timopheevii, assembly GCA_963921465.1. Classification (NCBI taxonomy): domain Eukaryota; kingdom Viridiplantae; phylum Streptophyta; class Magnoliopsida; order Poales; family Poaceae; genus Triticum; species Triticum timopheevii. Next base: position 184,210,994 of record OY997262.1, read on the forward strand.
CCGGAGGGCGGACATAAGTCCCCTGAAAATTTTCTCTAAACTCGTCCTCGAGCTCTTCCCAACTTCCAATGGAATTTTCTGGGAGGCTTTTGAGCCAATGCCGAGTTGGCCCTTTGAGCTTGAGGGGTAGGTATTTTATGGCGTGGAGATCATCTCCTCTAGCCATATGTATATGTAGGATGTAATCCTCAATCCAGACTCCAGGGTCTGTTGTTCCGTCGTATGCCTCTATGTTTACGGGCTTGAATCCCGCTGGAAATTCATGATCCAGCACCTCATCAGTGAAACATAGTGGGTGTGCGGCGCCTCTGTATTTAGGTGTGCCGTTATCTTCGAGCACTCGGCGTGTTGTGTTTCTTCCTGGTGCCCTCTTTTTTGGCCCGTAAATGGACCTGACCGGGCCATCCTTTTGGCGAGCATCTTTATGTGTGTCATGTGCCGGCTTGTGTGCGGCGCCGCTTGCCGCTCTTGGCCTGTCATCTGGTCGTCTATCCGGCCAGGCGGCCTCTTTGCTTTTTGATTATGGTGGCTCTACGGCCTCCTCGTCGAATTCGGGCAGCAGCTTGTGCTTTGGCTAGCTCTTTGCTTGGTGACCATTGCCGTATTTGTCTGCGGTTTTGAGTACTTTGCTCCACCTCATTCTGAGTACGTCTTCCGCTGTTTTGAGCTTCCGTTTCTGCTTCTTCAAACTTCTTGCAGTGGCGACGGGCCTTTTGTGAAGGTTCTTATGCTCCGGTGATGTATCCAGCGTAAGATCGTCTGGACTGTTGTTTTCGCCGAGGATGGGTTGGTTGTCCGATTCATCCTATTCGGATGGTTGCTTGGTTGCATGTTTGTCGTCCACTGGTTTGCCCTGCTCTACGGCTGGGTCATTATGGGTGCTGTTGTTATCGAGGCGGGACTTCGGGCAGCGCTTGCGTCGCCGTTTTGGTTGTTTTTCGGGGGAATTATCCTTCGCTGCATCCCGTTGTTCCTTGTTATCGCTTCCTTTTGGTGTGTCCACCATGTATATGTCATGAGTTGAGGTGGTCTTCGAGTGCCCCATAGGCGCTGGTTCTTGGTCGTCTCCAGCATCGTCGTCCATACCGTCAATGTCTTCGGAGTCGTAGTCTAGCATGTCGGTTAGATCATCGACAGTGGCTACAAAGTGGGTGGTGGGTGGGCTTTGAATTTCTTCGTCGTCCGCATCCCAATCGTCCTGACCGTAGTTCGGCCAGGGCTCTCCTGACAACGAGAGATACTTTAGAGAATTCAGAATATCGCCGAAAGGCGAGTGCTGAAAGATGTTCGCGGCGGTGAACTCCATGATCGGCGCCCAATCGGATTCGATTGGTAGGGGCGCAGGAGGTTCGGAGTCCGGCGAGGAGTCCGGCACCTCAGAGTCACGAGCTTTACAAGGGACAACGTCAGTATTCGGCTCCATAACCGTAGAAGTTGCAGCCCCCGAGGAGGTGTCTAGCCACCCGTCCTCGAACTGCGCGGTCGGCTCCGAACTAAGGGTCAGAGCGGACTCATGTGCGGCCTCCAGGGCACTGTCCGGCAGCAGAGCTAAATCATGCCCATCGTGACAATGCGGCGCGCTCGGCTGTGGCTCGAATCCGTCGAAGATCAAGTCTCCGCGGATGTCAGCCGTGAAGTTTAGACTTCCAAATCTGACCTGACGGCCAGGGGCGTAGCTTTCGATCTGCTCCAGATGGCCAAGCGAATTGGCCCACAGTGCAAAGCCGCCGAATACGACGATCTGTCCGGGGAGAAAAGTCTCACCCTGGACTGCGCCGTTACTGATGATCGAAGGAGCCATCAAGCCTACTAGTGATGACACAGAGGAACTCTCAATGGAAGCACCAATGCCGGTGTCAAAACCGGCGGATCTCGGGTAGGGGGTCCCGAACTGTGCGTCTAGGCGGATGGTAACAGGAGACAAGGGACAAGATGTTTTTACCCAGGTTTGGGCCCTCTCGATGGAGGTAAAACCCTACTCCTGCTTGATTAATATTGATGATATGGGTAGTACAAGAGTGGATCTACCACGAGATCAAGGAGGCTAAACCCTAGAAGCTTGCCTATGGTATGATTGTTGTAATGGTTGTTCGTCCTACGGACTAAAACCCTCCGGTTTATATAGACACCGGAGAGGGCTAGGGTTACACAGAGTCGGTTACAATGGTAGGAGATCTACATATCCGTATTGCCAAGCTTGTCTTCCACGCCAAGGGAAGTCCCATCCGGACACGGGACGAAGTCTTCAATCTTGTATTTTCATAGTCTTGGAGTCCGGCCGATGATGATAGTCAGGCTATCCGGACACCCCCTAGTCCAGGACTCCCTCACCCACCAAACGTCATAGTCTTCAGATGTTATTGGTTCCAGCCGAGGGAGACTAGAAGGACTCATGAACATATAGGGCTAGTCAAAATCAAACAAAGCACCCATTTGGATGTTCCTGATGTTTATATTATGGCTCAACAGGCAACCCAAGTTTTCTATTTACCGTGGGCCTGTCAAAGTGATCCAAATCTCAGTGGTTGGGATGTCGTTTATGAAGTGTCGCCATGTGTTAGACCACATCCCCCCAATGAAGAGGATTATGAACCTCACATTAACCAAGACACATATGATGAAGGAGAATTCTTCCAAGAAACACGTCTTTCCAAAAAACGTTTCAAGAACTGCTCTACTCCACCCCAGAACATTGAAGTAGACAACGATAGTGAATTCGACTTCACCCCTGAGCCGAAACAAGAAGAGCCGGAATAAGAAGAAGTTACTATTGCAGATGACCTGTCAATGCTTGAACGATTATGTAGAGGAGGCCTTCCACATGTTGATGCATTTATTGATGATGATGATGAGCACGTCATTGATAGTGATGATGATGATGCATTTAATGATCATGAAGCATATATAGATGATTCAGAGTAATATTAGTAATGTGAGGTATTCAATTTTTTATTATGTTCATGATGATGATACATTTAAATTATATACATATTATTCATGTCAGGTATTCAATTTTTATTATGTTCATGATGATGATACACTTACATTATATACATATTATTCATGTCAGGTATTCAATTTTTTTATGTTGTACTAATTTCGTTTAATTTTTGTCATTGCAGGTGTTGACAGGATGGTGGGCAAGGGTCCAGAGCGCCCCGAGCCTCCTGCGAGCGCTACTAGGAGGGGTGGTTCCATTATTCCACCCCAGCTCCTCTGGAGAGTGCTGCTAGACAGTATGCAAACATCAGTAGCGGGTGCTTATTCTTCAGCTGGGAGAGGTCGGGGGAGGAAGAAGGTGGCTAGAGATGGACGTGACAGCGGGAGAGGTAGGAAGGCTGCTACGCCTTCCTCGCCGCCACCCCCAGCTGATTCACCCGACCACAGGACTGCTCCGTCTGACGTGGACCCATCTCGGACTCTGGTCCATGAGCCTCCGGTCGCCGATCCTTCGCCCCATCAGACTCGAGTCACCGATCCTTCGACCCACCAGAATCGGGTCGCTAATCCTTCGCCCCACCAGACTTGGGTCGCCGATCCTTCGCCCCACCAGACTCGGGTCGCCGATCCTTCGCCCCACCAGACTCGGGTCACCGATCCTTTGACCCACGTGAGTCCGGTCATAGAGTCTTCGTCCCAGAAGACTCTAATCCCGGAGTCTTCTTCCCATGAGACTCTGGAGGCTAGTGTCCCTACTGATGGTAGCGAGGACACCTTTTCTGATGATAGCTACAGCGATGACGATCTGGTTGAGAAGGGCAAGAAGGTGTACAAGCATGGTTGTACAAAGCTCCCTCCGATGCCGACGACCCCCGACCAGTGGTGGTTGATTGCGCCTAATGGGTTAAAGTAAGTGCATTTACTCGTTTTAACCTTTTTCCTTCACGATGCTTCAAATTAATATCTAATGCACTGGCCTTGTCATACTGCAAGGGCTGGGTACACTCCCGTGGTGTCCGCAGGCCCAACATGGTCCTTGGTGTGATTTGCCGGCAACACTTCCCTGGGTGGGTCACGTTGCCCGATGAGGGTCATGTTCCACAGCTAGCACTGAGCTGGGAGCTGTACTCAGTTGCCCAGGCCCCTTCCGGGGAGATGGTCGCCGATGTCTTGTGCGAGACGGTGGCCGGCATTGTGTTCCATCGGTTTTGGGTAATTTCTCCTTTACAGAATTAAAAATCAACACTACCTAGCTAGTGATTGTACTAATCAGTGTTGTCCTGTTTGATTGCGGACCTTCTACAGGGTTTTAGAGGGAGAACAGGAGGCCGCATCTATGGTTGTCAAAGCCGAGTGCAAGTGCCTACTTCAGAACTTACGGCACGAGGCTCGGGTGCAGGCTGTTCGAGACTACTACACCTTGAAGGGTATTAGGAGGGGCAAGAAGAAGTGTCACGGCAAGTTTCTGAGTAGGGAGAAGTACTTGCAGGTAATTACCTATTCTTAAGGCCTTGAACTTAGTTTTCTTGATTTGATTCGTAGGCGTAGCGCTGAAATTTCTCTTGACTAACTTAGGTGCCCCCGAGATGGTGTGCGGATAAAATCGACTATTGGGAGGCGTTGGTGTATATGTGGTGCTCTCCAAAATGGCGTGTCGAACACCATAGGGCCAAGGATAAGCGTGACCAAATGGTTGGTGTGCCACACCATCAAGGGAGCTCCAACCCGTTTGAGTACAGGGATCACTGGGTATGTGGTTTCCTACATCATTCATGCAATTTCATTCTTCATGCTATCATTTTTCCCTTCCACAATGACTCAATATGCTTAGTTAGTTAAAAAATGGCATAACTACCTTGGATAGTACATTTAGACATAATTAGCTCTAAAATGACATAATAACCTTACATAGCTCTACAAAATAACTAAATATGCTTTAGCTAGTTAAAAAATGGCATAACTACCTTGGATAGTACATTTATGACATAATTAGCTCTAAAATGACATAATAACCTTAGATAGCTCTATAAATTAACTAAATATGCTTTAGTTAGTTAAAAATGGCATAACTACCTTGGATAGTACATTTATGACATAATTAGCTCTAAAATGACATAATAACCTTAGATAGCTCTATAAAATAACTAAATATGCTTTAGTTAGTTAAAAAAATGGCATAACTACCTTGGATAGTACATTTATGACATAATTAGCTCTAAAATGACACAATAACCTTAGATAGCTCTATAAAATAACTAAATATGCTCTAGTTAGTTAAAAAAGGGCATAACTACCTTCTATAGCTCAATAACAACCTAAACTAATCTTAGCTAGTTCATTCATGACATAATTAGCTCTAAAATGACATAATAACCTTAGATAGCTCTATAAAATGCCAAAATATGCTTTAGTTACATACAAAATGGCATAACTACCTTGGATAGCTCAATAATGACATAATTAGCATACTTTCGTCAAAAAATGGCATAATAATCTTGGTTACCTCCAAAATGACCTAAACTTAGCTTATTTTCCTCGAAAATGACATAATAACCTTACTTACCTCCAAAATGACCTATTTATATAGCAATATCATTCTTCATTCTATCTTGAGCCCTTAACTATAATATTTTGTTCCTCTCTCTCAGGCGCACCACCACAAGAAGCCTGTGCCAAATATGTTCGACCTCTATGGCATGGCCCATAGTGCCCTTACAAGAAGGCCAAGGCATTCTCGCAGGAAGACCTAGATCATCCAGAGAGCTTCTCCTCCCACAACAAGCTCGTGAAATACAAAGACGAGGGGAAGGCGAGGAAAGGGGAGACTTTAACCCGAGCCAGGATCCTTTTGATACAGAGCTGGTGATGATATCTGGTGGCGGGAGGTGATACGTCTCCAACGTATCTATAATTTTTGATTGCTCCATGCTACTTTATCTACTGTTTTGGACTATATTGGGATTTATTTTCCACTTTTATATTATTTTTGGGACTAACCTATTAACCGGAGGCCCAACCCAGATTTGTTGTTTTTTTTTCCTATTTTAGTGTTTCGAAGAAACAGAATATCAAACGGAGTCCAAACGGAATGAAACCTTCGGGAACGTGATTTTCTCACCGAACGTGATCCAGGAGACTTGTACCCTACTCCAAGAAGTGCCAGAGGCGGTCATGAGGGTGGAGGGCGCGCCCCCCTGGGCGCGCCCCTACCTCGTGGGCCCCCTGTTGCTCCACTGACGTACTCCTTCCTCCTATATATACTTACGTATCCCCAAACAATCAGAACAGGAGCCAAAAACCTAATTCCACCGCCGCAACCTTATGTATCCATGAGATCCCATCTTGGGGCCTGTTCTGGAGCTCCGCCGAAGAGGGCATCCACCACGAAGGGCTTCTACATCAACACCATAGCCCTCCGATGAAGTGTGAGTAGTTTACTTCAGACCTTCGGGTCCATAGCTAGTAGCTAGATGGCTTCTTCTCTCTTTTTGGATCTCAATACAATGTTCTCCCCCTCTCTTGTGGAGATCTATTCGATGTAATCTTCTTTTTACGGTCTGTTTGTTGAGACTGATGAATTGTGGGTTTATGATCCAGTATTATCTATGGAAATATTTGAATCTTCTCTGAATTCTTTTATGTATGATTGAGTTATCTTTGCCAGTCTCTTCGAATTATCCTTTTTGGTTTGTCCAACTAGATTGGTAATTCTTGCAATGGGAGAAGTGCTTAGCTTTGGGTTCAATCTTGCGGTGTCCTTACCCAGTGACAGAAAGGGTTGTAAGGCACGTATTGTATTGTTGCCATTGAGGATAACAAGATGGGTTTTTCATCATATTGCATGAATTTATCCCTCTACATCATGTCATCTTGCTTAAGGCGTTACTCTGTTTTTAACTTAATACTCTAGATGCATGCTGGATAGCGGTCGATGAGTGGAGTAAGAGTAGTAGATGCAGAATCGTTTTGATCTACTTGTCTCAGACGTGATGCCTATATAGATGATCATTACCTAGATATACTCATAACTATGCTCAATTCTGTCAATTGCTCAACAGCAATTTGTTCACCCACCGTAGAATATCTATGCTCTTGAGAGAAGCCACTAGTGAAACCTATGGCCCCCGGGTCTATTCTCATCATATCAATCTCTATCGCTTTATTTACTTGTTTGTTTTCACTTTGCCTTTTACTTTTCACTTTGCATCTATCTATCAAAAATGCCAAAAATATTATTTATCATCTCTATCAGATCTCACTCTCGTAAGTGACCGTGAAGGGATTGACAACCCCTAATCGCGTTGGTTGCGAGTAGCTATCGTTTTGTGTAGGTACGAGGGACTTGTGCGTGGTCTCCTACTGGATTGATACCTTGGTTCTCAAAAACTGAGGGAAATACTTACGCTACTTTGCTGCATCATCCTCTCCTCTTCCGGGAAATCCAACGCAGCGCTCTAGAGGTAGCAAGAAGAATTTCTGGCGCCGTTGCCGGGGAGGCTCACGCAAGGAAGTCAACAATACCAGGTACCCATCATAATCCCTATCTCTCGCATTACATTATTTGCCATTTGCCTCTCGTTTTCCTCTCGCTTGCCGTTTTATTCACCCTCTCTTTCCCAATCTCCCCCTCTCTTTTCCGTTTGCCTTTTTCCCGTTGCCTTTCTGTTTGCTTGTGTGTTGGATTACTTGTTGCCATGGCACAAGATAATACCAAATTGTGTGATTTCTCGAATACCAATAATAATGATTTCCTTAGTACTCCGATTGCTCCTCTTAATAATGATGAGTCTTGTGAAATCAACACCGCTTTGTTGAATCTTGTTATGAAAGATCAATTCGCCGGCCTTCCTAGTGAAGATGACGCTACCCATCTAAACAATTTTTTTGATTTGTGTGATATGCAAAAGAAGAAAGATACGGATAACAATATTGTCAAATTGAAGTTATTTCCGTTTTCACTTAGAGATCGTGTTAAAGTTTGGTTTTCATCTTTGCCTGAAAATAGTATTGATTCTTGGAACAAGTGCAAAGATGCTTTTATCTCTAAGTATTTTCCTCCCGCTAAGATTATCACTCTTAGGAACGATATCATGAATTTTAAACAACTTGATCATGAGCATGTTGCCCAATCTTGGCAAAGAATGAAATTAATGCTTTGCAATTGCCCTACTCATGGTTTGAAATTATGGATGATCATACAAAATTTTTATGCCGGATTGAATTTTGCTTCTAGAAATCTTTTAGATTCGGCCGCGGGAGGCACATTTATGGAAATTACATTAGGAGATGCTACCAAATTGCTTGATAATATTATGGCTAATTATTCTCAATGGCACACCGAAAGATCTTCTAGTAAAAAAGTGCATGCTATAGAAGAAATCAATGTTTTGAGTGAAAAGTTGGATGAAGTTATGAAGATGTTTGCTCCTAAAAATACTCCTCTTGATCCCAATGATATGCCTTTATCTACTTTGCTTGAGAATAATAATGAATCTATGGATGTGAATTTTGTTGGTAGGAATAGTTTTGGAAACAACGCGTATAGAGGGGATTTTAATCCTAGGCCTTATCCTAGTAATCCTTCTAATAATTATGGAAATTACTACAACTCTTATGGAAATTTTAATAAGATGCCCTCTGAATTTGAGAATAGTGTTAAAGAGTTTATGAATTCGCAAAAGAATTTTAATGCTTTTCTTGAAGAGAAATTGCTTAAAGTTGATGATTTGGCTAGGAACATTGATAGAATTTCTCTTGAAATTGATTATTTAAAGCTTAGATCTATTCCTCCTAAACATGATATCAATGAGTCTCTCAAAGCCATGAGAATTTCCATTGATGAGTGCAAGGAAAGAACCGCTAGGATGCGTGCTTCCAAAGATGCCTTTATTAAAGTGTGTTCTTACAATGAAAATCAAGATGAAGATCTAAAAGTTATTGATGTGTCCCCTATTAAATCTTTGTTTTGCAATATGAATCTTGATGAAACTGAATATGATCTTCCTTTACCTAGAAGGCGTCCTAAGAATTCGGAGTTTCTAGATCTTGATGATGAATTTGATGGAAGTGGGATAGAAATAAATAAAAACCAAGATGTTGCTAAACCCACTATTTTGGACCTCAAGGAATTTAATTATGAAAGTTGCTCTATGATTGGTTGTATTTCCTTGTTGCAATCCGTGCTAGATTCTCCTCATGCTTATAGTCAAAACAAGGCCTTTACCAAACACATTGTTGATGCCTTGATGCAATCTTATGAAGAAAAACTTGAGTTGAAAGTTTATATCCCTAGAAAACTGTATGATGAGTGGGAACCTACTATTAAAATTAAGATTAAAGATTATGAGTTTCATGCTTTGTGTGATTTGGGTGCTAGTGTCTCTACTATTCCCAAAGCTTTGTTTGATTTGCTAGATTTCCGTGATTTTGATGATTGCTCTCTAAACTTGCATCTTGCGGATTCCACTACTAAAAACCTATGGGAAGAATTAATGATGTTCTTATTGTTGCAAATAGGAATAATGTGCCCGTATATTTTATCGTTCTTGATATAGATTGCAATCCTTCATGTCCTATTATTCTTGGTAGACCTTTCCTTAGAACGATTGGTGCAATTATTGATATGAAGGAAGGGAATATTAGATTCCAATTTCCCTTAAAGAAGGGCATGGAACACTTCCCTAGAAAGAAAATAAAATTACAATATGAATCTATCATGAGAGCCACTTATGGATTGCCTACCAAAGATGGCAATACCTAGATCTATCCTTGCTTTTATGCCTAGCTAGGGGCGTTAAATGATAGCGCTTGTTGGGAGGCAACCCAATTTTATTTTATATTTTTTGTTTTTGCTTCTGTTTAGGAATAAATAATCCATCTAGCCTCTGTTTGGATGTGGTTTTGTCTTTTAATTATGTTTGTGCCAAGTAGAACCTATAGGATAACCTACGATGATAGTTGATTTGATTCTGCTGAAAAACAGAAACTTTGCACGCACGAATATAATTTTGTTAAATCACAGAAACGTGCTTTTGCATTGATTCATTTTTCTTCTGTCCAATAAACAAATTTTCCAGGACTTCCTATTTTGTTAGAATTTTTAGAGTTCCAGAAGTTTGCGTTAGTTACAGATTGCTACAGACTGTTCTGTTTTTGACAGATTCTGTTTTACGGGTGTTGTTTGCTTATTTTGATGAATCTATGGCTAGTAAAATAGTTTATAATCCATAGAGAAGTTGGAATACAGTAGGTTTAACACCAATACAAAACAAGAATGAGTTCATTACAGTACCATAAGTAGTTCTTTGTTTTCTTTCTCTAACGGAGCTCACGAGATTTCTGTTGAGTTTTGTGTTGTGAAGTTTTCAAGTTTTGGGTGAATTCTTTTGATGGTTTATGGAACAAGGAGTGGCAAGAGCCTAAGCTTGGGGATGCCCATGGCACTCCCAAGATAATACAAGGACACCAAAAAGTCAAAGCTTGGGGATGCCCCGGAAGGCATCCCCTCTTTCATCCACTTCCATCGGTAATTTACTTGGAGCTATATTTTTATTCACCACATGATATGTGTTTTGCTTGGAGCGTCTTGTATTATTTGTGTCTTTGCTTGTTAGCCTACCACAATCATCCTTGTTGTACACACATTTTGAGAGAGCCATACATGAATTGGAATTTGTTAGAATACTCTATGTGCTTCACTTAAATCTTTTGAGCTTGATAGTTTTGCTCATAGTGCTTCATTTATATCTTTTGAGCGTGATAACTTTTCCTCTAGTGCTTCACTTATATATTTTAGAGCACGGTGGTGGATTTGTTTTAAAGAAACTATTGATCTCTCATGCTTCACTTAGATTATTTTGAGAGTCGTTAATAGCATGGTAATTTGCTTAAAGTTAATATACTTGGTATTCACGATATGTGAAACTTTCTTTTGAGTGAATTGAATACTAAGATAAGTTTGATGCTTGATAATTGTTTTGAGATATGGAGGTGATAATATCAAAGTCGTGCTAGTTGAGTAATTATGAATTTGAGAAATGCTTGTGTTGAAGTTTGCAAGTCCCGTAGCATGCACGTATGGTTAAAGTTGTGTAACAAATTTGAAATATGAAGTGTACCTGGCTTGTGCATCCTTATGAGTGGCCGTCGGGGATGAGCGATGGTCTTTTCCTACCAATATATCCCCCTAGGAGCATGCGCGTAGTACTTGATTTTTGATGCTTCTAAATTTTTGCAATAAGTATATGAGTTCTTTTGACTAATGTTGAGTCCATGGATTATACGCACTCTCATCCTTCCACCTTTGCTAGCCTCTCTAATACCGCGCACTTTTCGCCGGTATCATACACCCACCATATACCTTCCTCAAAACAGCCACCATACCTACCTCTCATGGCATTTCCATAGTCATTCCGAGATATATTGCCATGCAACTTTCCACCGTTCTGTTTATTATGACACGCTCCATCATTGTCATATTGCTAGCATGATCATGTAGTTGATATCGTATTTGTGGTAAGGCCACCGTTCATAATTATTTCATACATGTCACTCATGATTCATTGCATATCCCGGTACACCGCCGGAGGCATTCATATAGAGTCATACTTTGTTCTAAGTATCGAGTTGTAATTGTTGAGTTGTAAGAAAAATAAAAGTGTGATGATCATCATTATTAGAGCATTGTCCCAAGTGAGGAAAGGATGATGGAGACTGTGATTCCCCCATAAGTCGGGATGAGACTCTGGATGAAAAAAAAGAGGGGGCAAAAAAAAGAGAAAGGCCCAAACAAAAAAATGAGAGAAAAAAAGAGAAGGGACAATGCTACTATCCTTTTACCACACTTGTGCTTCAAAGTAGCACCAAGATCTTCATGATAGAGAGTCTCTCATTTTGTCACTTTCATATACTAGTGGGAATTTTTCATTATAGAACTTGGCTTGTATATTCCAATAATGGGCTTCCTCAAAATGCCCTAGGTCTTCGTGAGAAAGCAAGTTGGATGCACACCCACTTAGTTTCTTTTGTAGAGCTTTCATATACTTATAGCTCTAGTGCATCCGTTGCATGGCAATCCCTACTCACTCACATTGATATCTATTGATGGGCATCTCCATAGCCCTTTGATACGCCTAGTTGATGTGAGACTATCTTCCCTCCTTTTTGTCTTCTCCACAATCACCATTCGATACCACCCATAGTGCTATATCCATGGCTCGCGCTCATGTATTGCGTGAAGGTTGAAAAAGTTTGAGATTATTTAAGTATGAAACAATTGCTTGGCTTGTCATCGGGGGTATAGAAGTTGGGAACATCTTTGTGTGACGAAAATGAAGCATAGCCTAACTATATGATCTTTGTAGGGATGAACTTTCTTTTGCCATGTTATTTTGAGAAGACATGATTGCTTTGATTAGTATGCTTGAAGTATTATTATTTTTGTGTCAATATGAACTTTTGTCTTGAATCTTTCGGATCTGAATATTCATATCACAATTAAGAAGATTTACATTGAAATTATGCCAAAGTATCACTCCGCATCAAAAATTCTTTTTTATCATTTACCTACTCGAGGATGAGCAGGAATTAAGCTTGGGGATGCCTGATACGTCTCCAACGTATCTATAATTTTTGATTGCTCCATGCTACTTTATCTACTGTTTTGGACTATATTGGGCTTTATTATCCACTTTTATATTATTTTTGGGACTAACCTATTAACCGGAGGCCCAGCCCAGAATTGTTGTTTTTTGCCTATTTCAGTGTTTCGAAGAAACAGAATATCAAACGGAGTCCAAACGGAATGAAACCTTCGGGAACGTGATTTTCTCACCGAATGTGATCCAGGAGACTTGGACCCTACTCCAAGAAGTGCCAGAGGCAGTCATGAGGGTGGAGGGCGCGCCCCCCTGGGCGCGCCCCCTACCTCATGGGCCCCTTGTTGCTCCACCGACGCACTCCTTCCTCCTATATATACCTACGTATCCCCGAGATCAGAACAGGAGCCAAAAACCTAATTCCAGCGCCGCAACCTTCTATATCCACGAGATCCCATCTTGGGGCCTGTTCCGGAGCTCTGCCGGAGAGGGCATCCACCATGGAGGGCTTCTACATCAACACCATAGCCCCTCCGATGAAGTGTGAGTAGTTTACTTCAGACCTTTGGGTCCATAGCTAGTAGCTAGATGGCTTCTTCTCTCTTTTTGGATCTCAATACAATGTTCTCCCCCTCTCTTGTGGAGATCTATTCGATGTAATCTTCTTTTTGCGGTGTGTTTGTTGAGACCGATGAATTGTGGGTTTATGATCCAGTATTATCTATGGAAATATTTGAATCTTCTCTGAATTCTTTTATGTATTATTGAGTTATCTTTGCAAGTCTCTTCGAATTATCCTTTTTGGTTTGGGCAACTAGATTGGTAGTTCTTGCAATGGGAGAAGTGCTTAGCTTTGGGTTCAATCTTGCGGTGTCCTTACCCAGTGACAGAAAGGGTTGCAAGGCACGTATTGTATTGTTGCCATCGAGGATAACAAGATGGGGTTTTTATCATATTGCATGAATTTATCCCTCAACATCCTGTCATCTTGCTTAAGGCGTTACTCTATTTTAACTTAATACTCTAGATGCATGCTGGATAGTGGTCGATGAGTGGAGTAATAGTAGTAGATGCAGAATCGTTTCGATCTACTTGTCTCGGACGTGATGCCTATATAGATGATCATTACCTAGATATACTCATATAACTATGCTCAATTCTGTCAATTGCTCAACAGTAATTTGTTCACCCACCGTAGAATATCTATGCTCTTCAGAGAAGCCACTAGTGAAACCTATGGCCCCGGGGTCTATTCTCATCATATCAATCTCTATCGCTTTATTTACTTGCTTTGTTTTTACTTTGCCTTTTACTTTTCACTTTGCATCTATCTATCAAAAATGCCAAAAATATTATTTATCATCTCTATCAGATCTCACTCTCGTAAGTGAGCGTGAAGGGATTGACAACCCCTAATCGCGTTGGTTACGAGTAGCTATCGTTTTGTGTAGGTATGAGGGACTTGTGCGTGGTCTCCTACTGGATTGATACGTTGGTTCTCAAAAACTGAGGGAAATACTTACGCGACTTTGCTGCATCATCCTCTCCTCTTCGGGGAAGTCCAACGCAGTGCTCAAGAGGTAGCAAGAGGTCCCATGGATCCATAGCCATTTGTGATGGATTGATATGTTGTCCTAGGACTCTCCTGCAGATCAAGAAGCGCCAGAGTAGCTCTGGTCTTGAGATAACGCCTCGTGCACAGCCCGCGGAGCTCGCCGTGGCGGTTACTTATACTGGTTCTCTCACCTTTCCTCCATTACATTGTGTGTGCGTCCGTCGATGATTACAATGCTAATGAGGTGTGGTGTGTTGCAGGCATTGGTTGAGAAAGAGAGATTGAACACCCAGGCGCTTTTGGAGGTGGCAAGAAGGGAGGCGGCAGAGAGGGAGAGGGAGAGGGAGGAGAGGACGGCTATGCTATTGGAGGAGCAGAGGAACCGGAACGAGGCGTCTCACCGGGCCCTCTACGAGCTTCTTCTGGTACGTTTCTCATGCATATTAGCCAAATCATGCATGTAATGTTCGCATTACTAACTAATATGACTGATTCGTGAGAACCAAATGTGCAGACCATGTGTGACAAAAATGGCCAGACACCTCCGCCGATGCCCCAGATTGCTTCGGCGACCACGGTGAGTTTGATTTGAATATTCGTTATTTACTAGTATTCACATTTCAGTTGCATCATGCTAACGAGACATTATTGGAAATGATCTTTGGTGTAGCATGCCTCCCGAGAAGCATCGACCAATCCTTCTACGTCTGGCAATGGCGGAACCCCGACCGGTCCTTCACCTACGTCTACCACTGGAGCAGCCCCGACCGTTCCTTCACCTCCGTGATAATGGTATTTTTCTTCTTATTTAGCCTATTTAGTCCATTTCTGACATAATATAGCCTATTTAGTCCACAAATGACATAATAAGATGAAGAAAATCAAGGAAGAGGAAGAAAAGAAGGAATAGGAAGAAAAGAAGAAGAAGAAGACTCTTCTTTTCTTCTTCTTCTTCTTCTTCTTCTTCTTCTTCTTTTCCTCCTCTTACTTGTTTTTATTTGTAAATGACATAATAACCTTGCTAACCTCATAAATGTTATATACTTAGCTTGTTGTCCTCTAAAATGACACAATAAGCTTAGTTAGGTCAAAAACGGCATAATTAGCTAGGTTAGCTAAAAAATGACCAAGTTTACCTAGGTTAGCTCCAATATGATCCATTTAACCTACGTTAGCTCCAAAATGATCCATTTAACCTACGTTAACTCCAAAATGATCCATTTAACCTACGTTAGCTCCAAAATAACCCATTTACCTAGCTTAGCTCCAAATTGACCTACACACTTAGCATTTTTACCTACCTTAGCCCCGAAATGGCATTTTACCTACCTTAGCCTATTTAGTCCACAAATGACATAATAAGATGAAGAAAATCAAGGAAGAGGAAGAAAAGAAGGAATAGGAAGAAAAGAAGAAGAAGAAGAAGAAGAAGAAGAAGAAGAAGAAGAAGAAGAAGAAGAAGAAGAAGAAGAATAAGAAGAAGAAGAAGAAGAAGAAGAACTTCTTCTTCTTCTTTTCCTCCTCTTCCTTTTCTTCTAGCTAGTCTTCTTCTTCTTGTTCTAACTTTCATCTTTCCCAATTTGCAGATTTGCTTTAGATGAGGAAGCTTGCATTGATGGAGTGTCCTATTCTTTTGTTTCTTCCTTGTTGTTTATGAAAACTTGTTGGATATGTATATATGTCTATATGGATATGTTGTTGGAAACTTGTTTCTGGATATGTATGTACATATATGGATATGTTGGACTTTGTTGAACTATGTTGTTGGATATGTTGGATTTGATGAAATATGTTGCTGGACATTGCTGTTATATGTTGTTGGATATGTTGGAGTTATATGTTGTTGGATATGTTAGAGTTGTATGTATGTATGTATATCTGTTATATGTTGTTTGCCAAATTAAATGGATTAGAAAAACAGGGGATATATGGCCTCTTTGCCGTCTGCTAGCAGACGACAAAGAGCTTTGCCGACTGCTAGCAGACAGCAAAGAGGCCACATGGCAGCTTCCTGTGCAAACTGGGAACACTGGGCTGCCTATTTTGTCACTTTTCCGTCTGCCAGCAGACGACAAAGTGGCCAAATAGGACTGGCAAACAGGGCCAGCTTGCCGTCTGCCAGCGGACTGCAAAGATTCAAAGCTCTTTGCCATCCGCTGGTAGACGGCATAGCTGGCCATGTGGCACCTTCTGAGCACTGGCCCAACTGAGCTCTTTGTCGTTGATACGTCTTCGTCGTATCTACTTTTCCAAACACTTTTGCCCTTGTTTTGGACTCTAACTTGTATGATTTGAATGGAACTAACCCGGACTGATGCTGTTTTCAGCAGAATTGCCATGATGTTGTTTTATGTGCAGAAAACAAAAGTTCTCGGAATGACCTGAAACTCCACGGGATGTCTTATAAAAAATAATAAAAAATCCTCGCCAAAGATGAAGACCAGGGGGCCCACACCCTGTCCACGAGGGTGGGGGGCGCGCCCAGGCTACCTCGTGGCCCCCCTGGACACCCTCCGACGCCAACTCCAACTCTATATATTGGCTTTCGGGGAGAAAAAATCAGAGAGAAGAAATCATTGTGTTTTACGATATGGAGCCGCCGCCGAGCCCTAATATCTCTCGGAAGGGCTGATCTGCAGTCTGTTCGGGGCTCCGGAGAGGGGGATTCGTCACCGTCGTCATCATCAACCATCCTCCATCACCAATTTCATGATGCTCACTGCTGTGCGTGAGTAATTCCATCGTAGGCTTGCTGGACGGTGATGGGTTGGATGAGATTTAACATGTAATTGAGTTAGTTTTGTTAGGGTTTGATCCCTAGTATCCACTATGTTCTGAGATTGATGTTGCTACGACTTTGCTATGCTTAATGCTTGTCACTAGGGCCCGAGTGCCATGAATTCAGATCGGAACCTATTATGTTTTCATGAATATATGTGAGTTCTTGATCCTATATTGCAAGTCTATAGTCACCTATTATGTGTTATGATCCGACAACCACGAAGTGACAATAATCGGGATACTTCTCGGTGATGACCATAGTTTGAGGAGTTCATGTATTCACTATGTGTTAATGCTTTGTTCCGGTTCTCTATTAAAAGGAGGCCTTAATATCCCTCAGTTTCCAATAGGACCCCGCTGCCATGGGAGGGTAAGACAAAAGATGTCATGCAAGTTCTTTTCCATAAGCACGTATGACTATGTTCGGAATACATGCCTACATTATATTGATGAATTGGAGCTAGTTCTGTGTCACCCTATGTTATGACTGTTACATTACGAACCGCATCCGGCATAATTATCCACCACTGATCCGGTGCCTACGAGCTTTCCATATACTGGTTCTCGCTTATTTACTTTTCCGTTGCTACTGTTACAATCACTACAAAATACCAAAAACATTACTTTTGCTGTCTTTACTTTTGTTACCGTTACCACCACTATCATATTACTTTGCTACTAAACACTTTGCTGCAGATACTAAGTTTCCAGGTGTGGTTGAATTGATAACTCAACTGCTAATACTTGAGAATATTCTTTGGCTCCCCTTGTGTCGAATCAACAAATTTGGGTTGAATACTCTACCCTCGAAAGCTGTTGCGATCCCCTATACTTGTGGGTTATCAAGACCAATTTCTGGCGCCGTTGCCAGGGAGCATAGCTCTATTCTTTGAGTCACTTGGGATTTATATCTGCTGGACACTATGAAGAACCTGAAAGACGCTAAGACAAAAATTTATCCCTCAACTACGAGGGGAGGTAAGGGACTGCCATCTAGCTCCGCACTTGATTCACCTTCTGTTATGAGTAAGCTAGCGACACCTAAACCTGCTTTTGCTATTTGTTCCGATATGTCGCATGTTATTGATGATGCCACTTCTGCTATGCATGATACTTATGATGAAACTACTTCTATGCTTGATACTACTGTGCCCCTTGGTGAATTTCTTGATGAACAAATTTCTAGGTCTAGAGAAAGAGAAATTATTGAATCTGAATAGGATGATGAAAGTGATGATGAAAATATGCCTGCTATTCCTGAGGGTTATGTTTTTGATATGGAATCTTCTGCAACTATTTTTGCTTGTAAGGATAGATATGAGCTCAAAAGGTTATTAGTTAAATGGAACAAAGAATCTCTTAGAGACAGAATGAAACCTGACCCTGCTTTTGCTACTTCACCTATCTGTGTTCCTGATAAGGATTATGAATTTTCTGTTGATCCAGATATAATTACTTTGGTTGAATCTGATCCTTTTTATGGCTATGAATCTGAAACAGTTGTGGCACATCTTACTAAGTTAAATGATATAGCTGCCCTGTTTGCTAATGATGAGAGATCGTGCTACTTCTATATAGTCAAAATATTTCCGTTCTCATTAAAGGGTGATGCTAATATATGGTTTAATTCTCTTGATCCTGGTTGTGTGCGTAGTCCCCAGGATATGATTTATTACTTCTCTGCTAAATATTTCCCTGCTCATAAAAAACAAGCTGCTTTGAGGGAAATATACAACTTCGTGCAAATTAAAGAAGAGAGTCTCTCACAAGCTTGGGGGAGGCTTCTCAAGTTACTTAATGCTTTGCCTGATCATCCTCTTAAGAAACCTGAAATACTTGATATCTTTTATAATGGACTAACCGATGCTTCCAGAGATTACTTGGATAGTTGTGCTGGTTCTGTTTTCAGGGAAAGAACATCGGATGAAGCTGAAATTCTATTGAATAATATGTTGACAAATGAAAATAATTGGGCACCTCCTGAGCCAGCTCCAGACCCAATTACTGAGCCTATTCCTAAACCAACTCCAAAGAAGAGAGGTGTTCTATTTCTCAGTCCTGAAGATATGTAAGAGGCAAAGAAATCTATGAAAGAAAAAGGTATTAAAGCCGAAGATGTTAAGAATTTACCTCCTATTGAAGAAATACATGGTCTTAATCTACCGCCTGTTGAAAAAATTTATGATATTGATCCATTACTTATTGAAGAACCTCCTGATCCCGATAACCCGACACAGGTAATAAAGGTAAATTCTCTCTACAGATATGATAAAGCTGAAGTCCCTCCTACTAAAATTGCTAGTCAATGCTTTGATGAGTTTAATGCAAGATGACTTTATGTTTAAGCAAGATGACTTTAATGCTTATTTTGGTAGACAATTAAAACAAGATGTGTATATGATTAAACGCTTGGGTGATTATATGGCTAATATTAGAGGTGAACTTAAACTTGTTAGTAAACATGCTTCTATGGTTACCACTCAAGTAGAACAAGTACTTCAAGCCCAAAAAGAAGTGCTTGATGAAATGAATAGTAAGAAAAATGATTATGTTGTTAGAGTGGCTACTAGAACTGGTAGAATGACTCAGGAACCTTTGTATCCTGAAGGCCACCCTAAGAGAGTCGAGCAAGATTCTCAGAGAAATAATATTGATGTACCTAGTTCTTCTAAAAGGAAGAAAAAGAAAAATGATAGGACTTTGCAAACTTCTAGTGAACCTATTGCTGAACCTTCTGATAATCCAAATGATATATCTATTTCTGATGCTGAAACACAATCTGGTAATGAACATGAACCTAGTGAAAATGTTAATGATGATGTGCATTATGATGCTCAACCTAGTAATGATAATGATGTAGAAGTTGAACCTGCTGTTGATCTTGATAACCCACAATCAAAGAATCAACGTTATGATAAAAGAGACTTCTTTGCTAGGAAACATGGTAAAGAAAGGGAACCATGGGTTCAGAAACCCATGCCTTTTCCTCCAAAACCATCCAAGAAAAAGGATGATGAGGATTTTGAGCGCTTTGCTGAAGTGATTAGACCCATCTTTTTGCGTATGCGATTGACTGATATGCTCAAAATGAATCCTTATGCTAAATATATGAAAGATATTGTTACAAATAAAAGAAAGATACCGGAAGCTGAAATTTCCACCATGCTTGCTAATTATACTTTTAAGGGTGGAATACCAAAGAAACTTAGAGATCCAGGAGTACCTACTATACCATGCTCCATTAAGAGAAATTATGTTAAAACTGCTTTATGTGATCTTGGAGCCGGTGTTAGTGTTATGCCTCTCTCTTTATATCATAGACTTGACTTGAATAAGTTGACACCTAATGAAATATTTTGCAAATGGGTGATAAATCAACTGCTATACCTGTCGGTATTTGTGAGGATGTGCCTGTTGTGGTTGCAAACGTTACTATTTTAACGGACTTTGTTATTCTTGATATTCCCGAGGATGATAGTATGTCTATTATCCTTGGAAGACCTTTCCTTAACACTGCAGGGGCTGTTATTGATTGCAACAAAGGCAATGTCACTTTTCATGTTAATGGTAATGAGCACACGGTACACTTCCCGAAGAAACAACCTCAAGTTCATAGTATCAACTCTATTGGAAAAATTCCATCGATTATATTTGGAGGTTTTGAATTTCCTCTCCCTACTGTCAAAAAGAAATATGATATACTCATTATTGGGGATGTCCATATCCCCGTTGAGGTAACATAGTGTTATTCGAAATTTCTCCGGTTCCATGTTAGTCTGAATGAGTTTGTTAACAAGACCTGATCAACCTTGTTAGTGGATTCCTTTTGATGAGCATGAGATGGATGAAACTAGAAGCACGACCTTCTGTACCCTCTTTATATTTTCTGTTATTTAGTAGAAATAAAGTAAAATAGTATTTTTTCTGTCTGTCTCCCGACTTATCCGTGCAATATAAAAATATCCCGAAAATAAAAGTTCTCAGAATGCCATGCCAATTTAATATGATTTTTTCAGGAATATTTGAGGATTTATAGTGCAAAAATCACCGCGGGGGGAGCTGCCACCTGGCCACGAGGGTGGAGGGCGCGCCCTACCCCCCTAGGCGTGCCCCCCTGCCTCGTGGGCCCATGGTGTCCCTCCTCCACTTATTCCTGCACCCATCTTCCTCCTCTGCCTCACACAAACCTGAAAAACCAACTCAAGCACGAGTTCCAGCCACTTTTGCTATGATTTTCGATCTCCTTGCTCAAAGCACCTCTCACAAAACTGCTTGGGGAGATTGTTCCTTGGTACGTGACTCCTCCATTGGTCCAATTAGTTTTTGTTCTAGTGCTTTATTCTTTGCAAATTTATGCTGCATAGGTGACCATGTTCTTGAGCTTGCATGTCAAATTTATATGGTTCCAAGTAGTTCTAATGCTTGATATAGGCTCTAGGCAGTTGTAGGAGTAGTTGCTATCAATTTTATTGAAGTTGGTTCACTTTTATTTGAAGTTACTAAAAATTTCAGATTATTTCAGAAAATAATGAAGAGACTTTTGAGGGGCTCGTCGAGTCGAAGATCGAAGGAAAAACAAAAGGAAGAAGAGCAGAAGCCCAAATATAATTTGCCTCGTACCGTAGAGGTCCGACCATGTGAATGGCCTTCCGATGACTTCTTGAGGAGAGGCGGGATTTATGAGGACTTCTATCTATTAATTGAGAATGCCGGCCTCACCGACTTCCTCCGTGACCAACGTCATCAGTATCTCTTACTCACAAATACTTTTGTGCAAAACTTCTACTTTTTCCCTAAGAAATCACCTCCATCAGTAGAGTTTCATTTATATGACGTTGTTAAGAAGATGCCATTAGCTGAATTTTGCGAGGTTTGCAAAATACCCTTTGAGGGTACCTTGGATGAACCACACCATAATTAAGTAGAAGATTTTATTAACACTATCACTGTGGGAGAAACCAGGAAGGTTTCTGATGCAAGAATTACTAGCATACATTTTCCTGTTTTACGCTACTTTGCCTTATTTGCTAGTCGTTGCTTGATTGGACGCGGGAACTGTGGAAACCTTAGTGTTCCTGATATTATTATTTTGTTCCATGGTTTATACCGCAATAACTCTGTTAGTATGGGTGGAATTGTTGCTAGACGGTTAAGTCTGAACCGTACTAAGGGCCCCATCTTTGGAGGCATTTATGCTTCACGCCTAGCTGAATATTTTGACATACCTATTAGGCACTTGGAGAAAGAAGAAACATCGTTTCCCAGTGCTTATTTAGATTATAAGAGTATGCTAGCACATGATTTTATTGTTAAGAGTCGTGAAGGGGAGCTCAAATATAAATTGTACTTTGATAAACATCACCCTGAGACTATTACTTTGACTGCTCCTTCTTTGTTTTACTTGTCTGCAGGTCCTCACCTCGTTCCGTGGGCTGCCGTTCAAGCCTATCGGAATCATGCACCAGCCCCGGAACCGGAACCACAAGATGAGTCTCCACGACAGTCTGTTTATTCTTGGGATCCGGAGGCGGTTGCCAGCCAGTGGCAGTCAGAGTCCCCTTCATCACATATGATCCCAACTATTCTTCATCGCAGTATGACCCCACTACACCTACGGGTATCCGCTAGGCCATCCCTGGCAATAGACCAACTTAGTCCAAAAGCCTAAGCTTGGGGGAGTACGTATTTCTCACCGACATTACATTTATGTTCACACACACTCATTGCTAGATGTCGGTGCTCATACTCTTTCACTATAATATCCATGCTAGTTTATTTTCTTTTTCCTTCTTTCTTCTTGTGTGTTTAATAAACCTTAAGAAAAACAAAAAAGTTAGTAGTAGTTTATTTCTTCATTGTAGTAATTAAAAAGAAAACCCAAAAATATTTCCCGTTCTTCTTTTGCTTGTTGGGAGCTTTCCCATGTAAATAGTTTTATTTTCCTTTATTTTCTTTGGGGGTCAGTAGGAGAAGACCATGATTAGATTGTTGAAATGGCTCTTATATGCATTATTGTTGATTTAACCAAGAGCCCATATTGCCTTGTCTTCTCCTGTTTATTGAATGCTCGCAGATTCCAGCTTAGTCCAATGCATGTGCACTCTTATTATTATTCACACCGTTCGGTCGTGCAAGTGAAAGGCAATTATGATGATATATGATGGACTGACTAAGATGAGAAAAGCTGGTATGAACTCGGCCTCTTTTGTTTTTGTAAATGTGATGAGTTCATCGTTCCTGATTCAGCTTATTATGAATAAACATGTTTGCAATGACAATTAGAGATCATAGTTGCTTGTGCCATGCTTGATTAGCTATGAGTTATAATGGTTTACCTTGCGTGCCAACATGCTATTAAAATGGTTGTGATGTGGTATGATGGGGTGGTATCCTCCTTTGAATGATTTAAGTGACTTGACTTGGCACATGTTCACGCATGTAGTTGAAACAAATCAACATAGCCTTCACAATATTTATGTTCATGGTGGATTATATCCTACTCATGCTTGTATTCAATGTTTATTAATTTTAATGCATGTTCATGACTGTTGTCGCTCTCTAGTTGGTCGATTCCCAGTCTTTTGCTAGCCTTCACTTGTACTAAGCGGGAATACTGCTTGTGCATCCAATCCCTTAAACCCCAAAGTTATTCCATATGAGTCCACCATACCTTCCTATATACGGTATCTACATGCCGTTCCAAGTAAATTTGTATGTGCCAAACTCTAAACCTTCACATAAACATTCTGTTTTGCATGCTCGAATAGCTCATATATCAACTAGGGCTGCCCTTATCTTCCGTGTTAGGCGGGTTATTCTCAAGAGGAGTGGACTCCGCTCCTCACTCACGAGAAAATGGCTGGTCACCGGGATGCCCACTCCCATGCTTTATGCAAACTAAATCAAAATAATTGCAAACAAAACTCCCCCTGGGACCCGTTGAATGTTGGAGGCACTCGTTGTTTCGAGCAAGCCATGGATTGATGCTTGTGGAGGAGGGGGAGTATAAACTTTACCATTCTGTTTGGGAACCGCCTATAATTTGTTTAACATGGAAGATATCGTCATCTCTTAGTTGTTATGTTGACAATAAAAGTATGCCGCTCAAAATATAATTTATCTCTATTTCAAAACCGAGCTCTGGCACCTCTACAAATCCCTGCTTCCCTCTACGAAGGGCCTATCTATTTACTTTTATGTTGAGTCATCACCTTCTTATTAAAAGCTCTAGCTAGAGAGCACAGTTGTCATTTGCATTCATTACTGTTAATTTATATCGGGTATGACTATGATTGGATCTCTTTTACCATGAATTACAATGTCTAGCCAGTCCTTGATCTTTCAAGGTGCTCTGCATTTATGTTTTGCAGTCTCGGAAAGGGCTAGCGAGATACCATCTTTTTATATCATATTATGATTATTTTGAGAAAGTGTTCTCATCCGAGATTTATTATTATGGCTTGCTAGCTGATTATGTTGTTGATATGACTAAACATGAGACCTAGGAGTTATTGCAAATGTGGTTAGTTATGATCTTTGCTGAAAACCTGAATGCTGGCTTGATATAGTTACAACAACAAGAGCAAACAGAGTTTGTAAAAGTTTTTCTTTTTCTCTTTCAGTTTGTCAACTAAATTGCTTGAGGACAAGCAAGGGTTTAAGCTTGGGGGAGTTGATACGTCTCCGTCGTATCTACTTTTCCAAACACTTTTGCCCTTGTTTTGGAATCTAACTTGTATGATTTGAATGGAACTAACCCGGACTGACGCTGTTTTTAGCAGAATTGCCATGATGTTGTTTTATGTGCAGAAAACAAAAGTTCTCGGAATGACCTGAAACTCCACGGGATGTCTTATAAAAAATAATAAAAAATCCTCGCCAAAGATGAAGACTAGGGGGCCCACACCCTGTCCACGAGGGTGGGGGGCGCGCCCCACACCCCTCCTGGGCACGCCCCCTACCTCGTGGCCCCCCTGGACACCCTCCGGCGCCAACTCCAACTCTATATATTGGCTTTCGGGGAGAAAAATCAGAGAGAAGAAACCATCGCGTTTTACGTTACGGAGCCGCCGCCAAGCCCTAATCTCTCTCAGGAGGGCTGATCTGGAGTCCGTTCGGGGCTCCGGAGAGGGGGATTCATCGCCGTCGTCATCATCAACCATTCTCCATCAGCAATTTCATGATGCTCACTGTTGTGCGTGAGTAATTCCATCGTAGGCTTGCTGGACGGTGATGGGTTGGATGAGATTTAACATGTAATCGAGTTAGTTTTGTTAGGGTTTGATCCCTAGTATCCACTATGTTCTGAGATTGATGTTGCTATGACTTTGCTATGCTTAATGCTTGTCACTAGGGCCCGAGTGCCATGAATTCAGATCTGAACCTATTATGTTTTCATGAATATATGTGAGTTCTTGATCCTATCTTGCAAGTCTATAGTCACCTATTATGTGTTATGATCCGACAACCCCGAAGTGACAATAATCGGGATACTTCTCGGTGATGACCATAGTTTGAGGAGTTCATGTATTCACTATGTGTTAATGCTTTGTTCCGGTTCTCTATTAAAAGGAGGCCTTAATATCCCTCAGTTTCCAATAGGACCCCGCTGCCACGGGAGGGTAGGACAAAAGATGTCATGCAAGTTCTTTTCCATAAGCACGTATGACTATGTTCGGAATACATGCCTACATTTTATTGATGAATTGGAGCTAGTTCTGTGTCACCCTATGTTATGACTGTTACATGACGAACCGCATCCGGCATAATTATCCATCATTGATCCAGTGCCTACAAGCTTTCCATATACTGGTTCTCGCTTATTTACTTTTCAATTGCTACTGTTACAATCACTACAAAATACCAAAAACATTACTTTTGATGTCTTTACTTTTATTACCGTTACCACCACTATCATATTACTTTGCTACTAAACACTTTGCTGCAGATACTAAGTTTCCAGTTGTCATTGAATTGACAACTCAGCTGCTAATACTTGAGAATATTCTTTGGCTCCCCTTGTGTCGAATCAACAAATTTGGGTTGAATACTCTACCCTCGAAAGCTGTTGTGATCCCCTATACTTGTGGGTTATCAGCCGTCCGCCAGCGGATGACAAAGAGCTTGGCCTCTTTGCCGTCTGCTGGCGGACGACAAAGAACACGCCGTTAACCCCTATCTTCTCTCACCCCACCCCACTGCCGTCCAAAATCTTTGCCGTCTGCTTGTCTACGATGGTGGACGTCACAACACTTTGCCGTCCGCTTCTATGAAGCAGACGACAAAGAAGGCCTTTGCCGAACTCGTTCGGCTAGACATTTTATCATTCGCTGGCGGACGGCAAAGGCCTTTGCCGTCCGCCATCCATGCCTTTGCCGTCTACCATGGCAGACGGCAAAGAAGCTGATTCCAGTAGTGAGGGGTTGTCAATCCCTCAACGGTTACGAGCAAGATTAAATTGTATAGTTTTTGATAATAGATATAAGAAAAATACAAAAAAATAAATAAAATAAAATTGCAGCAAGGTATTTTTGGTTTTAATGTATGATAAAAGATAGACCCGGGGGCCATAGTTTTCACTAGAGGCTTCTCTCGAGAAAATAGCATATGGTGGGTAAACAAATTACTGTTGAGAAATTGATAGAAAAGCAAATAATTATGATGATATCCAAGGCAATGATCGTACATAGGCATCATGTCCGAGATTAGTAGACCGAAATGATTCTGCATCGACTATTATTACTCCACACATCAACCGCTATCCAGCATGCATCTAGTGTATTAAGTTCATGGAAAAACGCAGTAATGCTTTAAGCAAGATGACATGATGTAGACAAGATAAACTCACATATGAATAACCCCCATCTTGTTACCCTTAATAGCAATGATACATACGTGTCATGTTGCTTTCTGTTGCTGGGATTGAGCACCGCAAGATCGAACCCATTACAAAGTGTTGGTGTCAAAACTGGCGGATCTCGGGTAGGGGGTCCCGATCTGTGCGTCTAAGGCTAATGGTAACAGGAGGCTAGGGACACGATGCTTTACCCAGGTTCGGGCCCTCTTGATGGAGGTAAAACCCTACTTCCTGCTTGATTGATCTTGATGATAAGAGTATTACAAGAGTTGATCTACCACGAGATCGTAGAAGCTAAACCCTAGAAGCTAGCCTATGATGATTATGATTATCCCTATACGGACCAAACCCTTTGGTTTATATAGACACCGGAGGGGGCTAGGGTTTACACAGAGTCGGTTACAAAGAAGGAAATCTAATATCCGGATCGCCAAGCTTGTCTTCCACGCAAAGAAGATTCCCATCTGGACACATGACGAAGTCTTGAGTCTTGTATCTTCACGGTCCATCAGTCCGGCCAAAGTATATAGTCCGACTGTCCGGATACCCCCTAATCCAGGATTCCCTTAGTAGCCCCTGAACCAAGCATCAATGACGATGAGTCCGGCGCGTAGATTTTCTTCGGCATTGCAAGGCGGGTTCCGTCTCCGAATACTCCCATGTAGATTAAGGATTGTGTGCAGCTTCGCGAGATAATTTCTGCACACCACCGTAGAGAGCATAACACTTCATAAATCTGATCTGCTGACAATTTTTGTACGGCGTGCTCCTGCGTCATGGCCCGGCCCAACATGAACCGATTTTTCTTGGCCTGCCTCGATACGCGTTTGCGAGGCGGTTTTATTGGCACACCTTGCCACAACAGAGATCGTGTTCCCCTTATCGCGAGATCTTCCATCAATACGGGCGCGTGCAACCCCACGACGCCTGTTGGTATGACTCCGTGTTTTTAGGTAAGTCCCGAGCGGTTACGCTAAGGACGCTTGATATTCACCCCCTTTATAGAGGGGCCGAGGCCTATCCCTCTTTTCTACCACGCTTGCGCCTTTTCGCATCTGGAGTTCTAACACCCGAAGCCCAAGCTCAAGCACTTCAGATCTATAATCATGTCCGGATCCAACCTTCACGGCCGGTGGATGGCCTCCTCGGTCACAGAGGAGTACATTGCGAAGCTTAGGGAGGTCAGATATCTAACCGCCGACATCAAACACAGGCTTCCTGCTCCAGGGCAGGTCATCCCTACTCCCGAGCCCAACGAGAGCGTCGTATTTGTTTCTCATTTCCTCCGCGGCTTAGGCTTCACCCTTGATCCCTTTCTGAGAGGGCTCATGTTCTATTACGGGCTAGACTTTCATGATCTAGCTCTGGACGCCATCCTTCACATCTCGTCGTTCATTGTTGTGTGCGAGGCTTTTCTCCACATCACCCCACACTCCGGCTTATGGCTCAAGACCTTCAATGTGAAGCCGAAGATGATTGAGGGGCGTCACGTGGAGTGCGGAGGTGCTGTAATAAGCAGGAACGCCGATGCCCCATGGCCAGAGGGCTCCTTCCCAGAGGTGTCCGATCTATGGCAGCGGAGTTGGTTTTACGTCACAGCTCCCAGAGGCACAAAGTGGGTGGCTGCCCCCGAATTCCGTTCGGGCCCTCTGAGGGAGTCCTCGATTAGGGGGTATCCGGACAGCCGGACTCTATACTTTGTCTGGACTATTGGAGCGTGAAGATACAAGACTCAAGACTCCGTCCCGTGTCCGGATGGGACTCTCCTTTGCGTGGAAGACAAGCTTGGCGATCCGGATATTGTATTTCCCTCCTTGTAACCGACTCCGTGTAAACCCTAGCCCTCTCCGGTGTCTATATAAACCGGAGAGGTTGGTCCTTAGAAGGCCGATCACAATTACAATCATAATCATCATAGGCTAGCTTCTAGGGTTCAGCCTCTATGATCTCGTGGTAGATCTACTCTTGTACTACCCATATCATCAATATTAATCAAGCAGGAAGTAGGGTTTTACCTCCATAGAGAGGGCCCGAACCAGGGTAAACATTGTGTCCCATGCTTCCTATTACCATCATCCTAAGACGCACAGATCGGGACCCCCTACCCGAGATCCGCCGGTTTTGACACCGACATTGGTGCTTTCATTGAGATTTCCTCTGTGTCGCTGCTGCAAGGCTTGATGGCGCCTTCAATCGTCAACAACACGGTCCAGGATGAGACTTTTCTCCCCGGATGGATCTTCGTGTTCGGCGGCTTCGCACTGCGTGCCAATTCGCTTGGCCATCTGGAGCAGATCGACAGCTACGCCCCTAGCCACCAGGTCAGGTTCGGAAACCTGAACTACACGGCCAATATTCGCGGAGACTTGATCTTTGACGGAATTGGGCCTATGCCAGGAGTGCCGAACAGTCACGATGAGCACGGCCTAGACCTGCTGTCGGACAGTGCTTGGGATATCACCCTTGTAGTAGTCCTGGACCTAAATCCGGAGCAGACTGCGTGGCCCAAGGACGGGTGGATGGACCCCGCCCCATGGGACGCACACTCATCGGTGGTAGAGCCGAACACATGCCTCACCTCTAAGGAAGCCTGTGACTCCAGACCCCCGGACTCGTATCCGGTTGTAGGTTCCAGTCCGCGCGCTCTCGAGCCCGCCGAACCCGGTTGGGCTCCGGTAATGGAGTTCACCGCAGCGGATATCTTCCAACACTAGCCCTTTGGCGACGTGCCGAACTCGTTGAAGTCTCTCTCTTTGTCAGGAGGCTCGTGGCCGAACTATGTACGGCTCGAGTGGGAAGCAGGCGACGAAGGAATTTGTCGCCCACCCACGACCCAGTTCATTGCCACGATCGATGATCTAACCGACGTGCTTGACTTCGATTCTGATGACATCGACGGTATGAACGACGATACAGGAGAAGAACAGGAACCACCGCTCAAGGGGCGGTGGGCAGCCACCTCCTCATATGATATATATATATGGTGGA
The DNA here is from genome assembly GCA_963921465.1 of Triticum timopheevii. NCBI lineage: Eukaryota > Viridiplantae > Streptophyta > Magnoliopsida > Poales > Poaceae > Triticum > Triticum timopheevii. The sequence continues at coordinate 184,240,710 of OY997262.1, forward strand.
CACTTAGAAAAAAAACCAATGGCGACGAGGCAATGGAGGATAACCCCTCAGGGAGAAAAGCAAAACATGGGCGTCGTCGGCGCCGCTCCAAGCCCCGCCACAGCAATACCGGCCCAGGAGACGAAAACAATTCGGATGGTGCCGAAGAAGAATACAATCCCGATCAGCCTGCCTTCGAGCAGGCCGAACAGGCGACGGACGGATATCCGGAGGAGGACAACTACATGCCCCCCTCCGAAGACGAGATTAACCTCGACAATGCCAAATGCGGCGTGCCTAAGGATCCAATGGAGCAAGTTTGCTTCAAGCAATGGCTCATGGCCATGGCAAGGAGTCTGCAAAGGAAGCAACAGCAGCTCAAAGTTGACCAAGATTTGCTCGTGGAAAGATGGACCAAGGTCCTGGACACCGAAAAAATACAAACTCGACCGCCCCGACAAAGGGCACACACGGCATAATTCGCTACCCCAACCTAAGCAGGAGAGCCCAAGGCACATACCCCGACGTCAACACACCACAACGGTCCAAGACAATACGAAGGATACACGAAGAGGCATCCTCAAGCCTCGGGGCAATTGTCATAAACGTCAAGTCAGGGAAGTTGGTGCCAAATCCAGCAACTCCTAGTCCGGTCAGCGGACAAAGAATAGCTCAAACCTATCCGGCCCGAGCAACATACTCGATCAACCATGTGAAATTCATGGTACACCTAGAAGGACGGCCAAGCACACCAATAGAGAATGCCGGATCCTCAAAACAAAGTGGCCGGTCGTGTGCCAGAAACAATGAGGGGAGGGGTCCAACAACGGCAAAGTTAAAAGATCCTCCAGATCATAAAAGTACGGCCGATCTCCCCCGATCACATCAACCGCCCTGACAATATCAACCACAGCATAATTGCAGTACCTCTAGACCTAGTAGTCTGGGGGCTCCATCTCACATAAAGCCCCCGCGGGTATGAAACCGCAAACAACATCTTCTAAAAGATGCCAGTTGCAAAGGCCAAGTTTTATTGGCCCAACACTCAAACGGTTGTCTTCAGATCACCAAAAAATGCCACGCCAAAGAATAATTCTTTGGCACCTTCCCCTCATACAGTAATTTACCATATGTTAACGGGACAAACCACGTTGACTAGATTCCACGTGGTAAACCATCAGGCCAACCCCGTGTGATATAATCACACCTATGGGCAAGGCTGAACCCCGCCCTTAGAGCGGAAATCATACCGCTGCCGGAGTAGCGAGTCGTGCCTGCCTATCAAAATTTTGATATGATAGCCAACTATCCGGACACCAACTGAGGAGTCCGCGCTACTCCACGGTATAATGGTTGGGTTAACCAGGCTCCGATCAGGAACCCTCGGACCAACCACAAGAGGATGTTTAGCTGCCCCCAAGTATTTGCCTTTACAAACTAAGTTTGCCGCAGAATAGGATTGGCGACGTGGAATCAGCCCGGACACACAAGGGCAGGAACACGCAAGTGACCCCCCCCCCCAAAGAAGGCAGTTCGGATTCACTTCAGATCCACTCACAGCCCCCTCCAGTCCGGCCATGATAGGTTCCGCCAAAAAACACCTCTTTTCATAATCATAAATCATACTCATATGCATAGACATATCATCCTACTACAATGCATAGACTTAAATAACACTTGCCGGCCATCGTTTCTCATCGACGCCTCTTTTTCAAAAATGGCACCCACGCCTTGTGTTATGCCCGATTATGCCAGGGGCTTCACAGTACGACAATAAAGTTCGACCACCTATTCAATCGCTCGTTACCCCGAACTTATAGCACTATATGCATTAGCTCCGAATCATGTCTTGGGTCATTGGTTGGGTTTGCTCGGCTCCCATGTTTTGTACCTTATTTTCCGCCCCATCGGCTAAGGTAGCGCTGGGAGAACTACTGCTTTTTTGTCCTGGTTCTGCCGGACGAGCACCTCAGTAGAGAAAGCCGAAAACTGACTGCCATGATACAGCGAGAGCTGGTCAGTTGTTTGAGATGTTGTAAAATCCTTAAAGATTTATTCCGCATAACGCCATTATAAATGCAGAGTGCGACGGATCGGTCTTCCGATCAGGTGCCAATAGAGCCCTTAGTTCGGCCTTCCGAACACTAGGGGCTGCGCCGACCATACTCGAATTCCTATGGCTAAGTGAGAGCGGTAAAGCCCTATAGTCCGATTGCCTGGTTCGTGGTGAGGAACACCTCCTTAAAAGGACCCAGCCATGGGATAAAGAGTGTTCAGGTATGTCCCGAACACCCCCATATTTCTTTCGTGGGGGCAAAAGCCGACGACTGGCCAACTCTCAGGATTTACATACACTAAACAGCCGCACAGGAAGAACAGATGTTCAAACAAAATAGGCAATAAATAATAAAAGTTCCATTATCCCATATTACAAAGAATGGCACAAATGCCCTCGGGGAAATATAATGTCTTTGGTACACTTATCCGCCACAAGGCGGGCTCCCTTCAGTACACCTTCATAGTACAGCTTGGTCTTGCGGTGCTCCTTGCCCTCTGGTGGCCCCTCGGTTATCAGCTTCTCCGCATCAAGCTTCCCCCAATGCACTTTTGCACGGGCAAACGCCATGCGTGCACCCTCTATACAGACCGACCGCTTAATAGCATCAAGCCGAGGACAGGCGCCCACAATCCGCTTCACGAGTCCGGAGTAACTGCTCGAAATTGGCTCCACGGGCCACAACTGGACAACCAAGTCCTTCATGGCTAGTTCGGCCGCCTGGTGTAGTTCGACCAGCTGCTTCTGTTGATCGATAAAGGGCACTGGATAGTTCGGCACCAAATACTGCGACCAGAAATCCCTCTCTGTAGAGTTCTTCTCCTCGGTCCGGTAGAATTGGGCGGCATCTGATATGCTGCGAGGCAAATCCGCAAACGCCCCTGGAAAAACAAGAATTCAGCTTGTCTCTTAGAGTTCTTCCCATTATCATGTACAAATGGCCATGAATACAAAATGCCTTACCAGCCGCAACCTTCCGGGCCTCCTGAATATCCCGCATAGCACCTCGGGCTTCTTCTCGAGCATCCTCTGCGGCTTGGAGAGCTTGGGCGAGTTCCGATTCTTTCACTACTAGACTCTTCTCCAAGCCCTTGCTTTTCTTCACAGCCTCCTGGAGCTCTCCCTCAGCTGCGATGACCCTGTTCTCGTGTTTCTCACGAAGCGCCTGTTCGGCGGCAGCCTTCTCGTTGGCATCAGCCACAACCTTCTTCACTGCCTCATATTCGGCACTTGCTCCTAGAGCATACAATACATATACTTTTCACTAGGCACAATTACTCATTTGTGCCGAATTCAAGACAATGTTTCAACATACCTTGCTTGTCCTCCAATTGCTTCTTCACACGGCCAAGTTCCTCTTCGGCCCGTTCCAGGCTCTGCTTCAGTCCAGACACTTCCGCATTATGAGCGGCCGTCTTCTCTGCAGACGCCTGTTTTCACACAAAGGGGTACACATCATTAACAAAGGCTCCTGCAAAAGCAGAGGATTTGATCCCCTGCCCGGCTCTTTCTCTCTTTCGCCGGACAGTGTATCAGGGGCTACTACTCATTTATGTTGATTCCTCTAAGGGTTCTTAGAAAACATACCTCAAAGGCCTTTATAAGGCCAAGGCAGGACTCATTCAGCCCGCTCTCGGCGGACTGAATCTTTTCAATCACCGCACCCATGAGGGTCCGATGTTCATCAATGATAGACGCGCTCTTTAACGCTGTTGATAGACCGCCAGGCAGCTCTGCTTGGACAAAGGTTGCCGGCGGGTTAGGCAAGCCTCCCACCGTTGAAGGTGGCTGCTCGCCCGATCCTGGAGCCTTAGAGGTCTCCAGGACCTTGTCTGGCTGTGGTCCGAACCCGAGATCGCCCCCACTGTCGACACGCCGGGGGGCCACCGCCCCCGTGTGTCCGGCCCAGAGACATGCCTCCCCTGGTCCGAGTCTCGTTGAGACAACACCTCAGTGTCGCGCCTGGACTTTGGGGAAGGGGCCTCTGGGGGCATCTCGCTCGCCAAAGCATCTGAGCTCAGCGAATCCTCCGATGAGGACTGTCCGGTGCGAGACCTCACCGGGCTATACGAAATATGGCGACAGTTAAAACTACCGTACCCAAACAACCCTGGATGCATATGCGTGTTCGGATTTCGGATACTTATGAATTTTCCAGGGGTCGGGCCCTGGGATCCCACTCCGGGCTGTTATCGGTAGCCGTGGTGGATGCCTCTGGGTGGGAACCTCTCCCCCTCTTGGGCGATTCAGCCTCCAAGGACGAGGAAGCCGTCCTTTTCTTCCCACCTCCAGAGTGAGGCTCGTCCTCCTCTGCTTCCTCCTCTTTGTCTTCGGAAGAAGGAGCGTCGCTGGAGTCTTCGGATTTTGCGTCCTAAGCCTCGCGGCAACGGAGGCCACTCTGGGTCTTTTTGACCTTCTTGGAGGCCTCTTTCTTTGGCGCCTCGTAAGGCACGGGGACCAGCATCTTTGTCAGAAGAGGTCCAGCCGGTTCCTCCGGCAGCGGGGCCGGACAATGTATCCGCTCCACCTTTTTTATCCATCCCTGGGGTCATGATAAAGCATGATAAAAATGTCTCCCTCGGGACATGCCAACTAAAGCATGGATGGACAGAGCGTGGCTATAACTTACCAGGCTTGCAGAATGGGATAATTGATACCCACGGTCCTCGGCGGAGCACGACCATGATTTGCCGGACTTAAAGAGCACCTTCCAGATATCCTTGTGGGAGGAATCATAGAGCTCCCAAAGGGTTTGGTGCTCGGTTGGGTCGTACTCCAACAAATCGCAGGCTCGACGCTGGCAAGGGAGAACCAGGCGAACTAACATCACCTGGACTACGTCGACAAGCTTGATGTCCTTGTCGACCACACTCTAGACGCGCGTCTGGAGCAGTGATAGCTCATCGGACGAGGACCAGTTCGGGCCCTTCTTGGGCCAAGACGTGAGCCACAGTGGGGCTCCGGGTCTGAACTCGAGAGCTGCAGCCCACTTTTTGCCGTGTGGTTCGGTGATGTAGAACCACCGCTGCTGCCACTCCTTGACGGAGTCGTTGAAGGCTCCCGTCGGCCAAACGGCCTTGGGCATCTTGCTCGCCATGGCACCGCCACACTTGGCGTGCTCGCCACTCACCACTTTGGGCTTCACATTGAAAATCTTCAGCCACAGGCCGAAGTGAGGTGAAATCCAGAGAAAAGCCTCACACACGATGATGAACGTCGAGATATTGAGGAAAGAATTGGGGGAAAGATCATGAAAATCAATCCCATAGTAATGCATGACTCCACGAACAAATGGGTGGAGGAGAAACCCGAGCCCGCGGACAAAATGGGGAAGAAACATGACTCTCTCGTGAGGCTCTGGAGTAGGGACGACCTGTCCCGCCGGTGGGGGACGATGGCCGATGTTCGTGGCCAGGTACCCCAGCCTCCCGGAGCCTCTTGATATCCTTCTCCTGGACGATAGAGGCCATCCATATGCCTCCTGCTCCGGATCCAGACATCTTTGGAAAACCTCTCTTTGATGGAAAAGAAGAATGCTTGGGTGTTAGGGCTCGAACAGAGGGGAATGGGCTAGTGGAAGGAGAAGGCGTGGGTAAAAAGGAAGAGACCTTATCTCTTTATAGAGACGGTAAAAGCTTTTTGCGCCTCCCCACTTACCTGGTGGAACCCGCTCGCTCCCCACTCGCCACGATTGGTGGTGCGGTTGGATTACCCGTACCCGTATTGATGAGAATCCCATAATAAGGGGACACGATCTCTGCTATGGCAAAACATGCAGAGGAAACTGCCTCGCGATATGCGCTGTGGCTGGTTGTAGGAAAACGGTTCGAATAATGACCCGACTGTAATGACATGTCACGTGGTCAGCAGATTACATTTGTGAAATATCATTCTCTCTACGGTGGTATGTGAAGATCACTTTGCAGATCCGGACACGGTCTATGTGCTCGATAATTACTTTGGAGTATTCGGAGAAAGAACCCGCCTTGCAATGCCGAAGACAAGACTGCGTACCGGACTCATCGTCATTGAAGCCTGGTTCAGGGGCTACTCAGGGAGTCCTGGATTAGGGTGTATCCGGACAGCCGGACTCTATACTTTGTCCGGACTATTGGAGCGTGAAGATACAAGACTCAAGACTCCGTCCCGTGTCCGGATGGGACTGTCCTTTGCGTGGAAGACAAGCTTGGCGATCCGGATATTGTATTTCCTTCCTTGTAACCGACTCCGTGTAAACCCTAGCCCTCTCTGGTGTCTATATAAACCGGAGAGGTTGGTCCTTAGAAGGCCGATCACAATTACAATCATAATCATCATAGGCTAGCTTCTAGGGTTCAGCCTCTACGATCTCGTGGTAGATCTACTCTTGTACTACCCATATCATCAATATTAATCAAGCAGGAAGTAGGTTTTTACCTCCATCGAGAGGGCCCGAACCTGGGTAAACATTGTGTCCCATGCTTCCTGTTACCATCAGCCTAAGACGCACAGATCGGGACCCCCTACCCGAGATCCGCCGGTTTTGGCACCGACACCCTCCGCCTCAACTGGAGTTGTGGGCCAATGTAGGACGGGATTGGGGGCCTGCTAATGATGTACCAACATTGCAGAGCCGCATCCGGGAGCTTCTTGAGAGGGATATTAGCCTTGTTAGCATAACTCAGGTAAAGCTAGTCCGATGAATGTTGTCATGCAAACGCCGGCCTCTCTGGATGTGGGAGTTCAATCCGGAAGGTCCGCGGACTATTCTGCACTTCTTCGGCATGACGCTCGAAGGGATGTGTAAGTTATTCTTCGGACCACAGGTGAAGTGTCCGGACACCACCGAGGATGCCGGCCTGAGCTGCAACCGCCCAGATACCCAAGTAAGTAACCCAGAAACCGAACACTTCGTTTAGGCCAGGAATGGCTTAGCAAGGCGGAGAGAATCAGGTGTCCGACGCCACTTCCCGAACACTCGCCTAGTCTCGCCATAGCCAAGATGCTTGGTCGTGTGCTCAGTAAAGTGCCCTTGGGGAAAGACGAAGGGAATAACAGAGAAGCAGAACTTCACACATTGCACATCCAAACCGGGGGAATTGGTACCTCCCCAAAGGAGGATAGTCGGGGAGGGGAATCTAAGGTCTCCTCCCCTCGCGGGAAGAAGAGGGCTGCCTCCGAAGACCTGGAAACGGAGGTGCCCAGAGAAGCGAAGAAAACTTCATCAGGGGGCCCTGCCCTGAAGGGCGTCTTCACCGTGCCATGCCCGCAAATGGGCCAGCCCCTCAGCCGAGCTGTAAGTTAATTTTAAATACAAAGCTAGTGCTTCCTCCTCCAAGTACAGTAACCAAGATCCATATTTTGCAGTCCGGCTAGCAGCTCTTCTCGACAGAGTTCGTCTTCGGGGGATCTCCTTCCGGAGATGATGGAGAGTGAAACCCCACCAACCTCTCCGCCTCATGGGGCGGGCGACCCTGAGGTGTCGTCACGGAGGAGTCTAGATTTGACGAGGCCATAAGCTAGTACTTTGGCCGCCCTGAGCCCAGAGCGTTCGGCTCCCACAGGGGCGATAAGAAAGGTCCGGCACAGTTCGGCGACCGGCCGGATACGCTGACGGGCCTTCTGGAGCGAGCTGCTCTCTCGGAGGATCACCGTTCATTAATGAACATGGTGCTTGAGAAGATTTCATCCGCCACAAGCAGGTTGAATGAAACTTTTATGAGCCTACTCAGAGGCTTTGAGGTATGTAACGGAATATGCAATTCTTGATTGTAGCGCATACGCTAGGTGTGCTCGATATGGATAGTAGCCCCTGAGACTCTGGTTGCCATCCCAAGGCGGCAAACGGAGGATCACATTGTGAAGTAATGATCGCACTATATTTATGCGCAGGTGGCTAAGGATCCGGCAGCCGACCGGTCCGTTGAAGTCGCCGAACTGAGGAGGCAGATTGAAATTATTGATGCCGATATCACACTTTTGAACGAGCGGCTTAACGAGTCACAAGGTATGTGCTCTGCTCTTTTTTTATTGGAAAAAATTGAGAGGAGCATAATGTTAATGTGATATCCTTGGACTGCAGACGGAGCTGCTTCCATGGAAGGCCTGAGGGCGGAACTTGCCCTGGCCAAGGAACAAGCCTGGGCTAGCAATGCGGCTACCCTAAAGGCGACCGAAGAGTTGAGAGCCGAACAGGCTGCTCATCGCCGAAGCGAAGACAAGATAGCCAAGATGGCTATGGAGCTGAAAAATGCCACCGACCGGTATGAGCTCCTTGAAAAAGAAAATCAGGCTAATTCAGCTGACCTGAAGAAGGCACTTGATGCGGCCAAGGAGATGCGGTCCGAAATTAGGGATGCGCAGGAGGAGCTTCGACAGGCCAGAGAAATCGCGGCTGGAAACCCCTATTTATTGCGGATGAAGTTTATAGATCCGAAGTATGCTTCTCTGGATCGACGCTGGAGCCCTGCAGACGCGTATGCGGATTTGGCGAAGAGTACGGCTGATGTGGCCAAGTTTTTCGAGGATCAAAAAGATAATGAAGTGGAGAAGTTGTTCTGGTCGCAATTTAGTGCTCCAACGTGCCCATTGCCATTGAGTGAGAGGATGGCTGCTGTGGCCAAGCTCCATAGGCCGTCCGATCTTGCAATGCGGTCTGTAATAGACCATCTATGGCCGAAGGGGCCTAAGCCGGACAATTATTTTGGTTTAGTGCAACAATTCCTTGGTGCCGTATTACGGATCGATGCCATGAAGAGGTCGGCGTGCATAGAGGATGCACGGATGGCTCTTGCCCGCGTTAAAGCATATTGGACAGATATGGAGGCCACCATCATTGCGACCCAGAATCCGGCGGGAGGCCAGGATCCAGCCGAGCACTACTTGGAGCAGGTAGCAGAAGGTGCTCGCTTAATAGAGGCTCAGTGCTCGAAGAATGTCATGTTCGAGTGACAAATCATTTCATTGTAAAAACAATGTTTATTTTGATTATGGAGGCTATGTTTATACTTTTCGCCCGAAAGTGTTATTGTGCCTCCTGTGCGGCCGTTTTATGTATATACGTAATTTTGAAAGTTAGCAGTCGTTGGCTTCAGCCACTATGCATATAATGCGGGGTGTTCGCGAAAATATGCGTAATCATACTTGATCCAACATCTTGGTCCATGAAGGAGGTGATTGCACGTCAAACTAGGCAACCGGACTATATAGCTTTAACACTTTCACTTAGCCATAGGAGTTTAACGGTGGGGCTACTATGTAGCCCCTGGTACTTTTGCGTGCATCCGAATACGGGCGCGTGTGTACATGACCGGGAAACGGTCCTTCATTAATGCGGAGGAATCCAAAAGATTCCATAAGCCTTCGAGTGGTTGAACATGTTCTCGCTATACCATGACAGTCAGTTTTTGGCTTTATCTACTGAGGTGCTCATCCGGAATAACCAGGGCACAATCGCAGTAGTTCTCCTTTCGCCTCCTTAGCCAATAAGAACGGAACATAAGGCGGCAAACCCAGGAGCCGGGCAAACCCAACATTTGACAAAAGACATGATTCGGAGCTGATGCATATAATGCCAAACTCGCGACGCCGAACACTCCTGAAGGTATTCGGACTTTATAACATATACTGGGCTGAGTAACGCCCTTTATTATTAACCCTGTATTTCCAGGCACGTTCATTAGTCTGTCGTGGCAAAATGCCGATAACGGCAGTATCATCTGTGGGTGTAGTACCCATGGGATGTGTAAGCAACAAGAGACAATAAAGAAGGTTTACACAGGGGCTTAATCTAAAGAGAAACCTTTGAGCGGGGCCCTGCTGCACGTCTGTGCCTTTGTCTCTATTGTGCCGTGTCCTGGGAGGGTGTCGCACGAATGGTGTCTATAAAAAGGAAAATTCATGTAGACGAGTATGACGTAAACGTGCGAAGAGTTGGCCATCACCAATGGATAGTACAAGTGAAAGACATTGGCATGTTAATAAGGTCAAGCCAAGAGTTCGGCTTTATTAAATATCTATAGCCCCTAGTGTCCTCTATGGGATTACATGTGTGGCGCCCAAATCATGTTTATCTGGGCTGTCGGACTCGTCTAACTGTGTCCGTGGTCTTAACGACTGATCATGCATTCTGGTATTAGAGGCCGCTTAGAGTCCGGCTGCTAGAGCCGTCTCATACTCTTCCGCGCGTAAGGAACGCTCTGTATTTCCGTTGACGGTGATGAAGCCACGTGGACCGGGCATCTTGAGTTTAAGGTAGGCATCGTGCGGTATTGTGGTGAAGCGGGCGAAGGTCGTTCTCCCGAGCAATGCATGATAACCACTTTGGAGGGGGGCGATGGTGAAGAGTAGTTTTTTGCTTCTGAAGTTGCCTGGGGAACCGAATGTCACCTCTAGTACGAGGGAGCCCCTGCAGCGGGCTTCAACGCCTAGTATCACCCCTTCAAAGGTGGTGTTACTTGGCTGATTCTTGATGGGTCTATCCCCATTCTGCGGATAGTGTCCTGGTATATTAGATTAAGAATACTGCCGCCATCCATGAGGACGCTAGTGAGATGGTATCCATTGATTATTGGGTCGAGCACCAAGGCAGCTGATCCTCCGTGCCGCATACTAGTCGGGTAGTCCCTGTGATCGAAGGTGATCGGGCTGGCCGACTAGTGGTGAAGTTTGGGGGCGACGGGCTCTATAGCGTATGCGTCTCTGAGCGCGTGTTCGCGCCTTCTCGTGGGTATGTGAGTTGCGTGGATCATGTTTACTATTTTTTACCTCTGGTGGGAATTTTTTCTATCCCCCAGCGTTCGGCTGGCGAGGCTCATCCTCGTCTTCACTTGGTGTTTCCCTTCCCTTATGTTCGGCATTTAATTTGCCGGCCTGCTTAAAGACCCAGCATTCTCTGTGAGTGTGGTTCGCAGGTTTTTCGGGGGTGCCATGAATATGGCATAGTCTGTCCAGGACTTTGTTCAGGCCGGACGGTCCCTCTTTGCTGGCTTTAAACGGCTTCTTTTGTTGACCGGGTCGAGAGCCCCTGAATCCGGCATTGACCATTGTGTTGTCCGGACATTCTTCCTTGTTTCCACGTTTGTTTTTATTGCGCCGTGGCTTCCCGTTGACATCCCTGATTTCGGATGTACTTGGGTCGCTGGTGCCTCTACGGGCCAATCAACTGTCTTCACCCGCGCAAAAGCGGGTCATAAGGCTTGTTAAGGCTGCCATTGTCCTTGGTTTTTCTTGGCCGAGGAGTCTGGCACGCCACTCTTCCCGGATACTGTGCTTGAAGGTCACTAAGGCTTCGGCATCCGGACAATCGACAATTTGATTCTTCTTAGTGAGGAATCTGTTCCAAAGCTTGCGGGCGGACTCTCCGGGCTGTTGAATTATGTGACTTAAATCGTCCGCGTCCGGAGGTCGGACATAGGTCCCTTGAAAATTGGCCCTGAAAGCATCCTCGAGTTCCTCCCAACTTCCAATTGAATTTTCGGGGAGGCTTTTCAACCAGTGCCGAGCTGGTCCCTTCAACTTGAGGGAAGGTATTTGATGGCGTGGAGGTCGTCCCCATGAGCCATGTGGATATGCAGGATAAAATCCTCAATCCAGACCCCGGGGTCTATTGTTCCGTCATATGCCTCTATGTTCACAGGTTTAAAACCCTGTGGAAATTCATGGTCCAGTACCTCATCGGTGAAGCACAGAGGGTGAGCAGCCCCTCTGTATCTGGACGTGTTGTGGCATGCCGTCAGCTGTTGTTGTGTCCGGTGCTGATTCCGAACTGGTACTCGATCAGTCTAATCGTTTTGGTGACCATAGTCCTGCGCCGGGGCGTGTCCTCTAGATCCGTAGATGGACCTCGTCGCGCCGGCCTTTTTATCTAGGAGCTCACGTAAATCGTGTGCGGCGTCGATAGCTGCTCCATTACGATTATGAAGTGGTTGGTCCGGCCTACTGGGTGTATTGTTCTTTGGTGGAACGGCCTCATCATTGAATTCTGGCAGCAGCTTGTGCTTTGGATAGCTCTTTGTGTGGCGATCGTCGCCGTATTTTTCTTCAGTGTCTAGCACTTTATTCCATCTGCGATTGAGCATTTCCTGTGCGGCTTTAAGCCTTTGCTTCTGCTTATTTAGACTTCTCGCAGTGGCCATAAGCCTTCTGTGGAGGTTGTCATATTCCAAACGTGTTTCCGGATGATGAATGCGTCGTCCGGACTGTGCTCCTGTCCCGAGGCAGTTTGATGAGTTCGTCCCTCGGGATCACTGTGATCGGGTGTCTGCTCCGGGCTGCGTTCGGCGTGACCTGGCTCATCCTACTCCATCGCTGGGTCCATATGGTCGTTGTTGCCTTCGGAGTAGACTGAGGTGTCGATCTTTCTAGCGCTATTATCGCTATTTTTACTGTGGCTGGACTTAGAGCGGCGTCTGCGCCGTTGTTTTGGCTTTTGTCCGGGGGTTTTATCCTCCGTTTTGTCGCCATCGTCCTCCTTAGGCGTATCTACCATGTATATATCATATGATGAGGTGGCAGTCCAGTGCCCCGTGGGTGGTGGTTCTGAATCGTCTCCTGCGCCGACGTCCATATCGTCGGTGTCATCAAAGTCGAAGTCAAGCATGTCTATTACGTCGTCGACAGTGGCTATGAAGTGGGTGGTGGGTGGGCAATGAATTTCTTCATCGCCTTCTTCCCCCTTGAGACGGACATAGTTCAGCCAAGAGTCTCCTGACAAAGAGAGAGATTTTGATGAGTTCAGCATGTCGCCAAAGGGCGAGTGCTGGAAGATATCCGCAGCGGCAAATTCCATTACCAGAGCCCAGCCAGAATCGGCGGGCTCGGGGGCGCGCGGTCTAGGACCTACAACCAGACACAAGTCCAGGGGTCCGGAGACACAGGCTTCCTTGGGGATGAAGCCTGTGTTCGGCTCTAGCGCAGATGAGTGTGCGGCCTTCGGGGCGGGGTCCATCCACCCGTCCTCGGACGACGTGATCTGCCCCGGATTTGGGTCCGGGGCTCCTGCAGGCGCGACATCCCGAGTATTGTCCGACAGCAGGTCTAAGCCGTGCTCATTGTGACTGTTCGGCGCTCCTGGCGTAGGCCCGAATCCGTCGAAGATCAAGTCTCTGCGGATATCGGTCGTGTAGTTCAAGTTTCCGAACCTGACCTGATGGCTATGGGTGTAGCTCCGAATCTGCTCCAGATGGCCAAGCGAATTGGCCTGCAGTGCGAAGCCACCGAACACGAAGATCTGTCCGCGGAGAAAAATCTCACCCTGGACCACATGGTTGTTGATGATTGAAGGAGCCATCGAGCCTTTGCAGCGACGACACAGAGGAACTCTCAATGAAAGCACCAATGTCGGTGTTAAAACCGGCGGATCTCGGGTAGGGGGTCCCGATCTGTGCGTCTAAGGCTAATGGTAACAGGAGGCAAGGGACACAATGTCTTACCCAGGTTCGGGCCCTCTCGATGGAGGTAAAACCCTACTTCCTACTTGATTGATCTTGATGATATGAGTATTACAAGAGTTGATCTACCACGAGATCGTAGAAGCTAAACCCTAGAAGCTAGCCTATGATGATTATGATTATCCCTATACGGACCAAACCCTTCGGTTTATATAGACACCGGAGGGGGCTAGTGTTTACACAGAGTCGGTTACAAAGAAGGAAATCTAATATCCGGATCGCCAAGCTTGTCTTCCACGCAAAGAAGAGTCCCATCTGAACACAGGACGAAGTCTTGAGTCTTGTATCTTCACGGTCCATCAGTCCGGCCAAAGTATATAGCCCGGCTGTTCGGTTACCCCCTAATCCAGGACTCCCTCACAAAGCACCTCTTACCATGGCAAGATAAATCAATCTAGGGCGTGTTTGGTTGCATTCTTAACTCAGCATAGTTTTTCCTCTTGATGCATGCTCATCTCAACACCCCTCTTCATGCATGCTCTCTTCATGCATGCTCCTAGTGTATTTGTGTTAAACTAGTGTGGACTCATGCACCCTCCATACACTCTACCAAACACACCAAAGTGGGTCGAGAAGGGAACTTTTGCTCTCATGCACCCTTCATACACCCTACCAAACACAACCTAGTTAGCCAAATGGTATGTTTCCAACGTATCTATAATTTTTGATTGTTCCATGCTATTATATTATCTGTTTTGGATGTTTAATAGGCATTAATATGCTATTTTACATTATTTTTGGGACTAACCTATTAACCGAGAGCCTAGTGCCAATTTCTGTTTTTTGCCTATTTTAGAGTGTCGCATAAAAGGAATACCAAACGGAGTCCAAATGGAATGAAACTTTCGCGATGATCTTTCTTGGGCCAAAAGGAAACCAGAAGACTTGGAGATGAAGTCAGAGACGCAACGAGGCGGCCACGAGGCAGGAGGGCGCGCCCGGGGGGTAGGGTATGTCCCCTACCTTGTGGGCCCCTCGTGGGTCTCCTGACCTAGCTCCTTCGCCTGTATATACTCTTATACCCTGAAAACATCCAGAGGAGCCACAAAACCACTTTCCACTGCCGCAACCTTCTATACCCATGAGATCCCATCTAGGGACCTTTTCCGGCGTCCTGTCGGAGGGGGATTCGATCACGGAGGGCTTCTACATCAACAGCATTGCCTTTTCGATGAAGTGTGAGTAGTTTACCACAGACCTTCGTGTCCATAGCTAGTAGCTAGATGGCTTCTTCTCTCTCTTTGATTCTCAATACCATGTTCTCCTCGATGTACTTGGAGATCTATTTGATGTAATATTCTTTTGCGGTGTGTTTGTGGAGATTCGATGAATTGTGGATTTATGATCATATTATCTATGAATATTATTTGGTTCTTCTCTGAATTCTTATATGCATGACTTGATACATTTGCAAGTCTCTTCGAATTATCGGTTTAGTTTGGCCTACTAGATTGATCTTTCTTGCAATGGGAGAAGTGCTTAGCTTTGGGTTCAAGCTTGCGGTGTCTTTTCCCAGTGACAGTAGGGGCAGCAAGGCACGTATTGTATTGTTGCCATCGAGGATAAAAAGATGGGGTTTTCACCATATTGCTTGAGTTAATTCCTCTACATCATGTCATCTTACTTAATGCATTACTCTGTTCTTCATGAACTTAATACTCTAGATGCAGGCAGGAGTCGGTCAATGTGTGGAGTAATAGTAGTAGATGCAGAATCGTTTCAGTCTACTTGACACGGAGTGATGCCTATGTTCATTATCATTGCCTTAGATATCATCATAAATTATGCGCTCTTCTATGAATTGCTCGGCAGTAATTTGTTCACCCACCGTAATATTTGCTATCTTGAGAGAAGCCAGTAGTGAAACCTATGGCCCCGGGTCTCTTTTCCATTATATTGAATTGATTAGTTTCCCATCAACTTGCCAATTTCTGTCGTTGTTCTTTTAAATTGCAATCTTTACTTTCCAATCTATAAACCAAAAATACCAAAAATATTTACTTTACCATTTATCTATCTCTATCAGATCTCACTTTTGCAAGTAACCGTGAAGGGATTAACAACCCCTTTATCGCGTTGGGTGCAATTTGTTAATTGTTTGTGCAGGTATTCAGTGACTTGTGCATTGTCTCCTACTGGATTGATACCTTGGTTCTCAAACTGACGGAAATACTTACGCTACTTTGCTGCATCACCCTTTCCTCTTCAAGGGAAAAACCAACGCAAGCTCAAGAGGTAGCGAGAAGGATTTCTGGCCCCGTTGTTGGGGAGATCTATGTCAAGTCAAGCCATACCAAGTACCCAACATAAACTCTTCTCTCTTGCATTACATTATTCGCCATTCGCCTCTCATTTTCCTCTCCCCCATCTCTAAAACAATTTTCAAAAAGATTTGCCTTTTCTTCGCCTTCTTCCCGTATGTCTTTTTGTTTGTGTTTCCATGTGCCTTCTATTTGCTTGCATCTTTGCGTGCTAAAAATCTATTGATATGGATCCACTTAAAGTGTTCTACTTGGATCATCTTCGATCTATATGTGCTTGTGCTGAAACCCCAACTAGTTTAGTTGAGGGAACATCATTAGATGAGCATGCGCATTTTGTGCATCACTGTTTGTCTGAAAAAGGGAGACTCTTATGGAATCAAATAAATAGTTTGTTGTGTTATGCTTGGAATCTTTGTGAAATTTTTATGATTTTACTTGTTGCTCTAAGAACCCTAAAAAACACCTTCCCTACCTTTGTGAGTTTAATGATATTTAAATCTTATTTCCTTATGCAAAGGGTGTTTATAGTTACTATGATATCGAACAAATTGAAAAAAATGTTGCTTTTAAGGGTGCTTAGTAAGTTGCTTCTTTGATTGAAAAGTATGATATTACTCTCTACAAATCTAAATTTTTTGACATACTTAAATATTGCTATGAAAACTATGCTCATAATGTCTATGTCAAAGAATTTATTGAGAGAATGACTGTTGCTTTGGAAAAAAAATAATGATATGCATGAATCTATAGATAACTATAATTCCGATGATTTGATTGAAATATCCCCTGATGAAAATGCCGCTTTCTATTCTTGTGGCCATGATGCCAACATTTATATATATGAATTTGCTATAGTCCCTTATGTTAAACATGAGATTGTTGCTATTGCACCCATACTTCATAGTTTCTTCGATGAAAAGCATGATTACAATGATGTTATTATAAATTCTATTAATGTCAATTGTGCTAGTAATATGCAAAACCAAAACTTGGGGATGTTAGTTTCTCTATGTCTACTATTTGTTGCAATGGTCATGATTGGGGTGATTCTTTTTATGATCTTGAAAATTTCTTTAAGCCCCATGATGAATATGAGATTGATAATAGTGTTTGCAATATTATTGAAAGTGGGTTTGGAAGAGTGTCAACTTTAGATCCCACATATTTGGAGAATGTTCAATCATTTGAAATTTTTGAGAAAAGTGGGTTTGGAGAGCAGTGGCGGAGCGTGACAAGCTATCAACGGGGGGGGGGGGGCAATTTTTAAACTGGCAGAAAAATATGCATAAAAGCATATACGAATGACATGAATTTACAAGGTAATCGAACATATGGCAGTCATCTCATCGGCAGTCGTCGATTTTTCGTCTTAGCAGTTGCACTCAACAACACAAGACATTCCATGGATATGCAGTGGCAAAGCAGCTGGTGAATCAATCTAATGCCAATAGATGCAGCAAGCAGTAAAAATGCAAGCAAGCGTACCGTGCAGATGAAGCAGCAAGCAGGAAGCTGCTCATACAACAATCGATTAAGCTGCTTGTAGTAGCTAGTTAGCTTTGTACATACAGAGTACGTCTACCTTTCAATTAATGGATCTAATGCTCAAAAACCAACGTAGATAATAATTGAATTGGCAAGGGATGATCCACGGATGGGCTGGACCAAAACGCTTAGTAATTAGTAACAAAATACAGTTTTGGAGGGGGGGGGGGGTCATGACCCCTGTCGGTGTCAAAACCGGCGGATCTCGGGTAGGGGGTCCCGAACTGTGCGTCTAGGCGGATGGTAACAGGAGACAAGGGACATGATGTTTTACCCAGGTTCGGGCCCTCTTGATGGAGGTAAAACCCTACGTCCTGCTTGATTAATATTGATGGTATGGGTAGTACAAGAGTGGATCTACCACGAGATCAAGGAGGCTAAACCCTAGAAGCTAGCCTATGGTATGATTGTTGTAATGTATGTTGTGTCCTACAGACTAAAGCCCTCCGGTTTATATAAACACCGGAGAGGGCTAGGGTTACACGGAGTCGGTTACAATGGTAGGAGATCTACATATCCGTATCGCCAAGCTTGCCTTCCACGCCAAGGAAAGTCCCATCCGGACACGGGACGGAGTCTTCAATCTTGTATCTTCGTAGTCTTGGAGTCCGGCGGACGATGATAGTCCGGCTGTCCGGACACCCCCTAGTCCAGGACTCCCTCAGTAGCCCCTGAACCTGGCTTCAATGACGATGAGTCCGGCGCGCATAATGTTCGGCATTGCAAGGCGGGTTCCTCCTTTGAATAATCCAGAGAAGATCATGAACACCAGGATAGTGTCCGGCTCTGCAAAACAAATTCCACATTCCACCGTAGAGAGAATAAAATGTACACAAGTTCAATCTGCTGACGTATTTTGCGGCATGACGTCACACCACTACCAAGCATTTACTTGAATCGTTTTTTATTATACCACCTCAGCACGTTTAGCGAAGCGGTTTCCTTGGCACGTCTTGTCAAAGCAGAGATCGTGTTCCCCTTATTCCGGGATTCTCATCAATATGGACGTGGGTAACCCAACCGCGCCATTGATGGTGGTGCTTGGGAGATAAGCGAGTTTTACCAGGCTGGTGGGGGACGCATAGTCTTCGCCCTCCTATATATAAGGGATAAGGATTCACCTTTTCACCCACGCCTTCTTCCTCCTTTGCTTATCCACCTCCGCGCACTCGAGCAACAGCACCCAAGTTCGCGCATCTTGTCTCAACCTTCTCCGACCATGTCCGGAGCGGGAGGCAAATGGTTGGCTTCTACCGTTAAGGAGGAGCACATCACAAAGCTGCGCGGCGCCGGATACCTTTCCGGCGACATCGCGCACTGGCTGCCCGACGAGGGGCAGCTCATCCCTACCCCCGGGCCCCATGAGAGGGTCGTTTTCCTTCCCCACTTCCTCCGCGGACTGGGCTTTCCACTTCACCCCTTTTTCCGGGGGCTCATGTTCTACTACGGCCTGGATTTCCATGATCTGGCGCCGAACTTCATCCTCAACATCTCGGCCTTTATCGTCGTGTGCGAGGCCCTCCTCTGCATCCGGCCTCACTTCGGCTTGTGGCTCAAGACCTTCAACGTCAAGCCGAAGGTAGTGAAGGGCACGCAGGCGGAGTGCGGAGGCGCCATGTTGGGCAAGATGCCCAACGTCCTCTGGTTCGAAGGGGCCTTCGTGGACTCCGTCAAGGGGTGGCAATCGGGGTGGTTCTACATCACCGAGCCGCGTGACCCTACGTGGGCGGCGACCCCCGAGTTCAGATCTGGTATCCCTACGCAACTCACCTCCTGGAAAGAGAAGGGCTTGCTGTGGGGTAATCCGAAGGAGCTGACGGGACTCCAAGCCTGTATCCAGAAGCTGGTGAACAAGAAGCTCAGGCTTGTTGACGTGGTCCAAGTCATGCTAGTCCGCCGGATTCTCCCATGCCAAGAACGGGCATTGAATCTGTGGGAGTTCGATCCGGAACAGCACCAGGCGCTGAGCGGGCTCTTCGACACGATGTACGAAGGCGCCTAGAGGGTGCTGTTTAAGGGCGCCGAAGCCCCCGCATCCGCGACGGAAGATCGCGGATTTCACTCGCAGCATCCGGCTGACGAGGTAAGTGATTCTACCCCTTTACGGGACCCTTATTGTAAATAGATTGATACTAAGAGGGTTTCAATCTCCCTTTTCCTTTGACAGGAATGGATGAAGAAGGCCGAGCAGCTCATCTGCCTGGCTCTCATGCCAGAAGACCCAGTGGATGCCCGTCTAGCGGGGCCGCTGGTTCCGGCACCGCATGTGGTGCCGGAGAAGAAGGCCAAGAAGGTGGCCACGGGTACTCGAAAGAGTTCCCGTTATCAGGTGTCCGACGACTCCGAGGCGGACTCCTCCCCCGAAGACGAGGAGGAGGAAGAAGACTCTCTCCCAGAGGGGGGAGAGAGGAAGAGGAAGGCTTCCCCAACAAGGGAGGCCGAAGGGTCCAAGAGGGGGAGAACTATTCCCCCGGACAGCTCTGCCAACACCAACGTTGGAGGCGAAGAGTGGCCTTTAAGGGCCAGGCCTCCAGCGAGATCGTAAGTATCTAGATCCCTGAATGATCTACAATTTCTTTGTGTCACATAGTGTCCTACTAATGCCGCATACTGCCCGCAGTCCGGCCGATGATGATCTCCTCGCTTCCTCGAGCGGGTCGTTGGCTCCATCGGATGTGGATTCCCTTCCGACTGCCTCCACCCCCCGCGCCGATGAGGACGCTGAGGTGGGATCCCAGAAAGGGACCCATCAGGAGGAGGCTCCGGAGGCACCGCAAGGCAGCCTCCCGGACTTTGCGTCGGACTCCACGCCGGAACCTGCGGCGGTCCCGGAGTCCGGCAAGCGGCCCCTTTGCAAGAAGGGCAAGACCGTGACGCCGGCGGCCTCCGTCCAACCGGAGGCGCCGGACAACTTGCTGGAGGCGCTCAAAGGCGCTTCCATCGAGGAAGAACACCGCACTGTTATGAGTGCGGTGATTCAGAAGGTTCAGCTTGCAAAGAGCGGGCTGACCGAAGCCTGCAGTAGCCTTCTAACAGGCTTTGAGGTAAGAAGTTAAAATTATGTAATGTAATACCGCATAGACAGTAGCCCCTGATGCTCGGTTCGGTGTTCGGAAAGAAAAGCCGGACTGAGGATCTAAAAAGATATACGCAGGGTTGCTAATAAATTATGTCAATATGGGTTTGCAGACTGTGCTGCTGACCTATGCCGCACTGACTGCAGAGGTTGGTGCATTAAAGCAAGATCTCGAGCGGTCCGAGCGAGAGCTCGGCCATGCCAAGAGGCAGCTCGAGGACAAAGAAGGTGAGTAGCACCACTTTGAATTTTTACCTTACAGAAAAGGATTTCGGTTGCAATAAAATTAACAAGGATAATATGGGTATTGTAGGGGCCACAAACAAAGTGGCAGCCCTGAAGGAGGCTGTGTCCGCGGCCGAACGCAATGTGGCCGCGGAATGGGCAGAGCGAGAAAAGCAGGAGGCACGGGTGGCGGAGGTGCGGCAAGAGCTCCAGGCTCTCATGGAGAAGCATGAGAGTTTGGAGCGCGACTCAAAGACTCGAGAGTCCGAGCTCGCCTCGGCTCTCGAAAGTGACAAGTCCGCCAAGGCCGAGGCCCGTAAAGCCCTTCAGGAAGTTGAGGATATGAAAAAAATAGCGGCGGGTAAGGCATTTTTCATGCAAAGCAAGCATGTTAATGTAAACTACCTGACACTTACCCGAATTCGGAGCTCTCCAGGGGCGTTTGCAGATCTGCCTCGCAGTGTATCCGATGCTGCCGCATTC
This sequence comes from Triticum timopheevii, assembly GCA_963921465.1. Taxonomy (NCBI): domain Eukaryota; kingdom Viridiplantae; phylum Streptophyta; class Magnoliopsida; order Poales; family Poaceae; genus Triticum; species Triticum timopheevii. Next base: position 184,261,767 of record OY997262.1, read on the forward strand.
TACCGTGGCGAGGAGGGGAGCTCAACGGAGAAGGTCTTCTGGTCTCAGTATGCTGAGGCCGGCCATCCGGTGCCCCCTAGCGACCAGCTAAAGCACCTGGTCGAACTCCACAAGGTAGCTGAGGAGGCCATGATGGGCCTTATAGTCCGGCTGTGGCCTGGACAGGCCATGCCTGGGAGCTACTTCGGCCTTGTGCGGCGGCTGGTGGATGCGTGCCCCTGGGTGGATGTCATCAAGTGCTCCGCCTGTATTGAAGGTGCTCGTCGGGCCCTTGCCCGTGCAAAGGTGCACTGGGGCAGGCTGGATGTGGAGAGGCTTCTTACTGACCCGCCGCCAGCGGGCAAGGAGTATCATACGCCCGAAATGTACTATAAGATTGTCCTGAAGGGTGCCCGCAATATTGCGGATGAGTGCCCCAGAGATGTAATTATTGAGTGAAACTCGCTATGTATTATCCTGTGCGCTGAAAACTTTGTTCATATGCGCTACGCAACGCTTTGTTTAATTTAAAATATTACCTTCTGTGCGGCCGTTTATAAAATCTAAGAGATGGCAAGTCGTTGGCTTCAGCCCCTAAGCCACGAGTGCTGGGGTGTTCGGGATAGACTTGAGCACTCTTGTTCCCATTTTTGGGTCCATCTAGGGAGGCGCTCAACACAACGAACAAGGCGACCGGACTTATAATGCTTGAACACTCTCACTTAGCCATAGAATTCTATAATTTTAAATTTCGGCGAAGCCCCTAGTATTCGGAAGACCGAACTCGGGGCGCTATCCACGCCTTCGTCGGACATAGTCCGGTACTTCGCTCGAAGCGGCATAGGTCTTTAGGGACCCGAAAAGACCTCTCGAACAGCGACCAGTCTCTCGCCTTATCATGCCAGTCAGTTTTAGCTTTCTCCACTGAGGCGCTCGCCCAGCTCAACCGGGGCGCAATCGCAGTGGTTCTCCCAGTGCCACCTTAGCCGACAGAACGGAACGTAAGGCACCAAAACGTGGCAGCCGGGCAAACCCAACTATTGACCCAAGACATGATTCGGAGCCGATTCATATAATGCTATAAGTTCGGGGTGCCGCACTTGAGAAAGTGTTCGGACTTATCACACCATAATGCGGGGAACATAAGCCCCTGGTGTATTCGGCCGTACCAAAATATACGGGTGCGAGATGTCATTAATGAAAATATGTGTAAAGTAATGCAATAACAGGCAAAAAATGTTGCATTATTTATTTAAAGAATTCTGCTATGAGTGCGGAATGATACAAATAGTGCGGTAAGCAAGGGATTGGACAAATCAAACATGTCCCCCTCCAGGGATGGGCTGTGGACTGGTGGATATAATCAAATTTAATGCTCGTAATCGAGACCACCTGAGTGTTTATCGCAGTCTTCTTTCTTCCCTGGCTGTTGCATCGTTAATTCGGCGGGTTCACCGCCGGACAGGGCCTCTGGTGAACGGGGTCCTGTGTACACAAAGAAAGAAAATAATAACAAAAAGGAGTGACACACTTGTGAGCCCCTGGTGTGGTCAAGCCGCACTCTGGGTCTGTTGTGGTCGTGCCCCTTCCCCTAGGCCCATGGTATCTCCAGAGCGTAATGATGTACGCGGAGGGTTGGTCTTGCAATTATGCAAGGGCTGGGGTTGGGGCCGCATTGCTACGCGTGCTCGGAACGTGCCAGGTGGTCTTGGTTGATGTTGCTCCGGGCGCGTTTGGCCGTATCCGGCCGTTTAACGGCCGGACTCGAAAAGTGCCTTAAAAGGCTGCTCTGTACTTCTGCCGCGAGAGCCGCTGTGTGTTCCTCCGTTCGGAGGGAGCGTTCCATATTTCCATTGACCGTGATGACTCCATGAGGGCCTGGCATCGTGAGCTTGAGGTATGCGTAATGCGGCACCGCGTTGAACTTTGCAAACGCGGTTCGTCCGAGCAGGGCGTGATAGCCGCTGCGGAATTGGACTATGTCGAAGATTAACTCCTCGCTCCGGAAATTGTCCGGGGATCCGAAGACCACTTCCAGTGTGACTGAGCCTGTACAATTGGCCTCAACACCTGGAATGACGCCTTTGAAGGTCGTCTTTGTAGGTTTAATCCTTGAGGGGTCTATGCCCATCTTGCGCACTGTATCCTGATAAAGCAGGTTCAGGCTACTGCCGCCGTCCATCAGGGCTCTAGTGAGGTGAATTCCATCGACGATTGGGTCTAAAACCAATGCGGCGAATCCGCCATGGCGGATACTGGTCGGATGATCTCTTCGATCGAAAGTGATCGGGCAAGAGGACCATGGATTGAACTTAGGGGCGACTGGCTCCATCGCATATACGTCCCTTAGTGCACGCTTTCGCTCCCTCTTGGGTATATGGGTTGCATATATCATGTTCACCATTCGCACTTGTGGGGGGAAACCCTTCTGTCCTCTATTGTTCGGCGGTCGGGTCTCTTCCTGGTCGTTGCTATGCAGCCCCTTGTCATTGTTTTCGGCAATTAACTTGCCTGCCTGCTTGAATACCCAACAATCTCTGTTGGTGTGATTAGCTGGCTTTTTAGGGGTGCCATGTATCTGGCATAAGCGGTCATGTATTTAGTCTAGATTGGACGGACCCGGAGTGGTTCTTTTGAATGGCTTCTTCCGCTGACCGGGTTTAAGGCCTCGGAATCCGGCGTTGACTGCCGTATCCTCGTTAATGCGGCGTTTATTTTTGCTTCGACGCGACCTGCCATTGTGGTCCTTGGTATCCGGACTGCCAGAATTTTTACTGAGGTTGTTGCTGCGAGCTAGCCAGCTATCCTCTCCCGCACAGAAGTGGGTCATTAATGATGTGAGGCCTGCCATGGATTTCGGCTTTTCCTATCCTAGGTGCCGGGCTAGCCACTCGTGGAGGATGTTATGTTTGAAGGCTGCGAGGGCCTCTGCATCCGGACAGTCGACGATTTGATTTTTCTTTGTTAAGAATCGATTCCAGAACTGTCTGGCCGATTCGTCTGGCTGCTGAATTATGTGGCTTAGGTCATCGGCGTCTGGTGGTCGCACATATGTGCACTGGAAGTTGTCGAGGAATGCGGCTTCCAGGTCTTCCCAACACCCAATTGACTCTGCGGGCAAGCTATTAAGCCAATGCCGAGCTGGTCCTTTAAGCTTGAGTGGGAGATACTTGATGGCGTGGAGATCGTCGCCGCGGGCCATATGGATGTGAAGGAGATAATCTTCGATCCAAACTGCGGGGTCTGTTGTGCCATCGTAGGATTCAATGTTTACGGGTTTAAACCCTTCAGGGATTTGATGATCCATTACTTTGTCAGTGAAGCATAGCGGGTGTGCGACGCCTCTATATTGAGCAAAATCACGACGTAGCTCGAGTGAGCGTTGTCTGCTGTGTTCGGCCTGACCGGGGTTATTGTATCTGGCGCGACGGTATTCGTCGTGGGTCGTGGGGCGCCCCCGTGATCCATAGATGGATCTGGATTGCCTTGCTTTGTCCTCCAATATATCTCGCAAGTCCGGCGCGTTCCCTCTTGGCTTCGTACTTTTGGAGCGATGCCGGGGTACGGTCTTGGTGGAGGGCCTAGATGCCTCTCTGTCGCGACCACAAGGTGGTCGGTCGGCCGTATTGTGCGCTGGTGATGAAGGCATGTATGTTTCCTCCTCTAATCGGGGGAGCAACTTGTGTTTTGGGTAGCTTTTGGATGGGCGTTCGAGTTCATACTCTTCGGCCGCGAGGACCTCGGTCCATCGATCGGCCAGCAGGTCCTGATTAGCTTGAAGCTGCTGCTTTTTCTTTAGGCTATTTGCCGTGGCGATAAGCCTGCATTTAAAATGCTCTTGTTCGACGGGATCCTCGGGCACGACGAATTCGTCGTCGTTGAGGCTTGCCTCGTCTTCGGAGGGAGGTATATAATTATCATCCTCGACATCTTCATCTACCGCTCTCTCGTGAAGGCTTGCTTCTGCATCCTCCTGCGCTGAATCTTGCTGGAGGGGATTGTCTTCGGCACTTTCTGGGGTATTATTATCTCCTGTGCCTGAATCTCCATTCTCTCTGTGGCGGGATTTAGAGCGGCGCCGCTGACGTCGGCGCTTGGGCTGTTTCTTTAAGGAATCTGCCTCTGCTGCTTCTTCGCCGTCCCCCTCTTTTGGGGTGTCCACCATGTATATGTCATATGACGAGGTGGTCTTCCAGTGCCCTGTAGGCGCTGGTTCTTGTTCGTCTCCGGCATCGTCGTCCATGCCGTCGATGTCCTTGGAGTCGTAGTCTAGCATGTCTGTTAGATCGTCGACAGTGGCTACAAAGTGGGTGGTGGGTGGGCTTTGAATTTCTTCGTCGTCCGTATCCCAACCGTCCTGGCCATAGTCCGGCCAGGTCTCTCCGGATAGCGAGAGATGTTTTAGCGAATTTAGGATGTCGCCAAAGGGCGAGTGTTGGAAGATGTCCGCGGCGGTGAATTCCATGACCAGCGCCCAATCAGATTCGATTGGCAGGGTCACGGGAGGTCTGGAGTCCGGCGGGGAGTCCGGCACCTCGGAGTCATGAGCTTCGCAAGGGACAAGGTTAGTGTTCGGCTCCATCACCGTGGGAGTTGCAGCCCCCGAGGCAGTGTCCAGCCACCTGTCCCCGATCTGGGCGATCGGCTCCGGACTAAGGGCCGGAGCGGATTCTTGTGCGGCCACCAAGGCACTGTTCAGCGGCAGAGCTAGATCATGCCCATCATGACAGTGTGGCATGCTCGGCTATGGCTCGAGCCCGTCGAAGATCAAGTCCCCGCGGATGTCGGCCGTGAAGTTTAAGCTTCCGAACCTGACCTAACGGCCAGGGGCGTAGCTTTTGATCTGCTCTAGATGGCCAAGTGAATTAGCCCGCAGTGCGAAGCCGCCGAATATGAAGATCTGTCCGGGGAGAAAAGTCTTTCCCTGGACAGCGTTGTTGTTGATTGAAGAGGCCATCGAGCCTATCGGCGACGACACAGAGGAACTCTCAATGAAAGCACCAATGTCGGTGTCAAAACCGGCGGATCTCGGGTAGGGGGTCCCGAACTGTGCGCCTAGGCGGATGGTAACAGGAGACAAGGGACACGATGTTTTACCTAGGTTCGGGCCCTCTTGATGGAGGTAAAACCCTACGTCTTGCTTGATTAATATTGATGGTATGCGTAGTACAAGAGTGGATCTACCACGAGATCAAGGAGGCTAAACCCTAGAAGCTAGCCTATGGTATGATTGTTGTAATGTATGTTGTGTCCTACGGACTAAAGCCCTCCGGTTTATATAGACACCGGAGAGGGCTAGGGTTACACAGAGTCGGTTACAATGGTAGGAGATCTACATATCCGTATCGCCAAGCTTGCCTTCCACGCCAAGGAAAGTCCCATCCGGACACGGGACGGAGTCTTCAATCTTGTATCTTCGTAGTCTTGGAGTCCGACGGACGATGATAGTCCGGCTGTCCGGACACCCCCTAGTCCAGGACTCCCTCAACCCCCTTTGGCCTCCATGAGGCTCCGCCAGTGTTGGAGAGGTCATGACTTTAGTTAATGTTAATCCGACTATTTTGGAAGAGTGTCAAATTTGCATGCATGTGGATTGTGTTGAGAATATGTTATGTGATAGATATTTTGTTGAATTTGTGAATGATCCTACATGTAATTATTATGACAGAGGAAAATATGGTTGTAGAAATTTTCATGTTACTAAATTACCTCTCTTCATGTTGAGATTGTTATCGTCTCTTTCTTCTTCCTTGCTTATGCTAGTTTTTGCTTGTCGTGGTTTGTTTGCTTATAAAATACCTATGCATAGGAAGTATGTTAGACTTAAGTGTGTTTGTCACATGTTTGATGGTGCTCTCTTTGTGCTTTAATTCTTGTCTTTCATGTGAGCATCATTGAAATCTCAATGCCTGGCTAAGGGCGTTAAACAATAGCACTTGTTGGGAGGCAACCCAATTTTATTTTTGTTCTTTGCTTTTTGTTCCTGTTTAGTAATAAATAATTTATCTAGCCTCTGGTTATATGTGGTTTTATATTTTAATTAGTGTTTGTGCCAAGTTGAACCTTTAGGATAGCTTACAGCGATAGTTGTGTTGATCCTGTTGAAAATCAGAAACTTTTGCACTTAGTAAATTAGTTTTGAAAATTCACAGAAACGTGATTTTGATCTTATTATTTTTGCTTTGGATTGGTACACAATTTTCTCAAGTTTTCCTAATTTGGATGGATTTGGAGTTACATAAGTATTCGAGAGTTACAGATTACTACAGACTGTTCTGTTTTTTGACAGATTCTGTTTTTCGCGTGTTGTTTGCTTATTTTGATGAATCTATGGGTAGTGTCGGGGTTGTATGAACCATGTAAAAGTTTTAATACAGTAGATATTACACCAATATAAATAAAGAATGAGTTTGAAATAGTACCTTAAAGTGGTGATTTATTTTCTTATACTAACGGAGCTCATGAGAATTTCCGTTGATTTTTGTGTTGTGAAGTTTTCGAGTTTCAGGTAAGGATTTGATGGACTATGGAATAAGGAGTGGAAAGAGCCTAATCTTGGGGATTCCCAAGGCACCCAAAGGTAATATTCAAGGACAACCAAAATCCTAAGCTTGGGGATGCCCCGGAAGGCATCCCCTCTTTCGTCTTCATCTATCGGTAACTTTACTTGAGGCTATATTTTTATTCACAACATGATATGTGTTTTGCTTGGAGCGTCTTGTACGATTCGAGTCTTTGCTTTTTAATTTACCACAATCATCCTTGTTGTACACACCTTTTGGGAGAGACATGCATGAATCGTGATTTATTAGAATACTCTATGTGCTTCACTTATATCTTTTGAGCTAGGCAATATTGCTCTAGTACTTCACTTATACCTTTTTTAGAGCACGGCGGTAGCTTCATCTTGTAGAAATTAATGAACACTCATTATTCACTTATATTATTTTGAGATTCTTTTAGAACAACATGGTAATTTGCTTTGGTTATAAAATTAGTCCTAATATGATGGGCATCCAAGGGGGATATAATAAAAACTTTCATAAAAAGTGCATTGGATACTATGAGAAGGTTGATTCTTTATGATTGTTTTGAGATATGAAGATAGTGATATTAGAGTCATGCTAGTGGAGTAATTGTGAATTTTAGAAATACTTGTGTTGAGGTTTGTGAGTCCCGTAGCATGCACGTATGGTGAACCGTTGTGTAACAAATTTGGAGCATGAAGTATCTCTTTGATTGACATCCTATGTGTGGAGATCGCGATCGCGCGATGGTTAACTCCTACCAACCCTTCCCCTAGGAGCATGCACGTAGTGCTTGGTTTTGATGACTTATAGATTTTTGCAATAAGTATGTGAGTTCTGTATGACTAATGTTGAGTCCATGGATTATACACACTCTCGCCCTTCCACCATTCCTAGCCTCTCTTGTGCCACGCAACATTCGCCGGCACCATACACCCACCATATACCTTTCTCAAAACAGCCACCATACCTACCTATTATGGCATTTCCAAAGCCATTCCGAGATATATTGCCATGCAACTTTCCACCATTCTGTTTACTATGACACGCTTCATCATTGTCATATTACTTTGCATGATCATGTAGTTGACATCGTATTTGTGGCAGAGCCACCTTTCATAATTGTTTCATACATGTCACTCTTGATTCATTGCACATCCCGATACACCACCGGAGGCACTCACATAGAGTCATATTTTGTTCTAAGCATTGAGTTGTAATTTTTTGAGTTGTAAGTAAATAGAAGTGTGATGATCATCATTATTAGAGCATTGTCCCATGTGAGGAAATAAAAATAAAATAGGCCAAAGAAGCCCAAACAAATAATAATAATAAGAGGCCAAAGAAGGCCAAATAAAAAATGAGAGAAAACGAGACAAGGGGCAATGTTACTATCCTTTTTCCACACTTGTGCTTCAAAATAGCACCATGATCTTCATGATAGAGAGGCTCTTTGTCGGTGTCAAAACCGGCGGATCTCGGGTAGGGGGTCCCGAACTGTGCGTCTAGGCGGATGGTAACAGGAGACAAGGGACACGATGTTTTACCCAAGTTCGGGCCCTCTTGATGGAGGTAAAACCCTACATCCTGCTTGATTAATATTGATGGTATGGGTAGTACAAGAGTGGATCTACCACGAGATCAAGGAGGCTAAACCCTAGAAGCTAGCCTATGGTATGATTGTTGTAATGTATGTTGTGTCCTACGGACTAAAGCCCTCCGGTTTATATAGACACCGGAGAGGGCTAGGGTTACACAGAGTCGGTTACAATGGTAGGAGATCTACATATCCGTATCGCCAAGCTTGCCTTCCACGCCAAGGAAAGTCCCATCCGGACACGGGACGGAGTCTTCAATCTTGTATCTTCGTAGTCTTGGAGTCCGGCGGACGATGATAGTCCGGCTGTCCGGACACCCCCTAGTCCAGGACTCCCTCAGTAGCCCCTGAACCTGGCTTCAATGACGATGAGTCCGGCGCGCATAATGTTCGGCATTGCAAGGCGGGTTCCTCCTTTGAATAATCCAGAGAAGATCGTGAACACCAGGATAGTCTCCGGCTCTGCAAAACAAATTCCACATTCCACCGTAGAGGGAATAAAATGTACACAAGTTCAATCTGCTAACATATTTTGCGGCATGACGTCACACCACTACCAAGCATTTACTTGAATCGTTTTTTATTATACCACCTTAGCATGTTTAGCGAAGTGGTTTCCTTGGCACGTCTTGTCGAAGCAGAGATCGTGTTCCCCTTATTCCGGGATTCTCATCAATACGGACGTGGGTAACCCAACCGCGCCATTGATGGTGGCGCTTGGGAGATAAGCGAGTTTTACCAGGCTGGTGGGGGACGCATAGTCTTCGCCCTCCTATATATAAGGGATAAGGATTCACCTTTTCACCCACGCCTTCTTCCTCCTTTGCTTATCCGCCTCCGCGCACTCGAGCTCCAGCGCCCCAGTTCGCGCATCTCGTCTCAACCTTCTCCGACCATGTCCGGAGCGGGAGGCAAATGGTTGGCTTCCACCGTTAAGGAGGAGCACATCACAAAGCTGCGCAGCGCCGGATACCTTTCCGGCGACATCGCGCACTGGCTGCCCGACGAGGGGCAGCTCATCCCTACCCCCAGGCACCATGAGAGGGTCGTTTTCCTTCCCCACTTCCTCCGTGGACTGGGCTTTCCACTTCACCCCTTTGTCCGGGGGCTCATGTTCTACTACGGCCTGGATTTCCATGATCTGGCGCCGAACTTCATCCTCAACATCTCGGCGTTTATCGTCGTGTGCGAGGCCCTCCTCTGCATCTGGCCTCACTTCGGCTTGTGGCTCAAGACCTTCAATGTCAAGCCGAAGGTAGTGAAGGGCACACAGGCGGAGTGCGGAGGCGCCATGTTGGGCAAGATGCCCAACGTCCTCTGGTTCGAAGGGGCCTTCGTGGACTCCATCAAGGGGTGGCAATCGGGGTGGTTCTACATCACCGAGCCGCGCGACCCTACGTGGGCGGCGACCCCCGAGTTCAGATCTGGTATCCCTACGCAGCTCACCTCCTGGAAAGAGAAGGGCTTGCTGTGGGGTAATTCGAAGGAGCTAACGGGACTCCAAGCCTGTATCCAGAAGCTGGTGAACAAGAAGCTCAGGCTTGTTGACGTGGTCCAAGTCATGCTCGTCCCCCGGATTCTCCCATGCCAAGAACGGGCAGTCAATCTGTGGGAGTTCGATCCGGAACAGCACCAGGCGCTAAGCGGGCTCTTCGACACGACGTACGAAGGCGCCTGGAGGGTGCTTTTTAAGGGCGCCGAAGCCCCCGCATCCGCGATGGAAGATCGCGGATTTCACTCGCAGCATCCGGCTGACGAGGTAAGTGATTCTACCCCTTTACGGGACACTTATTGTGAGGGTTTCAATCTCCCTTTTCCTTTGACAGGAATGGATGAAGAAGGACGAGCAGCTCATCTGCCCGGCTCCCATGCCAGAAGACCCAGTGGATGCCCGTCTAGCGGGGCTGCTGGTTCCGGCACCGCATGTGGTGCCGGAGAAGAAGGCCAAGAAGGTGGCCACGGGTACTCGAAAGAGTTCCCGTTATCAGGTGTCTGACGACTCTGAGGCGGACTCCTCCCCCGAAGATGAGGAGGAGGAAGAAGACTCTCTCCCAGAGGGGGGAGAGAGGAAGAGGAAGGCTTCCCCAACAGGGGAGGCCGAAGGGTCCAAGAGGGGGAGAACTATTCCCCCGGACAGCTCTGCCAACACCAATGTTGGCGGCGAAGAGTGGCCTTCAAGGGCCAGGCCTCCGGCGAGATCGTAAGTATCCGGATCCCTGAATGATCTACAATTTCTTTTGTGTCACATAGTGTCCTACTAATGCCGCATACTGCCCGCAGTAAGGCCGATGATGATCTCCCCGCTTCATCGAGCGGGTCGTTGGCTCCGTCGGATGTGGATTCCCTTCCGACTGCCTCCACCCCCCGTGCCAATGAGGACGCTGAGGTGGGATCACAGAAAGGGACCCATCAGGAGGAGGCTCCAGAGGCGCCGCAAGGCAGCCTCCCGGACTTTGCGCCGGACTCCACGCCGGAACCTGCGGCGGTTCCGGAGTCCGGCAAGCGGCCCCTTCGCAAGAAGGGCAAGACCGTGACACCGGCGGCCTCCGTCCAACCAGAGGCGTCGGACAACTTGCTGGAGGCGCTCAAAGGCGCTTCCATCGAGGAAGAACACCGCACTGTTATGAGTGCGGTGACTCAGAAGGTTCAGCTCGCAAAGAGCAGGCTGACTGAAGCCTGCAGTAGCCTTCTAACAGGCTTTGAGGTAAGAAGTTAAAATTATGTAATGTAATACCGCATAGACAGTAACCCCTGATGCTCGGTTCGGTGTTCGGAAAGAAAAGCCGGACTGAGGATCTAAAAAGATATACGCAGGGTTGCTAATAAATTATGTCAATATGGGTTTGTAGGCTGTGCTGCTGACCTATGCCGCACTGACTGCGGAGGTTGGTGCATTAAAGCAAGATCTCAAGCGGTCCGAGCGAGAGCTCAGCCATGCCAAGAGGCAGCTCGAGGACAAAGAAGGTGAGTAGCACCACTTTGAATTTTTACCTTACAGAAAAGGATTTCGGTTGCAATAAAATTAACAAGGATAATATGGGTACTGTAGGGGCCACAAACGAGGTGGCAGCCCTAAAGGAGGTTGTGTCCGCGGCCGAACGCAATGCGGCCGCGGAACGGGCAGAGCGAGAAAAGCAGGAGGCACGGGTGGCGAAGGTGCGGCAAGAGCTCCAGGCTCTCATGGAGAAGCATGAGAGTTTGGAGCGCGACTCAAAGACTCGAGAGTCCGAGCTCGCCTCGGCTCTCGAAAGTGCCAATTCCGCCAAGGCCGAGGCCCGTAAGGCCCTTTAGGAAGTTGAGGATATGAAGAAAATAGCGGCGGGTAAGGCATTTTTCATGCAAAGCAAGCATGTTAATGTAAACTACCTGACACTTACCCGAATTCGGAGCTCTCCAGGGGCGTTTGCAGATCTGCCTCGCAGTGTATCCGATGATGTTGCATTCTACCGTGGAGAGGAGGGGAGCTCAACGGAGAAGGTCTTCTGGTCTCAGTACGCTGAGGCCGGCCATCCGGTGCCCCCTAGCGACCAGCTAAAGCAGCTGGTCGAACTCCACAAGGTAGCTTAGGAGGCCATGAAGGGCCTTATAGTCCGGCTGTGGCCTGGACAGGCCATGCCTGGGAGCTACTTCGGCCTCGTGCGGCGGCTGGTGGATGCGTGCCCCTAGTTGGGTGTCATCAAGCGCTCCGCCTGTATTGAAGGTGCTCGTCGGGCCCTTGCCCGCGCAAAGGTGCACTGGGGCAGGCTGGATGCGGAGAGGCTTCTTACTAACCCGCCGCCAGCGGGCAAGGAGTATCGTACGCCCAAAATGTACTATAAGAGTGTCCTGAAGGGTGCCCGCAATATTGCGGATGAGTGCCCCAGAGATGTAATTATTGAGTGAAACTCGCTATGTATTATCCTGTGCGCTGAAGCTTTGTTCATATGCGCTACGCAATGCTTTGTTTAATTTAAAATATTACCTTCTGTGCACCCGTTTATAAAATCTGAGAGATGGCATGTCGTTGGCTTCAGCCCCCAAGCCACGAGTGCTGGGGTGTTTGGGATAGACTTGAGCACTCTTTTTACCATTTTTGGGTCCATCTAGGGAGGCGCTCAACACAACGAACAAGGCGACCGGACTTATAATGCTTGAACACTCTCACTTAGCCATAGAATTCTATAATTTTAAATTTCGGCGAAGCCCCTAGTATTCGGAAGACCGAACTCGGGGCGCTATCCACGCCTTCGTCGGACATAGTCCGGTACTTCACTCGAAGCGGCATAGGTCTTTAGGGACCCGAAAAGACCTCTCGAACAGCGACCAATCTCTCGCCTTATCATGCCAGTCAGTTTTAGCTTTCTCCACTAAGGCGCTCGCCCAGCTCAACCGGGGCGCAATCGCAGTGGTTCTCCCAGTGCCACCTTAGCCGACAGAATGGAACGTAAGGCACCAAAACGTGGGAGCCGGGCAAACCCAACTATTGACCCAAGACATGATTCGGAGCCGATTCATATAATGCTATATGTTCGGAGTGCCGCACTTGTGAAAGTGTTCGGACTTATCACACCATAATGCGGGGAACATAAGCCCCTGGTGTATTCGGCCGTACCAAAATATACGGGTGCGAGATGTCATTAATGAACATATGTGTAAAGTAATGCAATAACAGGCAAAAAATGCTGCATTATTTATTTAAAGAATTCTGCTATGAGTGCGGAATGATACAAATAGTGCGGTAAGCAAGGGATTGGACTAATCAAACATGTCCCCCTCCAGGGATGGGCTGCGGACTGGTGGATATAATCAAATTTAATGCTCGTAATGGGGACCACCTGAGTGTTTATCGCAGTCTTCTTTCTTCCCTGGCTGTTGCATCGTGAATTCGGCGGGTTCACCGCCGGACAGGGCCTCTGGTGAACAGGGTCCTGTGTACACAAAGAAAGAAAATAATAACAAAAAGGAGTGACACAGTTGTGAGCCCCTGGTGTGGTCGAGCCGCACTCTAGGTCTGGTGTGATCGTGCCCCTTCCCCTAGGCCCATGGTATCTCCAGAGTGTAATGATGTACGCGGAGGGTTGGTCTTGCAATTATGCAAGGGCTAGGGTTGGGGCCAGATTGCTACGCGTGCTCGGAACATGCCAGGTGGTCTTGGTTGATGTTGCTCCGGGCACGTTTGGCCGTATCCGGCTGTTTAACGGCCGGACTCGAGAATTGCCTTAAAAGGCTGCTCTGTACTTCTGCCGCGAGAGCCGCTGTGTGTTCCTCCGTTCGGAGGGAGCATTCCGTATTTCCATTGACCGTGATGACTCCATGAGGGCCTGGCATCTTGAGCTTGAGGTATGCATAATGCGGCACCACGTTGAACTTTGCAAACGCGGTTCGTCCGAGCAGGGCGTGATAGCCGCTGCGGAATGGGACTATGTCGAAGATTAACTCCTCGCTCCGGAAATTGTCCGGGGATCCGAAGACCACTTCCAGTGTGACTGAGCCTGTACAATTGGCCTCAACACCTGGAATGACGCCTTTGAAGGTCGTCTTTGTAGGTTTAATCCTTGAGGGGTCTACGCCCATCTTGCACACTGTATCCTGATAAAGCAGGTTCAGGCTACTGCCGCCGTCCATCAGGACTCTTGTGAGGTGAAATCCATCGACGATTGGGTCTAAAACCAATGCGGCGAATCCGCCATGGCAGATACTGGTCGGATGATCTCTTTGATCGAAAGTGATCGGGCAAGAGGACCATGGATTGAACTTAGGGGCGACTGGCTCCATCACATATACGTCCCTTAGTGCATGCTTTCGCTCCCTCTTGGGTATATGGGTTGCGTATATCATGTTCACCATCCGCACTTGTGGGGGGAAACCCTTCTGTCATCTATTGTTCGGCGGTCGGGTCTCTTCCTCGTCGTCGCTGTGCAGCCCCTTGTCATTGTTTTCGGCAATTAACTTGCCTGCCTGCTTGAATACCCAACAATCTCTGTTGGTGTGATTAGCTGGCTTTTCAGGGGTGCCATGTATCTGGCATAAGCGGTCGAGTATTCGGTCCAGATTGGACGGACCCGGAGTGGTTCTTTTGAATGGCTTCTTCCGCTGACCGGGTTTAGAGCCTCGAAATCCGGTGTTGACTGCCGTATCCTCCTTGTCGTCGCCGTTAATGCGGCGTTTATTTTTGCTTCGACGCGACCTGCCATTGTGGTCCTTGGTATCCGAACTGCCAGAATTTTTACTGAGGTTGTTGCTGCGAGCTAGCCAGCTATCCTCTCCCGCACAGAAGCGGGTCATTAATGATGTGAGGGCTGCCATGGATTTCGGCTTTTCCTGTCCTAGGTGCCGGGCGAGCCACTCATCGCGGATGTTATGTTTGAAGGCTGCAAGGGCCTCTGCATCCGGACAGTCAATGATTTGATTTTTCTTTATTAAGAACCGTGTCCAGAACTGTCTGGCTGATTTGTTTGGCTGCTGAATTATGTGGCTTAGGTCATCGGCGTCTGGTGGTCGCACATATGTGCCCTGGAAGTTGTCGAGGAATGCTGCTTCCAGGTCGTCCCAACACCCAATTGACTCTGCGGGCAAGCTGTTAAGCCAATGCCGAGCTGGTCCTTTAAGCTTGAGTGGGAGATACTTGATGGCGTGGAGATCGTCGCCACAGGCCATATGGATGTGAAGGAGATAATCTTCGATCCAAACCGCGGGGTCTGTTGTGCCATCGTAGGATTCAATGTTTACGGGTTTAAACCCTTCAGGGATTTGATGATCTATTACTTCGTCAGTGAAGCATAGCGGGTGTGCGGCGCCTCTATATTGAGCAATATCACGACGTAGCTCGAGTGAGCGTTGTCTGCTGTGTTCGGCCCGGCCGGAGTTATTGTATCTGGCGCGACGGTATTCGTCGTGGGTCATGGGGCGCCTCTGTGATCCATAGATGGATCTGGATTGCCTTGCTTTGTCCTCCAATATATCTCGCAAGTCCGGCGCGTTCCCTCTTGGCTTCGTACTTTTGGAGCGATGCCGGGGTACGGTCTTGGTGGAGGGCCTAGATGCCTCTCTGTCGCGACCATGAGGTGGTCGGTCGGCCGTATTGTGCGCTGGTGATGAAGGTATGTATGTTTCCTCCTCTAATCGGGGGAGCAACTTGCGTTTTGGGTAGCTTTTGGAGGGGCGCTCGAGTTCATACTCTTCAGCCACGAGGACCTCGGTCCATTGATCGGCCAGCAGGTCCTGATCAACTTGAAGCTGCTGCTGCTTTTTCTTTAGGCTATTTGCCATGGCGATAAGCCTGCGTTTAAAACGCTCTTGTTCGACGGGATCCTCGGGCACGACGAATTCGTCGTCGTTGAGGCTTGCCTCGTCTTCGGAGGGAGGTATATAATTATCATCCTCGACCTCTTCATCTGCCGCTCTCTCGTGAGGGCTTGCTTCTGCATCCTCCTGCGCTGAATCTTGCTGGAGAGGATTGTCTTTGGCACTTTCTGGAGTATTATTATCTCCTGTGCCTGAATCTCCATTCTTGCTGTGGCGGGATTTAGAGCGGCGCCGCTGACGTCGGCGCTTGGGCTGTTTCTTTAAGGAATCTGCCTCCACTGCTTCTTCGCCGTCCCCCTCTTTTGGGGTGTCCACCATGTATATGTCATATGACGAGGTGGTCTTCCAGTGCCCTGTAGGCGCTGGTTCTTGTTCGTCTCCGGCATCGTCGTCCATGCCGTCGATGTCCTCGGAGTCGTAGTCTAGCATGTCTGTTAGATCGTCGACAGTGGCTACAAAGTGGGTGGTGGGTGGGCTTTGAATTTCTTCGTCGTCCGTATCCCAACCGTCCTAGCCATAGTCCGGCCAGGTCTCTCCGGATAGCGAGAGATGTTTTAGCGAATTTAGGATGTCGCCAAAGGGAGAGTGTTGGAAGATGTCCGCGGCGGCGAATTCCATGACCGGCGCCCAATCAGATTCGATTGGCAGGGGCACGGGAGGTCCGGTGTCCGGCGGGGAGTCCGGCACCTCGGAGTCATGAGCTTCGCAAGGGACAAGGTTAGTATTCGGCTCCATCGCCGTGGGAGTTGCAGCCCCCGAGGCGGTGTCCAGCCACCAGTCCCCGATCTGGGCGATCGGCTCCGGACTAAGGGCCGGAGCGGATTCTTGTGTGGCCACCAAGGCACTGTTCGGCGGCAGAGCTAGATCATGCCCATCGTGATAGTGCGGCACGCTCGACTGTGGCTCGAGCCCGTCGAAGATCAAGTCCCCGCGGATGTCGGCCGTGAAGTTTAGGCTTCCGAACCTGACCTGACGGCCAGGGGCGTAGCTTTCGATCTGCTCTAGATGGCCAAGTGAATTGGCCCGCAGTGCGAAGCCGCCGAATACGAAGATCTCTCTGGGGAAAAAAGTCTCTCCCTAGACAGCGTTGTTGTTGATTGAAGAGGCCATCGAGCCTATCGGCGACGACACAGAGGAACTCTCAATGAAAGCACCAATGTCGGTGTAAAAACCGGCGGATCTCGGGTAGGGGGTCCCGAACTGTGCATCTAGGCGGATGGTAACAGGAGACAAGGGACACGATGTTTTACCCAGGTTCGGGCCCTCTTGATGGAGGTAAAACCCTACGTCCTGCTTGATTAATATTGATGGTATGGGTAGTACAAGAGTGGATCTACCACGAGATCAAGGAGGCTAAACCCTAGAAGTTAGCCTATGGTATGATTGTTGTAATGTATGTTGTGTCCTACGGACTAAAGCCCTCCGGTTTATATAGACACCGGAGAGGGCTAGGGTTACACAGAGTCAGTTACAATGGTAGGAGATCTACATATCCGTATCGCCAAGATTGCCTTCCACGCCAAGGAAAGTCCCATCCGGACACGGGACGGAGTCTTCAATCTTGTATCTTCGTAGTCTTGGAGTCCGGCGGACGATGATAGTCCGGCTGTCCGGACACCCCCTAGTCCAGGACTCCCTCACTCTTATTTTGTCACCTTCATGTACTGGTGGGGATTTTTCATTACAGAACTTGGCTTGTATATTCCAATGATGGGCTTCCTCAAATGCCCTAGGTCTTCATGAGCAAGCAAGTTGGATGCACACCCACTTAGTTTCTTTTTTTGAGCTTTCATACACTTATAGCTCTAGTGCATCCATTGCATGGCAATCCCTACTCACTCACATTAATATCTATTGATGGGCATCTCCATAGCCCATTGATACGCCTAGTTGATGTGAGACTATCTCCTTCTTTTTGTATTCTCCACAACCACCTTGCGTGAAAGTTGAAAAAGTTTGAGAATACTAAAGTATGAAACAATTGCTTGGCTGAAACCGGGGTTGTGCATGATTTGAATATTTTGTGTGACGAAGATGGAGCATAGCCCGACTATATGATTTTGTAGGGATAAGCTTTCTTTGGCCATGTTATTTTGAGAAGACATAATTGCTTTGTTAGTATGCTTGAAGTATTATTGTTTTTATGTCAATATTAAACTTTTGTTTTGAATCTTTCGGATCTGAACATTCATGCCACAATAAAGAAAATTACATGGATAAATATGTTAGGTAGCATTCCACATCAAAAATTCTATTTTGTCATTTACCTACTCAAGGACGAGCACAAATTAAGGTTGGGGATGCTTGATATGTCTCCAACGTATCTATAATTTTTGATTGTTCCATGCTATTATATTATCTATTTTGGATGTTTAATAGGCATTAATATGCTATTTTATATTATTTTTCGTACTAACCTATTAACTGAGAGCCCAGTGCCAGTTTCTGTTTTTTTCTGCCTATTTTAGAGTTTCGTAGAAAAGGAGTCCAAACGGAATGAAACTTTGGTGATGATCTTTCTTGGACCAGAAGGAAACCAGAAGACTTGGAGATGAAGTCGGAGATGCAACGAGGCGGCCACGAGGCAGGAGGGCGCGCCCAAGGGGTAGGGTGCGCCCCTACCTCGTGGGCCCCTCGTGGGTCTCCTGACCCAGATCCTTCGCCTATATATACTCTTATACCCTGAAAACATCCAAGGGAGCCACAAAACCACTTTTCCACCGCCGCAACCTTCTATACCCATGAGATCCCATCTAGGGACCTTTTCCAGCGTCCTGCCGGAGGGGGATTCGATCACGGAGGGCTTCTACATCAACAGCATTGCCTCTCCGATGAAGTGTGAGTAGTTTACCACAGACCTTCGGGTCCATAGCTAGTAGCTAGATGGCTTCTTCTCACTCTTTGATTCTCAATACCATGTTCTCCTTGATGTTCTTGGAGATCTATTCGATGTAATATTCTTTTGCGGTGTGTTTGCCGAGATCTAATGAATTGTGGATTTATGATCAGATTATCTATGAATATTATTTGGTTCTTCTCTGAATTCTTATATGCATGACTTGATACATTTGCAAATCTCTTCGAATTATCGGTTTAGTTTGGCCTACGAGATTGATCTTTCTTGCAATGGGAGAAGTGCTTAGCTTTGGGTTCAAGCTTGCGGTGTCTTTTCCCAGTGACAGTAGGGGCAGCAAGGCACGTATTGTATTGTTGCCATCGAGGATAAAAAGATGGGGTTTTCACCATATTGCTTGAGTTAATTCCTCTACATCGTATCATCTTACTTAATGCGTTACTATGTTCTTTATGAACTTAATACTCTAGATGTAGGCAGGGAGTCGGTCGATGTGTGGAGTAATAGTAGTAGATGCGGAATCGTTTTGGTATACTTGACATAGACGTGATGCCTATGTTCATTATCATTGCCTTAGATATCATCATAATTATGTGCTCTTATATCAATTGCTCGGCAGTAATTTTTTCACCCACCATAATATTTGCTATCTTGAGAGAAGCCACTAGTGAAACCTATGCCCTCCGGGTCTCTTTTTCATTATATTGAATCTATTAGTTTCCCATCAAATTACCAATTTCTATCGTTGTTCCTTCAAATTGCAATCTTTACTTTCCAATCTATAAACCAAAAATACCAAAAATATTTACTTTATCGTTTATCTATCTCTATCAAATCTCACTTTTGCAAGTAACCGTGAAGGGATTGACAACCCCTTTATCGCGTTGGGTGCAAGTTGTTGATTGTTTGTGCATGTATTAGGTGACTTGTGCGTTGTCTCCAACTGGATTGATACATTGGTTCTCAAATTGAGGGAAATACTTATGCTACTTTGCTACATCACCCTTTCCTCTTGAAGGGAAAAATTAACGCGAGCTAGCACCTAACCAAACCAATAAATCGGGAGAAGAAATACGAAGCTATATTAGTCATGCACAAAAGAGTTCAGAGAAAACCCAAATAATATTCATGGATAGATCTTATCATCAACTCACAATTCATTGGATCCCAACAAACACACCGCAAAAAAGAATTACATTGGATAGGACTGCAAGAACATCAAGGAGAACATTGTATTGAAGAACATTGAGAGAGAAGAAACCATCTAGCTACTAAATATGGACCCATAGGTGTGTGGTAAACTACTCATGCATCATCAGAGGGGCATCAAGGATGACGAAGAACCCCTCCGTGATCGTTTCCCCTTCCGACAGAGTGCCAAAAAGGATCCCTAGATGGACTCTCTCGAGAACAGAGGCTTGCGACTGCAGAAACGTATTTTGTGGACTCCTTGGTAGGTTTTCAGACTTTGGGGATTTTGTAGAGGCGGACTTAGGTCAAACGGGGGATTGTGGGCCCCACTACCCACCAGGTCGCACCCTGGTGCCTAGTTGGCCACTCCTTCGTCTTCTCATTCTTTCCCAAAGCTTCCAGTGCCTCTTATTGCTAGAAAAAATATCCAAAAAGTTTCATGGCATTTGGATTTCGTTTGGTACTGATATTCTGCAAAGTTAAAAACAAGCAAAAAACATCAACTATCACTGGGCACTAAGTTAGTAGGTTAGTCCCCAAAAATGATATAAAGTTGCTTGTAAATGTATATAAAATATCCAAGATTGATACTATAATAGCATGGAACAATAAAAAATTATAGATACGTTGGAAATGTATCAAGCATCTCCAAGCTTAATTCCTGCTCGTCCTCGAGTAGGTAAATGATAAAAATAGAATTTTTGATGTGGAATGCTAGCTATCATATTCATCATATAATCTTTTCGTTTATAGCATGGACATATGGACTTGAATGATTCAAAGCAATAGTTTATAATGTGACATGAAAACATCAATACTCAAGCATATCAATAAGCAACCATGCCTTTCAAAAGATCAACACTAAAGAGAACTATACGTAGACCATTATGCTCACTCATTGATCTACTCATGAAATGCACTCAAATATTAGCTACATCCAATGCACAAGTATGACAATAGTGTTCCCTTGTTGGTGCTTTATAAGAGAAGATGGAGACTCAAAATTAAAATAAAATTGCATAAAAGTAAATAGATAGGCCCTCTGCAGAGGGAAGAAGAGATTTGTATTGGTGCCAGAGCCCATAGCTTAAATTGAGATATAAAATTATTTTGGGAGGCATGCTTTTCCTGTCAATGAAAACGACCGAGAATTCCCAATATCTTCCATGCTAGATAAATCATAGGCGGTTCCCAAACAGAAAGTGAAGTTAAATCCCTTTCCACCATTCTTACACAATCCATGGCTAGCCGTATGCACGGGTAGGGGAAGGCGTTCAGTTCCCCCAAACCGAACGGTCCGGTACTTGGGTGTTTTTGTTTTCTCAGTTCCCAGAAAACTTGGACCGATCGATCTCTTACAATAAAAAAAACCGAGGCTTCGGTGACCCGATCAATCGGTTCGGTACTCGGTTTTGCACTGAATAGACCGAACAGTTGGCGGGTTGGAGTAGCTAGATGGGATAGCTGCTATACTTTGTCTCGGCTAGGCTAAAAGTTGTGGTTTGTGTGGGCTAGATAACAACATGTGTCATGCTCAAAGAAAAAGAAAAGATAATAGGAGCATGTCAAGAGGTAAGCGAGACAACAGGCAACACCAAACAATACCTAGGTTCACTAAAAAAAGAAAGCAGGCAGGCGTCCAATACATGTGACGACTGACGAGAATCAGGGGACTAGCCGGCCAGCCTACGACACTGTTTGCCACTCATCACATTAACGCACACTAATCAATTGATTTTTTTGCAGGGGCAATTGATGTTCGGTGGCTGGCAACACAGAGCATACGAATGTGAACTAATTATGGAGGACGTGAGACACACCGAGTGGTGGGCCTTGGTGCTTCGGTCAATTTGGTTAACCAACTGTGCAAACCGAAATCACCAAACTTAATTTGGTTTCTCTGAATCACTAACTGACCATAGTACCGAACAACTCGATCTCGGCCACTTCGGTTTCAGCCCAGGTTAAATCGGTTCTGTCATTTGGTTTTCGGGTTATATGCCCAACCCTATCCACGGGTGCCTCCCATACCAACACTTTCCAAGTAATTTTTTATTAACAACATATACATTTATTTCATTTCGGGACTGGGCATCCCTATTACCTGCCAAACTCTCGTGCAATGACAAGTGAATAAACACTTACGTGACAATAAAATACCTAGCATAGAAAATATTGGCGCCCCCTACCGCTTCATGAGCGGTACAGGCACACAAAATGGAAATTCATTTTGAATATTAGAGTTGGCACATACAAATTTACTTAGAACGGTATGGAAATACCGCATATAGGTAGGTATGATGGACTCATTTGGCACAACTTTGGTTTAAGGAGTTGGATGCACAAATAGCATTCCCGCTTAGTACAAATGAAGGCTAGCAAATAGATTGAGAAGCGACCAACCAAAAAATGAAATTGGTCATAAACACATATTAAACATAACTAACACTAATTAATGCACCACAAGTATGATATAACTTCATTGCATAACTATTGACTTCCATGCTTGCATAGGGAAACACAAACCTTAACACCGATATTCTTACTAAAGCATAATTACTCACCAACATGACTTGCATATTGTTGGGAAACATAGCATGCAATTTCAAAAAAATTCCTACGCTCATGCAAGATCTATCTAGGAGATTCATAACAACGAGAGGGGGAGAGTGTGTCCACGTACCCTCGTAGACCGGAAGCGGAAGCGTTAACTTAACACAGTTGATGTAGTTGAATGTCTTTTCAAATCAACCAATCAAGTACCTAATGTACGTCACCTCCGAGTTCTGCACACGTTCAGCTTGATGACGTCCCTCAAACTCTTGATCCAGCAGAGTGTCGATGGAATTGATGAGTTCCATCAACACGAGGGCGTGATGACAGTGTTGGTGATGTGATCCACGCAAAGCTTCGCCTAAGCACTATGATGATACTATCGCAGGAGTATACGGTGGGGCGGGGCACCGCACATGGCTAAGACAATTGTTGTTCTTCCTTTGGGGTGCCCTCCGCCCCCGTATATAAAGGAGGAGGGGAGGAGGCTGACCACCAAGGGGGCGCGCCAAGGGGGGGAGTCCTACTAGGACTCCACTCCTTGTAGGATTCGTCCCTCCCCTTTTTTCCTTCTGATGGAGGTGGAAAGAGGGAAGGAGAGGGAGAGCGGGAAAGGAAAGGGGGGCCGCGCCCCCTTCCTCTTGTCCAATTCGGACATCCCATGGGGGGGGCACTGATGTCTGCTAGAACTACATTAGTATTTCCCCAAAGAGGAAGGGATGATGCAGTATAGCAACAGTAGGTATTTCCCTTAGTGATGAGACCAAAGTTATCGAACCAGTAGGAGAACCTCCTCACACCACGTAAACAACACCTGCACACAAATAACAAATACTCGCAACCCGACGTGTTAAAGGGGTTGTCAATCCCTTTCAGGTACGGCGCCTCAAGATAGGCAAATAACGTGAGGTAAAAGTGGTAGATAGGATAAATAGATCGCGGAACAAATAAATTGCAGCAAGGTATTTTTGTATTTTTGGTTTAATAGATCTGAAAATAAATGCAAAGGAAAATAGACCCGGGGGTCGTAGGTTTCACTAGTGGCTTATCTCGAGAAAAATAGCAAACTATGGGAAAACAATTACTATTGGGAAATTGATAGAACTTCAAATAATCATGGCGATATCCAGGCAATGATCATTATATAGGCATCACGTCCAAGATTAGTTGACCGACTCCTGCCTGCATCTACTACTATTACTCCACACATCGACCGCTATCCAGCATGCATCTAGTGTATTAAGTTCATGGAGAAACATAGTAATGCAATAAGAATGATGACATGATTTAGACAAGATCTATTTATCTATTATGATATAGACCCCATCTTGTTATCCTTAGTAGCAACGATACATACATGTCGGTTCCCCTTCTGTCACTGGGATCAAGCACCGTAAGATCGAACCCACTACAAAGCACCTCTTCCCATTGCAAGATAAATAGATCAAGTTAGCCAAACAAAACCCAAATATCGGAGAACAAATACGAGGCTATAAGCAATCATGCATATAAGAGATCAAAGAAGACTCAAATAACTTTCATGGATAAAAACATAGATCTGATCATAAACTCAAAGTTCATCGGATCCCAACAAACACACCGCAAAAAGACTCACATCATATGGATCTCCAAGAGACCATTGTATTGATAATCAAGAGAGAGAGAGAGAGGAAGCCATCTAGCTACTAACTACGGACCCGTAGGTCTACAAAGAACTACTCACGCATCATCGGAGAGGCACCAATGGAAGTGGTGAACCCCTCCGTGATGGTGTCTAGATTGGATCTGGTGGTTCTGGACTCTGCGGCGGCTGGAATTGATTTTCATCGACTCCCCTAGGGTTTCTGGAATATTGGGGTATTCATAGAGCAAAGAGGCAGTTCAGGGGGCACCCGAGGTGGGCACAACCCACCAGGGCGCGCCTGGGCCTCATGGCGCGCCCTTGTGGGTGCTGCTCCCCTCGGGGCACCACCAGGCGCTTCCTTGGCCCACTGGATGTCTTCTGGCCCAAAAAAATCCTCCAGGAGTTTCGCTGCGTTTGGACTCCATTTGATATTGATTTCCTGCAATGTAAAAAACATGCAGAAAATAGCAACTGGCACTGGGCATTATGGCAATAGGTTAGTACCAAAAAAATGATATAAAATGACTATAAAATGATGAAAACATCCAAAAATGATAATATAACAGCATGGAACAATCAAAAATTATAGATACGTTGGAGAAGTATCAGCCACTCCTTGTGGGCTCCCCTTTCTTTCCCTTATGGCCCATGTTGGCCCATTACTTCCCCCCCCCCCAGGGGGGGTTCCTGTAACCTCGCGGTACTCCGAAAAACATCAGAAACTTCCCGAAACCATTTCGGTGTCCGAATGTAATCTTCCAATATATCAGTCTTCATCTCTCGACCATTTCGAGACTCCTTGTCATGTCCGTGATCTCATCCGGGACTCCGAACAACCTTCAGTCACAAAAACACATAACTCATATAATACCAACCGTCATCGAATGTTAAGCGTGCGGACCCTACGAGTTCGAGAACTATGTAGACATGACCGAGACACCTCTCCAGTCAATAACCAATAGCGTAACCTGGATGCTCATATTGGTTCCCACATATTCTACAAAGATCTTTATCGGTCGAACTGCAATGTCAATATAGTTATTCCCTTTGTCATCGGTATGTCACTTGCCCGAGATTCGATTGTAGATATCTTCATACCTAGTTCAATCTCGTTAGCGGCAAGTCTCTTTACTCGTTCCGTAGTGCATCATCCCGCAGCTAACTCATTGGTCACATTGCTTGCAAGGCTTCATATGATGTGCATTACCGAGAGGGCCCAGAGATACCTCTCCGATACTCGGAGTGACAAATCCTAATCTCAATCTATGACAACCCAACAAACACCTTCGGAGATACCTATAGAGAATCTTTATAATCACCCAGTTATGTTGTGACGTTTGATAGCACACAAGGCCTTCCTCCGATGTCTCGGAGTTGCATAATCTCATAGTCGGAGGAATATATATTTGACACAAAGAAAGCAGTAGCAATAAAACTAAACGATCATTGTGCTAAGCTAACGGATGGGTCTTGTCCATCACATCATTCCACTAACGATGTGATCCCGTTATCAAATGACAACTCATGTCCATGGCTAGGAAACTTAACCATCTTCGATCAACGAGCTAGTCTAGTAGAGGCATACTAGGGACATGTAGTTTTGTCTATGTATTCACACATGTATCAAGTTTCCAATTAATACAATTCTAGCATGAATAATAAACATTTATGATGAATAAGGAAATATAAAATAACAACTTTTTTATTGCCTCTAGGGCATATTTCCTTCAGTCTCCCACTTGCACTATAGTCAATAATCTAGATTACATTGTAATGAATCTAACACCCATGGAGTCTTGGTGCTGATCATGTTTTACTCGTGGAAGATGCTTAGTCAACGGGTCTGCAATATTCAGATCCGTATGTATTTTGCAAATCTCTATGTCTCCCTCCTTGACCAAATCTTGGATGGAGTTGAAGCGTCTCTTGATGTGTTTGGTCTTTTTGTGAAATCTGGATTCCTTTGCCAAGCTCCAGTATTGTCACAAAAGATTTCCATTGGACCCGATGCACTAGGTATTACACCTAGATCGGATATGAACTCCTTCATCCAGACTCCTTCATTTGCTGCTTCCGAAGCAACTATGTACTCCGCTTCACACGTAGATCCTGCCACGATGCTCTGCCTAGAACTACACCAACTGACAGCTCCACCATTCAATAAAAATACATATCCGGATTGTGGCTTAGAGTCATCTGAATCAGTGTCAAAGCTAGCATTGACGTAACCATTTACAACAAACTCTTTGTCACCTCCATAAACGAGAAACATATCCCTAGTCCTTTTCAGGTACTTTAGGGTATTCTTGACCATTGTCCAGTGATCCACTCCTGGATTACTTTGGTACCTCCCTGCTAAACTTATAGCAAGGCACACATCAGGTCTGGTACATAGCATAGCATACATGATAGAACCTATGGCTGAGGCATAGGGAATGACTTTCATTTTCTCTCTATCTTCTACAGTGGTCGGGCATTGAGTCTGACTCAACTTCACACCTTGTAACATAGGCAAGAACCCTTTCTTCGACTGATCCATTTTGAACTTCTTCAAAACTTTATCAAGGTATGTGCTTTGTGAAAGTCCAATCAAGCGTCTCAATCTATCTCTATAGATCTTGATGCCCAATATGTAAGTAGCTTCACCGAGGTCTTTCATTGAAAAACTCTTGTTCAAGTATCCTTTTACGCTATCCAGAAATTTTATATCATTTCCAATCAACAATATGTCATCCACATATAATATTAGAAATGCTATAGAGCTCCCACTCACTTTCTTGTAAATACAGGCTTCTCCAAAAGTCTGTATAAAACCATGTTCTTTGATCACCTCAGCAAAGCGTATATTCCAACTCCAAGATGCCTACACTAGTCCATAAATGGATCGCCGAAGTTTGCACACTTTGTTAGAACCTTTAGGATCAAGAAAACCTTCTGGTTGCATCATATACAACTCTTCTTTAAGAAATCCATTAAGGAATGCAGTTTTGACATCCATTTTGCAGATTTCATAATCATAAAATGCGGCAATTGCTAGCATCATTCAGATAGACTTAAGCATCGCTACGGGTGAGAATGTATCATCCTAGTCAACTCCTTGAACTTCTCGAAAACCCTTTGCAACAAGTCGAGCTTTATAGACAGTAACATTACCATCAGTGTCAGTCTTCTTCTTGAAGATCCATTTTATTCTCTATGGGCGCCGATCATCGGGCAGATCCACCAAAGTCCACACTTTGTTCTCATACATGGATCCTATCTCAGATTTCATGGCCTCAAGACATTTATCGGAATCTGGGCTCATCATAGCTTCTTCATTGTTCGTAGGTTCATCATGGTCAAGTAATATGGCCTCCAGAATAGGATTACCATACCACTCTGGTGCGGATCATGCTCTGGCAGACCTACGAG
The DNA here is from genome assembly GCA_963921465.1 of Triticum timopheevii. Classification (NCBI taxonomy): domain Eukaryota; kingdom Viridiplantae; phylum Streptophyta; class Magnoliopsida; order Poales; family Poaceae; genus Triticum; species Triticum timopheevii. The sequence continues at coordinate 184,288,787 of OY997262.1, forward strand.
GTTCTATAGTAACTTGATCTGTAGTTTCATGATCTTTATCATTAGCTTCCTCTCTAGTTGGTGTAGGTATCACGGGAACAGATTTCTCGGATGAGCTACTTTCCAGATTAGGAGCAGGTACAATTACCTCATCAAGTTCTATTTTCCTCCCACTCACTTCTTTCGAGAGAAACTCCTTCTCTAGAAAGGTTCCGCTCTTAGCAACAAAAATCTTGCCTTCGGACTTGTGGTAGAAGGTGTACCCAATTGTTTCCTTAGGGTATCCTATGAAGACACATTTCTCCGATTTGGGTTTGAGCTTATCGGGCTGAAGCCTTTTCACATAAGCATCGCATCCCCAAACTTTAAGAAACGACAGCTTAGGTTTGTTGCCAAACCATAGTTCATACGATGTCGTCTCAATGGACTTTGACGGTGCCCTGTTTAAAGTGAATGCAGCTGTTTCTAATGCATAACCCCAAAACGATAGTGGTAAATCAGTAAGAGACATCATAGATCGCACCATATCCAATAAAGCACGGTTACGACGTTGATAACCTACAAGTATAGGGGATCAATTGTAGCCTCTTTCGATAAGTAAGAGTGTCGAACCCAACGAGGAGCTAAAGGTAGAACAAATATTCCCTCAAGTTCTATCGACCACCGATACAACTCTACGCACGCTTAACGTTCACTTTACCTAAAACAGGTATAAAACTAGAAGGACTTTGTAGGTGTTGTTTGATAGGTTTGCAAGAATATAAAGAGCACGTAAATAAAAACTAGGGGCTGTTTCGGTAAAGAAGCGATAATGTTAGTATAGCGAGTGTGGGAAAGTGGTGGTAGGAGTTGTGAAATTGTCCCTAAGCAATTGACTACTTTACTAGACCGATAGCAAGTTTTATGTGGGAGAGGCCACTGCTAGCATGTCATACCTGACTTGGAATTCTATGCACTTATGATTGGAACTATTAGCAAGCATCTGCAACTAGTAACGTTCACTAAGGTAAAACCCAACCATAGCATTAAGATATATTGGTCCCCCTTCAATCCCGTATGCATCAATTTCTATGCTAGGTTGAAGCTTCTGTCACTCTTGCCCTCCAATACATAGTCCTATCAGCATACAACTAACCCTATGGTGTGATGCACGCACACGTTCATATGATGGGCACCAGAGGACATCAACATAGCCACAAGAAAATTAAAGCAATCATAGCAATTCACCAATTACCGAAAGGACAACGAAAATCTACTCAGACATCATAGGATGGCAACACATCATTGGATAATAATATGAAGCATAAAGCACCATGTTCAAGTAGAGGGTACAACGGGTTGAGGGAGAGTGGACCGCTATAGATAGATGGGGGAAGGTGATGGAGATGTTGGTGAAGATGACTGAGGTGTTGGTGTAGATCACATTGATGATGATGGCCCCGGCGGCGTTCCGACGCCACTGGGAGAGAGGGGGAGAGATCCCTCCTTCTTCTTCTTCCTTTACCTTCTCCCTAGATGGGAGAAGGGTTTCCCCTCTGGTCCATGGTCTCCATGGTGTGGGAGGGGCGAGAGCCCCTCCGAGATTGGATCTGTCTCTCTGTCTCTCTCTGTTTCTGTGTTCCTGGTCCTGCCCATTCATCGTTTCTTATATTCCCGGAGATCCATAACTCCGATTGGATTGAAACTTTGAACATGATTTTTCTCCATATATTAGCTTTCTTGGTGCGAAAGAAGGGCAACAACCGCCTTACGGGGTGTCCAGGAGGGTCAGGGGCGCGCCCACCCCCTGGGGAGCACCCCTGCCTCGTGGGCCCCTTGAGCATTGTCCCGCATTGATTCCACTTCCAAAAATTCATAAATATTCCAAAAATAATCTCCGTTAGTTTTTATCCCGTTTGGACTCCGTTTGATATGGATTTTCTGCGAAACAAAAACATGCAACAAACAGGAACTGGCACTGGGCACTGTTCAATATGTTAGTCCCAAAAATAGTATAAAAAGTTGCGAAAAGTATGTAAAAGTTGTAGAATATTGGCATGGAACAATAAAAAATTATAGATATGACGGAGACGTATCAACATCCCCAAGCTTAATTCCTGCTCGTCCTCGAGTAGGTAAATGATAAAAAAGATAATTTTTGATGTGGAATGCTACCTAGCATAATCTTGATCATATATCTAATCATGGCATGAATATTAAGACACGGGTGATTCAAAGCAATAGTTTATCATTTGACATAAAAGAATTTAATACTCGGGCATCCCAATAAACAATCATGTCTTTCAAAATATCAATGCTAAAGAACGTTATCCCTACAAAATCATATAGTCTTCTATGCTCCCTTTTCTTAATACAAGGTACCCCTCATGCCCATCCTGGTGTCAGCCAAGCAATTGGTTCATACTTTTTAACGCGCTTCAGCTTTTTCAACCCTCACGCAATACATGAGCGCAAGACATGGATATAGCACTACAGGTGGAACAGAGTATGATGGTGGAGGTTGTGTGGAGAAGACAAAAAGGGAGAAAGTCTCACATCAACGCGGCTAATCAATAGGCTATGGAGATGCCCATCAATTGATGCACCATGCAGCGAATGCACTAAGAGCTATAAGTGTATGAAAGCTCAAACTAAAACTAAGTGGGTGTGCATCCAACTTGCTTGCTCATGAAGACCTCGGGCATTTGAGGAAGCCCATCATCGGAATATACAAGGCAAGTTCTATAATTAAAATTCCCACTAGTATATGAAAGTGATAACTCAAGAGACTCTCTATATGAAGAACTTGGTGCTATTTTAAAGCACAAGTGTGGTAAAAGTATAGTAGCATTGCCCCTTCTCTCTTTTTCTCTCTTTTTTTTCTTTATTTTTTTTAGTGGGCTTCTTTGGCCTCTTTTTTTATTTGGGCTTCTTTGGCCTCTTTTATTTTCCATAAAGGTCGGAGACTCATCCCAACTTGTGAGGGAATCATTGCTTTCATCATCCTTTCCTCACACAGGACAATGCTCTAGTAATGATGATCATCACACCACTGGAATCAGCTTCTTTGTCGTCCGCCATGGCGGATGGCAAAGGCACAGATCCCGGACGGCAAAGTCCTTTGCCGTCAGCCAGTGGACGACAAACAGTCTGGCTGAACACATGCCAGCAAAGGGCGGCGGCGCGGGTGGTGAAGGAGGAGGAGATTGAGATGGAGAGGGGCGTGGGGGCGCGGGCGCGGCCTGACCCATTTTAGTAGGTCACAGTTCTTTGCCGTCTGCTAGCAGACGGCAAAGAGCGTACCTAGTGGGGTGGGGCCGGGGGAAACGGACGACCTAACGGTCATTTTCTTTACCGACTGCTGGCGGACGGCAAAGAAATTTTGCCGTCAGCCAGCAGACGGCAAAGGAATGGCCGTTAGGGCACCCTTGTAAGCCCGCCACCCACCCTCTTTGTCGTCAGCTAGCTGACAGCAAAGCTTCTTTGTTGTCCGCTAGCGAACAACAAAGATATGCTGATGGCAAAGCCTTCCATTGCCGCCTGCTGCCTCTTTACCGTCCGTTTTCTTATGCTTTGCCGTCAGCCAGCAGATGGCAAAGAGTTGGCAGATGGCAAATAAGCTAATTCCAGTAGTGTCACACTTCATTTACTTAAAAACTCAATATTACAAGATATCTAGAACAAATATATGACTCTATATGAATGCCTTCAGCGGTGTACCGGGATGTGCAATGATCTAGCGTAGCAATGACATCAACATCATGCTAGCTATCTTACGATCATGCAAAGCAATATGACAATGAATGCTCAAGTCAAGTATATGATGATGATGAAAGTTGCATGGCAATATATCTCATAATGGCTATGGAAATGCCATAATAGGTAGGTATGGTGGATATTTTGAGGAAGATATAAGGAGGCTTATGTGCGATAGAGCATATCGTATCACAGGGTTTGGATGCACCGGCGAAGTTTGCACCAACTCTCGAGGTGAGAAAGGGAAATGCACGGTACCGAAGAGGCTAGCAATGATGGAAGGGTAAGAGTGCGTATAATCCATGGACTCACATTAGTCATAAAGAACTCATATACTTATTGCAAAAGTTTATTGGCCCTCGAAGCAAAGTACTACTACGCATGCTCCTAGGGGGGAGGTTGGTAGGAGTTAACCATCACGCGCCCCCGACCTTCACGCAAAGATAGACAATCAAAATACACTGCGTGCCAATTTGGTTACATAGTTAGGAGACCATACGTGCATGCTTCGGGAGTCACAAACCTTAACACCAATATTCTTACTAAACACAACCATTTATTAGAACCTACCACCTATTATCATCTCTATATCGCAAAACTATTGCAAGGAATCAAACATATCATATTCAGTGATCTACAAGTTTAATGTAGGATTTTATGACTAACCATGTGAATGACCAATTCCTGTCATCTCTCTAAATAGATATAAGTGAAGCAAGAGAGTTTAATTCTTTCTACAAAAGATATGCCCACGCTCTAACAAATATAAGTGAAGCAAATGAGTATTCTAAAAATGGCGGTTTTCTATGTGAAGAGAAACAGGCAATCCAAACTTCAAATGATATAAGTGAAGCACATGAAGCATTCTATAAAGCCATACTCAAAATATTTAAGTAAAGTGCAATGAGCATTCTATAAATCAAACAAGTACTATCTCATACCAGCATGGTGCATAAAAGAAAAGTGAAAACTAAATGCAAAAGACGCTCCAAGATTTGCACATATCGCATGAACGAAACGAATCCGAGAACGTACTGATACTTGTTGAAGAAAGATGGGATGCCTTCTGGGGCATCCCCAAGCTTAGACGCTTGAGTCTCCTTGAATATTTACTTGGGGTGCATGTGACGCCCGGATAATTAAGCTAGAGTAACCTCTGATAATGATACCATGTCACCACTGTTACTATTGTTAATCTCGTGAAGTTTCAAATCCTGTTCGAATTCAAAATTTAGAATCAAGTCAAATTATAGAAGTTTTCAAATGTCAAAACTAAAATGCTCATAATGCTGCAAATATTCCATGACCAATTTTGGTGCTGAACCAACCTTTTTATAAATTGATTTAATGCCCTTTAATAATTAAAGCAGTGGCTAAAATATTAAATTAAATGCATTTAGAATTATAAAAATGCCAAACTATTTTATTTAAACCTCAAACTAACTCTGACATTGGTATAATTAGTAACACCAATTTAGGTATTGTTCATATATTTTATGAAACTAATTGCTATTGAAAAAAATTATACTGTAAATAAATTAAAGAAAATAAAACACAGCAAAATAAAAGGAAAAGATCCCCCCCCCCACTGGGCTGACTGGCCCAGCTAGCCACCACGCCCCCCTAGGCCTGGACCCACCTGGGACGGCCCAACTCCCTGCACCGGTTGCCTCCCCATCCTTCCTGTTCCTCGGACTCGGCCGCTACAGGGCGCTCCCGCCCGCGGTCGGCACAGCACCACCTCGTCGACGACGCAGGAGAGGATAAGGCCTCCCCGCGCCCCCTTGAGCTCTCCCCCTGATCCACTCTACCACACACCACTTCCCTCTCTCTCCCTTCGCCTAGCCCCTCGCCCAGATCCACCTCTCCCCCCTCTGTGGATCTGGAGGAAGGACCGGCGCGCCCGTCGCCGTCCGCCTCGCCTCGACGTGGCCACCACCCTCCCTGCGCCAAGCCAACGTGCCCACGAGCTCCACCTCGTCCTCCGCTCCTTCTCCATCGGACCACGGGACCCGAAGCGCTCCACAATGCCGACGACAACATCGTCTTCCACCTTCGGATGCGTCGGAGCTCGCCGTCGACCCGCGCCGCCCCGAGCACCTAGAGCCGTCCCCGGGCCTTCTCTGCAACGGCCGTGAGCCCTCGATCCTCCTCCCTCTCTCCCCGGCCTCTCCTCGTAGCCGTAGCTCGCCCCCGACGCACTCGCGCTTCCGCCGCTGCGGTCGAGCTCGCCGGCATGGCCCCTGTGACCGCAGCCACACCCGATCCCGCTTGCGTGCTCCGTACCTCCGGCCGTAGCCAACACATGCGCTCGCTCATCCCCACTACCCTGGTCCGTCCCGACGCGCCGCGTCCACCCCTGCGCCCACCGTGCGTGTGTCCTGCTGCTGCTGCTCTGGTGGCCTACTACTGCTGCTGCCATCTGCCCCTTGCCGCCCACTCCAGCCACCACGGCCCCTTCTGCCTCCCGCCGCTGCAAGTCCCAGCCGCGGCCCCGCTTCCCCCTGGCTAGTGCCCCGCCGCGCCCCGGCGGCCTTCGTCAGCCGCGCCCGTGCGTTCGGGCGTGCGCCCATGCCCCGCCCCAGCGCCGATAGCCCGTGCCTGTTTTGGCCTATGGGCCACTGCCTAGTAGGCCCCACCGGCTTCCTTTTCTTAAAAAAAAGAGCTTTAAAAAATGTATATAATAATAATATTAATTAATTAATTAACTTAATTAATTAGGTTTAATTAAACTAATTACTTGCTTAGTCTAATTAACTAACTGGTTAATCAAATGGGCCTATGACAGAGGGCCCCACCCCCTGTTGACCAGTCAAGAGTTGACTGGTCAACTGGGTACCCCCTGGCCCACCTGTCAGCCACTGGGTACAGTTCTGTGTACCCTGTGCTGGGTGCGCTTAGCATTTTAGCAATTATTTTCGAATTAATATTAATTTCAGAAAATGTTTAAAACTTTGAAAATTCATAGAAAATAAACCGTAACTCGGATCGAAAAACTTTGTACATGAAAGTTGCTCAGAACGACAAGACGAATCCGAACACGCGGTCCGTTCGTCCGCCACACATCCCTAACATAGTGAACATGCAACTTTTCCCCTCCAGTTCATCTGTCTGACAGACGTCCGGAACCAGGAATACTTTCCCGGATGTTTCCCCCTTCGCCAGTATCGCCTAGCGCGGCGTTAGAACACCTCTAGCCCCGTTTATTGTCTTGTTATGCTTATGTTTGCATGTATTTACTGTTTCTTCCCCCTCTTCTCTCCGGTAGACCCCGAGACCGTTGCTAATGCCCCTGTGATCGACTACGTCGACGATGACCCTCCTTCTTATCTGAGCAACCAGGCAAGCCCCCCCTTTGATCATCCCGATATCGCCCATTCTATACTCTCATGCTTGCATTAGATTTTGCTACTGTTATTGTTTGCTCCTATTCTGATGCATAGCCTGCTTTTGTACCTGCTTATTGTTACCTACCTGCTTATCCTAAACTGCTTAGTGTAGGTTGGTTAGTGATCCATCAGTGACCCCCACCTTGTCCTTGTTGCCCCTGCTTCATCATCGACGCCTCGATCGATGTGATCGACGACCAGAGCCCGACACCTCACATCACATCACGCCCCTTTTGTTGCTCGACTCTGCAGAGCTACTATCGAGTGTCGAGGGTGATCCCTCATAACGCACTCCTGATGTTAATTCTGTAGTGTAGCTATTCGGTCGTGGTTATCGAGGGTGATTTCCTCTTTCGCCATTCCCGATACGGCTCTGTCGTTCAACACCTCAAGAGTGAACCTCGAGGGTGGTCCCTCTTACGTTCACCTTGATGATTACATTGAGTGGAATCCATCGGGGGTGATTCCTCGGGTTTTCCCCTTGATGTCTGGACACACGGTTACAATGACTTTACTTGAGACCTTGGTGGAAGTCGGGCGGGCCCGAAGAGCACCCGCAAGATGGTTACGTGGCACGGCCGGGCATTCTAGGCCCTTGTCGTAAGTCCACGAGACGGGGCGACGGGGTCACTTTCGATCGTGAGTCTCTGCTCGTCTCCGCAAGCTAATAATACACTATGGTTTGGGTATTTGTTCTGAGTTGGCCTCTGGCCTTTACGCACTAACCACCACGCGAGAATAGATATGGGCCTCGACGTCGTGGTATCAGCCGAAGCTTTGTCAGACGTCCAATTCAGCATTGTGGCCGGGCCGGATCGTGCCATCCACTTCACGGGTGGTGCTGGTATCCCCTTGCGCACAACGATCCGGAATGCAACGGGCGATGGGCCCAGACCCTGGAGTGCTTAGCATGTAGACCGGCGGGGACCTCTCTGCTGAGCCTAGGTCGGGCTGCGATGTGTTGATCTTCCGAGGGCGGGCATTGACCCCAGAAAGGTGTGTCCGGCCAGAGTGATCGAGCGTGTTGGGTAACATGGTGCACCCCTGCAGGGAAGTTATATATTCGAGTACCGTGTCCACGGTAATGGACGTCCAGACTTATATCCTGATCTTATACAACTACAAATGGATACTTGAGATATGTGGCTCCGGGATTGCTTTCTCGCAGGGAGTCGAGGAAGGATCTCTGGGCATTATTGTTACAACATGCTTGTTAAATATAAACTACTATTCTTTACTCTTCTACATGCTGCAAGATGCGAGGAGCTGAGTGAAGATGCTAGTCTTCGATAGGCTAGGCTTTCCCCCCTCTATTCTGGCATTCTGCAGTTCAGTCCATAGATATAAACCTTCCATTTGATACCAGTGCATACTTAGCGTAGATCTTATGCTTGCGAGTACTTTGGATGAGTACTCAAGGTTGCTTTGCTACCCCTTTTCCCCCTTCCTTCTTCTTTCCAGTTGATGCAACCAGATGGTGGATCCCTGGAGCCAGATGCCACCACCGATGGATGCTGCTATGTGAAGACCGCCGATGGCCAGGAGTAGTTAGGAGGTCCCAGGCAGGAGGCCTTGCCTCTTCGATCGTTGTTGCTTTTGTGCTAGCCTTCTTAAGGCATCCTTGTTTAACTTATGTCTGTACTCAGATATTGTTGCTTCCGCTGACTCTTGTGTATCGAGCTATGTATTCGAGCCCTCGAGGCCCCTGGCTTGTAATATAGAGCTTGTATTATTTTATTTGTGTCTAGAGTTGTGTTGTGATATCTTCCCATGATTCCCTGATCTTGATCGTACACATTTGCGTGTATGATTAGTGTACGCTTGAATCGGGGGCGTCACAGTGCCTTGGGCATCCCCAAGCTTGAGCTCTTGCCTCTTCTTCTTCTTCTCACATCGAGACCTCCTCGATCTGCGAACACTTCATCCACACAAAACTCAACAGAAAGCTCGGTAAGATCCGTTAGTATAATAAAGCAAATCACTACTCTAAGTACTTAAGAAAACCAATTCATATTTTGTTTTTGCATTGTAGCTATTGTAATATAACTTTTCCATGGCTTAATCCACTGATAGAAATCGATAGTTTCATCAAAACAAGCAAACTATGCATCAAAAACAGAATCTGTCTTAAACAGGAGAGTCTGTAGTAATCTGAACATTCACCATACTTATGTAACACAAACAATTATGAAAAAATTAGGAAAAATAAAAATATTGTATAGCAAGACAGTGCAAAATGTTTCAGAACCGTTTGACGTTCCAGTAAAAAATTTAAAATCGCGCACTACAACGAAAGTTTCTGTCTTGCACCGCACAACCCAACAAGCAATGTAAACATCCTAAAGGAAAATCTTGGCACATTATTTTTATTTTTAAACTTTATAAAATCACACAACAGAATTAAATGACACTCTAAAACTTCCGGGTTGTCTCCCTGGCAGCGCTTTCTTTAAAGCCATTAAGATAGGCATAAGGTGCTCAAGTCATGGATCCACCCGGATCCCAAGGTATATCAAAGCCAATTTTAATTAATAATGATTTGTAATTTATTAGTAAGCACAAAGTAACATATATCAAGCAATTACGAAGTCTAACTCTCTTCCTATGCATCGGCATGTCATAAGAGAACAATTCATGCACACATAGTAAAGGCCAATGCATAGTATAAACAGTTTCTTGCAATTTTACCGTGTGGGAAACATAGAGAGGTGGAGATGTACTTCCTCTCTCATAATAATTGCAAGTAGGAGAAGAAAGCACATGCATATTATATTCATAAAAATCATCATGTGTAGTAGTAAAATGCAACCCATCGATATAATCCTTAATAAGTGCAAACTTCTCCGATATAGTGTAGTCGGGAGAATTCAAAAAGATAATAGGACTATCATGCGTGGGTGCAATAGCAACAATTTCATGTTTAACATAAGGAACTATAGCAAGTTCATATCCATAAGCATAATTCATATTGGCATCTTGGCCACAAGCATAGCCAGCATCATCAAAAATGGATATTTCAAAAGAATCAACGGGATCATAACAATCATCATAACAATCATCCTTCAGTAAGCACGAAGGGGAATTAAACAATATATGAGTTGAAGAGTTACTCTCATTAGAAGGTGGGCACGGGTAGCTAATCCGCTCTTCCTCCTTTTGTTCTTCGCTCTCCTCATCATCTTTTTCATCCAATGAGCTCACAGTTTCATCAATTTCTTCTTCCATAGAATCCTGCAAAATATTAGTCTCTTCTTGGACAGCGGAGGAGTCCTTAATATATGGTTTAACATAGGCATTAGAAGCATAATTATCATAACTATATTTAAGTATGGAAAAAATTTCAGATTTGTAAAGAGTAGCATCATAATTTCCAATCAAAGAAGCAATTTCATAAGCACCCTTAAAAGCAACAAATTCTTCAATTTGTTGAACGTCATAGTAATTATAAACACCCTTAGAATACGAAGATACGATTCCATTATCACTAAACTCACATTGGTAGGGAAGGTGTTTCTTAGGGTTTCCAGAACAACAAGTAAAATCATATATTTCACATAAATTCCAAGCATAGCATTGCAAACAATGAATTTGATCCAGTAAAAGTTTCCCTTTTTGAGATAAGTGGTGTTGCACATAACAAGCATGCTCATCTAAAGATTTTCCCTCAACTAAGCTAGTTGGGGTTTCAGCATGAGCGCATAGGGATCGAAGATGATCCAAATAAAAAGCTTCAGGAGTGTGATAGATTTTGAGTGGTTTTTCAACCATTGGTGTAGTAGGTACAACTAATTTTTTTGGTATTTTGCGTGTCGTACCCATAACTAAAGATAGAAAACAAGAGCACAAAATAAAAACTACTTAGTGATAAAGCAAACAAGCACACACGAGAATATTCACCGCACGCTATAACTCCCCGGCAACTGCATCAGAAAAAGGTCTTGATAACCCACAAGTATAGGGGATCAATTGTAGCCTCTTTCGATAAGTAAGAGTGTCGAACCCGGCGAGGAGCTAAAGGTAGAACAAATATTCCCTCAAGTTCTATCCACCACCGATACAACTCTACGCACGCTTAACGTTCGCTTTACCTAAAACAAGTATAAAACTAGAAGGACTTTGTAGGTGTTGTTGGATAGGTTTCCAAGAATATAAAGAGCACATAAATAAAAACTAGGGTCTGTTTAGATAAAGAAGCAATAAAGTTAGTATAGCGAGTGTGGAAAAGTGCTGGTAGGAGTTGTGAAATTGTCCCTAAGCACTTGACTACTTTACTAGACCGGTAGCAAGTTTTATGTGGGAGAGGCCACTGCTAGCATGTCATCCCTGACATGGAATTATATGCACTTATTATTGGAACTATTAGCAAGCATCCGCAACTACTAACGTTCATTAAGGTAAAATCCAACCATAGCATTAAGATATATTGGTCCCCCTTCAATCCTGTATGCATCAATTTCTATGCTAGGTTGAAGCTTCTGTCACTCTTGCCCTCCAATACATAGTTCTATCAACATACAACTAACCCTATGGGGTGATCCACGCGCGAAATCATATGATGGGCACCAAAGGACAGCAACATAACCACAAGCAAATTAAACCAATCATAGCAATTCACCAATTACCGTAAGGACAACGAAAATCTACTCAGACATCATAGGATGGCAACACATCATTGGATAATAATATGAAGGATAAAGAACCATGTTCAAGTAGAGGGTACAGCGGGTTGCAGGAGAGTGGACCGCTGCAGATAGATGGGGGAAGGTGATGGAGATGTTGGTGAAGATGACGGAGGTGTTGGTGTAGATCATGGTGATGATGATGGCCCCAGCGGCGTTCCGGCGCCACCGGGAGAGAGGGGGGAGAGCCCTCCTTCTTCTTCTTCTTCCTTGACCTTCTCCCTAGATGGGAGAAGGGTTTCACCTCTATTCCATGGTCTCCATGGCATGGGAGGGGTGAGAGCCCCTCCGAGATTGGATCTGTCTCTCCGTCTCTCTCTGTTTCTGCGTTCCTGGTTCTGCCCTTTCACCGTTTCTTATATTCTCGGAGATCCATAACTCCGATTGGATTGAAACTTTGAACATGATTTTTCTCCAGATATTAGCTTTCTTGCAGCGAAAGAAGGGCAAGAACGGCCTTACGGGTGTCCATGAGGGTCAGGGGCGTGCCCCCTGCCTCATGAGCCCCTCGAGCATCGTCTCGCGTTGATTCCACTTCCCAAAATTCATAAATATTCGAAAAATAATCTCCTTCAGTTTTTATCCCGTTTGGACTCTGTTTGATATGGATTTTCTGCGAAACAAAAAACATGCAACAAACAGGAACTGGCACTGGGCACTAGATCAATATGTCAGTCCCAAAAATAGTATAAAAAGTTGCCAAAAGTATGTAAAAGTTGTATAATATTGGCATGGAACAATCAAAAATTATAGATACGATAGAGATGTATCAGACGTCCGAACACACCATTATGCTGTGGTGTTCCAGGTGGCATGAGCTGTGAAACTATTCTACATTGTTTCAAATGAAGGCCAAACTCATAACTCAAATATTCTCCTCCACGATCAAATCATAGAAACTTTATTTTCTTGTTACGATGATTCTCCACTTCACCTTGAAATTCTTTGAACTTTTCAAATGTCTCAGACTTTTGTTTCATTAAGTAGATATCCCCTGATGGAGTAGTCTTCAATAGTGAACATCACTATGTTGATCATATCTACTATAAGATTCACGTTAGACCTTTTGGTCTCCAGTGTTCCGAGGCCATATCTGTATATGCTAGGATCATTAAGTTTAGCCCGAGTATTCCGCATGTGCAAATCTGGCTTGCACCCATTGTATTTGAACGTAGAGCCTATCACACCCGATCATCACGTGGTTTCTCAGCACGAAGAACTTTCTCAACGGTGCATACTCGGGGAGAACACTTATACCTTGAAATTTAGTAAGGGATCATCTTATAATGCTACCGCCGTACTAAGAAAAATAAGACGCATAAAAGGTAAACATCACAAGCAATCAAAATATGTGACATGATATGGCCATCATCATCTTGTGCTCATGATCTCCATCACCGAAGCAACATCATGATCTCCATCGTCACCGGCTTGACACCTTGATCTCCATCGTAGCATCGTGGTCATGTTGCCAACCATTGTTTCTATGACTATCGCTACCGCTTAGTGATAAAGTAAAGCAATTACATAGCGCTTGTATTTCATACAATAAAGCGATAACCATATGGCTCCTGCCAGTTGACGATAACTTTTACAAAACATGATCATCTCATACAACAATCTTTATATCACATCATGTCTTGACCATATCACATCACAACATGCCCTGCAAAAACAAGTTAGCCGTCCTCTACTTTGCTTGTTGCAAGTTTTACCTAGCTGCTACGGGCTGCTAGCATGAACTGTACATACCTACGGCACAAAAAACCACAATGGTGATTTATCAAGTTTGCTGTTTTAACCTTCACAAGGACTGGCTGCAGTCAAATTCGATTCAATTAAAGTTGGAGAAACAGACACCCGCCACCCACCTTTATGCAAAACTAGCTGCATGTATGTCGGTGGAACCGGTCTCATGAACGTGGTCATGTAAGGTTGGTCCGGGCCGCTTCATCCAACAATACCGCTGAATCAAAATAAGACATTGGTGGTAAGCAGTATGACGATCACCGCCCACAACTCTTTGTGTTCTACTCGTGCATATCATCTACGCATAGACATGGCTCGGATGACACTGTTGGGAAATGTAGCATGCAATTTCAGAAAAATCCCTATGCTCACCCAAGACCTATCTAGGATATGCATAACAACGAGAGGAGGAGAGTGCGTCCACATACCCTCGTAGACCAAAAGCGGAAGCGTTAACTTAACGCGGTTGATGTAGGCGAACGTCTTCTCGAATCAACCGACCAAGTACCGAACGTACGACACCTCCGAGTTCTGCACACGCAGCTCGATGACGTCTCTCAAACTCTTCATCCAGCAGAGTGTCGATGGAATCGATGAGTTCCGTCAGCATGATGGCGTGATGATGGTGTTGGTGATGTGATCCGTGCAGGGCTTCGCCTAAGCACTACGATGATACTATAGGAGGTGTAAGCGGTGGAGGGGGCACCGTACACGGCTAAGACAATTGTTGTTCTTCCTTTGGGGTGCCCCCCATGGCCGTATATAAAGGAGGAGGGGAGGAGGCCGGCCGCCAAGGGGGCGCGCCAAGGGGGGAGTCCTACTAGGACTCCACTCCTAGTAGGATTCGCCCCCCTTTTTTCCTTCTCATGGAGGTCGAAAGAGGGAAGGTGAGGGAGAGGGGGAAAGGAAAGGGGGGCCGCTCCCCCTTCCCCTTGTCCAATTCGGATAGCCCATGGGGGGCGCCACCCCTTCTGGGATCCCCTCCCTTTTCCCCTATGACCCATGTTGGCCCATTACTTCCCCGGGGGGGGGGGGGTCCGGTAACCTCCCAGTACTCCGAAAAACATTTGAAACTTCCCGAAACCATTCCGGTGTCCGAATGTAATCTTCCAATAATCAATCTTCATCTCTCGACCATTTCGAGACTCCTCGTCATGTTCGTGATCTCATCCGAGACTCTGAACAACCTTCGGTCACCAAAACACACAACTCAAATAATACCAATCGCCATCGAACGTTAAGCATGCAGACCCTATGGGTTCGAGAACTATGTAGACATGACCGAGACACCTCTCTGGTCAATAACCAATAGCGGAACCCGGATGCTCATATTGGTTCTCACATATTCTACGAAGATCTTTATCGGTCGAAACGCAATGTCACTATAGTTATTCCCTTTGTCATCTGTATGTTACTTGCCCGAGATTCGATCGTGGGTATCTTCATACCTAGTTCAATCTCGTTACCGGCAAGTCTCTTTACTTGTTCCGTAGTGCATCATCCCGCAACTAACTCATTAGTCACATTGCTTGCAAGGCTTCATATGATGTGCATTACCGAGAGGGACCAGAGATACCTCTCTAATACTCGGAGTGAAAATCCCTAATCTCGATCTATGCCAACCCAACAAACACCGTTGGAGATACCTATAGAGCATCTTTATAATCACCCAGTTGTGTTGTGACGTTTGATAGCACAAAAGGCATTCCTCCGGTGTCCCGGAGTTGCATAATCTCATAGTCGGAGGAATATATATTTGACACGAAGAAAGCAGTAGCAATAAAACTGAACGATCATTATGCTAAGCTAACAGATGGGTCTTGTCCATGACATAATTCCACTAATGATGTGATCCCGTTATCAAATGACAACTCATGTCCATGGCTCGGAAACTTAACCATCTTTCATCAACGAGCTAGTCTAGTAGAGGCATACTAGGGACATGTAGTTTTGTCTAAGTATTCACACATGTATCAAGTTTTCGGTTAATACAATTCTAGCATGAATAATAAACATTTATAATGAATAAGGAAATATAAAATAACAACTTCATTATTGCCTCTAGGGCATATTTCCTTCACATATCACTATCTCCATATCGCAAAACTGTTGCAAGGAATCTAGTTTATAATATACATTGATCTTCATGAAAGTTTTTATTATATCCCTCTCGAATATTCATCACTTTTGGACCAAATTCATATCTCGTGCAAATTACCATTGCTATAATCAACTCTCGAAAAGGTTTATGTGAAGCACAAGAGCAAAAATATTTCTTCAAAAAAATTCATGTAACAACTCTCAAAATAATATAAGTGAAACATGAAGGTGCATTTCTTTAAACAATAATCATATCAACTCTTAAAATAATATAAGTGAAGCATGAGAGTTCAAGTATTTCTTCAAAATTTAATCAGCATCATGCTCTCAAAAATCTAAGTGAAGCACATAAAGCAATTACCTAGCTCAAAAATTTAAGTGAAGCACATAGAGCAATTCTAACAAATCATGATAACATATGGCTCTCTCGAATAAGTGTTTCCAGCAAGGATGATTGTGACAAACTAAATAGCAAACAAAGGAAGGACTCTTATCATACAAGATGCTCCAAGCAAAAACTCATGATATGTGACAAATAAAAATATAACTCCAAGTTTACGGATGATCGTTAGAAGAAAGAGGGGATGACTTTCAGAGCATCCCCAAGCTTAGTTACTTGGGAGTCCTTGAATATTACCTTCGGCTGCCTCGGGCATCCCCAAGATTAGGCTCTTGCCACTCCTTATTCCTTCATCCATCGTGATCTCACACAAAACTTGAAAACTTCAATCATACAAAACTTAACAAAAACCTTCGTGAGACCCATTAGTATAATAAAGCAAATCACCACTTTAAGTACTGTTTCAAACCCATTCATATTGTGTTATTGCATTATAATTATTGTATTCTAACTTTATCATGGCTTATACCCCCCGATACAATCCATAGATTCATCAAAATAAGCACACAATGCAACAAAAACACAATCTGTCAAAAACATAACAGTCTGTAGCAATCTGAATATTGATCATACTTCTGTAACTCCAAAAGACCTGAGAAATGAGGACAAAATGGGAAATTTGTATATCAATTATTTAAAAAAAATTAGAGTAAAATCACGTTTCTGTGAATTTACAAAATTCCAGAACTGGGTGCTAATGTTTCTATTTTTCAACAGAATCAAGTCAACTATCACCCAAACCATCTTAAAGGCTTTACTTGGCACAATCACTAATTAAAGCACTAAAAAACAATCATAAAAGTAGAATAATTTTATATTTATTAAAAACAACAAGTAAAACAAAAAATTAAAAGATAACTATTTGGTTTCCTCCCAACAAGCGCTATTGTTTTATGCCCCTAGCTAGACATAATGCATAGTTCCAAGTGTTGTAATCTTTGGTTTTAATAATCTTTATAGGGGTCTTCTCAAACCTAGGGGGTCTTTACACTTCCCATTATTCTCAGCAAAAGAAACCATTTTAGGATCTAAAATATCCAATCGTTTATTACACAGAGTAATCAACGTGTTCATGCGATTAAGGATTCCACTAATATTTTTAAGGGGTACATTAGACTTCTACAACTCAACCATATTTTTATGCATATCACCTAATTTATTTTATATTTGAACCCCCTCTTGAGTAAAAGCAAATCCTTTCGGTGGTGGTGGAACCCCCAATATTCCCTCTATTATTTCATAAGAAGTATTGGCATCACATTCAATAAAATCCCCTTTTGCAGCAAAATCCAAAAGTTGTCTGTGGGGCATGGTTAATCCCACGTAAAAATTACGAAGCAAAATTTTTAAATCCCTTTTTATAGTGCAAGATTCCATTAACATATACAAAGAATCTTTTAAATTTTCTCCCTGTTTCTGCTTGAAGAATAGAACTTCAAAATCCGGTGACAAAGGAGGGATAGTTATGCAAGTCATAGCGATAAAGTGGATAAGCAAGCGAACACATGATGACCCACAAGTATAGGTGGATCTATCGTAGTCCTTTCGATAAGTAAGAGTGTCGAACCCAACAAGGAGCAGAAGAAAATGACAAGCGGTTTTCAGTAAGCTATTCTCTGCAAGCACTGAAATTGTAGGTAACAGATAGTTTTGTGATAAGATAATTTGTAACGAGTAACAAGCAATGGAAGTAAATAAAATGCAGCAAGATGGCCCAATCCTTTTTGTAGCAAAGGACAAGCCTGTACAATTTCTTATAATGAGAAAAGCGCTCCCGAGGACACATGGGAATTATCGTCAAGCTAGTTTTCATCACGCTCATAAGATTCGCGTTCGTTACTTTGATAATTTGATATGTGGGTGGACCGGTGCTTGGGTACTGCCCTTTCTTGGACAAGCATACCACTTATGATTAACCCCTATTGCAAGCATCCGCAACTACAAAAGAAGTATTAAGGTAAACCTAACCATAGCATGAAACTAGTGGATCTAAGTCAGCCCCTTACGAAGCAACGAATAAACTAGGGTTTAAGCTTATGTCACTCTAGCAACCTATCATCTATTTATTACTTCCCAATGCCTTCCTCTAGGCCCAAATAATGGTGAAGTGTCATGTAGTTGATGTTCACATAACACCACTAGAGGAGAGACAACATACATCTCATCAAAATATCGAACGAATACCAAATTCACATGACTACTAATAGCAAGACTTCACCCATGTCCTCAGGCACAAACGTAACTACTCACAAAGCATATTCATGTTCATGATCAGAGGAGTATTAATATGCATTAAGGATCTGAACATATGATCTTCCACCAAATAAACCAATTAGCATCAACTACAAGGAGTAATCAACACTACTAGCAACCCACATGTACCAATTTGTGGTTTTGATACAAGATTGGATACAAGAGATGAACTAGGGTTTTTAGAGGAGATGGTGCTAGTGAAGATGTTGATGGAGATTGACCCCCTCCCGATGAGAGGATCATTGGTGATGACGATGGTGATGATTTCCCCCTCCCGGAGGGAAGTTTCCCCGACAGAACAGCTCCGCCGAAGCCCTAGATTGGTTCCGCCAAGGTTCCGCCTCGTGTCGGTAGAGTTTCGTCCCGTAAGCTTGCTTATGATTTTTTTTCAGGGTAGAAGACTTCACATAGCAGAAGATGGGCACCGAAGGGCCACCAAGGGGCCCACGAGACAGGGGGCGCGCCTAGTAGGGGGGCGCACCCCCCACCCTCGTGGCCAGGGTGTGGGCCCCCTCTGGTACTTTCCTTGCTCAATAATTCTTAATAATTCCAAAAATGACTTTCGTGGAGTTTCAGGACTTTTGGAGCTGTGCAGAATAGGTTTCCAATATTTGCTCATTTTCCAGCCAGAATTCCAGCTGCCAGCATTCTCCCTCTTCATGATAAACCTTGTAAAATAAGAGAGAATAGCCATAAGTATTGTGACATAACGTGTAATAACGTCCCATAATGCAATAAATATCGATATAAAAGCATGATGCAAAATGGACGTATCAACTCCCCCAAGCTTAGACCTCGCTTGTCCTCAAGTGGAAGCCGAAATCGATAAATATGTCCACATGTTTAGAGATAGAGGTGTCGATAAAAATAAAATACGGACATGAGGGCATCATGATCATTCTTATAACCGCAACAAATATATATTTTGTCATATGATTTCTTATGCTTAAGTAACAATCTATTCACAATATCAAGTATGGCTCAGAAACTTCATTGAGAACTAGCAAACTATAATCTCAGTCATTGAAGCAACTGCAATTTATCATAACATCAGAAAGAGTCGATAATAGAGCTTTTCAGCAAGTCCACATACTCAACTATCATATAGTCTTTCACAATTGCTAACACTCACACAATACTTATGGTTATGGAGTTTTCATCAAACACTAAGAAAGATAGGGGCTTATAATTTTGCCTCCCAACGTATTCAGCTTTGGGTGATGTCAACAATAATAGTTCATGCTAACTTACATCAGGATCTTTCCAACACAAGGTGCTTGCCAATGGATAAAATGAAAAAAGGGAAAGGTGAAGATCACCTTGGCTCTTGCATAATGTAAAGACATAAAGTAAAAGATAGGACCTTCGCAGAGGGAAGCAGAGGTTGTCATGTGCTTTTAGGGTTGGATGCACAAAATCTTAATGCAAAAGAACGTCACTTTATATTGCCACTTGTGATATGAACCTTTATTATGCAGTCCGTCGCTTTTATTACTTACATATCACACGATCGTATAAAGCTTATTTTCTCTGCACTAATAAGTCATACATATTTAGAGAGCAGTTTTTATTGCTTGCAACATGACAACTTACTTGAAGGATCTTACTCAATCCATATGTAGGTATGGTGGACTCTCATGGCAAAACTGGGTTTAAGGATATTTGGAAGCACAAGTAGTATCTCTACTTGGTGCAAGGAGTTTTGGCTAGCATGAGGGGGAAAGGCAAGCTCAACATGTTGGACGAACCATGACAATATAGTTTAACTAAGATGTGAGAAAACATAACCCAAAGTCCTATATCAACTCTTTAGCATGTCATACTTAATGAGTGCTCACAATCATAGAAGATGTCCAAGATAGTATATTTTTATGTGAGAACCTCTTTTTCTTTATTACTTCCTATTAATTGCAACGATGACCAAAACTATGTTTGTCAACCCTCAACAACTTTTAAGCCTCATACTCTTTATATGTGAAGTCAGTACTATCCATAAGATCAATCTGAACTCTTTTATTCTTTCTATTTTTTCAAGATCATAGCAAGATAGCAAAGCCCTTGACTCAACACTAATCTTTATTATAATAGCTCACGGACTCGATTACATAGAGAGATCACAAAGAAAAACTCAAAACTAATTCATACCAAAACTTTATTCTACCAGATCAAGATATTACTAAAAGGACCGAACTAAGTAAAACGGTAAAGATAGGAGTGTGATGGTGATACGATACCGGGGCACCTCCCCCAAGCTTGGCAGTTGCCAAGGGGAGTGCCCATACCCATGTAATTATGTCCTCGGAGGTGATGAAGGTGAAGAAGGAGTTGATGATGTAGACTTCTTCCTCAATTTATGCTTAAGGATAGCATTTTGCTCCTTTAGATCATCAATCTCCTGCTTGAGACTTAATATCCTTTTGCATAGTTCATGTTTGTTTTCCTGCAAGAGACGAAAAGGGATAAACTCGATCTTTGGCTTCTTTGCTCTATCAGGGAGGCTTGACTTTTTAAACTCCACATGCATGTCCCCAGGTTGAGGTAATGGTGCTTCATCTTCGTCTGAGCTCGTCTCCTCCTTTCCCTTAGGCTCATAGTCTTCTTCTTCCTCAGTGGTCTAGCCACCATGCTCCAAGTCCCCGTAGACCTTAGGGTCTGCAAGGTAATCTGCCACATAGCTTTCTCCCTCCGAATCCTGGGATGACATATTGCTCTAATCTGCAGCACAGACAGCTCGAAACAAAAATAGAGGATTTTTGCGTGATACGGTGGTCAAAACCTTCGGGAGATTATATAATGAATTTTTACCGAGCAAAAGAAGTAATGTGCAAGAAAATGGAGGCCGGAGGGCACACGAGGTGCCCACAAGACAGGGGGGCGCGCCCAGTAAGGGTGGGCGCGCCCTCCACCCTCGTGGAGGCCTCGTGGCCTTTCCGGACTACTTCTTATTTTCCTAAATTCTTAAATATTCCAAAACGGAGAAAAATTGCCATTAGAATTGTTTTGGAGTCGGTTTACTTACCGTACCACATACATATTCCTTTTCAGAGTCTGAAACGTTCTGGAAAGTGTCCCTTATGTATTCCTCCGGGGTCACGGTTTCAATAATATTAGTTTCAACATTTATTGGATTACCTGAGATATAATGTTTGATTCTTTGACCGTTCACCACCTTCGGATTTGTGCCTTCGAAGTTGTTGATTTTTATGGCACCGGAACGATAGACCCCCTCGATAACATAAGGACCTTACCACTTAGAGAGAAGTTTTCCTGCAAAAAATCTTAACCGAGAGTTGAATAGCAACACATAATCACCTACGTTAAACTCATGCTTTTGTATTCTTTTGTCATGCCATCTTTTAACTTTTTCCTTAAACAACTTGGCATTCTCTTAGGCTTGGGTTCTCCATTCATCAAGTGAGCTAATGTCAAATAGCCTCTTCTCACCGGCAAGTTTGAAATCATAGTTGAGCTCTTTAATAGCCCAATATGCCTTATATTCAAGTTTGAGAGGTAAGTGACATGCTTTTCCATAAACATTTTGTATGGAGACATACCCATAGGATTTTTATATGCAGTTTTATAGGCCCATAATGCATCATCAAGTTTCTTGGACCAATTCTTTCTAGATCTATTAACAGTCTTTTGCAAAATTAATTTGAGCTCTCTATTACTCAACTCTACTTGGCCACTAGACTGTGGGTGATAAGGAGATGCTATTCTATGATTAACATCATACTTAGCAAGCATTTTATGAAAAGCACCATGAATAAAATGTGAACCACCATCAATCATTAAATATCTAGGGACTACAAACCTAGGAAAAATAACTTCTTTAAGCATCTTAATAGAGGTGTTATGATCAGCACTACTAGTTGGAATAGCTTCTACCCACTTTGTAACGTAATCAACAGTAACTAAAATATGTGTATATCCATTAGAGGCAGGAAAAGGTCCCATATAATCAAAGCCCCAAACATCAAATGGTTCAATAACAAGAGAATAATTCATAGGCATTTCTTGACGTCTACTAATATTACCAATTCTCTGATATTCATCACAAGACAAGACAAACTTACGGGCATCTTTGAAGAGAGTAGGCCAATAAAAACCGGATTGCAATACCTTATGTGCAGTTCTATCTCCAGCGTGGTGTCCTCCATATGGTTCAGAGTGACACTTGCGTAGGATCTATTCCTGTTCATGCTCAGGTACACAACGTCTAATAACACCATCTACTCCTTCTTTATAAAGGTGTGGATCATCCCAGAAGTAATGTCTTAAATCATGAAAGAACTTTTTCTTTTGCTGGTATGTGAAACTAGGTGGTATAAATTTAGCAACAATGTAATTAGCATAATCAGCAGACCATGGAGCAGTACGAGAAGCATTAATGACCACTAATTGTTCATTAGGAAAGCTATCATCAATAGGTAGTGGGTCATCAAGAACATTCTCTAACCTAGACAAGTTGTCTGCAACGGGGTTCTCAGCTCCCTTTCTATCAATAATATGCAAATCA
This sequence comes from Triticum timopheevii, assembly GCA_963921465.1. Taxonomy (NCBI): domain Eukaryota; kingdom Viridiplantae; phylum Streptophyta; class Magnoliopsida; order Poales; family Poaceae; genus Triticum; species Triticum timopheevii. The sequence goes on from OY997262.1 coordinate 184,311,590, forward strand.
AATTCTTGGAGCAAGAGAACCCATCTAATAAGTCTAGGTTTAGCATCTTTCTTTTCCATAAGATATTTAATAGCAGCATGATCAGTGTGAATAGTAACTTTAGAATCAACAATATAAGGTCTAAACTTATCACAAGCAAATACAACTGCTAAGAACTCCTTTTCAGTAGTAGCATAATTTCTCTGGGCAGTGTCAAGAGTTTTACTAGCATATTGAATAACATTTAGTTTCTTATCAACTCTTTGCTCTAGAACAGCACCTACAACATAATCACTAGCATCACACATAATTTCATAGGGTAAATTCCAATCAGGTGGCTGAACAATAGGTGCAGTGATCAAAGCTTTCTTAAGTATTTCAAATGCTTCTACACAATCATCATCAAAGACAAAAGGAATATCTTCTTGCAATAAATTAGTCAGAGTCCTAGAGATTTTAGAAAAGTCCTTAATGAACCTCCTATAAAAACCGGCATGACCAAGGAAACTTCTTATACCTTTAATGTCCTTGGGACATGGCATCTTTTCAATAGCATCAACTTTAGCTTTATCAACTTCAATACCTCTTTCAGAAATTTTATGCCCCAAGACAATGCCTTCATTAACCATAAAGTGGCACTTTTCCCAATTCAATACGAGACTAGTGTCTTCACATCTCTGCAAAACTCAATCAAGGTTGCTCAAGCAATCATCAAAAGAGGATCCATAAACGGAGAAATCATCGATGAATACCTCACAAATCTTTTCACAAAAGTCAGAGAATATAGCCATCATGCATCTTTGAAAGGTAGCAGGTGCATTACATAAACCAAAAGGCATACATCTATAAGCAAAGGTACCGAAAGGGCAAGTAAAAGTAGTTTTTGATTGATCCTCCGCTGACACAGGTATTTGAGAGAAACCAGAATAACCATCTAGAAAGCAGAAATGTGTGTGTTTGGATAGTCTTTCTAGCATTTGATCAATAGAAGGTAAAGGGTAATGATCTTTCTTAGTAGCTTTATTTAAGTTACGGAAATCAATTACCATCCTATAACGTGTAATAATTCTTTGCGGAATCAATTCATCTTTATCATTAGGAACAACAGTAATACCTCCCTTCTTAGGGACGCAATGGACAGGACTTACCCAATCACTATCAGCAACTGGATAAATTATACCTGCCTCAAGGAGCTTTAGTATCTCCTTTCTTACCACTTCTTCCATCTTAGAATTTAATCATCGTTGATGATCCCTAACTGGTTTGGAGCCTTCGTCCAATTTAATTTTATGTTGGCATAGAGTGGGACTAATGACCTTAAGATCATCCAGAGAGTATCCAATAGCAGCACGGTGCTTCTTCAGAGTTTCCAATAATCTTTCCTCTTCCTGTTCTGAAAGATTAGCACTAATAATAACATGACATATTTTCTTTTCATCAAGATAAGCATATTTAAGATTACCAGGTAAAGGTTTGAGCTCAAACACGGGATCACCCTTGGGTGGAGGAGGATCCCCTAGGATTTCAACAGGCAAGTTGTGTTTCAGAATGGGACCCTGTTGAAGGAATACTTCATCTATTTCCCTTCTTTCATTCATAAACATATCATTTTCATGGTCTACCAAATATTGTTCTAACGGATCAGTAGGAGGCATGGCAATAGAAGCAAGACCAATAATTTCATCCTTACTAGGCAATTATTTATCATGGGGTTGTCTATGAAATTTAGCAAAATTAAACTCATGAGACATATCCCCTAAGCCAATCGTAACTACATCCTTTTTGCAATCAATCCTAGCATAACAGTATTCAAGAAGGGTCTACCAAATATAATGGGACAAAAGCTATCTTGTGGGGAACCAAGAAGAAGAAAATCAACAGGGTATTTAACTTTCCCACACAAGAGTTCAACATCTCTAACAATCCCAACTGGTGAAATAGTATCTCTATTGGCAAGTTTAATAGTAACATAAATATCCTCTATTTCAGCGGGTGCGATATCATGCATAATTTCTTCATATAAGGAATGAGGTATTGCACTAGCACTAGCACCCATATCATATAAGCCATGATAACAATGATCTCCTATTTTAACAGAAATAACAGGCATGCCTACAAGAGGTCTATGTATCTTAGCATCGGGTTTAGCAATATTAGCAGCCCGTTCACAGAAGTGAATAACATGCCCATCTATATTATCAGCCAAGAGATCTTTAACCATAGCAATACTAGGTTCTACTTTAATTTTCTCAGGAGGTGTATATGTTCTAGTATTACTCTTATGAACAACAGTTGAAGCTTTAGCATGATCCTTTATCTTAAGAGGGAACGGTGGTTTCTCAACATAAGTAGTAGGAACAATAGGATCATTATAAGTAATAGTCTTTTCTTCAACTGTAATAGGTGCAACTATTTTTACTTCAGTGGGAGGATTATATTTAAACCATTGCGTAGCAAAAGATTCATATAAAGAAGCTACTATCTCATAGTCAAGTCCGTATTTAGCGCTAAATCCACGAAAAGCATCGGTATCCATAAAAGATTTAACACAATCAAACTTAGGTGTCATACCTGACTCCTTACCATCGTCGGAACCCCAATCTTCAGAGTTGCATTTAATTCTTTCCAATAAGTCCCACTTGAATTCAATAGTCTTCAGCATATAAGAACCAACACAGGAAGTATCGAGCATGGTGCGATCATTGAGAGAAAGCCGAGCATAAAAATTTTGAATAATCATTTCTCTTGAGAGCTCATGATTGGGGCATGAATATAACATTGACTTAAGCCTCCCCCAAGATTGAGCGATGCTTTCTCCTTCGCGAGGCCAGAAATTATATATGTAATTACGATCACGATGAACAAGATGCATAGGATAGAACTTCTGGTGAAATTCCAATTTCAATCGTTTATAGTCCCAAGATCCCGTATCATCACATAGCCTATACCATGTCGATGCATCTCCCTTCAAAGATAAAGGGAAGACCTTCCTCTTAACAACATCATCGGGAATACCTATAAGCTTAAATAATCCACAAACTTCATCCACATAGATAAGTTGTAAATCGGGATGCAATGTTCCATCTCCTGCAAAGGGATTAGCTAGCAGTTTCTCTATCATAGCCGAAGGAATCTCAAAGTAAACATTTTCAGTAGGTTCAGTAGGTTGAGGAGCAACTCTTTGCTCTACTGGTCGGGGCGAAGATGCCCCAAACAAGCCCCTCAAAGGATTAGTTTCCATAGTAACAAGTGACAGAAAATTTCAGCACACTATATAAATGTTTCCTTACCAAGTTCCACTCACCAAAGGTGCTTCACTCCCCGACAACGGCGTAGGAAAAGAGTCTTGATAACCCACAAGTATAGGGGATCTATCGTAGTCCTTTCAATAAGTAAGAGTGCCGAACCCAACGAGGAGTTGAAGGAAATGACAAGCGGTTTTCAGTAAGGTATACTCTGCAAGCACTGAAATTGTAGGTAACAGATAGTTTTGTGATAAGATAATTTGTAATAAGTAACAAACAATGGAAGTAAATAAAGTGCAGCAGGGTGGACCAATCCTTTTTGTAGCAAAGGACAAGTGAGGGAGTCCTGGACTAGGGGGTGTTCAGACAGCCGGACTATCATCATCCGCCGGACTCCAAGACTACGAAGATACAAGATTGAAGACTCCGCCCCGTGTCCGGATGAGACTTTCCTTGGAGTGGAAAGCAAGCTTGGCAATACGGATATGCAGATCTCCTACCATTGTAACCGACTCTGTGTAACCCTAGCCTCCTCTGGTGTCTATATAAACCGGAGGGCTTTAGTCCGTAGGACACAACATACATTACAACAATCATAATATAGGCTAGCTTTAGGGTTTAGCCTCCTTGATCTCGTGGTAGATCCACTCTTGTACTACCCATATCATCAATATTAATGAAGCAGGACGTAGGGTTTTACCTCCATCAAGAGGGCCCGAACCTGGGTAAAACATCGTGTCCCTTGTCTCCTGTTACCATCCGCCTAGACGCACAGTTCGGGACCCCCTACCCGAGATCCGCCGGTTTTGACACCGACATTGGTGCTTTCATTGAGAGTTCCTCTGTGTCGTCACCGATAGGAAGGATGCCTCTGCCCGTCTTCAAAGACGGTATTTTCGCCAAAGGGGCCTTGGCCGCCGGCCAAACTATCCGGCTAGGCGGTTTTCTTATGACCGCTTGTCCGGCCACCCCTTCGACAATGACTTCTCAAGTCGTCAAAAGCAATCTCCACGTCAGCTCGGAATTCGCCGAGCGGCTGGATCCGATAGAGCTCTCGTCTGTCAACGAACTCTTGGATCGCATCGCCGCCCTGGGAGTCGCTACGGACTACAACCAGATTGGGCTTAAAACCGATCTGAGAGAGATTAACTCTCCCCAGGTTACCCACCACATCGCTGTGGTAAAGGAACAATGCGGCGATCTTCCTCCTGTATTGAAAACTAGTCACGTCCGGATTCCCGAACCCTCCATGCCAGATTTCCGCGGAGGGACGGACTTTGATCGAGCATTAAACTTAAAGTCATGCATCATTCCGGACTCGCTGGATCGTGTCCAGCAATCCAAGCTTCCGAATTCGGAAACTCCTCGGCCTTTAAGCCCCAAGATGGGTAGGGATCCGGATTTTAGTCCACCCACCCGCCCAGACATATGCGATCTATCTCTAATACGGCAAGAGCCCGCTGAAACAGTACATCACTACTAGGCCAGATCTCTCCTGGTTATGGACAGGATAAAGGACTGCCGAGAGGAAAACGCAATCTCAATCTTTTGCAATAATTGCACGGACAAGGGAATATTGAACGCCATCAGCCGTCGTAAAATTATACGCTTCACCGATCTGGCGTCCATAGTACGAAAGTACTGTGCGATGGAGAGTTTCCGGAAAACCGAAAACCAATTTTGGGATAATCCGGCCCCGAATACAACCCCAGTCCGCAACAAAAGGGTGCATCACACTCAGGCCCCAGATTCAAAAACCAAAAAGCAAAAACCCCCATAAAGGGCACGGAACTGTACTGGAGGGATGGCTCAATGGACCCTGTAAGCTTCATAGTACAAAGGGAGCCGTCCCAACAGATAGCCTTCGAGCATGTTGGATATTACGGCAGGTGGCCAAAAGTGGCGAGGAGCTTCTAGCCCCGGAAAACCACTCCAACAATACCGGTACGGTATCAACAGTCTTCGAGACCTTCACATCAAACAATATGCGAAAATGAACAATCCACGGCCTCGCCGAAGTCTACCAAGGAGCAACAGCAAATCCATGGAGCGACACAGCCATCACCTTCAACGCCAGCGATGAACCTAAATTCCGAACAGCCCGAGCACCGGCCGCACTGGTGCTTAGTCCCATAGTGGACGGCTTTCGACTTACAAAGGTCCTCATGGATGGCGGCAGCGGACTAAACCTCATCTACGAGGAAACTCTTCAAAAAATGGAAATCGATTGGAGCCGTATTGAGCGAAGCAGCACAACCTTCAGAGGAATAATCCCTAGCCGGGAAGCGCGCTGCACCGGAAAAATCACACTCGATGTGGTGTTCGCCTCGCCGGACAATTATAGATCTGAAGAAGTCACGTTCCAAGTGGCCCCGTTCAACAGCGGATACCACGCTATATTAGGACGAGAGGCATTCACAATTTTTCAAGCCGTACCCCATTACGGGTATATGAAGCTCAAAATGCCTGGGCCCGGTGGAATAATCACTATCGCTAGTGATCCGGACATAGCACTCCGCGCCGAAAACAAGACAGCCGCACTAGCCCTGGAGGCACTATCTGAGGCCCTAGCGGTAGAAGAACTCACTGCGCTGCGCTCTACGGTAAACAGGGACGCTGTGATACTTGATAAATGATCCAAGTCCACCTTCTTCAAACCAGCAGATGAAATAGTGAAATTCCAGGTCCATCCAACGGACCCAACAAAGACGGCCTCCATTGGGGCACAATTAAACCCCGAGGTAGACGCCGCACTGCGCGAATTCCTTCGGGAAAATTGGGACATTTTCGCCTGGCATCCTTCGGACATGCCCGGAATCCCACGCAGATTGGCAGAACACAGCCTAAACATCCTAAAAGGATTCAAGCTGGTCAAACAGGCTCTTCGACGATTTTCCGAACCCAAAAGACAAGCAATGGGAGAAGAGCTAGCCAAACTATTGGAAGCCGGATTCATTAGAGATATCAAACATCCGGATTGGCTAGCTAATCTGGTAATGGTACCAAAGAAGGACAATTCCTGGCGCCTATGCGTCGATTTTAAAGACCTCAATAAGGCTTGCCCAAAGGATCCCTTCCCCCTCCCCCGCATCGACCAAATTATCGATGCTACCGCAGGGCACGATTCATTGTGCTTCCTCGACGCATACTCTGGCTACCATCAAATCAAGATGGCGGAAGCAAACCAAGCCGCAACGGCATTCATCACTCCATATGGACCATTCTGCTTCAACACGATGCCCTTCGGACTTAAAAATGCCGGCGCAACATATCAGCGCATGATTCAAACATGGCTACCCAGATCGGCAAAACAGTCGAGGCATACGTAGATTACGTAGTCGTCAAAACAAAACACGTCGAAACTCTAGTAGAAGATTTGAGGCTCACATTCGACAACCTCAGAGCATATGACATCAAGCTGAATCCGGAAAAATGCGTTTTCGGCGTACCAGCCGGAAAGCTGCTGGGCTTCATTGTATTCGTAGAGGAATTGAAGCAAACCCGGCTAAAATCCGAGCTTTGTCACAGTTGGATATCCCAAAAGACCTCAAACAGATACAAAAATTAACAGGATGCGTGGCAGCTTTAAGCCGCTTTATCTCCCGTCTAGGAGAAAAGGCATTGCCCCTCTATCGCCTCCTCAGGCACACCAAACACTTCGAGTGGACGGATGCTGCCACTGCCGGACTCGAAGAAATAAAGGCCATATTGGCAACAAATCCGGTCCTGGCCGCGCCCAATCTGGGCGAACCAATGTTGTTATACATCACAGCAGTACTCGTCGTCGAACGAGAGACAGAAGGGCATAAATTCCCTCTTCAAAAACCAGTGTATTATGTATCCACTATGTTAACTCCCTGCAAGTCCCGTTACCCACACTATCAGAAGATAGCGTATGCGGTGTTCATGGCATCCCGGAAGCTCCGACACTACTTTCAAGAGTGTTCGATAACAGTGGCCTCCGAAGTACCACTCAATGACATCATAAATATCCGCGATGCAACGGGCAGGATTGCAAAATGGGCCATTGAGCTCTTACCATTCGATATAACTTACAAACCTCGGCGAGCTATAAAGTCACAAGTTTTGGCTGACTTCGTCGCCGAATGGACAGAAGCCGAACTCCCTAAAGAGTACGGCGCATACTCCAATTGGACTATGCACTTCGACGGCTCCAAAATGTTCGCCGGACTGGGGGCTGGCGTCGTCTTGACGTCCCCAACCGGGGACACAGTCCAATGCGTACTTCAAATAATGTACACGGACTCCAACAACGTAGCCGAATACGAGGCCCTTCTACATGGTCTCCGGATGGCAATCTCCATGGGCATTCAACGCCTAGAGGTGCGCGGGGATTCAAACCTTGCAATATCCCAAATAAACGGAGACTTTGACGCCAAGGATCCGAAAATGGCAGCATATCTCAACGCTGTCCTGAAAATGTCGGCCCGGTTTGAATGACTTGAATTCCATCACGTAGCCCGAGAAAATAACCAAGTAGCCGACGTACTGGCACGCATCGGCGCAAAACGTGACGCTGTCCCTCCAAATATCTTCCTGGAACGGCTCTTCAAGCCATCCGTACTATGGGAAGGGGAATCCGGAAATGACAAACCGGAAACAACCGCGCCAACCGGCGATTCAGCCGATGACATAACACCTTCAGCCCACGACATAATGGCAGTAATTGCCCCGTGGATGAAACCATTCCTAGCCTATCTGCTTAGACAGGAACTTCCCGAAGACCAAAATGAGGCCCGCTGCATAGTCCGGCGATCGAAAGCCTACAAGGTCCATGAGGGAGAACTTTATAAGAAAAGTACAACCGGAGTCCTTCAAAGGTGTATCTCCGAAGAGGAAGGGCGAAACCTCCTGGCTGAAATTCATGCCGGACTAGGCGGACACCACGCAGCAGCCCGGGCCCTTGTAGGAAAGGCATTCCGTACAGGATTTTATTGGCCGACGGCCGGGCAGATGCCCAGGACTTAGTCCAGAGATGCGTAGGTTGTCAGCTCTTTGCTAATCAGAGCCATATGCCGCCCACCGCCCTCAAAACTATACCCATTACCTGGCCGTTCGCGGTCTGGGGGCTTGATATGGTTGGACCCCTTAAAGGGGGAACCCACAAGCAAAGGTACCTATTGGTCATGGTGGATAAATTCACCAAATGGATAGAGGCCAAACCGGTCAAAACGGCAGAGTCCGGACCAGTGATAGACTTTATATCCGGGGTAGTACACCGTTACGGAGTCCCCCACAGCATCATCACCGACAACGGCACGAACTTCACGGCCGATGAGGTTAAGTCATGGTGCAAAAATATGGGCATCATGCTCGACTACGCTTCAGTCTATCACCCTCAAACCAACGGTCAAGTGGAACGAGAAAATGGTCTAATAATGAGCGGCATTAAACCTAGACTAGTGCGGTCACTTACTAAATCTGACACGCACTGGGTTGAGGAGCTCGACTCCGTACTCTGGGGGCTGCGGACAACGCCTAACCGTACTACCGGATTCACACCATTTTTTATGGTATACGGCGCAGAGGCAGTCGTGCCTTGCGACATTATTCATGACTCACCTCGAGTGCGCATGTACAAAGAAAGAGAGGCCGAGCTGGATCGGCAGGACAGCTTGGATACATTGAAGGAAGAACGCGACGTCGCCAAGGCTCATTCCGCATTCTATCAGCAGCAGGCCCGAAGATATCAAAGCAGAGAAGTACGGGCCAAGACTTACAACGTTGGCGAACTAGTTCTACGCCTGCCGGACAAGAAAAAGGACAAGCTCAAGCCCAAATGGGAGGGCCCCTTCATTATCGATCAAGTCCTGACCGGCGGAGCATACCGTCTACGAATTGCGTCGGATAACCGACTCGAGCCGAACCCATGGAACGCAGCCCGCCTCCGAAGATTCTATGCCTAGCGCCGAACTAAGAGTTCGTCCCCTTCCTCCGTTCAAATTTTTACACTTCAGCTGTCTTTTGTTTCTCTTTCTTCCCCTAACCTTTTCACTAAAAAGCCCCTACGGGCCTACTTCCGCATTGTTCGCGTACACTTGATGTGCCATCCGCACTCATTATACCTGGGGGCTTCTTTTCCAGAAGCTCAATTATAAGGGCTTCATGCCCAGCACATGTGTCAAGCTTCCACATGTACCTTTTACTCACCATTATATGCATCGATATGACTTAAGTTTTGGCCAAGCTGGGTTGCCTGGCTCCTGTGCTTACCCCTACGTTCCCGATTGTTCGGCTAGGAGGTAAAGGGAGCACCTCTGCGATTGTTACTGCCGGGTCAGCCGGATGTGTACCTCAGACTGGGTGAAGCCGAAAGCTAGCGTTCTTAAGGGAATATTCGGTCGATGACTTGAAAGATGATTTTTTACCTACTTATTTATCTACCCCCAGATGTTTTTCTGCTTTTTTCGCAGTCCGGACATGCACTTTAGGGCATGCCTCCCAGGGAAAGGAACCCTTAACGGAACTATTCTCCCTGGAAGATGTTTCTAACTAGCCATGTAATATAACATAACTAGTTGGGCACTTGTCTGATAAAGCACTAATGACCCCTACGCCTGGTCTCCATGCATACCCCGGTTGTTTCTTAACCAAAAAGGTATTCGGACACACTCCGGACTCTAGGGTCCCGAGGTCGAAGCGAAAAGGTCGGCAAAGACAAACGATCTACAATCTGGCTAGAAGGCATTTCACATGTCATTTTAAAAATACATTGTCAAATTTACTGATTGTATTCCTCCCCAATCCCGTCTAATAGGCTGTCTAACTTATAGTCCCGTTGGGAAAATTTAGCAGCCAACTCTACCTGGCTGTATACTAAACTCACGGGTGAAAGTGCGTTATATCGACTAGAGGGGGGGTGAATAGGCGATTTTTATGAATTCTTCACTGAGGAATTTGCTGGTGAGGAAATTCCTTAGCGAAGAACTACTTGCAGCGGAATAAGTACTCAGAAGTAAACATAACAGGATACAAACATAGTCATCATGAAGAAATGAAAACTAGCACAGAGTACAGAAAGCGTAAACACAGGATAACAAGATGAAGACGGACAGACTGAAGAAATTGAACTGAGGAATTTGTGAAAGTCTTCAGTCAAATTCTTCAAGCGCAGATATGAACAATGTACAACACAGTAATGAGGAAATGAAAGAGTTGAGGAAATAGAACCAGTTAGTTGGTGAAGACAATGATTTGGTAAACCAATTCCAACTGCTGTCTCAGTTGTACGTCTGGTTGGAGCGGCTGAGTATTTAAACTCGAGGACACGCAGTCCCGGACACCCAGTCACTGAGCCGCAACTCAGGACACCCAGTCCTCACTCTATTCTCCTTTAACTAAGACCACGCAGGCCTCGTCCAATCACTCGTGGTAAGTCTTCAGGTGACTTCCAAACCTTCACAGACTTGGTCACTCGGCGATCCACAATTCCTCTTGGATGCTCTAGACCTTGACGCCTAACCGTCTGGAAGAAGCACAGTCTTCAAAGGTAACAAGCGTTGGATCCACGCAGGATCAATTTCTTCAGTGATGCTCAATCACTTTGGGTTTGTGGGGGTTTGGTTTTGGGATTTTCCTCACTTGATGATTTTCGCTCAAAGTCCTCGGAGGATGGGTTGCTCTCAGATGACAAGTGTCAAGTTCTCTCGGAGCAGCCAACCAACTAGTGGTTGTAGGGGGCGGCTATTTATAGCCTAGGGAGCAGCCCGACATGATAAGACATAAATGCCCTTCAATGATATGACCGTTAGGTGGATAAGATACTTTGGACAGCCGGCGCGCAGCACAGCAACGGTCGGAAATTTGACTCTCAAATTCCTCAGGGCTATCATGTTCCTCACTGTGTAGGTAATTCGCACTGGCGAATTCCTAACTCCTCAGTCAGAGCAAAGTCCTCAGTGACCAGAAGAACTGCGTCTCTGTCACTGAAGAAATTGACTGAACTGTATGAGATTTTCAATGGCTTCACTCGAAGGGATTGGTAGGTGTAGGATTTTGAGTTGAGCATCACATGGAAAATTTTCCTTAGTATTTCCTCGACCCCCTTTACCAGTACGGTGTTTCCATGACTCAAGAAAGAGAAAATGAAACTATGAAAACAAAAGTCTTCACGCTCCATATTCCTCGAATGAATACCAAGTCTTCAAGGTCACACCAATTTCTTCACTTTCAAAGTCTTCAGAAAGTCTTCAGAATATCAAAGTCTTCAGTCGAAGAACTTCATTTTTAGGGGTCGACTTTCTCTGTAAATATCAAACTCCTCATAGACTTATAGACCTGTGTACACTCACAAACGCATCAGTCACTTAACCTATAAGTCTTCAATACACCAAAATCACTAAGGGGCACTAGATGCACTTATAATCTCCCCCTTTTTGGTGATTGATGACAACATAGGTTAAGTTTTCAACGGGGATAAACATATGAAGTGTAAAGACTGATATTGAGGAATTTGATTGCAAGATATAGAATAACTCCCCCTGAATGTGTGCATAGTGAGGAATTTTCTTTTGAGGCAATGCACATTTGAAGAATTGAATCATGGAGATCTCCCCCTATATCTTGTAATTCATACACGCATTTGATATATAATATGAAGAATTTGAAATGCATGATGAAATATGGTGCCTGATGAGATTCAGCATGCGTGCAATAATATTAACGAGGAATAAGCATGCAGAATAACACATCAAAAGTATCAGAGCATAGTGCATCAAAGTCAGAGCACAATGCACCGTTCAAAAGTATCAGGGCACCATCGGATTTAAGATTACAACTCGATCCAATAAAAGTTTCAGAAGAACGAGAGTTGTAACTTAACAAAAAACGCCCATAATATAAACCCGCTTGAAGACTAACTCAGATTTCTCCCCCTTTGTCATCAAATGACCAAAAGGGTCGAAACTAAGGACTAACGCCCCTGAAGAAATTCAAGTCGATGGAGGAGCGCCAGCGTTGTCGGGGTTGTTTGTTGAAGTAGGGCCTGCCGCAGTGTCGTCCAAATCTTCATATTCATCAGTTTCACGCAATGAAGAATAAGAACTGGCCACCAGATCAGGAGCTTTGACTCTCTTGAATTTCTTTGGAGGTGGTGCAGACCAGTCAAATGCTTCTTGGAGACCCATAGTCTTCAGTTCTTCCACGGAATATACATGAGTGAGAACAGCCCAGGTGCGGTTGAGGGTTTCATGAAGGTGATACTGATTTATCTTCACTGCATTATGGGTTGAGGTCATGTTGTGAAGAATTGCAGCAAATTGACGTTTCACCCATTTGTGATTGCGATCAACCTTCTGATGAAGACTGAGGAGTAACTCACGGTCAGTCATCACCCTGGGTGCTGTTGCTTGAGGCTTTTGTTTGGCTGATGTATTTGCGGCAGTGTCATGTGTTGCAGAATCGATATTGGTGGAGTAAGATGTAGCTAGACGGAATTGACCATCCAATGGACGAGTTCCTTCATCGATCACAGCAGCTGCCTTGCCCTTATCATCAGATGATGAAACTGGTCGCTTGAGGACTTCAATGGGCGGCAAGTAGCTACCATGGTTCAGAGTGTCAGCCTTGTAATTCAGTGAAGATCTTGCCCTTATGAATCTCATAATCCAAGGCGCATAGGGCTTCAGCTCAAAAGGTGACATAGCAACATTAGCCAGAGTCCTCATGAAGAAATCATGGAAGTTGACGGGAACGCCATGAATGATGTTGAAGAGCATGTTCTTCATGATGCCAACGACATCTTCATCATTTGAGTCGTGGCCTTTGATAGGACTCATTGTCTTCGTCAGGATTCGATAGACAATCCGAGGCACATACAGCAATTCCTTGACGAGGAATTTGGTTCGAGGGGCCTGCCCTGGCTTCAAAGGCTTCATGAGCACTTTCATATAATGATCTGTCAGTTCGCGGTCATTGTAGATGCAACGTGCACTGTCATGGGGAGGATCAAGAGGAAGGACACGAAGCAATTCAGTTGCTGGTGCCTTATAGTGAGTGTTTTCTGTCATCCAATCCAGCACCCATGAATTGACATCTTCAGCATCTCCGGTGATATGCAAAGTGGCATAGAACTGAAGAATGAGTTCTTCATTCCAATCACAGATATCAGTGCAGAAACTCAGTAGTCCTGCATCGTGAATAACTCGGAGGACTGGCTCGAAGAACGGCAGAGATTCCATACCCACATGAGGAATGTGCTCATGATCGAAGATTTTGTCCTTGTCAAAGAGCACTGAGGAATAGAAGTTGGCTTGAGTAGCAGTCCAGAAACGTCTTTTCCTTATGCGAGCAGAGTCATATGGATTGTAATCAGTGAAGAACACATGCTCAGAAAAGAAGTCTTCAGCCTTGAATTTTTGCTTGCTAGAGAACGGATTCTTTGGTTTGGGCAGAGGAGTGTCAGTGATTTGCAGCATAACCTCAGGAATGACGATCTCAGGTGCTTCAGGCTGAGGAATTTCTGGTTCCTCTTCTTGTGCAGTTTGGGGATCAGCAGCAGGTTCTTCAGCACTAGCGGCTGGAATCTCTTCATGAACAGACGATGTGGGATGAGCTTCTTCAGAGCCCATTTGAACAGTTGTAGCCGGGGACTGAGGAATTTGTTGAATAGGAGTGAAGAGAGGAGTATTGGGATGCTGACTTTCCCAAAAGTCATCGTTCATTACTGGTGTAGTGCATCCAATATCCACATCTTCATCTTCTTTTTCAATTTCCTCAACACCAGCCTCTTCAGCTGTGAACTGAGGCATAGGTGAGGAAACGACTGGCGTTGAAGGGAATGTTTCCACTTCAATTTCTTCATCAAACTGCTCTGAGGTAGCAACAGAATGATTTTCTTCATCAGATCCGCTTGGGATTTGTAGTCTTCTCCATAAGGAACAATTTCCTTTGATGACATGGAGGAAATCGGAATGACATCAATAGGATTTTCAAGCGAGCTGGTCATTGGCTTCATTTTCTTCGCGGCCGAAGAATTTGACGCAGCTGATGCCTTCCTTTTCTTCACTGCAGCTCACTCTGCAGCCTTGGTCTTCTTCACTTCATAAGCAGAAGGAAGAATTGGAGTTGGTGTTGGCGCAGGAGGAGCTGAGGACTGTGGTTCATTTTCTTCAGGCGCAACTAGTGCAGTTGCCCTGATCTCTTCATTTTCTTTAGGCGCACCACTAGTGGATGCCCTGGGAATTTCTTCAGTGGCTGGAATGGAGTCATCAGCCCTGGAACTTGTATCCTCATCAGCAGGCTGAAAGTCATCAGCAGTGCTGGCATGTTCTTCAGCAGGCTGAGCAGAGTCTGCAGCCTGAGGATTTTCTTGTTGCGATGAGGCTGCAACAGTTGTCATTTTCTTTGTCAAATTGACGAATCTCACTTTGGCTCCTTGCCAATCAGCATGGTATGCATCGAAATCTTTGCTGAGGGCTTGGATCTCAGATTGAGCCTTGAGAAGTTCTTCAGGAGTTAGTCTGACAACGTTCTTCTTCAGAAGCTTCTCCTTTCTGGCTTGTGCTCTCTTTATCTCACGATCCTTTTCAAACTTCCATTTCTCTTGAGCGATGAAGTGGGTTAGCATATGACTTTGACCAGGAGTCAGAGGCAGATCAGGCATTGGAGTGTTTGGATCCTTATGCCATAAGTCAATGTAGTCGAGGATCTTCTTCGGATCCAGAAGCAGGGGCACAGGTGTTCCTTTGGCACTAGCGGCCATTGCTTGTCTGTCTCTGTTGATTTCTGCAAGTTCTTCATCAGAAGCCTCGTCATCAGAGGGCACTTGGAAAGCAACCTGTTTCTTTCTTGGACTTGGCCGAGGACCGCGTCCAGCTGTTGCTTTTGTCTTCAGCAGAGTGGGGCCTGATGAGGACATTGGTGCAGCTGAGGAACTCGCTGAGACACCAGAAGCAATTGAGAAACCCTGAGTCCTTTGACATGTAGCCAGATGCACAGGAGTTGAGGACTTGGAGGGAGCTGCTGAGGACTTTGGTGGAGCAGCAGTAGTCTGAGGAATTTGCCGTGAGGGCGCGGCTGAGGAACTTGGCTGTGAGGGCGCTGATGGTGAAGCACTTGGCTTGCGAGCAGGCTTCTTCGGCATTGATTTCCTCGGCTTGACCGAGGTCTCAGCGGCAGCAGCAGTAGCAGAATCCTCATTGAATTTCCTCACTGCCTCCTTGGCTTGTCTTGCCAATTTAGCTTGGCGCCTAGCCCATTCTTCAGGAAAGTCTTCACCACTTTTGATGCTAGTGGGATCAGCGACTTGGCCAGGTGCCAATGGAGCTCTTGGGCATGGAGGATTTAAGGCGAATTTCTTCATGTACTTTGGAGTAACATATCGATATTCCCTCCATTCTCATGCCCATCTTTGTTCAATCCTCTGAATGCGCACTTTGCGCTGATTCTTGTTTTCTTTGCCAAACTTGGCTTCATCAGGTGTGCAATAATCCTTGTATATTTCATCAGGGATCTCGAAAGCAGTCATGACCTCCGGTCTCTTTCCTCCTTTCTGCGGTCTCTTTCCTTCAGCCATTTTCTTCAGATGAGGAATTTGAACAATTGAACACTCTGAAGAAGTATGCAGTTTTTCTTCGAGGAACGCTGCAAATGAGTTAAGTTGATGAGAACCTAGTGATTCAGCAGCGGACATGAGTACCTGTGAACAGAGTGTAGGTGCGAGGAATTTGGAGAGGTCATATGCGTTCTCAGAAGATTTTTCGAAAAGATAAGTTTTGAGGAATTTGACCAGTTGAGCCTTGAGGAATTTCACTAAGCGTTCTTGTCTTAGGTTCCAGAGTTGTACAGATCGAAAATCTGCACAATTGAGGAATCTTGAAGAAATGAGTGCTTAGAGAGATGGATCAAGAGCATACAGTGTGTGAGGTGTTCATATGTGAAGACTTGAAGAATAAAACACCTTTGAGGATTTCCAGAAAAGTTTGAGAATCAAAGCGAGTAATAAAAGTGACTTTTAATTACCCGAACTGAAGAACACGACAAACAGAGATGAACAGCGATGAAATTCGTCAAGTTAGATCTCCCACGCCCTAACTTGGCAGAGGGAGACGACTACGGAGGCGGCAGAGTGAAGATTTCCGCAGCCGGCGCGAGTACGACGGCGACGAGGTCGAGGCAGTGAAGCTCTTCCTCACCGGCGGCGATGGAGTAGCGGCGGCGCTAGGGTTTGAGGAGAGCTCGAGCGGGAGACAGCGACCGAGCGGAGTAAATGAAGTAAGGAAGGGGAGAGGGGTATTTATAGCCACGGTAAAAACTGTTCGCCCGAAGATTTTGGGACGAACATGCCCCTGCCCTTTCTTCTTCACGCGACATGTGTCACCCACGTACTGTGCAGATGAGATCGTGTAAGATCGTGGGTGAATAAAATAATGCATCGTGGGATGCGGAACGGTTTGAGCGGTAAAACCGAAAATCTGGATAAGATTTGTTTTAAAATTTTGTTCGCAATTTCTTCAGCTGACAAGGACACAGTGAAGACTTTGAACGAGTTTCAATCAGAATGCACATGAAGAATTTGTGAATAGATTGGGTTGAGTGTAGCATAGAGGGGGAAGGGTCCGATCACATTCACTTAGCAGAAATCGCAACTTGAAGAAATAGCAATAAGTGAATGCTGTAGAGGACATAAACTCACACACACACACATATATATATATATATATATATATATATATATATATATATATATATATAGCCAATGAAGAAAAACGACGGAAACAGTGAAGATTTTGCAAAGTTGAAGAATTTGAAAGACTGAAGAATTTCAAAAATGAGGAAAAACTCAAATTGAAGATTTTCAACTTTTGTGGTGGCGTGACCCACCGTATAAGAATGATGATTTCAGACACCGCGTACAATTATCGTAGGGTTCTGAGAATCAAATTCTTCATTAATTTCTTCACACTTAGAGTGTTATTATTCATTGATTGAAGAAAAACGTTTCTTCATGTGTTGCACATCTAAGTCATCAATTCTGCATAAGGGTTAGGATGTGTGTCCTTTCCAAAGAACATTCGAAGATTCTAAGATATTTAGCTCGCACCGCAACTTGCTAAATCTCTTCTCGTCCAAGGGCTTGGTGAAGATATCAGCTAGCTGTTCTTCAGTCTTCACATGCTCGATAGAGATGTCGCCCTTCAACACATGATCACGAAGAAAATGATGACGAATCTGGATGTGCTTAGTCTTCGAGTGCTGAACTGGGTTGTGAGCAATCTTGATGGCACTCTCATTGTCGCAGAGGAGAGGCACATTCTTCACGTTGACGCCATAGTCCTTGAGGGTTTGCTTCATCCAAAGCAGTTGAGCACAGCATGAGCCAGCAGCAATGTATTCAGCTTCAGCAGTAGACAGTGATACGCAGTTCTGTTTCTTCGAGGACCAACAGACCAAAGATCGTTCGAGGAAATGACAAGTGCCAGATGTTGACTTGCGGTCCACACGATCACCAGCATAGTCAGAGTGAGAATATCCAATGAGGTCAAAAGCAGAGCCCTTGGGGTACCATAATCCTAGTGTTGGTGTGTGAGCTAGATATCGAAGAATATGCTTCACAGCCTTATGGTGTGATTCCTTCGGTGCATCTTGAAATCGGGCACACATGCAAACACTAAGCATTATATCTGGCCTAGATGCACATAAGTACAATAAGGAACCAATCATGGAGCGGTATACCTTGTGATCGAAGTCAATACCATTTTCATCAGTGCATAGATGGCCATTTGTGGGCATAGGAATTTTGACGCCTTTGCAATCTTGCATGCTGAATTTCCTCAGTACATCTTTGAGGTATTTCTCCTGAGATATGAATATGCCATTGCGCTGCTGACGAATTTGAAGACCTAAGAAGAATTTCAACTCTCCCATCATAGACATTTTATATTCTTCACTCATCATATAGGCAAATTCATCACTATATAGTTGGTAGTACAGCCAAAGATAATATCATCAACATATATTTGGCACACAAATAGTTCACCATCATATGATTTAGTAAAAAGAGTAGGGTCGAGTGAACCGGGTGTGAAGCCATTCTTCACGAAGAATTCCTTCAATGTATCATACCACGCCCGAGGGGCTTGCTTGAGGCCATAGAGAGCCTTATTGAGTCTGAAGACTTTGTCAGGATTCTTTGGATCTTGAAAACCTGGGGGTTGAGCAACATATACTTCTTCCTCAAGCTTACCATTGAGGAATGCACTTTTCACATCCATTAGATATAAGATGATATCATGATGGTTAGCGTAAGCAAGTAATATTTGAATAGCCTCAAGTCTAGCAACAGGTGCAAAAGTTTCATCGAAATCAATTCCTTCAACATGTGTGTAGCCTTGAGCTACTAGTCGTGCCTTATTCCTCACCACAAGGCCATTTTCATCTTGCTTGTTGCGGTAGATCCACTTTGTGCTAATGATATTATGTTTGCGAGGATCTGGGCGATTGACCAATTCCCAGACATTGTTCAGCTCGAACTGATGTAATTCTTCTTGCATAGCCTGAATCCACTCCGGCTCCAGAAATGCTTCATCTACCTTAGTGGGCTCTGTGATAGAGACAAAAGCATAGTGCCCACAAAAGTTAGATAAATGTGATGCTTTTGAGCATGTAAGAGGACCTGGTGCGCTAATGTCATCGATGATCTTCTCCACTTGCACTTCTTTTGCAACGCGTGGATGAGTTGGTTGTCGCTGAGGATTTTGATCAGCATTTTCTTCAGCACCATTTTCCTCATCTTGTTCTTCAGGTGCATCAGCTCGACGTTCTTCATGAACAGGAATGAATTCTTCAGCAGATTCTTCAGTAGGAATGACATCCTCAGTTGCCTTGAGCTTGATAGCATCTTCAGGTGCTGGTTCATCTAACACAGAAGGTAGGTGCTCTCTTTGCGAGCCATTAGTTTCATCGAACCGCACATCTACAGTGTCAACAATCTTGTGAAGAACAATGTTGAAGACTCTGTAGGTGTGCGAGTCCTTTCCGTAACCAAGCATAAAACCTTCATGTGCTTTCGGTGCAAATTTAGAGTTGTGGTGAGGATCTCTAATCCAACATTTAGCACCGAAGACTTTGAAATTACTCACATTGGGTTTCTTGTCAGTGAGGAGTTCATAGGCAGTCTTCTTGAAGAATTTGTGAAGATATACTCTGTTGATGATGTGGCAGGCAGTATCAATTACATCAATCCAAAAACGCTGAGGCGTTTTGTATTCATCAAGCATAGTGCGAGCCATCTCAACAAGAGTTCTGTTCTTGCGCTCCACGACGCCATTCTGCTGAGGAGTATAGGGAGCAGATAACTCATGAGTAATACCAAGTTCATCAAGATATGCATCAAGACCGGAATTCTTGAACTCAGTTCCATTGTCACTTCTGATATGCTTGATCTTCACACCAAAGTTGGTTGAAGCCCTCGAGGAAAATCGTTTGAAGACTTCCTACACTTCATGTTTGTAAGTAACAATGTGTACCCATGTATATCGAGAATAATCATCAACAATGACAAAACCATATAAAGATGCATCATTAGTGACTGCTGAGTAATGATTAGGTCCGAAGAGGTCCATGTGAAGCAATTCGAATGGACGGGTAGTGGTCATGATAGTCTTCGCTGGATGCTTGGCCTTGGTCATTTTTCCGGCCTCACATGCTCCGCATAAGTGATCCTTGAGGAATTTGACATTCTCAATGCCAATGACATGCTTCTTCTTCGCAAGCGTGTTCAGATTCCTCATGCCTGCATGACCAAGTCGTCGATGCCATAGCCAGCCTTCTGAAGCTTTTGCAAGTAGACATACGGCTGGTTGTGGTCCTGTAGAGAAATCAACAATATACAGATCTCCTCTCCTAAAGCCTTCGAAGACTTTGGAATTGTCAGCTTCCATAATCACAACACAGCGATATTTGCCAAAGACAACAACCATATCAAGATCACAAAGCATTGAGACTAACATGATATTATATCCTAAGGACTCAACAAGCATGACTTTGTCCATGTGCTTATCCTTAGAGATAGCAACCTTACCAAGACCCAATACTTGACTTTTGCCTTTGTCAGCAAAGATGATATGCTTCAGTGGTGACGGTTATAAGGGAGCATCCATCAATAGATTCTTGTCACCATTCATGTGATTTGTACATCCACTATCAAGGACCCATTCAGTGGTTTTGGGTTGATCATCCTGCAGATGAATTAGTGTAGCTTACAATCTCATATGCTTCATCAGTGAAGAATATGATATCAAGTTTATCAGATGAATTTCATCAAGCAGTAAACAGATATAGCAGTATGAGGACGTGTGAAATGAAAGTTCATTTCATCATGATTTGCCTGCGTCCCTTCAGGCATTTTTGTCAGGTCCCCAACAAATTCTTCAGACGTTAAAGCACGTCTGGAGACCTGACCCTGCAGAAGAGATTAGTTCTTTTTCTTCACCACCCACATCTGGAGGGGTGGCAAAGAGTTCATCATTCTGCGAGCACCATATGAGAAAGGTGGCAAAGATGCCAAACCATTTCGTTTCACATAAGAGGGGTTAGGGTAAGCATATGAATAAGCAGAGTAATTCTTCGAGGACTTATGAACATAATGGTTTGAAGAATAATGCACATATTCATAGCCCTTAGCTCTACCCTGCGAGACAGAGTTGTTAGCACAATGATAATCATATGAGGACTTTGATCCATGTGAAGAATTTGGTCCATATGAGGACTTTGATCTGGGGTTCCTGTTCTTCACAGGTGGTGTCATGAGGACATTCACCTGAAGACTTTCAACACAACTTTTGGGAACCCAGATTTTCTTCATAGGGGAACCGTTCCTGCAGTTAGTGCCAACATATCTAGCAAATACTTCACCATTCTGATTTTTGAACAGTTTATAGTTGGAGTCAAATGACTCATCAGAAGAATGAGGAGATTCACATGTAAAGCCAGTTAAGTTAGATGGATCAACTGGAGGTCCCTTTGCAGCAACCCATGAGGTTTTGGGGTACTGCTCAGGCTTCCAATATGTTCCATCAGCATTGAGTTTCCTCTCAAAGGCAATACCCTCTTTCCTAGGGTTTCTGTTGAGGATCTGCTTTTTGAGCACATCACAAAGTGTCTGATGCCCTTTGAGGCTTTTGTACATGCCTGTCATGTACAATTCCTTTAGCCCTGCATTGTCAGTGATACTAGCAATGTCCTTAGGTGAGGAATTAGTGATAGCAGAGGCAGATGAAGAATTTGTAACATTTGAAGCATTTGAACATTCAGGTGAAGAATTAGCAGATTCACGTTCAATGCACTTTAAGCATGGGGGAACAAATTCTTCCTGAGAAGCGCTGATTTGTTGAGCTAGTAATGAATCGCGCTCCTTCTGAAGATCTTCATAACACATTCTTAGCTTTTCAAGATCTTCCTTTCTTTGAAGAGTTTCAAGAGAAAGCTTCTCGTGATCTTGCTTTTCTTGAAGAAATTCATAAGAAAGTTTCTCATGATCAGACAAGAGATAGTTATGATGACCTTGAAGGTTATCAAACCTAGACTGAAGTCTCTGAAGATTTTCAGTCAAGGCTTTAGTGTGATCCATTTCTTCACCCAACATATCGTCACTTTTATCTAGCATGTTTTGAACCTTTTCAAGAGCTCGTTGTTGTTTCACAGCAATCTTAGCAAGTTTAGAGTAGCTGGGCTTGAGATCCTCATCAGATTCATTTTCACTAGAGTCAGAGGAGTTGTATTTGAGTACCTTAGCACCTTTCGCCATGAAGCAATAGGTGGGAGCGTAGCCATCATTATCTTCATCAGGCTTGTCGGTGGAGTCAGTTTCTTCAGTGTTGAAGATGGACTTGCCGACGAAGGCAGTAGCAACGGCCAGACTCGCCACACCAGACTCAGATTCTTCAGACGCCTCCTCTTCATCATTTTCCTCAGATTCAGCTTCAGAGTCCATCTCCTTGCCAATGAATGCCCGAGCCTTCTTGGAGCTGCTCTTCTTGTGAGATGAAGACTTCGAAGATTTTGATGACGACGATTTTGACGATTTCTTCTTCTTCTTAGCATCATCAGAACTGTAATCCTTGTATTTCTTCTTCTTCATTTCCTTTTCCCACTGAGGACAATCTTGAATATAGTGACCAGGCTTCTTGCATTTGTGGCAAAGCCTTCTCTTATAGTCACTGGATGAGGAATCGCTGCCTCTTGAGGATTTTCCAAAGCGACCACGTCTTGTGAACTTCTGGAATTTCTTCACAAGCAGTGCTAGATCCTGGCTCAATTCTTCAGGATCACCAAGGCTACTACCAGAATCCTCATATTCAGATTCAGACACAGCCTTGGCCTTCAGGGCACATGGTTTGCCATAGTTTGAGCCATAGAGATCTCTCTTTTCAGCAAGCTGGAACTCGTGAGTGTTTAGCCTTTTGAGGATATCAGCAGGATTAAGCGACTTGTAGTCAACACGTTCTTGTATCATCAGTCCCAGAGTATCAAATGAGGAGTCAAGCAATCTCAACAGTTTCTTCACAACTTCATGATCAGTGATGTCAGTGGCACCGAGGGCTTGAAGCTCATTTGAGATGTCAGTGAGGCGATCAAAGGTTTGTTGGACGTTCTCATTGTCGAGTCTTTTGAAGCGGTTGAAGAGATTCCGAAGAACATCGACTCGAGAGTCACGCTGAGTTGAAACTCCTTCATTTACTTTGGATAGCCTATCCCAGATAAGCTTAGCAGTTTCCAAAGCACTCACTCTTCCATACTGTCCTTTGCTCAGATGACCACATATGATATTCTTCGCTTGAGAATCGAGTTGTTTGAATCTCTTCACATCGGTAGCGTTCAGTGAGGGAGTGACAGAGGGGACACCATTTTCCACAACATACCAGAGATCGTTATCAATTGCCTCAAGATGCATTCGCATCTTGTTCTTCCAGTAGGGGTAGTCCGTTCCATCAAAGGTAGGACACCCAGCCGAGACCTTGATCATACCTGCGGTCGACATAACTAAAACTCCAAGCGGTTAAACCAAAATCACACAGAACAAGGGAGTACCTTGCTCTAATACCAATTGAAAGTGCGTTACATCGACTAGAGGGGGGTGAATAGGCGATTTTTATGAATTCTTCGCTGAGGAATTTGCTGGTGTGGAAATTCCTTAGCGAAGAACTACTTGCAGCGGAATAAGTACTCAGAAGTAAACATAATAGGATACAAACATAGTCATCATGAAGTAATGAAAACTACCACAGAGTACAGAAAGCGCAAACACAGGATAACAAGATGAAGATGGACAGACTGAAGAAATTGAACTGAGGAATTTGTGAAAGTCTTCAGTCAAAGTCTTCAAGCACAGATATGAACAATGTACAACACAGTAATGAGGAAATGAAAGAGTTGAGGAAATAGAACCAGTTAGTTGGTGAAGACAATGATTTGGTAAACCAGTTCCAACTGCTGTCTCAGTTGTACGTCTGGTTGGAGCGGCTGAGTATTTAAACTCGAGGACACGCAGTCCCAGACACCCAGTCTCTGAGCCGCAACTCAGGACACCCAGACCTCACTGTATTCGCCTTGAACTAAGACCACGCAGGCCTCGTCCAATCACTCGTGGTAAGTCTTCAGGTGACTTCCAAACCTTCACAGACTTGGTCACTCGGCGATCCACAATTCCTCTTGGATGCTCTAGACCTTGACGCCTAACCGTCTGGAAGAAGCATAGTCTTCGAAGGTAACAAGCGTCGGATCCACGCAGGATCAGTTTCTTCAGTGATGCTCAATCATTTTGGGTTTGTGGGGGTTTGGTTTTGGGATTTTCCTCACTTGATGATTTTTGCTCAAAGTCCTCAGAGGATGGGTTGCTCTCAGATGACAAGTGTCAAGTTCTCTCGGAGCAGCCAACCAACTAGTGGTTGTAGGGGGCGGCTATTTATAGCCTAGGGAGCAGCCCGACATGATAAGACATAAATGCCCTTCAATGATATGACCGTTAGGTGGATAAGATATTTTGGACAGCCGGCGCGCAGCACAGCAACGGTCGGAAATTTGACTCTCAAATTCCTCAGGGCTATCATGTTCCTCACTGTGTAGGTAATTCACACTAGCGAATTCCTAACTCCTCAGTCAGAGCAAAGTCCTCAGTGACCAGAAGAACTGCGTCTCTGTCACTGAAGAAATTGACTGAACTGTATGAGATTTCCAATGGCTTCACTCGAAGGGATTGGTAGGTGTAGGATTTTGAGTTGAGCATCACATGGAAATTTTTCCTTAGTATTTCCTCGACCCCCTTTAACAGTACGGTGTCTCCTATGACTCAAGAAAGAGAAAATGAAACTACGAAAACAAAAGTCTTCACGCTCCATATTCCTCGAATGAATACCAAGTCTTCAAGGTCACACCAATTTCTTCACTTTCAAAGTCTTCAGAAAGTCTTCAGAATATCAAAGTCTTCAGTCGAAGAACTTCATTTTTAGGGGTCGACTTTCTCTGTAAATATCAAACTCCTCATAGACTTATAGACCTGTGTACACTCACAAACGCATCAGTCACTTAACTTATAAGTCTTCAATACACCAAAATCACTAAGGGGCACTAGATGCACTTACAACAGGGATCTCCTTCCCATCGGGCCCCACCGGTCCAACTTCGGCCATGTGGATGGGATCCGCCTTCTTGTAACGCGTCTTCACCATGGCCCAAGCCTCCCTGGCACCTTGACGGCAAGCCGAAATCTTCCACAAACGGAAGCGCTGCCGCACTCCCTGAAGCTTCTCCGCAAGCTCCCCAAGGCCCTCGGGTAGGGAGAGGGCTGGCCATAAAGCCTGGACGACGCCGCTCATTGCCTGCCGAACTCGTCGAGCAGTTGCAACAGCTCGGGAAGTTGATCACCCGTTGATATGGGCATCTCCTCCGCAGAGCGACCTGTGAGTATACCTACAAGACACATCATGTCAATTTACTTCTTCGCCGAACTCTTCCTTTTAAAGGAGTCTGCTCAAGCACTTACTATAAATGCCGCGACGAAGCCGCTGATTCTCCTTAACGGAGCCGGACAGCTCGGCTCGAGTGCCTTTAAGCTCTTCTCCGAGCTTGGCATTGGCATCCTGGAGCTTGTTCCTTTCTTGCTGCACCCTATTCAGCACCCTCTCGCCGGCCTTCAGCTGGCGCAGTAATTCTTGCCGGTCCGGATCTTGTCCGGCGGCACCTGCAATGTCATTATTAGACTTGCGCGCACGCTGCACAGTGCTTATATTTATTAATAAAAATGTGTTACCAGGAGGGGTCTCTGCGCTTCCTCCTGCGGCAGCAAGTGCGGCCTCAAGCTGGGCCTTGCATTCTTGCAGCTCCTGAGACAGCTGGGCATTCTTCTCGGTAAGAGCCTGCATTTCAAATGATCCTTAAATCAGTTAACGGAACTACTTTAAGTCTCGGGGGCTACTGGTATATATATATACCCATTAAAATTCTCTTACCCGTATGTCTTTTACATACTGCTCCGTGGCTCTGGTAAAACCATCTTGAGCAGCACGGAGGTGCGCGTCCCCTTCGTTAAAGGCGTCCAATGCCTCAGGGGAGAAGCACGCTTCACGAAATACTGTTCGGCGGCGCCTGTGGTTCATGGCGCTCTCCACCTCAGATTTGGTGGCGGACAGTCGGTCGGCATCCTCCGTTGGAGGAGTATCCGGCCCGCGCCTTGCGCTTGCCTCCCCCTCCTGACCAGGCACTGGAGCTTGGCCGGTATAGGCTAGATTGGCAACCTCTACGCCCGCAGTCCGGCGAGCGCTTTTTCTCCTATAAAGGATCATGAGCACTCAGACATTTCCTAGGAACGTTGCTCTGAATGTTTAAAATACGAGCTATACCTTTGCGGCGACGTTTCAGTCCGTACCGCGCTCCTTTTCCGCCTGCTGGTCCGGACTGAACTTTGTTGGTCAGCCGCCGCGGGCTCGGATTCCCGCCTTGAAGGTGCTTCCTGCAAAACACCATCGTTCACGAAGGTCAGAAATGGGCAAGGAAGAGACAATGGTGTCCAAACCTCGGTCACAATCACCTGGGAAGCCGGATATAGTCCGGGGTAGTCCGCCATAATGGCAACCAAAGCATTGTCCATGCTGAGCTGGTAAAACACCCCGTCGATCAGCTCCACCTTGATATCCGGATCCTCTTCGGAGGCCGGATCCAGGGATCTTTCTGGATCCTCGGGCTGTGGAGCGGGACTTACCATGTCCTCCACAGTCCGGCGTAGTTCCTGCGCCGAAGACATAATGTAAGAAGCTTAAACTTCGAAAGCATGGGTTGAGCCCTTAAAAATGTTCGCTTACCCAGCTTCTAGGGTAGTTCATGGAAAACCCATTCAAGGGGTTCGTTCGAAGGAAATCCTCCTTTTCCCCCTTGTACAGGCCGGACAGGATCTGCACCAGGTCCTCGGTCGAATCCGGTCCTTTGCGGCCGTGGTGGGTGGCATCGTCCTCCCCGTTGAAATCCCACATGGGGTGGCCTCTATATTGCAATGGTTGTACCACCCGCATGGTGCATGTTGCCATGACTCCAATCATGGTCAACCCGAAATGGGCCAGTAATCTTATTCGGCCCATCAGGTAATGGACGCTCTTGTTTTCCTCCAAACGGGGGCTCCGCGGGCGCCAGCTGAGGCGTTTCTTCAGAGGAGCATCACTGAACTCCGGGAGGCCAATCCGGACTGGGTGCGACAGCGGAGCGTCTTCTATATAAAACCACTCCGAAGGCCAATCTTCGGACGCCCTCTTAGGGGTACCGGATGGGTATCCGGTCCCGACAATGCGCCATATTTCGGCGCCACCCACTTGATAAATGGATCCCTCGTGAGAACGGGGTACGAGGCAGAACAACCTCTTGCACAGTGCAAAATGGGGCTCGATGCCCAGGAATAGCTCGCAAAGAGCTACATAGCCCGCGATATGTAGGACAGAGGCGGGCGTAAGGTGATGGAGCTGGAGTCCGTAGAACTCCAGGAGCCCGCGGAGAAACGGATGTATTGGAAATCCGAGTCCCCTTATCAGATAGGGGACGAAGCATACCCGCTCCCCTTTGTTGGGACTTGGGGTAGCCTCCGCTTGCTTCCCACCTTGGTAGGTGGCCAGCCCGGTTCGAACCGGGACCATGAAGGCCGGAGGGAGATATCCCCCCGCTTGGAGCTTCACTAGCTCGTTGTGAGGAACAGAGCACCTCCTCCAATCCCCTGGCGGTGGGCTGGGAGCGCGAGAAGAGGAGCCGCGTCGACGGTCCATGATGGAATGGATTCTTAGGTCAAGGGCGCTCCGATGAAGTATTCGCAGAAGGAAGATGATGTGGTTTGGATCTGGATTTTTGCCTCTTTTGTAGGCGGATGACTTGCACGACTAGGGGGTGAAACATAAAAGACACCCTGGCTTTTCGCATTCGTGCGACGCGTGGAAGAAGGCCATTATTGGGTGTAGAAGCCAAGAAGCACAGTATTTATGATGAAGCCGGACACTGTTCGGCAGGTACATGGAACTTGAAGGGAGAACCCGCCTTGCAACGCCGAAGACTATATACGCGCTGGACTTATCGTCATTGAAGCCTGGTTCGGGGGCTACTGAGGGAGTCCTGGACTAGGGGGTGTCCGGACAGCCGGACTATCATCGTCCGCCGGACTCCAAGACTACGAAGATACAAGATTGAAGACTCCGCCCCGTGTCCGGATGAGACTTTCCTTGGCGTGGAAGGCAAGCTTGGCAATACGGATATGCAGATCACCTACCATTGTAACCGACTCTGTGTAACCCTAGCCTCCTCCGGTGTCTACATAAACCGGAGGGCTTTAGTCCGTAGAACACAACATACATTACAACAATCATACCATAGGCTAGCTTTAGGGTTTAGCCTCCTTGATCTCGTGGTAGATCCACTCTTGTACTACCCATATCATCAATATTAATCAAGCAGGACGTAGGGTTTTACCTCCCTCAAGAGGGCCCGAACCTGGGTAAAACATCGTGTCCCTTGTCTCCTGTTACCATCCGCCTAGACGCACAGTTCGGGACCCCCTACCCAACATCCGCCGGTTTTGACACCGACAACAAGCCTGTACAATTTCTTATAATGAGAAAAGAGCTCCCGAGGACACATGGGAATTATCGTCAAGCTAGTTTTCATCACGCTCATAAGATTCGTGTTCGTTACTTTGATAATTTGATATGTGGGTGGACCAGTGCTTGGGTACTGCCCTTTCTTGGACAAGCATCCCACTTATGGTTAACCCCTATTGCAAGCGTCCGCAACTACAAAAGAAGTATTAAGGTAAACCTAACTGAGGGAGTCCTGGACTAGGGGGTGTCCGGACAGCCGGACTATCATCGTCCGCCGGACTCCAAGACTACGAAGATACAAGATTGAAGACTCCGTCCCGTGTCCGGATGGGACTTTCCTTGGCATGGAAGGCAAGCTTGGCGATATGGATATGTAGATCTCCTACCATTGTAACCGACTCTGTGTAACCCTAGCCCTCTCCGGTGTCTATATAAATCGGAGGGTTTTAGTCCGTAGGAGACAACATCCATTACAACAATCATACCATAGGCTAGCTTCTAGGGTTTAGCCTCCTTGATCTCGTGGTAGATCCACTCTTGTACTACCCATATCATCAATATCAATCAAGCAGGACGTAGGGTTTTACCTCCATCAAGAGGGCCCGAACCTGGGTAAAACATCGTGTCCCTTGTCTCCTGTTACCATCCGCCTAGACGCACAGTTCGGGACCCCCTACCCGAGATCCGCCGGTTTTGACACCGACATTGGTGCTTTCATTGAGAGTTCCTCTGTGCCGTCGTCGATAGGAAGGATGCCTCCACCCGTCTTCAAGGACAGTATTTTCGCCAAAGGGGCCTTGGCCGCCGGCCAAACTATCTGGCTAGGTGGTTTTCTTATGACCGCCTGTCCGGCCACCGCTTCGACAATGACTTCTCAAGTCGTCAAAAGCAATCTAAACGTCAGCTCGGAATTTGCCGAGCGGCTGGATCCGATAGAGCTTTCGTCTGTCAACGAGCTCTTGGATCACATCACTGCCCTGGGAGTCGCTACGGACTACAATCAGATTGGGCTTAAAACCGATCTGAGAGAGATTGACTCTCCCTAGGTCACCCACCACGTCGCAGTGGTAGAGGAACAATGCGGCGACTCTTCTCCTGTATTGAAAACTAGTCATGTCCGGGCTCCCGAACCCTCCATGCCGGATTCCCGCGGAGGGACGGACTTCGGTCAAGCACTAAACTTAAAGTCAGGCATCGGACCGGACTCGTTGGGCAACGTCCAGCAATCCAAGCTTCCAAATTTGGAAACTTCACGTCCTTCAAGCCTTGAGATGGGTAGGGTTCCGGACTTTATTCCACCCACCCGCCCAGACATATGCGATCTATATCTAATACGGCAAGAGCCCGCTGAAACAGTACATCACTACTGGGCCAGATTCCTCTTGGTTATGGACAGGATAAAGGACTGCCAAGAGGAAAACGCAATCTCAATTTTTTGAAATAATTGCACGGACAAGGGAATATTGAACGCCATCAGCCATCGTGAAATTACACGCTTCGCCGACCTGGCGTCCATAGTACGAAAGTACTGTGCGATGGAGAGTTTCCGGAAAACCGAAAACCAGTTTTGGGACAATCCGGCCCCGAATACAACCCTAGTCCGCAACAAAAGGGTGCATTACACTCAGGCCCCAGATACAAAAACCAAAAAGCAAAAACCCCATAGAGGGCATGGAACCGTACTAGAGGGATGGCTTAGCGGACCCTGTAAAATTCGCAGTACAGAGGGCGTCGTCCCAACACATAGCCTTCGAGCATGCTGGATATTACGGCAGGTGGCCAAAAGTGGCGAGGAGCTTCTAGCCCCGGAAAACCACTCCAATAATACCGGTACGGTATCAACAGTCTTCGAGACCTTCGCATCAAATAATATGCGGAAACGAACAATCCGCGGCCTCGCCGAAGTCTACCAAGTAGAAACAACAAATCCATGGAGCGACACAGCCATCACCTTCAACGCCAGCGACGAACCTAAATTCCGAACAGCCCGAGCACCAGCCGCACTGGTGCTTAGTCCAATAGTGGACGACTTTCGACTTACAAAGGTCCTCATGGATGGCGGCAGCGGACTAAACCTCATCTACGAGGAAACTCTTCAAAAAATTGGAAATAGACTGGAGCCGCATTGAGCGAAGCAGCACAACCTTCAGAGGAATAATCCCTAGCCGGGAAGCGCGCTGCACCGGAAAAATCACACTCGATGTGGTGTTCGGCTCGCCGGACAATTACAGATCCGAAGAAGTCACGTTCCAAGTTGCCCCGTTCAACAGCGGATATCACGCTATATTAGGACGAG
This sequence comes from Triticum timopheevii, assembly GCA_963921465.1. NCBI lineage: Eukaryota > Viridiplantae > Streptophyta > Magnoliopsida > Poales > Poaceae > Triticum > Triticum timopheevii. Next base: position 184,342,192 of record OY997262.1, read on the forward strand.
AGGCATTCACAATTTTTCAAGCCGTACCCCATTACGGGTACATGAAGCTCAAAATGCCTGGGCCTGGCGGAATAATCACTCTCGTTAGTGATCCGGACATAGCACTCTGCGCCGAAAACAAGATAGCCACATTAGCCCTGGAAGCACTATCCGAAGCCCTAGCGGCAGAAGAACTCACCGTGCTGCGCTTTACGGTGAATAGGGACGATGTGATACTTGATAAGAGATCCAAGTCCACCTCCTTTAAACCAGCAGATGAAATAATAAAATTCCAGGTCCATCCAACGGACCCGACAAAGACGGCTTCCACCGGGGCACAGTTGAACCCTGATGTAGACGCCGCACTGCGAGAATTCCTTCGGGAAAATTGGGACATTTTCGCCTGGCACCCTTCGGATATGCCCGGAATCCCACGCAGATTGGCAGAACACAGCCTAAACATCCTAAAAGGATTCAAGCCAGTCAAACAGGCTCTTCGAAGATTTTCCGAACCTAAAAGACAGGCAATGGGAGAAGAGCTAGCCAAACTATTGGAAGCCGGATTCATCAGAGATATCAAACATCCGGATTGGCTAGCAAACCCGGTAATGGTACCAAAGAAGGACAAATCCTGGCGCCTATGTGTCGATTTTAAAGACCTTAACAAGGCCTGCCCAAAGGATCCCTTCCCCCTCCCCCGCATCGACCAGATAATCGACGCTACCGCAGGACACGATTCACTGTGCTTCCTCGACGCATACTCCAGCTACCATCAAATCAAGATGGCGGAAGCAGACCAAGCCGCAACGGCATTCATCACTCCATATGGACCATTCTGCTTCAACACGATGCCCTTCGGACTTAAAAACGCCGGCGCAACATATTAGCGCATGATTCAAACATGTCTGGCAACCCAGATCGGCAAAACAGTAGAGGCATACATAGACGACGTAGTCGTCAAAAGCAAACACGTCGAAACTTTAGTAGACGATTTGAGGCTCACATTCGACAACCTCAGAGCATATGACATCAAGCTGAATCCGGAAAATGCGTTTTCGGCGTACCAGCTGGAAAGCTGCTGGGCTTCATTGTATCCGGTAGAGGAATTAAAGCAAACCCGGCCAAGATCCGAGCTCTGTCACAGCTGGACATTCCAAAAGACCTCAAACAGATACAAAAATTGACTGGATGCGTGGCGGCTTTAAGCCGCTTTTATCTCCCGCTTGGGAGAAAAGGCATTGCCCCTCTATCGCCTCCTTAGGCGCACCGAACACTTCGAGTGGACGGATGCTGCCACTGCCGGACTCGAAGAAATAAAGGCCATATTGGCAACAAATCCGGTCCTGGCTGCGCCCAACCTGGGAGAACCAATGTTGTTATACATCGCGGCAACACATCAAGTTGTAAGCGCGGTACTCGTCGTCGAACGAGAGTAAGAAGGGCATAAATTCCCCCTTCAAAAACCAGTGTACTATGTATCCACTGTGTTAACACCCTGCAAGTCCCGTTACCTGCACTATCAAAAGATAGCGTATGCGGTGTTCATGGCATCTCGGAAGCTCCGACACTACTTTCAAGAGTGTTCGATAACAGTGGCCTCCGAAGTGCCCCTCAACGACATCATAAACAACTGCGACGCGACGGGCAGGATTGCAAAATGGGCCATTGAGCTCTTACCATTCGATATAACTTACAAACCTCGGCGAGCTATAAAGTCACAAGTTTTGGCTGACTTTGTCACTGAATGGACCGAAGCCGAACTCCCTAAAGAGTACGGCGCATACTCCAATTGGATTATGCACTTCGACAGCTCTAAAATGTTGGCCGGATTGGGGGCTGGCGTCGTATTGACGTCCCCAACCGAAGACACAGTCCAATACGTACTTCAGATAATGTACACGGACTCCAACAACGCAGCCGAATACGAGGCCCTTTTACATGCCCTCCGGATGGCAATCTCCATGGGCATTCAACGCCTAGAGGTGCGCGGGGATTCAAACCTTGCAATATCCCAAGTAAATGGAGACTTTGATGCCAAGGATCCGAAAATGGCAGCATATCGTAACGCTGTCCTAAAAATGTCAGCTCGGTTTGACGGACTTGAATTCCACCATGTAGCCAGGGATAACAACCAAGCGGCCGACATATTGGCATGCATCGGCGCAAACGTGACGCTGTCCCTCCAAACATCTTCCTGGAACGGCTGTTTAAGCCATCCGTTCTATGGGAAGAGGAGCCCGGAAATGACAAACCGGAAGCAGCCACACCAACTGACATAGAGAAATCTGACATAACCGGCGATTCAACCGATGAAATAACACCTTCAGCCCACGACATAATGGCAGTAATCGCCCCGTGGACAGAGCCATTCCTAGCCTACTTGCTTAGGCAGGAACTTCCCGAAGACCAAAATGAGGCCCGCTGCATAGTCCGGCGATCTAAAGCCTACAAGGTCCATGAGGGAGAACTCTATAAGAAAAGCACAACCGGAGTCCTTCAAAGGTGTATCTCCGAAGAGGAAGGGCGAAACCTTCTGGCTGAAATTCATGCCGAACTAGGCGGACACCACGCAACAGCTCAGGCCCTTGTAGGAAAGGCATTCCGTACAGGATTTTATTGGCCGACGGCCCGGGCAGATGCTCAGGATTTAGTCCGAAGATGCGTCGATTGTCAGCTCTTTGCTAATCAGAGCCATATGCCACCCACCGCCCTCAAAACTATACCCATTACCTGGCCGTTCGCGGTCTGGGGGCTTGACATGGTTGGACCCCTTAAAGGGGGAACCCACAAGCAAAGGTACCTATTGGTCATGGTGGATAAATTCACCAAATGGATAGAGGCCAAACCAGTCAAAACGGCAGAGTCCGGAGCAGTGATAGACTTTATATCCGGGGTAGTACACCGTTATGGTGTCCCCCACAGCATCATCACCGATAACGGCACGAACTTCACGGCCGACGAGATTAAGTCATGGTGCAAAAACATGGGTATTAAGCTCGATTACGCTTCAGTCTATCATCCTCAAACCAACGGTCAAGTGGAACGAGCAAATGGTCTAATAATGAGCGGCATTAAACCCAGACTAGTGCGGTCACTTACGAAATTTGACACGCACTGGGTAGAGGAGCTCGACTCCGTACTCTGGGGGCTGCGGACAACGCCCAACCGTACTACCTGATTCACACCATTTTTTATGGTATACGGCGCAGAGGCAGTTCTGCCCTGCGACATCATTCATGACTCACCTCGAGTGTGTATGTATGAAGAAAGAGAAGCCGAGCTGGATCGGCAGGACAGCTTGGACGCATTGGAGGAAGAACGCGACGTCGCCAAGGCTCGTTCCGCATTCTATCAGCAGCAGGCTTGAAGATATCAAAGCAGAGAAGTACGGGCCAAGACTTGCAACGTTGGCGAACTAGTTCTACGCCTGCCGGACAAGAAAAAGGACAAGCTCAAGCCCAAATGGGAGGGCCCCTTCATTATCGATCAAGTCCTGACCGGCGGAGCGTACCGTCTACAAAATGCATCGGACAACCGACTCGAGCCGAACCCATGGAACGCAGCCCGCCTCCGAAGATTCTATGCCTAGCGCTGGACTAAGAGTTCGTCCCCTTCCCCCGTCCAAATTTTTACACTTCAACTGTCTTTTGTTTCTCTTTCTTCTCTTAACCCTTTTCCTAAAAAGCCCTTAAGGGCCTACTTGCACATTGTTCACACATACTTGATGTGCCATCCGCACTCATTATACCTGGGGGCTTCTTTTCCAGAATCTCAATTATAAGGGCTTCATGCCCAGCACATGTGTCAAGCTTCCACATGTACCTTTTACTCACCATTATATGCATCGATATGACTAAAGTTTTGGCCAAGCTGGGTTGCCTGGCTCCTGTGCTTACCCCTACGTTCCCGATTGTTCGGCTAGGAGGTAAAGGGAGCACCCCTGCGATTGTTACTGCCGGGTCAGCCGGATGTGTACCTCAGACTGGGTGAAGCCGAAAGCTAGCGTTCTTAAGGGAATATTCGGTCGGTGACTTGAAAGATGATTTTTTACCTACTTATTTATCTGCCCCCAGATGTTTTTCTGCTTTTTTTGCAGTCCGGACATGCACTTTAGGGCATGCCTCCCAGGGAAAGGAACCCTTAACAGAACTATTCTCCCTGGAAGATGTTTCTTACTAACCATGTAATATAACATAACTAGTTGGGCACTTGTCTGATAAAGCACTGATGACCCCTACGCCTGGTCTCCATGCATACCTCGGTTGTTTCTTAACCGAGAAGGTATTTGGACACACTCCGGACTCTAGGGTCCCGAGGTTGAAGCGAAAAGGTCGGCAAAGACAAACGATCTACAATCCGGCTAGAAGGCATTTCACATGTCATTTTAAAATACATTGTCAAATCTACTGACTGTATTCCTCCTCAATCCCGTCTAACAGGCTGTCTAATTTACAGTCCCGTTGGGAAAATTTAGCGGCCAACTCTACTTGGCCGTATACTAAACTCACAGGGATCTCCTTCCCATCGGGCCCCACAGGTCCGACCTCGGCCATGTGGTTGGGATCCGCCTTCTTGTACCGCGTCTTCACCATGGCCCAAGCCTCCCTGGCACCTTGGCGGCAGGCCGAAATCTTCCACAAATGGAAGCGCTGCCGCATTCCCTGAAGCTTCTCCGTAAGCTCCCCAAGGCCTTCGGGCAGGGAAAGGGCCGGCCATAAAGCCTGAACGGCGCCGCTCATCGCCTGCCGAACTCGTTCGAGCAGCTGCAACAGTTCGGGAAGTTGATCACCCGTCGATACGGGCATCTCCTCTGCAGGGCGACCTGTGAGTATACCTACAGACATATTTTGTCAATTGCCTTCCTCGCCGAACTCTTCTTTTTAAAGGAGTTCGCTTAAGCACTTACTATAGATGCCGCGACGAAGCCGCTGATTCTCCTTAACGGAGCCAGACAGCTCGGCCCGAACACCTTTCAGCTCTTCTCCGAGCTGGGCGTGGGCATCCTGGAGCTTGTTCCTTTCCTGCTGCACTCTATTCAGCACCCTCTCGCCGGCCTTTAGCTGGCGCAGTAGTTCCTGCCTATCCGGATCTTGTCCGGCAGCACCTGCAATGTCATTATTAGACTTACGCGCACGCTACACAGCGCTTATATTTTTTTTAAAAAAAATGTGTTACCAGGAGGGGCCTCTGTGTTTCCTCCTGCGGCAGCAAGTGCGGCCTCAAGTTGGGCCTTGCACTCTTGCAGCTCCTGAGACAGTTGGGTATTCTTCTCCGTAAGATCCTGCATTTCAAATGATCCTTAAATCAGTTAACATAACTACTTTAAGTCTCGGGGGCTACTGGCATATATTACTGTTAAATTCTTTTACCCGTATGTCTTTCACATACTGCTCCGTGGCTCTGGTAAAACCATCTTGAGCAACACGGAGGTGCACGTCCCCCGCGTTAAAGGCATTCAACGCCTCAGGGGAGAAGCACGCATCACGAAATACTGTCCGGCGGCGCCTATGGTTCATGGCGCTCTCCACCTTAGACTTGGTGGCAGACAACCTGTCGGCATCCTCCGTTGGAGGAGTGTCCGGCTCGCGCCTTGCGCTCGCCTCCCCCCCCCCCCAGACCGGGTGCTGGAGCCTGGCTGGTAGAGGTTGGATTGGCAACCTCCACGCCCGCAGTCCGGCGGGCGCTTTTTCTCCTACAAAAGTCATGAGCACTCAAACGCTTCCTAGGAACGTTACTCCAAATAATTAACTGCGAGCTATACCTTTGCGGCGACGTTTCAGTCCGCGCCGCGCTCCTCTTCTGCCTACTGGTCCGGACTGGCCTTTGTTGGTCAGCCGCCGCGGGCTCGGCTTCCCGCCTTGAAGGTTCTTCCTGCAAAACACCATCGTACACGAAGGTCAGAAATGAGCAAGGAAGAGATAATGGTGTCAGGACTTCCGTCACAATCACCTGGGAAGCCGGATATAGTCCGGGGTAGTCAGCCGTAATGGCGACTAAAGCATTATCCATGCTGAGCTGGTGGAACACCCCGTCGATTAGCTCCACCTGAATGTCCGAATCCTCTTCGGAGGCTGGATCCAGGGATCTCTCTGGATCCTCGGGTTGTGGAGCTGGACTTATCATGTCCTCCACAATCCGACGCAGTTCCTGCGTCGAAGACATAATATAAGAAGCTTAAACTTTGAAAGCATGGGTCGGTCCCTTAAAGTGTTCGCTTACCCAACGCTGAGGGTTATTCATGGAGAACCCATTCAACGGGTTCGTCTAAAGGAAGTCCTCCTTCTCCCCCTTGTACAGGCCGGACAGGATCTGCACCAGATCCTCGGCCGAATCCGGTCCTTTGTGGCTATGACGGGTGGCATCGTCTTCCCCGTTGAAATCCCACATGGGGTGGCCCCTGTATTGCAGTGGCTGCACCCCCCGTGTAATGCATGTTGCCATGACTCCAATCATGGTCAACCCGGAATGGGCCAGTAATCTTATTCGGCCCATCAGATAATGGACGCTCTTGTCTTCCTCCAGTTGGGGGCTCCGCGGGCGCCAACTAAGGCGTTTCTTCAGAGGAGCAGTACTGAACTCCGGGAGGCCGATCCGAATAGGGTCCGGTAGCGGAGCGTCTTCTATGTAAAACCATTCCGAAGGCCAGTCTTCGGACGCCTTCTTAGGGGTTCCGGATGGATATTCGGTCCCGGCAATGCGCCATATTTCGGCACCGCCCACTTGATATATAGACCCCTCGTGAGAACGGGGTACGAGGCAGAACAACCTCTTCCATAGTGCAAAATGGGGCTCGATGCCCAGAAATAGCTCGCAAAGAGCTACGTAACCCGCGATATGCAGGATGGAGGCGGGTGTAAGGTGATGGAACTGGAGTCCGTAGAACTCCAGGAGCCCGCGAAGCAACGGATGTATAGGAAATCCGAGTCCCCTTATCAGATAGGGGACGAAGCATACCCGCTCCCCTTTGTTGGGACTTGGGGTAGCCTCCGCTTGCTTCCCATTCACACCGAATACAAGCATGAGTAGGATATAATCCACCATGAACATAAATATCATGAAGGCTATGTTGATTGGATTCAACTACATGCGTGAACATGTGCCAAGTCGAGTCACTCAATGCATTTAAAGGAGGATACCACCCCATCATACCACATCATAATCATTCTAATAGCATGTTGGCACGCAAGGTAAACCATTATAACTCATAGCTAATCAAGCATGGCACAAGCAACTATAATCTCTAAATGTCATTGCAAATATGTTTACTTCATAATAGCTGAATCTGGAACGATGAATCATCATATTTACAAAAACAAGAGAGGTCGAGTTCATACCAGCTTTTCTCTTCCCAATAAGTCCATCATATATCATCATTACTGCCTTTCACTTGCACGACCGAACGGTGTGTATAATAATAAGAGTGCACATGCATTGGACTAAGCTGGGATCTGCAAGCATTCAACTCAAGAGAGAAGACAAGTAATATGGGCTCTAAGTTTAAATAATCAATCATGCATATAAGAGCCACTAAGCATTTTCAATATAGTCTTCTCGACCCCCAAAGAAAGGAAAAGAAATAAAAACTATTTACACGGGGAATCTCCCAACAAGTAAAAAGAAGAACGGGAAATATTTTTGGGTTTTCTTTTTAATTCTACTACAAACATGGAAAGTAAACTAACTAATTTTTTTGGTTTTTCTTAAGGTTTATCAAACACACAAGAAGAAAGCAGGAAAAAGAAATTTAAACTAGCATGGATAATATAGTGAAAGAGTATGAGCACCGACATCTAGCAATGAGTGTGTGTGTGAACATAAATGTAATGTCTGTGGGAAATACGTACTCCCCCAAGCTTAGGCTTTTGGCTTAAGTTGGTCTATTGCCAAGGATGGCCTCGCGGATATCCGTAGGTGTAGCTGGGGTCGTACTGTGACGCAGCGGCTATCGCCGGCTGAGCTATACCATGGAGTCGAGTAGCCTCCATTCTCCTTTCGTACTCATCTGCCTCCTCTCTAGTAATAATATATCTTCTTTTTGCCTGTGAATCAAAGAAAGCAGGAGCAGGAAGAGCAATATGGACTACACGACGTCTGTCAAAGATTAGTCGATACTGGAGAGGTGGTTCAGTCCTCTCAACAAACTGGTGGGAAACCATAGAGTCAAAATCTAAATAAGAAGGGGGTAACTCCACGTCACCCTCACGAATGTCTACCTCAAGAAAATTAGCTAAGCGGGTTGCATAAATTCCTCCAAAGAAATCTCTGCTATGTCTATTCTGATGCAACCTGCGAGCTACAATGCTCCCAAATGATAAGATTGGTCTCCTAACACAGCACTCCTGAGAATACTGAGATCAGGGACACACATGTGACATGCTACATCCTTAGCATTTATACATCTTCCTATGAGGAGAGCAAAATAATGTATAGCAGGAAAGTGAATGCTCCCTACAGTGGCTTGTGTTATATCTCTAGATTCCCCCACAGTTATTCTAGCAAGAAAGTCTCTATATTCGGATTTAGGGGGATCCCTGACATTACCCCAAGATGGAAGTTTGCAAGCAGAAGTAAAATCCTCTAAGTCCATGGTATAAGATTTGTCATAAAGGTCAAACATGACTGAAGGAGAATCACGCGAAGATGAAAACTCAAACCTCCTCACAAATGAACTTGTGAGATCATAATACTAGGGGCATTTGTCAGCTTCAAAGTCCTCAAGATCGGCATTACTCAAATATGTGCTAAATTCTTCTTTGATTCCCACTTGATTCATAAAATTTTCCGATGGCCATTCACAAGGCCTCACAGGAGCGTCTCTTGGTGGTTCCTCGTCAGCATCACGTATTGCAAGCCTGGGACCTTGCTTCCTTGAAGGACCACCTTGGAACATCCTCCTAAGCATATTATTTTCTTTGAAAAATTTCTGATTTTTTTAGTAACTTCAAATAAAGTGAAACAACTTCAATAAAATTGATAGCAGCAACTCCCACAAGTGCCTAGAGCCTATATAAAGCATTGGAACTACTTGGAACCATATAAATTTGACATGCAAGCTCAAGAACATGGTCACCTACGCAGCACAAATTTGCAAAGAATAAAGCACTAGAACAAAAACTAATTGGACCAATGGAGGAGTCACATACCAAGGAACAATCTCCCCAAGCAGTTTGCAAGAGGTGCTTTGAGCAAGGAGATCGAAAATCACAGCAACGGGGGCTGGAACTCGTGCTTGAGTTGGTTTTTCGTGTTTGTGTGAGGCAGAGGAAGAAGATGGGTGCAGGGATAAGTGGAGGAGGGCCACCGTGGGCCCACGAGGCAGGGGGCGCGCCTAGGGGGGTAGGGCGCGCCCTCCACCCTCGTGGCTAGGTGGCAGCTTCCCCCGTGGTAATTTTTGCACAGTAAATTCTCAAATATTCCCGAAAAAAATCATATTAAATTGGCATGGCATTCTGAGGACTTTTATTTTCGGGATATTTTTATATTGCACGGATAAGTCAGGAGACAGACAGAAAAATGTTATTTTACTTTATTTCTACTAAATAACAGAAAATATAAAGAGGGTACAGAAAGTTGTGCTTCTAGTTTCATCCATCTCGTGATCATCAAAATGAACCCACTAACAAGGTTGATCAAGTCTTGTTAACAAACTCATTCCGAATAATCCCGGAACCGGAGAAATTTCGAATAACACTAAGTTACCTCAACGGGGATATGAAAATCCCCAACAATAAGAATATCATACTTTTTCTTGACATTAGGGAGAGGAAATTCGAAACCTTCAAATATAATCGATGGAACTTTTCCAATAGAGTTGATACTATAAACTTGAGGTTATTTCCTCGGAAAATGTACCGTGTGCTCATTGCCATTAACATGAAAAGTGACATTGCCTTTGGTGCAATCAATAACGGCCCCTACAGTATTAAGCAAAGGTCTTCTAAGAATAATAGACATACTATCAACCTTGGGAATATCAAGAATAACAAAGTCTGTTAAAATAGTAACGTTCACAACTACAACAGGCACATCCTCACAAATACTGACAAGTATAGCAGTTGATTTATCAGCCATTTGCAAAGATATTTCAGTAGGTGCCAACTTATTCAAATCAAGTCTACGATATAAAGAGAGAGGCATAACACTAACACCGGCTCCAAGATCACATAAAGCAGTTTTAACATAATTTCTTTTAATGGAGCATGGTATAGTAGGTACTCCGGGATCTCCAAGTTTCTTTGGTATTCCACCCTTAAAAGTATAATTAGCAAGCATGGTGGAAATTTCAGCTCTAGGTATCTTTATTTTATTAGTAATAATATCCTTCATATACTTAGCATAAGGATTTGTTTTGAGCACATCAGTTAATCGCATACGCAAAAAGATGGGTCTAATCATTTCAGCAAAGCGCTGAAAATCCTCATCATCCTTTTTCTTGGATGGTTTTAGAGGAAAAGGCATGGGTTTCTAAACCCATGGTTCCCTTTCTTTACCATGTTTCCTAGCAACGAAGTCTCTTTAATCATAACGTTGGTTCTTTGATTGTGGGTTATCAAGATCAACAGCAGGTTCAACTTCTACATCATTATCATTACTAGGTTGAGCATTAACATGAACATTTTTATTAACATTATCACTAGGTTCATGTTCATCACCTGATTGTGTTTCAGCATCAGGAACAGAGATATCATTTGGATTCTCAGGTGCTTCAGCGATAGGTTCACTAGAAGTTTGCAAAGTCCTATCATTTTTCTTTTTCTTTCTCTTAGAAGAACTAGGTATATCAATATTGTTTCTCTGAGAATCTTTCTCAATTCTCTTAGGGTGGCCTTCAGGATACAAAGGTTCCTGAGTCATTCTACCAGTTCTAGTAGCCACTCTAACAACATAATAATTTTTCTTGCTATTCATTTCATCAAGCACTTCTTTTTGAGCTTTAGGTACTTGTTCTACTTGAGTAGTAACCATAGAAGCATGTTTACTAACAAGTTTAAGTTCACCTCTAATATCAGCCATATAATCACCCAAGCGTTTAATCATAAAGGTATTCTGTTTTAATTGTCTACCAAAATAAGCATTAAATTCATCTTGCTTAAACATAAAGTCATCAAACTCATCCAAGCACTGACTAGCAATTTTAGTAGGAGGGACTTCAGCTTTATCATATCTATAGAGAGAATTTACCTTTACTACCTGTGTCGGGATATCGGGAGGTTCTTCATTAAATAAGTAATTGAGATCATATACTTCTTCAACAGGCGGTAAATTAAGACCATGTATTTCTTCAATAGGAGGTAAATTCTTAACATCTTCAGCTTTAATACCTTTTTCTTTCATATATTTCTTTGCCTCTTGCATGTCTTCGGGGCTGAGAAATAGAACACCTCTCTTCTTCGGAGTTGGTTTAGGAATAGGCTCAGTAATTGGCTCAGGAGCTGGCTCAGGAGGTAGCTCGGGAGGTGCCCAATTATTTTCATTAGACAACATATTATTCAATAGAATTTCAGCGTCATCCGGTGTTCTTTCCTTGAAAAGAGAACCAGCACAACTATCCAGGTAATCTCTGGAAGCATCAGTTAGTCCATTATAAAACATATCAAATATTTCAGGTTTCTTAAGAGGATGATCAGGCAAAGCATTAAGTAACTTGAGAAGCCTCCCCCAAGCTTGTGGGAGACTCTCTTCTTCAATTTGCACAAAATTGTATATTTCCCTCAAAGCAGCTTGTTTCTTATGAGCGGGGAAGTATTTAGTAGAGAAGTAATAAATCATATCCTGGGGACTTTGCACACAACCAGGATCAAGAGAATTATACCAAATCTTAGCATCACCCTTTAATGAGAACGGAAATATCTTGAGTAAATAAAGGTAGCGCGATCTCTCATTATTAGTAAACAGGGCAGCTATATCATTTAACTTAGTAAGATGTGCCACAACAGTTTCAGATTCATAGCCATAAAAAGGATCAGATTCAACCAAAGTAATTATATCTGTATCAACAAAAAAATCATAATAGTCCTGATCAGGAACACAGATAGGTGAAGTAGCAAAAGCAGGATCGGGTCTCATCCTATCTCTAAAAGATTCTTTACTCCATTTAATTAGCAACTTTTTAAGTTCATATCTATCCTGGCAAGCAAAAATAGCTGCAGAAGATTCAACATCAAAAAGATAACCCTCAGGAATAGAAGGGATAGGTTCATCATCACTAACATTATCGTGTTCAGGTTCAATAATTTCTCTTTCTTCAGACCTAGCAATTTGCTCATCAAGATATTCACCGAGTGGCACAGTAGTATCAAGCATAGAAGTAGTTTCATCATAAGTATCATGCATAGCAGAAGTGGCATCATCAATAACATGCGACATATCAGAATCAATAGCAGTAGTAGGTTTAGGTGTCGCAAACTTACTCATAACAGAAGGAGAATCTAGTGCAAGGCTAGATGGCAATCCCTTACCTCCCCTCGTAGTTGAGGGCAAAATAGTAGTTCGATCATCTTTCAGGTTCTTCATAGTGTCCAGCAGATATAAATCCCAAGTGACTCAAAGAATAGAGCTATGCTCCCCAGCAACGGCGCCAGAAAATAGTCTTGATAACCCACAAGTATAGGGGATCGCAACAGTTTTCGAGGGTAGAGTATTCAACCCAAATTTATTGATTCGACACAAGGGGAGCCAAAGAATATTCTCAAGTATTAGCAGCTGAGTTGTCAATTCAACCACACCTAGAAACTTAGTATCTGCAGCAAAGTGTTTAGTAGCAAAGTAATATGATAGTAGTGGTAACGGTAACAAAAGTAAAGGCAGCAAAAGTAATGTTTTTGGTATTTTGTAGTGATTGTAACAGTAGCAACGGAAAAGTAAATAAGTGTAAACCAATATATGGAAAACTCATAGGCACCTAATTAGCGATGGATAATTATGCCGGATGTGGTTCATCATGTAGCAGTCATAACATAGGGTGACATAGAAATAGCTCCAGTTCATCAATGTAATGTAGGCATGTATTCCGTATATAGTCATACATGCTTATGGAAAAGAATTTGCATGACATATTTTGTCCTACCCTCCCGTGGCAGCGGGGTCCTATTGGAAACTAAGGGATATTAAGGCCTCCTTTTAATAGAGAACCGGAACAATGCATTAGCACATAGTGAATACATGAACTCCTCAAACTATGGTCATCACCGGGAGTGGTCCCGATTATTGTCACTTCGGGGTTGCCGGATCATAACACATAGTAGGTGACTATAGACTTGCAAGATAGGATCTAGAACTCACATATATTCATGAAAACATAATAGGTTCAGATCTGAAATCATGGCACTCGGGCCCTAGTGACAAGCATTAAGCATAGCAAAGTCATAGCAACATCAATCTCAGAACATATTGGATACTAGGGAGCAAACCCTAACAAAACTAACTCGATTACATGATAAATCTCATCCAACCCATCACCGTCCAGCAAGCCTACGATGCAATTACTCACACACGGCGGTGATCATCATGAAATTGGTGATGGAGGATGGTTGATGATGACGACGGCGACGAATCCCCCTCTCCGGAGCCCCGAACGGACTCCAGATAAGTCCTCCCGAGAGAGATTAGGGCTTGGCGGTGGCTCCGTATCGTAAAACGTGATGATTTCTTCTCTCTGATTTTTTTTTCTCCCCGAAAGCCAATATATGGAGTTGGAGTTGGCGTCGGAGGGCCACCAGGGGGCCCACGAGGTAGGGGGCGCGCCCAGGGGGCGCCCCCACCCTCGTGAGCAGGGTGTGGGCCCCCTGGTCTTCATCTTTTGCGAGGATTTTTCTTTATTTTTTCTAAGGTGTTCCGTGGAGTTTCAGGACATTCCAAGAATTTTTATTTTCTGCACAAAAAACAACACCATGGCAGTTCTGCTGAAAACAGCGTCAGTCCGGGTTAGTTCCATTCAAATCATACAAGTTAGAGTCCAAAACAAGGGGAAAGTGTTTGGAAAAGTAGATACGACGGAGACGTATCAAGACCCTTGGCGCATGGCGCTTCAGCGCCGCCGATCAAGATAGGCATGTCAGTGCCGAGAGGTTACATCTCGCCGCACAACATGATCAATGACACGCCACAGAGCAAGCTAGGCGTGTCCGTGCCGATAGGCTGCGGCTCGCTGCACGGCGAGACCGTTGGAGCGCCGCAGAGCGAGAGGCGCGGCGCACCGCATAGGAAGAACGGATCCATTAGTGCTTGCCTGCTGTCAACAGTGCATCGCAGCTGGGTACACATCCCGTCAGTACCCCCATTCCTCGCTAGGAGTGGGCGAGGGAGTCCTGGATTAAGGGGTCCTCGGACAGCCGGACTATATACTTTGGCCGGACTGTTGGACTATGAAGATACAAGATTGAATACTTCGTCCCGTGTCCGGGTGGGACTCTCCTTTGCGTGGAAGGCAAGCTTGGCGATTCGGATATGTAGATCTCCTTCTCTGTAACCGACTCTGTGTAACCCTAGCCCCCTCCGGTGTCTATATAAACCGGAGGGTTTAGTCCGTAGGACAACATACAATCATAATCATAGGCTAGCTTCTAGGGTTTAGCCTCTACGATCTCGTGGTAGATCAACTCTTGTAAAACTCATATCATCAAGATCAATCAAGCAGGAAGTAGGGTATTACCTCCATCGAGAGGGCCCGAACCTGGGTAAACATCGTGTCCCCCACCTCCTGTTACCATTAGCCTTAGACGCACAGTTCGGGACCCCCTACCCGAGATCCGCCGGTTTTGACACCGACATTGGTGCTTTCATTGAGAGTTCCACCGTGTCGTCACGATTAGGCTTGATGGCTCCTTCAATCATTTTCAACGACGCGGTCCAGGGTGAGGTCTTCCTCCCTGGACAGATCTTTGTATTCGGCGGCTTCATACTGCGGGCCAACTCGCTTGGCCGTCTGGAACAGATCGATAGCTACGCCCCTGGCCATAAGGTCAGATTTGGAAGCTTGAACTATACTGCCGACATCCGCGGAGACTTGGTCTTCGATGGATTCGAGCCCATGTCAGGTGCGCCGAACAGTCACGATGAGCATGACTTAGATCTGCCATCGGATAGTGTTCGGGAGATCGCGCCTACGGCGGCCCCGGGAATCAATCGCGCCTACAACGGGTTGATGGACCCCGCTAAGGAGGCTGCACCCTCAGCGGCGCTATAGCCAAATACTGACCTCACCTCCTATGAGGCCGGTGCCATCGGACCTCCGGACTCGTCTCTGGCTACAGGCTCCGAACCGTGCGCATGCGTGCCTATCGAATCGGATTGGGCACCAATCATGGAGTTCACCTCCGCGGATATCTTTCAGCACTCACCCTTGGGCGACGTGCTAAAATCATTAAGGTCTCTCTCTCTAGCGGGAGACTCCTGGCCGAACTATGTCTGGCTCGAGTGGGAAGTGGACAATGAAGAAATTCGTTCCCCACCCACCACCCACTTCATAGCTACTGTCGATGACTTAACCGACACGCTTGACTTCGACTCCGAAAACATCGACGGTATGGACAACGATGCTGGAGACGAACAGGAACCACCGCCCACGGGGCGCTAGACAGCCACCTCATCATATGATATATACATGGTGGACACCCCAAAAGAAAGTAATGGCGAGGATACAACATAGGACAATCCCATCAAGCAGCAACCAAAGCGATGAGGTAGGCGCCGCTCTAAATCCCGCCACAGTAAAAACAGCAATAACAGCGCAAGAAGAAATAATACCCCGGTCGACTCCAAAGGAAATGACGACCCCATGGACCCAGCGATGGAGCAGGATGAGCCCGGGTACGGTGAACATAGTCCAGAGCCGGTATCCGACCACGGAGATGCCAAGGGTAAAACTCATCAATCTATCTCCGGAGAGGAGAATAGTCCGGACAACGATGCACTCATCATCCCGGAAAAACACTTGGAGCAAGAGAACCTCCATAGAAGGCTTATTGCCACCCCAAGGAGATTGAAGAAGCAGAATCAAAGGCTTAAGGCCGCGCAGGATACGCTCAACCGCAGATGGAACAAAGTGCTCAACACTGAAGAAACATATGGTGGCGATCGCCACACAAAGAGCTACCCAAAGCGCAAGCTGCTGCCCGAATTCAACGACAAGGCCATAGAGCCCATTCCACCAAAAAATAATACGGCCGATCAGCCGGACCGACCACCCCGTGGCCGCAACAAGGTGGCTAATGATGCCGCACACAAATCAGCACATGATACGTCTCCAACGTATCTATAATTTTTTATTGCTCCATGCTACTTTATCTACTGTTTTAGGCAATATTGGGCTTTATTATCCACTTCTATATTATTTTGGGACTAACCTATTAACCAGAGGCCCAGCCCAGATTTGCTGTTCTATGCCTATTTTAGTGTTTCGAGGAAAAGGAATATCAGACAGAGTCAAAAGGAACGAAATCAACTGGAGAAGTTAATTTTGGAAAGAAACCAACTTGATGGGCTTGGAGTGCACGTCAGGGGACTCCCGGGCTACCCACGAGGTTGGGGGCGCCCCACTGGGCGCGCCCCCTACCTCGTGAGCCCCCCAGAGGTCCATCGACGTACACCCTGCACCCATATATACCTACGTACCCTAAAACTTCCAGAACAGAAGATAGATCGGGAGTTCCGCCACCGCAAGCCTCTGTAGCCACCAAAAACCTCTCGGGATCCCGTTCCGGCACCCTGCCGGAGGGGGATCCCATCACCGGTGGCCATCTTCATCATCCCGGCGCTATCCAGGACGAGGAGGGAGTAGTTCACCCTTGGGGCTGAGGGTATGTACCAATAGCTATGTGTTTGATCTCTCTCTCTCGTGTTCTCTCTCGTGTTCCCTCTATGGCACGATCTTGATGTATCCCGAGCTTTGCTATTGTAGTTGGATCTTATGATGTTTCTCCCCCTCTACTCTCTTGTGATGAATTGAGTTTCCCCTTTGAAGTTATCTTATCAGATTGAGTCTTTTATGAGAACACTTGATATATGTCTTGCCGTGATTATCTGTGGTGACAATGGGATATCATGTGCCACTTGATGTATGTTTTGGTGATCAACTTGCGGGTTTCGTGACATTGGGAACCTATGCATAGGGGTTGGCACACGTTCTTGACTCTCCGATAGAAACTTTGGAGCACTCTTTGAAGTATTTTTATGTTGGTTGGATGAATCTGAGATTGTGTGATGCATATCGTATAATCATGCCCACGGATACTTGAGGTGACAATGGAGTATCTAGGTGACATTAGGGTTTTGGTTGATTTGTGTCTTAAGGTGTTATTCTAGTACGAACTCTTTTATAGATTGATCCGAAAGAATAACTTTGAGGTGGTTTCATACCCTGCCATAATCTCTACGTTTGTTCTTCGCTATTAGTGGCTTTGGAGTGACTCTTTGTTGCATGTTGAGGGCTTGTCATATGTTCTATCTATGTTATTATTGTTGAGAGAACTTGCACTAGTGAAAGTATGAACCCTAGGCCTTGTTTCCTATCATTGCAATACCGTTTACGCTCACTTTTACCACTTGTTACCTTGCTGTTTTTATTATTTCAGATTACAAATACCTTTATCTACTATCTATTTTGCACTTGTATCACCATCTCTTCGCCGAACTAGTGCACCTATACAATTTACCATTGTATTGGGTGTGTTGGGGACACAAGAGACTTTTTGTTATTTGGTTGCAGGGTTGCTTGAGAGAGACCATCTTCATCCTACGCCTCCTACGGATTTATAAACCTTAGGTCATCCACTTGAGGGAAATTTGCTACTGTCCTACAAACATGTGCACTTGCAGGCCCCACAACGTCTACAAGAAGAAGGTTGTGTAGTAGACATCAAGCTCTTTTCTGGCGCTGTTGCCGGGGAGGTTAGCGCTTGAAGGTATATCTTTAGATCTTGCAATCGAATCTTTTTGTTTCTTGTTTTAGCACTAGTTAGTCTATAAAAGAAAAATACAAAAAAATGGAGTTAAGTTTGTCTCATACGCTTCACCTTTTTAATATCTTTCGTGAGTATGATGGAAAAGATAATTGTGCTCAAGTGCTTGAAGAAGAAATCTCTAAATTGTTTGGCACTAAATCTTTGAATGATGAGCATGATTACAATGTTGTTAGTACGAATTCTTTGAATATCCATGATGCTAATGATGATTGCACTAGTTATGATGAAAATATCTCTCATGAGCATGACAACTTTTGTGGGGTGCATGTTTGCATGAACACACCAAATAGAGAAGATATTTATTGCAAGAGGCATAAGTACTTAGAAACCAAATTGTTGCAAGAAGAGCTAGATGAATGTGCTGAAAGATTCAATATTTTTCGCGCTCCTTGTGAACTTTGCAATGAACATGGTCATTTAAAGCTCCAATGCTATTTGTTTCATGATCAAGTCGTGTCCAAATATTGTGATAATTTGATTACCCTTGAGCATCATAAAGAGCTTAGCCTTCTTTTGGGTTATGAAGAAATGAAACGTATAACTGAGGGTATTCCAAAATTTAATCTTGATAAAATTCTTGATTTTGATCTAGAGAAAATTTATATGTATTGTGCGGTGAATTGTATTGAAAATCCTTATATTGCCAATTACATAAGGAAAAGAAAGCAAATGGAAGATGATGAGAATACTAATGAAAGGGAAGAGGCTTCCCAATCTCCTCCTATTATTTCTTATGATGAATCAGGTAACGAGGAGGAGCCTTCTATTCAACCAATCTTATCAATAAGGGGCTCAAAGAGGAAGGTTGAACCTACACATAATGTGAAGAAGAAAAAGAAAAGAAGGAGCAACAAAGGTAAAAAGGTATCCCTCCCAAATGATGTTGCTCCTACTACTCATTATGATGATGATGATTGCTATACTATTGGTGCTATCAATATTTTTAATGATGAGAGTGATTATGCTTATGATACGAAAGGGCCCAAGCTTGGGGAAGCTATGTTTGATTGGGATGAAATATTTGAGAATATATTTGCTGGAATTAATGTTTGTCCCAAGCTTGGGGATGCTATGTTTAATGAAGATGATATTTTTAGCATCCCAAGTTTTGATATGCAAAGTTGTTATGATGATAGCATGCCTCCTATTTATGATGGTTATATTGATGAAAGTGGGTTTGGAAGAGTGTAAACTTTAGGAAGTAATGATCCCACTACTTTGGAGGATGTTGAATCTTATTGTGATGACTATGAAAGTGGATTTGGAAGAGTGTCAACTTTATTTAGTGATTCCACTATCTTGGGAGAGGTTTCAATCGATTATGATGAGAACGAAGTTGCTACTTATGACGATTATTGTGATGAAACTTATGCTATAAAAAGTAGTGATAATTATATTTACAAATCTTGTCATGATTATGATTACCCTTTTTATGAACATTACTCTTTTAATGTGGAAACAATCTTTAGTGTTCAAGTCTCTTATGATACTCCCACTATTCCGAATGAGAAGAATTTTGCTTATGTGGAGAGTAGTAAATTTTCTATGCAAGTAGATCATGAAAAGAATGCTTTAGGTGCTGGTTATATTGTTGAATTCATTCATGATGCTACTGAAAATTATTATGAGGGAGGAATATATTCTTGTAGGAATTGCAATAATGTCAAGTTTCCTCTCTATGTGTTGAAAATCTTGAAGCTATGCTTGTGTTACCTTCCTATGCTTGTTGATTATTGTTACCATAAGTTGTTTGCTCACAAAATCCCTATGCATAGGAAGTGGGTTAGGCTTAAATTTGCTAGTCATATGCTTCATGATGCTCCCGTTATGTTTCAATTCTTATCTATTATGTGAGCATCATTGTCATCATCATGCCTAGCTAGAAAGGCATTAAAGAAAAGCGCTTGTTGGGAGACAACACAATATTTATCCTTACTATTTTTATGTGTCCACATGATTATGTTACTGTAGTAATCATGTTTTATAGCTTTTGTTTCAATAAAGTGCCAAGTAAGACCTTTAGGATAGCTTACGGTGATAGTTGTGTTGATCCTGCTGAAAATCAGAAACTTTTGCACCCAGTAAATTAGTTTTTTTAATTCACAGAAACGTGCTTCTGATCTGATTCTTTTTGCTCTGGATTGGTACACGAATTTATTAGGACTTCCGAATTTGGTAGGATTTTTGGATTTCCAGAAGTATAGGTTTGATACATATTACTACAGACTGTTCTGTTTTTGACAGATTCTGTTTTCTATGTGTTGTTTGCTTATTTTGATGAATCTATGAGTAGTATCGGAGGGTATGAACCATAGATAAGTTGGAATACAGTAGATATTACACCAATATGAATTTAGAATGAGTTCATTACAGTACCTAAGTGGTTGTTTTATTTTCTTATACTAACGGAGCTTACGAGTTTTCTGTTGAGTTTTGTGTTGTGGAGTTTTCAAGTTTTGGGTAAAGATTCGATGGACTATGGAATAAGGAGTGGCAAGAGCCTAAGATTGGGGATGCCCAAGGCACCCCAAGGTAATATTCAAGGACAACCAAGAGCCTAAGCTTGGGGATGCCCCGGAAGGCATCCCCTCTTTCGTCTTCGTTCATTGGTAACTTTACTTGGAGCTATATTTTTATTCACCACATGATATGTTTTTTGCTTGGAGCGTCATTTTATTTTGTTAGTTTTTGCTTGCTGTTAGTTATAATAATGTTTTGAATCTTTAGTTTCAATAAAGAAGTCAAGGATAGCCTTTGCCATGCTTATCTTGCTAGTATACATGTTGCTGTTTGAAAACAGAAAGTTTACCGGTGTTGCAAAACTTCCCTAGAAAAGTCAGAGAATGGTATAATGTTGAATCTTTTTGCATATTGAGCTCTGATAAATTTATTACAGTGGGAATTTTAGTTCATAATTTTTTGAGTCAGGGAAGTATGATGACTCTTCCATTCTTTACAGACTGTACTGTTTTAGCAGATTGCTGTTATGTTTGCATTGTTTGCATATGTTTGTTTGTTTAATGATTCTATTTGAGGATATGAGTATTAAATATGCAGAGGCATTTAGTATGCAATATTGAATAATAATTTTAGCGATTTGTTACAGTAGAAAATGATAAGGTTTTGCATCGGTTTATACTAACCCATCTCACGAGTTCTTCTTGAGTTTGTTGTGAATGAAGCTTTTGATAAAAAGAGAAACCATGGTATGAGAGGAATTAAGGAGACACAAAAGCTCAAGCTTGGGGATGCCCAAGGCACCCCAAGATAATATATCAATAAGTCTCAAGCATCTAAGCTCGGGGATGCCCCGGTAGGCATCCCACCTTTCTTCTTCAACAACTATCGGTTAGTACCAGTTGAGCCTAAGTTTTTGCTTCTTCACATGAGTTGTGCTATCCTTGCAATGTAGTTTTATTTAGCTTTGCTTGCTGTTTAAATAAAGTATCAAGATCTGAAATTCTTTAATGAGACAGAGTCTTCGCATAGTTGCATAATTATTTAGCCACTCATTGAGCTTCACTTATATCTTTTGAGCGTGATAATTTTTGCTCTAGTGCTTCACTTATATCTTTTAGAGCACGGTGGTGGATTTGTTTTAAAGAAAATATTGATCTCTCATGCTTCACTTAGATTATTTTGACAGTCGTTAATAGCATGGTAATTTGCTTAATGTTAATATACTTAGTGTTCAAGACATGAGAAACTTTCTTTTGAGTAAATTGAATACTAAAGATAAGTTTGGTGCTTGATAATTGTTTTGAGATATGGAGGTAATAATATCAAAGTCGTGATAGTTGATAATTGTGAATTTGAGAAATACTTGTGTTGAAGTTGCAAGTCCCGTAGCATGCACGTATGGGTAAAGTTGTGTACCAAATTTGAAACATGAAGACCTGGCTTGTGCATCCTTATGAGTGGCGGTCGGGGACGAGCGATGGTCTTTTCCTACCAATCTATCCCCCTAGGAGCATGAGCATAGTACTTGAATTTTTTGATGGCTTCTAAATTTTTGCAATAAGTATATGAGTTCTTTTGACTAATGTTGAGTCCATGGATTATACGCACTCTCACATTTCCACCTTTGCTAGCCTCTTCGGTACCGTGCATTGCCCTTTCTCACCTTGAGAGTTGGTGCAAACTTCGCCGGTGCATCCAAACCCCGTGATATGATATACTCTATCACACATAAACCTCCTTATATCTTCCTCAAAACAGCCACCATACCTACCTATCATGGCATTTCCATAGCCATTCCGAGATATATTGCCATGCAACTTCCATCATCATCATCATGACATACATTACTTTTGTCATATTGACATTGCATGATCATGTAGTTGACATCATATTTGTGGCAAAGCCACCATGCATTATTTTCCATACGTGTCACTCTTGATTCATTGCATCATCCCGGTACACCACCGGAGGCATTCATATAGAGTCATCCTTTGTTCTAAGTATCAAGTTGTAATTGTTGAGTTGTAAGAAAAATAGAAGTGTGATGATCATCATTATTAGAGCATTGTCCAAAGTGAGGAAAGGATGATGGAGACTATGATTCCCCCATAAGTCGGGATGAGACTCCGGACGAAAATAAAAAAAGGGGAGGCCATAAAAAAGAGAAGAGAAAGTCCCAAACAAAAAAATGAGAGAAAAAGAGAAGGGACAATGCTACTATCCTTTTACCACACTTGTGCTTCAAGGTAGCACCTTGTTCTTCATGTAGTGAGTCTCATATATTGTGCTTCAAAGTAGCACCATGATCTTCATGTTAGTCAGTCTCGTAAGTTGTCTTTTTTATACTAGTGGGAATTTTTCATTATAGAACTTGGCTTGTATATTCCAATGATGGGCTTCCTCAAAATGCCCTAGGTCTTCGTGAGCAAGCGAGTTGGATGCACACCCACTAGTTTTCTTTTGTTGAGCATTCATAGCTCTAGTGCATCCGTTGCATGGCAATCCCTACTCCTCATGTTGACATCAATTGATGGGCATATCCAGAGCCCGTTGATTAGCCTCGTCGATGTGAGACCTTCTCCTTTTTTTGTCTTCTCCACACAATCCCCATCATCATATTCTATTCCACCCATAGTGCTATATCCATGGCTCGCGCTCATGTATTGCGTGAAAGTTGAAAAAGTTTGAGATTATTTAAGTATGAAACAATTGCTTGGCTTGTCATCAGGGGTATAGAAGTTGGGAACATCTCTGTGTGACGAAAATGAAGCATAGCCTAACCATATGATTTTGTAGGGATGAACTTTCTTTGGCTATGTTATTTTGAGAAAACATGATTGCTTTGATTAGTATGCTTGAAGTATTTTTATTTCTTATGTCAATATGAACTTTTGTCTTGAATCTTTCGGACCTTAATATTCATATCACAAGTAAGAAGAATTACATTGAAATTATGCCAAGTATCACTCCGCATCAAAAATTCTTCTTACCATTTACCTACTCGAGAACGAGCAGGAATTAAGCTTGGGGATGCTTGATACGTCTCCAACGTATCTATAATTTTTGATTGCTCCATGCTACTTTCTCTACCGTTTTAGGCAATATTGGGCTTTATTATCCACTTTTATATTATTTTTGGGACTATCCTATTAACCGAAGGCCCAGCCCAGATTTGCTGTTTTATGCCTATTTCAGTGTTTCGAGGAAAAGGAATATCAGACGGAGTCAAAACGGAACAAAATCAACTGGAGAAGTTAATTTTGGAAGGAAACCAACCTGATGGGCTTGGAGTGCACGTCAGGGGACTCCCGGGCTGCCACGAGGGTGGGGGCGCGCCCCCTACCTCGTGAGCCCCCCGGAGGTCCACCGACGTACCCCCTGCACCCATATATACCTACGTACCCTAAAACTTCCAGAACAGAAGATAGATCGGGAGTTCCGCCGCCGCAAGCCTCTGTAGCCACCAAAAACCTCTCGGGATCCCGTTCTGGCACCCTGCCGGAGGGGGATCCCATCACCGGTGGCCATCTTCATCATCCCGACGCTATCCATGACGAGGAGGGAGTAGTTCACCCTCGGGGCTGAGGGTATGTACCAATAGCTATGTGTTTGATCTCTCTCTCTCGTGTTCTCTCTCGTGTTCCCTCTATGGCACGATCTTGATGTATCCCGAGCTTTGCTATTGTAGTTGGATCTTATGATGTTTCTCCCCCTCTACTCTCTTTTGATGAATTGAGTTTCCCCTTTGAAGTTATCTTATCAGATTGAGTCTTTTATGAGAACACTTGATATATGTCTTGCCGTGATTATCTGTGGTGACAATGGGATATCATGTGCCACTTGATGTATGTTTTGGTGATCAACTTGTGGGTTTCGTGACATTGGGAACCTATGCATAGGGGTTGGCACACGTTCTTGACACTCCGATAGAAACTTTGGGGCACTCTTTGAAGTACTTTTATGTTGGTTGGATGAATCTGAGATTGTGTGATGCATATCGTATAATCATGCCCACGGATACTTGAGGTGACAATGGAGTATCTAGGTGACATTAGGGTTTTGGTTGATTTGTGTCTTAAGGTGTTATTCTAGTACGAACTCTTTTATAGATTGATCCGAAAGAATTACTTTGAGGTGGTTTCGTACCCTACCATAATCTCTATGTTTGTTCTCCGCTATTAGTGGCTTTGGAGTGACTCTTTGTTGCATGTTGAGGGCTTGTCATAT
This sequence comes from Triticum timopheevii, assembly GCA_963921465.1. NCBI lineage: Eukaryota > Viridiplantae > Streptophyta > Magnoliopsida > Poales > Poaceae > Triticum > Triticum timopheevii. Next base: position 184,366,818 of record OY997262.1, read on the forward strand.
GTTCTATCTATGTTATTATTGTTGAGAGAACTTGCACTAGTGAAAGTATGAACCCTAGGCCTTGTTTCATATCATTGCAATACCGTTTACGCTCACTTTTGCCACTTGTTACCTTGCTGTTTTTATTATTTCAGATTACAAATACCTTTTTCTACTATCTATTTTGCACTTGTATCACCATCTCTTCGCCGAACTAGTGCACCTATACAATTTACCATTGTATTGGGTGTGTTGGGGACACAAGAGACTTTTTGTTATTTGGTTGCAGGGTTGCTTGAGAGAGACCATCTTCGTCCTACGCCTCCTACGGATTGATAAACCTTAGGTCATCCACTTGAGGGAAATTTGCTACTATCCTACAAACCTGTGCACTTGCAGGCCCAACAACGTCTACAAGAAGAAGGTTGTGTAGTAGACATCAGCACACGATTTACATGAGCTCCTGGACAAAAAAGTCGGCATGTCCAGGTCCATCTATGGATCTAGGAAGCATGCTCCGACGCCGGATCACATCCACTAAAATGATCATATTGATCGAATACCTGCTCGGAATCAACACCGAACACAACAACTGTTGACAGCATGTCATGACACATCCAAATACAGGGGTGCCTCGCACCCCCTGTGCTTCACCGATGAGGTGCTGGATCATGAATTTCCAGTAGGATTTAAACTTGTGAATATAGAGGCATACGACGGAACAACGGACCCTGGGGTCTGGATTGAGGACTTTGTCCTTCACATCCACATGGCTCGTGGAGATGATCTCCACACCATAAAATACTTGCCCCTCAAGTTGAAAGGACCAGCTCGGCACTGGTTGAAAAGCCTCCCCGAAAACTCAATTGGAAGTTGGGAGGAACTTGAGGATATTTCAGGGCCAATTTTCAAGGGACCTATATCCGACCTCCGGATGCAGACGATTTAAGTCACATAATCCAACAACTCGGAGAGTCAGCGCGTAAGCTTTGGAATAGATTTCTCACTAAGAAGAATCAAATCGTTGACGATGCCAAAGCCTTAGCGGCTTTCAAGCACAGTGTTCGGGACGAATGGCTTGCTACACACCTCGTCCAAGAAAAGCCGAGGACAATGGAAGCCCTAACAAGCCTTATGACCCGCTTCTGCGCGGGCGAGGACAGCTGGTTGGCCCGTAGCGGCACCAGCGACCCAGGCACATCCGAAGTCAGGGATGGCAACGGGAAGCTGCGATGCAATAAAAACAAGCATCAAAACAATCAAGACAGCCCAGATAACACGGCGGTCAACACCGGATTCAGGGGCTCTCGACCCGGTTAACGGAAAAAGCCATTTAAAGGCAGCAGAGATGGACTGTCCAACCTAAATAAGATTCTAGACAGATTATGTCAGATTCATGGCACCCCTGAAAAACCTGCAAATCACACCCATAGAGAATGCTGGGTTTTCAAGCAGGCCGGCAAGCTAAACGCCGAACACTGGGGGACACAAAAAATTCCCACCAAAAGTCAAAACAGTGAACATGATTTACGCAACTCACATACCAAAGAGAAGGCGCAAGCGCGCACTCCAAGATGTATATGCTGTAGAGCCCGTCGCCCCCAAATTCAATCCTTGGTCGGCCTGCCCGATCACTTTCGATTGCAAGGATCACCCGACTAGTATCTGGCACGGAGGATCGGCTGCCTTGGTGCTCGACCCAATAATTAACGGATACCATCTCACCCGAGTCCTTATGGACGACGGCAGTAGTCTTAATCTGATATATCAGGACACTGTCCACAAAATGGGGATAGACCCGTCAAGAATTAGCCAAAGTAATACTACCTTTAAAGGAGTAATACCAGGCGTAGAGGCCCGCTGCACAGGCTCTCTAGTACTAGAGGTTTTATATGGTTCTCCCGACAACTTTCGAAGCGAAGAACTAATCTTCGACATCGCTCCATTCCGAAGCGGCTATCACGCACTACTCGAAAGAACGGCCTTCACTCGTTTCAATGCAGTACCGCACTACGCTTATCTTAAACTTAAGATGCCCGGTCCACGTGGCATCATCACATTTAGTGGAAATACAGAGTGTTCCTTACAAGCGGAAGAATATGTGGCGTCTCTAGCAGCCGAACACTGAGTGGCCTCTCCAACCAGAATAAATGATCGGTCGTCAAGACCACGGACACGGTTAGACGAGTTCGGTGCATCGCCGGTTGTAACAGCCCAGATAAAACCTGAGCTTGGGTCTATGGATATACCCCCATAGGTGGTGGTAGGGGCTGCCCGCATGTAAAAAGCCATAGTTCGGCTTGACCCTATTAATACAATAACGGATTGCGTTTTCATGGTCCGTTCAGAATAACCAACTTTTCGCACAAAATCTTTCACCTGGGTTTTTTCCTTTTTACAGATGATCATCGTGCTACACCCTTCGAGGATACGGCACAACAGAGACAAAGGCGCAGACGTGCAGCAGGGCCCTGCTCAAAGGTTTCTTTTTAGATTATGACCCTGCATAAACCTTTATTTATGTCTCTTGTTGCTTCATACCCTCCGGACACTTAACACAACCGGGAGGGATGCTGGCGTTATTGACATTCCGTCATGCCAGATTAATGCATCTACCTGGAAACTCAGGGCTCATTATCGAGGGCGTTACTCAGCCCAGTATATGTTGTAAAACTCGGATACCTTAGGGAGTGTTCAGCGTTGCGAGTTTGGCCTTATATGCATCAGCTCCGAATCATGTCTTTGGTCAATAGTTGGGTTTGCCCGGCTCCCGTGTTTTGCTACCTTACGTTCCGCTCTATAGGCTAAGGTGGCACTGGGAGAACTACTATGATTGTGCCCTGGTTCATCTGCATGAGCACCTCAGTAGAGAAAGCCGAAAACTGACTGTCATGATATAGAGTGAGACTGGTCAACCACTCGATGACTCAGCGGAATATTCACAATTCCTCCACATTAACAAAGGACCGGTTTCCCGGTCACGTACGAGCGCGCACCGTATTCGGATGAACGCGGAAGTACCAGGGGCTATATAGTAGCCCCACCGTCAAACTCATATGGCTAAGTGAAAGTGTTAAAGCTATATAGTCCGATTGCATGGTTCGCCGCGCTATCACTTCCTTAATGGACCAAGACGTTGGATCAAGTGTGATTATGCGCTTTTCCGAACACCCCCACATTATATGCGTGGGGGCTGAAGCCGACGACTGCAAACTTTCAGGTTAAATACATACATAAACGGCCGCACAGGAGGCACTATAATACTTTCAGGAAAAAGTATAAACACAACCTTTATAATCAAAATAGGATTGTTTTTACAATTCAGGTACATGTCACTCGAACATGGTACTCTTCGAGCACTGAGCCTCTATTAAACGGGCACCTTCTAGGACTTCTTCAAAATGGTGCTCGGCCAGGTCCTGGCCTCCCGCCAGACCCCGGGTTGCAATAGCGGTGGCCTCCATCCCTGCCCAGTATGATTTAACACGGGCAAGAGCCATCCGCGCACCCTCTATGCATGCCGACCTCTTCACAACATCAATACGCGACACAGCACCAAGGAATTGTTGCACTAAACCAAAATAACTGTCCGGCCTTGGTCCCTTTGGCCAAAGATGATCCACGACAAACCTCATAGCAAGCCCGAACAACCTATGGAGCTCGGCCCATGTGGCCATCTTTTCATTCAACGGCGGCGGACACATCGGGGCACTGAATTGCGACCAGAATAACATTTCCACCACATGATCTTTCCGATCTTTGAAAAACTCAGTCGCATCAGCAGCACTCTTTGCCAAGTCCGCATACGCGTCTACAAAACTCCATAACTGATCCATAGGGGCATACTTTGGATCTCCGAACTTCATCCGCAACAAAAAGGGCCTCCCAGCCGTGATATCTCCGGCTTCACGAAGCTCCACCCTTATCCCTCTAATTTCAGAGCGAGTTTCCTTTTCTGCTTCCAAGGCCTTCTTCAGGTCAGCCGCTTTCGCTTGGCTTTCCTTTTCAAGGAGCTCATATCGGCCGGTGGCATCTTTCAGCTCAACAGCCATCTTGGCTATTTTTTCTTCGCTCTGGCGATGAGTAGCCTGTTTGGATCTTAACTCTTCGGCCGCCTTTAGGGCGGCCACATCACTCATCATAGCTTGTTCCTTGGCTCGGGCAAGCTCCGCCCGAAGGGTCTCCACGGCAGCAACTCCATCTGCAGTCACAACATATTATAGATACTGGCTTCATGCTCCTCTTAATATTTACTGACAAGCCGAAAATACATACCCTGGGCCTCGCCAAGCCACTTGTTCACAAGCGCGATGTCGGCATCCGCCACGTCAAGCTGTCGCTTTAGTTCGGCAAAGTCAGCAGTCCGGTCAGCCGCCGGACCCTCAGATGCCTGTACATAAAAGCAGCGTGATCATTGCCTGGGACTACCATCCTCTGTTCGCCGCCTCTGGACGGCAACCAGAGTCTCAGGGGCTACTACCTATACAGAGCACACCTAGCATGTGCGGTATCGTCCAAAATACACATATATTACTTGGCGTACCTCAAAGCCTCTTAACAGGCTAGTAAAAGCTTTATTCAACTCGCTTTTGGCGGATGAAATCCTCTCAACCACCGTACCCATTAAGGTGTGATGCGCCTCTGAGATAGACGCTTGCTCCAGAAGACCCATTAGTGTGTCCGGTTGTGCACCAGACAGTCCCGAACTATTTCTGTTACTCTCCTTTGGATCCGAATACTCCGGACTTCGGGCGGCCGAAGAGTTAGCTTCTGGCCTTTGTGGATCAGGAGAAACACTCCATGACGACACCTTCGGGTCATCCGCCCCATGAGACGGGGAGGCAGGGGGAGGCGTCTCGCTCTCCATCATCTCCGGAAGAAGATCCCCCGAAGACGAACTCTATTGAGAAGGGATGCGAGCCGGACTGCAAGATATATGTCTCGGTTATTATTCTCAAATATGAAGAAAGATATATTACCAACTTACTTTTTGATCCATTTACAGCTCGGTTGAGGGCTGGCCTCCTCCCGGGCGCGGTGCGGTAAGAACGCCCTTCTGGGCAGGGCCCCCTGGCGAAGGTATCTTCCCTCTTTTGGAAGCCTCCGTTTCCAAGTCTTCAGAGGCGGCCCTTTTCTATCCTTGGGGAGAGGGGATTCTAGATTGACCTCCCCGATTATCCTCCTTTGCGGAGGCACTTACTAACTGGTTTGGATGTATAAGGTATAAAGCCCGCCTTTGGCTTCTCTGTTCCTCCCTTCATCTTCTCCTGATGGCACCTGATAGGGTGCACGCTAAAGCATCCTGGTTAATAAAGGATCCGGCGAGCCTTCGGGAAGGGGGGCCGAACACCTGATCCTCTCCGCCTTTCTTATCTAGTCCTGGCAGAGAGCAATTTTTCAGAATGATATTGTGACAAGTAAAAAGGCAGCATGTTCGGTCGCGGAAATACTTACTTGGCTATCAGGACGGTTGCAGTTGAGACCAGCATCCTCGGTGGTGTCCGGACACTTTATTTGTGATCCGAAGAATAATCGATACATCTCTTCAAGAGTCACGCCGAAGAATTGTTGAATAGTTCACGGTCCTTCCGGGTTGAACTCCCACATACGGAGAGATCGACGCTGGCATGGCAGGATCCGACAAACTAGCATAACTTGCATTACCTTGACAAGACTGACATCCCTCTTGAGAAGATCTCGGATGCGGCTTTGCAGTGTCAGCACATCATTTACTGGCCCCCACTCCAGTCCCTTGTTGACCCATGATGCCAGTTGAGGCGGAGGGCCCGAGCGGAAGGCAGGAGCGGCCGCTCGCTTTGTACCTCGGGGAGCTATGATGTAGAACCACTCCCGTTGCCATAAGTCGGATACCTCCGGAAAGGAACCCTTTGGCCATAGGGCGTCGGCGCCTTTGCTTATTATAGCACCTCCGCACTCTGCATGTCGCCCATCGATCATCTTCGGCTTCACATTGAAGGTCTTGAGCCATAAGCCGAAGTGTGGGGTGATGCGGAGGAAGGCCTCACACACGACGATAAGCGACGAGATGTGAAGGATGGAATCTAGAGCTAGATCATGGAAATCTAGCCCGTAATAGAACATGAGCCCTCTCACAAAGGGATCAAGACTAAAACCTAGCCCTCGGAGGAAGTGGGAAACAAATACGACACTCTCGTTGGGTTCGGGAGTGGGGATGACCTGCCCTTGAGGAGGCAGCCTGTGCGGTATTTCGGCGGTGAGATACCTGGCCTCCCTAAGCTTCTTGATGTCCTCCTCTGTGACAGAGGAGGCCATCCACTGGCCTTGAAGGTTGGATCCGGACATGATTGAAGGTCCAAAGCATTTAGCTTGAGCCTTGGGTGTTGGAACTCGAGGTGGAAGAAGAGAAGGATCGAGCATGGGGAGAAAAGGACAGGCCTTAGCCCCTTTATAAAGAGGACGAATATCAAGCGTCCCCCACGTGGCCATTTATAACTTGCCTAAAATCGAGGAGTCATATTAACAAGCGTGGTTGGGTTACCCACACCCATATTGATGGGAATCCCGTGATAAGGGGAACACAATCTCTGCTTCGATAGACGTGCCAATAAAACCGCCTCGCACCACATGCATTGGCAGGCTGGGAAAAACGGTTCGTAATAACCGGGTCGTGGCGTGATGTCATGCTATGAAAAGTTGTCAACAGATTAGATTTGTGGAATATTGTGCTCTCTACGGTGGTATGTGGAATTTATTTTGCAGAGATGGACACGATCCTTGTGTTCAAAATCTCCTATGGAGTATTCGGAGAAGGAACCCACCTTGCACGCCAGACAATATGCACGCCAGACTCATCGTCATTGACGCCTGGTTCAGGGGCTACTGAGGGAGTCCTGGATTAAGGGGTCCTCGGACAACCGGACTATATACTTTGGCTGGACTGTTGGACTATGAAGATAAGACTTCGTCCCACGTCTGGATGGGACTCTCCTTTGCGTGGAAGGCAAGCTTGGCGATTCGGATATGTAGATCTCCTTCTCTGTAACCGACTCTACGTAACCCTAGCCCCCTCTGGTGTCTGTATAAACCGGAGGGTTTAGTCCGTAGGACAACATACAATCATAATAATAGTCTAGCTTCTTGGGTTTAGCCTCTACGATCTCGTGGTAGATCAACTCTTGTAATACTCATATCATCAAGATCAATCAAGAAGGAAGTAGGGTATTACCTCCATCGAGAGGGCCCGAACCTGGATAAACATCGTGTCCCCCGCCTCCTGTTACCATTAGCCTTAGATGCACAGTTCGGGACCCCCTACCCAAGATCCGCCGGTTTTTACACCGATAGTGGGCAAAGGCCCTCTGCGCTGTACTTGCACCAGAGGCCGACAACGCAATACTTGCACCGGACGACCACCTTGCCATTCGCATGGGTCGCGCCGTTCGTCTTGTCCGCGGCCCGCTTGATGCCAACGTGTTGGTCGGTAGGCTCGACCGCCTCCTTGGCCCAGGTGTCCACCTGGGCGCAGTAGAAGAACATGGCCATCACATCCTCGACGTGGTGATCTCCGATGAAATAGCCAACTTGGAGCTTGAGATCGTGCTCGAGATGTACCGCGAGCGTGTCGACCGCTTGGGCGAACGCCTGCATGAGTTCCGGCAGAGCCAAGAGCTACCGTAGGCAAGGGCTGCTGGCCATGGTCTCATGGACGCGTTTTATTTTGTTGAGTCGTTTCGACGTGGATAGCTATGTATTCACAACAATCATAGTATTGCTCTCTTTGAATGTGTGTATTCTGTTTTCCGTTCTTATATGTTCTGTTTCAATGTGTGTTTACATGCTTTCCATTTGCATATTTGGATGATACCAGCTAGATTCAAATTAGTATACAAAAACTGATAGAAAATGGAATTCATAATATTAAATATATATATATATATATATATATATATACACATATATATTAATTGTTCATTAGTTCATCACAGAATATATATAATATCATCACATATACGTGATGATACTTAACAACTAGGTACAATGCATAAAATTGAAAATGAACAATACTAAAACTAACAATCCCTCCTGGGGCCAGTATTCCGGCAGCCCCTTGCCAGCAGCTCCTTGGTGCACGGTATCTTCCCAGAGCGGAGGCAATACTTGTCGTGGTATTTCCTTGACATATGCCAAGGGATGGCTTATCATGTGTGAGGACATGAGTACGTTGCCGGGCTCTAGAAGCGGGAGTAGGCAAGACCTCAAACGGCGACGAGTCTTACCCAGGTTCAGGGATCTCCAAGGATATAACACCCCTAGTCCTGCTCTATGGGGTCTCCGCATGGTGACTATGGTCAATATGGTAGCTACAAGGTTGCTCCTCGAGCTGTTCGGCTAGAGGAAGAAGAAGGGCAGGGCTAGCTCTATCCCTTCCCTAGCTATGGGTGGAGGGAACTAAAGGCTAAACCCTTTGCATGGGTGAACCTGGGGGTTATATAGGCCTAACACCCAGGGGTACAATGGTAATCTGTCTAGGTGGTAGGCCCTAGTCGTTAGTGACTAAGGAGGCCGGGTTCTTCGCCGGCTGACGGGGCCCACCTCTAGTGAGCCCTACCGGCTACCGAGGAACCGGCCGACAGGTGGGGCCTGCCGCCTAAGGGTCCTACTGACGGCTCTCCACTGTTGCACCATCCGTGCTGACGGAGGCTGTGTGGGGCGCACCATGGCTACAGTGCCGCGCCGGGTGGGTCACCGGCCGCCTGGCGGCGGTCACTGTAACCATACGTCCGCGAATCGGGGGAGGCGTGGCGCACGGTAGCCATGCCCCAGCCTGTCTCTTGGTCGGGATCAGACTTCAAGGGAGAGGGCAGGCCGCCTAGTAGGAGTCGGGCCATGCCCTTGCCGCCTTTTGGAGCGCGCCGCCTTCTTGGGGTCCGCCGCCTTCTAGGAGGCGGTCCTTTGGCACCAGCCGGCCCCAAGGGCCGGCCTTGCGACCAGTCGGACTGAGGGGCTTGGCCAGCCCCGATGTCTTAAAAAGTGTTAAAGTGTTGATGAGGCTACCCAGGGTCTATCCCCCCTTCAGTACTCCGCCTCCTCCGCCTCGCAGCGCTTGACGTACCTATCTGCCTCTTGCAGGCGGACGAGTGCGAACGATCTTTCCATTTTGTTGGGAACCCACTAGAGCTCCTCGTCGATGGCACGCTGGAGCTTATCGGCCCACCTCCATGCAGCGATGAGGCGCCTAGCACCTTTGCCTTCCTCGCGAAGTACCCATCTTCGTACACCTCCTCCGCACGACAACGCGGCCGCCCCCAAAGCTCCACTGCCTCCTTTTTCCAGGCGGCATCAAGAGCTTCATAGCCTGCCTAGTACCTGACATCCTCCTCCGCCATCTCCTTTTTGAAAGCCACTTGCCTGGCTTTTTTAGCCGGCGGCAGCGACTTCCAAAGACAAAGATCGTATTGGCCCCAAAACCAATCCTAAGTTGGGGGGTATGGTGCAACCTCGTTCGGCGGCGCGTAGGGGTCCTCTTCGCTGCTCTTCGAGTGAGCATCCTTGTGGGGCAACGACTCCTTGTCGGTGCGTGGGCAGACCGGCGGCGCCATGGTAGAGATTTGAGAGAGAGAGAGAGAGAGAGAGAGAGAGAGAGAGAGAGAGAGAGAGCAAGGGGAGGATTTAGATGACAATGCAGGCGGGACAACATGATCAAGGTAGTATTTACTGGCGGCCGGAATCTAGATCGACGGGAACATTACACATGCCGGTCGCCGGAAGTTACGAGTACTGTAGTTTGAATTACACACGATTCCTGCAGCAAAATCCGTGTGTGAACATAATAGCTGATGGTTCCCAATGCAGAACCGTGTCTGGTTAATAACGCCCGCCACTCACCTTCCAAACCTCGGGGCGCGAAATAGAGTGTCAATCGTGTGGGGGGCGGTTGTCTTGCCAGATTTTACTTTTTTTTGAACACCAGATATTTACATCGTCTAGTGATTTTTTAACTCGCACACAAGTACACAAATATGATTTTTCAAACCGTTATGGTTAGCCGTTGCATGTAGATGTAGTTCAAATTTGAATTACGGTCATTAAATGGCTAGAAAATCACTTAAATGTCTTCAAAAGGTCAAATGACCCCTGAAATTTTTCAAATTTTCACATGACAGTTGTATTAGTGCACATTACATGTAGAAAAATTTTGAAGGCCGTAAGAGGAAGCTATCTCCCGTTCATCATCAAACATGCATTGTTCCCTCTCGGAACCACGAGCCTTCTAGTGAGTTGCTCCGGTTTGTGAGGGGTGTGTGTGTGTCCAAACTTTCGTCAAACGGGCCAATTTTTTTACCACGTCATTTTGGTGGCATAACATTACATCAAGCAAGGTTTCATGTTTTTCTGATCATTTTTTTGATTTTTTGGAATTAAAATGCCATGGCACTCCATGAACGTGTCCATGCCATGAGACCAATATGTTTGAAAATTCCTTCTAATTTACTGCACATGGAATTAACTCGCACACAAGTACACAAATATGATTTTTCAAACCGTTATGGTTAGCCGTTTCATGTAGATTTAGTTGAAATTTGAATTACGGTCACTAAATGGCTAGAAAATCACTTACATGTCTTCAAAAGGTTAAATGACCCCTGAAAGTTTCCAAATTTTCACATGATAGTTGTATTAGCGCACGTTACACGTAGAAACTTTTGAAGGCCGTAAGAGGAGGCTATGTCCAATTCATAACAAACGTGCATTGTTCCCTCTCGGAACCACGAGCCTTCTAGTGACTTGCTCCGGTTTGTGAGGGGTGTGTGTCCAAACTTTCGTCAAACAGGCCAATTTTTTTACCACATCATCCTAGTGGCATGACATTACATCAAGCAAGGTTTCATGTTTTTCTGATCATTTTTTTATTTTTTGGAATTAAAATGCCGTGAAACCAATATGTTTGAAAATTCCTTCTAATTTACTGCACATGGAATTAACTCACACACAAGTACACAAATATGATTTTTCAAACCATTATGGTTAGTCGTTTCATGTAGATTTAGTTCAAATTTGAATTACGGTCGTTAAATGCCTAGAAAATCACTTAAATGTCTTCAAAAGGTTAAACGACCCCTGATAGTTTCCAAATTTTCATATGAAGTTGTGTCAGCGCACGTTACACGTAGAAAATTTTGAAGGCCGTATGAGGAAGCTATCTCTCGTTCGTCAACAAACATGCATTGTTCCCTCTTGGAACCACAAGCCTTCTAGTGACTTGCTCCGGTTTGTGAGGGGTGTGTGTCCAAACTTTTGTCAAACAGGACAATTTTTTTACCACATCATCTTGGTGGCATGACATTACATCGAGCAAGGTTTCATGTTTTTCTGATCATTTTTAAATTTTTGGGAATTTAAATGCCATGGCACTGCATGCATGTGTCCGTGCCATGAGACCAATATGTTCAAAAATTCCTTTTAATTTACTGCACATGGAATTAACTCGCACACAAGTACACAAATATGATTTTCAAACCATTATGGTTAGCCGTTGCATGTACATGTAGTTCTAATTTGAATTACGGTCATTAAATGACTAGAAAATCACATAAATGTCTTCAAAAGGTCAAATGACCCCTGAAATTTTCCAAATTTTCACATGACAGGTGTATTAGTGCACGTTACACGTAGTAAAAATTTGAAGGCCGTAAGAGGAAGCTACCTCCCGTTCGTCAGCAAACATGCATTGTTCCCTCTCGGAACCACGAACCTTCTAGTGAGTTGCTCCGGTTTGTGAGGGGTGTGTGTCCAAGCTTTCGTCAAACATGCCAAATTTTTACCACATCATCATGGGGCATGACATTACATCGACCAAGGTTTCATGTGTTTCTGATCTTTTTTTTAATTTTTTGGAATTTAAATGTCATGGCACTCCATGCTTAATTGTGTCATAGCCGTTAGACCAATATGTTCGAAAATTACTTCCAATTTTCTGCACATGGAATTAAATCGCACACAAGTACACAAAATATGACTTTTCAAACCGTTATGGTTAGCTGTTGCATGTACATGTAGTTCAAATTTCAATTACGGTCATTAAATGGCTAAAAAATCACTTAAATGTCTTTAAAGGTCAAATGATCCTTGAAATTTTCCAAAATTTGACATGACAGTTGTATTAGTACTACAAATTTTCTCGTACATTTAAAACACTATCCGTTGCCACTTTACTCCAAATTTGTCTTTCACAGCTAATAGAAAATATCTACAGCATCACACACAGTTGTTTTGTAGGAATCATTTGCGATGAAAATTTCTGGGTCTATTTAAGTCTTCCTCCTTAAGCTTCGTTGGCTCGTCTGCTCTAGTGCCGGCAACCCCCGAATCCACAAATCCCGATCCCCATTCCCGCACCCGCTTCTTGCAAAGATGACACCATGGAAAAGCTTCGTGAAGCCCCGCACGATGGTCGCGTCCCCCTGAGTGCCACCGCCTGCGCCGAGAGCGCGTCCGCCTATGCCAAGAGTGCTGCCGCATCCGCATTGAGCATGGCCGCTTCCACCGAGAGGGCGTCTGCGGCAGCCAACGGGGTAGCTGCAGCAGCCGAGACGGCTGCAGCTGCTACTGCGACGGCGGCTGCAAACGCCGAGATCGCTCGAGTTGTCGTTCGTGCCACCGATGTCGCCCTGGCCTGGGTCGAGGCCATCCACGCCAAGATATTCCAGGCCACCTCGGAATCTAGCATGAAACCAACGTCCGAAAAGGCGGCGGTGGCCATGGAGCACCTGCTTCCTCATGAGGTCGCCGAGCGGGAGCTGGAGATGTAGGAGGCGGCGGAGATCGAGGCACGCCGGGAGGAGGAGTTGCGCGTGGCCCAAGTCGAGGTAGAGAAGAGTCAGTCGGTCGAGGAATCGGCAGTGGAGTACCAACACGAGATCTGGCGCAACCACTACTACGAGTACTACAACCTTGAGGGCGGCACCGAGGACAAGGACGAGGTGTCCACCAACAGCGGCATGCCGCCAGGACAAGTCATCGACGTCTCATCTCACATCGGCGATGCATAGGCCGGCGCGGCGGCAGATTTGTTAAAATTATGCGTACTTAGGCTTTCTTTCAATGATGATCTTTTGTTAGAGCAATGTTTAGATCAACTAGCTCTGTTTAATTACTAAAATTGCTCGATTCAGTAAATGTGCTATGTGTGATGTACGCTCTTTTGGGTTCCCAAATTAGCAAGCGATGTTAAATTATGAAATGACATACCCGGGGAAATTTCCACCAAAATTTGAATTATCAAACTCATCCCATGAGTGTAAAGCAGAAGAATCATTTGTGATGCACACCATCGTTCAAAGTGAATGGTGCCCGGTGGCACCGCGCGCAAAGTTTCCCTCGACATTTCAAATTTTTTTGCCTACCACCGAAATATCTACCCCCCTTTCTCCCCGACCACAAATCACATTTCCCCTGTTTCCCCCTTCCTTCCTTCCTTCCTAAGCTATTGCCGCTTCCCCGCTTGCTTCCTCGCTCTCATCATCTCGCATCCTACCGCCGAGGTCGCAATGGTCTTCTTCAAAGACCTCTCCAGCAGTTCCTCCTCCTCAAACGACTCCTTCACCACCCGGGTATGCCTCTCTTCTCTCTCTCGGGCTATGACTTGGAATGAAGAATTTTTACCCGACGGTCGACTTGAGTCATTTCTTCCTCTTGTAGGTCCCTAGGACCATAAGTTGTAATGAATGGAGTGGGGTGGCTGAAGATCTGTCTGCTTGTTGTCACCATCAATCTCCATGCGTGAAGCTAGTTGCATTTGAATCTATGGACAGTGGGAGGAAGCTTCTGGCATGTGCAGAGAAGGTTAGACCCTCTTTCGTTGTTACAAATCATTTGTTAGATGTGATGCAGACACTGTCACGGTCCCAACCCATCATACCACACCTTCAACCAAACACATCCTAATACAGTGTCACAGTTTGTACCTAGTATCTAAAAATGTTGCCATCTAATTAGCGGTGCCATTAGAAAATTATTTGGCACCACTTCAGCAGTTTGTGCAGCCAACTTGTCCACACATCCGAGCAGCCTAGCAGTAAAATACTAAATCTTTGTGGAAGGAAGGAACTGGGCATCGGAGCAACTCGGTGCTCCGGAGTTCGGGTCCCTGGTTTTTTTCCGCTACATCGGCTCGCTAGTGCAGGGCACCGGTGCGAGATGTAGCAACAGTTCTCTTTACACCGGTTTTGGCATACATAGTGGACGGCCTTAGTGCTATTAGTTCTATGTTACTAAATTTGTGCATGTACACACTTGTTAGTATCAATTTGCTGTCATCCAAACACTGTCGCTATGTTGTTACAGTTATATTTACCTTCCTCTTAAAATGTTCAATTTGTTATTTATAGTACATGAGTAAGACTTGTAGCGTTGTTGTAGTTAATTATAGCTTCTGATGTTTCAAAATTTTGTTGTTTGTCTCAGTAGCAATTAATTCATTTGCACATTGATCTTTTTGAGAAGATATGTCATAATTAACCAGTTTCTTCTGTTTTTCAAATAAGTATTGGTGATTTTCTATGTTGCTATAAACCCATTTTCCCTACAATTATTACTGATATAGTTTTAAATATTATAGGATGAACGGAAGTGTTCTTACTTGGAGTGGGTTGATCAAGAGTGGCCACAGTCTTTGAAGAAGTGCCCTAGCAAAGCTCTAGAGCACGTATCAGGAAGAGAACAGAGGTAGGCTTAGAGAAAGTGTTGTCAACGCTGAAGAATATTTGAATATGCGGAATAAAAAGAGGAAGGTGGAGACTAAGCTCAGATTTTTTAAATCATACTATGCTAAGATGGTGTTGGCGAAGGAGGAGGCACTTTCCCAGTTGGTCAGTGCAAAACAGGTTCTTATTGAACTGAAAGCATAGGTGGATAAGACGAGCCTGGATGATCTTGATTAGGGAAATGAATATATTGTTCTAATATTGTTCTTATGAAGTTGAACTAGCTATATGTCGTACTGTGCTGTTTTCAGGTAGCTATCGTACTGTGATGTTAAAATATATCTATGTGCCTGATATGAAATTGGCAAACAAGTGTTAGATATGAAATGTGAATTTTCGTAATACTAGAATTATTAATTGTAAACTAATAAACCTGCTAAATGGGTCATGGAACTTTGCAAACGGTTCTAGAAGTAAAAGCACTTGTGATGGATAGCCCAATGCCACACAGTTTTCATCATCAAATCATATGTGATGTAGTTTATAAAAGCAAACGGTTAACCAAGGCAGAGCGTGTGTGATAGTTACACCTATCACACACGAGCCTATACATAAACCTGCGTGGGATGTTTATACGAACGGAAATGTTTTCCCTGGATTAACTGTGTCGAATATACATATGAACGGAAACCTTTTTCCTGGATTGACTGTGTGGGATGTACATATGAACGGAAACGTTTTCCCTGGATTGAGTGTGTGGGATGTAAATAAGAACGTAAATGTATCCTTGGATTGACTGTGTGTGATATACATACGAACGAAAATATTTTTCTGGGATTCACAGTGTGGGATGTACATACGAACGAAAACGATTGGGTTTTGATGCCTCGCCCGATCGCACACAAGCTCATTTTGCCCAGCCTGTGTGCTAGGCGGGCCTATCCCCGACGGTTTCTAGGTCGTGTGGGAAGGACCTCCCTATCAACCATACTCACTTGGCGATGGTTCCAAATGCCGTCGCGGAAAGGGGTTAAAAACCCTTTGTATAGCACCGACGCATACCACTGTTCTGACCTGCGTTGCGATTTCCTCGAAGAGGAGAGGATGATGTTGTGCATTAGAGATAAGTATTTACCTCAGTTATGAAACCAATGTTATTAATCTAGTAGGAGAACCAAGCAACACTATGTAAATAGCACCTACACAGAAAGAACAAATACTTGCAACCCAGCGCGTAGAGGGGTTGTCAATCCCTCAACGGTTACAAGCAAGATTAAGTTGTGTAGCTTTTGATAAATAGATCTAAAAATAAAAAATAAAATAAAATTGCAGCAAGGTATTTTTGGTTTTAATATATGATAAAGATAGACCAGGGGGCCATAGTTTTCACTAGAGGCTTCTCTCGAGAAAATAGCATACGGTGAGTAAACAAATTACTGTTGGGTAATTGATAGAAAAGCAAATAATTATGACGATATCCAAGGCAATGATCATACATAGGCATCATTTCCAAGATTAGTAGACCAAAATGATTCTTCATCTACTACTATTACTCCACACATCGACCTCTATCCAGCATGCATCTAGTGTATTAAGTTCATGGAAAAACGGAGTAATGCTTTAAGCAAGATGACATGATGTACACAAGATAAACTCACGTATGAATGAACCCCATCTTGTTACCCTTAATAGCAATGGTACATACGTCCCGTGTCCCTTTCTGTCATTGGATTGAGCACCGCAAGATTGAACCAATTACAAAGCACCTCTTCCCATGGCAAGATAAATCAATCTAGTTGGGCATACTCTTGGTGCTGCTGTAAATGAGCTTACATGTTGAATTCTTGGAGTTTCAAGTAGTTTGAATGCATGATATGGCCTCTAGACATCCATATAAGTAGTTGCTATCAATCTTGTGAAGGTTCGTTGACATCAATTTTGTGTCCCAAAATTTTTCAGAAATTGTTCACAAATAAAAATGCACCTATTTAGGAATTCTTCAAGGAGGAGGTCCTCTGAAGCATCATTGAGCGAGATCTCAATACGACGGTCCTATCTTGAGCCAAGTGAAAGCTCGATGCGGGATGCCGAGAAATCATGCTTATGGCCATGTGATGAGTTCATGATACGAGCAGGTATTAAAGAAGAATTTGAGCAGTATGTTCAAAAAACCGAGCTCACTCCCTTCATAGTAGATAAGTGCATCCAACATCTCAACTTAACTCAGATGTTCACCAAGAAATTTAAATATAGTTCTCGAGAGTATAGAGTTTCATTTAGTCTTTATGATCGTACCTTCACCATGCCTCTAGAACGATTCTGTGTTGCATGCAAAATTCCATACTGGGGTTCACTTGACGAACCACCACCATCTGAGCATGAAATGTTTTTAACTAGTTTATGTTGTGGTGAGGATAGAGGAGTGACACAAGGTAGAATAAGTAGTATACACTTTCCATTAATTCGTTACTTTGCACTCTTTAATGGCAAATGCCTCGTGGGCAAACAAGACTGCAGTACTCCCTATGCCCCAGACTTGAGCCTCATACACACTGCTCTGACAGGAATTAAATGTTATAATCTAGGGGAAATAGTTGCACGGAGGTTGCAACACAATGCTGATAGTGGCTGTTTATATGGAGGGATTTATGCTTCCCATATAGCTAGGGAACTAGGTGTGTCACCTCGGCCTAATGATCCTATTTTACCTACTCAGTACCTAGACTTTGGAGCCATGTAGCATCACAACTTCCTTAAGTGTAGAACCACTGATTATAACTTGATGTTTGATAAGAAGCACATTGTATATGTTATTTTGTCTACACCTGCTCTCTTTGATTATCATAGGAAAGGAAGATACTATGTTCGACATAGCGAGGTCCGCGAGCAAAACATGGCAGTAGCAGCCGCCCGCCAGTTTGTGGAGGCTGCACCAAGAGCCTCCACGAGCTATCATTCTAAGTATTATCTAGGCTACGGATGGTGATTGCCAATCTAGGCCAAAAGCCTAAGCTTGGGGGAGTACGTATGCCCACCGACATTAAATTCATGTTCACACATTTCAGTTGTCGTGTTCATACTTTTCATTGTATCATCCATGATAGTTTTATTTTTCTCGTTTTCTTCTTGTGTGTTTGAAAAACTTTGAGAAAATCCAAAAATATTTATCGCTTCTTTTCGGTTTTTCTTTGTAGTTTAAATTAGTTGTAGTACTAAAAAACCCAAAAAGATTTCTTGAATCTTCTTTCGCTTGTTGGGAGCTTTCCCATGTAAATAGTTTTTCTCGTTTTTGTTTTCCTGCTTTAATTTGCTTTCTTCAAGAAAAACTAAAAACTCCAAAAATATTTCAGTGTGTTTCTCTAAAATTCTTTTGTTTTGTTGAGTCATGCCAATGAGAAGACCACGATGAAAATGTTGAGTGGCTCTCATATGCATTATTGTTGATATAACAAAGAGCCCAAATTACCTTGTCTTCTTCTTTTGAATATAATGTTTGTAGATTCCAGCTTAGTCCACGGCACTCTTGCACTATTATTATTTCCATATCATTCGGTCATGCAAGTGACAGGTAATAATGACGAGATATGATGAAGTGATTGTGGCAGGAAAAGCGGGTATGAACTCAACTTGTTGTTGTTTTTGTAAATATGTTTAACTCAGTATCCATGATTCAGCATATTATGACTAAACATGTTGATGATGAAAATTAGAGATTATAGTTGCTCATGCCATGCTTAAGTAGCTAGGAGTGTATAATGATTTATTTTAGATGTCAACATGCATTAAAATGATTATGATGTAGTATGATGATATGGTATCCTCCTTTAAATGTTTCAAGTGGCTTGACTTGGCACATGTTCATGCATGTACTTGAATCAAAACCAACATAGCCTCCACGATATTTATGTTCATGGTGTGTATATCCTACTCATGCTAGTATTCGATGTTGATTGTTCATAGTGCATGTTCATGACCGTTTTCGCTCTCTAGCTGGTCGCTTCTCAATCTATTTGCTAGCCTTCGCCTGTACTAAGCAGGAATAGTGATTTTGCATCAAAATATTTAAACCAAAGTTATTCTAGATGAGTCCACTATATCTACCTATATGCGGTATTACCCTGCCGCTCCAAGTAAATTTGCATGTGCCACCTCTAAAATTTCAAATGAACATCTTTTTGTGTGCCTGGACCGCTCATGGAGCGACGGGGGTGGTCAGGGTCTTCCATGCTAAGCGGGTTATTCTCATGATGAGCATTTATTCACTCATCCTTGCACGAGAGGGGCTGGTAATAGGGATGCCTAGTCCGGAAATCAGAAGCACAAATAATTAAACAAAACTCCCCCGAACTATTGTTGGTATGGAAGGCACCGGTGGATTCGGCTAGCCATGCACTACAAAAAAATACACTTCTGTGATGATACGTGTTTGTCACAGTAGGTCACATTTTCTGTCATGCATGCACATCGATGACGATTTTATGATAGAATCAAGATAGTCATACCTATGCTGTCGTAGAAGTGTTCCATGACATTACCAAAATTATCATCACGGAAGTGTCCACTTCCATGACGATAAATCGTGCGTCATAGAAGTGATTTTGTCAAGGGTTACTGACACGTGGCATCCACCGTAATGGGTCGCCGTTAAGCTATGGGGTTCTGGTTTGGATGCGATAACCCGTTAACAGCCCGAACCAATGGGGATTTTCCACATGTAAAATTCTCAATGGCCAGAGGAACCACATGTCGGCTCACCGTTGGGACAGATGTCATCCACTCATTGGACCGAAGGCGCCTATGATACGTCGACATGTGGCACGGCCCAACAAAGGCCCATTCCGGTGAAAAGGTCGGCCTGTTTGACTTGGTCAAAAGGTAGCGGGCCGGTCCATGGAAAGCCTGTTAACAGCCTGTTCGCATATAGCCCATTTACGGCCCGCTAAGTCACGACCCATTACGGCCTATCTGAATTAGGCCTAGTAGTTTCATCTGGGCCGACCAATATGATTCCAGCCTATTGTAACTTCCGGCCCATGTATGGCCCATGATGTCTTTCGGCTCATATGAGTCCCTTTGTAACTCTTGGCCCATTAACGACCCGTGGTGAAGCTGGCCCGTAATGAATAGTGTTTCGCTTTATACCCATTAATGGCCCATTATTCATTGGGCCGTTTCCAGCCCGTGTTACCTTTCGGCCTTCTCAGGGCCCATTTATTCTTGGGCTTATTTCTAGCATTTGGTTACTTATGGCCCATTACTGGCCTTTTTTACTTGTGGGCCAAATTCAGCCTGCGGTTGTAGTCGGCCCGTTTATGGCCCGTTAATCTGTTGGGCCGTTTTCATAGTGTCGTCAAATACGACCGATTAACGACGGCCCATTATGGTCGGCCCATGAACAAAAGATTCCAACTCTAGCCCGTTTATGGCCCATAATGCAGTCCGTTATTGGCCCATGTTTGGCTAATCAATCATACGGCCCGTAGAAGGCCCAATGATGCTACGCCCCATAGAAGGATAATTGTTTCTACGACCCGTAGAAGGCACATTGTTTCTACGGCCCGTAGGAGCCCCATGGTCACTACAGTAAATATGTAGCCCATGGTTATTGTGGCCTAGTTTTAAAAAATAGGTTATCGCGGCCACTAGCGAACCGCAGAAAAAGAACTGCATTGACTACAAGCAAACAAATAAACAAGGCAACAAGGAAATAAATAAGCAAGCAACTTACTCTAGGCTATCACGGCTATTACACATATTACATCCATTGGGCATCAAAGTTCGCCACCAGTGCAAATATAGGGAACAAAGGAGAATATCACATACACTAGTTGTCAAAGTTGGCGACCAATGTAAATAAACGCCGCAGCAAAACAAGACCAGAACTAAAAACCACTTCAGAAGAGCTCAAGATACAATATCCTGGGTACCCATAATGCTGGCAATATGCTTAGCAAGCTTATTAACTTTGTCTTGTTTGGCGCTTAAATCCTCCAGCACTTGCTGTTGCACCAGAAAGTATACATCTGAATTCTGCAGGGACTTCCTCAGTCCTTTGGCTTCCTGTCACGGAACATCTGATCGATGTCTTTCAACTTGAAGTTGAGACTCAAGAAGCCGAACTGATTCAGGCAGTGAGTTCGAAGAGCTGGTGCTAGCAGTAGTGGCTAGTAACTCGAACATTACATCAAGACAGGACTTTGGGGTTGTCTCAGTGTCTTCAATATAGTTTTTATCAGCTTTCTTGGAGACCAACAGGGATGTCTCACTATCTTGAACCTTATCTGCATTACTCCCTTTAACATTGCATAACGGGGTACTCTTCTCCAATATTTTATCTGCATTCTAAGAGAGAAACAAACAGACACATGACGGATTTACCATGTTGTATATGAAACTCATTTTGGTAAACCAGTTCAGTAGTAAGGTGGATAGGATAACAACATGAAACAAACATATATCTATGTAGTATGGTCACTAAATGGTCTATATCGTTCTAGTTTATGTTGCCAAATCAAGATAGAGATAGTTTGAATCATATGTATTTAAGATAAAGCAGCATAGACAGGATATAAGTGTGGGAAACTACGCCGCAATAACAACACTTGTAATGTGCATGGCATGAGAACATAACTGTTTATTCAATTGAAACCGAAATCAACATAGAGCAAGTTACAACAGCAAACACATTAAAGAAACAGCTTTAAAACATACCTGTTGCGCCATTGGAGTTTCAATTGCATCCTTCAAATTTGAAATTAGTTGGTATGAGTAAATACAGTAATGCAAGAGCAAAGGAGTATGAACCATAGCTACGGAACCTGATCTGAGAACAATTCTTCTTCTGCTTTAAGCGTTGACTTGGGGTTTAGAGTGCTGGTCCTCGTGCTTTGGGCTCTGCAGTTGCCTTACTAACTGCTCGTGTTTGGGTGCTCTGTGGTGGAGACGGTGTTGTGTCAACTGGAACTGGGTTACTATCTGTTGGGGTTGAGGTTAGAAGGGGTGTAGCTGGTTCTCTGTCCAACTGGGTAGGGGTACAATCTGTGTGAGTCTGGGTTATGTGTGGTGGGGCTGGTTCTTGGGCAAGTACAACCATAGTTCTATCTGCATCGACAGGTAGCATGATCTTTTCTGAAGACCATGTTTTTACTCCCACAGATACTGCCATCACCCCCTCCAATTCAAATGGCTGATAAACAAGAAAAGTAATTGAATGTACAGGCATTGTAAGATAGACATGTGCAATGGATAGTAGGTAAGAAAACAGGGCATGAAATAATTCACATTTATGTTGTCTAACCAAATAGAATAGCATGACATAATTTCACATATATGATGGCTAATTAAACAGGATACCATGACACAATTTCACATGTATGATGGCTAACTAAACATGATAGAATGACATAGTTCAAAATATGATGACTATGTAAACAAGATGGCATGACATAACTATACGATGTGTCTATTGAAGTGGTTGGCATGCCATAATTCACAAACATGCCATCGATGGAAAAATGATGGCATGATATACTTCACGGATAGAATGACATATTTCAAAATATGATGACTATATAAATAGGATGAGATGATATAACTATATTATGTCTTTAGAAAATAGGTTGGCATGCTATAATTCAGATACATGTTGTCTATGTAAACATCATGGCATGATATAATTCAAATATATGATTGATAGACTAAGCAAGTGAGCAGAGGGCAATCGCATATATGATGTGTCAACTAAGGAGATGGCATTCAATATTGTGTATATGATGTAAAAACTAAGCATTGCAAGACAACATATGTATGATATGGGTAATATATATAACCCTGCCAAGTTTGAGCATACACCTTAGGGGGATAATAGGACTGGTCATCTACCTCAGCAGGTAGGATTGTTTTGTCTGAAGACCTTTTTTCACTCTAGATACTTCCATCACCGCTTCAAATGGCTGATGCATAGGAAGAGCAGTTGAATATACAAAAACTGTCAACAAATGCAATGAGTAATACAAAAAAAAGGACGGCATGATATAATTCACATATATGACGCTTGGCTAAACAGCATGGCATTGCATAATTCACATACATAATGCCTTGCAACAAGATAGTGTTGCATAATTCACATACATAATGTCTTGCAACAAGATGTCATTGTAAAATTCACATACATGGTAACTAGAAACTAAAGAGGTAGCATTCACACAAAAGCATGTCTAAACTAAGCAAATGACATGCCAATGCAAGACACCATATGCACGATATGAGCAATATAACCCTGCCAAGTTAGAGCATGCACCTCAGGGGGGGTGAGGGAGTCCTGGACTAGGGGGTGTCCGGACAGCCGGACTATCATCGTCCACCGGACTCCAAGACTATGAAGACACAAGATTGAAGACTCCGTCCCGTGTCCGGATGGGACTTTCCTTGGCGTGGAAGGCAAGCTTGGTGATACGGATATGTAGATCTCCTACCATTGTAACCGACTCTGTGTAACCCTAGCCCTCTCTGGTGTCTATATAAACCGGAGGGTTTTAGTCCGTAGGACAACACAACCATTACAACAATCATACCATAGGCTAGCTTCTAGGGTTTAGCCTCCTTGATCTCGTGGTAGATCCACTCTTGTACTACCCATATCATCAATATCAATCAAGCAGGAGTAGGGTTTTACCTCCATTGAGAGGGCCCGAACCTGGGTAAAAACATCGTGTCCCTTGTCTCCTGTTACCATCCGCCTAGACACACAGTTCGGGACCCCCTACCCGAGATCCGCCGGTTTTGACACCGACATTGGTGCTTTCGTTGAGAGTTCCTCTATGTCGTCGCCGATAGGAAGGATGCCTCTTCCCGTCTTTAAAGACGGTATCTTTGGCGAAGGAGCCTTGGCCGCCGGCCAAACTATCCGGCTGGGTGATTTCCTCATGACCACCTGTTCGGCCACCGCTTCGACGACGACCTCTCAGGTCGTCAAAAGCAATCTTCGCGTCAACTCGGAATTCGCCAAGTAGTTGGATCCAATAGAGCTTTCGTCCGTAAACGAGCTCTTGGATCGCATCGCCGCCCTGGGAGTCGCTACAGAATACAATCAGATTGGGCTTAAAACCGATCTAAGAGAGATTAACTCTCCCCAGGTTACCCACCACATCGCGGTGGTAGAGGAACAACGTGGCGACTCTTCTCCTATATTGAAAACTAGTCATGTCCGGGCTTCTGAACCCTCCATGCTGGACTCCCGCAGGGGGACGGACTTCGATCAAGCACTGAACCTAAAGTCAGGCGTCGGACCGGACTCGGTGGACGACTTCCAACGATCCAAGCTTCCAAATTCGAAAACTACTCGGCCCTGGAGCCTCGAGATGGGTAGGGTTCCGGACTTAATTCCACCCACCCACACAGACATATGCGATCTATCTCAAGTCTGGCAAGAGCACGCTGAAACAGTACATCATTACTGGGCCAGATTCCTCCTGGTTATGGACAGGATAAAGGACCGCCGAGAGGAAAACGCAATTTCAATTTTCTGCAATAATTGCACGGACGAGGGAATCTTGAACGCCGTTAGACGCCGTGAAATTACACGCTTCTCTGACCTGGCGTCCATAGTATGAAAGTACTGTGCGATGGAGAGTTTCCGGAAAACCGAAACTAAGTTTTGGGACAATCCGGCCCCGAATATAACCCTAGTCCGTAGTAAAAGGGTGCAGCACACTCAGGCACCAGGTACAAAAACCAAAAAGCAGAAACCCCATAAAGGGCAAGGAACCGTACTGGAGGGATGGCTCAGCGGACCCTGCAAAATTTACAGTACAGAAGGCTCCACCCCAACACATAGCCTTCGAGCATGTTGGATATTGCGGCAGGTGGCCAAAAGTGGCGAGGAGCTTCTAGCCCCGGAAAACCACTCCAGCAGTACCAGTACGGTGTCAACAGTCTTCGAGACTTTCGCATCAAATAATGTGCGAAAACGAACAATCCGCAGTCTCGCCGGAGTCTACCAAGTAGCAACAACAAATCCATGGAGCGACACGGCCATTACCTTCAACGCCAGCGACGAACCTAAATTCCGAACAGCCCGAGCACCAGCCGCATTGGTCCTCAGTCCAATAGTGGACGGCTTTCGTCTTACCAAGGTACTCATGGATGGCGGCAGCAGACTAAACCTCATCTAGGAAGAAACTCTTCAAAAAATGGAAATAGACTGGAGCCGCATTGAGCGAAGCAGCACAACCTTTAGAGGAATAATCCCTAGCCGGGAAGTGCGCTGCACAGGAAAAATCACACTTGATGTGGTGTTCGGCTCACCGGACAATTACAGGTCCGAAGAGGTCACGTTCCAAGTGGCCCCGCTCAGCAGCGGATATCACGCTATATTAGGACAGGAGGCATTCACAATTTTCCAAGCCATACCCCATTACGGGTATATGAAGCTTAAGATGCCTGGGCCTGGCGGAACAATCACTCTCGCTAGTGATCCGGACATAGCACTCCGCGCCGAAAACAAGACAGCCGCATTAGCCCTGGAGGCACTATCCGAAGCCCTAGCGGCAGAAGAACTCACTGCGCTGCGCTCTATGGTAAATAGGGACAATGTGATACTCGATAAGAGATCCAAGTCCACTTCTTTCAAACCAGCGGACGAAATAGTCAAATTCCAGGTCCACCCAACGGACCCAACAAAGACAGCCTCCATCAGGGCGCAGTTGAACCCTGATGTAGATGCCGCACTGCGAGAATTCCTTCGGGAAAATTGGGACATCATCGCCTGGCACCCTTCAGATATGCCAGGAATCCCACGCAGATTGGCAGAACACAGCCTAAACATCCTAAAAGGATTCAAGCCAATCAAGTAGGCTCTTCGGCGATTTTCCGAACCCAAAAGACAGGCAATGGGAGAAGAGCTAGCCAAACTACTGGAAGCCGGATTCATCAGAGACATCAAACACCCGGACTGGCTAGCAAACCTGGTAATGGTACCAAAGAAGGACAAACCCTGGCGCCTATGTGTCAATTTTAAAAACCTCAACAAGGCATGCCCAAAGGATCCCTTCCCCCTCCCTCGCATCGACCAAATAATCGATGCTACTACAGGGCACGATTCATTGTGCTTACTTGACGCATATTCTGGCTACCATCAAATCAAGATGGCGGTAGCGGACCAAGCCGCAACGGCATTTATTACTCCATATGGACCATTCTGCTTCAACACGATGCCCTTCGGGCTCAAAAACGCCAGCGCAACATATCAGTGCATGATTTAGACATGTCTGGCTACCCAGATCGGCAAAACAGTAGAAGCATACGTAGAAGACGTAGTCGTCAAAACGAAACACGCCGAAACTCTAGTAGACGATTTGAGGCTCACATTCGACAACCTCCGAGCATATGACATCAAGCTGAATTAGGAAAAATTGCATTT
Organism: Triticum timopheevii; assembly: GCA_963921465.1. NCBI lineage: Eukaryota > Viridiplantae > Streptophyta > Magnoliopsida > Poales > Poaceae > Triticum > Triticum timopheevii. The sequence goes on from OY997262.1 coordinate 184,392,900, forward strand.
TTGGCGTACCAGCCGGAAAGCTCCTGGGCTTCGTTGTATCTGGTAGAGGAATTGAAGCAAACCCAGCCAAGATCCGAGCTCTGTCACAGCTAGATTTTCCAAAAGACCTCAAACAAATACAAAAATTGACCGGATGTGTGGCGGCCCTAAGCCGCTTTATCTCCCGTTTGGGAGAAAAGGCATTGCCCCTCTATCGCCTCCTCAGGCGCACCGAACACTTCGAGTGGACGGATGCTGCCACTGCTAGACTTGAAGAAATCAAAGCCATATTGGCAACAAATCCGGTCCTGGCCGCGCCCAACCTGGGCGAACCAATGTTATTATACATCGCGGCAACACATCAAGTTGTAAGCGCAGTACTCGTCGTCGAACGAGAAACAGAAGGGCACAAATTCCCTCTTCAAAAACCAGTGTACTACGTATCCACTGTCTTAACTCCCTACAAGTCCCGATACCCACACTATCAAAAGATAGTGTATGTGGTATTCATGGCATCCCGGAAGCTCCGACACTACTTTCAAGAGTGTTCGATAACAGTGGCCTCCGGAGTGCCCCTCAACGACATTATAAACAACCGCCACGCGTCGGGCAAGATTGCAAAATGGGCCATTGAGCTCTTACCATTCGATATAACTTATAAACCTCGGCGAGCTATAAAGTCGCAAGTTTTAGCTGACTTCGTCGCCGAATGGACTGAAGCCGAACTCCCTAAAGAGTACGGTGCATACTCCAATTGGATTATGCATTTTGACAGCTCCAAAATGTTGGCCGGCTTGGGGGCTGCGTCGTATTGACGTCCCCAACCGGGGATACAGTCCAATATGTACTTCAGATAATGTACACGGACTCCAACAATGCGGCCGAATACGAGGCCCTCCTACATGGCCTCCGGATGGCAATCTCCATGGGCATTCAACGCCTAGAGGTGCGCGGGGATTCAAACCTCGCAATATCCCAAGTAAATGGAGACTTTGACGCCAAGGATCCGAAAATGACAGCCTATCGTAACGCTATCCTAAAAATGTCAGCTCGGTTTGAAGGGCTCGAATTCCACCATGTAGCCCGAGATAATAACCAAGCAGCCGACGTACTAGCACGCATCGGTGCAAAACGCGACGCTGTCCCTCCTAACATCTTCCTGGAACGTCTCTTTAAGCCATCCGTACTATGGGAAGAGGAGTCTGGAAATAACAACCCGGAGGCAGCCGTACCACCCAACACAGAACAATCTGACATCACCGGCAGTTCAGCCGATGAAATAACACCTTCAGCCCACGAAATAATGGCAGTAATCGCCCCGTGGATAGAGCCGTTCCTAGCCTACTTACTTAGGCAGGAGCTTCCCGAAGACCAAAATGAGGCCTGCTGCATAGTCCGGCGATCTAAAGCCTACAAGGTCCACGAGGGAGAACTCTATAAGAAAAGCACAACCGGAGTCCTTCAACGGTGTATCTCCGAGGAGGAAGGGCGAAACCTTCTAGCTGAAATTCATGCCGGACTAGGCGGACACCATGCCACAGCTCGTTCCCTTGTAGGCTAGGCATTTCGTACAGGATTTTATTGGCCGACGGCCCGGGCAGATGCGCAGGACTTAGTCCAAAGATGAGTCGGTTGTCAGCTCTTTGCTAATCAGAGGCATATGCCACCCACCGCCCTCAAAACTATACCCATTACCTGGCCGTTCGCGGTCTGGGGGCTTGACATGGTTGGACCCCTTAAAGGGGGAACCCACAAGCAAAGGTACCTATTGGTCATGGTGGACAAATTCACCAAATGGATAGATGCCAAGCCAGTTAAAACGGCAGAGTCCGGACCATTGATAGACTTCATATCCGGGGTAGTACACCGTTATGGTGTCCCCCATAGCATCATTACCGATAATGGCACGAACTTCACGGCCGACGAGGTTAAATTATGGTGCAAAAATATGGGCATTAAGCTCGATTACGCTTCAGTCTATCATCCTCAAACCAACGGTCAAGTGGAATGAGCAAATGGTCTAATAATGAGCGGTCTCAAACCCAGACTAGTGCGGTCCCTTACGAAATCTGACACGCACTGGGTAGAGGAGCTCGACTCCGTACTCTGGGGGCTGCGGACAATGCCCAACCGCACTACCGGATTCACACCATTTTTTATGGTATACGGCACAGAGGCAGTTTTGCCTTGTGACATCATTCATGACTCACCTCGAGTGCGCATGTACGAAGAAAGAGAAGCCGAGCTGGATCGGCAGGACAGCTTGGATGCATTGGAGGAAGAACGCGACGTCGCCAAGGCTCGTTCCGCATTCTATCAGCAGCAGGCTCGAAGATATCAAAGCAGAGAAGTACGGGCCAAGACTTACAACGTTGGCGAACTAGTTCTACGCCTGCCAGACAAGAAAAAGGACAAGCTCAAGCCTAAGTGGGAAGGCCCCTTCATTATAGATCAAGTCCTGACCGGCAGAGCGTACCGTCTGCGAAACGCGTCGGACAACCGACTCGAGCCGAACCCATGGAACGCAGCCCGCCTCCGAAGATTCTACGCCTAGCACCGGACTAAGAGTTCGTCTCCTTCCCCCGTCCAAATTTTTACACTTCAGCTGTCTTTCGTTTCCCTTTTTTCTCTCACCCCTTTTCATAAAAGCCGTCAAAGGCCTACTTGCGCATTGTTCGCACACACTTGATGTGCTATCCGCACTCATTATACCTGGGGGCTTCTCTACCAGAAGCTTAATTATAAGGGCTTCATGCCCAGCACATGTGTCAAACTTCCATTTGTACCTTTTATTCACCATTATATGCATCGATATGACTTAAGTTTTGGCCAAGCTGGGTTGCCTGGCTCCTGTGCTTACGCCTACGTTCCCGATTGTTCGGCTAGGAGGTAAAGGGAGCACCTCTGCGATTGTTACTGCCGGGTCAGCCGGATGTGTACCTCAGACTGGGTGAAGCCGAAAGCTAGCGTTCTTAAGGGAATATTCGGTCGGTGACTTGAAAGATGATTTTTTACCTAATTATTTATCTGCCCCAAGATGTTTTCCTGCTCTTTTTGCAGTCCGGACATGCACTTTAGGGCATGCCTCCCAGGGAAAGGAACCCTTAACGGAACTATTCTCCCTGGAAGATGTTTCTTACTAACCATGTAATATAACATAACTAGTTGGGCACTTGTCTGATAAACCACTAATGACCCCTACGCCTGGTCTCCATGCATGCCCCGGTTTTTTCTTAACCGAGAAGGAATTCGGACACACTCCGGACTCTAGGGTCCCGACGTTGAAGCGAAAAGGTCGGCAAAGACAAACGATCTACAATCCGGCTAGAAGGCATTTTACATGTCATTTTACAATACATTGTCAAATCTATTGACTGTATTCCTCCTCAATCCCGTCTAACAGGCTGTCTAATTTACAGTCCCGTTGGGAATATTTAGCGGCCAACTCTACTTGGCCGTACACTAAACTCACGGGGATCTCCTTCCCATCGGGCCCCACAGGTCCGACCTCGGCCATGTGGTTGGGATCCGCCTTCTTGTACCGCGTCTTCACCATGGCCCAGGCCTCCCTGGCACCTTGGCGGCAGGCCGAAATCTTCCATAAACGGAAGCGCTGCCGCACTCCCTGAAGCTTCTCCGCAAGCTCTCCAAGGCCCTCAGGTAGGGAGAGGGACGGCCATAAGGCCTGGATGACGCCGCTCATTGCCTGCCGTGCTCGTTCGAGCAATTGCACCAGCTCGGGAAGTTGATCACCCGTTGATACGGGCATCTCCTCCGCAGGGCGACCTGTGAGCACACCTACAGACATATTTTTGTCAATTGACTTCCTCGCCGAACTCTTCTTTTCAAAGGAGTTTGCTCAAGCACTTACTATAGATGCCGCGAGGAAGCCTCTGATTCTCCTTCACGGAGCCAGACAGCTCGGCCCGCACACCTTTCAGCTCTTCTCCAAGCTGGGCGTGGGCATCCTGGAGCTTGTTCCTTTCCTGCTGCACCCTCGTCAGCACCCTGTCGCTGGCCTTCAGCTGGCACAGTAGTTCTTGCCTGTCCGGATCCTGTCCGGCATCGCCTGCAATGTCATTGTCAGGCTTAAACGCACGCTGCACACTGATTATCTTTTTGAAATAATGTGTTACTAGGAGGGGTCTCTGTGCTTCCTCTTGCGGCAGCTAGTGCGGCCTCAATTTGGGCCTTGCACTCTTTTAGCTCCTGGGACAATCGGGTATTCTTCTCCGTAAGATCCTGCATATCAAATGATCCTTAAATCAGTTATTCCAACTACTTTAAGTCTCGGGGGCTACTGGCATATACAACTATTAAAATCTCTTACCCGTATGTCCTTTACATACTGCTCCGTGGCTCTGGTCAAACCATCTTGAGCAGCACGGAGGTGCGTGTCCCCCGCATTAAAGGCATTCAACGCCTCGGGGGAGAAGCACGCGTCACGAAAAACTGTCCGGCGGCTCCTATGGTTCATGGTGCTCTCCACCTCAGACCTGGTGGCGGACAGTCTGTCGGCATCCTCCGTTGGAGGAGTATCCGGCTCGCGCCTTGCGCTCGCCTCCCCCTCCAGACCAGGCGTTGGAGCCTGGCTGGTAGAAGCTGGGTTGGCAACTCCTACGCCTGCAGTCCAGCGGGCACTCTTTCTCCTGCAAAGGTCATGAGCATTCAAGCACTTCCTAAGAATTCTGTCCTAAATAACAACCGCGAGCTATACCGTTGCAGCGACGTCTCGATCCACGCCACACTCCTCTTCCGCCTGCTGGGCCGGACTGACCCTTGTTGGCCAGTTGTCGTAGCCTCGGCCTCCTGCCCTGGAGGCGCTCCCTGCGAGACACCATTGTATACGGTGGTCAGAAATGCGCAAGGACGGAATAATGGTATAAGGACTTCGGTCACAATCACCTGGGGAGCCGGAGATAGGCCGGGGTAGTCAGCCCTTATGGCGACTAAAGCATTGTCCATGCTGAGTTGATGGAACACCCCGTCGATGAGCTCCACCTTTATGTCCGGATCCTCTTCAGAGGACGGATCAAGGGATCTTTCTGGATCCTCGGGCTGTGGAGCCGGACTATGAATGCTCTCCACAGTCCGGCGCAGATCCTGCGTCAAAACCACAAAGTAAGCTACTTAACTTTGAAAATGTGGGTCGGATAAATGAACATTCGCTTACCCAGCTTCGAGGGTTGTTCATGGAGAACCCATTCAATGGGCTCGTCTGGAGGAAGTCCTCCTTCTCCCCCTTGTACAGGCCGGACAGAATCTTCACCAGGTCTTCGGCCGATCCCGGCCCTTGGCGGCCATGACGAGTGGCATCATTCTCTCCATTGAAATCCCACATGGGGTGGCCCCTGTATTGCAGCGGCTGCACCCCCCGCATAATGCACGTGGCCATGACTCCAATCATGGTCAGTCCGGAATGGGCCAGTAACCTTATCCGGCCCATCAAATAATGGACGCTCTTGTCTTCCTCCAGCTGGGGGCTCCGCGGACGCCAACTCAGGCGTTTCTTCAGAGGAGCATTGCTGAACTCTGGGAGGCCGATCCGAACAGGGTCCGGCAGCGGAGCGTCTTCTACGTAAAACCATTCTGAAGGCCAGTCTTCAGACGCCTTCTTAGGGGTTCCGGATGGATATCCGGTCCCGGCGATGCGCCATATTTCTGCACGGCCCACTTGGCATATGGACCCCTCGTGAGAACGGGGTACAAGGAAAAATAACCTCTTCCACAGCACAAAATGGGGCTCGATGCCCAGGAACAGCTCGCAAAGAGCTACGAAGCCCGCGATGTGTAGAATCGAGGCGGGCGTGAGATGATGGAGCTGGAGTCCGTAGAACTCCAGGAGCCCGCGGAGGAACAGATGTACAGGAAATCCAAGCCCCCTTATCAGATAGGGGACGAAGCATACCCGCTCCCCTTTGTTGGGACTTGGGGTAGCCTCCGCTTGCTTCCCACCTTTGTACGTGGCCAGCCCGGCTCGAACCGGAACCACAAAGGCCGAAGGAAGATATCCCTCCGCTTGGAGCGTCACTAGCTCGTTGTGGGGGACAGAACATCTCCTCCAATCTCCTGGCAGAGGGCTGGGAGCGCGAGAGGAGGAGCCACGTCGACGGTCCATGATGGAATGGATTTTTGGTCAGAGGCGCTCCAATGAGTACTCGCGGTAGGAAGATGGTGTGATTTGGATCTGGATTCTTGCCTCTCTTATAGGCGGATTATTTGCGCAGCTAGGGGGTAAAACATAAAAGGTGCCCTGGCTTTTTGCATTCGTGCGACGCGTGGAAGAAGGCCATTATTGGGCGTGGAAGCCAAGGAGCGCAACGTTTACAAAAGAGCCAGACACTATTCAGCAGATACATGAACTTAAAGGAGAACCCGCCTTGCAACTCCGAAGACTATATACGTGCTGGACTTATCATCATTGAAGCCTGGTTCGGGGGCTACTGAGGGAGTCCTGGACTAGGGGGTGTTCGAACAGCTAGACTATCATCGTCCGCCGGACTCCAAGACTATGAAGACACAAGATTGAAGACTCCGTCTCGTGTCCGGATGGGACTTTCCTTGGCGTGGAAGGCAAGCTTGGCGATACGGATATGTAGATCTCCTACCATTGTAACCGACTCTGTGTAACCCTAGCCCTCTCCGGTGTCTATATAAACCGGAGGGTTTTAGTCTGTAGGACAACACAACCATTACAACAATCATACCATAGGCTAGCTTCTAGGGTTTAGCCTCCTTGATCTCGTGGTAGATCCACTCTTGTACTACCCATATCATCAATATCAATCAAGCAGGAGTAGGGTTTTACCTCCATCGAGAGGGCCCAAACCTGGGTAAAAACATTGTGTCCCTTGTCTCGTGTTACCATCCGCCTAGACGCACAGTTCGGGACCCCCTACCCGAGATCCGCCGGTTTTGACATCGACAGGGGGGAATAGGACCGGTCATATCTCTTTGAATCGTCCTCTGAGGATCTATCCGTAACCAGCAAGACATGCGCTTTGTCAGATAGCATTGTCTGCTCTGAAGACCTTGTTGTCACTCCAGATTTTTCCATGACCGTGTCGAATGGCTGATGCATAGGAAGAGTAATTGAATGTACTAAAATTGTTGACAAATTTAATATGTAATAAAAATGATGGCATGATATAATTTACATATAAGATGACTGGCTAACCAGGGTGGCATTGCAAAATTCACATATATGATGCCTGGCTAAACAAGATGGCATTGCATGATTCACATATACGATAAAGAAACTAAATAGATGGCATTCACACAAAGCATGTCTAAACTAAGCAGATGACATATTTGATGTATAAATTAAGCAATGCAAGGCACCATATGCATGATATTACCAACATCAGCATGCCAAGTTAGAGCGAAGACCTCAGGGGGTAAATAGGAGTGGTCTTCTCCTTTTGAATCCCCCTCGGAACAGTTATCTTCCTCTTGATTACAATCTGAAATGGTTGGATGGGGGGCTGCCTTTGCGCCCACCATGGAGCAACTTCTACATGAAATTTTATTGCCACACAAGGCTCTTCTCCTTTGCTCTACATGTTCAGTTCCATTGTGTACAATAACTGACATGCATAGGAAGAAAACATATTGAGATTATGTAAGGAGTGCATGCAGAAATCCAGAGTGATGGTAGCAACCTGTGGATAGACCCAAAACCAATGATAGCAGGCAGATAATGGCATCAGTTAAAAATACAGATAATGGCTTCTTCACTATTTGTTTCCCACCCAACATGAAACTCAGTAGACACCAGAGATTAACCAAATAGTAGACAGATACTATTGATTGCGGCCCTGATATGTACCCCACAGCCATTTAAAAACTCAAGTTTGAGCATTAGTTTGGAGCTGACTCAGAGTCTAATCGGTGAACAGGACAACAAAGTAGCATGTAATATTAAGCGATGCATAACATAAGCAGACACGAAAGAGTGCGACCTCTCTTGCGGACCCGTGTAGTCCTCGAGGTCATGTACTCGGTTGATGATGGTAATGCAGTTGTCGTGGCTGCCAATGGTGGGGAAGAAGATCTGAGGCAGCGAAAGACAGTCTGGAGGGCAGATCGCTGCTGTGGTGAACCCTTCCGTCGTTGGAGCAGCTAATCTGGGGTGGAACACAATGCAGCAAGAGCGGGACAAACCACACAAGGTTTTCTTTGACACATATCTGTAACAAAAGTAATTGTGTAAGGGCTTGTTTGAATTTGAGAATTCTAACAATGCAGGGATAGGAAATACATGGGAATAGGATAGGAATGCACGTGACAATTTAAAAACATAGGATTTGTGCCAATCTGGGTGTTTGGTTCACAAGAATTGGAAGATCACGGGATGCAAAGAAGCATGGTGAGATTAAGTCAAACCACAAGAAAATGTACGGTTATAATGCTATTATGCTACTATCTCTTAGTCTTGTACTCCATGAATAGGAATTTGAAAAGGAGGACAAGTGGATATTAAAATTCCTACAATTTTTCTTTCAAGGAGACACTAAAGGAAAAAATCCTACAGTTTTCCTTTACTCCATTCCTTTGAACCAAATGCATGAATAGTAGTACCATATGAAACTTTCCAATTCCTATGTTTTTCCTTCACTCTTCCTTTCAAGCACTGGCGATTCTAGTAGGCAGGCTTGAGCAGGGAAAAACCTACACTCAAAAAATGTTTTTGTGCTACTTCTACTACTCTGGACCCAGGACACTGCCCTACTAGCTCAACTCTCAGGCCCATCTACAAATCCACAGCTCAAACGCGTAAAGATAAATAATGATGGAGTTCAAGAGAGTCCATCACGGATAGCTAAGTTTCCTGGTACCTCACTGCTTGTCATATAATAGGAGAAACTAATCTTATTTCATGTTACTATGTGTGCTCAGTGGACAATATATGTAACATGTAGAGTAAAAAAGTGATGCAACAAGTGTATAACCTCTTTGGTGAAGCCATGTCGATCTTAGCGTGATTGGGTTGGTCGGTGAGGTTGCTCCGGCTGATTTGGCTGTCGGAGGAGGGTAAGAAGATCTTAGGCGTCTGGAGATGGAGCCCGGGGTACTGCTCCACTGTGGTGAAGGGTTTCGTCGTTGGAGCAGCTCCGGTGAGTTGTACGACGGCGAGGCTGAAGTAGGATAAGAGAGACAACATTAACCTGAGTGGAATTCTAATAGCATCTCCAATATATGATGTAAAATACATAACCACAAAGTGCTAGATGTAAAATACATCAGCCGATCATCTCTGAACTTAACTGTCGAAACTGGATTTTGCTGTCGAAACTGAATTTTACTGTCGAAACTGGACACACTAGTAGCAGAAAAGCAGTAGCAGTAGCAGCGCCCAGAGCAGCTGGTCGTGTAGCAGCATCTCGGGTAGCAGCTACATGGGCTCGAGGGAGAGCAGGATCCGCTACTCCTGCAGCAGCAGCGCGCGCAAGAGTAGAGCAGCAGTGCAAGCAAGAGCAAGAGCAAGAGCAGTAGCGCGAGCAAGAGCAGACCAGGCAGGGGACCGAGAGCAAGAGCAGAGAAGCAGTGCGAGCGAGAGCCAAAGCAGCGGCAACTCCTACTGATGTGGACTTCGCCACCAAGGGAGCAACATCGTGGAGTAAGTGGTTGGCGACGCCGCAGTGGATGGATCCGCGCCATGTCGGCTCGGGACCGAGCGCCGACAGCAGCACGAGATCGAATCAAGAAGAAAATGTGGCAATTAGTGTAGAACCTCTTTGGTGGCGCCGATTATGCCTCAGCTTCATCCGAGGAATCGATGATGATGTTGCTCTTTCGGTGGTGCAGCTGAAGAAGGTGGTGTGGGAATGGAGGTGGCACCAAAGATGAGGGGAACATCGGGGCAGCTCCTTGGAGGTGGAGGACGAGGTGGCTAAACCGGCGGGACGACGACATCGATGACGGATCCTCATTCGGTGCGGTGGATGAGGGATGCCGAGGTGTTGCTATGGACGACGTCATCGGGGAAGAGGCTCCGGCTGGGTGGCGGACGGAGGAGGGTGTGGGGCTTCGCGGGTTTTCGCGGCCTCGGTGTACGAATGGGTCGGCGGATGGTATGGGAGGGGGGAACCATGGATTAGGGACGCGTTTGTATGAAATGTGGGGTAAGTTACGAAAGTACTCCCACTGATTTGAGCTAGGCAGTTCTTTTGGTTCAGGGGTATCACGGGCATTTCGCGTGTCGGGATTTCGTAGGAGGTGGGAGTTTTCGCGCGTGTTGTAATTTTGGGATAGCAAGGCTTGGGTTGAGATGGAGGGAGTTTTTGGAGCACAGCGAGACAAAGATATATCTTAAATATTCCGGGGGTAACAAGGCGCGGGTTGAACAGGCGGGAGTTTCGCAGTACGATAGACAGAGATGCTAGCTTGAAATTTTCGCATAACAAGGCGCAACTTGAAATTTCGGGAGGGCAAGCTTAACGTGTACAAAAAAGAAAATTCGCACCTCATCACTAGAGAGAGCCATGTCCCGTTTTACTATATTACCAGAAATGCATTCAAATACAACAGCAAGAAAACTAAAAAATCGGGACAACAAACATAACGTGTATAGTACCAAATCAATTTGCACTTCCCTCAACAATAAAAAAACAATTCGTGTTGTGTAGCATATGGACTAAATTTGAGTACATTTTCCCTGTTTGAATGGGATTGTACTCAGGTTAGTTATACAACCATCTAAATATTATCTTCACAACACATGACATGAATATAGGAGTAGTAAATTCCTATATAAATATGAAGTACATTTACATGCAATCTCAAATTCAAATATATGTATCCATTTTATGTTGAATTCAAATCATAGTACATGTATTCTCTAGCTAGATGTTCAAAATCTAAACCATGTATGATACGTACAATGTGTTTAACACGCACAACACACACACAAAAATCTTTTAGACTAGTAAGGTACACGTGCATTGCACGCATGAGATTTGGCAACCAAATTATAAATAAATGCCACATTATAGCATGTAAGCTTTGAGTCGTATATGCATGATGTAGATGTTCATTTAATTATTATAGTTCATCTCATTCAAAATATGTTAGTTTTTATAAAAAAAGCTAATATATTTTAAGATTCATGGAATTGTGCGTTGTAAAGCATAAAGTAAAAACAAATAATGGCAATTCATGTAGAATTTTTTTTGGCTAATTATGATATGGAAGATTTTAGAACAAAGGAGAAGTGCTTGTGTTTTGAGGTTTGTACATTATGTTTAAGTTCAACCATGGAGTCTTCTAGATTGTACATGTGGCAAAATCTTGTGCATTATAGATGATATCCATCGGCCAGTAGTGCAAGGATGAATGCTCCAAACCTTCCCTTTTCATGTAAATTTAATGATAATAAAACATTGGCTTCTTATGCTAATGATATATATGATTACTATAATGTGGAACGAATAGAAGAATTCGTTGCTTTTAAGGGTGCTTATGATATTGAATCTTTGTTTGAAAAGTGTGAAAATTATGATGATGATGTTTGCAGACCTGAAAGTTATGCTTAACTTAAATATTGATATGAGAATTATGAATATAATTCTGATATTGATGCATTTTATTGAGAAAGTCTCCGTTGTCCAAGAAGAGACTAATATTTTGCAGGAATCTATGGAAGAAGAAATAGCTGACACTGTGAGCTCATTAGATGAAAAAGATGACAAGGAGAGCGAAGAACAAAAGGAGGAAGAGCAGATTAGCTACCTGTGCCCTTCTAATGAGAGTAACTCTTCAACTCATACATTGTTTAATTTCCCTTCGTGCTTACCAAAGGATGATTGCTATGATCCCTTGGATTGGTTTGAAATATCCCTTTTTGATGAAATTGATGCTTGCTATGCTTGTGGCCATGATGCCATTATGAATTATGATTATGGAGATGAACTTGCTATAGTTCCTTATGTTAAGATTGAAATTGTTGCTATTGCACCCACGCATGATAGTCCTATTATCTTTTTGAATTCTCCCAACTACACTATATCAGAGAAGTTTGCGCTTATTAAGGACTATATTGATGGGTTGCGTTCTACTTGCACATGATGATTTTGATAAATATAATATGCATGTGCTTTCTGCTCCTACTTGCAATTATTATGAGAGAGGAACTACATCTCCGCCTCTCTATGTTTCCAATATGATAAAATTCCAAGAAAATGTTTATACTATGCATTGACCTTTACTACGTGTGCCTGAATTGTTCTTTTATGACATGGTGATGCATAGGAAGAGAGTTAGACTTCGTTTGTGCATGATATATGTTACTTTGTGCTCACTACTAAATCATAAATCATTGTTAATTAAAATTGGCTTTGACATACCTTGGGATCCGGGTGGATCCATTACTTGAGCACTATATGCCTAGCTTAATGGATTTAAAGAAAGAGCTGCCAGGGAGACAACCCAGAAGTTTTAGAGAGTCGTTTTTTCTGTTGTGTGCTTTTAAAAAGTTTATAAAAACAAAAAACTTTTCAAAAAGAAAAGCGAAAGTGAGAAAGACGAGCATTGTTAAAGTGGGAGCTAGCCTTGAACTTTGTTCATGCCCATGGAAACTTTGTGAACCTTGATTACAGAAACTTTTCAACAAAAATAATTATTCCCTTGTACAAATCCTTTGTACAATAAAAATAATGTGCCAAGATTTGCCTTTAGGATGATTAGATTGCTTGTTTGGTTTGTGAAGTGCAAAAATCGAAACTTTGGCTGTAGTGCTTGAATTTTGTTAGTTAATTTTTGGGTCAAAAATTGGCACAAAATAAATAGGGGGCGAATAAACCAGGACGCAGGCAGGATGATCAAATTTTTCCTGGGTTACTGTTGATGGCCTTTGTACTACTCCCTCCGTTTCTTTTTAGTTTGCATATAAGATTTGGTCAAAGTCAAACTTTGTATAATTTGACTAGCTTTGTAGGAAAAGATATCAACATCCACACTATGAAATCAATAATATTAGATGCATGATGAAATTAATTTTCATAACATATACTTTTAGTATTGGAGACGTTAATATTTTTTTTCTATAAAATTAGTCAAAATTTACAAAGTTTGACTTTGACCAAATCTTATATGCGGACTGAAAAGAAACGGAGGGAGTATTTAAATATGGACGGAGTGGAGTAGTACTATCTTTATCTTAGTCTCGTAGGGCTCTCCCAGCACCTACGCTCACCTCCCCGCCTCGCCCACCGGATCCCACCATGGAGGATCCCACCATTGGATAATCCCTTAGATCCCAGGATCCCGCGGGCTGCCCTCCCACCGCAGCCCGCAGCACTGCCGCCTTTGAGAGAAACCCGCATGTGTTTTAGAGGGGATCCATTGCTCTGGAATCACAGATCGGTGGCGCTGGAGGACATGCCAGGGCTGCGTTTCAGATGGTGGGCAGCAAGGGCAAATCGGATCGAGGAAGCGTCGCATCAATTGGAGACAAGTTCGAAGGAGCTGCTCCTAGCGACGCACAAGGCGGATGCGCAAGTCGATATGAGGGGAGAGATGCTGAGGGATGTCAGCATTTGGCAGCGGCGGGTTGATTTGAGCTGGGGCTAATAGCAGAGATCATATTCATGGAGTCGATTGCGAAGGAAAGAACATGCATGCTTGCGGAATGGCGTGAGAATTCGGTGCAACTGTTCAAATGGGCAGTATGAGAAGCCAAATCCCGGGACCAGCTGCGGCCGTGCCACTGTGCATGCATCATAGGCGACGTGAGTTGCCCTCCTTCCCCGCCAGCAATGCAGTGACCTGCTTGGTTGCTGCTGCTGTGAACTTGCAACGCCATGTCGGTTTGCAACCTTGACAATCACTCCATCTATATGTATTGTATTCCTGTGAAAATACTTGGTCATTTGGAAAAAGACGGTAACTGATTTATCACTAGTTTTTGAATGCTTGGTCGTGGCAATCACCCGAAGCCACAACCAGAAGTCTCCATCGCATAATACTTATGGTCGGTCGCACAAACAGACGGTCGGTCGGACCAGCGTCTCACCGAAGGGACACGCATTGGCTTGGTCTGACATGTACGACCAGTTACATCACTGGCTTGTGCGACTGCATTTGGGCAGTAGTACTTGAAATTTATGTTCCATTAAACTCATCGGGAGCCGTTTCGGGCCTCGAAACAAAAACCATCAATTAATCTTTAGCATGTTCCCATCACATTCCAAAGTAGTACTACCATGCTATAATTAAGTGCAAACCTTCTCACACCTACTACCTCCATCCTGGTTTATTAGACCTCTTTGTAATTTGTGCTAATTTTTTACCAACGATTTAATTGATGAAATGTTAGTGCATGTTAATAAAATTATATCGTTGGATTTGTATTTGAACATAATTTTTAATGATATATTTTTTATGACATGCATAAATATTTTGTTAGATAAATTTGTGGTCAAACTTTGGCACAGATTACAATGGACACAAGTAGTAGTACATATCAAACTTGAACGTGTTCCCACTATGCAGGTTTGGTTGAGTACTACTCGTAAAAAGGCAGGGAGACCAAGGCCGTGGAAAAAAAAGAGGGCTCGCCGCCTCGCAGAGACCTCGAAAGATCTCTCACGGGCAGGCGAGGGCTCCCGGGAGCGCCCTAGCCACAGAGGCAAAGATGCCGAGTTGGCGGCGCTGGAGTCGTTATCCCTCGAATACATGCCCGATCAGTTCAATAAGCAGAGAGTTCATCAACAGCTTGGTGGAGCTGTTGATGGAGAGTCTCGATGACATGCTCGCGGAGCTCAATGAGCAGGGGGAGTTGACCGCCAGCTTGGTGATGCTGCTGAAGAAGAGCATTGCCTCAGATAAGAAGGTGACCAGCGAAATCCTACAACTTCAGGAGGACAATGCGAAGCTCCGCCACGAGCTCGACCTGGTGAAGGAGGAGAACACCGGCTAGAAGAAGCTGCACGAGAATAGTAGTTCCTCACTGAAGATGCTGCATGCCCTCATCATGGAACAGAAAGAGGAGTTGGCAAAGCTTCGCATCGAGCACCCGACTGGTGTCAAGGTACAGAATGTGGCCGTGGAAGAGATGATGAAGGCTCGCATCGAGAAATCCCGCATCATGGACATAATGAAGAAGATTGCGGAGGAGATGCGCAAGCAGATGGAGGTCGTGGAGGCGATGAAGAAGCAGCTATGACTCCGTGGCTAGCAACCCTTCGTGTAGTAGAGAGCAGCGCCCCAGACTTTGTGTGTGTGTCTTCCTTCTTTTTTTTGGGGGGGGGGGGTAATCTTCCCTCCTCTTTTGCTCCTGTGTTTCTTCTTTTGCTTCGGGTGTTTCGCCGTGTCAAGTTCTTTGTGAGGCATGAATAGAACAATGCTAACAATGAGCAGCGCCGTGGGATCAATGGCTAGCAAATTAGATCATTTTTATCTCCATATCGCACTGGGCTGTCGTGTTTCGTGCTCCTCCATCGTACTAGTACTCCAGTGGAAAACTTGAGTATATCGCACGGTTCTTTGCTCCTGCTCCGGTTGTCGGCAACATTTATACGAGCAGTCAAATCACAAGGCCCTGCCTTCCAGCAGTAATGAGTCGTCAAATCACAAAGGTCCTTGCCTCTCGTGAAATTGACCAAGCAAGACTGCCTCTCCCTCTAGCCTTTTAAATGTATACTTTTGTATAGTAGTAGTATTGATAGATTGTACCATGGAGCAAAACTAACAAGATGAAATTAAAGGGAAAAGGTGGTACATATAGAGAGCGCTCGTCGCCAAATTATGCATATAGTACTATTAAAAAAGCTAGTACATGCTTAGATGGGGTGCTAAATTCTATTAAAAAATCTAGTACTGTAGTTAGATAGAGGGAGAGCTCGTATGTTGGTCCGTAGGTATTTATGTCATTATAACATGGCAAAAGAGATTTGAGTCATAATAATGGTGTCCAGCACAACACACCCCTCAAATAAAACTAAGCACCCTAAAATTATTTGACAACTAAACTACTAGCTATATGATGTTGGTCATATATATTGAACATATATAATGTGAAGAAATGACTGGTAGTACTACCAACTACAAGATGAACTATAAGAAATACTAGTATGTATGTACTGAAGAGTTAAAGAAACGAGAAGGAACATAACATAGTTCTTCTCGGAGCTCATCACAACACACCCTTCAAATAAAATGAAGCACCCTGAAATTAAACTAAGTAAAATCCGGTAGACACTGCATTACAACCACCATGAGCAACCACACTTCCACCTTACTCGGACTCCTCGTCCACGTGCTCGACTTCGTTCTTGTCCCTCTTCATCTTGGTCGATACTTCTTTGCTTGAACCACACACTTGGCTCTCGCTCTTCATCCAACCCATGTAGATATTGAAACAAAGGTAGGCATCCATTGCAATGTAATTGATGTGCTCTCTATCTAGTACATTCCACTACCATGCAAGATGAAACTTGTGCGGAGGTTTTGTCAGTTTACCTTATGAAGGATCAACCATGGCTGCTGCCAGGTTCAGCATTGAAGGCTGATGAGAGGACACCAGAACATTCCTCTAGAGGTCAAAGGGCTAGCCTACAATGAGGCCTATCCGACCCAGGACTTCTTTGTCATTCGTAAAATCTACAGAAATGAATTTGACTTGACCTCCCCCAAGGAAGTTCTTAAATTCCTCGCACTCAACGTCGGCATGGCATATGTGGTAGACCAAGCACAAGTTATGCACACAAACATAGATTGCAGCGGGCGTCTTCTTCTCTTCCTCCTGTAGTTTCTTCTCTTTTCCCAGGACTGTGGTGTACTCAACATCTAGCCCAGCGACCCTGAGGGAGTCCTGGACTAGGGTGTGTCCGGATAGCCAGACTATCATCATCGGCCGGACTCCAAGACTATGAAGATACAAGATTGAAGACTTCGTCCTGTGTCCGGATGGGACTTTCCTTGGCGTAGAAGGCAAGCTTGGCGATACGGATATGTAGATCTCCTACCATTGTAACCGACTCTGTGTAACCCTAGCGCTCTCTGGTGCCTATATAAACCGGAGGGTTTTAGTCCGTAGGACGAACAACCATTACAACAATCATACCATAGGCTAGCTTCTAGGGTTTAGCCTCCTTGATCTCGTGGTAGATCCACTCTTGTACTACCCATATCATCAATATCAATCAAGCAGGAGTAGGGTTTTACCTCCATCGAGAGGGCCCGAACCTGGGTAAAAACATCGTGTCCCTTGTCTCCTGTTACCATCCGCCTAGACGCACAGTTCGGGACCCCCTACCCGAGATCCGCCGGTTTTGACACCGACATTGGTGCTTTCATTGAGAGTTCCTCTGTGTCGTCAGCGACAGGCTTGATGGCTTCTTCAATCAACAACAACGCAGTCCAGGGTGAGAATTTTCTCCCCGGACAGATCTTCGTGTTCGGCGGCTTTGCACTGCGGGCCAATTCACTTGGCCATCTGGAGCAGATCGAAAGCTACGCCCCTGGCCATCAGGTCAGATTTGGAAGCCTAAACTTCACGGCTGACATCCGTGGAGACTTGATCTTCGATGGGTTCGAGCCACAGCCGAGCATGCCGCACTGTCACGATGGGCATGATTTAGCTCTGCTGCCGGACAGTACCTTGGAGGCCGCACACGAATCCGCTCCAACCCATAGTTCGGAGCCGACCGCGCAGATCGAGGACAGGTGGCTGGACACCGCCTCGGGAGCTGCAACTTCTACGGTGATGGAGCCGAATACCGACCTTGTCCTTTGCAAAGCTCGTGACTCCGAGGTGCCGGACTCCTTGCCGGACTCCGAACCTCCTGCGCCCCTGCCAATCGAATCCGATTGGGCGCCGATCATGGAGTTCACCGCTGCGGACATCTTTCAGCACTCGCCCTTTGGCGACATCCTGAACTCGCTAAAGTATATCTCGTTATCAGGAGAGCCCTGGGCGGACTGCGGTTAGGATGGTTGGGATGCGGACGACGAAGAAATTCAAAGCCCACCCACCACCCACTTTGTAGCCACTGTCGATGGTCTAACCGACATGCTAGACTACGACTCCGAAGACATCGACGGTATGGACGACGATGCCGGAGACGATCAAGAACCAGCGCCTACAGGGCACTGGAAGACCACCTCGTCATACGACATATACATGGTGGACACCCCAAAGGATGGGGACGGCGAAGAAGCAGCGGAGGCAGATTCCTCTAAGAAACAGCCCAAGCGCCGACGTCAGCGGCGCCGCTCTAAATCCCGCCACAGCAAGAATGGAGATTCCGGCACCGGAGATAATAACACCCCAGAGAGTGCCAAAGACAACCCCCTCCAGCAAGATTCAGCACAGGAGGACGGAGAAGCCAGCCCCCAAGAGGGAGCGGCAGACGAGGAGGATGAAAATTACATGCCTCCCTCCGGAGACGAGGCAAGCCTCAACGACGACGAATTCGTCGTGCCCGAGGATCCCGTCGAACAAGAGCATTTTAAACGCAGGCTAATGGCCACGGCAAACATCCTAAAGAAAAAGCAGCAATAGCTTCGAGCTGATCAAGGCTGATGGCCGATAGATGGACTGAGGTCCTCGCGGCCGAAGAATATGAACTCGAACGCCCCTCCAAAAGCTACCCAAAACGCAAGTTGCTCCCCCGACTAGAGGAGGAAGCATACAAATCTTCATCACCACCGCACAATACGGCAGACCAACCACCACGTGGCCGCGACAGAGAGGCATCCAGGCCCTCCGCCAGAACCGTACCCCGGCACCGCTTGAAAAGCGCGAAGCCACGGGGGAATGCGCCGGACTTGCGGGATATATTAGAGGATAAGGCAAGATAATCAAGATCTATCTATGGATCACGTGGGTGCCCCACGACCCACGACGACTACCGTCGTGCCGGATACAGCAACTCCGGCCGGGCCGAACACAACAGACAAAGCTCTCTTGAGCTACGTCGTGATATTGCTCAATATAGAGGCGCCGCACACCCACTATGCTTCACAGATGAAGTAATGGATCATCAAATCCCTGGAGGGTTTAAACCCGTGAACATTGAATCCTACGATGGCACAACAGACCCCGCAGTTTGGATCGAAGATTATCTCCTTCATATCCATATGGCCCGCGGTGACGATCTCCACGCCATCAAGTATCTCCCACTCAAGCTTAAAGGACCAGCTCGGCATTGGCTTAACAGCTTGCCAGCAGAGTCAATTGGGTGTCGGGAGGACCTGGAAGCCGCATTTCTTGACAACTTCCAGGGCACATATGTGCGACCACCAGACGCCGATGACCTAAGCCATATAATTCAGCAGCCAGACGAATCGGCCAGACAGTTCTGGACACGGTTCTTAACAAAGAAAAATCAAATCGTCGACTGTCTGGATGCAGAGGCCCTCGAGCCTTCAAACATAACATCCGCGACGAGTGGCTGGCCCGGCACCTAGGACAGGAAAAGCCGAAATCCATGGCAGCCCTCACATCACTCATGACCCGCTTCTGTGCGAGAGAGGACAGCTGGCTAGCCCGCAGTAACAATCTCAGCAAAAATTCTGGCAGTCCGGACAACAAGGACCGCAATGGCAGGTCGCGTCGTAACAAAAACAAACGCCGCATTAACGGCGATAACACTGAGGATACGGCAGTCAATGCCGGATTCAGAGGCTCTAAACCCGGTCAGCGGAAAAAGCCATTCAAAAGAACTACTCCGGGTCCATCCAATTTGGACCGAATACTCGACCACTCTTGCCAGATACATGGCACCCCCGAAAAGCCAGCTAACCACACCAACAGGGATTGTTGGGTATTCAAGCAGGCAGGCAAGTTAATTGCCGAAAACAATGACAAGGGGCTGCATAGCGATGACGAGGAGGAGACCCGGCCGCCGAATAGTAGAGGACAGAAGGGTTTCCCCCCACAAATGCGGACGGTAAACATGATATACACAACCCACATACCCAAGAGGGAGCGGAAGCGCGCACTTAGGGATGTATATGCGATGGAGCCAGTCGCCCCGAAGTTCAATCCATGGTCCTCTTGCCCGATCACATTCGATCAAAGGGACCACCCCACCAGTATCCGCCATGGCGGATTCGCCGCATTGGTTTTAGACCCAATCGTCGATGGATTTCACCTCACTAGAGTCCTGATGGACGGCGGCAGTAGCCTGAACCTGCTTTATCAGGATACAGTGCGCAAGATGGGCATAGACCCCTCAAGGATTAAACCTACAAAGACGACATTCAAAGGCGTCATACCAGGTGTTGAGGCCAATTGTACAGGCTCAGTCACACTGGAAGTGGTCTTCGGATCCACGGATAATTTCCGAAGCAAGGAGTTAATATTCGACATAGTCCCGTTCCGCAGTGGCTATCACGCTCTGCTTGGACGAACCGCGTTTGCAAAGTTCAACGCGGTGCCGCATTACGCATACCTTAAGCTCAAGATGCCAGGTCCTCGTGGAGTCATCACGGTCAACGGAAACACTGAACGCTCCCTCCGAACGGAGGAACACACAGCGGCTCTCGCGGCAGAAGTACAGAGCAGCCTCTTAAGGCAATTTTCCAGTCCGGCCGTTAAACGACCGGACATGGCTAAACGCGCCCGGAGTAACATACATCAAGACCACCTGGCACGTTCCGAGAACGCATAGCAATGCGGCCCCAACCCCAGCCCTTGCATGATTGCAAGACGATCCCTTCGTGTACATCATTATGCTTTGGAGATACCATGGGCATAGGGGGAGGGGCACGACCACGACAGGCCCAGAGTGCAGCTCAACCACACCAGGGGCTCCCAAGTGTGTCACCTTTTTTCCTTTTTTTTCTCATAGGACCCCGTTCACCAAAGGCCCTGTCCGGCAGTAGATCTGCCGAACTCACGATGCAACAGCCAGGGAGGGACAATGGCTACGACGAACACTCAGGTGGTCTCCATTACGAGCATTAAATCTGTTTAATACACCATTCCGCAGCCTACCCCTAGAGGGGGACATGTCTAATAGTCCAAACCCTTGCTTACCGCACTATTTGTATCGTTCTGCACTCATAGCAGAATTCCTTGAATAAACAATGCATCACCTTTTGCTCACAATTGCATTCCTTTTTTACATATATGTTCATTTATGACATCTTGCATCCGTACACTTTGGTACGGCCGAATACACCAGGGGCTTATGTTCCCCACATTATGGTGTGATAAGTCCGAACACTTTCACAAGTGCGGCACCCCGAACTTATAGCATTTTATGCATCGGCTCCGAATCATGTCTTGGGTCAATAGTTGGGTTTGCCCGGCTCCCATGTGTTGGTACCTTACGTTCCATTCTATCGGCTAAGGTAGCACTGGGAGAACCACTGCGATTGCACCCCGGTTGAGCTGGGCGAGCGCCTCAGTGGAGAAAGCTAAAACTGACCGTCATGATAAGGCGAGAGCTAGTCGCTGTTCGAGAGGTCTTTTCGAGTCCCTAAAGACTTATGCCGCTTAGAGCGAGGAACCTGCTTCGTCCGGCCCAGGCGTGGATAACGGCCCGAACTCGGTCTTCCAAACACTAGGGGCTTCGCCGAAATTTAAAAGTATAGAATTCTATGGCTAAGTGAGAGTGTTCAAGCGTTATAATTCCGGTTGCCTTGTTCGTTGTGTTGAGCGCCTCCCTAGATGGACCCAAAAAATGGGAACAAGAGCGCTCAAGTTTATCCCGAACACCCTAGCACTCGTGGCATGGGGGCTGAAGCCGACGACTTGCCATCTCTCAGATTTGATAAACGGCCGCACAGAAGGTAATATTTAAATTAATAAGCGTTTAGCGCATATGAACAAAGTTTTCAGCGCATAGGATAACACATTGCGAGTCTACTCAAAAATTATATCTTTGGGGCACTCATCCGCAATCTTGCGGGCACCCTTCAGGACACTCTTATAGTACATTTCGGGCGTACGATACTCCTTGCCCGCCGGCGGCGCGTCCATTAGAAGCCTCTCAGCATCCAGCCTGCCCCAGTGCACCTTTGCACGGGCAAGGGCCCGACGGGCACCTTCAATGCAGGCGGAGCGCTTGATGACTTCCACCCAGGGGCACGCATCCACCAGCCGCCGCACGAGGCCGAAGTAGCTCCCAGGCATGGCCTCTTCAGGCCACAGCTGGACTATGAGGCCCTTCATGGCCTGCTCGGCTACCTTGTGGAGCTCGACCAGCTGCTTCAGCTGGTCGCTAAGGGGCACCGGATGTCCGGCCTCAACATACTGAGACCAGAAGACCTTCTCCATCGAGCTCCCCTCCTCAGCCCGGTAGAATGCGGCGGCATCAGACACGCTGCGAGGCAGATCTGCAAACGCTCCTGGAGAGCTCCGAATTCGGGTAAGTAACAGGTAATGCACATTCACATGCTTGCTTTGCATGAAAAATGCCTTACCCGCCGCTATTTTCTTCACCGCCTCAATCTCCTGAAGGGCCTTATGGGCCTCGGTCTTAGCGGCTTTGGCACTCTCAAGAGCCGAGGCAAGCTCGGACTCTCGAGTCTTCGAGTCGCGCTCCAAACTCTCATGCTTTTCCATGAGAGCCTGGAGCTCTTGCCGCACCTCCGCCACTCGCGCCTCTTGCTTCTCTCGCTCCGCTCGTTCCGCGGCTGCATTACGTTCGGCCACGGACACGGCCTCCTTCAGGGTCGCCACCTCGTCCGTGGCCCCTGCAGTGCCCACGTTATCCTTGTTATTTCTATTGCAACCAAAATCCTTTTCTGTAAGGTACAAATTTAATACGGTGTTACTCACCTTCTTTGTCCTCGAGCTGCTTCTTGGCAAGGCCGAACTCGTTCTCGGACCGCTCGAGGTCCTGCTTCAAATCACCGACCTCCGCAGTCAATGCGGCAGAGGTCAGCAGCGCAGCCTGCAATCCCATATTGACATAATTTTTAGAACTCCTGCGTATATCTTTTTAGATCCTCAGTCCGGCTTTTCTTTCCGAACACCGAACCGAGCATCAGGGGCTACTGTCTACGCGGTATTACATTACATATTTTAAAAAAACTCCTTACCTCAAAGCCTATTAGAAGGCTGCTGCAGGCTTCGGTCAGCCCGCTCTTGGCGAGCTGAACCTTCTGAATCACCGCACTCATGATAGTGCGGTGTTCTTCCTCAATGGAAGCGCCGTTGAGCGCCTCCAACAAGTTATCCGGCGCCTCCGGTTGGACGGAGGCCGCCGGTGTCACGGTCTTGCCCTTCTTACGAAGGGGCCGCCTGCCGGACTCCGGAACCACTGCGGGTTCTGGTGTGGAGTCCGGCACGAAGTCTGGGAGGTTGCCCTGTGGCACCTCCGGAGCATCCCCCTCCTGGCGGGTCTCCTCCTGGGATCCCACCTCGGCGTCCTCAGCATCACGAGGGGTGGAGGCAGTCGGAATGGAATCCACATCCGACGGAGCCAAGGACCCGCTCGAAGAAGCGGGAAAATCGTCCTCGGCCGGACTACAGGTTGTATGCGGCATTAGAAGGACACTATGTGGCACAAAAGAGAAATTATAAATCATTCAGGAATCCGGATACTTACTGTCTTGCCGGGGGCTTGGCCCTTGAGGGCCACCCCTCGTCGCCGTCGCCGGCGTTGGCGGAGCTGTCCGGAGGAAGGGTCCTTCCCCTCTTGGACCCTTCGGCCTCCCCCGTTGGGGAAGCCTTCCTCTTCCGCTCTCCCCCCTCCTGGAGAGAGTCCTCTTTCTCCTCCTCGTCTTCGGGGGAGGAGTCCGCCTCGGAGCCATCGGACGACGAGTCCGATACCACCTGGCGCCGGGAACTCCTTCGGGTTCCCATGGCCTTCTTCTTGGCCTTCTTCTCCGGCACCACGTAAAGGGCCGGAACCAGCAGCCCCGTCAAACGGGTGTCCGCTGGGTCTTCTGGAAGGGGAGCCGGATAGTCGACCTGTCCGGACGTCCTCTGCCAGTCCTGTTAAAGGCATTGGGAGTTTTAGATCCCACATAGAGTCAAACTATGAAAGAAATAAGTGTCCCGTAAAGGATAACAAAGCTTACCTCGCCGGCCGGGCGCTTGGTGCTGAATCCGCGATCTTCGGTTGCGGACGCGGGGGCTTCTCCGCCCTTGAACAGCACCCTCCAGGCAGCTTCGTACATCGTGTCAAAGAGCCCGCTCAGGGTCCGGTGCTGTGCCGGATCGAACTCCCACAAATTGAAGGCCCGCTGCTGGCAGGGGAGAATCCGGCGGACGAGCATGACCTGGATCACGTTGACAAGCTTAAGCTTCTTGTTCACCAGGGTCTGGAGACAGGATTGGAGTCCTGTCAGCTCCTCCGAACTACCCCATTGTAAGCCCTTCTCTTTCCAGGAGGTGAGCTGCATGGGGATACCAGATCTGAACTCGGGGGCCGCTGCCCATTTAGGGTCACGCGGCTCGGTGATGTAGAACCACCCCGACTGCCACCCTTTGACGGACTCCACGAAGGCACCCTCGAGCCAGATGACGTTGGGCATTTTGCCCACCATGGCGCCTCCGCACTCCGCTTGGACGCCCTTCACCACCTTCGGCTTGACATTGAAGGTTTTTAGCCACAAGCCGAAGTGGGGCTGGATGCAGAGGAAGGCCTCGCACACGAGGATGAACGCCGAGATGTTGAGGATGAAGTTTGGCGCCAGATCGTGGAAGTCCAGGCCGTAGTAGTACATGAGCCCCCGGACAAAGGGATGCAGTGGGAAGCCCAGTCTGCGGAGGAAGTGGGGAAGGAATACGACCCTCTCATGAGGCCTGGGGGTGGGGATGAGCTGCCCCTCGTCGGGCAGCCGATGCGCGATGTCGCTGGAGAGGTATTCGGCGCCGCGCAGCTTCTAGATGTGCCCCTCCGTAACGGAGGAGGCCATCCACTTGCCTCCCGCTCTGGACATGGCTGGAGAAGGTTGAGACGAGATGTGTGGACTTGGGCGCTGGAGCTCGAGTGCGCGGAGATGGATAAGCAAAGGAGGAAGAAGGCGTAGGTAAAAAAGGTGGATCCTTATCCCCTTATATATGGGCGGACGAAGACTATGCATCCCCACCGGCCTGGTAAAACTCGCTTATCTCCCAAGCGCCACCATCAATGGCGCGGTTGGGTTACCCACGTCCGTATTGATGGGAATCCCGGAATAAGGGGAACACGATCTCTGCTTCGACAAGACGTGCCAAGGAAACCGCTTCGCTAAACGCGCTGAGGTGGTATAATTAAAAACGGTTCAAGTAAAGGCTTGGTGGTGGTGTGACGTCATGCCACGAAAAACGTCAGCAGATTGAACTTGTGTACATATTATTCTCTCTACGGTGGTACGTGGAACTTATTTTGCAGAGCCGGACACTATCCTGGTGTTCACAATCTTCTATGAATTATTCGGAGGAGGAACCCGCCTTGCAATGCCGAACAATATGCGCGCCGGACTCATTGTCATTGAGGCCTGGTTCAGGGGCTACTGAGGGAGTCCTGGACTAGGGGGTGTCCGGATAGCCGGAGTATCATCATCGGCCAGACTCCAAGACTATGAAGATACAAGATTGAAGACTTCGTCCCGTGTCCGGATGGGACTTTCCTTGGCGTGGAAGGCAAGCTTGGCGATACGGATATGTAGATCTCCTACCATTGTAACCGACTCTATGTAACCCTAGCCCTCTCCGGTGCCTATATAAACCGGAGGGTTTTAGTCCGTAGGACGAACAACCAATACAACAATCATACCATAGGCTAGCTTCTAGGGTTTAGCCTCCTTGATCTCGTGGTAGATCCACTCTTGTACTACCCATATCATCAATATCAATCAAGCAGGAGTAGGGTTTTACCTCCATCGAGAGGGCCCGAACCTGGGTAAAAACATCGTGTCCCTTGTCTCCTGTTACCATCCGCCTAGACGCACAGTTCGGGACCCCCTACCCGAGATCTGCCGGTTTTGACACCGACAGGCCCACTCTGCCTTTGAGTTTTCGAACATGCGTCTGAAGCAGGCAAGGCATCCTTTCACCGTAGCGGAAGAATGGGTGTAGATGACATCAAAATCATCACCGGTGATGGTTGTAATCTTGTACTCACCACCGATCATGGAGATTTGGGACGCCATGGATTTGGGAGGAGGGTTAGGATTAGTGGAACTGTTGTAATGTGACGACTAGGAGCGAACTGCCGTAATGTTAAAGGACGGTCGGGGGCGAGTAGGAGCAAACTGCTAGCGGTTTTCCGATTGTAAAAATGGTGAGTGGGGCACGCGAACGGCAGGGCTTTCCATGCTCCCATGATACGGGCTTCTGAGAGCCCTTGGATCTGAGATCGAATGGTTGCATGGCATGATTCTAGACCTATGGGTGAATATCCTATCCTAGAGGGTTATTCTGCAAATTTTCAACAATTTAGCATACAACCGTTCGATCTCAGATCCAAGGGTTGTCAGTAGCCTGTATCATGGTCACGCCTACCACGACCGTCAACTTGCTTGCGCCCTTGGATATTTTAGACGGCTATAAATGAGCATTTTTTTGCCTACTTCGCATGCATGAAACTACTTCCTCCGTCCAAGAGTGTTAGGCTATCTGATGTTGGCATGTCATAAATAGTCATCACTTAGTCACTCATACAACAAGGTTAGCTGCAAGGCTGGCTGTAAGAGTATTTTTTTTTACTTCCCTCTATCTCTTTCTTCGTACTCCCTCCATTTCAGTTTACAAGTCCAGTGTGTATACCTAGGTTGTCAATTTTATCACCATAATATAAACTATATAACACAAAAATTATACCGTTCGAAAATAGAACATATGAAGTTTATAATGGTATATTTTTTGTAATACTGTATATGACTTCTATTAGGTTGGTTAAATTGACGACCTAGGGTACACGCATGCCTTGTAAACTGAGAGAGAGGGAGTAGTATTTATTGTGTTTTCCAAAAGGAGTATACAGTACTTGGCACCTGTATACCACGGAGCTGGTTAGGAATCAGGAGAAACAGGTCGGTCGTAGTGCCGCATTTAAAATGATAATGACAAGTCAAATCATAGGGCTCTACCTGTCCAGCAGTAACTCACTGTCAAACCACACAACCCTACGTTTGGAGAAGCCTACTCCTTAATCTTCCCGCCTCTCTGTCGAACCGACTAGGCGGAACTGCCCTACCTACCGCGCAGGAAAAGCCCCGCCCTCGACTTTTAAATATAATTTTGTATCCATGGATTGCGCCATGGAGCAAAGCCTCAAGAAAACAGCGGTACACATGTATACAACACGCCCATTGCGTTCGCGTCGCACCCTAGCCGGTCGGTCGGTCTGGCACGCCGCCCTCCGATAATATAATTTTGTATCCATGTTATATGTTGCAAAAATAATATAATTTGAAAGTACATTTAGATACGAACCAAATGATTCAATTTTTGGTGACATGCATTCACATTTTGCTTCAAATACAGTACGTGGTCAAACTTTGACCCAAAATACGCAAAACAAAAAAATACTTCCAAGACCAGCGCCGTTCCTCTCCTCTTAAACCACCGCCGCTCCTCTCATGTTCGAATCTAAATCCAGCGCTGCTCCTCTCCTCTTCCATTCCAAAACCACTGCCCCTCCTCTCCTATTGCAATCCAAAACCAACGCTGCTCCTCTCCCGTTCTAATCCAAAACGAGCGCTGCTCCTCTCCTCTTCCATTTAAAAACCATCGCCGGCGAGTGAAGGTGCTGTGGAGAAGTAGATCGATGGAGGAGTACAACCGATACGTGAGGATCGCAGACGGTGACCTTGTGAAGCTAGCTAGGATGTTGGAGATACAGTCTTGGTTTGACAACAAGGACCAACTAGCAGTGACGGCGACATCCATGGCCAAATATCTACAACAGAGAAAAAAGGTGGCGATACTCCCGAAGGGAGTCGCGTAAGAGTACATAGAGCTACTCCTCTGGGCCATGGAGCAAACATATTCACCGAATCCGATCATGAGGCAGCGGTGGTGGGAGTATCGATCCAAGATGGAGCATTCACCAGAGATTGAAGGATCGAGCATCTACAGGGTACCGTTTGTGAGGGTGTCGTGCCAGAGCGAGCGAGTGGAGTCTTCATCGACCGAACCCAACTGTAAGAGGAGAAAAACAGTTGGCCCGATGATGCTTCCCCGCCATCCTCTCCCTCGCTGTTCGAATTTTCTCATGGTCGAAAATGGAACTACCAGCCAGTTAACATCATGTTGATCAACGTTCATGCATAGCACATCTTCATATGATGCGCAGTCATAAAGATATGTTATTTTCCAAATGCCCACACAATGTCGAGTGTGCGAAAAATAGAGAAAATGAGGGACAAAATTTTGGCATGTGTTGGACATGGTGTGCATAGATGACAATGGGGACCCATATGTCAAGAATGGCAAAGGAAAAAAATTGGAGATATTTTTACTGCATCAGGTGGAATCGAACCCGAGCGGAACAACAGTCGGATAGTGTCACTTGGCCACTGGGCTAGTTCATTTGTTTCGGTAGAAATAAGGCACAACATCTACCATTACTGTAGCATGCCTTCCCCGGCTCCGGTGGTTCATTCTCGTCCTCCGCCTTGGTGTGCTTGTCGCGGCGCCGCTGTCTACCGTTGTGAACATGCTGAACAAACGAGAGGAATCTGGAGAGGACTGTATGTGGAGAGGCGGACAGTCAGGACCCACAAGGTCTATGGCCGTACGCAAGCAAGTGCCTCATTGAAAAAATACTTCCTCTAATGCTATGACATTTGGGCCCACGGGTTTGTCAACATAGTTAATTTTTTTAGGTCCTTCAACGTAGTTACTAAAGGAGATAAATTTACAACGAAGTCGGGGAGCTGGCAGGTATCATTTATTATCAGTGGGCCAGCAAGTATCAGCTGGGTTGTGGGCTGCCTCGTCTAGACTTTCTTTTTTAAGATGTGCAGCCCACGACATGCCGGTTTGTATTTTCTTGAGGGTCGTCATGTATCGAACGGCTTATGGACCTCCCATCCTAGGTTTTATTTTTCCTAAAACATCCACAGCCCAACTTATATTTTTTTTTGAAGAAAACGCAGAGGTCTGTTCCATTTTTCTATATAAGAATAGGAACGCCAGGTCCAACTTATGTTTACCTTCTAACTATATTATATATATTTATATTATTTTATATGTTATTATATATTATTGCTATTGTCACCATATATTTAACAGATACTTACATATATAAGAAAACAATATCCCACGTCTTATTAACTTATAAAAATAATTTTTTAACAATAAAATCCTGAACTTTTTTACATTAAGGCAACGAAAATCCTGGTGATTGTGTACAAAAGCTTGGTAAGATTTAAGGAACAATGTAATAATAAACCACTTATTATTTAAATATATTTAATACAAAATGCTCAGCCCCTGTTTATTTTTTGATAATATTGTTGCGCCCAACCCAACATTATAATTAGAACCAGCCCAGCAAAATCGTGTATTTCGAGAAAGTGCAAATGGGATGTAATTTTTTAGGAAAAAATAAATGGGCTGCATGGACGCTACATTATTTGTTCAGTCAGCCGAGCAAATTCATGTATTTCAAGAAAGTGAAAATGGGTTGCAGTTTTAAAAAAATGGGTCGCATGAACGCTAAATTATTTGTTCACCCAGCCTAGAAATGTATTGCAATTCTGAAAAAAGAGATCAAATGGATTGTAAATTCTAAAAAACTGGTTGAATATGTGCCACATTTTTGGAGGCTGAAATGTGGGCCAATAGGTCGAAGCCAATGCAAGTCATTGTCAACTTAGTCAACAAATGATTCTGACATCGATAGACGTTGGATTTACATCCAACGACCGACGTCCATCTTCAATCTCTCATCTTCTTCCTCCAGCGCCACCGGGACCACCTGCTCCCGCCTCCTGCTGCTAGAAGCCCTGCTTAGCACGCTTCGCTGTGAAGCGCTAACCCACCGCCAGCCAGGCCACCCCTCCACCCCTTCACACCTCCTGTTCTTCCCCACCGGTTGCTGAACTAAGCCGCACCAGAACCAGTTAACCCTCATACACCTCTCCATCTATGACTCCACTCCCGCGTCTTCCCATCTCTGGCTCCTTGTTGTCCGGGGCCTCACTGTCGTCCACCACCTTGGATGCACTCGGCACGGCGTGGTCAACACACAAAAAATGAATACTCTCCCTGCTAGCTGGGACCCACCATGGTGGGAGGCTGACTTGTGGGCCTACTAACTTGACGCGAATGGAGGGCTTTGTCAACTTAGTCAATATGAACGATTCTAGCTCCAGAGAACGTACAATGTCCATCCAATGACCGTAGTGCTTCTTCAACCTCTGGTCTTCTTGCTCCAACCACCCAAAGCAGCGCCGGTCGTGCCGCCTGCTCCTACCTCCCATGGTCGGCTCTGCTGCCGCGCAGGCCTCACCGCCCCACTCTACTCCAAACTCTGGCCAGGTCATCCCTCTACTCACCCACAACCCCTGTTATTCTGCAGCGACGATAGCCTCACACCGCAGCCGAACAAGTCAACCTTCATACTCCTCTCCGTGTGGGCATCCACTGCCGTGTCTTCCCCGGCTCCGCGTTGTCCCTTCCTAGGCCTCGCCATCGTCCACCGCCTTGGTCCTCTCGGTGCGGCATGGTCAATGTGGTCAAGGAACGACTTCCATCGGAAGAGTACTGTACGTGGAGAGGCTGACAGTTGGGTCCATGGCCGCAGCAAGGAAGTGCAACCTTATTACGCGTAAAAAAATTCTTCCTCCACCTGACAACAGGGACCTCTATCCACCGACAACCCCTATTATTCTACGGCGACAGCAACCTCACACCGCAGCCGAACCCGTTAACTCTCGTACTCCACTCTGCATGGACATCGACTGCCGCGTCTTCCTTGGCTCCGTGTTGTCCCCTTCCTAGGTCTCGCTGTCCTCCACTGTCTTAGTGCTCTCAGCACGACGTGGTCAATGTGGTCAAGGAACAACTTCCATTAAAAGAGTACTGTACGTGAAGAGGCTAACAACTGGGCCCACAGCCACAGCAAGGAAGTGCAACCTTATTACACGTAAAATAATTATTCCTCCACCTGACAGCGGGGACCCACCGGACGGGCCACCGTATTTCGTGAAAAAAGTTTCCCCCCTGACTGCTGGGACCCACCAGGTACATCTTTGCACGCAAGGAAGTGCGGCCATATTACGGGCAAAAAAAATGATTCTGGCCCTTATAGCTGGGACCCACCAGCAATAACTTCACATGCAAAGAAGTGCCTTCTTATCCTTCGCGACAGTCGGGACCCACCTGGTCGAAGCGTATGTAGCGTTGTCATTCTGGTCATGAATGTGTACATACATACTGGTCGACCAGTCTTTCTGTAGGCTGCAGCGATGAACCGTGGCTGAGTAAGGAAGGGCATGTGTCGTAGTAGAGGTACGGACGTAGCATGTCACGCAGTACCGTTAATATTGTGTACATGTACGTACGACCAGGGTGCAAGAAAGTAAATACGGCCACGTACTTACATACGGACGGGGTCTCGAACGCCTACTCATGCATACATATGGCCAGGCTCGTGTACATGGAGAGGCAGCAGAGAGCAGCGATGGTGTCCTATTCATCGGCAACCAACCGGCTGGGTCGGAACAGAGAAACTATGTCGTCCTGTTCATCGAGAGGCAATGGAATGTGTCATGTTCATCGGGAGCCAAGCGGCTTGGACGGAACAATCGAAACGAGGCCTGGCGTACCGTAGAACCGAGGAAATGGCCTTCTGTTCGACCGCCTACGGTCGAAACCGGATCTTGTTCACCGGGAGGGGTCTGGTGTACCGCAAAACGGAGGAAATGGACTTCTCTTCGACCTCCTACGGTCGAAACGGGGTCCTATTGATCGGGAGGGGTGTGGCGTACCACAAAATAGAGGAAACAGACTTCTCTTCGACCTCCTATGGTCGAAACGGGGGTCATGTTCATCGGGAGGGGTGTGGCGTACCGCAAAATGGGACTCCACGGGCTACTATTTATCCACCGTCTATTGCCTCGCTCAAGCCTCCACGGGCTACTATTCATTCACCGTCAATCTCCTCCAGCCTCCACCTGTGACTGTTCATCCACGATGTCTCCCTCCTGCCTCCACCAGCTACTGTTCATCCACGGGCTCCTGTTCATCCAGCCTCCATCGGCTACTGTTCAACCACCCATCCATGCGTTATTGTTCATCCAGCCCTCCACCGGCTACTATTCAACCAGCCCTCCACGGGGTCCTGTTCATCCACCCCCAACCGGCTCGATTGGGGTCCTGTTCATCCAGCGGCAACGAAATCTACCCCCATGGGGTCCTGTTCATCCAACCCCCACTGGAAACTGTTCCTCTAACCCCCAACAATGCTCACTATTCATCAAGAGGTAGCAGGTTCGATTGGCTTCAGTTAGCAACAATAGCGAAGGAATCGCTCGATCGGGTTCAATTAATAGCCAGGGATCGATCGATCGCTCGGATTCAGTAACGCGTAGCCAGTGCAATCGCTCGGGTTCAGTAGGTGAACGCCTCGCTCGGGTTCAGTTAGAGCCCAACGCCTCGCACCCATGTGCGTACGTGTACGATAGAAACACATAATCCCTACATGCATCTCTCGGCCCCGACCAGCCACCGTAACCGGGAACTCCCCGATATTTTCCTCGCCCTCGCTTCTACCACAATTTTTTCTGTCATGGACGACCCAAAGAATGTCATGCAGCTGCATCTTCGGCCCGCCCAGGACGAAAAGCCCATTTTCTATCATCGTTTTTTGTCATAGAAGTAGGAGCCCGCCACATCTATGATGATACCGGGTTTTGTCACAATTATCGTCATAGAAGTGTCATAAGCATGACAGGAAAAAAATCGTTCGGCCCAAAATGTCACAAATGTGTCGTTTTTTTGTAGTGATGGCTTGTGTTTGTTGGTGTGGGAGGGGGGGTAAACTTTACTTTTATCACTTGGGAACCGCTGCTAATGTGTTTAGCACGGAAAATATTGATAACTGTCGGTCGTAACGTTGACAGGAAGGGTATACCTACCAAAATTATATTTATATCAGATTTAAGCTTTGAGATCTAGCACCTCTGCAAATCCCTGCTTCCCTCTGCGAAGGGCCTATCTATTTACTTTCATGTTATTTTACTTTTATGTTGAGTCATCACCTTCTCAAACAAGCACCAGTCCTGAGAGCACTATTGTCATCCTCATGCATTGTGTATAGTTGATGCGGCTAGTACTACGTCGGTATTTCCCCAAAGAGGAAGGGATGATGCAGCACAGCTATGCTAGATATTTCCCTCAGTGATGAGACCAAGGTTATCGAAACAGTAGGAGAACCAAGCAACACTATGTAAACGGTACCTGCACACAAAGAACAAATACTTGCAACCCGACATGTAAGAGGGGTTGTCAATCCCTTTCAGGTAAAAGATAGATTTGTTTTGTAGTAGATTGGATAAATAGATCTCGCAATAAGGCAAAATAAAATAAATAAAGGAAAAGCGCAGAAAGGTATTTTTGGGTTTTTGGAATAATAGATCTGAAAATAAAAGTGATAAAAATAGATCTTGAAGTCAAATATGATAAAGAAGAGACCTGGGGGTCGTAGATTTCACTAGTGGCTTCTCTCGAGAAGAATAGCATACGGTGGGTAAACAAATTATTGTTGGGCAATTGATAGAACTTCAAATAATTATGACGATATCCAGGCAATGATCATTATATAGGCATCACGTCCAAGATTAGTAGACCGACTCCTGCCTGCATCTACTACTATTACTCACACACATCAACCGCTATCATCATGCATCTAGTGTATTAAGTTCATGGAAAAATGGGGTAATGCAATAAGAATGATGACATGATGTAGACAAGATCTATTGATGTAGGAATAGCCCCCATCTTGTTATCCTTAATAGCAATGATACGTACGTGTCATGTCCCCTTTTGTCACTGGGATTGAGCACCGTAAGATGGAACCCATCACAAAGCACCTCTTCCCATGGCAAGAAAAATCGGTCTAGTCGGCCTAACTAAACCAAAGATTCGAAGAAGAAATACGATGCTATAAGTAATCATGCATATAAGAGATCAAAACTCAAATAACTTCCATGGATAAAATACATATGATCATAAACTCAAAGTTCATCGGATCCCAACAAACACACCGCAAAAAGAGTTATGTCAAATAGATATCCAAGAGACCATTGTATTGAGAATCAAAAGAGAGAGAGGAAACCATCTAGCTACTAACTACGGACCCGTAGGTCTACAATGAACTACTCACCCATCATTCGAGAGGCACCAATGAGGATGATGAACCTCTCTGTGATGGTGTCTAGATTGGATCTGTGGTTTCTTAAACTTGCGGCGGCTGGAATTGTGTTTCGTCGATGCCCCTAGGGTTTTTGGATTTTAGAGGTATTTATAGAGCAAAGAGGCGGTGCGGGAGGCGGCCGAGGCAGGCACAACCCACCAGGGGGAGCTTGGGTCCCCAAGCACGCCCAGGTGGGTTGTGCTCCCCTCGGAGCCCCCCTCTGGTACTTCCTTGGCCCAACTTGTGTCTTCCGGTCCAGAAAAAATCTCCAAAAAGTTTCACTGCGTTTGGACTCCGTTTGGTATTGATTTTCTGTGAAGTAAAAACAAGCGAAAAACAACAACTGGCACTGGGCACTATGTCAATAGGTTAGTCCCAAAAACTGATATAAAGTTGCTATAAAATGGTTGTAAAACATCCAAGAATGATAATATAACAACATGGAACAATCAAAAATTATAGATACGTTGGACACATATCAATAGTTAATGTTGAATGCATCATGACTGGATCTCCTCTACCATGAATTACAATGTTTAGTTGCTACTAACTTTGGAGGTGCTCCGCATTTATGTTTTGCGGTCTTAGAAAGGGCTACCGAGATACCACTATTGTCATATTATATCATGATTGTTTTGACAAAGTGTTGGCATTTGAAATATTTTATTATTGCTCGCTAGTTAATTATGCTATTGATATGAGTGAATATAATCTTTAAGAGTTATCATCTACATGGTTAGTTATGATCTTTACTGAAAACCTGGGTGCTATTTAATCATATGTATAAACACAAGAACGAAAGAGTTCATAAAAGTTTTTCTTTGTCACTTTCAGTTTGTCAACTGAATTGCTTGAGGACAAGCAATGAGTTAAGCTTGGGGGAGTTTATACGTCTCCATTGTATCTACTTTTCCTAACACTTTTGCTCTTGTTTTGGACTCTAATTTGCCTGATTTGAATGAAACTAACCCGGACTAGCGTTGTTTTCAGTAGAACTACCATGGTGTTGTTTTTGTGCAGAAATAAAAGTTCTTAGAATTGGACGAAACTTTCTGGAGAATTATTTTGGAATAAATAAAAAATACTGGAACCAAGACCCATTGGAGGGGGACCCAGCTGTCCAGAAGGCACCAGGGCGCCCCACCCCCTTTGGCGCGCCCTGGTGGGTAGTGGGGCCCACGAGGCTCCGCTGACCTTAATTCCAACGCTATAAAATCCTATTTTTCCAGAAAAAATAGGAGACGAAGTTTCATCACGTTTTACTATACGGAGCCGCTGCCTCCTCCTATTCTTCATTGGGAGGCCAGATCTGGAGCCCGTTCGGGGCTCCGGAGAGGTGGATCTTCAATCTTCGTCATCACCAACCGTCCTCCATCACCAATTCCATGATGCTCCCCAGCGGGAGTGAGTAATTCCTTCATAGGCTCACTAGTTGATGAGGAGTTGGATGAGATTCATCATGTAATCGAGTTAGTTTTGTTAGGGCTTGATCCCTAGTATCCACTATGTTCTGAGATCGATGTTGCTATGACTTTGTTATGCTTAATGCTTGTCACTAGGGCCCAAGTGCCATGATTACATATCTGAACCGTTTATGTTTTTACCATTATGTCTATGTTCTTGATCCGATCTTGCAAGTTATATGGACATGTTATGTGTTATGATCGCCGTAGTTTGAGGAGTTCATGTTTCACTATGTGTCAATGCTTTGTTCTGGTTCTCTATTAAAACGAAGCCTTAATATCCCTTAGTTTCCTTATGGACCCAGCTGCCACAGGAGGGTAGGACAAAAGATGTCATGAAAGTTATTTTCCATAAGCATGTATGACTATTTACGGAATACATGCCTACATTATATTTATGAACTCGAGCTAGTTCTGTGTCGCCCTAGGTTATGATTGTTATATGATGAATATCATCCAACGAAATTACCGATCCAATGCCTACGAGTTTTCCACATATTGTTCTTGCTAAGTTACTACCGTTTCTGCTATTGTTACAACTGCTATGAAACTATTGCTATCACTGTTTCCGTTACTATTACTGTTACCACTTCTATCAAAACTATCAAACTACTATACTACTGATCACTTTGCTGCAGATATTTAATCTCCTGGTGTGGTTGAATTGACAACTCAACTACTAATACTTACAAATATTCTTTGGCTCCCCTTGTGTCGAATCTATAAATTTGGGTTGAATACTCTACCCTCAAAAACTGTTGCGATCTCCTATATTTGTGGGTTATCACAGCGCGCATCCGCCGCCGCGACCTCGACTCGTCGCTGACCTCATGATAGCACAAGTGCTCCTTGGGTGGTTTTGGTAATTAATGTCAACATATCTCTTGTTGGACTAACTCTTTTACCTAGTATGTTTCAGATGAGTTCAACAATGAAGTGGCATGGACTAGAGGATGTGGAACCCCTTCAGGATGCTAAGGACAAAGGATTGGCTCAAGCTCAAAGCTCAATAATCTACATTTTCTATTTTAGTGATCAAAGATCACATTGAGTCTATAGGAAAAGCCAATACTATAAAGAGGGGATGAGGTGTTGCTTAATGGCTTTCTTGCTCAAAGTGCTTAGTGATATGCTCCAAAGCCTCAACTACTTTCTCACATCCACATATGACCTAGACCAAAAGTCAAACTCGGCCCCACTGATTCTTTCTATCCGGCGCCACCGAGTTCAGATGTCATAGCCACTGCCACAAACCCTAAGCAAATCAGTCTCACCGATAGGGATCTCGGTCTCACCGAGATGGGGTTGTAATCTCTGTGTGTGTGTCCATTACCCAGATCGGTCTCACCGAGTTTTAGTAATCGGTACTACCGAGATTACAATGCAAATCCTCTGTTCCTCTTCGTAACATTTCGGCCCAACCGAGATGAGCGAATCGGTCCCGTCGAGTTTGCCTGACCAACTCTCTGGTTAGCTTATTACCAAAGTTGGTCTCACCGAGTTTGTGTAATCGGTCTCACCGAGATTACGTTATGCCCTAACCCTAACCATATCGGTCCTACCGAGTTGCATGTCAGTCCCACCGAAAATCCTAACGGTCACTAGAATTGTTGAATCAGTGCGACCGAGTTTATCAATTCGGTCCCACTGAGATTGGCAAGTTGTGTGTAACAGTTAGATTTTGTGTGGAGGCTATATATACCCCTCCACCCACTCTTCATTCGTGGAGAGAGCCATCAGAACATGCCTACACGTCCAACATACATTTTCTGAGAGAGAACCACCTACACTTGTGTTGAGGCCAAGATATTCCATTCCTACCATATGAATCTTGATCTCTAGCCTTCCCCAAGTTGCTTTCCACTCAAATCTTCTTTCCACCAAATCCAAATCCTGTGAGAGAGAGTTCATTGTTGGGGAGACTATCATTTGAAGCACAAGAGCAAGGAGTTCATCATCAACACACCATTTGTTACTTCTTGGAGAGTGGTGTCTCCTAGATTGGCTAGGTGTCACTTGGGAGCCTCCGACCAGATTGTGGAGTTGAACCAAGGAGTTTGTAAGGGCAAGGAGATCTCCTACTTCGTGAAGATCTACCCTAGTGAGGCAAGTCCTTCGTGGGCGACGACCATGGTGGAATAGACAAGGTTGCTTCTTCATGGACCCTTCGTGGGTGGAGCCCTCCATGGACTCGTGCAGCCGTTACCCTTCGTGGGTTGAAGTCTCCATCAACGTGGATGTACGATAGCACCACCTATCGGAACCACGTCTCAGAAATCTTCGTGTCTCCAAATTGCGTTTGCACACTCCAATCCCATCCCTTTACATTCTTGCAAGTTGCATGCTTTACTTTCCGCTACTCATATACTCTTTGCATGCTTGCTTGTTATGTATTGTGATTGTTAAACTTGTGCCAAAACTCCACTTAAACTTAAAGAAGTTAAAAACTGCAACTTTTGGTACTTAGTGTCTAATCACCCCCCCCCCCTCTAGACACCTCTTCTCGAACCTTTCAATTGGTATCAGAGCGTTGGTCTCCATTACTTTGGTTTAAACACCATTGGAGGAAGATGGATGAGTCTACTATTGGGAGTCTTAGACAAAGAGTGCCTATACTTGATGGAGAGTACTTTCATGAGTGGAAAATGAGATGCTTGTGATTTTCAATGAATATCATTTGAACAAGTATATTGCTAGCCCTTGTGCACCTCATGTTGGTGTTGGAAATATGCCCTAGAGGCAATAATAAAAGCATTATTATTATATTTCTTTGTTCATGATAATTGTCTTTATTCATGCTATAATTTTATTATCCGGAAATCGTAATACATGTGTGAATAACAGACACCAACATGTCCCTAGTGAGCCTCTAGTTGACTAGCTCGTTGATCAATAGATAGTCATGGTTTCCTAGCTATGGACATTGGATGTCATTGATAACGGGATCACATCATTAGGATAATGATGTGATGGACAAGACCCAATCCTAAGCATAGCGTGAGATCGTGTAGTTCGTTTGCTAGAGCTTTTCTAATGTCAAGTATCTTTTCCTTTGACCATGAGATCGTGTAACTCCCAGATACCGTAGGAGTGCTTTGGGTGTATCAAACGTCACAACGTAACTGGGTGACTATAAAGGTGCACTACAGGTATCTCCGAAAGTGTCTGTTGGGTTGACACGGATCAAGACTGGGATTTGTCACTCTGTATGACGGAGAGATATCACTGGGCCCACTCGGTAATGCATCATCATAATGAGCTCAAAGTGACCAAGTGTCTGGTCACGGGATCATGCATTACGGTACGAGTAAAGTGACTTGCCGGTAACGAGATTGAACGAGGTATTGGGATACCGACGATCGAATCTCGGGCAAGTAACATATCGATTGACAAAGGGAATTGTATACGGGGTTGATCAAATCCTCGACATCGTGGTTCATCCGATGAGATCATCGTGGAGCATGTGGGAGCCAACATGGGTATCCAGATCCCGCTGTTGGTTATTGACCGGAGAGCGATCTCGGTCATGTCTACATGTCCCCCGAACCCGTAGGGTCTACACACTTAAGGTTCAGTGACGCTAGGGTTGTAGGGATATGTATATGCAGTAACCCGAATGTTGTTCGGAGTCCTGGATGAGATCCCGGACGTCACGAGGAGTTCCGGAATAGTCCGGAGGTAAAGATTTATATATGGGAAGTCCTGTTTCGGGCATCGGGACAAGTTTCGGGGTTATCGGTATTGTACCGGGACCACCGGAAGGGTCCCGGGGGTCCACCGGGTGGGTCCACCTGTCCCGGGGGGCCACATGAGCTGTAAGGGGGTGCGCCTTGGCCTACATGGGCCAAGGGCACCAGCCCCACATAGGCCCATGCGCCTAGGGTTAAGAGGGGAAGAGTCCTAGGAGGGGAAGGCACCTCCTAGGTGCCTTGGGGGGGAGGGAAACCCCCCTTGGCCGCCGCCCCCCTAGGAGATTGGATCTCCTAGGGCCGGCCACCCCCCCTTGGCCCTCCTATATATAGTGGGGGAGAGGAGGGACTTCACACCTTTGCCTTTGGTTGCCTCCTTCTCCCTCTCCAACACCTCCTCCT
Organism: Triticum timopheevii; assembly: GCA_963921465.1. Lineage (NCBI taxonomy): Eukaryota > Viridiplantae > Streptophyta > Magnoliopsida > Poales > Poaceae > Triticum > Triticum timopheevii. The sequence goes on from OY997262.1 coordinate 184,432,686, forward strand.
CCTCCATAGTGCTTAGCGAAGCTCTGCCGGAGTACTGCAGCTCCATCAACACCACGCCGTCGTGCTGCTGCTGGTGCCATCTCCCTCAACCTCTCCTCCCTCCCTTGCTAGATCAAGAAGGAGGAGACGTGGCTGTTCCGTACGTGTGTTGAACGCGGAGGTGCCGTCCGTTCGGTGCTAGGATCTCCGGTGATTTGGATCACGTCGTGTTCGACTACATCATCCCCGTTCTTTGAACGCTTCCGCTCGCGATCTACAAGGTATGTAGATGCATCTAATCACTCGTTGCTAGATGAACTCATAGATGGATCTTGGTGAAACCGTAGGAAAATTTTTGTTTTCTGCAACGTTCCCCAACAGTGGCATCATGAGCTAGGTCTATGCGTAGTTCTCTTGCACGAGTAGAACACAATTTGTTGTGGGCGTAGATTTGTCAACTTTCTTGCCGCTACTAGTCTTATCTTTCTTCAGCGGTATTGTGGGATGAAGCGGCCCGGACCAACCTTACACGTACGCTTATGTGAGACCGGTTCCACCGACTAACATGCACAAGTTGCATAAGGTGGTTGGCGGGTGTCTGTCTCTCCTACTTTAGTTGAAGCGGATTCGATGAAAAGGGTCCTTATGAAGGGTAAATAGAAGTTGACAAATCACGTTGTGGTTTCACGTAGGTAAGAAAACGTTCTTGCTAGAACCCTACTTCAGCCACGTAAAACTTGCAACAACAATTAGAGGACGTCTAACTTGTTTTTGCAGCAAGTGCTTTGTGATATGATATGGCCAAAGTTGTGATGAATGATGAATGATCTATATGTGATGTATGAGATGTTCATGCTATTGTAATAGGAATCACGACTTGCATGTCGATGAGTATGACAACCGGCAAGAGCCATAGGAGTTGTCTTTATTTTTTGTACGACCTGCGTGTCATTGAAGAACGCCATGTAAACTACTTTACTTTATTACTAAACGCGTTAGTCATAGAAGTAGAAGTAGTCATTGGCGTGACAACTTCATGAAGACACGATGATGGAGATCATGATGATGGAGATCATGGTGTCATGCCGGTGACAAGATGATCATGGAGCCCCGAAGATGAAGATCAAAGGAGCTATATGATATTGGCCATATCATGTCACTACTTTATATAATTGCATGTGATGTTTATTATGTTTTATGCATCTTGTTTACTTAGGACGACGGTAGTAAATAAGATGATCCCTTACAAAATTTCAAGAAGTGTTCTCCCCTAACTGTGCACCGTTGCTACAGTTCGTCGTTTCGAAGCACCACGTGATGATCGGGTGTGATAGATTCTTACGTTCACATACAACGGGTGTAAGACAGTTTTACACAGCGAAAACACTTAGGGTTAACTTGACGAGCCTAGCATGTACAGACATGGCCTCGGAACACGGAGACCGAAAGGTTGAACACGAGTCGTATGGAAGATACGATCAACATGAGAATGTTCACCGACGATGACTAGTACGTCTCACGTGATGATCGGACACGGCCTAGTCGACTCGGATCGTGTAACACTTAGATGACCAAAGGGATGTCAAATCTGAGTGGGAGTTCATTATAATTTGATTAGATGAACTTAATTATCATGAACTTAGTCTAAATATTTTACAATATGTCTTATAGATCAAATGGCCAACTTAGTCCTCAACTTCAACGCATTCCTAGAGAAAACCAAGCTGAAAGACGATGGCAGCAACTACACGGACTGGGTCCGGAACCTGAGGATCATCCTCATAGCTACCAAGAAAGATTATGTCCTACAAGCACCGCTGGGTGACGCACCTGTTCTCCCTGCAGAACAAGACGTTATGAACGCTTGGCAGGCACGTACCGATGACTACTCCCTCGTTCAGTGCGGCATGCTTTACAGCCTAGAGCCGGGGCTCCAAAAGCGTTTTGAGAGACATGGAGCATATGAGATGTTCGAAGAGCTGAAAATGGTTTTCCAAGCTCATGCCCGGGTCGAGAGATATGAAGTCTCCGACAAATTCTTCAGCTGTAAGATGGAGGAAAATAGTTCTGTCAGTGAGCACATACTCACTATGTCTGGGTTACATAACCGCTTGACTCAGCTGGGAGTTAATCTCCCGGATGATGCGGTCATTGACAGAATCCTCCAGTCGCTTCCACCAAGCTACAAGAGCTTTGTGATGAACTTCAATATGCAGGGGATGGAAAAGACCATTCCTGAAGTATTTGCTATGCTGAAATCAGCAGAGGTAGAAGTCAAGAAGGAACATCAAGTGTTGATGGTCAATAAAACCACTAAGTTCAAGAAGGGCAAGGGTAAAAAGAACTTCAAGAAGGACGGCAAGGTAGTTGCCGCGCCCAGCAAGCAAGCTGCCGGGAAGAAGCCAAAGAATGGACCCAAGCCCGAGACTGAGTGCTTTTATTGCAAGGGAAGTGGTCACTGGAAGCGGAACTGCCCCAAATACTTAGCGGACAAGAAGGCCGGCAAAACCAAAGGTATATTTGATATACATGTAATTGATGTGTACCTTACCAGTAATCGTAGTGACTCCTGGGTATTTGATACCGGTGTCGTTGCTCATATTTGTAACACACAGCAGGAGTTGCGGTATAAACGGAGACTGGCGAAGGACGAGGTGACGATGCGCGTCGGGAATGGTTCCAAGGTCGATGTGATCGCCGTCGGCACGCTACCTCTACATTTACCTACGGGATTAGTTTTGAACCTCAATAATTGTTATTTTGTGCCAAGTTTGAGCATGAACATTGTATCAGGATCTCGTTTAATTCGAGATGGCTACTCATTTAAATCCGAGAATAATGGTTGTTCTATTTATATGAGAGATATGTTTTATGGTCATGCTCCAATGGTGAATGGTTTATTCTTTATGAATCTCGAGCGTAATGCTACACATATTCATAGTGTAAGTACCAAAAGATGTAAGATTGATAGTGATAGTCCCACATACTTGTGGCACTGCCGCCTTGGTCACATAGGTGTCAAACGCATGAAGAAGCTCCATGCTGATGGACTTTTAGAGTCTCTTGATTACGAATCATTTGACACGTGCGAACCATGCCTCATGGGTAAAATGACCAAGACTCCATTCTTAGGAACAATGGAGCGAGCAACCAACTTATTGGAAATCGTACATACTGATGTGTGCGGTCCAATGAGTGTTGAGGCTCGCGGTGGCTATCGTTATGTTCTCACCCTCACTGATGACTTGAGTAGATATGGGTATGTCTACTTAATGAAACACAAGTCTGAGACCTTTGAAAAGTTCAAGGAATTTCAGAGTGAAGTTGAGAATCAACGTGACAGGAAAATCAAGTTTCTACGATCAGATCGTGGAGGAGAATACTTGAGTCACGAGTTTGGTACACACTTAAGAAAATGTGGAATAGTTTCACAACTCACGCCGCCTGGAACACCTCAACGTAATGGTGTGTCCGAACGTCGTAATCGCACTCTATTAGATATGGTGCGATCTATGATGTCTCTTGCCGACTTACCACTATCTTTTTGGGGCTATGCTTTAGAGACTGCCGCATTCACTTTAAATAGGGCACCGTCGAAATCCGTTGAGACGACACCGTATGAATTGTGGTTTGGGAAGAAACCTAAGCTGTCGTTTCTAAAAGTTTGGGGATGCGATGCTTATGTCAGGAAACTTCAACCTGAAAAGCTCGAACCCAAATCGGAAAAATGCGTCTTCATAGGATACCCTAAAGAAACTGTTGGGTATATCTTCTACCTCAGATCCGAAGGCAAGATCTTTGTTGCCAAGAATGGGTCCTTTCTGGAGAAAGAGTTTCTCTCGAAAGAAGTAAGTGGGAGGAAAGTAGAGCTTGATGAAGTATTACCTCTTGAACCGGAAAATGGCGCAACTCAAGAAAATGTTCCTGAGGTGCCTGCACCGACTAGAGAGGAAGTTAATGATGATGATCAAGATACTTCTGATCAAGCTCCTACTGAAATTCGAAGGTCCACAAGGACACGTTCCGCACCAGAGTGGTACGGCAACCCTGTCTTGGAAATCATGTTGTTAGACAACAGTGAACCTTCGAACTATGAAGAAGCGATGGCGGGCCCGGATTCCGACAAATGGCTAGAAGCCATGAAATCCGAGATAGGATCCATGTATGAAAACGAAGTATGGACTTTGACTGACTTGCCCGTAGAACGGTGAGCCATAGAAAATAAATGGATATTTAAGAAGAAGACAGACGCGGATGGTAATGTGACCATCTATAAAGCTCGGCTTGTCGCTAAGGGTTATCGACAAGTTCAAGGGGTTGACTACGATGAGACTTTCTCACCGGTAGCGAAGCTGAAGTCCGTCCGAATCATGTTAGCAATTGCCGCATTTTATGATTATGAAATTTGGCAAATGGATGTCAAAACGGCATTCCTTAATGGTTTCCTTAAGGAAGAATTGTATATGATGCAGCCGGAAGGTTTTGTCGATCCTAAGAATGCTGACAAGGTGTGCAAGCTCCAATGCTCGATTTATGGGCTGGTGCAAGCATCTCGGAGTTGGAACATTCGTTTTGATGAGATGATCAAAGCGTTTGGGTTCACACAGACTTATGGAGAAGCCTGCGTTTACAAGAAAGTGAGTGGGAGCTCTGTAGCATTTCTCATACTATATGTAGATGACATACTTTTGATGGGAAATGATATAGAACTTTTGGACAGCATTAAGGCCTACTTGAATAAGAGTTTTTCAATGAAGGACCTTGGAGAAGCTGCTTATATATTAGGCATCAAGATCTATAGGGATAGATCGAGACGCCTCATAGGTCTTTCACAAAGCACATATCTTGATAAGATTTTGAAGAAGTTCAAAATGGATCAGTCCAAGAAAGGGTTCTTGCCTGTTTTACAAGGTGTGAAATTGAGCTCAGCTCAATGTCCGACCACGGCAAAAGATATAGAAGAGATGAGTGTCATCCCCTATGCCTCAGCCATAGGTTCTATTATGTATGCCATGCTGTGTACCAGACCTGATGTAAACCTTGCCGTAAGTTTGGTAGGAAGGTACCAAAGTAATCCCGGCAAGGAACACTGGACAGCGGTCAAGAATATCCTGAAGTACCTGAAAAGGACAAAGGACATGTTTCTCGTTTATGGAGGTGACGAAGAGCTCGTCGTAAAGGGTTACGTCGACGCTAGCTTCGACACAGATCTGGATGACTCTAAGTCACAAACCGGATACGTGTATATTTTGAATGGTGGGGCAGTAAGCTGGTGCAGTTGCAAGCAGAGCGTCGTGGCGGGATCTACATGTGAAGTGGAGTACATGGCAGCCTCGAAGGCAGCACATGAAGCAATTTGGGTGAAGGAGTTCATCACCGACCTAGGAGTCATACCCAATGCATCGGGGCCGATCAAGCTCTTCTGTGACAACACTGGAGCTATTGCACTTGCCAAGGAGCCCAGGTTTCACAAGAAGACAAGGCACATCAAGCGTCGCTTCAACTCCATTCGTGAAAATGTTCAAGATTGAGACATAGAGATTTGTAAAATACATACGGACCTGAATGTAGCGGATCCGTTGACTAAACCTCTCCCTAGAGCAAAACATGATCAACACCAGAATTCCATGGGTGTTCGATTCATCACAATGTAACTAGATTATTGACTCTAGTGCAAGTGGGAGACTATTGGAAATATGCCCTAGAGGCAATAATAAAAGCATTATTATTATATTTCTTTGTTCATGATAATTGTCTTTATTCATGCTATAATTGTATTATCCGGAAATCGTAATACATGTGTGAATAACAGACACCAACATGTCCCTAGTGAGCCTCTAGTTGACTAGCTCGTTGATAGATAGTCATGGTTTCCTGGCTATGGACATTGGATGTCATTGATAACGGGATCACATCATTAGGATAATGATGTGATGGACAAGACCCAATCCTAAGCATAGCGTGAGATCGTGTAGTTCGTTTGCTAGAGCTTTTCTAATGTCAAGTATCTTTTCCTTTGACCATGAGATCGTGTAACTCCCGGATACCGTAGGAGTGCTTTGGGTGTATCAAACATCACAACGTAACTGGGTGACTATAAAGGTGCACTACAGGTATCTCTGAAAGTGTCTGTTGGGTTGACACGGATCGAGACTGGGATTTGTCACTCCGTATGACGGAGAGATATCACTGGGCCCACTCGGTAATGCATCATCATAATGAGCTCAAAGTGACCAAGTGTCTGGTCACGGGATCATGCATTACGGTACGAGTAATGTGACTTGCCGGTAACGAGATTGAACGAGGTATTGGGATACCGACGATCGAATCTCGGGCAAGTAACATATCGATTGACAAAGGGAATTGTATACGGGGTTGATCAAATCCTCGACATCGTGGTTCATCCGACGAGATCATCGTGGAGCATGTGGGAGCCAACATGGGTATCCAGATCCCGCTGTTGGTTATTGACCGGAGAGCGATCTCGGTCATGTCTACATGTCTCCCGAACCCGTAGGGTCTACACACTTAAGGTTCAGTGACGCTAGGGTTGTAGGGATATGTATATGCAGTAACCCGAATGTTGTTCGGAGTCCCGGATGAGATCCCGGACGTTACAAGGAGTTCCGGAATGGTCCGGCGGTAAAGATTTATATATGGGAAGTCCTGTTTCGGGCATCGGGACAAGTTTCGGGGTTATCGATATTGTACCAGGACCACCGGAAGGGTCTGGGGGGTCCACCGGGTGGGTCCACCTGTCCCGGGGGGCCACATGGGCTGTAAGGGGGTGCGCCTTGGCCTACATGGGCCAAGGGCACCAGCCCCACATAGGCCCATGCGCCTAGGGTTAAGAGGGGAAGAGTCCTAGGAGGGGAAGGCACCTCCTAGGTGCCTTGGGGGGGAGGGAAACCCCCCTTGGCCGCCGCCCCCCTAGGAGATTGGATCTCCTAGGGCCGGCCACCCCCCCTTGGCCCTCCTATATATAGTGGGGGAGAGGAGGGACTTCACACCTTTGCCTTTGGTTGCCTCCTTCTCCCTCTCCAACACCTCCTCCTCCTCCATAGTGCTTAGCGAAGCTCTGCCGGAGTACTGCAGCTCCATCAACACCACGTCGTCGTGCTGCTGCTGATGCCATCTCCCTCAACCTCTCCTCCCTCCCTTGCTGGATCAAGAAGGAGGAGACGTGGCTGTTCCGTACGTGTGTTGAACGCGGAGGTGCCGTCCGTTCGGTGCTAGGATCTCCGGTGATTTGGATCACTCGTGTTCGACTACATCATCCCCGTTCTTTGAATGCTTCCGCTCGCGATCTACAAGGTATGTAGATGCATCTAATCACTCGTTGCTAGATGAACTCATAGATGGATCTTGGTGAAACCGTAGGAAAAATTTTGTTTTCTGCAATGTTCCCCAACAGTTGGTCCTATGCATCCTACCCTTGATGAGTCAATTGACATGATTCGCAATCTTAGAACTGTTCAACTTATCACTAGATGCTTGCCTAGAAACTTGATTGGATGTTTGCCTACTCTTAAGTGTGCCTACACCATATGGAAATTTCTTGAAGAACGTTTTTCAAATTATTCCTTGAAAAGTCTAGATGAAATTCTCCATAAGTCTATTGCTTTGAGTAAGATGAACTCAAATGATCCTATGTTTGGTGATTGTCTATTTGAGCTTACAAACCTTATGCGTGCCAAAGGAGATGTTGGAATTATTAGTGATATTATTTCCGAAGCTATTAAAATTCGTAAAGAAGATCATTGTCAAACTCACTCTAACGAATCACCCTCTCTAGGATTTGATCCACCACTTGACGATGTTGAACATGGATACTATGATGAGGATGATGATAGTGACTTTGATCTTGATGATGCAATGAGACACTTTGGACTTATGGCAAATCTTCGGGGATATATGGTAGGAGGAAAGGAATGGGTTCTTGATAGTGGATGTACCGATCACATGACCGGAGATAAAGATATGTTTCGTGAGCTTGCTGAAAACGATGATCCTCGAAAGTATGTCACTTTCGATGACAACTCAAAGGGTAAGGTGGTTGGCATCGGTAAGGTGGCCATAACACATGATAGATCCATACAAAATGGCATGCTCGTTGAATCTCTTGGATACAATTTACTTCCAGTTTCTAGACTTGCTGATTTCGGTTTCAATGTCCTATTTACTGAAGTAGATTGCCAAGTGTTTCGTAGAGATAATCATAAAATGGTCTTTACCGGTGTATGTAGAGGTGATCTATACATTGTTGATTTCACTAAAAAGGCTCAACCTAGAACTTGCTTCATCGCTAAATCTTCTAAAGGTTGGTTATGGCAGAGATGGTTAGGTCATGTTGGTATGCGAAACCTTGGCAAGCTTATTAAAGGAAATCAGATCCTTGGCGTTAACGATGTCATATTTGATAAGGATAGACTTTCCAGCGCTTGTCAAGCAGGTAAACAGGTTGGAGGAAGGCATCCCATGAAGAACATCATGACCACAAGGAGGCCACTCGAGCTACTTCACATGGATCTTTTTTGTCCCAACGCTTACAAAAGTCTCGGTGGAAATTCTTTTGGTCTAGTTATAGTTAATGATTTTTCAAGATTTACGTGGGTGTTCTTTCTAGATGATAAATCGCAGGTCCAAAAGATCTTCAAAAATTTCGCTAGGAAGGCCCAAAATCAATTTGAAGTAAAGATCAAGAAGGTTCGCAGCGACAATGGAACGGAGTTCAAGAACACAAATGTGGATACCTTTTTTGACAAAGAAGGTATTTCACATGAGTTCTCAGCTACATACACACCTCAACAAAATGGAGTTGTTGAGAGGAAGAACCGGACGCTCATCGAAATGGCGAGAACAATGCTTGATGAGTACAAGACGCCGAAGCACTTTTGGGCGGAAGCGGTTGAGACAGCTTGTCACGCAACAAATTGCTTGTATCTTCACAAGCTACTCGGCAAGACGGCATATGAGCTCCTCACCGGTAACAAACCCCAAGTCGGATACTTTCGAGTATTCGGCTCAAAGTGCTACATTCTTGATAAGCATCATCGTTCTAAATTTGCTCCTAAGTCTCATGAAGGTTTCCTACTTGGTTATGGCTCAAACTCTCACACATACCATGTCTACAAAAATTTCACCCGAAAGGTTGAAGAAACGGTAGATGTGAAGTTTGATGAATCTAACGGCTTGCAAGTAGAGAAATTGCCAATTGATGTAGGAGACAAAGACCCCTCGGAAGCAATCCAAGACTTGTCTATTGGCAAGATTCGTCCAACAGAGGTGAAGGAGAGTACCTCATCTGTCCAAGTGGAAGCTTCTACCTCACGACAAGGTGAGCCAAGAGTTGATACGGAAGCATCCACAAGTGGGACACACCAAGATGAAGAAAACAAGGAAGTGCACTAAGATGAACGTCAACAACCTCCTTCTCCACCACGACAAGAGAACGACAACGTCAACAATGAAGAAGGCCAAGAAGAATAACAAGATGAAGAAGATGTTCAACCAAGACCCAAGCAAAAGCTTTCACGAGTTCGAGCAAGAATTGCTAAAGACCATCCCGTCGAGCAAATCTAAAATGATATCCAAACCGAGAGAATCACTCGCTCTAAAACTCGTTTAACTAACTTTTGTGAACACTATTCATTCATCTCTAGCATTGAACCTATGAAGGTTGAAGAAGCTTTGGAAGATCCGGATTGGATAAATGCCATACATGAAGAGCTACACAACTTTGAGAGAAATCAAGTTTGGACATTGGTTGAGAAGCCCGACAACAACCACAATATCATCGGTACCAAATGGGTGTTTCGCAACAAGCAAGATGAAGATGGACAAGTAGTTTGCAACAAAGCACGTCTCGTCGCCCAAGGCTACACACAAGTCGAAGGTATGGACTATGGTGAGACTTATGCTCCCGTTGCTAGACTTGAGTCCATTTGCATCTTACTTGCCTATGCTAATCACCATGATATCACCTTGTACAAAATGGACATTAAAAGTTCTTTTCTAAATGGTGAAATAGAGGAGGAAGTTTATGTTAAGCAACCTCCCGGCTTTGTTAATCCTAAGAAACTTGATCATGTTTACAAACTTCACAAAGCTCTTTATGGTCTTAAACAAGCTCCTAGAGCGTGGTATAAATGCTTGACCAAGTTCCTCATTGAAAAAGGCTTTGAAATTGGAAAAATAGATTCTACTCTTTTTACTAAAAGGGTTAATGGAGAACTATTTGTGTGCCAAATTTATGTCGATGATATTATATTTGGATCAACTAACCCTCATTTTAGTGAAATGTTTGGAAAGCTAATGTCGGAGAAGTTTGAGATGTCTATGATGAGTGAACTCAAGTTCTTTCTTGGTTTGCAAATCAAGCAAACTAAGGAAGGTAGCTTTGTCTCTCAAGCGAATTACACCAAGGACTTATTCAAGAAGTTCAACATGCAAGAATGCAAAGGTATGACTACACCCATGCCTACTAGTGGACATCTTGATTTGACCAAAGATGGTGAACCGGTCAATCAAAAGGTTTATCGCTCTATGATTGGTTCATTGTTATATCTATGTGCTTCACATCCCGATATCATGCTAAGTGTGTGCATGTGTGCACGATATCAAGCTGCTCCTAAAGAATGTCATCTTAAGGCCGTGAAAAGGATAGTGAGATACTTAATCCATACACCAAATTTTGGCATTTGGTAACCAAAGAGGGCCTCTTTCGATCTTGTTGGCTACTCCAACTCGGACTATGCCGGTGACAAGGTTGATAGAAAGTCCACTTCGGGTACTTGTCAATTTCTTGGTAGATCTCTTGTGTCTTGGTCTTCCAAGAAACAAAACTCGATATCCTTATCCACCGCCGAAGCGGAATACATTGCCGCTGGTTCATGTTGTGCTCAATTACTTTGGATGACCCAAACTCTTAAAGATTATGGGATATATGTGAAACATGTTCCATTACTTTGTGACAATGAAAGTGCTATCAAGATTGCTCACAATCCCTTGCAACACCCTCGAGCTAAGCATATTGAAGTTCGTCATCATTTCATTCGAGATCATGTTGCCAAAGGGGACATTAATCTTAAGCATGTTCGCATCGAAAAGCAATTAGCGGATATATTCACTAAACCACTTGATGAGAAAGTGTTTTGCAGGTTAAGAGGTGAATTGAACATCATTGATGCCTCAAACTTGGAGTAGGAACTCCATTTTGGATACATGCAAGACATGAGCCTATGACTAATCCTTGATATTTCTCTTATGATGACTATCTTATGTCTTGGATACGTTTGCACCTTGCATGTTATCTAACCCTTGTAGGTACTTGGAAGAATCTAAATCTATGAGATTGCAACTCATTCACATCTTGAGCAATCTCTACATCACCAAGTCTCTACACAACGGTGGTTGAAGACAAGGAAGCACAGAACCATTCAAACATATCCTTTGACAAATTCTATGTTGAGTTTCATGATTGTCATTTTGTATACACAAGCGCTCTTCCTTGCAAAAACTAACCAATGTAGGTAGATGAACTCAAGTTCCAAGTGGTGCTCCCAACTCTTGATGAGCTACATCAACTTTGAGCAACCCACACAAGTTCAACTACATGATCATGATCAACACCACCACCCAAGGTATGTTATTCCATCTTAGAGAAGCTTTACTCCAAGACATGAGTCAAAGCAACTCGACAAGATGTGAATACATCAAGATGCTTAAACGAAAAATGGTAACCCCATTTTGAGCTTAAACGATGAGTATGACCTATGATCAAGTGATCTCACTTGACTCCTAAGTCAATATACTCTAACATAGGTGACTTTGTCGCCGACCAATTCTAGATGAAGTTCTCTTGTGTTCTTTTTTGTGCTCTTGCATTTGTCTCTTGCATATTTGTTTCCCCTTTCAATTAAAAAACTTCATCTAGATTTCTTTTCTTTTCTCTTTGTTCTGCATTCCCTGCATCCAATTCATTGCAAATCCTTCAGTTAATTCCTTGCAATTCCTTGTGAGATCTTACTTGTCTAGTGAGCTGAGGTGACAAGTGTTTTCTCTGCGATGAACTCGGTCTCACCGGTCTGATGACTTCGGTACAACTGAAACAAACAACTCGGTGCCACCGATTTCACTACAGGAAAGACAGCTTGGCACTTGTTTTTGCATTCTTTTTGATCCAGCTCCACTCAATGAATCTTGTCCTCTACCAGCATCACCTTCAACTTACTGCTTTGTTCTGTGACTCAAGGACCAAACCCATCATGACAAACATCCAGAAGAACCCTTCTTGGAAATTGATGTCAAAGGCAGAGAGAGAGAGAGATCACATCAAAGCTTAATCATATCTATAGGGGGAGAAAATACTCAAGGGGAGAAACAGTAATCATCAAGAACCCCAGATGCTTGGTGTTCAAGAGGAGAGAGAAGTCACATGTCTTCAAGAGGGGAAAGACATGTTCATATGTGCTTGTTTGCACTAGCTCTGTTTATTTTCCTTGAGCTCTGATTTTGCTCTGACTTTCTGTTCCCTATCTTCTCCTAGTATCCCATGCTAGATTCAGGGGGATCAAGACCTCTAAGGGAAGGAAGTCCTTAAAATCATTGCACATCTTTACCTTTGGGGACATGTCTATATCCTATGTGGTACTTAGTACTCACTCTACATGTCATCCCAGTTTTGGTTCTCTTGTGGTTTGTTTTGTTTGCTCTGGCTAGTAGGTGCATCTGTGTTATCTAAACTTGTTTACGCAGGTTCATTCCATCCTAAGCCAACTCAAGACCACAAGGTAAGTATATGCATCACATTCATGTGTATGAGGTATTCTTGCTGATGTAAATACTGTTTGCAAGAAGAACTCATGAGCATGAAGGTACATTTCCCATATTCACATCTTTTGCTCTGATGCATATAGCCAAGATACATGTGACATATTGCTTACTCTATCATGTCTATGCATTGACATGCTCCTATATTCCATATTCACATGATTGCATACATGTAGGGGGAGCCTATGCATGTTACATGTCTTTCCAAAGCTTTACTTGCTATTCTCTATATCTTTATCTAAAGCTTTGATTTATGTTGTCATAAATTACCAAAAAGGGGGAGATTGAAAGCACAAGTGCTCCCTGGGTGGTTTTGGTAATTAATGTCAACATATCTCTTGTTGGACTAACACTTTTACCTAGTATGTTTCAGATGAGTTCAACAATGAAGTGGCATGGACTAGAGGATATGGAACCCCTCCAAGATGCTAAGGACAAAGGATTGTCTCAAGCTCAAAGCTCAAGACTCTACATTTTCTATTTTAGTGATCAAAGATCACATTGAGTCTATAGGAAAAGCCAATACTATCAAGAGGGGATGAGGTGTTGCTTAATGACTTGCTTGCTCAAAGTGCTTAGTGATATGCTCCAAAGCCCTCAACAACTATCTCACATCCACATATGACCTAGACCAAAAGTCAAACTCGGCCCCACCGATTCTTTCTATTCGGCACCACCGAGTTCAGATGTCATAGCCACTGCCACAAACCCTAGGCAAATCGGTCTCACCGATAGGGATCTCGGTCTCACCGAGATGGGGTTGTAATCTGTCTGTGTATGTCCATTACCCAGATTGGTCTCACCGAGTTTTAGTAATCGGTACTACCGAGATTACAATGCAAACTCTCTGTTCCTCTTCTTAACATTTTGGTCCAACCGAGATGAGTGAATCGGTCCCACCGAGTTTGCCTGACCAACTCTCTGGTTAGCTTATTACCAAAATCGGTCTCACTGAGTTTGTGTAATCGGTATAACCGAGATTACGTTATGCCCTAACCCTAACCATATCGGTTCTATCGAGTTGCATGTCGGTCCCACCAAAAATCCTAACGGTCACTAGATTTGCTGAATTGGTCTGACTGAGTTTATCAATTCGGTCCCACCGAGATTGGCAAGTTGTATGTAACAGTTAGATTTTGTGTGGAGGCTATATATACCCCTCCACCCACTCTTAATTCATGGAGAGAGCCATCAGAACGTGCCTACACTTCCAGCATACATTTTCTGAGAGAGCACCACCTACACTTGTGTTGAGGCCAAGATATTCCATTCTACCATATGAATCTTGATCTCTAGCCTTCCCCAAGTTGCTTTCCACTCAAATCTTCTTTCCACAAAATCCAAATCCTGTGAGAGAGAGTTGAGTGTTGGGGACACTATCATTTGAAGCACAAGAGCAAGGAGTTCACCATCAACACACCATTTGTTACTTCTTGGAGAGTGGTGTCTCCTAGATTGGCTAGGTGTCACTTGGGAGCCTCCGACTAGATTGTGGAGTTGAACCAAGTAGTTTGTAAGGGCAAGGAGATCTCCTACTTCATGAAGATCTACCCTAGTGAGGCAAGTCCTTCGTGGGCGACGGCCATGGTGGAATAGACAAGGTTGCTTCTTCGTGGACCCTTCGTGGGTGGAGCCCTCCATGGACTCGCGCAGCCGTTACCCTTTGTGGGTTGAAGTCTCCATCAACGTGGATGTACGATAGCACCACCTATCGGAACCACGTCTCAAAAATCTCTGTGTCTCCAAATTGCGTTTGCACACTCCAATCCCATCCCTTTACATTCTTGCAAGTTGCATGCTTTACTTTCCGCTGCTCATATACTCTTTGCATGCTTGCTTGTTATGTATTGTGATTGTTAAACTTGTGCCAAAACTCCATTTAAACTTAAAGAAGTTAAAAACTACAACTTTTGGTACTTAGTGTCTAATCACCCCCCCCCCCCCCTCTAGACACCTCTTCTCGATCCTTTCACCTCACACACATCTGTAGCGAGACGAATGCCTGTTTTTTGTTGCATAGTCCTCTACGAGTGATCTGCCAAGTAACAAGGTACTGGATCAAGACACGAGGCTTGAAGCAAAGAAGTACTAATTTAATTCATAGATCGATTATGTCAAGCCTGATCTGACTACAATACTACATCATCTAGTAATATTGAGAAGCGATCCAAAGCTAGCACTACCTCACGTGGAGTATGCACACATGTTTCAAGATATGATGGATGAGTAGCATGGCATGTGATACTCCATGGGAAGATATCTCAATGCAAAGCAAAAAGGGTGAAATGGTAAATGTCAAAAAGGAGAGAGAGAAAGAAAATATAAATAAGAGGAGGAGTAGTGAGGGATAGCCACATGATGATCAAGCAAATATGAGGATCAATTACCAATGCTATTTCTCATGTCCTCTCAAATTGATGCAAGTTTCGAGGTGTGACCAAGCAAAGGTATTCACAAGTGCTGGCTACGCACAAGATTGTTGGTTGGTAGCCAATGAATCATCAGTAAAACATCTGATATAAACATCAGACGCGAAGCTCATACCATCATCGTCAGGCGTTCCAGAGTCTGTTCATACTACGTTGCCGAATAAACAGACATGCCAGCCACCGTATCTGCAGTCCGATCCGCATCAGCACAACGGGGTCGTGCCTGCCTGCGCAAGCTACCCAACGGACATGCACAGGCCGACGACCCTACAGCCCGGTCTACGTCCACACACCGAACCGAGCCCGCCCGCCCACACTATCCAACGGACGCGCGCAGGACGCCTCCCCAGCTGCCCGGATTGCTTCAACAACTCTGGAGGAAATAATAATGTATTATCAGTCAGCGCCAGCACCAGATTGCCCAATGGTTAGGCGCACTGGCCGCCGCCCCTACGGTTTAGTCAACTTCAACAAACCACCAGCTTGAACCACGTGCCGGTTATCGACACGTGACTCCTGTGGGAGAATCTCTTACCTATCCATGGGCGACCTCGCCGACTTATGCCGCATCACTAAACAACTAAGTTACTTTCATACTTACAATTCATATTTATTTTGTTTTCATCAGTAACATAAAGATATGCCTTGCGTTAATCTTGGGGGTTATCATTTCATCTCAAATATATTTGAGCCATCAAGGTTACCAAAGAAGAGTAGTTGCCATGACGCATAGTTTAAACATAGGTCCCTGCCTTATTGGCAAAAAATTATAGGTTACCAAAGAAGACTAGTTGCCATGATGCACAGTCTAAACATAGGTATCCTGCCTTATTGGCTCAACATATTATGATCAATGGAATAAAGCCAGTTTATCTGAACCCGAGATGTTTTGCAGTAGTAGCATTATCTCTTATATATCCTATGCTAAGCTTCTCCATGATCATACGGTCAGTTGGGGCCTTCCAACTCACCGAGTTTAGCTTTCTCACCCTCTTGACCCGGCATACGATATTATTCTTTGCTATACCTGCCTGCTAGCTTGATGCTACTCACAAACAAGGTGACCAGGCTGTACTTTTGACAAGTCAATCACACTGATGCCTATCATGGCCTATGTTGACCTGAACTTCTCAAAGTTTAAACACTGGCTAAGTCACGTGAGATCCTGCTTTCTAGATAACGAGGACAAACCAAAAGAGGCTACAAGGCTTGCTTCCACAGGAAGCGAAACCAAGACCCGTGCCTCGAAAGCCGGTCTTTTGTCATGCCTCGAAAGACAGCATTTTTATACTCTATTATCATACACATGCATCATCATACATCATCATACATTGCATCATCATACAATGCACTATATACATGTCTATATTTGTTTATGTTGCAAGGGCCGGTTTTCAAACCGGGTTATATTATAACTCCGCAGGAACAAACAAATCTTTGATAGCCAAAATGGATGGGTCTTCATCATGGTTTAGCATAACCAGTATTAAATGATTGAGGTTTTCAAAGCTGGCCTAGAGAAATGACTATCTTTTTCTAAATCCAAAATACCGGGTTACCGTAAGGAGCATGATATAAAAAATTACCAGTGGCAATTCACAAATTGGATTATTGCATGCTATGAGGAAGAACAAAAATTCAAACAAGGATCTTATGGCAAAGATCATGGCAACTGGCTTTATCAAAGGCAATGAAATATGAAGTGTTATGCAAGGAAGCACTCTTGATGGATTTAGCAACAAGTTCCGCATTGATATGCAAAACACTCAGCAACATCATCGAGATTGTCCCTCAGATACAGAAGAAAAAGTAAAGTCCCGAGTCGCCACAGGCACACGACCCAGCAATTGGGGGCTATAATGGATCTGATTTTATTCTACAATGGGAGGAAAATTCCTGAGTCACCGCAGGCACATGACCCAAAACTTGGGGCTACATTATTCAAATCAAGATTACATTAAGTATGAAAGTCCCATGGTGCTGCAAGCATGCACCATGGCCCCTGGGGGCTACCACTAGCTCCTGGCAAAGTTTAACACATAAAGACCCGACTCACTATTAATAGTAACCCGGCCCTTGAGGGATACAGTCATTGACTCCACAGGCAGTTCAAGTTCCAGGTTGATGAGGACAGCTAACCCGGCCCTTGGGGGATACACTATTTGCAGCTATACATCTACGAACGTCAAAAGAAAAGTTCAAGTCCCAGGTTGTTACATGCAAGACAACCCGGCACTTGGGAGCTACAACCTTCAGTTGTTTAAAATGGATCATAAGGTCCAAACTGAAGACTCGATCCATCATATACTGATGAGCCGGCCCTTGGGGGCTTGCTACTTGTGAGTTGTGCTGAGTTTTCCATGAAAAGGAGGGGATGATGTAGTACAGTAGAGATAAGTATTTCCTTCAGTTATGAAACCAAGGTTATCAATCCAGTAGAAGAATCACGCAAAAACTCGTTAATAACACCTGCACACAAATTAACAAATCCTTGCACCCAACGCAAACAAGGGATTATCAATCTCTTGGCAGTTAATTGCAAGATTAAATTGTATGGTGATAGATAGATATATCAAACAAAAATACAAAATAAAATAAATAAAGGAAAATTGCATCAATGTATTTTCAGGATTTTTAATATATGATAGAAGTAGACCC
This sequence comes from Triticum timopheevii, assembly GCA_963921465.1. Taxonomy (NCBI): domain Eukaryota; kingdom Viridiplantae; phylum Streptophyta; class Magnoliopsida; order Poales; family Poaceae; genus Triticum; species Triticum timopheevii. The sequence goes on from OY997262.1 coordinate 184,450,583, forward strand.
GAGGGCCATAGTTTTCACTAGAGGCTTCTCTATTGAAAATAGCATAAGGTGGGAAAACAAATTACTGTTGGGCAATTGACAGAAAAGAAAATAATCATGACGATATCCAAGGTAATGATCATGTATATAGGCATCACGTTCGAGACGAGTAGGCCGAAATGATTCTGCATCTACTACTATTGCTCCACACATCGATCGCTATCCAGCATGCATCTAGAGTATTAAGTTCATAAAAAACGGAGTAACGCCTTAAGAAAGATGACATGATGTAGACAAAGTAGACTCACGCATGAATAAATCTTATCTTTTTACCCTTAACAGCAACGATACATACGTGTCATGTTCCTTTCTGTCACTGGATTGAGCACCGCAAGATCGAACCAATTACAAAGCACCTCTCCCAATTGCAAGATGAATCAATCTAGTTGGCCAAACCAAATCAATAATCAGAGAGAAATACGAAGCTATAACAATCATGCATAAAAGAATTCTGAGAAAACTCAAATAATATTCATGGATAATCTGATCATAAACTCACAATTCCTCGGATCCTAACAAACACACCATAAAAAGTAATTACATCAGATACAACTCCAAGAACATCAAGGAGAACATTCTATTGAAGATCAAATAGAGGGAATAAGCCATCTAGCTACTAACTGTGGACACGTAGGTCTGTGGTAAACTACTCGCGCATCATCGGAAGGGCAGCAAGGTTGATGTAGAGCCCCTCCGTGATTGATTCCCCCTCCGGGGAAGTACCGAAAAAGGTCTCCAGATGGGATCTCTCAGGAACAGACGCTTGCGGTGGCGGAAAAAGTATTTAGTGGACTCCTCTGTTGGTTTCTCGATTTTAGAGAATTTAGAGAGGCGGAGTTAGGTCAAACGGAGGCACGTGGTCTTCATGAGCCACCAGGGTGTGCCCTGGTGCCTCATGGGCCACTTATCCATCTTCTCGTCCCCTCCTGAAGCTTCCAGGGTCTCTTATGTCCAGAAAAAAATCACCAAAAAGTTTCGTGGCATTTGGACTTTGTTTGGTACTGATATTCTGAAAAACCAAAAACAGGCAAAAAACAACAACTGGCACCGGGCACTAAGTTAATAGGTAAGTCCCAAAAAATGATATATAATTGTTTGCAAGTGTATATAAAACATCCAAGGTTGATACTATAATAGCATGGAACAATCAAAAATTATAGATACGTTGGAGACGTATCAGGGCTACACATGTGAAATACAAAACATTTAGTTTATGACAGGTGACTTAGGAGCTTAGCATGAATAAATTCAAGTTAACCTGGGGGCTAATGTCAGGGATATTCCCCACAGTTATAACCCGGATAAAAGTTTTGACCCGGCCTAGAGCTTGAAAGCTCTATGGGCGGTCAGCCCATTTTCCGGGTTAAGACAAGATGACAAGGAGGAATCTAGGGACCACCGACGTGACTCGGCAGGAGGCCAGCTTGACAGGAGCCTAATGAGTCAGCTCACAGAGCAGGTCCAAGAAGAGGAAAGTTACCTGACAAGGGAAGAAAGACCCGGCAGAGGATTGACCCGGTTTGTGTTGATTGGTTCGGAAGAGGAGACCCGGTTTGCCATTGCCGACTCAAGAATCACACACGAGATGGATACTTCCTAAATTGGGAGGCACAAAAGGCCTACAAGACTTAGGATAGGGATCCAATGAAGAGTAGGACTCCAAATCTATTGTAAACTCTAGGGACACTGCTATTATATAAAGTGGGCTCCTGCTTCGTCTAAAGGACAGGTTAGTAACAAGTCAAAAGCTCTCGAGATAGAGGTAACAAAAGAGCACACTTGTAATCAAGATCATCACCATCATCAATAGCAATCAAGCATGATGTAGGCTTTTACCTCCATCGTGAGGGGCTAAACCTGGGTAAAACTCGTGTCCTTTGATTCCGACCAACCCCGTTCAAGCTACAACCTAGTTGCGATGTCCTCACACCTAAGCTCTCCTACGAGGACATCTGCCATGACAAAACCATGACACAAAAAGTTCATCCGAGTGACCTGTTTTCCCGGTATCACAAAAAATATTATTACTTCTAAACCTTTGTGTTATTTTTTATCATCACAAATAGTTCATCCGAGTTGCATGTTTCCGCGTATTACACACATCTTGTTAAGTTGAACCGTTTCTGTTGTTTTGAATCATCGCAAATAGTTCATCCGAGTGAATTGTATGTCGTCTATCGCACACATCTTGATCTGGTGACCATTCTCTTGTGTTGACTAATCGCAAACAGTTCATTCGAGTGAACTATATGACGTATATCGTACACACCTTGATCTGCCTGATCGTCTCTGTTGTTCTAACTCATCGCAAAAAGTTCGTATGGATCAACTGTATGCCATGTATCACACATGCAACTCTAATCTGAATTGTGCTTGATGTCTCCTTCATCGCACACAGTTCGTCTTATTGCCTTATTGGTGACGGTTTTATTACGATAGTGCTTGCGATGCATGCATCACACAGTTTTGTTGAAGGGTCTCTGATTCATGTGTCACGTTAGTAGCATCTTGCAGTAGTGGAAGTAGACGAGTCGGTGTAGATCGTACTTTGAGTCCATCGAACCATGGATGAACAATCCCGGGAACTACCCACAAGTAGCCCCTCGAATGGAAGACCAAAAGCATGGCCTCTCTACGAGTTGCAAGCATACGGTCTTCACGATCCGGTGGTGTTCCACTGTCCAAAGCTAATCGTTGCTGAAGAAATAGAGGGAGAAAAGAACCACACTGATTAGAGGATCTAGGTCTAGCTCTAGTTGATCAACTAGGGTCAACTAGAACTAAAACTAGAGAACTAGAGGAGGCTCCAAAACCTGTGTATTCAAAAGGTTCCAAAGCCTCTAGTATATATAGGTTGAGAGGGGAGGAGGGGGAACCACACAAGGGGAAGGAATCCCCTCCCCTTGCGCCACTCGTAGGGAGAGGAGTATTCCTCTCGTCCAATTCGCCCTTCCCATAGTAGGAAAGGGGGTGCCTCCCCTAATTGGGCATATGTGGCCCAATTCTCCTTCCACCTCTTGGACTTTTAAGTCCCGTTGATATTAAATTAAATATAGAAATGTCTTAAAAATCACTATATCCTTTTATTGTTAATTTAACATCACCAAAAATATTTTCCACCTATATATTATTTATTGGAAATACCTAGTATTGCCCGATAAACTCGAAAGCCCTTTTGGTGACCGCGGAACGCTTCCAATTCCTCGTGAAACTATTCCGAATATGAATGAAACAATTCCACAAATATATTATCATTATTCCCATCCCATTAATACTCAGCAAACCGTGATTACCATCAGCTTGTGACCCTGTAGGTTCGGTAAAATATACACATGAACGAAACCCCTTCACTGAGTGACCAATTGCAGAACCATGGAGGTCCATATCGAACCATATGAATACATGAATGACATTTGAGTGAACGTTTGGTTATTATGTGATGTTCCATTTGCTTCATGATACTTTACAAAACCTGAGGTGAGATATATCGGTATCCCCTTGAATCATAAACATGCACACTATACCGGTCTCCTCTGTACCGGACGGTTTTGTTCTTTTTGCTCATTGACATGTTTCAGCATCCCCGTGACATAGCCACCCATGTTTGGACAGACGTTATGGATGTCATCACATCGAGAGGGCCCTAAGAATATCTTTCCATCATCGGAGGAGCAAATTCCACTCTCGAGCTATCTAGTCCCTTGTCAAAATTTCTGATGAACCTGTAAGTTGTCTTAATGATATCTCAAGATCTGGGAAACGTGATCACAAACAACGCTTAATCTAGTCTTATTTTATTGTTTCTTATTCCACACGTGCATATAAATTTTCCACTGAATCGCATATTCCAAAATCAGAGCACTTATAACATAGAATATAGACTCTTAATTATGAACAGAGAAATATAATAATGCAATACTATTGCCTCTAGGGCATATTTCCAACAAGTGCCACACCAACTAATAAAGTTTACTGTTTAATTCAATTTTTTACAGTTTAGTTCTTAACAAAAGCTGCTCGAGGGCTACAATCTATGTTGGTACTCAGGGCGGCCTGTTTTCCATCATTCTATTAAAATTTGTGGCGTTTCACTAACACGTGGGACCCACCCGATGCTGCACATGTAGTTATTGCTTACCTTTCAGGGGCTTTTCCCTGAGAAAAATAGAAATCCGAGATTTTTTTTCAAAAAAAGCATGCGACATGCTTATGTCCACTCGGCGGTCACTGATAGCGGGCCCTACGCCACACTGTTAGGCCTCATGAACGTCGTTGTCGTATGTTGCAAGTTCTAACACTAAAGTGACCATTTGCGGCAAGTATAAGTGTCGTGGAATTAACACGTTAGATGTCCTAGTAGAAGGACTTAGTCGTGGAGCCATCGCAACGAGATTAGCTTAAAGGGGTTAAACCGAAACAAAGGACACAGGAAGTTTATACTGGTTCGGCCCCTTGCAGTGAAGGTAAAAGCCTACGATCCAGTTGTTGTGGGATTGATTGATCTCGATGAGTAGGGAGCGAATCCGCTTTACCTATCTCTCGAACTATTGTTTTTCTTGTCCCCGAACCGCCGTCGGGTCGTCCCTTTATATACACAGGTTGACGCCCAGCCGGTTTACAGAATCCCGAGGTCGGCTCATACAAGTGTCCGGCTCGGTCTCGTCCTTTCCCTAACTTACAATACAAGTTATACATATATGACGGTTTACTACTATGGGCCCTAATCCTCCATTGGGCTCTAGGCCTATAAGCCTCCATAGTTAAAGCGCCATAGCCTTCATCTTCATGGGCTTCAATATAGATGAGCGTGAACCGGCCCCTTCTGGGCGGTTTACACTCAGTAACTATATCCCCAACATTAGGCCCCAGATTGATTTGAACCTATTCATGTCAATCTTCAACTTACAAAGATTCTGATCTGAAATATCTTCATGTTAACCTTAAACCGCCATGACATCATCTTCGGAAATCATCGTAAACTGCCATGATGTCATCTGCATAGAAAACTCATAAAGATTCTGTCGTGGAATTAACACGTCAGATGTCCTCATGAAAGGACTTAGTCGTGGAGCCATCGCAACGGGTTAGCTTGAAGGGGTTAAATCGGACAAGGGACACGGGAGTTTATACTAGTTCGGCCCCTTCGATGAAGGTAAAAGCCTACATCTAGTTGTGATGGGATTGATTGGGTTTCGATGACCAGGGAGCGAAATACGCTTGCCTGAGTCTCGAGTTGTTGTCTGTTGTTCCTGAACCGCCGCCGGGTCGTCCCCTTATATACACAGGTTGAGGCCCGGCCGGTCTACAGAGCCCCGAGGCCGACTCATAAAAGTGTCCGGCTCGGTCTCTCCTTTCCTAACTTATATTACAAGTTTACATAGTCATGGCGGTTTACCACTATGGGCCCTAATCCGCCTTTGGGCTTGCGGGCTTCTAAGCTTCAGTAGTAAAACGCCATCTTCTGGATCTTCATGGGCTTCAGCATAGTCGAGGGTGAACCGGGCCCTCCTGGCTGGTTTACACTCAGCAGCTATATCCTCAACATTAGGCCCCAGATTGATTTGAATTTGTTCATGTAAATCTTCAATACTTCAAAGATATCTTGTAGGCGTCTTCTTGTACTTTCGTAAACCGCCGTGACGTCATCTTTTGAACACAGCAACGGTCCATCATGACATCATCTCTGTATAAAAAGATTAAAAAGATTCCCTTCTCTTAATGGTTATCCCGAAAATCGAGGCGACAAGCGCACCCATTCGGCCGTTTCAGGCTCCTTGATTCTCGCGCCTGCTGTTTTACTCCTTCCTCTATAAATAAGGCCCGAGGGCCCTTCTCTCTTTTCCCCTTCTGCGCCTTCTTCTTCCTCGCGACGCCCAAGCTCTGAAGCTCCGCCGCCGTCCGCGACCCTTGAGAACTGCACCGACTAAGGCCGCTACATCAACCTGAAACGGACCAGAAACTTCGTCGCCCCTTCCGCGGCAAATCTGCAATGGTAAGTTTCTTCTTTCCTTCATCTTTAGATCTGCGTTAGGGTTTGCGAGCTCCTATGTACAGTTCTTCATTCTTCTTCTTCGTTCTTCCTTCTGCCACGGTAGTTTTGATCCAATAGTAGTGTAGATCTTATGCGGTAGTTACTCCGCATCCGTTTTTAATACTAGCAGATCGTCCTTTTTCTTCTTTAGAGTATACGACCTTCCCTGTTCTGCTTAGCGCCTTTAGAGGTCACAGAAAAAATTGCTTTACGGATGTGCGGTAGATCCAAATAAATTTGATCATTAGGTGAAACCTGTTTCTGTCAACACTTAGCAGAAATTTTGAATCCTGGCCCTTCTGCCAATGGGCGGTTTAATATTTGATAGTCAATCCGCCATATGTCATTAGCCCTCTTTGAAACCGCCAACTGAACCTTGCATAGTATTTTTCTCCGGTTAAACACTGAATTGTACACCTTAAACCGTAAATTGTAAAATCGGCACTTGTTTTTTCTTTCAGTCCCCTCTTTCCGGAATGTCGAAACAATTCGCTGCTTGCAATTGGGTTCCGTCTCGGATCACGGAGGCACAAATCAATGCCTATGTTACCACTGGTGCTTTAGCCTCAAAAAGGGCTCTCCACTGGCGATTTCCGGAATCGGAATGTCCACCTGAACCTCAAGAAGGAGAGGTGATTATCTTTATGCAACACTTAGACCGGGGATTCAGTCCGCCCGGATCAAAAAAATTCCGAGATGTCCTTGCAAGCTTCCAACTCCCTCTGCAAGATATTGGCCCGAACTCTGTGTCAAACATATGCAACTTTCAAGTATTCTGCGAAGTCTATCTTCAAGAAGAGCCAACTGTGGAGCTGTTCCGGGACTTTTTCCATTTGAACCGCCGTACGGAATTCTCAGATGGTCCCAACACAGAGCTTGGTGGCGTTTCAATTCAGAAAAGAAAAGAAGTTGACTTCCCTCATGCCAAACATCATAGCCATCCTAAAGATTGGAATTAGACCTGGTTTTACTGTCGGAATACTTCCCCAGATGGAGAAAATCCCTTGTCCGGTTATGCCCTCACCGGCTTAGCAATAGCCACCCATTACCTTCACGCTTGACCGCCGCAGAACGGAAGAATTTTGCACCTCAACTCGCCAAGCTTAGGGCTCTGATGGCCAATGGTTTAACTGGCATTGACCTCGTCCGCTGCTGGGTTTCTTGGGGCATTTTACCCTTAAGCCATCGCCCCGGATTGATGCATGAGTATACTGGTGATGTCAAAGATCCTCAACGATATCATGAAATAGTAATGACCGATCTTGAAGTTACTGAATCGGTGAAGAAAATGATTGATGAACCGGTTTGGCTCCATTTTGCATCTCCAATAAACCGCCAGCGGTAAAGTTCATATAAATTCTTTACTGATTTGCTTCCGTATTGACTGTGTACTAACCTTTCCTTGTCTTAATTTCAGGCTAACAACTCCTTTTGGAAACGGACTAAACTGGCCCGGGCTCCTCATGTAAAAACCAAGGCCACCAAGAAAGCTGGCAAGAGGAAAGCCGCCGAGTCTTCTGACCCACCAGAGGAGGAGGAATCAGATGCTAAGGTAGAACTTGACTCACTTGGTTCCTTTTTCGTACATCTTATTGACAATGACTATTCCCAGGATGATGCTGAAGCCAGCCATGCAGAACATGTTGAGGTAATCCTTCTTTCTTCCGATTCAGATCTTGTACCAATTCAAAGAATTCGCCGCACAGTCCGAAAAGTAAAACAATCTCACCCCCTTGCTCATTTGGATCCAAAATTTTCTTTGAAGACACAGCAAGTTGAAGAACGTCGCACAACCCGGCATAGCGGTCAACAAATCACGTCGTCCGGTTTAGCTGATACGCCAACCCGGAAACGTCATCTAGAGGTGACTTGCCCTCCTGAAAAATGTTACCCTTTGAAAGGTTTCTTCCGCTGCCCTCTCAATCCGTCTGACCCGAATTACCAGGCTTCTTCCAACTCGTCTGGCGGTTCATCAACCACTCAACTGCCTCCTCTCAAAGTCGTCGCTGGGTAAGTATATTACTCCTTAATTTGTTTCTTTTATTTGCCGGTTTACCATATTCTAACCTTTGATGTTGTAGCGCCAAGGCTCGATTGAGTAAGAAATCCAAGACCAGCGACCCAACTGTGGATGTTGATCCAGAGAAGACTCCAGAGCATCATTGCGAAGATCCTGAAGTTGCTATAGACAGCTCTGCTGGGCAAAACCAAGATGTTGATGCCAACCCGCTAGAGGTTGAACTAAATGTAGAGGTTGATACTTCACATCCTCCTGCTCCTCCAAGTCCAACAGTTGAACAGCGGGGCTCAACTGCTGGTCCGCCAATCCCTGTCAATAAACCGCCAAGTCCTACTACCAAGGCACCAAGTCCTGTATTGAAGATGATGACGTCATTGTTACTGGCACTGGATATACCGCCCCTGGTAATCCGGTTGCTCTATCAAAGCACTCTGCCAAAGATGAATTTGCTGCCATGAGCAAGGGGAAGGGAAAGACTGATCTGTCAGCTTATGTCGATCTCTCTGCTCAAGACCTTCACTCCGGCTTCTTAAACCGGCTTTACACCAGCCGTGATTATGAAGCCAGTTTAGTAAATCTGATGAAGGAGCGCTATGAGGTAAACAGTTTTGCTCTTTGCTCTGTACTTTCATTACATTGTAGCCCCCAAGGGCCGGTTTTTCTTGAGAAAGTCAAACCGGGACTTTGTATACTCCATACTATACTTTATGAAATCCCCTTGTGTATTTCTGATCAAACACCCATTAGCCCCCAAGTGCCATGATTAAAACTTGTATTAATCCTTGGGACTTCAATAATCAGCATAAAAATGATCCGCATTAGCCCCCAAGTGCCAAGTCTATAACTGGTTATATGCTTGGGACTTTAACAAAGATATTAACCTGTTCTCTTACTGTTGCAGAGTGAGATAAACCAACAAGTCTCGCAAATCGCTGACCTTCAAGAAAATCTAAAATCCCAACAAGCAGAAACCACCAAGGCCAAGGATGAGTTAAAAACTGCTTTAACCACCATGGAGCAGCTCAAAGAATGGTTCAAGGCTGAGCAGGCCAACTGGGATACAGAAAAGGCCGGTTTGTTGAAGCGGGCGGAAAACGCTAAAGCAGCTCTTAAACCAGTGACGGAAGAGCTTTCTGGATTAAAGCGCCAAGTCAATGCCATGACTTCTGCAATATTTGGTAAGCACTGTTTTGCCAAGGCTTGATGAATATTTCACTTTGAAATTTCTCCAGTTTAACATGAACTTCTTAAACCGATATAGGTAGTCGCATTGCTCATCTGGGTTCTGATATGAGGAAGAAACTCAAGGACACGTATACACTGGTTGAACAGCTGTATACTGGCGTTCAACGGGTGATCTGCGCCATGTCCTATGACAATGCGGTGCCAACACTGATCAAGGATACGATGGATCTGCTATCTATGACGCCAGCACAAATAGAAGAGTTGAAGCGATCTACTGCCCGGGCTGGCACTTTACTAGCGCTGACTCGAGCCAAGGCATGGATAGCTGATCTTGATCCGGCTGACGTAGCCAAGGGTTTCCCCAGTGCACAAGAAAACGGCGAAGTGTTTGACAACGACGCTCTCAGACGGGTGACAAGGGAGATGCGTCCTCTGGCGAGACAGTTGGCAGAAGAGGCTAATCTGACGGTTCACCGGTCGTTCTATGATGCAAACAACAAACGGGTTGAAGCTGTTATTCCTGAAGTGCAGAACCTTATTCCACCAATCCGTAAGCACACTTACGCCCCTGACGTTGATCCGGCTGAGCTTATAAGTGAATAGGCTGTCTTTCAGGCTTTAACCCGGATTGACTGGACCACCAATGACTTCCAGCCATTGGATGGGGAGGAGGAGGCTGAACCGATGCCAGATGACCCATCTACTTCACATCAACCCAGCGATGAAGCTTAATCCGTCAATTTGGTTGACATATCAGGAACTGTCCGTTGTGAAATAATTCCATATTTTGGGCCTCTGAGTGCCTTGTAATAGGGTAGCAAAAACTATTGTGATCTGCTGCCATCGTGCAGGAGGAGATAATTTGTGTGATCCGCCATGTCAATGTCAATTTTGATTCATGTATCATAATATGCAGCTCCTGTGTGTGCATAAAAAGACAAGGGTCCTGGCGGTTTACTGCCGGACGGGTCATAATGCCCAAGAAAAGGCCGGATTGATAATCAAATCATAAAAATATGAACTGATTCATACCTGTGATGTAAGATCCCTGTTTAGTTGGCTGGTCAACTTCGATTGTAATAAGGGTGAAAACCCAAATCTGAATTTCTTGTATAACTCCATCATGTACTGATGTCGTATAGTAAGTCATACCGGGTGATGATTCACGCCAGATGATCCAAGCTGGTGACAGGTAGTCAACGCCAGGCCGGGTTAATAAACTCCAGTTTAAGAATAAGGTTTGTCAACGTGTAGTTGCAAACCAAGCCGGCTTAAAGAATACCGGGCTAATAAAATGACTGACCAAGCCAAGAAAATTGGTTTAACATAAAATTCAGCAAAACGCAAATAAAACCGTGTAGTCGAGGCTTTTTGGGGGCTGCCAGGCCCAAATTCGAGGCTTTTTGTGGGCTGCCCAGCCGCTGAGTTGAACCATTTAACAAAGCCTTTTAAGATGGACCTCCAACTATCCAATCATCGTTTTAACTTTGACAAGTGCAGGGTCTCAATGAGAGTAAATGTCAAATGTTTGGAGGGCCGTGCCAGGATGACCTGGATAGGAGTGTCTTACTTGATGAAGGCAGGTTAACCCAGGGTTTTAGGTAAATATACCAGGCTTCCAAGCCGTGGGTCGATACCCAGCTACAAGGGTCCATTCAAACTCCTTGGTATTTGACCAAGGAGCCCCCAAGTAACGTGATGAGCTGTGCTCATGGGGTGCCTATGTTTGAGTTGTGCATAGCATCCAGACTCTCTTTGGCCCCTTGGGTGTGAAGCTCCCAAGCTTTGTGGCGTGATAGCCGGTGGGACAGGTTGTACTCCGCTTTGTCAGCTGAAGCCCCCATGTAACTCAAAGGATATTTGAGAAAAAACAGCAGAGGCCCTACTTAGAGCAAGGATGCTGATTTATTTATTGATCATAATATATACATTGTCGAAATATGTACATAAAAAGAGCCTATGGCTCAAGTGTAATAAGGCCGGAGGAGAGCTATGTTCCACGGCCGCCGGGTCTCCTCCTCAGAGTTGCGTGAGTTGTCTCGAACGTCAATAAGGTAGTATGATCCGTTGTGCAGATTCTTGCTGACCACAAAGGGTCCTTCCCAAGGCGGGGATAACTTGTGCATGTCGGTCTGATCCTGGATGAGCCGGAGCACCAAGTCACCTTCTTGAATGGTTCTTGTCTTAACCCGGCGGCTGTGATAACGCCGTAGGTCTTGTTGATAAACCGCCGATCGAGCCAAAGCCATATCCCATTTCTCATCTAACAAGTCCAGTGCCTCTTGGCGAGCTTGCTCATTGTCCACTTCAACATAATTAGCAACCCGAGGCGAGTCATGACGTATATCACTTGGGAGAACCGCCTCTGCCCTGTATACCATGAAGAAAGGCGTGTAACCTGTTGATCGATTGGGGGTGGTGTTGATACTCCACAATAGAGAAGGTAATTCTTCCACCCAACAACCCGTCGTCCGCTTTAAGGGAATCATGAGCCGGGGTTTAAGACCCTTTAAAATTTCTTGATTAGCCCGCTCTGCTTGACCGTTGGATTGAGGGTGCGCCACAGATGCTAGGTCAAGCCGGATGTGCTCTCTCTGACAGAAATCCTCCATCTCACCTTTGGAAAAGTTGGTACCATTATCCGTGATGATACTATGCGGAAAGCCAAACCGGAAGATAATCTTTTTGAGAAATTGAACCGTCGTAGCTGCATCACATTTGCTAACAGGCTCCGCTTCAACCCACTTGGTGAATTTATCAACTGCCACCAACAGGTGGGTCTTCTTGTCCTGGGATCGTTTAAAGGGTCCCACCATATCAAGCCCCCAAGTAGCAAAAGGCCAAGTGATAGGAATCATCCGTAGTTCCTGAGCCGGAACATGAGCTCGACGTGAATTTTTTTGACAAGCATCACATCGCTTTACCAGATCCTCCGCATCAGCATGAGCTGTCAACCAGTAAAACCCGTGACGAAAAGCTTTTGCAACCAGGGACTTCGAACCGGCATGATGACCACAATCCCCTTCATGAATTTCCCGCAAGATCTCTTGGCCTTCTTCTGGAGAAACACAACGCTGAAATACGCCTGAAATGCTACAGCGGTGCAACTCTCCATTGTGAATAACCATGGATTTGGATCGCCGGACTCTCTGTCGGGCCAGGACTTTGTCATTTGGTAGCTCGCCCGGCTCATATACGCTAGATATGGAGCCGTCCAATCTGGCACAATGTGTAAAGCGGCCACCAACTGAGCCTCCGGATCAGGAACAGCCAAATCCTCTTCTGTGGGCAACTTAACAGACGGGTTATGCAAGATATCTAAAAAGGTGTTAGGAGGTACCGGTTTACGCTGAGATCCAAGCCGGCTCAAAGCGTCTGCTGCTTCGTTTTTGCGCCGATCAATATGCTCAACCTGATACCCTTTGAAATGACTCGCCACAATATCCACCTCACGCCTATAAGCCGCCATGAGTGGATCCTTAGAATCCCAAGTACCAGAAACTTGCTGAGCCACCAGATCAGAATCTCCGAAACAACGAACTCGACTTAAGTTCATCTCTCTAGCCACACGGAGACCATAGAGTAAAGCTTCATACTCAGCTACATTGTTAGTACAAGGAAACATCAAGCGGAGGACATAGCAAATTTTATCACCTCGAGGGGAAGTAAGGACAACTCCAGCCCCCGAGCCTTCCAACTGCCTGGATCCATCGAAATGAATAGTCCAGTATGTATTATCCGGCTTATCTTCCGGTGCTTGCAACTCGGTCCAGTCATTGATAAAGTCCACAAGAGCCTGAGACTTGATGGTTGTTCGAGGTACATATTTTAAACCGTGTGGACCAAGCTCAATTGCCCACTTTGCAACCCGGCCAGTTGCTTCCCTATTTTGGATGATATCGTCCAAAGGAGCAGAACTAACCACTGTGATGGGATGACCTTGAAAATATTGCTTGAGCTTTCGACTGGCCATAAAAACCCCATACACCAACTTCTACCAATGTGGATAGCGTTGTTTTGACTCGATCAGAACTTCACTGATGTAGTATAGCGGTCGTTGAACTGGATATTCCTTCCCAGCTTCTTTACGCTCAACCACAATTGCCACACTGACCGGTCGGGCATTGGCTGCCACATATAACAGCAAAGGCTCATTATCAACTGGGGCTTCCAGAACCGGCGGCTCAACCAACTGCCGCTTTAGCTCCTCAAAAGCCGCATTGGCGGCGTCACTCCAGACGAAATCATCCGTCTTCTTCAACATCTGATACAAAGGAATAGCCTTCTCACCCAGACGACTGATAAACCGGCTAAGGGCTACAATCCGACTTGCGAGACGCTGAACATCATTGATACACTGCGGCTTGGCCAGGGATGTGATTGCCTTAATCTTTTCCGGATTAGCCTCAATGCCCCTGTTGGACACCAGAAAGCCGAGAAGCTTGCCTGCCGGAACACCAAAGACACATTTATCCGGATTAAGCATCATCTTGTAAACCCGAAGATTGTCAAACGTCTCCTTGAGATCAGCTATCAATGTCTCCTTTTTCCTGTATTTTACCACAATGTCATCCACATAGGCATGAACATTATGCCCAATCTGCGTGTGAAGACAATTTTGCACACAACGCTGATAAGTTGCCTGAGCACCCTTGAGCCCAAAGGGCATAGAAACATAGCAGAAGGATCCAAAGGGAGTGATGAAGGCTGTCTTCTCCTGGTCCTTAACTGCCATCTTGATCTGATGATATCCTGAGTAAGCATCCAAAAAACTCAGGCGCTCACAACCTGCCGTCGCATCAATGATCTGATCAATACGCGGGAGAGCAAAGGGATCGGCCGGGCAAGCCTTGTTCAAGTCCGTGTAGTCCACACACATACGCCAAGTGCCATTTTTCTTAAGAACCAGCACCGGATTAGCCAACCACTCAGGATGAAATACTTCAACAATGAACCCAGAAGCCAGCAGCCGGGCTACCTCCTCACCAATTGCCTTGCGTCTCTCCTCATTAAAGCGACGAAGAAATTGCTTGACCGGTTTAAACTTCGGATCAATATTAAGAGTGTGCTCAGCGAGTTCCCTCGGTACACCTGGCATGTTAAAAGGCTTCCATGCAAAAATGTCCCAGTTCTCACGGATGAACTCGATGAGCGCTCTTTCCTATTTTGGATCCAGATTGGTGCTGATGCTGAACTGCTTGGACGAATCGCCAGGCACGAAATCAACAAGCTTAGTCTCATCAGCCGGTTTGAAATGCAGGGTTGGGTCATGCTCAGTGGTGGGCTTCTTCAGAGGGGTCATATCTGCCGGATCAACATTCTCCTTGTAAAACTTTAGCTCCTCTGTAGCACAAACCGACTCAGCATAAGCTGCATCACTTTCCTCGCAATCCAAAGCGATTTTTTGACTTCCATGAACCGTGATGGTCCCTTTATGACCTGGCATCTTAAGCTGCAAGTAAATATAACAAGGCCTCGCCATGAATTTTGCATAAGCCAGTCGCCCAAACAGTGCGTGATACGGGCTCTGGATTCTCACCACCTCAAAGGTCAATGTCTCAGACCAGGAGTCATGTTCATCACCGAACACAACTTCCAAAGCGATCTTACCTACTGGATATGCCGATTTACCTAGTACCACACCATGAAAAACAGTATTGGACGGTTTAAGATTTTTATCTGTTAACCCCATGCGGCGGAATGTCTCATAATACAGAATATTGATACTGCTTCCTCCATCCATGAGTACTTTGGTGAACTTATAACCTCCCACCTTAGGCGCCACCACCAGAGCTAGTTGACCCGGATTGTCAACCCAGGGCGGATGATCCTCCCTACTCCACACAATAGGTTGTTCCAACCACCGTAGATAACGTGGAACTGCCGGTTCAACAGCATTGACTGCCCTCTTGTGAAGCTTCTGATCACGCTTGCACAGACTAGTGGTGAACACATGATACTGCCCGCCATTCAACTGCTTTGGGTGACTCTGGTAACCCGACTGCTGCTGATTCCCTTGATTATTCTGCTGGTTATTACCACCTTGGTTGTTCTGGTTGCCATGATTATTCTGGAACCTAGAGCTTGAACCGCCGCCACCATGAAAACCTGGACCTGAACCACCCGACGGACCCTGATCATACCGGAAAAGATCAGAGTTTTTGAACTCCTTCATAATGTTACAGTCCTTCCAGAGATGCGTTGCTGGAGCCTCCTTGGTCCCATGCTTTGGACAGGGCTGATTCAACAAGCGCTCCAGATTCATCGCCCCACCGTGCTGGGGCGGTTTACCCTTACGATGCTGCACATTAGCGTTAGCCACAAAATCTGAATCCGCCTTACGCTTACCATTATTCCCATGGCCTTCCTGGTTGTGCTGCTATCCCTTCGCACCGCCATTTTTCTTTCCCTTCTCCGGTTTCTCATTATCAGAATCAGGATCCTTGGTATTGTCAGAATCAGCATACTTTACCAAGGCTGCCATGAGGGTTCCCATGTCGTTGCAGTGGCGCTTGAGCCGTCCCAACTTCATCTTTAGTGACTTAAACTGGCAATTGCGCTCCAATGTGATAATCACTTGGCCAGCGTTAATCCGGTCGGACGAGTGCAAAACTTCTGAGACCCGGCGCACCCAATGAGTTCTGGACTCGTTCTCTCCCTGAACACAAGCGTCCAGATCCAGAATGGACATGGGATGTTTGCACGTGTCTTTAAAATTGGCTATAAACCGGGCCTTCAACTGATCCCATGACTCGATGGAATTAGCTGGTAGATTTTTCAACCAAGTACAGGCTGTTCCTTCCAACATCATCGTGAAGTACTTTGCAAAAGCTGCTTCATCTACATCCAGCATCTCCATTGCCATCTCATAACTCTCGACCCACGCCTCAGGTGGCTGATCCGCCATGTAATTAGGCACGTTGCATGGACCCTTGAAATCCTTGGGCAGACGCACGTTACGGAGAGCCGGAATAAGGCACGGCACTCCCCAGGAACTGAAAGCAAGCCCGGTGCCTCTGTCAACCAACGCTGCTGGCTGAACCGGGGCGGGTTGATAACAACCCAAAGCGGCATCCCTTCGTGCCCTGCCATGATCCACCACATCTTGAGCATTGCGATGCCGCGCACTGCTAGACACCTCCGGTTCATCCATACGCCTGCTATAACTTGGGCTCGGGCGAGGGGTTGAATGGATTCTATCCCGGCTATATGAATAAGCCTGCTGCTGCACTACAGCGGTTTGAAGAAGGTCTCTCGCCCGCCGTGTCTCAACTCTGGCTATTGAATCGCCCTCCATCGGAATGGCTGCCAAACGTGAGGCCGCGGCAATCATGTTATCCAGAGGGCTCAAGAAGTGACCCAGTGGTGTAGGCACGTACTGCGGCGGGTTATCTGTCCGTCGGGGTGGCTCCGTTGCTCATGGCTGATCCGGAGCTGTCCTAGGCGCCTCAGTACGGTTTGCAGCTGTCGGATTGCTCAACCCAGCGCCTGGCATCTGAAAGAGAATTAACCCTTCGTAAACCGGCGGCAGACGTGACCGGTACTTCCTTCGCATTACATCCTCTAATGCGGTCCGATCCAGCATGAGCTGGTAATTCTGTGCCTGTATCCGCTGTGATTGGGCATCCAAGTCGGCCCGTTCTTCAGCCATCCTAGTATCCTCAGCTGCCAGGTCCTCCTTAGCCTGTGCTATTTGGTCCTTCAGTTTCGCCACGTCTGCATTGTGCTGATCCCGCATCTTTGAGGTGACTGTTGCGGTTAACAAGGTCGCCCAGGCGTCCCTCAAATCGGAGAGGACTTGCGCCGGTCGGCGCGCTGAGGCACCTGCCGCGGCTGCTGATTCGGTATTCATCGCTGCGATAGACGAAGACTGCAACGTGGGCTGCGTTCCGGCCATGTAAACAGCAACCCGACTTGGGGGTTCAAGGAGGTCCAGAATACTGTTGCCATCGGAATATCCTTCGAACACCCCGCTATGAATATGGTACGAGGACTCGGTTTCGCCAGTGGATGACTCGCCGTCGGAATATACGGCCGTCTCGCTCTCAGACACCGGTTCAGATCCAATCCCATGGACACATCCTATGAACGCACGCTTCACGGCGGGCTTAACCCGGGCTGGACTCGCACGCTGAGCTGTCTCGACGAGGTCGGTGCAGATGTCCGGCTCAGGGCCCTGTTCATCGATCTTGCCGATGAAGACATGAATTCCGCCGAAGGGGACCCGGTACCCGTACTCGATCGAGCCGGCCTCGGGGCCCCATCCTTTGTCGTCGATGTAGAGCTTGCCATAACGACTTTTGGTCATCCGGCCGATCACATACCCCTTAAGTCCTTCAGAGCAGCCCTTCAAGAACTCGACACCATCATGCGATAGTCCCATAGTGGGCGCCAACTGTCGTGGAATTAACACGTCAGATGTCCTCATGAAAGGACTTAGTCGTGGAGCCATCGCAACGGGTTAGCTTGAAGGGGTTAAACCGGACAAGGGACACGGGAGTTTATACTAGTTCGACCCCTTCGATGAAGGTAAAAGCCTATGTCTAGTTGTGATGGGATTGATTGGGTTTCGATGACCAGGGAGCGAAATACGCTTGCCTGCGTCTCGAGTTGTTGTCTGTTGTTCCTGAACCGCCGCCGGGTCGTCCCCTCATATACATAGGTTGACGCCCAGCCGGTCTACAGAGCCCCGAGGCCGACTCATACAATGTGTCCGGCTCGGTCTCTCCTTTCCTAACTTATATTACAAGTTTACATAGTCATGGCGGTTTACCACTATGGGCCCTAATCCGCGTTTGGGCTTGCGGGCTTCTAAGCTTCAGTAGCAAAACGCCATCTTCTGGATCTTCATGGGCTTCAGCATAGTAGAGGGTGAACCGGGCCCTCCTGGCCGGTTTACACTCAGCAGCTATATCCTCAACAGATTCCCTTTCATTAATTGATCTCCGAAGATCGAGGCAACAACTGTGCCCCATTTACCGCTTCAGGCTCCTCGATTCCCGTGCTGCCTACTTATCCATTCGCCTTATAAATAGGACCAGGGGTCTTTCCCTTTTCCCCTTCCGCACTTCTTCTTCTTCCTCTTGATGCTCAAGCCCGACAGCTCTGCCGCCGCCGTCGACCTTCAAGCACTGCATCATCCCTGGCCGCTGCATCAACCTGAACATACCAGAGATCCGCGGCTCTTCTCCGCCATTCATGTGAACTCGGTAAGACTCCTTCTCTCAACCCTAGATCTGCATTAGGGTTTCAGTATTCATCCGTGTTCATCGATGTTCGTCCGTGTTCATTGTTTCGA
The DNA here is from genome assembly GCA_963921465.1 of Triticum timopheevii. NCBI lineage: Eukaryota > Viridiplantae > Streptophyta > Magnoliopsida > Poales > Poaceae > Triticum > Triticum timopheevii. The sequence continues at coordinate 184,469,156 of OY997262.1, forward strand.
TCTTACTGTCTTGTTGAATCTAGATAAACTTCACATCTTTCCTTTGCGGCCGAAGCTTTAGTTTATTTCGCCTCACCATAGTATCTTTAGGACCATGAACAGATCCCATCTGGATCCTTTCTGTTCTGGTGTCGCCATTTTAGGGCTTTGATTTTATTTTCCTTTTCCTGAACTGTGTTAGATCCACAATGATAATCCTTAGCTTGTGAAACCTGTTTGTGTAGCACTTAGCAATTTTTAGATCTGTTTTTCTCTATACCACTATAGGCGGTTTAACCTGTAAAAATGATAATCTGCCAGATACCATTAGCCCTCACTTAAATAGCCATCTTTACTTGATCATCAGTATCCGACTTAATACGCACACACATGCTTTGATTAAATTCCTCGGTTTGACACTGGTTTATGTGTATCAATCTTGAACCGTGAACCGGCCTATAAACTTCCTTTACAGTTTGTCATCAAAAATGGCCAAACAATTCTCTTCTTGCAATTGGGTTCCCTCCCGGATCACAGAAGAACAACTCACTGGATATGTTCTAACTGGCGCTTTGGCAAAGAAGGAAGTCATTCATTGGAGAGTCCCTGGTGCCGAAAACCCTCCTGAACCTCAAGATGGAGAAGTGGTTGTGTTTATGCACATCTGGACTGAGGGTTTAGCCCTCCCGGATCAAAAACTTTCCGTGATGTACTTGCCAACTTCCAACTCCATCCTCAAGACATTGGACCGAACTCTGTGTCCAACATCTGCAACTTCCAAGTGTTCTGTGAAGTTTATCTTCAAGAAGAACCGACTATTGAACTCTTCAGAGACTTCTTCCACTTGAACCGCCGTACTGAATTTTCTGACGGCCCCAATACTGAACTTGGCGGAGTGTCAATTCAAAAAAGGACAGAAGTCGATTTTCCTCATGCCAAACATCACAGCCACCCCAAGGATTGGAATCAAACATGGTTCTACTGTCAAAACACCGCTCCTGCTGATGAAAACCCTCTGCCGGGTTACCGTGCTTACCGACTCAGCAATGGCCATCCACTGCCTTAGCGGCTTACTGCCAAAGAACGACAAACATATGCACTAGAACTGGCTAAGCTCCGGGCTCTTCTAGCAAATGGCTTAACCGGCATTGACCACGCCCGTTGCTGGGTTTCATGGGGTATCCTGCCCTTAAGCCGCCGCACCAGGTTAATGCATGAATATACCGGGGATGCCAAAGACCCTCAACGTCACACTGAAATACAGATGAATGATGATGAAGTCATTGATTCTGTCAAAAAGATGCTAGATAAACCGATTTCTGAGTGCAACAAGACTGGGTTGCGTCCCTTTTATGCCTCCAACAAACCGCCAGCGGTAATAATTTATCCTTCTTCTTTTTAATCCGTCTCCGCTTTAACATTTTTCTGATAGCCTTTTGTTTATTCTTACATGCCAAACATCCTTTCTGGAAGAGGAAAACTCAAGATAAACCGGCAAAAACACAAGACAAACCGGTGAGAGCTCCTCGTGCCAAGAGCGAAGCCACCAAGAGGCCAGCAAAGAAGAAAACCGCTGAGTCCTCTAATCCACCTGAAGATGTTGATGACTCAGAACAAGAGGTAGAACTTGACTCCCTTGGTTCATTTTTCATACATCTTATTCACAACGACCATTACCAGGATGATGTGGAAGCCAGCCATGCTAACCACGTAGAGGTAATCTACCTTTCCTCCAATTCGATCTTGTGCCAGTACGAAAACTCCGTCACGCAGTTCGAAAAGTGAAACGTTCACATCATTTCACTCATTTGGATCCACAGCATCTTGAAGCTCGTCGCACAACCCGGCATAGTGGCCAGCAAGTCACTTCCTCCGGTTTACCAGACACCCCAATCCGGAAGCACCGTGCCGAGGTCTCTTGTAATTCTAACAAGTTTTATCCCTTGGCGGGTTACTTCCGATACCCTCTTAATCTGTCTGACTCAAATTATCAGGTAACTTCCAATTCATCCTTTGGCGATTCATCAACCATGCAAATGCCTCCCCTCAAGACTGTCCCTGGGTAAGTATAATAATTTTAACTTTGCTTTCTTGCGCCGGTTTACCATATTAACCTCTGTTTTCCATTTTGCAGCGCCAAAGCCCGACTCAGCAAGAAAGCGAAAAAAAATGCTCCCACTGATGAGATTGAACCGGAGAGGACTTCAGAATATGCTGGTGGAGATGCTGATATTGCTATGGATGATCCTGTGCCACAAGGTCAGGACACTGATGTTGATCCGCCAGAAGTTAACCCGGCTAGTCCTCATGTCGATCCACCAAGCCCAACTGCCAATCCTCCAAGTCCAACTGCTGATCCGTCGAGCCTGACCAAAGCCTCAGATAAACCGACGAGCCCAAATAAAGCAACTGATGATGTTGTGATTACCGGGTTTCACCATACTTCTCCTGACAATCCTATCGCTTTGTCAAAGCACAGTGCCAAAGTGAAATCTGCTGCTGAAGAGAAGGGAAAATGGAAGACTGATCTCTCAAGTTGTGCTCATCTCACCGCTCAAGAACTTCACTCTGGATACCTAAACTGCCTATATGCAAGACGTGACTATGAGGCCGGTTTAGTCAATTTGATGAAGGAGCGCTATGAGGTAACTTCCATTCCAAACTCTATAAATTTTCATTTGTACTGTATATCAACTCCATTGTAGCCATCAAGGGCCGGTTTATCTCTTCAAGATGAACCGGGACTTTGGATATAAAGACTTCAACTGTGTAGCCCCCAAGGGCCGGTTTATCTCTTCAAGATGAACCGGGACTTTCTGTTGCAAAACTTGTCCTTGCTCGAATTCCTTCACCTCTGAAGTTTCTGATAAAGTATGCATTAGCCCCCAAGTGCCAAGATTAATACTTGTATTGAGGCTTGGGACTTCAAATAATAGTCAAAAGAAGCAATCCGCATTAGCCCCCAAGTGCCAAGTGTATAACTTGTTATGTGCTTGGGACTTTAAGAAAAATATTAACATCTTCATCATCTGTCGTTTGCAGGCTGACTTGATGAACAAAGATTCCCAAATTGCTGATCTTCAAGAAAACATCAAGTCCCAGCAGGCAGAAACCTCCGAAGCCAGAGATGAACTGAAGGGTGCTTTAAGTGCCATGGAGCAATTAAAGGATAGCTTCAAGAGCGAGCGGGCTGACTGGGAAACTGAAAAGGCTGCTCTATTAAAGTGGACTGAAGATGCGGAGGCGGCTCTTAAACCGGTGGCGGAAGTTCTAAGTGGGTTAAAGCGTCAAGTCAGTGCCATGACTTCTGCAATATTTGGTAAGTACTCTTTGTAAGAATCTTTCTTAAACATTGTTGAAGTTGCCGGTTTAATAGCAAACTCTTAAACCGTTGCAGGTAGTCATGTTGCTCATCTGGGCTCTGACATGCGGATGAAGTTGAAAGCAGCCTATACATTGATAGAACAACTGTATACCGGTGCTCAACGAGTCATCCGTGCAGCTTCCTACAACCAACCGGCACCAATCTTAATCAAGGATACGTTGGCCAAATTATCTATGACCCCTGCCTAGATAGAAGAGGTAAAGCGATATGTTGCAAGGGTTGGCGCTTTATCAGCACTGACTCGGTCCAAAGCTTGGATTGCTGATCTTGATCCGGCAGATATCGCAAAGGGCTATCCTGGCCAACAAGAAGACGGGTCAGAATTTGATAATGAAGCCCTCAAAGTCTTGACAAAGGAGATGCGCCCACTGGCGAGCCGATTGGCTGAAGAGGTTGACTTGTCTGTCCATCGGTCCAGCTATGATGCAGACAACAAACGGGTTGATGCAGCTGTGAAAGAAGCACAGAATCTTATCCCTCCAATTCATAAGCACACCTATGCCCGGACATTGAACCATCTAATCTTATAAGCAATGAAGTTGTCTTTCAAGCCTTAACCAGGATTGATTGGGCCACCCTTGACTTCCAGCCACTGGGTGAGGAGGAGGAGGTTGAACCGACGCGAGATGATCTTTCAACTTCACGTCAGCCTAGTGACGAATCATAACCCGGCAGCCGGTTTGATTTTCACATATAGCGTTGTGGGCAACAAACAATTATTCTTTTGGGCATCAAAGCGCCTTGTAATAGGCTAGTTGAAATACTTTGATCTTTTGCCATCGTGCACTGCTACCTGATATTGTAATCCGACATGATTGTTGCTATGCTTGCTTTATTTGCCTTAGTATTTCATATAAAATCCTGCCTTCTGCATTTGAAAAACTTGAATATGTCCTGGCGGTTTACCGTCGGACGGGTTATGATACCCAATACAGAACCAGAATTCTCATAACCAAGGTTATAAAGTAATGAAATATGAAATATATCATACCTGTGATATTAAATCACCTATGTTTGTTTACCAACTTGTATAGTAAGGGTGATAACCCAAATTTGAGTGTTTGAAAACTCCCACCATGCTGTGCTGGTGTATAATAAGCCATGCTGGGTTATGACAAACACCGGATGATCATCCTGGCGACTTATAGTCAATGCCAGACCAGATTTAAGAGATGCCGGTTCATAATTGATTATGTGCTAACAGCTTATAACTGTAAGCCACGCCGGGTTAAGAAACACCGGGTTGCTGACATATAGTCGGGCCGGGTCAGTAGACCCCGGTTTAACTTAGAACCTTATCAAAAGAGATAAAACTTTGCAAAAACAAAACCAAATAAAAACTTGTAGTCGAGGCTTTTCAAGGGCTGCCAGGCCCAAATTCGAGGCTTTTCATGGGCTGCCAGGCCACTGAGTTAAACCATTTGACAAAGCCTTTTAAGAAGGGCCTCCAACTAACCAATCGTCGTTTTAACTTTGACAAGTTCAGGGTCTGTATAAGATTGACTTGTCAAACGTTCGACGGGTCATGCCAGGATTACCTGGATAGGAGTGGCTTACTTGATGAAGGCAGGTTAACCCAGGGTTTTAGGTGAATACACCAGGCTTCCAAGCCGTGGCTTGATAGCCAATTACAAGAGTCCTTTCAAGCTCTTTGTTGCTTTGCAAAAAGAGCCCCCAAGTAACTTTGTGAGTTGTGCTCAATGGGTGCCTATGTTTGAGTTGTGCTTTTAGCAACAATACTCTCTTTGGCCCCTTGGGTGTGAAGCTCCCAAGCTTTATTGTGGCATGATAGCCGTTTTAATGGACAAACAGGACATCGCTTTATAAGCAGAAGCCCCCTTATAACCAAGAAATATTAGAAGAACGGCAGAGGCCCTGCTTGTTGCAAGGATGCTAGTTTATTATATTGATCATAATATATACATCATCAAAATATGTACATAATGAGAGCCTATGGCTCAGGTGTAGTAAGGCCGTAGATGAGCGATATTCCACGGCCGACGGGTCTCCTCCTCCGATTTCTTGAGTCTCTGTGCTCTCGTACGTCGATGAGGTAGTATGATCCGTTGCACAGATTCTTGCTGACCATGAAGGGCCCTTCCCAAGGTGGGGATAATTTGTGCATATCGGTCTGATCCTGGATGAGCTGGAGCACTAAGTCACCTTCTTGAAAGGTTCTTGTTTTAACCCGGCGGCTGTGATAACGCCACAGGTCTTGCTGATAAACCACCGAACGAGCCAATGCCATGTCCTATTTTTCATCTAACAGGTCCAGTGCTTCTTGGTGTGCTTGCTCGTTGTCTGCTTCAACATAATTGGCAACCCGGGGCGAGTCATGACGAATATCACTTGGGAGTTCCGCCTCTGCCCCGTAAACCATGAAGAAAGGTGTATAACATGTAGATCTATTTGGGGTGGTGTTTATGCTCCATAACACAAATGGTAATTCTTCCACCCAACAACCCGGCATCCTCTTCAAAGGAACCATAAGCCGAGGTTTGATACCCTTCAAAATTTCCTGATTAGGCCTCTCAGCTTGACCATTAGACTGGGGGTGAGCCACGGATGACACATCAAGCCGAATGTGTTCTCGTTGACAAAAGTCCTCCATCTCACCTTTGGAAAGGTTCGTGCCATTATCTGTGATGATGCTGTGTGGAAAACCAAAATGGAAGATCACCTTTTTGATGAATTGAACTGTCGTGCCTGCGTCACACTTGCTTACTGGCTCCGCTTCAACCCATTTAGTAAACTTGTCAACCGCCACCAACAGGTGGGTCTTCTTGTCTTTGGATCGCTTAAAAGGCCCTACCATGTCGAGCCCCCAAGTAGCAAATGGCCAAGTGATGGGAATCATCCGTAGCTCCTGAGCCGGAACATGAGCTCGTCGTGAGAATTTTTGACAACTGTCGCACTGCCTTACCAAGTCCTCAGCATCAGCATGAGCCGTCAGCCAATAGAAACCATGACAAAAAGCTTTAGCAACCAAGGATTTTGAACCGGCGTGATGACCACAGTCTTCTTCGTAGATCTCTCGTAGAATCTCACGGCCTTCTACGGGAGAAACACAGCGCTGGAACACACCAAAGACACTGCAATGGTGTAACTCGCCATTGTGAATAACCATGGACTTGGATCGCCGGACTATCTGTCTGGCCAAAACTACATCTTCTGTAACTCGCCCCGGTTCATATACGCTAGTATGGAACCGTCCAATCCGGAATAATGTGTAAAGCGGCCACCAACTGTGCCTTCGGATCAGGAATAGCGAAGGTCCTCCTCTGTAGGCAACTGAACTGATGGGTTGTGCAAGACATCCAGAAAGGTATTGGGCGGCACCGGTTTACGCTGAGATCCCAGCCGGCTTAAAGCATCAACTGCCTCATTTTTGCGCCGATCAATGTGCTCCACTTGATAACCCTTGAAGTGACCAGTGAGAATATCCACCTCTCGTCGGTAAGCCGACATGAGTGGATCCTTAGAATCCCAAGTTCCTGAAACTTGCTGCGCCACCAGATCCGAGTCTCCAAAGCATTGTACTCGGCTTAAGTTCATTTCCTTAGCCACTCGAAGACCATGGAGTAAGGCCTCGTACTCAGTTGCATTGTTAGTACAAGGGAACATTAAGCGAAGAACATAATGAATTTTATCACCTTGAGGGGAAGTAAGGACAACTCCAGCCCCCGAGCCCTCCAATTGCCTGGACCCATCGAAGTGAATAATCCAGTATGTGATGTCCGGTTTATCTTTCGGTGTCTGCAACTCCGTCCAATCATTGATGAAATCCAAAAGGGACTGGGACTTGATAGCTGTTCGAGGCATATACTTCAAACCGTGTGGTCCAAGCTCAATAGCCCACTTAGCAACCCGGCCAGTTGCCTCCCTGTTCTGGATTATATCCCCCAAAGGAGCGGAACTAACCACTGTGATGGGATGGCGTTGAAAATATTGTTTAAGCTTCCGACTTCCCATGAAAACCCCATACACCAGCTTCTGCCAATGTGGATATCTTTGCTTTGACTCAATGAGCACTTCGCTGATATAATAAACCGGCCTTTGAAACAGGTACTCCTTCCCAGCCTCCTTGCGCTCCACTACAATAGCTACGCTGACAGCCCGGGCATTAGCAGCCACGTACAACAACAGTGGCTCCTTGTCAACTGGAGCAGCAAGAACCGGCGGTTCAGCCAACTGTTTTTTTAAGTCCTCAAACGCCGCATCAGCAGCGTCGCTCCAGACAAAATTGTCTGTCTTCTTCAACATCTGATACAGAGGGATCGCCTTCTCTCCCAACCTGCTGATAAACCGGCTCAAAGCCGCTATACGACCCGCCAAACGTTGAACATCATTGATACATGCCGGTTTAGCCAGGGATGTGATAGCCTTGATCTTTTCTGGATTAGCCTCAATGCCCCGGTTGGACACCAGAAAACCCAAGAGCTTGCCAGCCGGTACACCAAAAACACACTTAGCTGGATTGGGCATCATTTTATAAATTCTCAGGTTATCAAAAGTTTCATGCAAATCAGTTATCAGTGTCTCTGCTTTCATGGACTTCACCACAATTGTTGGGGAACATAGTAACTTCAAAAAAATTCCTACGCACACGCAAGATCGTGGTGATGCATAACAACGAGAGGGGAGAGTGTTGTCCACGTACCCTCGTAGACCATAAGCGGAAGCGTTATGACAACGCGGTTGATGTAGTCGTACGTCTTCACGATCCAACCGATCCAAGCACCGAACGTACGGCACCTCCGAGTTCAGCACACGTTCAGCTTGATGACGATCCCCGGACTCCGATCCAGCAGGGTGTCGGGGATGACTTCCGTCAGCACGACGGTGTGGTGACGATGATGATGTTCTACCAACGCAGGGCTTCACCTAAGCACCACAACGATATGACCGAGGTGGAATATGGTGGAGGGGGGCACCGCACACGGCTAAGGAATGATCACGAAGATCAACTTGTGTGTCTATGGGGTGCCCCCTGCCCCCGTATATAAAGGAGTGGAGGAGGGGGAGGGCCGGCCCTCTCTATGGCGCGCCCTAGGGGAGTCCTACTCCCACCGGGAGTAGGATTCCCCCTTTCCTAGTAGAACTAGGAGCCCTTCCATGTAGTGGGAGTAGGAGAGAAGGAAAGGGAAGAGAGAAGGAAAGGAAGGAGGGGGTGCGGCCCCTCCCCCTAGTCCAATTCGTACTAGGCCTTGGGGAGGGGGGCGCAGCCTGCCCTAGACAGCCCCTCTCTCTTTCTCGTATGGCCCAATAAGGCCCAATACTTCTCCCCAGCGAATTCCCGTAACTCTCCGGTACTCTGATAAATACCCGAATCACTCGGAACCTTTCCGAAGTCCGAATATAGTCGTCCAATATATCGATCTTTACGTCTCGACCATTTCGAGACTCCTCGTCATGTCCCCGATCTCATCCGGGACTCCGAACTCCTTCGGTACATCAAAAACTCATAAACTCATAATATAACTGTCATCGAAACCTTAAGCGTGCGGACCCTACGGGTTCGAGAACAATGTAGACATGACCGAGACACGTTTCCGGTCAATAACCAATAGCGGAACCTGGATGCTCATATTGGCTCCTACATATTCTACGAAGATCTTTATCGGTCAAACCGCATAACAACATACGTTGTTCCCTTTGTCATCGGTATGTTACTTGCCCGAGATTCGATCGTCGGTATCCAATACCTAGTTCAATCTCGTTACCGGCAAGTCTCTTTACTCGTTTCGTAATACATCATCCCACAACTAACTCATTAGTTGCAATGCTTGCAAGGCTTAAGTGATGTGTATTACCGAGAGGGCCCAGAGATACCTCTCCGACAATCGGAGTGACAAATCCTAATCTTGAAATACGCCAACTCAACATGTACCTTCGGAGACACCTGTAGAGCTCCTTTATAATCACCCAGTTACGTTGTGACGTTTGGTAGCACACAAAGTGTTCCTCCGGTAAACGGGAGTTGCATAATCGCATAGTCATAGGAACATGTATAAGTCATGAAGAAAGCAATAGCAACATACTAAACGATCAAGTGCTAAGCTAACGGAATGGGTCAAGTCAATCACATCATTCTCCAAATGATGTGATCCCGTTAATCAAATGACAACTCATGTCTATGGTTAGGAAACATAACCATCTTTGATCAACAAGCTAGTCAAGTAGAGGCATACTAGTGACACTATGTTTGTCTATGTATTCACACATGTATTATGTTTCCGGTTAATACAATTCTAGCATGAATAATAAACATTTATCATGAAATAAGGAAATAAATAATAACTTTATTATTGCCTCTAGGGCATATTTCCTTCAGTCTCCCACTTGCACTAGCGTCAATAATCTAGTTCACATCAGCATGTGATTCAACACCAATATTCACATCTGTATGTGATTAATACCTATAGTTCACATCGTCATGTGATCAACACCCAAAGGGTTTACTAGAGTCAATAATCTAGTTCACATCGCTATATGATTAACACCCAAAAGAGTACTAAGGTATGATCATGTTTTGCTCATGAGAGAAGTTTAGTCAACGGGTCTGTCACATTCAGAGCCGTATGTATTTTGCAAATATTCTATGTCTACAATGCTCTGCGCGGAGCTACTCTAGCTAATTGCTCCCACTTTCAATATGTATCCAGATTGAGACTTAGAGTCATCTGGATTGGTTTAAAAGCTTGTATCGTTGTAACTTTTTACGACGAGCTCTTTTATCACTTCCATTATCGAGAAATATTTCCTTAGTCCTCACTAAGGATATTCTTGACCGCTGTCCAGTGATCTACTCTTAGATCAAAATTGTACTCCCTTGCCAAACTCAGAGCAAGGTATACAATAGGTCTGGTACACAGCATATCATACTTTATAGAACCTATGACTGAGGCATAGGGAATGACTTTTCATTCTCTTTCTATTTTCTGCCATGGTCGGGTTTTGAGTCTTACTCAACTTCACACCTTGCAACACAGGCAAGAATTCCTTCTTTGACTGTTCTATTTTGAACTACTTCAAAATCTTATCAAGGTATGTACTTATTGAAAAATCTTATCAAGTGTCTTGATCTATCTATATAGATCTTGATGCTCAATGTGTAAGCAGCTTCAACGAGGTCTTGCTTTGAAAAACTCTTATTCAAGTATCCTTTCATGCTATCCAGAATTTCTATATCATTTCCAATAAACAATATGTCATCCACATATAATATTAGAAATGCTACAGAGCTCCCACTCACTTTCTTGTAAATACAGGCTTCTCAAAAAGTATGTATAAAACCACATGCTTTGATCAACTCATCAAAGCGTATATTCCAACTCCGAGATGCTTGCACCAGTCCATTGATGGATCGCTGGAGCTTTCACATTTTGTTAGCACCTTTAGGATTAACAAAACCTTATGGTTACATCATATACAACTCTTCTTTAAAAAATCCATTAAGGAATGCAGTTTTGACATCCATTTTCCAGATTTCATAAAATGTGGCAATTGCTAACATGATTCGGACAGACTTAAGCATCAATACGAGTGAGAAAATCTCATCGTATTCAACACCTTGAACTTGTCGAAAACCTTTCGCAACAAGTCGAGCTTAGTAGATAGTAACACTACTATCAGTGTCCGTCTTCCTCTTGAAGATCCATTTATTTAACATGGCTTGTTGATCATCGAGCAAGTCAATCAAAGTCTATACTTTGTTCTCATACATGGATCTTATCTCAGATTTCATGGCCTCAAGCCATTTTGCGGAATCTGGGCTCATCGTCGCTTACTCATAGTTCGTAGGTTCGCCATGGTCAAGTAACATGACTTCCAGAATAGGATTACCGTACCACTCTAGTGCGGATCTTACTCTGGTAGACCTACGAGGTTCAGTAGAAACTTGATCAGAAGTTTCATGAGCAATATCATTAGCTTCCTCACTAATTGGTGTAGTCGTCACAGGAACCGGTTCTTGTGATGAACTACTTTCCAATAAGGGAGCAGGTACAGTTACTTCATCAAGTTCTACTTTCCTCCCACTCACTTCTTTTGAGAGAAACTCCTTCTCTAGAAAGGATCCGAATTTAGCAACGAATGTTTTGCCTTCGGATCTGTGATAGAAGGTGTACCCAACAGTTTCCTTTGGGTACTCTATGAAGATGCACTTCTCCGATTTGGGTTCGAGCTTATCAAGTTGAAACTTTTTCACATAAGCATCGCAGCTCCAAACTTTAAGAAACGACAGCTTAGGTTTACTGCTAAACCATAGTTCATACGGTGTCGTCTCCACGGATTTCGATGGTGCCCTATTTGAAGTGAATGCAACTGTCTCTAATGCATAACCCCAAAACGATAGTGGTAAATCAGTAAGATACATCATATATCGCACCATATCCAATAAAGTGCGGTTACGATGTTCGGACACACCGTTATGCTATGGTGTTCCATGTAGCGTGAACTGTGAAACTATTCCACATTGTTTAAAATGAAGGCCAAACTCGTAACTCAAATATTCTTCTCTACGATCAGATTGTAGAAACTTTATTTTCTTGTTACGATGATTCTCCACTTCACTCTAAAATTCTTTGAACTTTTCAAATGTTTCAGACTTGTGCTTCATTAAGTAGATATCTGCATATCTGCTCAAATCATATGTGAAGGTCAGAAAATAACGATACCCGCCACGAGCATCAACACTCATTGGACCACATACATCGGTATGTATTATTTCCAACAAGTTAGTAGCTCGTTCCATTGTTGCGGAGAACGGAGTTTTAGTCATCTTGCCAAAAAGGCACGGTTCGCAAGCATCAAATGATTCATAACCAAGTGATTCCGAAAATCCATCTTTATGGAGTTTTTTCATGCGCTTTACACCGATATGACCCAAATGGCAGTGCCACAAATAAGTTGCACTATCATTATTAACTTTGCATCTTTTGGCATCAATATTATGAATATGTGTATCACTACGATCGAGATCCAACAAACTATTTTCATTGGGTGTATGCCCATTTGAAGGTTTTATTCATTTAAATAGAACAACAATTATTCTCTGACTTTAAATGAATAATCGAATTGCAATAAACATGATCAAATCATATTCATGCTCAACACAAACGCCAAATAACATTTATTTAGGTTTAACACTAATCCCGAAAGGATAGGGAGTGTGCGATGATGATCATATCAATCTTGGAACTACTTCCAACACTCATCGTCACTTCCCCTTCAACTAGTCTCTGTTTATTCTGTAACTCCTGTTTTGAGTTACTAATCTTAGCAACCGAACAAGTATCAAATACTCAGGGGCTACTATAAACACTAGTAAGGCACACATCAATAACCTGTATATCAAATATACCCTTGTTCACTTTGCCATCCTTCTTATCCACCAAATATTCAGGGTATTTCTGCTTCCAGTGACCATTTCCTTTGCAGTGTAAGCACTCAGTTTCAGGCTTTGGTCCAGCTTTGGGCTTCTTCGCAGGAGTGACAACTTACTTGTCTTTCTACTTGAAGTTCCCTTTCTTTCCCTTTGCCCTTCTCTTGAAACTAGTGGTCTTGTCAATCATCAACACTTGATGCTCTTTCTTGATTTCTACCTTCGTTGATTTCAACATCATGAAGAGTTCGGGAATCGTTTTCGTCATCCCTTGCATACTATAGTTCATCACGAAGTTCTAGTAACTTAGTGATGGTGACTAGAGAACTCTGTCAATCACTATCTTATCTGGAAGATTAACTCCCACTTGATTCAAGCGATTGAAGTACCCAGACAATCTGAGCACATGCTCACTAGTTGAGTGATTCTCCTCCATCTTTTAGCTATAGAACTTGTTGGAGACTTCATATCTCTTAACTCGGGTATTTGCTTGAAATATTAACTTCAATACCTGGAACATCTTATATGGTCCATGATGTTCAAAACATCTTTGAAGTCCCGATTCTAAGCCGTTAAGCATGGTGCACTAAACTATCAAGTAGTCATCATATTGAGCTAGCCAAACGTTCATAACGTCTGCATCTGCTCCTGCAATAGGTTTGTCACCTAGCGGTGCATCAAGGACATAATTCTTCTGTGCAGCAATGAGGATAAACCTCAGATCATGGATCCAATTTGCATCATTGCTACTAACATTTTTCAACACAGTTTTCTCTAGGAACATATCAAAATAAACATATGAAAGCAACAACGCGAGCTATTGATCTACAACATAATTTGCAAAATACTACCAGGACTAAGTTCATGATAAATTTAAGTTCAATTAATCATATTACTTAAGAACTCCCACTTAGACAGACATCTCTCTAGTCATCTAAGTGATCACGTGATCCAAATCAACTAAACCATGTCCGATCATCACGTGAGATGGAGTAGTTTTCAATGGTGAACATCACTATGTTGATCATATCTACTATATGATTCACGCTCGACCTTTCGGTCTCCGTGTTCCGAGGCCATATCTGTTATATGCTAGGCTCGTCAAGTTTAACCTGAGTATTCCGCGTGTGCAACTGTTTTGCACCCGTTGTATTTGAACGTAGAGCCTATCACACCCGATCATCACGTGGTGTCTCAGCACGAAGAACTTTCGCAACAGTGCATACTCAGGGAGAACACTTCTTGATAATTTTTAGCAAGAGATCATCTTAAAATGCTACCGTCAATTAAAGCAAGATAAGATGCATAAAGGATAAACATCACATGCAATCAATATAAGTGATATGATATGGCCATCATCATCTTGTGCTTGTGATCTCCATATCCGAAGCACCATTGTAATCACCATCGTTACTGGCGTGACACCTTGATCTCCATCGTAGCATCATTGTCTCTACGCCATATATTGCTTCTACGACTATCGCTACCGCTTAGTGATAAAGTAAAGCAATTACAGCGCGTTTGCATTTCATACAATAAAGCGACAACCATATGGCTCCTGCCAGTTGCCGATAACTTCGGTTACAAAACATGATCATCTCATACAATAAAATATAGCATCACATCTTGACCATATCACATCACAACATGCCCTGCAAAAACAAGTTAGACGTCCTCTACTTTGTTGTTGCAATTTTTACGTTGCTACTACGGGCTGAGCAAGAACAGTTCTTACCTACGCATCAAAACCACAACGATAGTTCGTCAAGTTAGTGATGTTTTAACCTTCGCAAGGACCGGGCGTAGCCACACTCGGTTCAACTAAAGTTGGAGAAACAGACACCCGCTAGTCACCTGTGTGCAAAGCACGGCGGTAAAACCAGTCTCGCATAAGCGTACGCGTAATGTCGGTCTGGGCCACTTCATCCAACAATACCGCTGAACCAAAATATGACATGCTGGTAAGCAGTATGACTTGTATCACCCACAACTCACTTGTGTTCTACTCGTGCATATAACATCAACACATATAACCTGGCTCTGATACCACTGTTGGGGAACGTAGTAATTTCAAAAAAGGTGATGCATAGCAACGAGAGGGGGGAGTGTTGTCCACGTACCCTCGTAGACCGTAAGCGGAAGCGTTATGACAACGCGGTTGATGTAGTCGTACATCTTCATGATCCGACCGATCCAAGCACCGAACGTACGGCACCTCCGAGTTCAGCACACGTTCAGCTCGATGACGATCCCCAGACTCCGATCCAGCAGGGTGTCGGGGATGAGTTCCGTCAGCACGACGGCGTGGTGATGATGATGATGTTCTACCGACGCAGGGCTTCGCCTAAGCACCGCAACAATATGACCGAGGTGGAATATGGTGGAGGGGGGCACCGCACACGGCTAAGGAACGATCACGAAGATCAACTTGTGTGTCTATGGGGTGCCCCCTGCCCCCGTATATAAAGGAGTGGAGGAGGGGGAGGGCCGGCCCTCTCTATGGCACGCCCTAGGGGAGTCCTACTCCCACCGGGAGTAGGATTCCCCCTTTCCTAGTAGAACTAGGAGCCCTTCCATGTAGTGGGAGTAGGAGAGAAGGAAAGGGAAGAGAGAAGGAAAGGAAGGAGGGGGTGCGGCCCCTCCCCCTAGTCCAATTCGGACTAGGCCTTGGGGGGGCGCAGCCTGCCCTAGACAGCCCCTCTCTCTTTCTCGTATGGCCCAATAAGGCCCAATACTTCTCCCCGGCGAATTCCCGTAACTCTCCGGTACTCCGATAAATACCCGAATCACTCGGAACCTTTCCGAAGTCCGAATATAGTCGTCCAATATATCGATCTTTATGTCTCGACCATTTCGAGACTCCTCGTCATGTCCCCAATCTCATTCGGGACTCCGAACTCCTTCGGTACATCAAAAACTCATAAACTCATAATATAACTGTCATCGAAACCTTAAGCGTGCGGACCCTACGGGTTCAAGAACGATGTAGACATGACCGAGACACGTTTCCAGTCAATAACCTATAGCGGAACCTGGATGCTCATATTGGCTCCTACATATTCTACGAAGATCTTTGTCGGTCAAACCGCATAACAACATATGTTGTTCCCTTTGTCATCGGTATGTTACTTGCCCGAGATTCGATCGTCGGTATCCAATACCTAGTTCAATCTCGTTACCGGCAAGTCTCTTTACTCGTTCCGTAATACATCATCCCGCAACTAACTCATTAGTTGCAATGCTTGCAAGGCTTAAGTGATGTGTATTACTGAGAGGGCCCAGAGATACCTCTCCGACAATCGGAGTGACAAATCCTAATCTTGAAACACGCCAACTCAACATGTACCTTCGGAGACACCTGTAGAGCTTCTTTATAATCACCCAGTTACGTTGTGACGTTTGATAGCACACAAAGTGTTCCTCTGGTAAACGGGAGTTGCATAATCTCATAGTCATAGGAACATGTATAAGTCATAAAGAAAGCAATAGCAACATACTAATCAATCTAGTGCTAAGCTAACGGAATGGGTCAAGTCAATCACATCATTCTCCTAATGATGTGATCCCATTAATCAAATGACAACTCATGTCTATGGTTAGGAAACATAACCATCTTTTATCAACAAGCTAGTCAAGTAGAGGCATACTAGTGACACTATGTTTGTCTATGTATTCACACATGTATTATGTTTCCGGTTAATACAATTATAGCATGAATAATAAACATTTATCATGAAATAAGGAAATAAATGATAACTTTATTATTGCCTCTAGGGCATATTTCCTTCAACAATATCATCCACATAAGCGTGAACATTGCGCCCAATCTGAGTATGGAGATAATTCTGCACACAGCGCTGATAAGTTGCCTGGGCACACTTAAGCCCAAAGGGCATAGACACATAACAGAAGGCTCCAAAGGGAGTGATAAAAGTTGTCTTCTCCTGGTCCTTAATACCATCTTGATCTGATGATAACTAAGATAAGCATCCAAGAAACTCAAATGCTCACAACCCGCCGTAGCATCAATGATTTGATCAATACAAGGGAGGGTAAAGGGATCCGCTGGGCAAGCTTTGTTCAAATCTATGTAATCCACACACATCCGCCAAGTGTCATTTTTCTTAAGTACCAGCACTGGATTATCCAACCACTCTGGGTGAAACACCTCCACAATAAACCCTGCTGCCAACAGCCGGGCTACCTCTTCACCAATGGCCTTGCGCCTCTCTTCATTAAAACGCCGAAGAAACTGTTTGACCAGTTTGAACTTCGGATCAGTATTAAGAGTGTGCTCAGCAAGTTCCCTCGGTACACCTAGCATGTCAGAAGGTTTCCATGCAAAGATGTCCCGGTTCTCACGGATGAACTCGATGAGCGCGCTTTCCTATTTCGGATCCAAGTTGACACTGATGCTGAACTTCTTGGATGAATCACCAGGAACAAAATCAACCAATTTAGTCTCATCAATCGATTTAAACTTCAAAGCCGGATCATGCTCTGTAGTGGGCTTCTTTAGAGAAGTCATATCTGCCGGATCAAAATTGTCCTTATAAAACTTCAACTCCTCCGTTGCACAAACTGACTCAGCATAAGCCGCATCACCTTCCTCACACTCCAGAGAAATCTTGCGGCTACCGTGAACCGTGATGGTCCCCTTATGACCCGGCATCTTGAGCTGCAAATAAACATAACACGGCCTTGCCATGAGTTTAGCATAAACCGGCCGTCCAAACAGGGCATGATACAGACTTCTGATTTTAACCACTTCAAAGGTTACCGTCTCTGATCTTGAATCATGATCATCACCAAAAACCACCTCCAGAGCTATCTTACCAACTGGGTAAGCCGATTTACCAGGCACCACACCGTGAAAGACGGTGTTGGACGGTTTAAGATTCTTATCTGTTAACCCCATATGCCGGAAGGTTTCATGATACAAGATATTAATACTGCTCCCTCCGTCCATGAGCACCTTGGTGAACTTATAACCTCCAACCTGCGGTGCAACCACCAAACCTAGGTGGCCAGGATTGTCGACCCGGGGCGGATGATCCTCCCGACTCCAAACAATAGGCTGTTCAGACCAGCGCAGATAACGAGGCACTTCCGGTTCAACAGAGTTTACTGCCCTTTTATGGAGCTTCTAATCGTGCTTGCACAGACTAGTAGTGAAGACATGATACTATCCACTATTTAACTGCTTCGGGTTGCTCTGATAACCGGACTACTGCTGATTCCCCTGATTGCTCTACTGATTGTGACCACTTTGGTTGTTCTGGTTGCCCTGATTATTCTGAAATCCTGAGTTTGAACCGCCATCACCGTAACCCAGCCCGTGGAACCCTGGACCGGAACCGCCGGACGGACCCTGATCATACCGGAAGAGATCAGAGTTTTTGAATTCCCTCGTGATGAAACAATCCTTCTAGAGGTGCATGGCCAGAACCTCCTTTGTCCCGTGCTTTGGGCAGGGCTGGTTTAACAAGCGTTCCAGATTCATGCCTCCATCGCGCTGGGGCGGTTTACCCTTACGGCGCTGCATATTGCCCTGCATATTGGTGTTAGCCACAAAATCTGAATTGTCCGCTTTACGCTTACCATTGTTCTCGTGGCTTGCTTGGTTATGCTGTCCTTTTGTACCGGCATTCTTCTTTCCCTTCTCCTATTTTTCTTCATCAGAATCGGGTCCTTGGTATTATCAGAATCAGCATATTTAACCAGAGCCGCCATAAACGTTCCCATATCATTGCAGTGGTGCTTGAGCCGTCCCAACTTCATCTTCAGTGACTTAAACCGGCAGTTGCCCTCCAAGGTCACGATTGCCGTATCAGGATTAATGCGGCCTGACGAATGCAGGATTTCTGAAACCCGGCGCACCCAATGAGTTGTTGATTCGTTCTCTCCTTGGACACAAGCAGCCATATCCACAATGGACATGGGTTGTTTGCACGTATCCTTGAAGTTCGCTATAAACCGGGCCTTCAACTCATCCCATGAACTGATCGAGTTAACAGGCAGGCTCTTCAGCCAGGTACGAGCCATTCCTTCTAACATCATGGTGAAGTATTTTGCACACGCCGCTTCATCCACATCCAGCATCTCCATTGCCATCTCGTAACTTTCAACCCACGCCTCGGGGGGTTGATCGGCGGTATAATTAGGCACTTTACGCGGACACTTGAAATCCTTGGGCAGCCACACATTACGTAGAGCCGGGGTGAGGCACGGTACTCCCCAAGAGCTAAAGGCCAATCCACGTTCAACCGATGCCGCTGGCTGAACCGGAGCGGGTTGATTCGCATACTGTGCTGCCAATTGTGCTGCTAACTCTACCTCTCGTCGTGCTCTGCCATTGTTCACCACATCCTGCGCATTCATACCGCCGTGCGCCGGATTAGGCCCTCGAGGGGCGTCACGGCACCGCGCACTGCTTGACACAGCCGGTTTGTCCATGTGCCTGCTATAACTCTTGCTCGGACGGGGGGTTGAACGTATTCTGTCTCGGCTGTAGGAATAAGCCTGCTGCTGCACAACAGCGGTTTGAAGAAGATCTCTGGCCCGTCGTGTCTCCATCGCCGCCAGTGAGTCACCTTCCATCGGAATAGCTGCCAAACGCAACGCTGCAGCAATCATATTATCCAAAGGGCTAGAGAAGTGACCTGGCGGCGTTGTTACGTATTGCGGCGGGTTGTCCGTCCGTTGAGGCGGGTCCATCACCCGTGGCTGATCCGGCGCCGCCCCAGGTGCCTCGGTCCAGTTTACTGCTGCCGGATTACTGGGCCCGGCTCCTGGCGTGTTGAAGAGATTCATTCCTTCGTAAACCGGAGGCAGACGAGACCGGTACTTCCTCCTCATTACTTTGTTGGACGCGTTCTGATCCAACATAAGCTGGTAATTCTGCGCCTGGATCTGCTGCGATTGGGCATCTAAGGCGGCCCGCTCTTTAGTCATCCTGGCCTCCTCAGCCACCAAGTCTGCCTTGGCCTGAGTTATCTGATCCTTTAGTTTTGTAACATCCGCATTATGCTGATCTTTGGTCTCCGGGGTGACTGTCGTGGTCAACAATGTCGTCAAAGCGTCCAACAAACTGGCAAGAACTTGAGCCGGCCGGCCCGCGGGGCCTCCTGCCCTGGCTGCCGATCCGGAAATCATTGCTGCTGCAGATGAAGATTGCACTGTGGGCTGCGTACCGGCCATGAAGATTGCAACCCGGTTTGGCGGTTCAAAGGGGCCCGGAATACTGTCGCCATCGGAATATCCCCCAATGCGGCCATCTTGCGATTGGTACAGCGACTCGGTTTCGCCAGTGGATGATTCACCATCTGAGTAGATGGTCGTCTCACCGTCGGACACCGGTTTAGATTCCGCACCATGGATGAACCCTACGAACGCACGCTTCATGGCAGGCTGAACCCGGGTAGGACTTGCACGCTGAGCCGTTTCGACGAGGTCGGTGGAGATGTCCGGCTCAGGGCCCGGTTCGCCGATCTTGCCGATGAAAACGTGAATTCCGCCAACGGGGACCCGGTACCCATACTCGATTGAGCCGGCCTCGGGGCCCCAGCATGCATTGTCGATGTAGAGCTTGCCGCGACGACTCTTGGTCATCCGGCCAATCGCGTACCCTTTGAGTCCTTCAAAGTTGCCCTTTAAGAACTCGAAACCATCGTGCGATAGCCCCACGGTGGGCACCAACTATCATGGAATTAACACGTCAGATGTCCTAGCAGAAGGATTTAGTCATGGAGCCATCGCAACGAGATTAGCTTAAAGGGGTTAAACCGGAACAAAGGACACAGGAAGTTTATACTGGTTCGGCCCCTTGCGATGAAGGTAAAAGCCTACGATCCAGTTGTTGTGGGATTGATTGAGCAGGGAGCGAATCCGCTTTACCTATCTTTCGAACTGTTGTTTTTCTTGTCCCTGAACCGCCGCCGGGTCGTCCCTTTATATACACAGGTTGACGCCTGGCCAGTTTACAGAATCCCGAGGCCGGCTCATACAAGTGTCCGGCTCGGTCTCTTCCTTTCCCTAACTTACAATACAAGTTATACATATATGGCGGTTTACTACTATGGGCCCTAATCCGCCATTGGGTTCTGGGCCTATAAGCCTCCATAGTTAAAGCGCCATAGCCTTCATCTTCATGGGCTTCAATATAGATGAGCGTGAACCGGCCCTTCTGGGCGGTTTACACTCATAATAGATATATTTATAAGATTATGGAATATAAGAAATTTAGAAAATTTAAAGCAAAAGACAGAAGCAAAATTTACAAAAAAGGGTAAAAACAGCGTTGAAGGCCTGTAGCCCTTGCTGGGCTAGCCCATCCCAGCTGCTGCGAAGTGAAGATGCGCTAGGTCTCGCTATAAAGCGAGACATAGTCGTCACCTTTACTTTTCTTTTGGTAGAAGTCGTGCCCTTTGCTAAGCATAAGATCTGCAAGACCTTCAATACATGCTATGGCCTCTAAAATTAACGCCTAGCTCTATGGTAATGAGCTATCGCACGTTCTTAGGCCGGCCCAAGCTGAGCGACACTCCACCTGTGAGCGAGATGCCCGGGACCGAGAGCTCCTATACGCCGCCCCCGTGCATCCGATCGTCGAGGTTTCGCTGAAGCGGCGCGCACACGGGCTGGCCCAATTATCCCGCGTGAAGCGAAAATTCAAAACAAAGGCAAGCCAGCCGAGCTAGCGAGCTCAAACATTATAAACGGAGCGCCAATCTTAAAGCACAAAGTACATCAGCAAATCATTAAAAAAAGCATTCAACATTTTTATGATGTACGTTGAACAAAATTGAAAATACGGTGAACTTTTTTGCAAACCTTACTAAACAAAGAAATACTCAAAATGAATATTTTATAGTATACGTTGAACACTTTCTTAATATATGATGAACAAAATTTAAATACCCAATGAACATTTTCTAATATACCTTGAACAATTTAATAATCTATGATGAAAATTTCTGTATACACGATGAATATTTTTGTATTGCAAGGTGAACTTTTTCATAGTATACAATGAACATTTTGTTAATACAATGAAATTTTTTGTAATACGCATGAACTTTTTATACAATACACAATAAAGAGAAGAACAACAGAAACAAAAACTAAAAAAGGAAACGTAAAAAAAATGAAAGGAAACAAGGAACCAACACATAAAGAGAAAACACCGGAACAAAACAGTTGATAACCGGCCAAAAACGGGAACCAAGAAACCATAGAAGAAAAATGAAAAAGAAAAAACGCAAGAAACAAGCAACCAGCAGTGAACCAAATCCGTACGTGGGCTGGCCCATGTGGTGACTCGCTTCAGCGAAGGGTAGTCCTTTCGACGCCTGCGGGCGTCAAATAGGGGAATATTCTATTGGATGCACGTTGCGTCATACTGTCGAGGTTTCGCACAAGGAGACCGAGCGATCGTTCGACTAGGCCGGACCGTTTAAGCTTTCATCGTCCCAGATTTTGGGAACCTTCTAGAGGTTTCCAGCCGGTTTTTTCTGTTTTGGGGAAACTTTTAGAAGGATCCTGAACCGGTTTTCTTTCTTGTTCTGTTTTTTTTGTTTTCTTTTTTCCTTGTTCTGTATCCTATTCTTTGTTTTTTCTTTTTTTGTTTCTCCATTTGTTTTTTCTTTTGCCCTGCTTTTTTCATAAAAATGTTAAATTTTGTTCATATTTCCAAAAATTATTCAGAAGTTTAATTATTCTCAAAATTTTCAAAATGTTCAAAATTTTTGAAATTTGTTTGCCTTTCCAAAAAATGCTAGGATATTTTCAAATAAAAGACTGCATTGTCTATAAAAAATGTTCATGTTTTATAAAATTTGTACAAAGATATCAAAAAAGTTTCTACATTTAAAATTTTCGTTCTTGTATTCAAAAAATGTATCTACTTCCATCTTTTTTCAGAATTTTTGAAATTGTTCTCCAAGAAAATATTCTTGCCTTAGAAAATTGTTCACAAATTCTGAAAATGTTCATGTTTTCAAAAAATGTTTGTGCTTCCATATTTGTTCAAGATTTTCGAAATTTTTCTCCCTTTCAAAATGTGTTCTCAACTTTTAAAAATGTTCTTGCTTTGGAAAATTGCCCACAAATTCTGAAAATGTTCATGCTTTCAAAAAATATTTTTTCTTCCATATTTGATCAGGATTTTAAAAATTGTTCCCCATTTCAAAATTTGTTCTCAAATTTAAAAAAATGTTCTGGCTTTAGAAATTTGTTCACAAATTCTGAAAATGTTCATGTTTCAAAAATTGTTTCTGCTTCCATATTTGTTCAAGATTTTCGAAATTGTTCCCCGTTTCAAAATTTGTTCTCAAATTTAAAAAAAATTCTTGCCTTCGAAAATTGTTCACAAATTCTGTAATGTTCATGTTTTCAAAAAATGTTTGTGCTTCCATATTTGTTCAAGATTTTAGAAATTGTTCTCCGTTCCAAAATTTTGTTTCTCAAACTTTAAAAAAATGTTCTTGCTTTAGAAAATTGTTCACAAATTCTGAAAATGTTCATGTTTTCAAAAAAAAAATCAGAAATTCAAAATTTGTTCGTGATATCATAAAATTGTTTGCTCTTGTCAAAACAAAACCATACCTTCAAAATTTAATTGAAATTTGGAAAATCGTAAACTATTTTTTTTCAAACAGTGTTAAGTCTTATACTTTCTTTAGTTCTTATAGTTTTCCGTTGTATATTGGTCAACCTAGCCCTTCCGTCGTAGTGGCTTGTAGCGTGCGCTTAAGTACGCAGTCCTGTGTTTGATTCCCATCCATTGCGTCCTGTGTATTTTTGCAATTTTTCATCTGCTATTTTTGGTGCACTGGAATGGGCTGGCCCAATCTGCGACCCGGGACGACGTGCCTGTGCGAAATGGCAGCGTTTTGACGCAGAACGCGTCATATAGAAACTCCCCCAAATAGGATCTGCCCCGGGACCTCCTATTTCACGTGTTGCACCGCGGAAATCGACGAAATCACTAATTAAGGAGTACTCGTTGCAAAGATCACTCCAAATCCCTTGGTTGCGACAAGTGGCGCGCTGCATGGGTGCCACTTGTTGTAACCGGAGAGTTTTCCCTTTTTTCGTGCATCTGTTTATTCAAAATGTTTTATCTCTTAAACCGTGTGTCCAAATCTCAAACCACTTTCGCCGTTGGATTCCTCGCGTTGAGATCTTCAAAACTAGATCCCATGTTGATAGGTTTGACGAACTTTTTTTTCACGAAAAAAAACCGAAATGGGTTTTTCCCTTTCGGAAAGAGGCACGCTCGTGCCTCTGACGAAATGACAACCGTGCCTCTCGTGGAAGCAAAACTGTGACTCTCGCAAAAGAAAAAAAAACAAAAAACGCGTTTTTTTTTCGTTTCCGAGGAGGCACGGCCGTGACTCTCGCGAAAGAACAAACGTGCCTCTCGCGGAAGCAAAACCATGACTGTCGCGAAAGAAAAAACAGAAAAGCCGTTTTTTTTTCATTTTCGAGAGGCACGGTCGTGATTCTCGCGAAAGCACAACCGTGCCTCTCGCGGGAAGTAAAACCGTGACTCTCGCGAAAGGAAAAAAAAACAGAAAAACGTGTTTTTTCCGTTTTTGAGAGGCACGGCCGTGACTCTCGCGAAAGCACAACCGTGCCTCTCGCGGAAGCAAAACCGTGACTCTCGCGAAACAAAATCCGGAGGGAACGCCCAGAGCACGACACGTGGTGAATGGCTGAGAGCACGCCAAGTGGCGCTGATCGTTGCGAGGCTCCCGAAGGAGCGCTCGTTAATTAGTTGCTCTCGGAAATCGAGCAATCTCGCACCCTGCTCACCCCGTGCGCGCGTTTTGGGCCGGCCCAAAATTGAGGAGGGGCATCCCCTATTTTTTTCTTCCTTCTTTTTCTAATTTCGGAAAATGTTCATGAAACCCGAATTAGACTTTTCTTGCGAGTTCAAAACAGTTCCCTTGATAAAATGTCCGAAATTAAAACAATGTTCATGATTTCAAAAAATTGTTCATGAAATTGAATAATGTTCACGGGTGTGAAAAAATGTTCTCAGATTAAAAAAAGTGTTTACAAAATTGAATTTCTTTTATTGGATTTATAAAATTGTTCGCCAATTTCAGAAAATGCTCCAGAATTTGAAACATCACTCATGATGTTTTAAAGCAATATACCCAATATAAAAAAATGCTCTCAAATTTAAAATATGATCTAAAATGCAAAAAGTGTTGTCAAATTTGATAATAATGTTCTGAATTTCAAAAAGATCACATTCTTCAAAAACTGTTCCGGGATTTCAAAGAAAAGTTTCAAGAATTTGAAAACTGTTGTATATTTCAATAAATGTTCACAAATTTGAAAAAATACTAGCGAATTTAAAAAAATCATGAATTTCCAACACTATTCCAAAAAAAAAAATTAAAGAATTCGGGAAATGTTCATGATTTCTAAAAGGTCCCTGCGACGGATCGGCCGGCGGATGTTTTGAGAAAATCCACCACCTCGCGAGTCATCGGATCTGTCGGATTGAACGCCCAAGCGTCACCTTCTATCATTGCAACACATGTTGTGTTGCAGGAAATTTCTGCAACACGAGTCAAGTTGCAGTTTTTTTTTGCAACAGAGATTTTGTTATTTTTTGCAATATAGGTTTTGTTACAACACAGTTCATGAGGCTATCCATGGGACGCATGGCACATGGGTGGTATGTCTGTAACATGAACTGTGTTGCGGTTGGCCATTTTGCAACACGACTAATGTTGCCAAACACAATTACAGTGTGGAGGGTGCTGTGCACCACACGATTAAGTGTTGATCAGACGGTTACAGACATGGTCGACGTGCATGAACAATTCGTCGGTCGACAGGAAATATTTCCTTTTTTAAAATATGTTCGTGAATTTATAACTTGTTCGCGATTTCGAAAATAGTGTTCACATTTCTTAGAAGTGTTTGTGAAATAAAAAATAAAGAAAATAGGAAACTAAAGAAAAACAAAAATTGAGAAAAGGAGAAGAAAACCCAGATGGCAAATACACAAGAAAAAATAGCCAAACTGTTGCATATTTGAAACATCGTTCATGTTTTTTTAAGAAATATACCAAATATCAAAAAATGCTCTCAGATTTAAAATACAATCTGAATTGCAAAAAGTGTTGTGAAATTTGATAATAATGTTCTGAATTTCAAAAAGATCACGTTCTTCAAAAACTGTTCCGGGATTTCAAAAAAAAGTTCAAGAATTTGAAAATTGTTGCATACTTCGATAAATGTTCACAAATTTGAAGAAATACTCGCGAATTTATAAAAAATCATGAATTTCCATCACTGTTCCCAAAAAATCAAAAAATATTAAAGAATTCGGGAAATGTTCATGATTTCTAAAAGGGCCCTGCGATGCATCAACCGGCAGATCTTTTGGGAAAATCCACCACCTCGCGAGTCATCGGATCTGTCGGATCGAACGCCCAAGTTTCACCTTCTATCATTGCAACACAGGTTGTGTTGCAGAAATTTCTGCAACACGAGTCAAGTTGCAGATTTTTTTTGCATCAGAGGTCTTGTTATAGTTTTCTTTTGCAATATAGGTTTTGTTACAACACAGTTCATGTGGCTATCTATGGGACGCATGGCACATGGATGGTACGTCTGTAACATGAGCTGTGTTGCGGTTGGCCGTCTTGCAACACGACCAATGTTGCAAAACACAATTACGGTGTGGAGGGTGCTGTGCACCGCACGATAAGTGTTGATTAGACAGTTGCAGACATGGTCGACGTGCATGAACAATTCGTCGGTCGATAGGAAATATTTCCTTTTAAAAATATGTTCATGAATTTATAACTTGTTCGCGATTTCAAAAATAATGTTCACATTTTCTAGAAGTGTTTGTGTAATAAAAAATAACGAAAATAGGAAAATAAGGAAAACCTGAATTGAGAAAAGAAGAAGAAAACCCAGATGGCAAATACAGAAGAAAAAAATAGCCAAACCGGGACCACACAGAAAACAGACAAACTGGGAAAAAAATGTTAAATATTTCAATTTTTTTAAAGAATTCAGGAAATGTTCATGATTTTAAAATATGTCCTTGAATTTTAAAAAATTTCACAATTTCAAAATATAATATTCACGATTATAGAAAATGACCACAAATTTTAGAATGGTTTCAAAATAAAAAACGAAAATAGAAAATTAAAGAAAAAACAAAATTAAAAAAAGAAGAAGACAACCCAGATGAAAAATTAAGAAAAAATTCGCTAACTAGGAACCACATAGAAAACAACCGAACTGGGCTGGTCCAATATGGTTTGTTCGTTGTCCATCGACGTACACGGGAAATAGGGGCCGCGTAGATGCCCCTTGATTTAATCAGACAAAATAAATCAAACAAATCGAAGGGCTACCCTACAAAAAAGACAAATCATAGGGCTGAGAGAGTTGACTGAGATGTGTAAGAGCATCTCCAACGGAGGCGCTAAATAAGCCGCAGTCTGGAAAAACGACATTTTAGTGCGCGCGCCCCCGAATCGGCATCTCCAACAGACGGGCAAAAAATCATGCGCGTGTGCTAAAAACCACTCCACGCGTCGAACAGAACTGCATCACGCGCTGTTTTTTTCGGGCGTTAGCTACCATCCGCGCGACAGTAAGAAATCGTGCGCGAGCGAGCAACTGCCGCTGAACTCTCTGCCCGCGCCCGTTTTCGCCCTGCCCCACGCCGTTTCTGGCGACCTCCAGCCATGGACAGGCACACTGACATCCCCCTAACCCCTCCATACACGCGCGACCTCTTCGTAGCCGCCGCCGCAAGCCCTAGCGCGGGCTTGACCTCCTCCGCCGCTGCTGCAAACCCTAGCACGGGCTTGACCTCCGCCGCCGCTGCCGGCGACGCTGTGGCTCCGAACACCGGCCTCGCGCGCAGGATCTTCATGCCGCCCCGGACGAGCGTGCAGGGTGGCGTCGCGCCGCCGCCTGCTGCGAAGCCACGGAGCTCCGCCTCCAAACGAACCATCGTGGCCACCGTGACCGCAACGGCGACGGATACGGTGTCCCAAAAGAAGATGAAAGCGGTGATAAAGAAGAAGGCAGGGGTGAGGCTGGCCGCGCCTCCGCCACCTAAAGCGTCGGAAACCTCGCAATTTGTTGCGCCGGTGGCCGATGCACACATAGTGTTTGATGAAATGCCCACAAGGTATAATTTTTGTATTTTTTTGTTCTTGTTAACTGAAAGTGCGTTACGTCGACTAGAGGGGAGTGAATAGGCGATTTTCAAGAAATCTTCACTGAGAATTTCAGGGTGAGGAAATTCCTAAGCGAAGAACTACTTGCAGCGGAATAAGTACTCAGGTATAAGCAAAACAGAGTAACAACATAGTCATCATGATGAAATGAAAGACAAGCACTGAGTACAGAAAAGCGTAAACACAGGATAAGTAGGATGAAGACAAACAGACTGAAGAAATAGGATTGAGGAAATAGAGAAAGTCTTCAGTCAATGTCTTCAAACAGTAATGATCAGGTACATCAACACATAATGAGGAAATGAAAGGGTTGAGGAAATAGAACCAGTAGGCTTGGTGAAGACAATGATTTGTTCGACCAGTTCCAACTGCTGTGACAGTTGTACGTCTGGTTGGAGCGGCTGAGTATTTAAAGTCAAGGACACACAGTCCCGGACACACAGTCCTCATCGTATTCTCCTTGAGCTAAAATCACGCAAATCTCGCCCAACAGTAGTGGTAAGTCTTCACAGGTGACTTCCAAACCTTCACAGACTTGGTCACTCGGCAATCCACAATTCCTCTTGGATGCTCAGACCATGATGCCTAACCGTCTGGAGGATACACAGTCCTCAAAGGTAACAAGCGTCGGTTCCACACAGGAACAATCTCTTCAGTGATGCTCAATCACTTTGGGGTTTGTAGGTTTGGGTTTGGGATTTGGGTTTTCCCCACTTGATGATTTTCGCTCAAAGTCCTCGGAGGATGGGATGCTCTCAAATGACAAGTGTCAGTTTCTCTCGGAGTAGCCAACCAGCTAGTGGTTGTAGGGGGGCGGCTATTTATAGCCTAGGGAGCAACCCGACATGATAAGACATAAATGCCCTTGGCAGATATGAACGTTAGGTGGTAGATATTTTGGAATGGCTAGCGCGCGGCTCAGCAACGGTCGGATATTTTGAGGTTCGAATTCCTCAGGGCTATCATGTTCCTCACTGTGTAGGCAATCCGCACTGGCGAATTCCTAACTCCTCAGTCAGAACAAATTTCTCAGAGACCAGAAGATCTTCGTCTCTATCACTGAAGAAATTGACTGAACTGATATGAGATTTCCAATGGCTTCACTCGAAGGATTGGGTAGGTGTAGGATTTTGAGATGAGCATCACTTGGAAATCTGTTCCATAGTATTACCTCGACCTCCTTTAAGAGTACGGTGTTTCCTATGACTCAAGGAGAAGAAAATTAAACTACAAAAACAAAAGTCTTCACGCTCCAGATTCCTCGCATGAATATCGAAGTCTTCAAGGTCACACCAATTTCTTCACTTTCAAAGTCTTCAGGAGAACCAAAGTCTTCAGCCGAAGACATTCATTTTTAGGGGTCGACTTTCACTGTAAATATCAAACTCCTCATTGACTTATAGAGCATGTGTACACTCACAAACATATTAGTCCCTTAACCTATAAGTCTTCAATACACCAAAATCACTAAGGGGCACTAGATGCACCTACAATCTCCCCCTTCTTGGTGATTGATGACAATATAGGTTAAGTTTTCAATGGGGATAAACATATGAATTGAAGGTACTTAAAATTGAGGAATTTGATTACAAGATATAGAAGAACTCCCCTTGAAGATGTGCATAGTGAGGTATTTGCTTTTGAAGCAATGCACACTGGAAGAGTAGAATCATGGAGATCTCCCCCTATATCTTGTAATTCATACACGCATTTAACATATAGAATGAAGAAATTGAAATGCATGATGAAATATGTTGACTGATGTAACTCAGCATGCGTGCATAGGATTAATGAGGAAATAGCATGCAGAAAAACAGAGCAAAAGTATCAGGTCACCACCGGACTTAAATCTACAACTCAATCAACAAAAGCTTCAGAAGAGCGAGAGTTGCAACTTAACAAAAGACGCCCATAAATATAGACCCGCTTGAAGACTAACTCAAATTTCTCCCCCTTTGTCATCAAATGACCAAAAGGGACGAAAAATGAGGACTAACGCCCCTGAAGAATTTCTTCACGAAGTCGATGGAGGAGTGCCAGTGTTGTTGGGGTCGCCCATTGGAGTAGGGTCCACTGCAGTGTCGTCCAGATCTTCATTTTCATCAGTGTCGCGGGACGAGGAAGGTGGGCACCAAGGGAAGGAACTTCGACCTTCTTGAATTTCTTCGGTGGTGGCTGATGATCCACAAGTATAGGGGATCTATCGTAGTCCTTTCGATAAGTAAGAGTGTCGAACCCAACGAGGAGCAGAAGGAAATCATAATCGGTTTTTAGTAAGGTTTTCTCTGCAAGCACTGAAATTGTAGGTAATAGATAGTTTTGTGATAAGATAAATAGTAACGAGTAACAAGTAAATAAAGTAAATAAAGTGCAGCAAGGTGGCCCAATCCTTTATGTAGCAAAGGATAAGCCTGGACAATTTCTAATAATGAGGAAGGAGCTCCCGAGGACACATTGGGAATTATCGTCAAGCTAGTTTTCATGACGTTCATATGATTCGCGTTCAGTACTTTGATAATTTGATATGTGGGTGGACCGGTACTCGGGTACTGCCCTAACTTGGACAAGCATCCCACTTATGATTAACCCCTATTGCAAGCATCCGCAACTACAAAAAGGAGTATTAAGGTAAACCTAACCACAACATTAAACATATGGATCCATATCAGCCCCTAACGAAGCAACGCATAAACTAGGGTTTAAGCTTCTGTCACTCTAGCAACCCATCATCTACTTATTACTTCCCCATGCCTTCCTCTAGGCCCAAATAATGGTGAAGTGTCATGTAGTCGACGTTCACATAACACCACTAGAGGAAAAGACAACATACATCTCATCAAAATATCGAACGAATACCAAATTCACATGACTACTAATAGCAAGACTTCTCCCATGTCCTCAGGAACAAACGTAACTACTCACAAAGCATGTTCATGTTCATAATCAGAGGAGTAATAATATGCATAAAGGATCTGAACATATGATCTTCCACCAAGTAAACCAATTAGCATCAACTACAAGGAGTAATCAACACTACTAGCAACCCACAGGTACCAATTTGTGGTTTTGATACAAGATTGGATACAAGAGATGAACTAGGGTTTTGAGAGGAGATGGTGCTGGTGAAGATGTTGATGGAGATTGACCCCCTCCCGATGAGAGGATCGTTGGTGATGATGTTGGTGATGATTTCCCCCTCCCGGAGGGAAGTGTCCCCGGCAGAACAGCTCCACCGGAGCCCTAGATTGATTCCGCCAAGGTTCCGCCTCCTGGCGGCGGAGTTTCGTCCCGTAAGCTTGCCCACAATTTTTTCCACGATAAAAGTGATGACATATCAGAAGATGGACGCCGGAGGCCCACCAGGGGGCCCAGGAGATAGGGGGCGCGCCCTATAGGGGGGGCGCCCCCTTGTCTCCTGGACAGGGTGTGGGCCTCCTGGCCTATTTCTTCGCTCATAAATTCTTATTAAATCCAAAAAGTTGTTTCGTGGAGTCTTAGGACTTTTGGAGCTGTGCACAATAGGTTTCCAACGTTTGCTCCTTTTCCAGCCAGAATTCCAGCTGCCGGCATTCCCCCCTCTTCATGGTAAACCTTGTAAAATAAGAGAGAATAGCCATAAGTATTGATATATAATGTGTAATAACAACCCATAATGCAATAAATATTGATATAAAAGCATGATGCAAAATGGAGGTATCAACTTCCCCAAGCTTAGACCTCGCTTGTCCTCAAGCGGAAGCCGAAATCGAAAAATATTTCCACATGTTTTTGAGATAGAGGTGTCGATAAAAATAAAATACGGACATGAGGGCATCATGATCATTCTAATAACAGCAACATATATAGATTTTGTCATATGATTTCCTATGCTCAAGTAACAAGCAATTCACAATGTCAAGTATGGTTCAAAAACTTCATTGGGAACTAACAAACTATAATCTCAGTCACTGAAACAATTGCAATTTATCGTAACATCAGAAAGAGTCAATAATAGAGCTTTTCAGCAGGCTCACATACTCAACTATCTCGTAGTCTCCTATAATTGTTAACACTCATGCAATACTTGTGGTTATAGAATTCTAGCCGGACACTGAGAAAGATAGGGGCTTATTGTGTTGCCTCCCAACGTATTCACCTTTAGGTGATGTCAACAATAATAGCCCATGCTAACTTACATCCAATTGGATATATATATCATGATCTTTCAAACACGAGGAGCTTGCCAAAGGATAAAATGAAAAAGGGAAAGGTGAGGATCACCTTGACTCCAGCATAAAGTAAAAATATAAAGTAAAAGATAGGCCCTTCGCAGAGGGAAACAGAGGTTGTCATGCGCGTTTAGGGTTGATGCACGCAACCTTAATGCAAAAGAACGTCACTTTATATTGCCCCTTGTATGTGGACCTTTATTATGTAGTCCGTCGCTTTTATTACTTCCACAACAAGTTCGTACAAAGCTTATTTTCTCTGCACTAATAAGTCATACATATTTAGAGAACAATTTTTATTGCTTGCACCGATGACAACTTACTTGAAGGATCTTACTCAATCCAAAGGTAGGTATGGTGGACTCTCATGGCAAAACTAGGTTTAAGGATATTTGGAAGCACAAGTGGTATCTCTACTTGGTGCAAGGAATTTGGCTAGCATGAGGGGGAAAGGCAAGCTCAACATGTTTGGAAGGTCAATGACAATATACTTTAACTGAGATGTCGGAAAACATAAACCATTACGTCGTCTTCCTTGTCCAACATCAACTCTTTTAGCATGTCATACTTAATGAGTGCTTCACAATCATAAAGGATGTCCAAGATAATATATTTATATGTGAACCCCTCTTTCCTTATCACTTCCTATTAATTGCAATGATGACCAAGGCTACGTTCATCAACTCCCAACAATTTTTTATGCTGCATACTTTCTATGTGTGAAGTTATCACTATCCATAAGATCAATATGAACTCGTTTATTCTTTCTACTTTTTCAAGATCATAGCAACATAGCAAAGCCCTTGACTCAACACTAATCCTTATTATAGATAGCACATGGACTCGATTACACAAAGAGAACACAAAGCAAATCTTGAAACTACTTGATATCAAAACTTCAAACTACTAGATCAAGATACTACCAAAAGGATTGAACTAAATAAAGCGGTAAAGATAGGAGTGTGATGGTGATACAATACCGGGGCACCTCCCCCAAGCTTGGCAGTTGTCAAGGGGAGTGCCCATACCCATGTGATTATGTCCTCGGAGGTGGTGTTGGTGGAGTTTTTGATGATGTAGGCTTGTTGTCTGTCTTCCAAGGCATAGGCTCTCCATCATAGAAGGATGATCGAGTCTCCGGGATCCTTAAATCTGCAGCCAAACTCATCCTCTTAAATCTATATTCAAACTCACAGTTCTGGTTTTGTAGGTCATAGATCTGGGCTTGGAGGTGCTCGATTTTCTCTTCAAGCTTGGAGATGGTCTCCCCAATGACTTTGGCATCTAGCTTGTGGTTGTTGGTGAACTCAGTGATCATCATCTGGTTGGCGTTGAGTCCACGCTACACCATCCCTTTACACTTGAAAACTTCTTGGTCCACGGCTTCGAGCTTTGTCTCCACGCTCCTGGTACACCTTGGTCCCTCCACATCGCGGATGTGCAACACCCCCTCACGCATCTCAATGGTTTGAGGGTGTTGGAGCACCTCCGCGAGATAGGGGTTGATAACCCTCTCGAAAAACTTGTCCTTGGGAGCGCTTGGAGACGCCATGATGCTCTAGATCTGAAACAC
Organism: Triticum timopheevii; assembly: GCA_963921465.1. NCBI lineage: Eukaryota > Viridiplantae > Streptophyta > Magnoliopsida > Poales > Poaceae > Triticum > Triticum timopheevii. Next base: position 184,502,919 of record OY997262.1, read on the forward strand.
AAACAGCTCGAAACGAAAACAGAGGATATTTGCGTGATACGGTGGTCAAAACCTTCGGGGGTATATATAATGAATTTTTACCAACCAAAATACGCAACATACAAGAAAACAGAGTCCGGGAGGCACACGAGGTGCCCACGAGACAAGGGGCGCGCCCTACAGGGGGGGCGCCCTCCACTCTCGTGGGAGCCTCGTGTCCCTTTCGGACTACTTCTTTCTTCCTAAAATTCTTAAATAATCCAAAACTGATAAAAATTGCCATTAGAGTTATTTTGGAGTCGGTTTACTTACCGTACCACATACCTATACCTTTTCGGAGTCTGGAACGTTCTGGAAAGTGTCCCTTATGTATTCCTCAGGGGTTACGGTTTCAATAATATTAGTTTCAATATTGATAGGATTACCTAAAATATAATGTTTAATTCTTTGACCGTTTACCACCCTCGGATTTGTGCCTTCGAAGTTGTTGATTTTTATAGCACCAGAATGATAGACCTCCTCGATAACGTAGGGACCTTCCCATTTTGAGAGAAGTTTTCCTGCAAAAAACCTTAAACGAGAGTTGAACAATAACACATAATCTCCTACGTTAAACTCACGCTTTTGTATCCTCTTATCATGCCAGCGTTTGACTTTTTCTTTGAATAGCTTGGCATTCTCATATGCTTGGGTTCTCCATTCATCAAGTGAGCTAATATCAAACGACCTCTTCTCTCCGGCAAGTTTGAAGTCATAATTAAGCTCTTTAATAGCCCAATATGCTTTATGTTCAAGTTCAAGAGGTAAATGACACGCTTTTCCATAAACCATCTTATATGGTGACATACCCATAGGATTTTTGTATGCAGTTCTATAGGCCCATAATGCATCATTAAGTTTTTTGGACCAATTTTTTCTAGATCTATTCATAGTCTTTTGCAAAATTAATTTGAGCTCTCTATTGCTCAACTTTACTTGACCACTAGACTGCGGGTGATAAGGAGATGCTATTCTATGATTGACATCATACTTAGCGAGCATCTTACGGAAAGCACCATGAATAAAATGTGAACCACCATCAGTCATAAGATATCTAGGGACTCCAAACCTCGGAAAAATAACTTATTTAAGCATTTTAATAGAAGTGTTATGATCAGCACTACTAGTTGGAATAGCTTCTACCCACTTAGTAACGTAATCAACAACAACTAAAATATGTGTATAACCATTAGAGGCAGGAAAAGGTCCCATATAGTCAAAGCCCCAAACATCAAATGGTTCAATAACAAGAGAATAATTCATAGGCATTTCTTGACGTCTACTAATGTTACCTATTCTTTGACATTCATCACAAGATAAGACAAACTTACGAGCATCTCTGAAGAGAGTAGGCCAATAAAAACCAGATTGTAGTACCTTGTGTGCAGTTCTATCTCCAGCGTGGTGTCCTCCATAAGATTCAGAGAGGCACTTGCGTAGAATCTGTTCCTGTTCATGCTCAGGCACACAACATCTAATAACACCATCTACTCCTTCTTTATAAAGGTGTGGATCATCCCAGAAGTAATGTCTTAAATCATAAAAGAACTTTTTCTTTTGCTGGTATGTGAAACTAGGCGGTATATATTTAGCAACAATGTAATTAGCATAATCAGCATACCAAGGAGCAGTACGAGAAGCATTGACGACCGCTAATTGTTCATCAGGAAAGCTATCATTAATAGGCAGTGGGTCATCAAGAACATTCTCTAACCTAGACAAGTTATATGCAACAGGGTTCTCAGCTCCCTTTCTATCAATAATATGCAAGTCAAATTCTTGGAGCAAGAGAACCCATCTAATGAGTCTAGGCTTAGCATCTTTCTTTTCCATAAGATACTTAATAGCAGCATGATCAGTGTGAATAGTAACTTTGGAATCAACAATATAAGGTCTAGACTTATCACATGCAAACACAACTGCTAAGAACTCTTTTTCAGTAGTAGCATAATTTCTCTGGGCAGTATCAAGAGTCTTACTAGAATACTGGATAACATTCAATTTATTATCAACTCTTTGCCCTAAAACAGCACCTGCAACATAATCACTAGCATCGCACATAATTTCAAAAGGTAAATTCCAATCAGGCGGCTGAACAATAGGTGCAGTGATCAAAGCTTTCTTAAGCGTTTCAAATGCTTCTACACAATCATCATCAAAGACAAAAGGAATATCATTTTGCAATAAATTAGTCAGAGGCCTAGAGATTTTAGAAAAGTCCTTAATGAACCTCCTATAAAAACCAGCGTGACCAAGGAAGCTTCTTATACCTTTTATGTCCTTGGGACATGGCATCTTTTCAATAGCATCAACTTTGGCTTTATCAACTTCAATACCTCTCTCCGAGATCTTGTGCCCCAAGACAATGCCTTCATTAACCATAAAGTGACACTTTTCCCAATTCAGGACGAGACTAGTGTCTTCGCATCTCTGCAAAACTCGATCAAGGTTGCTCAAACAGTCATCAAGGGAGGATCCATAGACTGAGAAGTCATCCATGAATACCTCACAAATCTTTTCACAAAAATTAGAAAATATAGCCATCATGCATCTTTGAAAGGTAGCAGGTGCATTACATAAACCAAAAGGCATACGTCTCTAAGCAAAAGTACCAAAAGGGAAAGTAAAAGTAGTTTTAGATTGATCCTTCGCTGACACTGGTATCTGAGAGAAACCAGAATAACCATCTAGAAAGCAAAAATGTGTGTGTTTGGATAGCCTTTCTAGCATTTGATCAATAAAAAATAAAGGGTAATGATCTTTCTTAGTAGCTTTATTTAACTTACGGAAATCAATTACCATCCTATAACCTGTAATAATTCTTTGGGGGATCAATTCATCTTTATCATTAGGAACAACGGTAATACCTCCCTTTTTAGGGACACAATGGACAGGGCTTACCCATTCACTATCAGCAACGGGATAAATATTACCTGCCTCAAGGAGCTTTAGTATCTCCTTTCTTACCACTTCCTTCATCTTGGGATTTAATCGTCTTTGAGGATCTCTAACTGGCTTGGCATCTTTCTCTACTGAAACTTTGTGTTGACATAATGTGGGACTAATGCCCTTAAGATCATCCAAAGTATATCCAATAGCGGCTCGGTGCTTCTTCAGAGTTTTCAATAATCTTTCTTCTTCTTTCTCGGAAAGGTTAGCACTAATAATAACATGATATATTTCTTTTTCATCAAGATAAGCATACTTAAGATTATCAGGTAATGGTTTGAGTTCAAACACGGGATCACCCTTGGGTGGAGGGGGATCCCCAAGAATTTCAACGGGAAGGTTATGTTTCAGCATAGGTTCCTGTTTAAGGAACACTTCATCTATTTCTTCCCTTTCCTTCATAAACATATCATTTTCATGGTCTAGCAAATATTGTTCTAACGGATCAGTTGGAGGAACAACAATGGAAGCAAGACCAATAATTTCATCCTTACTAGATGGTTCCCTTTCACGAGGTTGTCTACTAAACTTAGCAAAATTAAACTCATGAGACATACCATCTATGCCAACAGTGATAATATTCCTTTCACAACTAATCTTAGCACTAGCAGTATTCAAGAAAGGTCTACCAAAAATAATGGGACAAAAATCATCTTTTGGGGAACCAAGAACAAGAAAATCAGCAGGGTATTTAACCTTCCCACACAAAACTTCAACATCTCTAACAATCCCAATAGGTTTAATGGTATCCCTATTAGCAAGCTTAATAGTAACATCAATGTCTTTTAATTCAACGGGTGCAATGTCGTGCATAATTTCTTTATAAAGATCATAAGTCACTGCACTAGCACTATCACCCATATCACATAAGCCATGATAACAATGATCTCCTATTTTAACAGAAATAACAGGCATGCCTACAACAGGTCTAAGTATCTTAGTATCAGGTCTAGCAATATTAGCAGTCTCACCCAAGAAAGAAATAACATGCCCATCTAAGTCCTCATCCAAGAGATCTTTAACCATAGCAATACTAGGTTCAACATTAATTTGCTCAGTAGGTGTATAAGTCCTAGTATTACTCTTACGAACAACAGTCGAAGCTTTAGCATGATCCTTTATCCTAACAGGAAAAGGAGGTTTTTCAACATAAGCAGTAGGAACAATAGGATCACTATAGGTAATAGTCTTTTCTTCGACTGTAATAGGTGCAACTACTTTTACTTCAACTGGAGGATTATATTTAAACCACTTCTCTTTAGGGAGATCAACATGAGTAGCAAAAGATTCACAGAAAGTAGCTACTATCTCAGAGTCAAGTCCATACTTAGCGCTAAATCCACAGAAAGCATCAGTATCCATAAAAGATTTAACACAATCGAACTTAGGTGTCATACCTGACTCCTTACCATCGTCGGAACCCCAATCTTCAGAGTTGCGTTTAATTCTTTCCAATAAGTCCCATTTGAAATCAATAGTCTTCAACATATAAGAACCAGCACAAGAAGTATCGAGCAGGTTGCGATTATCAAGAGAAAGCCGAGCATAGAAATTCTGAATAATCATTTCCCGAGAGAGCTCATGATTGGGGCATGAATATAACATTGACTTAAGCCTCCCCAAGATTGAGCAATGCTTTCTCCTTCGCGAGGCCAGAAATTATATATGTAATTACGATCACGATGAACAAGATGCATAGGATAGAACTTCTGGTGAAATTCCAACTTCAATTGCTTATAATTCCAAGATCCCGTATCATCACATAGCCTATGCCATGTCAATGCATCTCCCTTCAAAGATAAAGGGAAGACCTTCCTTTTGACAACATCATCGGGAATACCTGCAAGCTTAAATAATCCATAGACTTCATCCACAAAGATAAGGTGTAAATCGGGATGCAATGTTCCGTCTCCTGCAAATGGATTAGCTAGCAGTTTTTCTATCATACCCGAAGGAATCTCAAAGTGAATATTTTCATAAAGTTCAGTAGGTTGAGGAGAAACTCTTTGCTCTTCTGGTTGGGGTGAAGATACCCCAAACAAGCCCCTCAAAGGATTAGTTTCCATAGTGACAAGTAACAGAAAATTTCAGCACACTATATAAATGTTTCCTTACCAAGATCCACTCACCAAAAGCGCTACACTCCCCGGCAACGGCGCCAGAAAAGAGTCTTGATGACCCACAAGTGTAGGGGATCTATCATAGTCCTTTCGATAAGTAAGAGTGTCGAACCCAACGAGGAGCAGAAGGAAATGATAAGCGGTTTTCAGTAAGGTTTTCTCTGCAAGCACTGAAATTGTAGGTAATAGATAGTTTTGTGATAAGATAAATAGTAACGAGTAACAAGTAAATAAAGTAAATAAAGTGCAGCAAGGTGGCCCAATCCTTTATGTAGCAAAGGATAAGCCTGGACAATTTCTAATAATGAGGAAGGAGCTCCCGTGGACACATTGGGAATTATCGTCAAGCTAGTTTTCATCACGTTCATATGATTCGCGTTCGGTACTTTGATAATTTGATATGTGGGTGGACCGGTACTTGGGTACTGCCCTAACTTGGCCAAGCATCCCACTTATGATTAACCCCTATTGCAAGCATCCGCAACTACAAAAAGGAGTATTAAGGTAAACCTAACCACAACATTAAACATATGGATCCATATCAGCCCCTAACGAAGCAACACATAAACTTGGGTTTAAGCTTCTGTCACTCTAGCAACCCATCATCTACTTATTACTTCCCCATGCCTTCCTTTAGGCCCAAAAAAAGGTGAATTGTCATGTAGTCGACGTTCACATAATACCACTAGAGGAAAAGACAACATACATCTCATCAAAATGTCGAACGAATACCAAATTCACATGACTACTAATAGCAAGACTTCTCCCATGTCCTCAGGAACAAACGTAACTACTCACAAAGCATATTCATGTTCATAATCAGAGGAGTAATAATATGCATAAAGGATCTGAACATATGATCTTCCACCAAGTAAACCAATTAGCATCAACTACAAGGAGTAATCAACACTACTAGCAACCCACAGGTAGAAATTTGTGGTTTTGATACAAGATTGGATACAAGAGATGAACTAGGGTTTTGAGAGGAGATGGTGCTGGTGAAGATGTTGATGGAGATTGACCCCCTCCCGATGAGAGAATCGTTGGTGATGACGTTGGTGATGATTTCCCCCTCCCGGAGGGAAGTGTCCCCGGCAGAACAGCTCCGCCGGAGCCCTAGATTGATTCTCCAAGGTTCCGCCTCGTGGCGGCGGAGTTTCGTCCCATAAGCTTGCCCACGATTTTTTCCAGGGTAAAAGTGATGATATAGCAGAAGATGGACGCCGGAGGCCCACCAGGGGGCCTAGGAGATAGGGGGCGCGCCCTATAGGGGGGAGCGCCCCCTGTCTCCTGGATAGGTGTGGGCTCCCTGGCCTATTTCTTTCGCTCATAAATTCTTATTAAATCCAAAAAGTTGTTTTGTGGAGTCTCAAGACTTTTGGAGCTGTGCAGAATAGGTTTCCAATGTTTGCTCCTTTTCCAGCCAGAATTCCGGCTGCCAGCATTCCCCCTCTTCATGGTAAACCTTGTCAAATAAGAGAGAATAGCCATAAGTATTGATATATAATGCGTAATAACAACCCATAATGCAATAAATATTGATATAAAAGCATGATGCAAAATGAACGTATCAGTGGCTTAGCCCAGCCGAAGTCCTGCTTGAAGCCCATCTGCTTGAGATCCTCATCACCATAAAGGTGAGACAATATAGCCCAGGTGCGATCGAACATTTCATTGAGGTAGTAGTGGTTCTTCTTCACTGAATTATAAGTGGCAGTCATATTGTGAAGAATTGAACCAAACTGGAGTTTCACCCATTTGTGATTGCGATCCACCTTATAATGAAGACTGAGGAGAAGTTCACGATCAGTCATCACCCTTGGAGCTGTTGCCTGAGGAGTTTGCTTTGAAGCATTTGTGGCAGTATCATGAGTGGCAGAATCATCATTGGTGGAGTAAGAAGCAGCTTTGCAGAACTGTCCATCCAATGGTCGAATGCCCTTATCAATGACAGCAGTGGCCTTGCCCTTTTCATCAGCTGAGGAAAATGTCCGTTTGAGGACTTCAATCGGGGGGCAAGAAGCTGCCGTGGTTGAGTGCATCAGCTTTGTAGTTGAGCGAAGACCTTGTTCCGAGGAATCTCATGATCCAGGGAGCGTAAGGCTTCAACTCAAACGGGGACATAGGGACATTTGCCAGAGTCCTCATGAAGAAATCATGATAATTCACGGGAATACCGTGCATGATGTTGAATAGCAGATTCTTCATGATGCCAACGACTTCTTCATCATTCGAGTCGTGGCCCTTGATTGGACTCAAGTCTTCGCCAGAATGCGATAGACTGTCCTCGGCACATACTGCAATTCCTTCACGAGGAATTTGGTCCTTGATGCTTGTCCAGGCTTCAGTGGATTCATCAGTACTTGCATGAAATGATCGAACAACTCAGTTTCAGAATATATCAACGCGCACCTTCTGTGGGAGGACTGACTGGCATGGCACGAAGCAATTCAGTTGCAAGTGCCTTGTAATGTGTGTTCTCTATCATCCAGTCCAACACCCATGAATTCACATCTTCATAATTGCCTGTGATGTGCAGCGTCGCGTAGAATTGAAGAATGAGTTCTTCATTCCAATCGCATATGTCAGTGCAGAAATTGAGCAGGCCAGCATCATGAATGGCAGCGAGGACTGGCGCAAAGCAAGGTAGTGATTCCATATCCAAGTGAGGAATATGCTCATGATCGAAGACCTTGTCTTTGTTGAATAGCACTGGAGAATAGAAATTTGCCTGGCTGGTAGTCCAGAATCGCATCCTCCTCAGACGAGCAGAATCATATGGATTGTAGTCAGTGAAGAATACATGCTCATTGAAGAATGCATTAGCCTTGAACTTCAGAGTCTTGGAGAATGGATTCTTCGGCTGTGGCTGAGGAGTATCGGTGATCTGAAGAATAACTTCTAGAACTTCAATTTCAGGAGCCGCAGGCTGAGGAATTTCTGCTTCTACTTCAGTGGCAGCCTGGGCCTCCATTTCTTCAACAACATGTTCATTAGCACTAGTGGCTGGAATTTCTTCAGGAATGGAAGGGGTGGCATGAATTTCTTCAGAACCCATTTGAACTTCAGTTGGAGCCAGGGACTGAGGAATTTGTTGGATTGGTGTGAACAGAGGCGAGTTGGGGTGCTGACTCTCCCAGAAATCATCATTCATCATGGGAATGGTGCAACCAATGTCCAAATCCTCATCCACTTCCATTTCTTCAACGCCTGCCTCTTCAGCAGTAAACTGAGGCGTTGGCGATGATACCTGAGGGGTTGAGGTGAAAGCTTCAACCTCAATTTCTTCATCCATCTGCTCTGTGGAAGTAGCAGAGGGATCTTCTTCTGCATATTCATCAGGAATCTGATATTCTTCGCCATGAGGAACAAGTTCCTTAGATGGCATGCTTGCGAGAGGAACAACATCAATGGGATTCTCCAGTGAACTTCTCAAAATCTTTGCCTTCTTGGGGGCCGAAGAATCTGATGCAGCTGATGCTTTCCTCTTTTTCAAAGCAGCACGCTCCGCAACTTTGGTCTTCTTCACTTCCAAAGCGGAAGGAAGAATTGGACATGGAGTTGGTGCGGGCGGAGCAGTGGTAGTGGGATCAATTTCTTCAGGTACAACTGATGCAGTTGGCCTGTCTTGAGCAGTTTCTTCAGGCGCAGCGACAGAGTCTTCAGCTGGCCTGGCAATTTCTTCGGCACAACACTAGTGGTTTCCCTGGTAGTTTCTTCAGAGGCTGGAATTTCTTCAGCAGCCCTGGTGCTTATAGTTTCATCAGCAACCTAAAATTCATCAGTGGTGCTGGCAATTCCTTCAGTGGCTTGAGCAGATGCTTCAGCCAGAGTGACTTCAATGCGCATAGGAGCAGCAGCACTTGAAGTGAATGTCTTCGTCAGCTTGATGAATCTGACCTTGGCGCCCTTCTAGTCAGCCTTGTAGGCTTCAAATTCTTTGCTGAGCTTCTTGATTTCAGCTAGCAGTGCAAGGAGCTGCTCAGGCGAAAGACTGAGGACATTGTCCTTTAAGTAGCACTGCTTCTTGTACTGCGCTTTCTTCACTGACCTGGCTTGGTCATACTTGCATTTTTCTTCAGTGATGAACGCAGTCACAACGTGACTTTGTCCAGGAGTGAGGCCCAAATTTGGCATTGGAGCATTGTGGTCCTGGTGCCAGAGATCGATGAAATCAAGGACCTTCTTTCGATCCACAAGTAGGGGCACAACACTTCCTTTGGCTCTAGCGGCCTGCTACTATCTGTCCCTGATGATATCGGCAAGTTCATCATCATCAGCTTCATCATCAAATGGAATTTGAAAGACCACCTGCTTCTTGTGAGGACTTGGTCTAGTGCCTCATCCAGTAGTGGCTTTGGTCTTCAGCAGAGTGGGACCGGTAGTTGAAGGGTGAGCTGAAGAACTCGCTGAGGCTCCTGAGGCAATAGATATGCATGTGGTCCTTTGGCACGTGGCGAGATGCACGGGTGCTGAGGACTTTGCCGGAGGAGCTGAGGGTTTTGAAGCCTGAGGAATTGGTGCAGCTTGAGGAACTGGGGCAGCTTGAGGAATTTTCCTCGGTGGCACTGAGGAAATTGGCCATGAGGGCATTGCAGAAGAGCTTGGCCATGAGGGCATTGCAGAGGTAAGTGGTTTCTTTGCAGGCTTCTTAGGCATGGCCTTCTTACTTGAAGAAGCCTCAGCAGTGGCAGCGGCAGCAGCAGAATCCTCATTGAATTTCTTCACTGCTTCTTTGGCCTGCTTGGCCAACTTTGCTTGCCTCCTGGCCCATTCATCAGCATAATCCTCACCACGTTTAAGGCTTGTTGGATCAGTTAGCTGGCCAGGTGCCAGAGGAGGTCTTGAGCACGGAGGGTTAAGAGCGAATTTCTTCATGTACTTGGGAGTAACATATCTATACTCCCTCCTCTCTCTTGCCCATCTCCTTTCCATCCTCTGAATGCGCATTTTGCGCTCATTCTTTGTTTCCTTGCCATATTTTGCCTCATCAGGCGTGCAGTACCCTGCATAGATGTCCGCAGGGATCTCAAAGGCAGTGTTTACTTCAAGCTTCTTTCCTCCTTTCTGAGGATGTTTACCATCAGCCATTTTCTTCAGCTGAGGAATTTGCACGATTGAGTTCTCTGATGATGTATGCAGCTTTTCTTCGAGGAATGCTGCAAATGAGTTAAATTGATGAGAACCTAGTGATTCAGCAGCTGACATGAGTACCTGCGAACAGAGTATAGGTGCGAAGAGTTTGGAGAGGTCATATTCTCAGAAGGTTTTGTAAAATTGATGAAGTTTGAGGAAATTGACCCGATGTGTCTTGAAGAATTTCACTAAGCGTTCTTTGTCTTAGGTTCCAGAGTTGTGTAGATTGTGAGATTCACACAATTGAGGAATGATGAAGAAAAACGTCACTTAGAGAAACAGATAAAAAACTGTGAATTTTGTGCTAGGTGTTTAGAGTGTTGGGATTGAAGAATAAACACCTTTTGAAGATTTGATGAAGATCATCAGAAGAATAAATGCGGTAAAAGTAACTTTTAATTACCCTTGACGAAGAACACGACAAACTAGAAATGCAGATTTGGAAGTTCGTCGGATCGGATCTTCCACGCCCTAACTTGGCGGAGGAAGATGTCTACTGAGGAAATTGGCCGTATTTTAGTATTTTTGGTTTAATAGATCTGAAAATAAAAGTGATGAAGTCATGTACCTAGGGTAGGGTCATAGACCTGATCAAAGTACCCTACCCAAGGACACCTTCAGAAGAAACTACCTTCCAGTCGACCAAGAGAGACTTCACTCGACGGACTCGAAGGACTCGACCATGAAGACTCACTCGACCACCAGAAGGTCAAGAACCACTCTGCATTGTAACGGTCTGTAATTAAGTAGTCTTTATGGCATTTAGGACACTTTATGTAAGGCGTTACCAGTAATGCCTAGACTTAATGTACTTTAAACCCGGCATTACTGAGGGCCGAAGGGGTCTGGCAAACACTATATAAGCCACCCCCCTCCTCAGTGTAAAGGGTTCACACCCCTGTAATCCATTCACACATAATTCACTCGACCGCCTCCGGGCTCCAAGACGTAGGGCTGTTACTTCCTCCGAGAAGGGCCTGAACTCGTACATCCTTGGTGTTTACAACTGCTCCATAGCTAGGACCTTGCCTCTCCATACCTACCCCCCACTCTACTGTCAGACTTAGAACCACGACAGTTGGCGCCCACCGTGGGGCAGGTGTCTTAGCGATTTTTGGAGAAGTTGCAGTTTTCCGATTACTTTCATCATGGTTGCCGGTGGAGTTTTGGTCGAGGGCCGCGAGATCCGTCTCGGCGCTCTCACCTTCATCGCCGACGACTCCGCTTGGCTCCAGGAAGCTCCACTCGACGTTGATGCGCTCCCCGTCCGCGGTGCGACGCATTTTCGCGCATGTGTCCGCGGCGTTCTGCTGCGGCAACCGTCGACTCCATATCGGTCGACTCCCCTATCGTCCACCCTCCCTGACTCCTGCCAGCACAAGTGCTCTGGTCGGTCGAGGCTCCAGCGGTGGGTGCGGCACGCGGTGGCTCGCCAGACGGCCACCACCCAAGTTGCGGCAATCGAGCCCAACGAGTCCCTCTACGGCCTGTTCGACCTGTTGACTGGCTCCGTAGAGACTGCATCCGAGTGCGATAGCAGTGATCCAGCGGTGGAAGTCTTGATTGTCAACGGACCTCGCAGCCCTCCCGGTTTCCCCCGCGAGGACGGGGTAGACGGTGGAGGCGACCCCGCACAAGTCCACGAAGAGTACCAACCCGAGCCACTCAATTCCCTGCAAAGGGAAGAGCTTCGCCGCAGGAACGTGGATGCCCTGCATACTCCCATCGCAGGAGAAACCCCCGAGGCTCGTGCCTTGGAGGAGGCACGTTTGGCCAACTTGGTCGAACACACTCGTATGGAGAATCTTTAGCGAGCACTCGACGAGATCGCGCGGCAATGAGTACCCGACTCCAATCGGCGTCAACTCTTCCCGCCGACTCAGGTATATCGAACCCCGATTCAGAATTTAGCAGCTGCAACCCGTATACCAGAGTCCATTCAGCCCTCTCAGTCGGAGGCTGGCAGAGGCTTGATGCAGATCAGAGATTTGCTCCGGGCAGCAGGAGATTAGAATTCAGCCGTGTCGCAGTCACGCAACAGGATTCACAGTCGATCCGTCACTGCGAATACGGTTCAGTCGGCTCACAGCCCCAGATCGCCTCTGCGGCGTGAAGGACGCGAGAATCGACGAGACCAATATGGTGACCGATACAATCGTGATGATAGGCGTCGAGTGCCCACTCCTCCCCCAAGAGGTGGGTCTTACGCTCCTCGGTAGCAGGATGACAGGCGTCAACTCAGTGTGGGACGAAGAGCTCCGGTCGACCCCAGGGAACCAGGCTTTGACGCGCGATCCATCATCGTGCAAGGCCTGGTCGATCGGAACAGGGCTCATCGAGGTGGCCCTGACAGAGATGCGCCCACTAGCAGTCGAGTGCATGTTTTTGGTCCGGAATGTTTCAGCAGGGCTATCAGAGCCGCGGTGATTCCCCCCAACTTCAGGTTGGCAACTGGAGTAAGCAAGTTCACCGGTGAGTCTAAGCCTGAAACTTGGCTTGAGGACTACCGAGTGGCTGTACAGATCGGCGGTGGGAATGACGAGGTGGCCATGAAGCACTTACCGCTCATGTTGGAAGGTTCTGCTAGAGCATGGTTGAATCAGTTACCTCCAAGCAGCATTTACACTTGGGAAGATCTTTCCCGAGTGTTTGTCAGAACATTTGAGGGAACTTGCAAGCGACCAGCTGGATTGACAAAACTGCAAGTTTGTGTGCAGAAGTCGAATGAGACCTTGAGAGAGTATATTCAGAGATGGATCACTTTGCATCATACCGTGGAGAACGTGTCTGATCATCAGGCAGTCTGCACCTTCAAGGATGGTGTTAAGAACAGGGAATTAAGTTTGAAGTTTGGTCGGACTGGAGATATGACCCTGAGTCGGATGATGGAAATTGCCACCAAGTACGCCAACGGCGAAGAGGAGGACCGACTCCGGAGCGGCAAATACAAGCCGAGTCAGTCGGAGAAAGGAAACTCCAGTCGGAAGCAAAAACGGAAGGCCGAACCAGCGGCTCCTGGGGAGGCTCTGGCCGTGACTCAGGGCAAGTTCAAAGGGAAACCCAAAGGATCCTGGAACCCCAAGAAGGTGAAGGATAAAGAAGGAAATGACGTGATGGATATGCCTTGTCACATCCACACGAAGAAAGACGAAGAGGGTAATATCATCTACCCGAAGCATACCACTCGCCAGTGTCAACTCCTGATCCAGCAGTTCCAAGGTAAACAACCCAAGGACAAGGAAAAGGAGTCGGACAAAGCCGAAGACAAGGAGGACAGTGAGGGAAGATATCCTCATGTTAACTCCACTCTGATGATCTTCGCAGATGTGGAAAGCAAGAGTCGACTGAAGGTTATTAACCGTGAGGTGAACATGGTCGCCCCGGCGACACCCAATTATCTGAGATGGTCCCAAAATCCCATTACATTCGACCAGTCTAATCACCCGACTCATATAGCCACCCCTGGGAGGCAAGCTTTGGTGGTCGACCCGGTGGTCGAAGGCACTCGACTCACGAAGGTGCTAATGGACGGTGGTAGCGGACTGAACTTATTGTATGCGGACACGCTGAAAGGAATGAGCATTCCGATGTCCCGACTGAGCACCAGTAACATGAGTTTTCATGGAGTTATACCAGGAAAGAAAGCCGAGTCACTCGGCCAAATATCTCTGGACGTGGTGTTCGGTGATTCGAAGCATTTTCGCAAAGAGAAACTGACGTTTGAGGTTGTGGATTTTTAGAGCGCTTACCACGCTGTTTTGGGGAGACCAGCTTATGCACGGTTCATGGCTCGACCATGTTATGTGTACCTCAAACTGAAGATGCCCGGCCCCAAAGGAGTGATCACTGTCACTGGTGATCGGAAAAAGGCAGAAGAGTGTTTCCAGAAAGGCTCAAAGATTGCCGATTCCGAGGTGACAGCGGTCGAGTTTGAAGAATATAAACAAAATGCAGATCCGAGTGATTTGCTGCGAGCCAAGAAGCCAGCCACAGAGTCAGCATTTCAGTCGTCCTGTGAGACGAAGCCCGTCCACATTCACCCGACCGACCCCAATGCAGCTCCGACCCATATCTCCACAACACTCGACCCGAAATAGGAAGAAGCGCTCATCCAGTTCCTCCGTGAGAACTGGGACATCTTTGCATGGAAGCCAGCTGACATGCCGGGTGTTCCCAGGGGACTACCTGAGCATCACCTTAGAGTCGATTCAACCGCAAAGCCGGTCAAGGAACATCTTCGGCGGTCCGCCGTCCAGAAGAGAAAAACTATTGGTGAGGAGGTGGCTCGACTATTGGCGGCAGGATTTATCCGAGAGATATACCACTCCGAGTGGCTCACCAATGTCGTGATGGTTCCTAAGAAGGACAACTCACTCCGAATGTGCATCGATTTCAAGCACATCAATCGGGCCTGCCCGAAAGATCATTTTCCTCTCCCTCACATTGATCAAATTTTTGACTCGACTGCGGGATGAGAGAGATTGTCTTTTCTAGACGCCTATTCCGGGTACCATCAGATCCGTCTATACGGACCCGATGAGATAAAAACAGCTTTCATCACTCCATTCGGGTGCTTCTGCTATATCACCATACCATTCGGCCTCAAGAATGCCGGAGCCACGTTCATGCGAATGATTCAGAAGTGTTTGCTCACTCAAATCAGTCGAAATGTGGAAGCGTATATGGATGATATCGTGGTCAAGTCGCGAAAGGGTTCCGACCTGCTGACTGACCTCGCCGAAACATTTGCCAACCTCAGAAGGTATGATATCAAGCTCAATCCATCAAAGTGCACATTCGGAGTTCCTGGTGGAAAGTTACTCGGTTTTCTCGTTTCCGAACGAGGAATCGATGCTAACCCAGAAAAAATTGGCACTATACTCCGAATGAAACGCCCTGTGCGGGTGCACGATGTCCAGAAGCTTACTGGATGCTTGGCCGCATTAAGTCGATTCATCTCACGACTCGATGAAAAGGCATTGCCTCTTTACCGACTGATGAAGAAGGCAGACAAGTTCGAGTGGACTCCAGAAGCTGATGCAGCGTTTGCCGAGCTAAAAGCTCTGCTTTCCACCCAGCCGGTGCTTGCTGCTCCAGTCAGCAAAGAGCCTCTATTGCTTTATATTGCAGCCACAGGACAAGTCGTCAGTACAGTGCTTACGGTCGAGCGGGAAGAGGAAGGAAAAGCCTTCAAAGTTCAGCGCCCAGTGTACTATCTGTCTGAAGTTTTGACTCCATTGAAGCAACGATATCCTCATTATCAGAAGCTTGTGTATGGGATCTACATGACCACGAAGAAGGTTGCTCATTATTTCTATGATCATTCCATTACAGTCGTCAGCGACGCTCCACTTTCAGAGATTCTGCACAACAGAGATGCAACTGGTCGAGTGGCGAAATGGGCGATTGAACTTCTTCCCCTTGATATCAAGTTTGAGGCAAAGAAAGCCATTAAGTCCCAAGCAATAGCAGATTTCCTTGCCGAGTGGATTGAACAACAGCAGCCAGCTCAAGTTCACTCGGAGCATTGGACCATGTTTTTTGACGGCTCTAAGATGTTGAATGGTTCCGGTGCTGGGGTTGTCTTGGTTTCCCCCAGAGGAGATAAGCTCAGGTATGTGCTCCAGATTCACTTTGATTCCTCCAACAATGAGGCAGAGTATGAGGCCCTTTTGTATGGGTTGCGCATGGCCATTTCACTCGGCATCTGTCGCCTTATGGTTTATGGCGACTCAGATTTGGTGGTCAACCAAGTGATGAAGGAGTGGGACGTGAGAAGCCCAGCCATGACTGGATACTGCAATGCAGTGAGGAAGCTGGAAAAGAAGTTCGAGGGGTTAGAGCTCCATCATATACCCCGACTGAAGAATCAAGCGGCTGATGATCTGGCAAAGATAGGTTCCAAGAGAGAGGCCATTCCGAGTGGTGTGTTCTTGGAGCATATCCATACTCCGTCAGTCAAAGAAGATCCTTTCACTAAAGAAACTCCGCAGCCCAAGAGTGCCACAGATCCGACTGAAGTAGAAGTCCCAGCAGTGGTCGACTTGGTCATGGAGATTTTAGTGATCACTCTCGACTGGACAGTTCCATACATCGCGTATATCCTGAGAAAAGAGCTCCCGGAGGACGAGGAAGAGTCTCGACAGATCGTCCGTCGATCCAAGGCCTTTACCGTGATCAAAGGACAGTTGTACAGGGAGAGCGCGACTGGAGTTGGTCAGAAGTGTATAACGCCAGAGGAAGGTCGAATCATCCTTGATGATATCCACTCGGGGACCTGTGGCCATCATGCGTCCTCTTGGACCATCGTGGCCAAAGCATACCGAGCCGGATTTTACTGGCCAAGGGCAAATGAGATGGCAAAGGAAATAGTGGACAAGTGCGAAGGATGCCAATTTTACTCCAACATGTCACACAAGCCTACGTCAGCTCTGAAGACTATACCACTCGTCTAGCCCTTCGCAGTATGGGGATTGGATATGGTGGGCCCCTTGAGGACAGGTCGAAGCGGTTTCACACATGTGCTAGTGGCAGTCGACAAGTTCACCAAGTGGATTGAGGCTAAACCCATCAAGAACCTTGACGCCGGTACTTCTGTTAGCTTCATCAGGGAACTGATGTTCAGATATGGGGTCCTGCACAGCATCATCACAGACAATGGGTCAAACTTCGACTCGGAGGAATTCAGGGATTTCTACACTTCTCAAGGCACACGAGTCGACTACGCTTCGGTCGCCCATCCACAGTCGAATGGACAAGCGGAGCGAGCCAATGGCTTGATCCTCAAAGGGTTGAAACCCCGACTGATGCATGACCTTAAACATGCGGCTGGAGCATGGGTCGATGAACTTCCCTCGGTGCTTTGGGGTCTGAGGACCACGCCTAATCGGTCGACCGGAAGAACTCCATTCTTCTTGGTCTATGGAGCTGAAGCGGTCTTGCTGAGTGATCTGCTCCACAATGCTCCTCGAGTTGAGCTCTACAACAAAGCTGAAGCGGAACAAGCGCGGCAGGACGCAGTCGACCTTTTAGAGGAAGAAAGAGAGATGGCTCTGATCCGATCGACCATCTATCAACAGGACTTGCGTCGCTTCCACGCTAGAAACATGAAGAGTCGAGCCTTCCAGGAAGGAGATTTGGTTCTCCGAGTGGACCAGCAGAAACAACATAAGCTTGCTCCTTCTTGGGAAGGACCCTTCATCGTCACCAAGGTTCTCCACAATGGAGCGTACCGTCTCTACAACGTCAAGCACAATATCGACGAGCCCCGAGCTTGGAATGCGGAGCTACTCCGCCCATTTTACACTTAAATTTTCACTTGGATGAGTTGTAATAAAAGTACTTCTGTAGTTCATGTCTTGCAAGATAATAGTGTCATAATTTCCCCAATGATTTTTGTCACTTTTATTTGTTCAGTAAAATTTCCCCCTCAGTGGGTGACTTAGCTACGAATCCGTTTTGCCTAAGTTTGTAAAAAAAATCCTTACCGAGTGGCGAGCCAGACTCTCACTCGGGGGCTTAGCTGCGAATCCGTTTTCGCCTAAGTTTCAATAAAATCCTATCGAGTGGCGAGCCAGACTCCCACTCGGGGGCTTAGCTGCAGTCCAAGTACTCGCCTAAATTATAAAAATCCTACCGTGTGGAGAGCAAACCTCCCACTCGGAGGCTTAGCTGCAGCCCAGTGCTCGCCTAAGTTTCAATAAAATCCTACCGAGTGGCGAGCCAGACTCCCACTCGGGGGCTTAGCTGCAGTCCAAGTACTCGCCTAAGTTTCAATAAAATCCTACCGAGTGTCGAGCCAGACTCCCACTCGGGGGCTTAGCTGCAGTCCAAGTACTCGCCTAAGTATCAATAAAATCCTACCGAGTGACGAGCCAGACTTTCACTCGGGGGCTTAGCTGCAGTCTAAGCACTCGCCTAAGTTCAAATTCAACGTGCGGTCGCAAGGAGGACGAGGTGCAGGTCGACTGTGACCCTCTCCTCTGAGCTACGCCACAAGTACAATGTGCGGTCGCAAGGAGGACGAGGTGCAGGTCGACTGCGACCCTCTCCTCTGAGCTATGCCACAAGTACAATGTGCGGTCGCAAGGAGGACGAGGTGCAGGTCGACTGCGACCCTCTACTCTGAGCTATGCCACAAGTACAATGTGCAGTCGCAAGGAGGACGAGGTGCAGGTCGACTGCGACCCTCTCCTCTGAGCTACGCCACAAGTACAACGTGAAAACCCTAAGTTATAAAAATCCTACCGAGTGGAGAGCAAACCTCCCACTCGGAGGCTTAGCTGCAGCCCAGTGCTCGCCTAAGTTATAAAAATCCTACTGATTGGAGAGCAAACCTCCCACTCGGAGGCTTAGCTGCAGCCCAGTGCTCGCCTAAGTTATAAAAATCCTACCGAGTGGAGAGCAAACCTCCCACTCGGAGGCTTAGCTGCAGCCCAGTGCTCGCCTAAGTTATAAAAATCCTACCGAGTGAGGAGCAAACCTCCCACTCAGGGGCTTAGCTGTAGCCTAGTGCTGACCTAAGTTATAAAAATCCTACCGAGTGGAGAGCGCACCTCTCACTCGGGGGCTTAGCCGCAGCCCAGTGCCTGCCTAAGTGAATTGAAGAATAAGTCGACTACAGTAAGCATCTCGCTTTAAACCTGTGAAAGACATTTCAAACCAAAGGCAAGCGTATTCAAAACGTCGAATCCAAGTTCGGATAAAAACCTAATGGAACCGAAAGGTTACAAAATCACTCGGCATACCGAGGCAAATTTAAAGTGTTGAGCTCAAGAAGTTTTTTACCCCTCCTGTGGAGGGCTGGAAGGTGCAACAAACTCATCAAGGTCGATCCCATCCGCGATCCGAGTGGCAGCGGCGATGAAAGTTTCCGTGAAGGACCGGAAATCATGCTTCTTGGTGTTAGCCACCCGAAGAGCCACCAGCTTGTCCTCACGCGCATCCTTGCAATGGACTCGGGCCAGACACAGAGCGACGTCTACACCGCACCTGGCAGAAGACTTCTTCCACTCTTGCACTCGACCAGGGACTGTGTTTAGTCGAGTCATCAAAGACTCGAGGTCATTTTGGAGCATCTCCTTGGGCCAGAGCGTAGAGTCAATACGGGAAGTGGCGACCTTCAGTCGTGCAAGATAATCAGTGACAACAGCAACACGAGACTCGAGCCAGAACACGTTCATGGAGACTTCATCATTCATCGGAGAGTTGATGGGGTCCAGGTTTGGCTCCAGTCGACCAGTCTCCTCTTCAAAGTTTTGGCAAAATTCTGCAAGCACAACCACCGAGTCAAGACAACAGTCGAATGGAAAGAACACTGTAAAAATACTTGCTTGGTGCAAAGGTTTACCTTCGAGCATGAGGAACAGCTTCTTGGCGAGTCCGCCCAGATAAGCCTCCAGATCTTTCTTCTTCCCAACCAGCTCACTAGCTTTGTCATTCAGGGCAATCTTGTCACTTTTCAGTCGACTCACTTCTTTGTTGGCAATATCAAGAGCAGCTTTCAGATTGGTGTTTTCTTCTTCAAGCCTGGTGACCGAAGCCAACTTCTCGTCTGCGAGCTTGGTCTTCTCTAAGGCTATCTTCTGCATCTTAGCTAGCTCAAGGTCTTTCTTCTTCTGGGCCTCCTTCACTTTGCCTGCAAAGTTACAGCAAGGTCAGACTTTGAAACAAATGAGGGGCAAAAGCAGTCATCGATTCCTCACCAAACATACCTTTGCTCTCCTCCTTTGCCTTCGCCAAGTTCTCCTGGACCAGCTTTAGGTCAAGCTCAAGTTGGATATGTTTGTTCTCCAACTCCGTGTAACGAGCCGCCAGGTCGCAGGATTTCTACGAAGAACCAATTGACAAAATGTCAAAGATAATTCACTTCCGAGTGACTGAGGAAAAATCATACGTTTCTAAGACTACAGCCGAATACAAACATTCGACCGTAGTCTCGAGGACTACACCCAGTGGGTGCACTCAGCGTGCCCCCACTAGTTCTATCAAGATAGAGTCGACCAGTCGACCAACAAAAAAAAACAGGACATATTCTTCAGACTGTAGCCAACTGCCAGCAGTCGACCACAGTCTCGGGGACTACACCCAGTGGGTGCACTCAGCGTGCCCCCACCGGTTTGAGAAATCCATTCGACCTAGTTGATTGAAGGAAGAACTTAACTTATAAAGCCTATGGTCGACTGCCAGCAGTCCACCATAGCCTTGGGGACTACACCCAGTGGGTGCACTCAGCGTGCCCCCACTAAACCGGGATTTTAATCGACACACCCAGTGGGTGTAGGACAACTACAGGTTTCAGAAAGAAGAAATTTCAGAGATCATATCCTAACAGAACAGGCGATGACCAACTGACCTGAACGTTGCTTTGAAGAGCGGAACTGGCATCATAGGCTGCTTGGCTAGCCTCCCGGATGGCCTTCACCTGCTCCATCATGACTCCCGCCTGGCGTATCGCTTCTTTTGCAGCATTGGCTTGGTCCTCTGGGACGTAGTGGGTCGAGAAGAGTGAAGGTTGTGCGGCACTCGACGACGCGGGTTGAGCACTCGTCAATGGCACCGCGAAAGATACGGCGTGTCGAGTGGTGTTCTCCCCCTCCGCGACCAATATCTCGGGTGCTGGCACGTCCTGAGTCATCCTCCCAGCGGACGCTTTCCTGCTCCTCCTATGCTTCAGCGGTTCCTCATCATCGTCATCGTTAGGAAGGGTGATAACGACATTGGATGGAGCTGCAGAAAAGAATCAGAATTATAGACTAAGAGCCAATCGACTAAAAGACGGAATTACGAGTCATACCAGGTTTTGAAGTGGCAGCGTCTTCCATCTCATGATCGTCAGCCTTAGCTGAGGTGTCAGGAGTAGCAGCACTGCGATTCCAAAAAGACAGTCGGTTGATTTATGAGTCGACCAAAGATAAGTTCATGGGAAACGGAAAAACTCAAGCAACATCATTACCCTGAGATAGTGGGGATCGACACCTTCATCTTCGGCAAGACCTTCGTCGGCTTCGATGGAGCCATTCGAGACTGCTTCGGAGCCTTCTCAGTCAGCGCCGGAGAAGTGGTCCGAGGGCGCTTGGTCGACTGCGCGACAACCGCGACCCCCTTGCCACGTTCAGTCGCAGGGTCATGGGCAAGCTTCGATCGCCTTTCCGAGCGAGGCGGTGCAACTTCCTCCTCTTCCTCCTCTTCTTCCTCTCCATCAGAGTCATCGTCGTCATGGTCGTCAGCAGCGTCCGAATCCCAGTCCTCCTGGCTTTCACCCCCACTACCTTCTCCCTCTTCAGTCGGCGTCTGAGCTCCATTGGGCATCGAGTATAGGTCGGTGAGGGCCTGACAGACAGCAAAATAAAGATCAATCAACCAATTTACAGCGAAAGCAGAATAAGGATTGCAAGATTACGATTGGAAATAAAGTGGGCATACCTTGTCTGGAGTGCTAGAATGGTCGAGTGGTGGAATCCTCATGGCTCCTCGAGGGTTGTCTTTGTTCCCTGTGACCGCGGCCATCCACCTCTCCAGCGTGGCGTCGTCGACTGCTTCTGGATGGACCCGAGTCTCATCCTCGGTTCCACAGTACAGCCACATACAATGACCTCGGTACTGAAGTGGCTGGATGTGTCGCCTAAGGAAGACCTCCATAAGGTCCATACCCGTCACTCCTTCCCGAACTAACTGGACTACGCGCTCCATCAACATCTTCACTTGGGCTTTCTCCTCCGGGAGCACCTTCAGAGAAGAAGGCTTGTTTGCTCGGTCCATGGTAAACAGAGGGAGACCACTCGACTGCCCCGGCGTCGACTCATTCTGGCAGTAGAACCAAGTCGACTGCCATCCTCTGACCGACTCAGGAAGGGTCATGGCCGGAAAAGTACTCTTGTTTCTCATCTGGATCCCAAGACCTCCGCACATCTGGATAATCTTAGTTCTATCGTCATCGGGACTCGCCTTGTTCACTGTCTGAGAACGACAAGTGAATATGTGTTTGAACAGACCCCAGTGCGGTCGGCAGCCCAGGAAGTTCTCACACATGGACACGAAGGCAGCTAGATATGCGATGGAATTTGGATTGAAGTGGTGGAGTTGCGCCCCAAAGAAGTTCAAGAAACCCCGAAAGAAGACACTCGGAGGCAGAGAGAACCCACGATCGACGTGGGTAGCCAGAAGAACACACTCACCCTCTTCCGGTTGTGGTTGCCACTCGTCCCTCGGGAGCCTTGCTGCCCCGTGGGGGATCAAACCCTCATTGGCCATCTCCGTGAGATCTTTCTCGGTGATGGTCGACCGGATCCAATCTCCTTGGACCCAGCCGTGCGGCAGACGGGATCTTGACGAAGATCCGCCCCGACTGGTCGCTCTCCCTTTCGCCTTCCCCTTCGCCGTCGCCTTCTTCGCGCGCTCCAGAGCCGCCGTATTCTCCTTCACCATTGTCGCCGACGAGGTGTGCGAGGAGTGGTTGGGCGGAGGCGAGAGCAGGCGCAGTAGGCGGAGACGGAGAAGACAGTGGGGAGAATGGAGAGATACTGTTCAAAAACCCTAGCCGGGCGCCTTTATAAGAACACTTCCGAGTGGATGACAGGTGGGCCCAGGCGATCCAATCACATCACGAAACAGTCGCGCGTAAGCGATACGTGGTGAAAAAGGTGGCGCGGGAATCGAGGCGTCTATGCCCTATCCCATCCGAGCGCCGCGGTCCGCCCCGCGTCGCGCGCTTCCCCAAAATTCGGATCCCACAAAATCCCCGAACGGCAGATCGATCTGTCAGATGAGAGATTTCCTGCGATCCGTCGCTCGGAGATTGTTAAGTTCAAAAGTTCACTTGACGAAAGAAAAGAATGAATCAAGGCGACTGAAGAGAGAAGTTGCTGATATCTACAAAGAGATTATTGGTCCAAGATGATACATGTCAGAACACAAAAGCAGGTCAGAAATATTGTCAACTCCTTCCTCACTCAAACCTCGATCCATTCGGGGGCTAATGATGAAGTCATGTACCTAGGGTAGGGTCATAGACCTGATGAAAGTACCCTACCCAAGGACACCTTCAGAAGAAACTACCTTCCAGTCGACCAAGAGAGACTTCACTCGACGGACTCGAAGGACTCGACCATGAAGACTCACTCGACCACCAGAAGGTCAAGAACCACTCTGCATCGTAACGGTCTGTAATTAAGTAGTCTTTATGGCATTTAGGACACTTTATGTAAGGCGTTACCAGTAACGCCTAGACTTAATGTACTTTAAACCCGGCATTACTGAGGGCCGGAGGGGTCTGGCAAACACTATATAAGCCACCCCCCTCCTCAGTGTAAAGGGTTCGCACCCCTGTAATCCATTCACACATAATTCACTCGACCGCCTCCGGGCTCCGACACGTAGGGCTGTTACTTCCTCCGAGAAGGGCCTGAACTCGTACATCCGTGGTGTTTACAACTGCTCCATAGCTAGGACCTTGCCTCTCCATACCTACCCCCTACTCTACTGTCAGACTTAGAACCACGACAAAAAGCAAATAAAAATAGATCGTGAAGGCAAATATATTAAATAAAAGACCCGGGGGCTGTAGGTTTCACTAGTGGCTTCTCTTGAGAAAAATAGCAAATGATGGGAAAACAATTACTGTTGGGCAATTGATAGAATTTCAAATAATCATGACGATATCCAGGCAATGATCATTATATAGGCATCGCGTCCAACATTAGTAGACCGACTCCTGCCTGCATCTACTACTATTACTCCACACATCGACCGCTATCCAGCATGCATCTAGTGTATTAAGTTCATGGAAAAATGGAGTAATGCAATAAGAACGATGACATGATGTCGACGAGATCTATTTATGTAGAAATAGACCCCATCTTGTTATCCTTGACAACACTTTCTCTAAGCCTACTTCTGTTCTCTTCCTGATACATGCTCCATAGATTTGCTAGGCACATCTTCAAAAACTGTGGCCACTCTTGATCAACCCACTCCAAGTAAGAACACTTCAGTTCATCCTATAATATTTAAAACTAGATAAGTAACAATTCTAGGGAAAATGGGTTTATAGCAAGATAGAAAATCACCAATACTTATTTTGAAAAACTGAATAAACAGGTTAATTATGACATATATTCTCAAAAAGATCAATGTGGAAATGAATTAATTGCTACTGAGACAACAACCAAATTCTGAAACATCAGAAGCTATAATTAACTACAACAATGCTACAAGTTCTTACTCATACTATAAATAACAAATTGAACATTTTAAGAGGAAGGTAAATATAACTGAAACATCATAGCGACAGTGTTTGGATGACAACAAATTGATACTAACAGGTGTGTACATGCACAAATTTAGTAACATAGAACTAATAACACTAAGGTCGTCCACTATGTATGCCAAAACCAGTGTAAAGACAACTATTGCTACATCTCGCACCGGTGCCCTGCACTGGCGAGCCGATGCAGCAGAAAAAAAATCAGGGACCCAATCCGGATCACCTAGGTGCTCCGATGCCCAGTTCCTTCATGCCATAAAGATTTAGTATTTTACTGCTAGGCAGCTCAGATGTGTGGACAAGTTGGCTGCACAAACTGCTGAAGCGGTGCCAAATAATTTCTAATGGCATCGCTGCTGAGATGGCACTATTTTTAGATACTAGGTACAAACTGGGACACTGTCATAGGATGCGTTTGGTTGAAGGTGTGGTATGAATCGGTTGGGACCGTGACAGTGTCTGAATCACATCTAACAAATGATTTGTAACAATGAAAGAGAGTCTAACCTTCTCTGCACATGCCAGAAACTTCCTCCCACTGTCCACAGATTCAAACGCAACTAGCTTCACGCATGGAGATTGATGGTGACAATGAGCACACAGATCTTCCGCCACCCCGCTCCATTCGTTGCAACTGATGGTCCTAGGGAACTACAAGAGGAAGAAATGACTCAAGTCATCCGCCGGGTAAAAATCCTTCATTCCAAGTCATAGCCCGAGAGAGAGAAGAGAGGCATACCCGGGTGTTGAAGGAGTCATCGTCAGAGGAGGAACCGCTAGAGAGGTCTTTGAAGAAGACCATGGTGACCCCGGCGGTAGGATGCGAGACAGCGAGAGAGAGGAAGCAAGCGAGGAAGCGGCTATAGCTTAGGAAGAAAGGAAGGAAGGAAGGGGGAAACAGGGGAAATGTGACTTGTGGTCGGGGAGAAAAGAGGGTGGGAAGGGGGGTAGATATTTTCGGCGGTAGGCCAAAAAATTTGAAATGTGGAGGGAAACTTTGCGCGCGGTGCTGCCGGACACCATTCACTTTGAACGATAGTGTGCATCGCAAACGATTATTCTGCTTTACGTGCATGAGATGAGTTTGATAATTCAAATTTTTGTGGAAATTTCCCTGGGTACGTCATTGCATAATTTAACATCGCTTGCTAATTTGGGCGCACAAAAGAGCGTACAACACACATACCACACTTACTGAATCGAGCAATTTTATTAATTAAACAGAGCTAGTTGGCCTACACATTGCTCTAACAAAAGACCAGCATTAAAAACAAAGCCTAAGTACGCATAATTTTAACAAATCCGCCACCGTGCCGACCTATGTATCGCCGGTGTGAGATGAGACGTCGATGACTTGTCCTGGCGACATGCCGCCATTGGTGGACTCCGCGTCCCCCCTGCTGAAGTCGACCACGTCCTCGTTCTCGTCCTTGTCCTCAGCGCCGCCCTCAAGGTTGTAGTACTAGTAGTAGTGGCTGCGCTAGAGCTCGCGTTGGTACTCCACCGCCGATTCCTTGATGGACAAACTCCTCTCTACCTCAACCTAGGCCAGACGTAACTCCTCCTCCCGGCGCTCCTCGATCTCCGCCGCCTCCTACATCTCCAGCTCCTGTTCGGTGACCTCATGAGGAAGCAGGTGCTCCATAGCCACCGACACCTTTTCGGACGTGGGTTGCATGCTGGATTCCGAGGTGGCCTGGAATATCTTGGCGTGGATGGCCTCGACCCTGGCCAGGGCGACATTGGCGGCACGGACGGTAGCTCGAGCGCTCTCGGCGTTTGCAGCCGCTGTCGCAGCAGCAGCTGCAGCCATCTTGGCTGCTGTAGCAGCCCTGTCGGCTGCTACAGACACCCTCTCGGTGGAAGCGGCCGCGCTCAATGCGGATGCGGCAGCACTCTCGGCGTACGCGGCCACGCTCTCGCGCAGGCGGCGGCGCTTGGGGGGTGGGGCGGCCATCATACGGGCCTTCACGAAGTGTTTCCACAATGTCATCTTTGCAAGAAGGGCGTGCAGGAATGGGGATCAGGATTCGTGGATTCGGGGGTTGCCGGCACTGGAGCAGACAAGCCGGCGAAGCTTCAGGAGGAAGACTTAAATAGACCCAGAGAATTTCATCGCAAACGGTTCCTACAAAACAACTGTGTGTGATGTTGTAGATATTTTTTATTAGCTATGAAAGACGAATTTGGAGTAAAGTGGCAACGGAGTTTTAAATGTATGAGAAAATTTGTAGTACTAATACAACTGTCATGTCAAATTTTGGAAAATTCCAGGGGTCATTTGACCTTTTAAGACATTTAAGTGATTTTCTAGCCATTTAATGGCCATAACTGAAATTTGAACTACATGTACATGCAACAACTAACCATAATGGTTTGAAAAATCATATTTTGTGTACTTGTGTGTGATTTAATTCCATGTGCAGTAAATTGGAAGGAATTGTTAAACATATTGGTCTAACGGCTATGACACAATTAAGCATGAAGTGCCATGGCATTTAAATTCCAAAAAATTAAAAAAAGATCAGAAACACATGAAACCTTGGTTGATGTAATGTCATGCCACCAAGATGATGTGGTAAATAATTTGGCATGTTTGATGAAAGTTTGGACACGCGCCTCTCACAAACCGGAGCAACTCACTAGAAGGCTCATGGTTCCGAGAGGGAACAATGCATGTTTGATGACGAACGGGAGATAGCTTCCTCTTACGGCCTGATGTCTACCACGCAACATTCTTCTTGTAGACGTTGTTGGGCCTCTAAGTGCAGAGGTTTGTAGGACAGTAGGAAATTTCCCTCAAGTGGATGACCTAAGGTTTATCAATCCGTGGGAGGCGTAGGATGAAGATGATCTCTCTCAAGCAACCCTGCAACCAAATAATAAAGAGTCTCTTGTATCCCCAACACACCCAATACAATGGTAAATTGTATAGGTGCACTAGTTCGGCAAAGAGATGGTGATACAAGTGCAATATGGATGGTAGATATAGGTTTTTGTAATCTGAAAATATAAAAACAACAAGGTAACTAATGATAAAAGTGAGAACAAACGGGATTGCAATGCTTCGAAACAAGGCCTAGGGTTCATACTTTCACTAGTGCAAGTTCTCTCAACAATAATAACATAACTAGATCATATAACTATCCCACAACATGCAACAAAAGAGTCACTCCAAAGTCACTAATAGCGGAGAACAAATGAAGAGATTATTGTAGGGTACGAAACCACCTCAAAGTTATCCTTTATGATCGATCTATTCAAGAGCCGTAGTAAAATAACACGAAGCTATTCTTTCCGTTCGATCTATCATAGAGTTCGTACTATAATATCGATCAACCAAAACCCTAATGTCACCTAGATACTCCAATGTCACCTCAAGTATCTGTGGGCATGATTATACGATATGCATCACACAATATCAGATTCATCTATTCAACCAACACAAAGTACTTCAAAGAGTGCCCCAAAGTTTCTACCGAAGAGTCAAGAAGAAAACGTGTGCCAACCCCTATGCATAGATTCCCAAGGTCACAGAACCCGCAAGTTGATCACAAAAACATACATCAAGTGAATCAATAGAATACCCCATTGTCACCACGGGTATCCCACACAAGACATGCATCAAGTGTTCTCGATTCCTTAAAGACTCAATCCAACAAGATAACTTCAAAGGGAAAACTCAATCCATTACAAGAGAGTAGAGGGGGAGAAACATCATAAGATCCAACTATAATAGCAAAGCTCGCGATACATCAAGATCGTGCCAAATCAAGAACACTAGAGAGACAAAGAGATCAAACACATAGCTACTGGTACATACCCTCAGCCCCGAGGGTGAATGCTATGTCTTGAGCTTGCGTTGGTTTTCCTCGAAGAGGAGAGGGTGATGCAGCAAAGTGTAGTGTAAGTATTTCCCTCAGTTTTGAGAACCAAGGTATCAATCCAGTAGGAGTCTCCTCAAAAGACCCACGCACCTACACAAACAAACTGAGAACTCGCAACCAACGCAATAAAGGGGTTGTCAATCCCTTCACGGCCACTTGCGAAAGTGAGATCTAATAAACATAGTATGATAAGATAAATATATTTTTGGTATTTTATAAGATAGATGCAAAAAGTAAAGATGCAAATAAAAGTAGATTGAAAGCAAAGATGATAAGAGATAGACCCGGGGGCCATAGGTTTCACTAGAGGCTTCTCTCAAGATAGCATAAGTATTACGGTGGGTGAACAAATTACTTTCAAGCAATTGATAGAAAAGCGCATAGTTATGAGATTATCTAGGCATGATCATGTATATAGGCATCACGTCCATAACAAGTAGACCGACTCCTGCCTGCATCTACTACTATTACTCCACACATCAACCGCTTTCCAGCATGCATCTAGAGTATTAAGTTCATAAGAACAGAGCAACGCATTAAGCAAGATGACATGATGTAGAGGGATAAACACATGCAATATGATATAAACCCCATCTTGTTATCCTCGATGGCAACAATACAATACGTGTCTTGCAACCCTTTCTGTCACTGGGTAAGAACACCGCAAGATTGAACCCAAAGCTAAGCACTTCTCCCATGGCAAGAAAGACCAATCTAGTATGCCAAACCAAACTGATAATTAGAAGAGACTTGCAAAGATAACTCAGTCATACATAAAAGAATTCAGAGAAGATTCAAATATTATTCATGGATAAACTTGATCATAAACCCACAATTCATCGGATCTTGACAAACACACCGCAAAAAGAGTTTACATCGAATAGATCTCCACAAGAGAGGGGGAGAACATTGTATTGAGATCCAAAAAGAGAGAAGAAGCCATCTAGCTAATAACTATGGACCCGTAGGTCTGCGGTAAACTACTCACAACTCATCGGAGGGGCAAGGATGTTGATGTAGAGGCCCTCCGTGGTTGATTCCCCCTCCGGCAGAGTGCCGACGAAGGATCCAAGATGGGATCTCGCAGATACAGAAAGTTACAGTGGTGGAAATTGTGTTTCGTGGTGCTCCTGGATGTTTTCGGGGTACGTAGGTATATATATACGAGGAAGAAGTATGTCGGTGGCCGCCCGAGGGGCCCACGAGACAGGGGCGCGCCCTACAGGGGAGGGGGCACGGCCCCCTATCTTGTGGGGCCCTCGGAAGCTTCTTGACTTGCACTCCAAGATCTCCGGATCATGTTCATTCCAAAAATCACGCTCCCGAAGGTTTCATTCCGTTTGGACTCCATTTGATATTCCTTTTCTTCGAAATACTGAAATAGGCAAAAAAAACAGCAATATGGGCTGGGCCTCCGGTTAGTAGGTTAGTCCCAAAAATGATATAAATGTGTAAAATAAAGCCCATAAACATCCAAAAGGGGTAATATAATAGCATGGAACAATCAAAAATTATAGATACGTTGGAGACGTATCAAGCATCCCCAAGCTTAATTCCTGCTGGTCCTCGAGTAGGTAAATGATAAAAAGAGAATTATAGATGTGGAATGCTACCTAGCATAATTCATAATATATTTTTCTTTATTGTGGCATGAATGTTCAGATCCAAATGAATACAAAATAAAAGTTCATATTGACATAAGAAATAGTAATACTTCAAGCATACTAATCAAAGTAATCATGTCTTCTCAAAATAACATGGCTAAAGAAAGTTATCCCTACAAAATCATATAGTCTGGCTATGCTCTATCTTCATCACACAAAGTATTTAATCATGCACAACCCCGATGACAAGCCAAGCAATTGCTTCATACTTTAATAATCTCAAACTTTTTCAACTTTCACGCAATACATGAGCATGAGCCATGGACATAGCACTATATGTGGAATAGAAGGGTGGTTGTGGAGAAGACAAAAAGGAGAAGATAGTCTCACATCAACTAGGCATATCAATGGGCTATGGAGATGCCCATTAATAGATATCAATGTGAGTGAGTAGGGATTGCCATGCAACGGATGCACTAGAGCTATAAATATATGAAAGCTCAATAAAAGAAACTAAGTGGGGTGCATCCAACTTACTTGCTCACGAAGACCTAGGGCACTTTTGAGGAAGCCCATCATTGGAATATACAAGCCAAGTTCTATAATGAAAATTTCCCACTAGTATATGAAAGTGACAACATATGAGACTCTCTAACATGAAGATCATGGTGCTATTTTGAAGCACAAGTGTGGAAAAAGAGATAGTAGCATTGTCCTTTCTCTCCTTTTCTCTCATTTTCTTTTTTTTTTCTTTTTTTTATTTTATTTTTTTCTTTGGCCTTTCTTTTTTTTATTTTTGGCCTTTCTCCCCTTTTTTTTTCTTTTTTTTCTTTTTGTAAAGTCCGAAGTCTCATCCCGACTTGTGGGGGAATCATAGTCTTCATCATCCTTTCCTCACTAGGACAATGCTCTAATAATGAAGATCATCACACTTTTATGGATTTACAACTCAAAGCTAGAACAAGATATGACTCTATATGAATGCCTCCGGCGGTGTACCGGGATATGCAATGAATCAAGAGCGACATGTATGAAAATTATGAAGGTGGCCTTGCCACAAATACAATGTCAACTACATGATCATGCAAAAAGCAATATGACAAAAGTAATGCGTGTCATATGAACGGAACGGTGGAAAATTGCATGGTAATATATCTCGGAATGGCTATGGAAAAGCCATAATAGGTAGGTATGGTGGCTGTTTTGAGGAAGGTAAATGGTGGTATATGGTACCGGCAAAAGTTGCATGGTACAAGAGAGGCTAGCAATGGTGGAAGGGTGAAAGGGTGCGTATAATCCATGGACTCAACATTAATCAAAAGAACTCATATACTTGTTGCAAAAATTTAGAAGTCATCAAAAACCAAAGCACTATGCACATGCTCCTAGGGGGATAGATTGGTAGGAAAAGACCATCGCTCGTCCCCGACCTCCACTCATAAGGAAGACAATCAATAAATAAAATCTTGCTCCAACTTCATCACAAAGAGGTTCACCATACGTGCATGCTACGAGAATCACAAACTTCAACACAAGCATTCTTTAAATTCATAATCACCCAACTAGCATGACTTTAATATCACTACCTCCATATCTCAAAACAATTATCAAGCATCAAATTGATCATAGCATCCAATTCACTTTCTATGATAGTTTTTATTATACCCAACTTGGATGCTCATCATTCTTGGACCAACTTTATGATCATAGCAAATACCATGCTGTTCTAAAAGACTCTCAAAATAATATAAGTGAAGCATGAGATACTAGCAATTTCTTCAAAATTAAGACACCACCATGCTCTAAAAGATATAAGTGAAGCACTAGAGCAAAAACTATCAAGCTCAAAAGATATAAGTGAAGCACATAGAGTATTCTAGCAAATTCTAATCAAATAGGCTTCTCCCAAAAGGTGTGTACAGCAAGGATGATTGTGGTAAACTAAAAAGCAAAGACTAATATAATACACGATGCTCCAAGCAAAACACATATCATGTGGCGACTAAAAATATAGCTCCAAGTAAAGTTACCAATAAACGAAGACGAAAGAGGGGATGCCTTCCCGGGGCATCCCCAAGCTTAGGCTTTTGGCTATCCTTGAATATCTTGGGGTTCCATGGGCATCCCAAAGCTTAGGCTTTTTCCACTCCTTATTCCATAGTCCATAAAAGCTTTACCCAAAACTTGAAAACTTCACAACACAAAACTCAACAGAAAATCTTATAAGCTCCGTTAGTGAAAGAAAACAAAACCACCACATAAGGTACTGCAATGAACTCATTATTTATTTATATTGGTGTTAAACCTACTGTATTCCAACTTCTTTATGGTTTATAAACTAATTTACTAGCCATAGATGCATTGAAATAAGCAAACAACACATGAAAACAGAATCTGTCAAAAACAGAACAGTCTGTAGCAATCTGTAACTAACGCAAACTTCTGGAACTCTAAAAATCCTACCAAAATAGGGAGTCCTGGAAATTTTGTTTATTGAACAGAAGCAAAAAGAATCAACACAAAATCACGTTCCTGTGATTTAACAAAATTATATTCGTGGGCGCAAAGTTTCTGTTTTTCAGCAGAATCAAATCAACTATCATCGTAGGTTATCCTATAGGTTTTACTTGGCACAAACACTAAGTAAAAGATAAAAACACATCTAAACAGAAGGTAGATCCA
This sequence comes from Triticum timopheevii, assembly GCA_963921465.1. Classification (NCBI taxonomy): domain Eukaryota; kingdom Viridiplantae; phylum Streptophyta; class Magnoliopsida; order Poales; family Poaceae; genus Triticum; species Triticum timopheevii. The sequence goes on from OY997262.1 coordinate 184,535,578, forward strand.
AGATTTATTACTAAGCAGGAGAAAAAAAATAAAGAAAATTGGGTTGCCTCCCAACTAGCGCTATCGTTTAACGCCCCTAGCTAGGCATAAAAACAAAGATAGATCTAACGAGTGCCATCTTTGGCACTAAATTCATAAGTAGCACGCATGATAGATTCATAAGGTAATTTGACTTTCTTTCTTGGAAAGTGCTCATGCCTTTCTTTAAAGGAAATTGGAATCTAATGTTCCCTTCCTTCATATCAATAATCGCACCAATCGTTCTAAGGAAAGGTCTACCAAGAATAATAGGGCAAGAAAGATTGCAATCTATATCAAGAACGATAAAATCTACGAGCACAAAATTTCTATTTGCAACAATAAGAACATCATTGATCCTTCCCATAGGCTTTTTAATGCTGGAATCCGCAAGGTGCAAATTTAAAGAGCAATCATCAAGATCATGGAAACCTAGAATATCACATAAAGTTTTCGGAATCGTGGAAACACTAGCACCCAAATCACACAAAGCAAAACACTCATAATCTTTAATTCTAATCTTTATATTAGGTTCCCACTCATAATTAAGTTTTCTAGGTGTAGAAACTTCCAAATTAAGTTTTTCATCATAAGATTGCATCAAGGCATCAACAATATGTTTGGTAAAAGCTTTATTTTGACTATAAGCATGAGGAGAATTAACAACGGATTGCAACAAGGAAATACAAGCTTTTAAATAGCAATTATCATAATCAAATTCCTTGAAATCCGAGATAGTAAGTTCAATATTATTAGAAGTTGAGGATTCTCCAATCTCACTTTTACCAAATTTAGCATCAAGATCTAAAGACTCAGAATTTTTGGGACGCCTTCTAGGCAAAGTTGATTCATCATCACTCCCATAATCATCAATATTCATATTGCAAAACATAGATCTAATCGGAGATGCATCAATAACTTTAAGATCCTCATCATTATTTTCATGTAATTTTTCTGGTTTAGCGGCCATCTTATTGACTAAGGTGGCTTGCTTGTCAGAATTTTTGGCTATAGCATTTTCAAGCTAGGTAATTTGAGCGTTAACACCATAGAATTCTTTATTCATATCATCAAGCTCTTTGTTCATAAACCCCAAAAAACTTTTTTGTTCCTTAAGCTCTTTTCTAAAGAAATTATTATGCTCAAATTACAGATTCATAAAGCTTCTAATATTTGATTCAATCTCATCCATCCTTCTGAGAAGGTGGTCAGGACCCTTAGGCGCAGCCATAAGGTCAAACAAGCAAACAAGCACAGAAGGGAAAGCAAGAGAAAAAAGAGGAGATTGGGAAAGAGAGGGCGAATAAAACGGCAAGGGTGAAGTTGGGGATAGGAAAATGAGAGGCAAATGGCAAATAATGTAAATGCGAAGGAGATGGGTTAGTGTTGGGTACTTGGTATGTCTTGACTTAAGCGAAGACCTCCCCGGCAACGGCACCAGAAATCCTTCTTGCTACGTCTTGAGCTTGCGTTGGTTTTCCTCGAAGAGGAGAGGGTGATGCAGCAAAGTGTAGCGTAAGTATTTCCCTCAGTTTTGAGAACCAAGATATCAATCCAGCAGGAGGCTCCTCAAAAGTCCCACGCACCTACACAAACAAATTGAGAACTCACAACCAACGCAATAAAGGGGTTGTCAATGCCTTCACGGCCACTTGCGAAAGTGAGATCTAATAAAGATAGTATGATAAGATAAATATACTTTTGGTATTTTATAAGATAGATGCAAAAAGTAAAGATGCAAATAAAAGTAGATTGAAAGCAAAGATGATAAGAGATAAACCCCAGGGCCATAGGTTTCACTAGAGGCTTCTCTCAAGATAGCATAAGTATTACGGTGGGTGAACAAATTACTTTCGAGCAATTGATAGAAAAGCGCATAGTTATGAGATTATCTAGGCATGATCATGTATATAGGCATCACATCCATAACAAGTAGACCGACTCCTGCCTGCATCTACTACTATTACTCCACACATCGACCGCTATCCAGCATGCATCTAGAGTATTAAGTTCATAAGAACAGAGCAACGCATTAAGCAAGATGACATGATGTAGAGGGATAAACACATGCGATATGATATAAACCCCATCTTGTTATCCTCGATGGCAACAATACAATACATGTCTTGCAACCCTTTCTATCACTGGGTAAGAACACCGCAAGATTGAACCCAAAGCTAAGCAGTTCTCCCATGGCAAGAAAGACCAATCTAGTAGGCCAAACCAAACTGATAATTTGAAGATACTTGCAAAGATAACTCAATCATACATAAAAGAATTCAGAGGATATTCAAATATTATTCATAGATAAACTTGATCATAAATCCACAATTCATCGGATCTCGACACACACACCGCAAAAAGAGTTTACATCGAATAGATATCCACAAGAGAGGGGGAGAACATTGTATTGAGATCCAAAAAGAGAGAAGAAGCCATCTAGCTAATAACTATGGACCCATAGGTCTGCGGTAAACTACTCACAACTCATCGGAGGGGCAAGGATGTTGATGTAGAGGCCCTCCGTGGTTGATTCCTCCTCTGGCAGAGTGCTGGCGAAGGCTCCAAGATGGAATCTCGTGGATACAGAAGGTTACAGAGGTGGAAATTTTGTTTCGTGGTGCTCCTGGATGTTTTCGGGGTACGTAGGTATATATAGGAGGAAGAAGTACGTTGGTGGCCGCCCGAGGGGCCCACGAGACAGGAGGGCACGCCCTACAGGGGGGCGCGGCCCCCTATCTCGTGGGCCCCTCGGAAGCTTCTTAACTTGCACTCCAAGCTCTCCGGATCATGTTCGTTCCAAAAATCACGCTCCCGAAGGTTTCATTCCATTTGGACTCCGTTTGATATTCCTTTTCTTCGAAATACTGAAATAGGCAAAAAACCAGCAATATGGGCTGGGCCTCTGGTTAGTAGGTTAGTCCCAAAAATGATATAAATGTGTAAAATAAATCCCATAAACATCCAAAAGGGGTAATATAATAGCATGGAACAATCAAAAATTATAGATACGTTGGAGACGTATCAGTGAACTACTACCTCCTCGTCATGGAGAGCGCCGGGATGATGAAGATGGCCACCGGTGAGGGATGCCCCCTCTGGCAAGGTGCCGAAGCAGGATCCCGGTTGGTTTGTGGTGGCTACAAAGGCTTGCGGCGGCGGAACTCCCGATCTAGGTTTCTTTCTGGGGGTTTCTGTATTTATAGGAATTTTTGGTGTCGGTTTAACGTCGGGGGGGTTTCGAGCCATCCACGAGATAGGGGGGCGCGCCCAGGGGTGGTGGGCGCGTCCCCACCCTCATGGGCAGCCTGAGACTCTTCTGGCCCAACTCTTTTACTCTGGGGGCTTCTTTTGGTCCATAAAAATCATCAAAAATTGGCACGTCAATTGGACTCCGTTTGGTATTCCTTTTTTGTAAAACTCAAAAACAAGGAAAAACTAGAAACTGGCACTGGGCTCTAGGTTAATAGGTTAGTCCCAAAAATCATATAAAATAGCATATAAATGCATATAAAACATCCTAGATGGATAATATAATAGCATGGAATAATCAAAAATTATAGATATGTTGGAGACGTATCAAGCATCCCCAAGCTTAATTCCTGCTCGTCCTCGAGTAGGTAAATGATAAAAATAGAATTTTTTATGTGGAATTCTACCTAACATATTTATCAATGTAATCTCTCTTTATTGTGGCAAGAATATTCAGATCCATAAGATTCAAAACAAAAGTTTAATATTGACATAAAAACGATAATTCTTCAAGCACACTAACAAGGCAATTATGTCTTCTCAAAATAACATGGCCAAAGAAAGTTTATCCCTACAAAATCATATAGTCTGGCTATGCTCCATCTTCATCACACAAAATATTCAAATCATGCACAACTCCGGTTTCAGCCAAGCAATTGTTTCTATTGTCAAACCTTTTCAACTTTCACGCAATACATGAGCATGAGCCATGGACATAGCACTATAGGTGGAATAGAGTGGTGGTTGTGGAGAAGGCAAAAAAGAGGAAGATGGTCTCACATGAACTAGGCATACTAATGGGCTATGGAGATGCCGATCAATAGATATCAATGTGAGTGAGTAGGGATTGCCATGCGATGGATGCACTAGAGCTATAAATGTATGAAAGCTCAACAAAAGAAACTACGTGGGTGTGCATCCAACTTGCTCGCTCATGAAGACCTAGGGCATTTGAGGAAGCCCATTGTTGGAATATACAAGCCAAGTTCTATAATGAAAATGCCCACTAGTATATGAAAGTGACAAAATAGGAGACTCTCTATCATGAATATCATGGTGCTACTTTGAAGCACAAGTGTGGTAAAAGGATAGTAGCATTGCCCCTTCTCTCTTTTCTCTCATATATTTTTATTTTTTTATTTGGGCCTTTTCTCCTTTTTTATGGCCTCTTTTTTCTCTTTTTTATTTTTCGTCCGGAGTCTCATCCCGACTTGTGGGGGAATCATAGTCTCCATAATCCTTTCCTCACTGGGACAATGCTCTAATAATGAAGATTATCGCACTTTTATTTACTTACAACTCAAGAATTACAACTCGATACTTAGAACAAGATATGACTCTATATGAATGCCTCTGGTGGTGTACCGGGATGTGCAATGAATCAAGAGTGACATGTATAAAAGAATTATGAACGGTGGCTTTGCCACAAATACGATGTCAACTACATGATCATGCAAAGCAATATGACAATAATGATGCGTGTCATAATAAACCAAACGGCGGAAAGTTGCATGGCAATATATCTCAGAATGGCTATGGAAGTGCCATAATAGGTAGGTATGGTGGCTGTTTTGAGGAAGGTATTTGGTGGGTGTATAGTACCAGCGAAAATTGCGCGATCCTAGAGAGGCTAGCAATGGTGGAAAGGTGAGAGTGCGTATAACACATGGACTCAACATTAGTCATAAAGAACTCACATAGTTATTGCAAAAATCCATAAGTCATCAAAACCAAGCACTACACACATGCTCCTAGGGGAAGGGTTGGTAGGAGTTAACCATCGCGCGATCCCGACCTCCACACATAAGGAAGGCAATCAATAAATAAATCATGCTCCAACTTCATCACATAATGGTTCACCATGCGTGCACGCTACGAGAATCACAAACTTTAACACAAGTATCTCCCAAATTCACAACTACTCCACTAGCATGACTCTAATATCACCATCTTCATATCTCAAAACAATCATAAAGAATCAAACTTCTCATAGTATTCAATGCACTTTATATGAAAGTTTTTATTATATCCCTCTTGGATGCCTATCATATTAGGACTAAATTTATAACCAAAGCAAATTACCATGCTGCTTAAGACTCTCAAAATAATATAAGTGAAGCATGAGAGTTCATATATTTCTTCAAAATAAAACTACCATCGTGCTCTAAAAAGATATAAGTGAAGCACTAGTGCAAATCACAAACTACTCCAAAAGATATAAGTGAAGATCAATGAGTAGTCGAATAATTATGCAACTATATGAAGACTCTCTAACATTTAAGAATTTCAGATCTTGGGATATTATTCAAACAGCAATCGAAACAAAATAAAATAGATTGACACTCCAAGCAAAACACATATCATGTGGTGAATAAAAATATAGCTCCAAGTAAAGTTACCGATGAATGAACACGAAAGAGGGGATGATTTCCGGGGCATCCCCAAGATTAGGCTCTTGGTTGTCCTTGAATATTACCTTGGGGTGCCTTGGGCATCCCCAAGCTTAGACTCTTGCCACTCCTTATTCCATAGTCCATCGAATCTTTACCCAAAACTTGAAAACTTCACAACACAAAACTCAACAGAAAACTCGTAAGCTCCGTTAGTATAAGAAAATAAAACCACCACTTAGTTACTGTTGTGAACTCATTCTAAATTCATATTTGTGTAATATATACTTTATTCCAACTTCTCTATGGTTCATACCCTCCGATACTACTCATAGATTCATCAAAATAAGCAAACAACACATAGAAAACAGGATCTGTCAAAAACAGAACAGTCTGTAGCAATATGTAACTTTCGAATACTTATGTAACTCAAACAATTCTTAAATAAACTTGTGGACCTGAGGAATTTTTGTATTAATCATCTGCAAAAAGAATCAACCTAAAAGCACTCTCCAGTAAAAAATGGCAGTTAATCTCGTGAGCGCAAAAGTTTCTGTTTTTTTACAGCAAGATCGCAAAGACTTCACCCAAGTCTTCCCAAAGGTTCTACTTGGCACAAACACTAATTAAAACATAAAACCACATATAAACAGAGGCTAGATGAATTATTTATTACTAAACAGGAACAAAATGCAAAGAACAAAAATAAAATTGGGTGGCCTCCCAACAAGCGCTAACGTTTAATGCCCCTAGCTAGGCATGATGATTTCAATGATGCTCACATAAAAGATAAGAATTGAAACATAAAAGAGAGCATCATGAAGAATATGACTAGAACATTTAAGTCTAACCTACTTCCTATGCATAGAGATTTTGTGAGCAAACAACTTATGAGAACAATAATCAACTAGCATAGGAAGGCAAAACAAGCATAACTTCAAAACTTTAAGCACATAGAGAGGAAACTTGATATTATTGCAATTCCTACAAGCATATGTTCCTCCCTCATAATAATTTTCTGTAGCATCATGAATAAATTCAACAATATAACCATCACATAAAGCATTCTTTTCATGATCTACAAGCATAGAATTTTTATTACTCTCCACATAAGCAAATTTCTTCTCATGAATAATAGTGGGAGCAAACTCAACAAAATAATTATCATGTGAGGCATAATCCAATTGAAAACTAAAATCATGATGACAAGTTTCATGGTTATCATTATTCTTAATAGCATACAAGTCATCACAATAATCACCATAGGTAGCAACTCTGTTCTCATAATCAATTGGAACCTCTTCCGAAATAGTGGATTCATCATTAAATGAAGTCATGACCTCTCCAAATCCACTTTCATAATTATCACAATAATATTAAACATCCTCCAAAATAGTGGGATCATTACTTCCTAAAGTTGACACTCTTCCAAACCCATTTTCATCAATATAATCATCATAAATAGGAGGCATTCTTTCATCATAATAAATATTCTCATCAAAACTTGGGGGACTAAACATATCATCTTCATCAAACATAGCATCCCCAAGCTTGTGGCTTTGCATATCATTAGCATCATGGGTATTCAAAGAATTCATACTAACAACATTGCAATCATGCTCATCATTCACATATTTTATGCCAAGCATTCTATGTAATTCTCCTTCTAGTACTTGAGCACAATTTTCCTTCCCATCATTTTAATGAAAGACATTAAAAAGATGAAGCATATGAGGCACCCTAAATTCCATTTTTTTGTAGTTTTATTTTATAGACTAAACTAGTGATAAAACAAGAAACTAAAAGATTCGATTGCAAGATCTAAAGATATACCTTCAAGCACTCACCTCCCCGGCAACGGCGCCAGAAAAGAGCTTGATGTCTACTACGCAACCTTCTTCTTGTCGATGTTGTTGGGCCTCCAAGTCCAGAGGTTTTTAGGACAATAGCAAATTTTCCTCAAGTGGATGACCTAAGGTTTATCAATCTGTGGGAGGCATAGGATGAAGATGGTCCCTCTCAAGCAACCCTGCAACCAAATAACAAAGAGTCTCTTGTGCCCCCAACACACCCAATACAATGGTAAATTGTATAGGTGCACTAGTTCGGCGAAGAGATGGTGATACAAGTGCAATATGGATGGTAGATATAGGTTTTTGTAATCTGAAAATATAAAAACAGCAAGGTAACTAATGATAAAAGTGAGCACAAACGGTATTGCAATGCTTCGAAACAAAGCCTAGGGTTCATACTTTCACTCCTACAAGTTCTCTCAACAATAATAACATAACTGGATCATATAACTATCCCTCAACATGCAACAAAGAGTCACTCCAAAGTCACTAATAGCGGAGAACAAACGAAGAGATTATTCTAGGGTACGAAACCACCTCAAAGTTATCCTTTCTGATCGATCTATTCAAGAGTCAGTAGTAAAATAACACGAAGCTATTCTTTCCGTTCGATTTATCATAGAGTTCGTACTAAAATAACACCTTAAGACACAAATCAACCAAAACCCTAATGTCACCTAGATACTCCAATGTCACCTCAAGTATCCGTGGGCATGATTATACGATATGCATCACACAATCTCAGATTCATCTATTCAAACCAACACAAAGTACTTCAAAGAGTGCCCCAAAGTTTCTACCGAAGAGTCAAGACGAAAACGTGTGCCAACCCCTATGCATAGATTCCCAAGGTCACGGAACCCGCAAGTTGATCACCAAAACATACATCAAGTGAATCAATAGAATACCCCATTGTCACCACGGGTATTGCACACAAGACATACATCAAGTGTTCTCAAATCCTTAAAGACTCAATCCGATAAGATAACTTCAAAGGGAAAACTCAATCCATTACAAGAGAGTAGAGGGGGAGAAACATCATAAGATCCAACTATAATAGCAAAGCTCGTGATACATCAAGATCTTGCCAAATCAAGAACACAAGAGAGAGAGATCAAACACATAGCTACTGGTACGTATCCTCAGCCCCGAGGGTGAACTACTCCCTCCTCGTCATGGAGAGCGCCGGGATGATGAAGATGGCCACCGGTGAGGGACCTCCCCCCCTCCGGCAGGGTGCCGGAACAGGGTCCCGATTGGTTTTTGGTGGCTACAGAGGCTTGCGGCGGCGGAACTCCTGATCTAGGTTTCTTTCTGGGGGTTTCTGTATTTATAGGAATTTTTGGCGTCGGTTTCACGCCAGGGGGGTTCTCCGAGTCATCCACGAGATAGGGGGGTGCGCCCAGGGGGGTGGGAGCGCCCCCACCATCGTGGGCAGCCCTGGACTCTTCTGGCCCAACTCTTTTACTCTGGGGGCTTCTTTTGGTCCGTAAAAAGTCATCAAAATTGGCACGTCAATTGGACTCCGTTTGGTATTCCTTTTTTGTAAAACTCAAAAACAAGAAAAAAAACAGAAACTGGCACTGGGCTCTAGGTTAATAGGTTAGTCCCAAAAATCATATAAAATAGCATATAAATGCATATAAAACATCTTAGATGGATAATATAATAGCATGGAACAATCAAAAATTATAGATACGTTGGAGACATATCACGGCCTTCAAATTTTTTCTACACGTAACGTGCACTAATACAACTGTCATGTGAAAATTTGGAAAATTTCAGGGGTCATTTGACCTTTTGAAGACATTTAAGTGATTTTCCATCCATTTAATGACCATAATTCAAATTAGAACTACATGTACATGCAACATCTAACGATAACGGTTTGAAAAAAAAACATATTTGTGTACTTGTGTGCGAGTTAATTCCATGTGCAGTAAATTAGAAGGAATTTTCAAACATATTGGTCTCATGGCATGGACACATGCATGGAGTGCCACGACATTTTAATTCCAATAAAATTAAAAAATGATCAGAAAAACATGAAACCTTGCTTGATGTAGTGTCATGCCACCAAGATGATGTGGTAAAAAAATTGGCATGTTTGACAAAATTTTGGACACACACCTCTCACAAACCGGAGCAACTCACTAGAAGGCTCGTGGTTCCGAGAGGGAACAATGCATGTTTGATGACGAACGGGAGATAGCTTCCTCTTACGGCCTTCAAATTTTTCTACGTGTAACGTGCACTAATACAACTGTCATGTGAAAATTTGGAAACTTTGAGGGGTCATTTGACCTTTTGAAGACATTTAAGTGATTTTATAGCCATTTAATGATCGTAATTCAAATTAGAATTAGATGTACATGCAACGGCTAACCATAATGGTTTGAAAAATCATATGTGTGTACTTGTGTGCCAGTTAATTCCATGTGTAGTAAATTAGAAGGAACTTTCAAACATATTGATCTTACGGCATGGACATATGCATGGAGTGTCATGGCATTTAAATTCCAAAATATTAAAAAAAATCAGAAACACATGAAACCTTGGTTGATGTAATGTCATGCCACCAAGATGATGTGGTAAATAATTTGGCATGTTTCACGAAATTTTGGACACACACCTCTCACAAACCGGAGCAACTCACTAGAAGGCTCGTGGTTCCGAGAGGGAACAATGCATGTTTGATGACGAACGGGAGATAGCTTCCTGTTACGGCCTTCAAAATTTTTCTACGTGTAACATGCACTAATACAACTGTCATGTGAAAATTTGGAAATTTTCAGGGGTCATTTGACCTTTTGAAGACATTTAAGTGTTTTTCTAGCCATTTAATGAACGTAATTCAAATTTGAACTACATGTACATGCAACGGCTAATGATAACGGTTTGAAAAATCATATTTGTGTACTTGTGTGCGAGTTAATTCCATGTGCAGTAAATTAGAAGGATTTTTCAAACATATTTGTCTCACGATATGGACAAGTGCATGGAGTGCCATGGCATTTTAATTCCAATTAAATTAAAAAATGATCAAAAAACATGATACCTTGCTTGATGTAGTGTCATGCCACCAAGATGATGTGGTAAAAAAATTCGCCTGTTTGACGAAAGTTTGGACACACATCCCTCACAAACCGAAGCAACTCACTAGAAGGTTCGTGGTTCTGAGAGGGAACAATGAATGTTTGATGAGGAACGGGATATAGCTTCCTCTCAAGGCCTTCAATTTTTTTCTACGTATAACATGCACTAATACAACTGTCATGTGAAAATTTGGAAAATTTCATGGGTCATTTGATCTTTTGAAGACATTTAAGTGATTTTCTAGCCATTTAATGACCGTATTTCAAATTAGAACTAGATGTATACTTGTGTGCGAGTTAATTCCATGTGTGGTAAATTAGAAGGAATTTTCAAACATATTGGTTTCATCACGTGGACACATGCATGGAGTGCCATGGCATTGTAATTCCAAAAAATTAAAAAATGATCAGAAAAACATGAAACCTTGCTTGATGTAATTGTTGGGGGAACACAGTAATTTCAAAATATTCCTACGATCATGCAAGATCTATCTAGGTTATGCATAGCAACGAGAGGGGAGAGTGTGTCCACATACCCTCGTAGACCGAAAGCGGAAGCATTTCAATAACGCGGTTGATGTAGTCGAACTTCTTTGCAATCCAACCGATCGAAGTACCGAACATACGGCACCTCCGCGTTCAGCACACGTTCAGCTCGATGACGTCCCTCGTGCTCTTGATCCAGTTGTGGACGAGGGTGAGTTCCGTCAACACGATGGAGTGGCGATGGTGATGATGATGTTACCGGCACAGGGCCTCACCTAAGCTCTACGATGGTATGATCGAGGTGTGTAACTATGGAGGGGGCACCGCACACGGTTAAGAGAAACTTGTGTGTTCTAGGGTGCCCCCCTGCCCCCGTATATAAAGGAGCAAGGGGGAGGCCGGCCGGCCCTAGGGGTGCGCCCAAGGAGAGGGATTCCTACTAGGACTACTAGTCCTAGTAGGATTCCATCACAAGGAAGGGAGGGGAAAGGAAGGAGAGGGAGAGGGAGTAGGAAAGGGGGGCGACACCCCCCTTCCCTTGTCCCATTCGGACTCCAAAGGGGGGGCCACGGCCTGCCCTGGCTGATCTCCTCTCTCTCCAGTAAGGCCCATGGTGGCCCATTAGTTCCCCTAGGGGGTTCCGGTAACCCCTCCGGCACTCCGGTTTTACACGAAACTTCCTGGAACACTTCCGGTGTCCGAATAATATGGTCCAATATATCAATCTTTATGTCTCGACCATTTAGAGACTCCTCGTCACGTCCATGATCTCATCCGGGACTCCGAACAAACTTCGTCATCAAAAACACATAACTCATAATACATATCGTCATCGAACGTTAAGCGTGCAGACCCTACGGGTTTGAGAACTATGTAGACATGACCGAGACACATATCCATTCAATAACAACTAGTGGAACCTGGATTCTCATATTGGCTCCTACATATTCTACGAAGATCTTTATCGGTCAAACCGCATAACAACATACGTTGTTCCCTTTGTCATCGATATGTTACTTGCCCGAGATTCGATCGTTGGTATCATCATACCTAGTTCAATCTCATTATCGGCAAGTCTCTTTACTTGTTCTGTAATACTTCATCCCGCAACTAACTCATTAGTCACATTGCTTGCAAGTCTTATAGTGATGAGCATTACCGAGAGGGCACGAAGATACCTCTCCCAAACACGGAGTGACAAATCCTAATCTCGATCTATGCCAACCCAACAAACTCCTTCGGAGACACCTGTAGAGCATCTTTATAATCACCCAATTACGTTGTGACATTTTATAGCACACAAGGTGTTCCTCTGGTATTCGGGAGTTGCATAATCTCATAGTCTGAGGAACATGTATAAGTCATGAAGAAAGAAGTAGCAATGAAACTGTGACGATCATAATGCTAAGCTAACGGATGGGTCATGTCCATCACATCATTCTCCTAATGATGTGATCCCGTTCATCAAATGACAACACATGTCTATGGTTAGGAAACATAACCATCTTTCATTAATGAGCTAGTCAAGTAGAGGCCTACTAGGGACACTATGTTTTGTCTATGTATTCACACATGTATTAAGTTTCTGGTTAATACAATTCTGGCATGACTAATAAACATTTATCATGAAATAAGGAAATAAATAATAACTTTATTATTGCCTCTAGGGCATATTTCCTTCAGTCTCCCACTTGCGCTAGAGTCAATAATCTAGATTACAAAGTAATGATTCTAACACCCATGGAGTTTTGGTGCTGATCATGTTTTGCTCGTGGAAGAGGCTTAGTCAACGGGTCTGCAACATTCAGATCTGTATGTATCTTGCAAATCTGTATGTCTCCCTCCGACACTTGATGACGGATGGAATTGAAGCGTCTCCTGATGTGCTTGGTTCTCTTGTGAAATTTGGATTCCTTCGCCAAGGCAATTGCACCAGTATTGTCACAAAAGATTTTCATTGGACCCGATGCACTAGGTATGACACCTAGGTCGGATATGAACTCATTCATCCAAACTCCTTCATTTGCTGCTTCCGAAGCAGCTATGTCCTCCGCTTCACACGTAGATCCCGCCATGATGCTTTGCTTGGAACTGCACCAACTGACAGCTAGACCATTCCATAAAAATACGTATCCGGATTGCAAATTAGAGTAGTCCAGATCAGAGTCAAAGCTTGCATCGACCTAACCATTTACGACGAGCTCTTTGTCACCTCCATAAATGAGAAACATATCCTTAGTCCTTCTCAGGTATTTCAGGATGTTCTTGACGGCTGTCCAGTGCTCCACTCCGGGATTACTTTGGTACCTCCCTGCTATTTTTATGGCAAGGCACACATCAGGTCTAGTACACAACATTGAATACATGATAGAACCTATGGCTGAAGCATAGGGAATGACTTTCATTTTCTCTCTATCTTCTGCAGTGGTCGGGCATTGAGTCTGACTCAACTTCACACCTTGTAACACAGGCAAGAACCCTTTCTTTCACTGATCCATTTTGAACTTCTTCAAAACTTTATCAAGGTATGTGCTTTGTGAAAGTCCAATTAAGCGTCTTGATCTATCTCTATAGATCTTGATACCCAATATGTAAGAAGCTTCACCGAGGTCTTTCATCAAAAAACTTTTATTCAAGTATCCTTTTATGCTATCCAGAAATTCTATATCATTTCCAATCAACAAAATGTCATCGACATATAATATTAGAAATGCTACAGAGCTCCCACTCACCTTCTTGTAAATACAGGCTTCTCCAAAAGTTTGTATACAACTCTTCTTCCAGAAATCCATTCAGGAATGCAATTTTGACATCCATCTGCCAAACTTCATAATCATAAAATGCGGCAATTGCTAACATGATTCCGACAGACTTAAGCACCGCTACATGTGAGAAAGTCTCATCATAGTCAACTCCTTGAACTTGTCGAAAACCTTTCGCAACAAGTCAAGCTTTGTAGATAGTAACATTACAGTCAGTGCCAGTCTTCTTCTCAAAGATCCATTTATTTTCTATGGCTTGCCGATCATCGGGCAAATCCACCAAAGTCCACACTTTGTTCTCATACATGGATCCCATCTCACATTTCATGGCCTCAGGCCATTTCACGGAATCTGGGCTCATCATAGCTTCATCATAGTTCGTAGGTTCACCATGGTCTAGTAACATGACTTCCAAAACAAGATTACCGTACCACTCTGGTGCAGATCGTATTCTGGAGGACCTACGAGGTTCGGTAGTAACTTGATCTGAAGTTTCATGATCATCATCATTAGCATCCTCACTTATTGGTGTAGGAATCACTGGAACTGATTTCTGTGATGAACTACTTTCCAATAAGGGAGAAGGTACAATTACCTCATCAAGTTCTACTTTCCTCCCACTCACTTCTTTTGAGAGAAACTCCTTCTCTAGAAAGGATCCATTCTTAATAACAAAGAGTTTGCCTTCGGATCTGTGATAGAAGGTGTAGCCAACAGTTTCCTTTGGGTATCCTATGAAGACGCACTTCTCCAATTTGGGTTCGAGCTTATGAAGTTGAAGCTTTTTCACATAAGCATCGCAGCCGCAAACTTTAATAAACGACAACTTTGGTTTCTTACCAAACCACAGTTCATAAGGCGTCGTCTCAATGGATTTTGATGGTGCCCTATTTAAAGTGAATGCAGCCGTCTCTGAAGCATATCCCCAAAACGATAGCGGTAAATCAGTAAGAGACATCATAGATCGCACCATATCCAATAAAGTACGGTTATGATGTTAGGACACACCATTTCGCTATGATGTTCCAGGTGGCGTAAGTTGTGAAACTATTCCACATTGTTTAAATGAAGACCAAACTTGTAACTCAAATATTCACCTCCACGATCAGATCGTAGAAACTTTATTTTTTTTGTTACGACGATTTTCCACTTCACTCTGAAATTCTTTGAACTTTTCAAATGTTTCAGACTTATGCTTCATTAAGTAGATATAACCATATCTGCTCAAATCATCTGTGAAGGTAAGAAAATAACGATACCCGCCACGAGCCTCAACACTCATTGGACCGAATCCATCAGTATGTATTATTTCCAATAAGTCAGTAGCTCGTTCCATTGTTTCGGAGAACAGAGTTTTAGTCATCTTGCCCATGAGGCACGGATCGCAAGCACCAGGTGATTCATAATCAAGTGATTCCAAAAGCCCATCAGTATGGAGTTTCTTCATGCGCTTCACACTGATATGACCTAAACGATAGTGCCACAAATAAGTTGCACTATCATTATCAACTTTGCATCTTTTGGCTTCAATATTATGAACATGTGTATCATCACGATCGAGATTCAACAAAAATAGACCACTCAGCAAGGGTGCATGACCATAAAAGATATTACTCATATAAATAGAACAACCATTATTCTCTGATTTAAATGACTAACTATCTCGCATCAAACAAGATCCAGATATAATGTTCATGCTCAACGCTGGCACCAAATAACAATTATTCAGGTCTAAAACTAATCCCTAAGGTAGACGTAGAGGTAGTGTGCCGACGGCGATCACATCGACCTTGGAACCATTTCCCATGCGCATCATCACCTCGTCCTTAGCCAATCTTTGTTTAATCTGTAGCCCCTGTTTCGAGTTGCAAATATGAGCAACAAAACCAGTATCAAATACCCAGGCGCTACTATGAGCATCAGTAAGGTACACATCAATAACATGTATATCAAATATACATTTCACTTTGCCAACCTTATTATCTGCCAAATACTTGGGGCAGTTCCGCTTCCAGTGACCAGTCCCTTTGAAGTAGAAGCACTCAGTTTCAGGCTTAGGTCCAGACTTGGGTTTCTTCTCCTGAGCAACAACTTTCTTGCTGTTCTTCTTGAAGTCCCCTTTCTTCCCTTCGCCCTTTTTCTTGAAACTAGTGGTCTTGTTTACCATCAACACTTGATGCTCCTTTTTGATTTCTACCTCCCCAGCCTTTAGCATTGTGAAGAGCTCGGGAATAGTTTTGTTCATCCCTTGCATATTATAGTTCATCACGAATCCTTTATAGCTTGGTGGCAGTGATTGAAGAACTGTGTCAATGACACTATCATCAAGAAGATTAACTCCCAGGTGAGTCAAGTGGTTATGGTACCCAGACACTCTAAGTATGTGCTCACTGACAGAACTATTCTCCTCCATTTTGCAGCTATAGAACTTGTTGGAGACTTCATATCTCTCAACTCAGGCATTTTCTTTAAATATTAACTTCAACTCTTGGAACATCTCATATGCTCCACGACATTCAAAACGTCTTTGAAGTCCCGATTCTAAGCCGTAGAGCATGGCACGCTGAACTATCGAGTAGTCATCAACACGCGTCTGCCAGGCATTCACAATGTTTGCAGTTGTTGTCGCGGGTGGTACACATAATGGTACTTCAAGGACGTTATTCTTCTGTGCAGCAATGAGGTTAATCCTCAAGGTACAGACCCAGTCTGTGTAATTGCTGCCATCATCTTTCAACTTAGCTTTCTCTAGGAATGCATTAAAATTCAAAGGAGCGGTAGCACGGGCCATTGATCTACAATAACATAGACATGCAAAATAACTATCAGGACTAAGTTCATGATAAATTAAAGTTCAATTAATCATATTACTTAAGAACTCCCACTAAGATAGACATCCCTCCAGGCAACTAAATGATCACGTGATCCAAATCAACTAAACCATGTCCGATCATCATGTGACATGGAGTAGTTTTCAATGGTGAACATCACTATGTTGATCATATGTACTATATGATTCACGTTCCACCTTTCGGTCTCAGTGTTCCGAGGCCATATCTACATATGCTAGGCTCGTCAAGTTTAACTCAAGTATTCTACGTGTGCAAAACTGGCTTGCACCTGTTGTATGTGACGTAGAGCTTATCACACCCGATCATCACGTGGTGTCTCAGTACGACGAACTATAGCAACGGTGCATACTTAGGGAGAACACTTATACCTTGAAATTTAGAAAGGGATCATCTTATAATGCTACCTCCGTACTAAGCAAAATAAGATGCATATAAGATAAATATCACATGCAATCATAATATGTGACATGATATGGCCATCAACGTCTTGTGCTCATGATCTCCATCACTAAAGCATCGTCATGATCTCCATTATCACCGGCGCGACACCTTGATCTCCATCGTAGCATCATTGTCGTCTCGCTAACTATTGTTTCTACGACTATCGCTACCTCTTAGTGATAAAGTAAAACAATTACATGGCGATTGCATTGCATACAATAAAGCGACAACCATATGGCTCCTGCCAGTCGCCGATAACTTGGTTACAAAACATGATCATCTCATACAACAATTTATATCACATCATGTCTTGACCATATCACATCACAGCAAGCCCTGCAAAAACAATTTAGACGTCCTCTACTTTGTTATTGCAAGTTTTACGTGGCTGCTATGGGCTTCTAGCAAGAACCGTTCTTACCTACACATCAAAACCACAACGATTTTTCACCAAGTGTGCTATTTTAACCTTCAACAAGGACCGACCATAGTCAAACTCGATTCAACTAAAGTTGGAGAAACAGACACCCGCCAGCCACCTATGTGCAAAGTGTAGGACCTTGAAGTATGTCTAGAGGGGGGGGGGGGGTGATTAGACTACTTGACCAATAAAAACTTAACCTTTTCCCAATTTTAGAGTTTGGCAGATTTTAGCTACTTTAGGACAAGTCAAGCAATCATCACACAATTCAAGCAAGCATGCAAAGAGTATATAGGCAGCGGAAATTAAAGCATGCAACTTGCAAGAAAGTAAAGGGAAGGGTTTGGAGGATTCAAACGCAATTGGAGACACGGATGTTTTTGGCGTGGTTCCGATAGGTGGTGCTATCGTACATCCACGTTGATGGAGACTTCAACCCACGAAGGGTAACGGCTGCACGAGTCCACGGAGGGCTCCACCCAAGGGTCCACGAAGTAGCAACCTTTTCTATCCCACCATGGCCGTCGCCCATGAAGGACTTGCCTCACTAGCGGTAGATCTTCACGAAGTACACGATCTCCTTGCCCTTACAAACTCCTTGGTTCAACTCCACAATCTTGTCGGAGGCTCCCAAGTGACACCTAGCCAATCTAGGAGACACCACTCTCCAAGAAGTAACAAATGGTGCGTTGATGATGAACTCCTTGCTCTTGTGCTTCAAATGATAGTCTCCCCAACACTCAACTCTCTCTCATAGGTTTTGGATCTGGTGGAAAGAAGATTTGAGTGGAAAGCAACTTGGGAAGGCTAGAGATCAAGATTCATATGGTAGGAATGGAATATCTTGGCCTCAACACATGAGTAGGTGGTTCTCTCTCAGAAATGGTAAGTTGGAAGTGTAGGTTCATTCTGATGGCTCTCTTCACGAATGAAGAGGAGGTGGAGGGGTATATATAGCCTCCACACAAAATCTAACTGTTACACACAATTTACCAAACTCGGTGGGACCGAATCGTTAAACTTGGTCGGACCGATTTAGTAAACCTAGTGACCGTTAGTGATTTTCGGTGGGACTGACATGCATCTCGGTGAGACCGATTCGGTTAGGGTTAGGGCATAACATAATCTCGGTAAGACCGATTACACAAACTCGGTGAGACCGATTTGGTAATAAGATTTCCAGAGAGTTGGTCAGGTAAACTCGGTGGGACCGATTTGCTCTTTTCAGTGAGACCGAAATGTTACAAAAAGGAAACAGAGAGTTTACATTGCAATCTCGGTGGGACCGATCGCTCACTTCGGTTAGACCGAAACGTTACCAAGGGAAACAGAGAGATTACAACCCCATCTCGGTGAGACCGAGATCCCTATCGGTAAGACCAATTTGCTTAGGGTTTGTGGCAGTGGCTATGACTTTTGGAATCGGTGGCGCCGGATAGGAAGAATCGGTGTGACCGATTTTGGCTTTGGGTTTAGGTCATTTGTGGATGTGGGAAAGTAGTTGAGGGTTTTGGAGCATATCACTAAGCACATGAAGCAAGAGGCTCATTAAGCAACACCTCATCCCTCCTTGATAGTATTGGCTTTTCCTATAGACTCAATGTGATCTTGGATCACTAAAATGTAAAATGAAGAGTCTTGAGCTTTTGAGCTTGAGCCAATCCTTTGTCCTTATTATTTTGAGGGATCCACTTTCATCATCCATGCCATGCCATTCATTGAGCTTTCCTGAAATAATAGTCTTGGAATAGCATTAGCTCAATGAGCTATATGTTGTTATGAATTACCAAAACCACCTAGGGATAGTTGCACTTTCAATCTCCCCCTTTTTGGTAATTGATGACAACATATAGATAAAAGGTTTGACAAATGATAATAAGATTGAATAACATCATCGCTTTGAGAAGTATGTGATAAGCAAGAGCTCCCCCTAAATTTGTGCATTGGTTAAGATTTGCTTTGGATGCAAATGCACAATGAATTAGGCTCATGGGTTACTCTTCCATGTCACATACATCTTGGTGGAGCGCTCAAAATAATAAACAATGAATACATGCACTCATCACGAAGCATAGTGAATGATGACATAAGATAGATAGGATAATATCATCAAACATGCATAAGTGTAGCTTATGATCAAACACATGATCACCAATGTCTCACAAGCATAGTATCTCAACCAAAAGCAAACAAAGTTTGAAAAACACCAAATAAAGCAAGAGAGAATAAAAGCAACACACACACTCTCTCTCTCTCTCGAAGCCTATGATCTATACATTTTTCTCCCCCTTTGGCAACAAGTTACCAAAAAGTTCATAGAAAATTCATAGTGCTAGATCGACTCTCAGGCTTGATCTTCTGGTGGTGGTGTCCTGATAGCTCCTTGGACGAAGGCTTCAGTTGAAGTAGAGGGTGCTGGAGTGGATGCTGGAGCTGGTTGCACTGGAACTGTAGGGGCAGTAGCTGGTGCTGAAGTTGTTGCTCTAGTGTCTGTCACTGGCACTGCAACTGACCTCTGGGCTTTGGGCACTTTGGCAAACACATTGGTGGTAGTTTGCCCTGCTTCTCCTGCATGTCCTCCTGCAGCTGCTCTACAACTGACTAAATCTCTGTTACTTTGACATCTAGATCATAGAATTTTTGTTCCATGATTCTTTCCAAGCTCTTCTAATTTTGAGTGAGGGTGGCCAATCCCTTCTCAATCCTCAGAGTTGATCCTATCAAGTAACCAAGCTGTTCCTGTTTGGTTTTCAAGAAATATTCAGATGCCTCCTCTTGAGTTGGCATCTTGGCAGCCTTCTCCTTCTTTGCCTTCTCCTTCTTCTCCTGATCTTGAACTGATTGTGGATCTGTTGGAAATATGCCCTAGAGGCAATAATAAAAGTATTATTATTATATTTCTTTGTTCATGATAATTGTCTTTATTCATGCTATAATTGTATTATCCGGAAATCGTAATACACGTGTGAATAACAGACACCAACATGTCCCTAGTAAGCCTCTAGTTAACTAGCTCGTTGATCAATAGATAGTCATGGTTTCCTGGCTATGGACATTGGATGTCATTGATAACGGGATCACATCATTAGGGTAATGATGTGATGGACAAGACCCAATCCTAAGCATAGCGTGAGATCGTGTAGTTCGTTTGCTAGAGCTTTTCTAATGTCAAGTATCTTTTCCTTTGACCATGAGATCGTGTAACTCCCGGATACCGTAGGAGTGCTTTGGGTGTATCAAACGTCACAACGTAACTGGGTGACTATAAAGGTGCATTACAGGTACCTCCGAAAGTGTCTGTTGGGTTGACACGGATCGAGACTGGGATTTGTCACTCCGCATGACGGAGAGATATCACTGGGCCCACTCGGTAATGCATCATCATAATGAGCTCAAAGTGACCAAGTGTCTGGTCACGGGATCATGCATTACGGTATGAGTAAAGTGACTTGCCGGTAACGAGATTGAACGAGGTATTGGGATACCGACGATCGAATCTCGGGCAAGTAACATATCGATTGACAAAGGGAATTGTATACGGGGTTGCTTAAATCCTCGACATCGTGGTTCATCCGATGAGATCATCGTGGAGCATGTGGGAGCCAACATGGGTATCCAGATCCCGCTATTGGTTATTGACCGGAGAGCGATCTCGGTCATGTCTGCATGTCTCCCGAACCCGTAGGGTCTACACACTTAAGGTTCAGTTACGCTAGGGTTGTAGGGATATGTATATGCAGTAACCTGAATGTTGTTCGGAGTCCCGGATGAGATCCCGGACGTCACTAGGAGTTCTGGAATGGTCCGGAGGTAAAGATTTATATATGGGAAGTCCTGTTTCGGGCATCGGGACAAGTTTCGGGGTTATCGGTATTGTACCGGGACCACCGGAAGGGTCCCGGGGGTCCACCGGGTGGGTCCACCTATCCCGGGGGGCCACATGGGCTGTAGGGGGTGCGCCTTGGCCTACATGGGCTAAGGGCACCAGCCCCACATAGGCCCATGCGCCTAGGGTTTGAGGGGGGAAGAGTCCTAGGAGGGGAAGGCACCTCCTAGGTGCCTTGGGGGGGGGGGGGGGGGGGGCGGGAAACCCCTCTTGGCCGCCGCCCCCCTAGGAGATTGGATCTCCTAGGGCCGGCCACCCCCCCTTGGCCCTCCTATATATAGTGGGGGAGAGGAGGGACTTCACACCTTTGGCCTTTGGTTGCCTCCTTCTCCCTCTCCAACACCTCCTCCTCCTCCATAGTGCTTAGCGAAGCTCTGCCGGAGTACTGCAGCTCCATCAACACCACGCCGTCGTGCTGCTGCTGGTGCCATCTCCCTCAACCTCTCCTCCCTCCCTTGCTGGATCAAGAAGGAGGAGACGTGGCTGTTCCGTACGTGTGTTGAACGCGGAGGTGCCGTCCGTTCGGTGCTAGGATCTCCGGTGATTTGGATCACGTCGTGTTCGACTACATCATCCCCGTTATTTGAACTCTTCCGCTCGCGATCTACAAGGTACATAGATGCATCTAATCACTCGTTGCTAGATGAACTCATAGATGGATCTTGGTGAAGCCGTAGGAAATTTTTTGTTTTCTGCAACGTTCCCCAACAGTGGCATCATGAGCTAGGTCTATGCGTAGTTCTCTTGCACGAGTAGAACACAATTTGTTGTGGGCGTAGATTTGTCAACTTTCTTGCCGCTACTAGTCTTATCTTGCTTCAGCGGTATTGTGGGTTGAAGCGGCCCGGACCAACCTTACACATACGCTTACGTGAGACCGGTTCCACCGACTAACATGCACAAGTTGCATAAGGTGGCTGGCGGGTGTCTGTCTCTCCTACTTTAGTTGAAGCGGATTCGATGAAAAGGGTCCTTATGAAGGGTAAATAGAAGTTGACAAATCACGTTGTGGTTTCACGTAGGTAAGAAAACGTTCTTGCTAGAACCCTACTTCAGCCACGTAAAACTTGCAACAACAATTAGAGGACGTCTAACTTGTTTTTGCAGCAAGTGCTTTGTGATATGATATGGCCAAAGTTGTGATGAATGATGAATGATCTATATGTGATGTATGAGATGTTCATGCTATTGTAATAGGAATCACGACTTGCATGTCGATGAGTATGACAACCGGCAGGAGCCATAGGAGTTGTCTTTATTTTTTGTATGACCTGCGTGTCATTGAAGAACGCCATGTAAACTACTTTACTTTATTACTAAACGCGTTAGTCATAGAAGTAGAAGTAGTCGTTGGCGTGACAACTTCATGAAGACACGATGATGGAGATCATGATGATGGAGATCATGGTGTCATGCCGGTGACAAGATGATCATGGAGCCCCGAAGATGAAGATCAAAGGAGCTATATGATATTGGCCATATCATGTCACTACTTTATATAATTGCATGTGATGTTTATTATGTTTTATGCATCTTGTTTACTTAGGACGACGGTAGTAAATAAGATGATCCCTTACAAAATTTCAAGAAGTGTTCTCCCCTAACTGTGCACCGTTGCTACAGTTCGTCGTTTTGAAGCACCACGTGATGATCGGGTGTGATAGATTCTTACGTTCACATACAACGGGTGTAAGACAGTTTTACACAGTGAAAACACTTAGGGTTAACTTGACGAGCCTAGCATGTACAGACATGGCCTCGGAACACGGAGACTGAAAGGTCGAACACGAGTCGTATGGAAGATACGATCAACATGAGAATGTTCACCGATGATGACTAGTCCGTCTCACGTGATGATCGGACACGGCCTAGTCGACTCGGATCATGTAACACTTAGATGACCAAAGGGATGTCAAATCTGAGTGGGAGTTCATTATAATTTGATTAGATGAACTTAATTATCATGAACT
Organism: Triticum timopheevii; assembly: GCA_963921465.1. Lineage (NCBI taxonomy): Eukaryota > Viridiplantae > Streptophyta > Magnoliopsida > Poales > Poaceae > Triticum > Triticum timopheevii. The sequence continues at coordinate 184,559,004 of OY997262.1, forward strand.
TAGTCTAAATATTTTACAATATGTCTTGTAGATCAAATGGCCAATGTAGTCCTCAACTTCAACGCGTTCCTAGAGAAAACCAAGCTGAAAGACGATGGCAGCAACTACACGGACTGGGTCCGGAACCTGAGGATCATCCTCATAGCTGCCAAGAAAGATTATGTCCTACAAGCACCGCTGGGTGACGCACCTGTTCTCCCTGCAGAACAAGACATTATGAACGCTTGGCAGGCACATACCGATGACTACTCCCTCATTCAGTGCGGCATGCTTTACAGCCTAGAGCCGGGGCTCCAAAAGCATTTTGAGAGACATGGAGCATATGAGATGTTCGAAGAGCTGAAAATGGTTTTCCAAGCTCATGCCCGGGTCGAGAGATATGAAGTCTCCGACAAATTCTTCAGCTGTAAGATGGAGGAAAATAGTTCTGTCAGTGAGCACATACTCACTATGTCTGGGTTACATAACCGCTTGACTCAGCTGGGAGTTAATCTCCCGGATGATGCGGTCATTGACAGAATCCTCCAGTCGCTTCCACCAAGTTACAAGAGCTTTGTGATGAACTTCAATATGCAGGGGATGGAAAAGACCATTCCTGAAGTATTTGCTATGCTGAAATCAGCAGAGGTAGAAGTCAAGAAGGAACATCAAGTGTTGATGGTCAATAAAACCACTAAGTTCAAGAAGGGCAAGGGTAAAAAGAACTTCAAGAAGGACGGCAAGGTAGTTGCCGCGCCCAGCAAGCAAGCTGCCGGGAAGAAGCCAAAGAATGGACCCAAGCCCGAGACTGAGTGCTTTTATTGCAAGGGAAGTGGTCACTGGAAGCGGAACTGCCCCAAATACTTAGCGGACAAGAAGGCCGGCAAAACCAAAGGTATATTTGATATACATGTAATTGATGTGTACCTTACCAGTAATCGTAGTGACTCCTGGGTATTTGATACCGGTGCCGTTGCTCATATTTGTAACACATAGCAGGAGCTGCGGTATAAACAGAGACTGGCGAAGGACGAGGTGACGATGCGCGTCGGGAATGGTTCCAAGGTCGATGTGATCGCCGTCGGCACGCTACCTCTACATTTACCTACGGGATTAGTTTTGAACCTCAATAATTGTTATTTTGTGCCAAGTTTGAGCATGAACATTGTATCAGGATCTCGTTTAATTCGAGATGGCTACTCATTTAAATCCGAGAATAATGGTTGTTCTATTTATATGAGAGATATTTTTTATGGTCATGCTCCGATGGTGAATGGTTTATTCTTTATGAATCTCGAGCGTAATGCTACACATATTCATAGTGTAAGTACCAAAAGATGTAAGATTGATAGTGATAGTCCCACATACTTGTGGCACTGCCGCCTTGGTCACATAGGTATCAAACGCATGAAGAAGCTCCATGCTGATGGACTTTTAGAGTCTCTTGATTACGAATCATTTGACACGTGCGAACCATGCCTCATGGGTAAAATGACCAAGACTCCATTCTTAGGAACAATGGAGCGAGCAACCAACTTATTGGAAATCATACATACTGATGTGTGCGGTCCAATGAGTGTTGAGGCTCGCGGTGGCTATCGTTATGTTCTCACCCTCACTGATGACTTGAGTAGATATGGGTATGTCTACTTAATGAAACACAAGTCTGAGACCTTTGAAAAGTTCAAGGAATTTCAGAGTGAAGTTGAGAATCAACGTGACAGGAAAATCAAGTTTCTACGATCAGATCGTGGAGGAGAATACTTGAGTCACGAGTTTGGTACACACTTAAGAAAATGTGGAATAGTTTCAAAACTCACGCCGCCTGGAACACCTCAGCGTAATGGTGTGTCCGAACGTTGTAATCGCACTCTATTAGATATGGTGCGATCTATGATGTCTCTTGCCGACTTACCACTATCTTTTTGGGGCTATGCTTTAGAGACTGCCGCATTCACTTTAAATAGGGCACCGTCGAAATCCGTTGAGACGACACCGTATGAATTGTGGTTTGGGAAGAAACCTAAGCTGTCGTTTCTAAAAGTTTGGGGATGCGATGCTTATGTCAGGAAACTTCAACCTGAAAAGCTCGAACCCAAATCGGAAAAATGCGTCTTCATAGGATACCCTAAAGAAACTGTTGGGTATATCTTCTACCTCAGATCCGAAGGCAAGATCTTTGTTGCCAAGAATGGGTCCTTTCTGGAGAAAGAGTTTCTCTCGAAAGAAGTAAGTGGGAGGAAAGTAGAGCTTGATGAAGTATTACCTCTTGAACCGGAAAATGGCGCAACTCAAGAAAATGTTCCTGAGGTGCCTGCACCGACTAGAGAGGAAGTTAATAATGATGATCAAGATACTTCTGATCAAGCTCCTACTGAAATTCAAAGGTCCACAAGGACACGTTCTGCACCAAAGTGGTACGACAACCCTGTCTTGGAAATCATGTTGTTAGACAACAGTGAACCTTCGAACCATGAAGAAGTGATGGCGGGCCCGGATTCCGACAAATGGCTAGAAGCCATGAAATCTGAGATAGGATCCATGTATGGAAACGAAGTATGGACTTTGACTGACTTGCCCGTAGAACGGCGAGCCATAGAAAATAAATGGATCTTTAAGAACAAGACAGACGCGGATGGTAATGTGACCATCTATAAAGCTCGGCTTGTCGCTAAGGGTTATCGACAAGTTCAAGGGGTTGACTACGATGAGACTTTCTCACCGGTAGCGAAGCTAAAGTCCGTCCGAATCATGTTAGCAATTGCCACATTTTATGATTATGAAATTTGGCAAATGGACGTCAAAACGGCATTCCTTAATGGTTTCCTTAAGGAAGAATTGTATATGATGTAGCCGGAAGGTTTTGTCGATCCTAAGAATGCTGACAAGGTGTGGAAGCATCTCGGAGTTGGAACATTCGTTTTGATGAGATGATCAAAGCGTTTGGGTTCTCACAGACTTATGGAGAAGCCTGTGTTTACAAGAAAGTGAGTGGGAGCTCTATAGCATTTCTCATACTCTATGTAGATGACATACTTTTGATGGGAAATGATATAGAACTTTTGGACAGCATTAAGGCCTACTTGAATAAAAAAAATTCAATGAAGGACCTTGGAGAAGCTGCTTATATATTAGGCATCAAGATCTATAGGGATAGATCGAGACGCCTCATAGGTCTTTCACAAAGCACATATCTTGATAAGATTTTGAAGAAGTTCAAAATGGATCAGTCCAAGAAAGGGTTCTTGCCTGTTTTGCAAGGTGTGAAATTGAGCTCAGCTCAATGTCCGACCACGGCAGAAGATATAGAAGAGATGAGTGTCATCCCCTATGCCTCAGCCATAGGTTCTATTATGTATGCCATGCTGTGTACCGGACCTGATGTAAACCTTGCCGTAAGTTTGGTAGGAAGGTACCAAAGTAATCCCGGCAAGGAACACTGGACAGCGGTCAAGAATATCCTGAAGTACCTGAAAAGGACTAAGGAAATGTTTCTCGTTTATGGAGGTGACGAAGAGCTCGTCGTAAAGGGTTACATCGACGCTAGCTTCGACACAGATCTGGATGACTCTAAGTCACAGACCGGATACGTGTATATTTTGAATGGTGGGGCAGTAAGCTGGTGCAGTTGCAAGCAGAGCGTCGTGGCGGGATCTACATGTGAAGCTGAGTACATGGCAGCCTCGGAGGCAGCACATGAAGCAATTTGGGTGAAGGAGTTCATCACCGACCTAGGAGTCGTACCCAATGCGTCGGGGCCGATCAAGCTCTTCTGTGACAACACTGGAGCTATTGCACTTGCCAAGGAGCCCAGGTTTCACAAGAAGACAAGGCACATCAAGCGTCGCTTCAACTCCATTCGTGAAAATGTTCAAGATGGAGACATAGAGATTTGTAAAGTGCATACGGACCTGAATGTAGCGGATCCGTTGACTAAACCTCTCCCTAGAGCAAAACATGATCAACACTAGAATTCCATGGGTGTTCGATTCATCACAATGTAACTAGATTATTGACTCTAGTGCAAGTGGGAGACTGTTGGAAATATGCCCTAGAGGCAATAATAAAAGCATTATTATTATATTTCTTTGTTCATGATAATTGTCTTTATTCATGCTATAATTGTATTATCCGAAAATCGTAATACATGTGTGAATAACAGACACCAACATGTCCCTAGTAAGCCTCTAGTTGACTAGCTCGTTGATCAATAGATAGTCATGGTTTCCTGGCTATGGACATTGGATGTCATTGATAACGGGATCACATCATTAGGGTAATGATGTGATGGACAAGACCCAATCCTAAGCATAGCGTGAGATCGTGTAGTTCGTTTGCTAGAGCTTTTCTAATGTCAAGTATCTTTTCCTTTGACCATGAGATCGTGTAACTCCCGGATACCGTAGGAGTGCTTTGGGTGTATCAAACGTCACAACGTAACTGGGTGACTATAAAGGTGCATTACAGGTACCTTCGAAAGTGTCTGTTGGGTTGACACGGATCGAGACTGGGATTTGTCACTCCGTATGACGGAGAGATATCACTGGGCCCACTCGGTAATGCATCATCATAATGAGCTCAAAGTGACCAAGTGCCTGGTCACGGGATCATGCATTACGGTACGAGTAAAGTGACTTGCCGGTAACGAGATTGAACGAGGTATTGGGATACCGACGATCGAATCTCAGGCAAGTAACATATCGATTGACAAAGGGAATTGTATACGGGGTTGATTAAATCCTCGACATCGTGGTTCATCCAATGAGATCATCGTGGAGCATGTGGGAGCCAACATGGGTATCCAGATCCCGCTGTTGGTTATTGACCGGAGAGCGATCTCGGTCATGTCTGCATGTCTCCCGAACCCATAGGGTCTACACACTTAAGGTTCGGTTACGCTAGGGTTGTAGGGATATGTATATGTAGTAACCGGAATGTTGTTCGGAGTCCCAGATGAGATCCCGGACGTCACGAGGAGTTCCGGAATGGTCCAGAGGTAAAGATTTATATATGGGAAGTCCTGTTTCGGGCATCGGGACAAGTTTCGGGGTTATCGGTATTGTACCGGGACCACCTGAAGGGTCCCGGGGGTCCACCGGGTGGGTCCACCTGTCCCGGGGGGGGGGGCACATGGGATGTAGGGGGTGCACCTTGGCCTACATGGGCCAAGGGCACCAGCCCCACATAGGTCCATGCGCCTAGGGTTTGAGGGGGGAAGAGTCCTAGGAGGGGAAGGCACCTCCTAGGTGCCTTGGGGGGGAGGGAAACCCCCCTTGGCCGTCGCCCCCTAGGAGATTGGATCTCCTAGGGCCGGCCACCCCCCTTGGCCCTCCTATATATAGTGGGGGAGAGGAGGGACTTCACACCTTTGGCCTTTGGTTGCCTCCTTCTCCCTCTCCAACACCTCCTCCTCCTCCATAGTGCTTAGCGAAGCTCTGCCAGAGTACTGCAGCTCCATCAACACCACGCCGTCGTGCTGCTGCTGGTGCCATCTCCCTCAACCTCTCCTCCCTCCCTTGCTGGATCAAGAAGGAGGAGACGTGGCTATTCCGTACGTGTGTTGAACGCGGAGGTGCCGTCCGTTCGGTGCTAGGATCTCCGGTGATTTGGATCACGTCGTGTTCGACTACATCATCCCCGTTCTTTGAACGCTTCCGCTCGCGATCTACAAGGTACGTAGATGCATCTAATCACTCGTTGCTAGATGAACTCATAGATGGATCTTGGTGAAACCGTAGGAAAATTTTTGTTTTCTGCAACGTTCCCCAACAGGATCATCTTCATTCATGACAACCTCATTGTCCTCAAAGTCTGGATAAAGTGGAAAATGTTCCTTATCCAACTGATATCTCCCTGTGCCCATCTTTGAGTTGATCAATTCCTGAATCTGAGGTGCATATCCACAGCTCCTCTTCTAATCTGCTGCAGTCCTCGTGATTGTTTCAATCATCTGGCTCATGACTTTGAACTTCTGTGGCACATCAAACACATGCAGCATGTTGATGGCATGCCCTCTGATCATGTTATGGTCACCAGACTTGGGCAACAAGGTGTGCCTCAGGATCCAATTGATGGTTGGCAACCCTGACAGCAGAAAGTGAACTGATCCAAACTTGTGAGTCTCTACTGCCTTGTCTGGAATCTCCTTGTACATGTGAGCCATTGAATTGTGACCCAACTTCTTCTTTGCATAAATGTCCAGGTCATCCTCATTTTCCTTGGGGACATTTATCAGACTTGCCCATTCTTCAACAGTGGATTGGTACCTTGTACCTTCAGACATCCAAACAATTCTACCATCTGGGTAAAAATGTGCTGTGGAGTAGAACTGCATGATAAGCTCATCATTCCAGTGGGTGAACTTCTATCCAACATAATCAGCAACTCCACAAGCAACAAAGCTTTCTTGCACTCCAGGATAGTGCTGCTCATTGTCCTTGATGTAGGTCCAGTCGACCCACCTCATGTCACAGACTATAGGCTTCTTGTCCAACAAAATTGTTTCATAAAAGTCCTGTTGTTCCTTTGTATGGAACCTGTAGTCAACAGCAATTCTTCTTCTTGAAGCATATGGATCTTCCATTCTCCACAGTCTCAGCCCTGAATCCTTCCTGATTCTCATGTCCTCAGCCACAAGATGGGCATCATTGTGGTCTGGTATCTTGGGCTTGAGCTTTCTTAGGACCTGTCCTTCTTCATCCTCATCTTCAGCAACATTGGGCACTGGGGCCTTGTTCTTCTCAGCAGCTGGAATACTCCTGGTATTCCTCTTTGGAACTTTCTTGGCCTTGGAGGCAGCTTTGGGTGCTTCCTTGGGCTTGGATGTTGCAGCCCCTGATCTGATTGCATCACCCATAAGCTTAGGTGCCTCAGGTGCTGGTGCAGCATCCTCTTCCTCTCCTTCAGAATCTCTTCTCATTGAGGGCTTTCCAAGGACCTTGGCAGTTGTGGTTCTAGCTCTCTTCTTTTTCTTGTCTTGAGCCCCATCATCCTCTGACTCAATTGTGAATTTCATAGTCTCTCCAGTAGGAACTTTCTGAGGTTTGGATGATGTTTCTTTCCTTGCAGGTGCCTCTTTGGGTTGAGCCTGATCTGGCACTTGAGTGGACTTTCTGGCCTTTGGCATTGGTGTCCTCTTGGCAGGAACTTTCCTCTTCAGACCTGGTTTAGTGCTCTGTGCAGAGCCATATTCTTTCTTGAGAACTACCTTCTTGGAAGTAGCCTCATCTTCCTCAGCTTTGTAATCTTCATCCTCTGAATCTCAAGTTCTTTTCCTCCTTTGCCTATTTGCAGCCTTAGGCAAATTGCTAGGAGTAATTCTGATCCCTTCATCTGTAGTTGAGGGACTAGTGCCCTCACTCAAGACCAACTGCTCTTCTGACCTGTTCTGGCTGTCACTCTGATCTAACATACTGCAAAAGCTGACTGCTAACCCTGTGAAGAGTTATAGATGAGATAGAATAGATGAGCATCACAAAATGCAGAGATTTTTGCAAAAGAATGATTCAAAAGTTCAGTTTTAGTTTTCCACAGAAAGCATTTCGGATCAATTGATTTTCAAACTCGGTGATAACGAAGCAGTTTTGGAACCTAAACTGATGATCTCGGTTGGACCGAGTCACAGTTTGGTGGCACCGAGACTGCTAGGGTTTCACAGAATCCTCAAATCGGTCGCACCAATTAGTAATTCTCGGTTAGACCGAGAGTCACTAGTGCAATGGCATAAGCCAAATCGGTGCGACCGAGTTTTTCAACTCAGTGGGTCCGAGATGGTTTCGGCGGAAACCTAACCCTAAAAATTTGAACCTTGTCTAATCTACGGATTACTTTGGCTGGATAGAAGAGTCTCAATCGTGGCAAGAATCAATATGAATACAATGTGCTAGGAATCAGACGTGGATAGCACAAAGATCAAGTCCATACCCTAACTTGCGGTGGACTTGCTACGGCGACAATGGCAGGGTCAAATCCGTTGATGGTGGCGGAGACCAGCGACAGGAGGCTGCTGGCGACGAGGAGACGATCTGGAGACCACGATAGCAGAGCGAGCAGTTGCGCGGACGAAGGGTTTCGGAGAAATTTCCAAACTTTTGCCCGTGTCTATATATAGTCCGACCCTGTCGGTGTGAACGAGTGGATCAACTCGGTGGCACTGAGATGCATAATTGTGTACAGTTACAGCAAATCGGTGAGACCGAAAAGTTCAAATCGGTTGCACCGAGATTGAAAACTCAGATCAACTTAATGATCTCGGTAGGACCGAAATGGAGGAATCGGTCAGACCGAGAGTCACAAAGAGGTTTTGGAAGTTTAAGTCTATGACGAATCGGGGACTCCGAGTGCTCCTCACACAGAGTGGTTCGAATCTGACTTGATCAAATTTTGTGATGTAGCATGAATAGAGTTTGAGATGAGAAAAGCATAGATAGCTAAAGAAGGTTCTTAGGCATTCTTGTCCATCCACTTGGCTAAAAGAAAAGAACCCAAACAATTAAAACAACAAGTGGATGTCCTTGAATGAGTAAAGTATGCACCAACATGCTCACACAATAAGATGGCAAATGAAATATGTGGCAAAGCATGCACAACCAATTCTAGCATCTATCAAGCAATTGGCGATGACTAGGTCATCTATATATGAGTATATTGACTTAGGAGTCAAATGAGAACATTTGATCATAGGTCATACTCATCGTTTAAGCTCAAGTGGGGTTACCACTTTTACATAATGCATTGATGTGTTCACACCATTAAAGTTGCTTTGACTCAATTCTTAGAGTTAAGCTCCCCCTAGATGTGAGATCCCCCCTTAGAGGGATGAACTAACCTTGGGTTTTGTCGATGCTGACTTCATGTAGGTGTTGAAGATGTAGATGCTCAATGTTGATGTAGATCATTTGGAGCAATCCTTTGGAGTGAGTTGCACTTTCAACTTACCTACATGGGTTAATCCCACAAGGAACAAACAAGAATATCCATAGACATAGAGTGATGCACACACAAGATGATGCCCATGAAATCATTAGGTTACCTTGTCCCTTGTCTTACCAACATGAGGGTTTGTGACTCCTTGAAATAGTGCAAGATGTGGAAGTTGATTGCACTTGTTCTTGCCAAAATGATACGAGTGAAGAATGTTGGTGGAGTCACCCTCAAGAACTCTCTAGTTCTTATTCTTCGGGATCCACATCATCTTGATGGGAATCCTTGGAGTTGTAGTTGTACTTGATGAAGTAGAACTTGATGTAGTCTTGGGAACCCACTTGAACGAGGCTTTAGGTGCTTCTTCAAATGCATCAATCTCTTCTTGAAGCTTGTCCTTGCCTTTGTTCTTGTGGTCTTGTGGTGGAAGATCATCTTGAGCTTGTGTTCCCTTGAAGGAAGTAGGATCATACTTCTCTTGTTGAGGAACAAACTTCGTCTTGGGGTATTGATCTTCTTCCCACTCAACTCCATTGGCATTAAACTTTCATTCAAAACCAACACCTTGATTCTTCCGGTGCCTTCCTTGCTTGCGTACAATTTCCTCGAATTGCTTACTCCCGGCAAGGCTCTTGTAAACACCTTTCTCTATAATTCCCTTCAATAAGCTATTTTCTTGCTCAAGTGTAACTTGGCTAAGAGAATCATTAGTGGAGTCAAGAGAACTACTAGAAGCAACAATATTGGATTTGACATTATTATTATTGTTACTACTAGAGGAAGTATCTTTCTTGTACTTGTTACTAGACTTGACTTGAGGCATGTAAGTAGATAAGAGTAAACGCTTGGCAATATAAGAACTTTTCTTGCGGAGATCATCATTGATTGCTTTTAAGAACTCATGCTCTTGCTCAAGATTGAGCTTTTCAAAGCGTAACTTCGCATGAGCCTTTAAAAGTTCTCGATGATCTTCGTAGATAGTTTCATGAGCTAACTTAAGAGTGTTTAGTTCTTTAGTTAGAAGCTTAATCTTCTCCTTAACATTGTCATTCGTTTTATCTTGATTAGCATGATTAATTAACGTTTCATCATAGTATTCATCACTAGAGTTGTCAAAAAGTAAATCATCATCCATAAGCAAGTCATCTTCATCACTATTGAAATCAACATACTCATGATGTGTTACCTTTGGACCTTTGGCCATGAAGCATCTTCCAACACCTTCATTTGGTGAATCAAATATGTCATAGGAGTTGGTTGACACAAGTGCTAGACCGGCAACACCTTCATCTTGAGTATATTCGGAGTCGGAGTGATAGCTTCTCTCGGAGTGATTGTCGGAGTCGGAGCCATAAACCCATTCACCAACATGAGCTAGATGTCTTCGTTTTGTGTAGCTTCTTGATGACTTGTCCTTCCTTTCCGAATCCTTGCTTCTCCGTGAGGGTCTTCGTTCATAACGATCATCTCTACTCCTCCTCTCTCTTGGTGGTGATTCTTCTCTTTTGCTCCTTCTTCTTGGAGAATCTTCTCTTCTTTTGTAGGGTGTCGTACACTCATTGGAATAGTGTCCGGGTCTCCCACAATTGTAGCAATTGCGCTCATGACTAGAAGATCTCTTGTCATTGTAAGACCTTGACTTGGAGCTTCTTTCTTTGCTTCTACTCTTGTAGAATTTGTTGAAGTTCTTCACCATTAAGCTCAATTCTTCATTGAAGGTTTGTTTCTCACATGATGATGTGGGCTCTTCACTTGAGGCTTTGTAAGCACCACTTGACTTATTGTGAAGTTCCTCCTTATCCTTGAGTGACATCTCATGAGCAACAATTCTTCCAATGACTTCCGTTGGCTTGAGATCTTTGTAGTTTGGCATCATTTGAATCAATGTGCACACGGTATCATACTTTCCATCCAATGCTCTTAGGATTTTCTTGATGATGAATTTGCTGGTCATCTCTTCACTCCCTAAGCCGGCAATCTCATTTGTGATAAGAGCAATACTAGAGTACATTTCAGCGACACCTTCACCATCCTTCATTTTGAACTTGTCAAGCTGACTTTGGAGCACATCCAACTTGGATTCCTTGACGGACTCGGTACCTTCATACATATCAATCAAAGTATCCCAAATTTCCTTTGCATTCTCAAGACGGCTGATTTTGTTGAATTCTTCGGGGCACAATCCGTTGAAGATGATGTCACATGCTTGAGCATTGTATTGCAGCATCTTCAATTCTTCCGCATTAGCTTCATAGTTCGGTTCTCTCCCATCGAAAAATTCACCTTGCAAGCCAATACAAATAATTGCCCAAACGGCGGGGTTATGTCCAAGAATATGCATTTTCATCTTATGCTTCCAACTAGCAAAATTAGTACCATCAAAGTAAGGACCTCTATGGTGATAATTTCCCTCGCTAGACGCCATACTCTCCTAGGTTGTGAAACCAAGGCTATGACCACCAAAAGCTATGGAAATCAAAGCAAATGGAGACCAAAGCTCTGATACCACTTGTAGGACCTTGAAGTATGTCTAGAGGGGGGGTGATTAGACTACTTGACCAATAAAAACTTAACCTTTTCCCAATTTTAGAGTTTGGCAGATTTTAGCTACTTTAGGACAAGTCAAACAATCATCACACAATTCAAGCAAGCATGCAAAGAGTATATAGGCAGCGGAAATTAAAGCATGCAACTTGCAAGAAAGTAAAGGGAAGGGTTTGGAGGATTCAAACGCAATTGGAGACACGGATGTTTTTGGTGTGGTTCCGATAGGTGGTGCTATCGTACATCCACGTTGATGGAGACTTCAATCCATGAAGGGTAATGGCTGCGCGAGTCCACGGAGGGCTCCACCCACGAAGGGTCCACGAAGTAGCAACCTTGTCTATCCCACCATGGCCGTCGCCCACGAAGGACTTGCCTCACTAGCGGTAGATCTTCACAAAGTAGGCGATCTCCTTGCCCTTACAAACTCCTTGGTTCAACTCCACAATCTTGCCGGAGGCTCCCAAGTGACACCTAGCCAATCTAGGAGACACCACTCTCCAAGAAGTAACAAATGGTGCGTTGATGACGAACTCCTTGCTCTTGTGCTTCAAATGATAGTCTCCCCAACACTCAACTCTCTCTCATAGGTTTTGGATCTGGTGGAAAGAAGATTTGAGTGGAAAGCAACTTGGGAAGGCTAGAGATCAAGATTCATATGGTAGGAATGGAATATCTTGGCCTCAACACATGAGTAGGTGGTTCTCTCTCAAAAATGGTAAGTTGGAAGTGTAGGTTCATTCTGATGGCTCTCTTCACGAATTAAGAGGAGGTGGAGGGGTATATATAGCCTCCACACAAAATCTAACCGTTACACACAATTTACCAAACTCGGTGGGACCGAATCGTTAAACTCGGTCGGACTGATTTAGTAAACCTAGTGACCGTTAGTGATTTTCGGTGGGACTGACATGCATCTCGGTGAGACCGATTCGGTTAGGGTTAGGGCATAACGTAATCTCGGTAAGACCGATTACACAAACTTGGTGAGACCGATTTGGTAATAAGCTTTCCAGAGAGTTGATCAGGTAAACTCGATGGGACCGATTTGCTCTTTTCGGTGAGACCAAAATGTTACAAAAAGGAAACAGAGAGTTTACATTGCAATCTCGGTGGGACCAATCGCTCACTTCGGTTAGACCGAAACGTTACAAAGGGAAACAGAGAGATTACAACCCCATCTCGGTGAGACCGAGATCCCTATGGGTAAGACCAATTTTCTTAGGGTTTGTGGCAGTGGCTATGACTTTTGGAATCGGTGGCGCCGGAAAGGAAGAATCGGTGTGACCGATTTTGGCTTTGGGTTTAGGTCATTTGTGGATGTGGGAAAGTAGTTGAGGGTTTTGGAGCATATCACTAAGCACATGAAGCAATAGGCTTATTAAGCAACACCTCATCCCTCCTTGATAGTATTGGCTTTTCCTATAGACTCAATGTGATCTTGGATCACTAAAATGTAAAATGAAGAGTCTTGAGCTTTTGAGCTTGAGCCAATCCTTTGTCCTTATTATTTTGAGGGATCCACTTTCATCATCCATGCCATGCCATTCATTGAGCTTTCCTGAAATAATAGTCTTGGAATAGCATTAGCTCAATGAGCTATATGTTGTTATGAATTACCAAAACCACCTTGGGATAGTTGCACTTTCACAAAGCACATCCGTAGAACCAGTCTCATGAACGCGGTCATGTAATGTCGGTCCGGGCCGCTTCATCCAACAATACCTCTGAATCAAAGTAAGACATTGGTGGTAAGCAGTATGACTATTATTGCCCACAACTCTTTGTGTTCTACTCGTGCATATAACATCTATGCATAGACCTAGCTCTGATACCACTGTTGGGAAACATAGTAATTCAAAAAAATTCCTACGATCATGTAAGATCTATCTACAAGATGCATAGCAACGAGACGGGAGAGTGTGTCCACATACCCTCATAGACCGAAAGCGGAAGCGTTTAGTAACGCGGTTAATGCAGTCGAACGTCTTGACGATCCAACCGATCCAAGTACCGAACGTACGGCACCTCCGTGTTCAACACACGTTTAGCATGATGACGTCCCTCGAGCTGTTGATCCAGTTGAGGACGAGGGAGAGTTCTATCAGCATGATAGCATGGTGACAGTGTTGATGATGTTACCGGTGCAGGGCTTTGCCTAAGCACTACGATGATATGACCGAGGTGTTAAACCGTGGAGGGGGCACCACACATGGATAAGGGATTGTCTGTTCTGCTCTTGGGTGCCCCCTAGCCCTGTATATAAAGAAGGGAGAGAGGAGGCCGGCGGCTAGGAGGGGCGCGCCTATAGGGGGAGTCCAACTAGGATTCCCAATCCTAGTTGGAGTCCCCTTTCTTTTTCCAAGAGGGGGAGAGAGGGAAGGTGCCGGTGTCAAAACCGGCGGATCTCGGGTAGGGGGTCCCAAACTGTGCGTCTAGGCGGATGGTAACAGGAGACGAGGGACACGATGTTTTACCCAGGTTCGGGCCCTCTTGATGGAGGTAAAACCCTATGTCCTGCTTGATTAATATTGATGATGTGTATTACAAGAGTGGATCTACCACGAGATCAAGGAGGCTAAACCCTAGAAGCCAGCCTATGGTATGATTGTTGTAATGGATGTTGTGTCCTACGGACTAAAACCCTCCGGTTTATATAGACACCGGAGAGGGCTAGGGTTACACAGAGTCGGTTACAATGGTAGGAGATCTACATATCCGTATCGCCAAGCTTGCCTTCCATGCCAAGGAAAGTCCCATCCGAACACGGGACGGAGTCTTCAATCTTGTATCTTCGTAGTTTTGGAGTCCGGCGGACGATGATAGTCCGGCTGTCCGGACACCCCCTAGTCCAGGACTCCCTCAGTAGCCCCTGAACCTGGCTTCAATGACGATAATTCCGGCGCGCATAATGTTCGGCATTGCAAGGCGGGTTCCTCCTTTGAATAATCCATAGAAGATTGTGAACACCTGGATAGTGTCCGGCTGTGCAAAATAAGTTCCACACTCCACCGTAGAGAGAATAATATGTGCACAAGTTCAATCTGCTGACGTATCTTGTAGCGTGACGTCACGCCACTACCAAGCCTTTACTTGAATTGTTTTTATTATACCACCTCAGCGCGTTTAGCGAAGCGGTTTCCTTGGCACGTCTTGTCGAAGCAGAGATCGTGTTCCCCTTATTCCGGGATTCTCATCAATACGGACGTGGGTAACCCAACCGCGTCATTGATGGTGGCGCTTGGGAGATAAGCGAGTTTTACCAAGCCGGTGGGGACGTATAGTCTTCGTCCGCCTATATATAAGGGGATAAGGATCTGCCTTTTTACCTACGCCTTCTTCCTCCTTTGCTTATCCATCTCCGCGCACTCGAGCTCGAGCGCCCAAGTTCGCGCATCTCATCTCGACCTTCTCCGATGTGACGCCCGGGTAATCAAGCTACAGTGAACCTCCGCTAATGATGCCACATCACCTCGGTTACTGTTGATAAACTCGCGTCAGTTCGAAACCCAGTTCCAATTTCAAATTTTAAAATAAAACCAAACAACAAAAGATTTCAAACAATAAAACAAAAATGTTTGGGTGGTGGCAAATATTCCATACTAAATATTGGTGAAGAAACCACACTTCTATAAAGTATATAAGTGTACTATATTAAGTAAAACAGTAGCAAAAACGATTATTTGAACACCTTTTATAATTAATAAAATGTCATACTAAGTTATTTGGGGTTTAGACTTTTTGTGACCGTGGACTAAGTTGAAATACTAATTTAGATACTAAGTGTATATATTTTACTAAAATAAATTGCAACTAAACCAAAATAGGAAAGAATAAATAAAAAGAAAAGAAATAAAACAAAACAAAACAAAAAGGACCCCCCCCCCCCCCCGCGCTGGGCCTTAGCCCCGCTGGCCATCCAACCAGGCCGGCCCACCACGACGCCCTACTAGGCCACCCGACCCCCCTGGTCAAACCCTAACCCCATCCCACTCCCCACTCGCCCCCACGTCTCTCCCTCGTTCCCCCCCCCCCCGTTTTGGATCTGGATCGGGCGCCCCTCACCTCACCTCCCCGCTCGACGGCGCCTCCCATCGCGCCGACCGCGTCGCCCCTGGATCACCGTTGCCTCCCTCGCCCTCCTCTCCCTTGCGCGACACCACGTGAAGCCGTGGCCACGCCTCATCGGCGCCCCGACACTGCCGCCCGAGGACCTCACCGGAGCTCCCTCGACGGTCTGCTTCCTCCTCCTCGCCGGCCTGCCTCCACTTCGTCCGCGTCGTCCCCGACGACCTCCTCGCCCCCCCCCCCCCCGCTGCCCCGTCCCTACAAATCCCGGTGAGGCCACGACCTCCGCCCTCCTCCTTCCCCTGTCCCCGCGCCGCCCGCGCCTCCCTTGGTGCGCCACCGCGCGCACACACGCCCGCGGCCTCCTTCCAGTGCGCGCCCATCGTGGCCGCGCCCCTGTTGGTCACCGCCGACCCCGCACTGCCCCGCCTAGCCAGGGCTACGCGCGGCCACGCCCCTCCTCGCCTCATCGTCGACGGCCGTGCGCCCCGGAGCTCTGCTCCGCCCCTGATCCCCGGCTTCGCCGCCGCATCTCGCGCACCCCGTCCTCGGCCTCGTTACCGCTGCGGCCTCGGGGCCTCGCCGTGCTGCCCCCGCGCGCTGGTCGCCGCTCAGGCTTCGGCCACGCCCGCGGCGCCCGTCGTCGGGTTCGCGCGCATGCCCGAACCGCTCGGGCTGGTGCCCGACACCCGTTGCGCCCGCTAACCCGCATTGGCCCAATGGCCCTATGACAAATGGGGCCCAGCCCAGAACGTTTTAAGAAAAATGAAAAATAAAAATAAAAATGAATTAATAAAATTTATAATTAAGTAATTAATTAAATTAAATAATCCTAATTAATTAATCTAATTAACCAGTTAATTTAATTAAACAGTAATTAGTTTAACCTAAACCCTAATCAACCTAACAGTGTATGACAGGTGGGTCCCACTGGGCCCACACGTAAGTTTGACCAGTCAACACCTATGTTGACTGCTGATGTCATGATGACGTCAGCAAACACTGTTTTGTACAATGTTGAATTAAATTAAATTAATTAAAATTCTAAAAATGATTTAAATCTTTTAAAATTAATATAAAATAAACCGTAGCTCGGATGGAAAAACTTTGTACATGAAAGTTGCTCAGAACGATGATACGAATCCAGATACGCAGCCCGTTTGTCCGCCACGCGTCCCTAGCATAGTGAACCTGCAACATTTCACCTCCGGTTCATCTGACCGAAAACGTGAAACACCGGGGATACTTTCCCGGATGTTTCCCCCTTTCGCCGGTATCACCTACTACGACGTTAGGGCACACTGGACACCGCGTATTGCGTTGTTACACTTTGTGATGCTTTGATTGCTCTGTTATTTATTATGTTCCCCCTCCATTACTTCTTTCCGGTAGAACCCGAGACTGTCGGCGCCCCCAGTTCGACTACGGAGTTGACGCCCCCTCCTTCTTGCCAGAGCAACCAGGCAAGCCCCCCCCCCTTGATCACCAGATATCTCATATTCTTCTCTATACTGCTTGCATTAGAGTAGTGTAGCATGTTACTGTTCGGTTACTCCTATTCTGTTGCATAGCCTGTCATTGTTGCTACAGTCATTGATACCTTACCTGCAATCCTAAATGCTTAGTATAGGATGCTAGTTTATCATCATTGGCCCTACACTCTTGTCAGTCTGCCTTGCTATACTATCGGGCCGTGATCACTTGGGAGGTGATCACGGGTATATACTACATACATACATACTATACAGATGGTTACTAAAGTCGGGTCAGCTCGTTGAGTACCCGCAAGTGATTCCGATGTGGGGGCTGAAAGGACAGGTGGCTCCATCCCGGTAGAGGTGGGCCCGGGTTCCCGACGGCCCCCGACTGTTACTTTGTGGCGGAGCGACAGGGCAGGTTGAGACCACCTAGGAGAGAGGTGGCCTGGCCCTGGTCAGCATTTGCGGATACTTAACACGCTAAACGAGATCTAGGTATCTGATCTGAGTCTGGCCATTTGGTCTATACGCACTAACCATCTACGCGGGAGTAGTTATGGGTATCCCGGCGTCGTGGTATCAGCCAAAGCCTTCGTGACGTCAGCGACTGAGCGGCGCGCGCCAGATTGGACCACGTAACGTGACTTCCTTAGTAATGGAGGTTGCTAGGTCTGCTTCCGGCCGCCCACGCAACATGCAGGTGTGCAATGGGCGATGGGCCCAGACCCCTGCGCGCATAGGATTTAGACCGGCGTGTTGACCTCTCTATTGTGCCTAGGTGGGGCTGCAACGTGTTGATCTTTCGAGGCCGGGCATGACCCAGGAAAGTGTGTCCGGCCAAATGGGATCGAGCGTGTTGGGTTATGTGGTGCACCCCTGCAGGGAAGTTTATCTATTCGAATAGCCGTGTCCCTCGGTAAAAGGACGACCCGGAGTTGTACCTTGACCTTATGACAACTAGAACCGGATACTTAATAAAACACACCCTTCCAAGTGCCAGATACAACCCGGTGATCGCTCTCTAATAGGGCGGCGAGGAGAGGATCGCCGGGTAGGATTATGCTATGCGATGCTACTTGGAGGACTTCAATCTACTCTCTTCTACATGCTGCAAGACGGAGGCTGCTAGAAGCGTAGTCTTCGACAGGATTAGCTATCCCCCTCTTATTCTGCCATTCTGCAGTTCAGTCCACTGATATGGCCCCTTTACACATATACCCATGTATATGTAGTGTAGCTCCTTGCTTGCGAGTACTTTGGATGAGTACTCATGGTTGCTTTCTCCCCCCTTTTCCCCCTTTCCTTTCTTTCTGGTTGTCGCAACCAGATGCTGGAGTCCAGGAGCCAGACGCCACCGTCGACGACGACTCTTACTACACTGGAGGTGCCTACTACTACGTGTGGGCCGCTGACGACGACCAAGAGTAGTTTAGGAGGATCCCAGGCAGGAGGCTTGCGCCTCTTTCGATCTGTATCCCAGTTTGTAATAGCCTTCTTAAGGCAAACTTGTTTAACTTATGTCTGTACTCAGATATTGTTGCTTCCGCTGACTCGTCTATGATCGAGCACTTGTATTCGAGCCCTCGAGGCCCCTGGCTTGTATTATGATGCTTGTATGACTTATTTTATTTTTAGAGTTGTGTTGTGATATCTTCCCGTGAGTCCCTGATCTTGATCGTACACATTTGCGTGTATGATTAGTGTACGATTGAATGAGAAGTTTAATACTCCATCACGTCATTCCTAGCCTGATCGGCTATATCATTTTGTGCTAAATTTTAACTATGCTACCTGGTCCTTTCTTCCCGGAGCACAATTTTCGACGATGAGCTAAGCTTACGTCGATTTTCCTCGTCATATCATTTCACCTTGAACAACAAGCTTGATTTCAAGTTTGTGTTGTACCCATGGTTTCAATAACCTTTTGCTTCATAATTCCTTTAACTTGATGCCATCGCTGATGGATTACATCTTCGTGGAGCCTCTCGACAAAATTTGTCGTGATCATCATCAACAGCTTGACTCCTTCATGGATATCAATTGAATTCATGATGAGAAATACCATCCTTGCCCTCGATGATTTGTGTTGTCATCGACCACTTTAATGCCTCCCCTCCAACACAAACTTGTTCGTGTTTTGTGTTGTACCTTGAGATCCTTGCTACCCAACTTATGTTATGTTCTACCTTGGAGTATTGCTATCTTCTATGTCAAGAATATCATGGGAAATTCACCACCCTTAAGAATTCTTGATACAAGTGATACTTATTAACATCACCATTCTTTTCTTGATCCTCGTGTTGTTTCTAACCAGAATACCGACAAATGGTCTATGATGTGTAAATTCTAAACTTCTAGCAACCCTATTTCTTTGAAGTTATTGGTCTATAGTTTCATTCTACGTCTATGGCTTATTGAATCATCATTCGAACATTTATCGTGCAACCCATCCCATATTTCGGGTGCACCTGTGAACCAAGGTTTAATTGTGGATGTTTTTCTCGAACATACATCATTATATCATTTGATGTGACAATTGATATCTCCTTCTTCACATAATTGTGGAAATCCATCTTTTGAAAATCTCGGTGAATTGTCGCTGAGTTCATCAGCTACCTCCTCTTCCTCTCCTTGATTTAATGAGGAACTCTTGTTTCGGAACTCGCTTCCATTGTACGCTTCCCGAGAATCTTGCCATGTCATCTCGTCAATTTGTTTTGCACCTTTTCTTCTCGGGCATCCTGAGTCTGAGATATCCTAACACCAATTAGATCTGAACCTCGGTCGGATATAATGGTTGGAGCATATTTTCAAGAGTTATAACATTGGTCCTTGTATGACCCGGTAAGGTGATGGCATGCCTAGCACACTTGACCGGATGACCTATTGTTATAGTATCCTCTTTAGCAATCTTACCCATTCTTTCATGAGGAAATTGTAAAACTTATTCTACAAGTTGTTCCTGATGGATCCTTTGTGTATCCAAAGTCCGACCCTTGCTTGAAGACCATGTCAATGCTATCTCGAAGCATGTCTATGCTACTCCGATCATCAATAAGAGCATTTGAAGCACAATGCTAAATTCTCTTTATCAATTATCCAAACACCATTGTATGGGTAATGTCATGTAATTTTTCTCCCCTTTCCTAAAGGGTTTTCTACGTTATATCCTCTCATGGATATCATGCTCCATTTGCCCTTGGGAAGGATATACCCTTGAAATATGTGATGAAACACATTTTCCTTTTCATTGTTATGTTTAATCTGAAGATCACCTTTTCCTTTCCATTGTTTTGTTTAACTTTTCTGGTGTTCTATATGATCTAAGCAGTAATATTCTTCTGCTTATGTAAACACCTCGGTGTACAATTCTGTCAGCAAGGCCCTGTTACTATTGTTGATGACCTTGCGATAACCACCGATGGACGAGAACTTTGCCTATTGGTCCGCATCGTTCAATGAGCGGGAAGATAGTTCTCTTCGTCCCTCACCCTTGGTACCGATGTTGTTGCCGACATAACCGTCAGACAATCCTCTCACATGCCTTACTTACATGATCGTGCAAGACGTCACTGCCCTTCCTACTTTTAACACACATTGTGGGCCCATAACCCATAGTTCCACAGGATCGAAACCCGACTCTCCTGTACAACCCTGTTTCTAATGGTTATTCCCCACGCTTGGCTTCGTATTTAATTTACGGGCCACCTTCCTAGTGCTCTATTCTGGTATCAGACGCAATAATTACTCTCGCTACTCTGAACCCCTTTCTCACTCTTGTTCAGACTTCGAGCAACTATCTATCCACTTGGAACCTCTTACTGTACCTTCGTACCTTACTCTCGATGTATTTTATATGTTCAACTCGAGAGATAATCTTATGCTCGTTCATGGGTTAACCCAGATTGTTTCCCTCCTAAGCATTCTGTCATAGCCAAGCTGCCCCTTACCTATTTGTAAGTACGTTGGAGTTCCCAAAGAAAAGGATGCCGACTTCACCATGATGACCTGAAGCAGAGAAATAAAGACATCAACGAGGAGGATCAACTACTTCAGGAAGAGCAACCAAGACCGAGAACACTCGTTAGAATTTTCGTAACCCAATCCCCCCCCCCCTTAGTCCCCATCTTAAATCTTGGGACGAGATTTCTTGTAGTGGAGGAGAATTGTGACGCCCGGGTAATCAAGCTACAGTGAACCTCCGCTAATGATGCCACGTCACCTCGGTTACTGTTGATAAACTCGCGTCAGTTCGAAACCCAGTTCCAATTTCAAATTTTAAAATAAAACCAAACAACAAAAGATTTCAAACAATAAAACTAAATATTGGTGAAGAAACCACACTTCTATAAAGTATATAAGTGTACTATATTAAGTAAAACAGTACCAAAAACGATTATTTGAACACCTTTTATAATTAATAAAATGTCATACTAAGTTATTTGGGGTATAGACTTTTTGTGACTGTGGACTAAGTTGAAATACTAATTTAGATACTAAGTGTATATTTTACTAAAATAAATTGCAACTAGACCAAAACAGGAAAGAATAAATAAAAAGAAAAGAAATAAAACAAAACAAAACAAAAAGGACCCCCCCCCCCCCCCCGCGCTGGGCCTTAACCCAGCTGGCCATCCAACCAGGCCGGCCCACCACGGTGCCCTACTAGGCCACCCGACCCCCTGGTCAAACCCTAACCCCATCCCACTCCCCACTCGCCCCCACGTCTCTCCCTCGTCCCCCCTGTTTTGGATCTGGATCGGGCGCCCCTCACCTCACCTCCCCGCTCGACGGCGCCTCCCGTCGCGCCAACCGCGTCGCCCCCGGATCGCTGTTGCCTCCCTCGCCCTCCTCTCCCTTGCGCGACACCACGTGAAGCCGTGGCCATGCCTCATCGGCGCCCTGACGCTGCCGCCCGAGGACCTCGCCGGAGCTCCCTCGATGGTCTGCTTCCTCCTCCTCGCCGGCCTGCCTCCACTTCGTCCGCGTCATCCCCGACGACCTCCTCGCCCCCCCGCTGCCCCGTCCCTACAAATCTCGGTGAGGCCACGACCTCCGCCCTCCTCCTTCCCCTGTCCCCACGCCGCCCGCGCCTCCCTTGGTGCGCCACCGCGCGCACACACGCCCGCAGCCTCCTTCCAGTGCGCGCCCATCGTGGCCACGCCCCTGTTGGTCACCCCGACCCCGCACCGCCCCGCCTAGCCAGGGCTACGCACGGCCACGCCCCTCCTCGCCTCATCGTCGACGGCCGTGCGCCCCGGAGCTCTGCTCCGCCCCTGATCCCCGCCTTCGCCGCCGCAGCTCGTGCACCCCGCCCTTGGCCCCGTTGCCGCTGCGGCCTGGGGCCTCGCCGTGCCGCCCCCGCGCGCTGGTCGCCGCTCAGGCTTCGGCCACGCCCGCGGCGCCCGTCGTCGGGTTCGCGCGCATGCCCGAACTGCTCGGGCTGGTGCCCGACACCCGTTGCGCCTGCTAACCCGCATTGGCCCAATGGCCCTATGACAAACGGGGCCTAGCCCAGAACATTTTAAGAAAAATGAAAAATAAAAATAAAAATGAATTAATAAAATTTATAATTAAGTAATTAATTAAATTAAATAATCCTAACTAATTAATCTAATTTACCAGTTAATTTAATTAAACAGTAATTAGTTTAACCTAAACCCTAATCAACCTAACAGTGTATGACAGGTGGGTCCCAGTGGGCCCACACGTCAGTTTGACCAGTCAACACCTCTGTTGACTGCTGATGTCATGATGACGTCAGCAAACACTGTTTTGGATAATGTTGAATTAAATTAAATTAATTAAAATTTTAAAAATGATTTAAATCTTTTAAAATTAATATAAAATAAACCGTAGCTCGGATGGAAAAACTTTGTACATGAAAGTTGCTCAGAACGACGATACGAATCCAGATACGCAGCCCGTTTGTCCGCCACGCGTCCCTAGCATAGTGAACCTGCAACATTTCACCTCCGGTTCATCTGACCGAAAACGTGAAACACCGGGGATACTTTCCCGGATGTTTCCCCCTTTCGCCGGTATCACCTACTACGGCGTTAGGGCACACCGGACACCGCGTATTGCCTTGTTACACTTTGTGATGCTTTGATTGCTCTGTTATTTATTATGTTCCCCCTCCATTACTTCTTTCCGGTAGAACCCGGGACTGTTGACGCCCTCTCCTTCTTGCCAGAGCAACCAGGCAAGCCTCCCCCCCTTGATCACCAGATATCGCCTATCTTCTCTATACTGCTTGCATTAGAGTAGTGTAGCATGTTACTGTTCGGTTACTCCTATTCTGTTGCATAGCCTGTCATTGTTGCTACAGTCATTGATACCTTACCTGCAATCCTAAATGCTTAGTATAGGATGCTAGTTTATCATCATTGGCCCTACACTCTTGTCAGTCTGCCTTGCTATACTATCGGGCCGTGATCACTTGGGAGGTGATCACGGGTATATACTACATACATACATACTATACAGATGGTGACTAAAGTCGGGTCAGCTCGTTGAGTACCCGCAAGTGATTCCGATGTGGGGGCTGAAAGGACAGGTGGCTCCATCCCGGTAGAGGTGGGCCCGGGTTCCCGACGGCCCCCGACTGTTACTTTGTGGCGGAGCGACAGGGCAGGTTGAGACCACCTAGGAGAGAGGTGGCCTGGCCCTGGTCGGCGTTCGCGGATACTTAACACGCTTAACGAGATTTGGGTATTTGATCTGAGTCTGGCCATTTGGTCTATACGCACTAACCATCTACGCGGGAGTAGTTATGGGTATCCCGGCGTCGTGGTATCAGCCGAAGCTTTCGTGACATCAGCGACTGAGCGACGCATGCCAGATTGGACCACGTAACGTGACTTCCTTAGTAATGGAGGTTGCTAGGTCTGCTTCCGGCCGCCCACGCAACGTGCAGGTGTGCAATGGGCGATGGGCCCAGACCCCTGCGCGCATAGGATTTAGACCGGCATGCTGACCTCTCTGTTGTGCCTAGGTGGGGCTACGATGTGTTGATCTTCCGAGGCCGGGCATGACCCAGGAAATGTGTCCGGCCAAATGGGATCGAGCGTGTTGGGTTATGTGGTGCACCCCTGCAGGGAAGTTTATCTATTCGAATAGCCATGTCCCTCGGGAAAAGGATGACCCGGAGTTTTACCTTGACCTTATGACAACTAGAACCGGATACTTAATAAAACACACCCTTCCAAGTGCCAGATACAACCCGGTGATCGCTCTCTAACAGGGCGACGAGGAGAGGATCGCCGGGTAGGATTATGCTATGCAATGCTACTTGGAGGACTTCAATCTACTCTCTTCTACATGCTGCAAGACGGAGGCTGCTAGAAGCGTAGTCTTCGACAGGATTAGCTATCCCCCTCTTATTCTGGCATTCTGTAGTTCAGTCCACTGATATGGCCCCTTTACACATATACCCATGCATATGTAGTGTAGCTCCTTGCTTGCGAGTACTTTGGATGAGTACTCATGGTTGCTTTCTCCCCCCTTTTCCCCCTTTCCTTTCTTTCTGGTTGTCTCAACCAGATGCTGGAGTCCAGGAGCCAGACGCCACCGTCGATGATGACTCTTACTACTGGAGGTGCCTACTACTATGTGCGGGCCGCTGACGACGACCAAGAGTAGTTTAGGAGGATCCCAGGCAGGAGGCCTGCGCCTCTTTTGATCTGTATCCCAGTTTGTGCTAGCCTTCTTAAGGCAAACTTGTTTAACTTATGTCTGTACTCAGATATTGTTGCTTCCGCTGACTCGTCTATGATCGAGCACTTGTATTTGAGCCCTCGAGGCCCCTGGCTTGTATTATGATGCTTGTATGACTTATTTTATTTTTAGAGTTGTGTTGTGATATCTTCCCATGAGTCCCTGATCTTGATCGTACACATTTGCGTGTATGATTAGTGTACGATTGAATCGGGGGCGTCACATCCGACCATGTCCGGAGCGGGAGGTAAATGGTTTGCCTCCACCGTTAAGGGGCAGCTCATCCCCACCCCCAGGCCCCATGAGAGGGTCGTATTTCTCCCCCACTTCCTCCGCGGACTGGGCTTTCCACTTCGCCCCTTTGTCCGGGGGCTCATGTTCTACTACGGCCTGGATTCCCATGATCTGGCGCCGAACTTCATTCTCAACATCTCGACGTTTATCGTCGTGTGCGAGGCCTTCCTCTGCATCCAGCCCCACTTCGGCTTGTGGCTCAAGACCTTCAATGTCAAGCCGAAGGTAGTGAAGGGCACGCAGGCGGAGTGCGGTGGCGCCATGTTGGGCAAGATGCCCAACGTCCTCTGTTTCGAGGGGGCCTTCATGGAGTCCGTCAAGGGGTGGCAGTCGGGGTGGTTCTACATCACCGAGCCGCGCGACCCTAAGTGGGCGGCGGCCCCCGAGTTCAGATCTGGTATCTCTGTGCAGCTCACCTCCTGGAAAGAGAAGGGCTTGCTATGGGGTAGTTCGAAGGAGCTGACGGGACTCCAAGCCTGTATCCAGAAGCTGGTGAACAAGAAGCTCAGGCTGGTTAATGTGGTCCAAGTCATGCTCGTTCGCCGGATTCTCCCATGCCAAGAACGGTCATTCAACCTGTGGGAGTTTGATCCGGCACAACACCAGGCGCTGAGCGGGCTCTTCGACACGACGTACGAAGGCGCCTGGAGGGTGCTATTTAAGGGCGCCGAAGCCCCCGCATCCGCGATGGAAGATCGCGGATTTCACTCGCAGCGTCCAACTGACGAGGTAAGTGATTCTACCCCTTTACGGGCACGTGTTGTTAATAGTTCGGCCCTAAGCGGGTTTCAATCTCCCTTTTACTTTGACAGGAATGGATGAAGAAGGCCGAGCAGCTCATCTGCCCGGCTCCCATGCCAGAAGACCCAGTGGACGCCCGTCTAGCGGGGCTGCTGGTTCCGGCACCGCACGTGCTGCCGGAGAAGAAGGCCAAGAAGGTGGCCACGGGTACTCGAAAGAGTTCCCGTTTTCAGGTGTCCGACGACTCCGAGGCGGATTCCTCCCCCGAAGATGAGGAGGAGGAAGAAGACTCTCTCCCAGAGGAGGGAGAGAGAAAGAGGAAGGCCTCCCCAACAGGGGAGGCCGAAGGGTCCAAGAGGGGAAGAACTATTCCCCCGGACAGCTCCGCCAACACCAACGTTGGCGATGAAGAGTGGCCCTCAAGGGCCAGGCCTCCAGCGAGATCGTAAGTATCCGGATTCCTGAATGATCTGCAATTTCTTTTGTGTCACATAGTGTCCTTCTAATGCCGCATACTGCCTGCAGTCCGGCCGACGATGATCTCCCTGCTTCGTCGAGCGGGTCGTTGGCTGCGTTGGATGTGGATTCCATTTCGACTACCTCCACCCCTCGCGCCGCTGAGGACGCCGAGGTGGGATCCCGGGAAGGGACCCATCAGGAGGAGGCTCCGGAGGCGCCGCAAGGCAGCCTCCCGGACTTTGCGCCGGACTCCACGCCGGAACCCGCAGTGGTTCCGGAGTCCGGCAGGCGGCCCCTTCACAAGAAGGGCAAGACCGTGACGCCGGCAGCCCTCGTCCAACCGGAGGCGCCGGACAACTTGTTGGAGACGCTCAAAGGCGCTTCCATCGAGGAAGAACACCGCACTATCATGAGTGCGGTGATTCAGAAGGTTCAACTCGCCAAGAGCGGGCTGACCGAAGCCTGCAGCAGCCTTCTAACAGGATTTGAGGTAAGAAGTTAAAATTATGTAATGTAATACTGCATAGACAGTAGCCCCTGATGCTCGGTTCGGTGTTCAGAAAGAAAAGCCGGACTGAGGATCTAAAGAAGATATACGCAGGGTTGCTAAAAATTATGTCAATATGGGTTTGCAGGCTGCGCTGCTGACCTCTGCCGCACTGACTGCGGAGGTCGGTGCATTGAAGCAAGATCTCGAGCGGTCCGAGCAAGAGCTCGGCCGTGCCAAGAAGCAGCTCGAGGACAAAGAAGGTGAGTAACACCACTTTGAATAGTTACCTTACAGAAAAGGATTTAGGTTGCAATAAAAATAACAAGGATAATGTGGGTACTGCAGGGGCCACGAACGAGGTGGCAACCCTGAAGGAGGCTGTGTCCGTGGCCGAATGCAGTGCGGCCGCGGAACGGGCTGAGCGAGAGAAGCAGGAGGCACGGGCGGCGGAAGTGCGGCAAGAGCTCCAGGCTCTCATGGAAAAGCATGAGAGTTTGGAGCGCGACTCAAAGACTCGAGAGTCCGAGCTTGCCTCGGCTCTCGAAAGTGCCAAAGACTCCAAGGCCGAGGCCCATAAGGCCCTTCAGGAGGTTGAGGATGTGAAGAAAATAGCGGCGGGTAAGGCATTTTTATGCAAAGCAAGCACGTTAATGTAAACTACTTGACACTTACCCGAATTCGGAGCTCTCCAGGGGCGTTTGCAGATCTGCCTCACAGTGTATCCGATGCCGCCGCATTCTACCGTGGCGAGGAGGGGAGCTCAACGAAGAAGGTCTTCTGGTCTCAATACGCTGAGGCCGGCCTTCCGGTGCCCCCTAGCGACCAGCTGAAGCAGCTAGTCGAGCTCCACAAGGTAGCCGAGCAGGCCATGAAGGGCCTCATAGTCCGGCTGTGTCCTGGAGAGGCCATGCCTGGGAGCTACTTTGGCCTCGTGCGGAGGCTGGTGGATGCGTGCCCCTTGTTGGAGGTCGTCAAGCGCTCCGCCTGTATTGAAGGTGCTCGTCGGGCCCTTGCCCGCGCAAAGGTGCACTGGGGTAGGCTGGATGCGGAGAAGCTTATCACTGACGCACCGCCAGCGGGCAAGGAGTATCGTACGCCCAAGATGTACTATAAGACCGTCCTGAAGGGTACCCGCAAGATTGCGGATGAGTGCCCCAGAGATGTAATTATTGAGTAGACTCACTATGTACTATCCTGTGCGCTGAAAACTTTGTTCATATGCGCTAAGCAACGCTTGTTTGATTTAAAATATTACCTTCTGTGCGGCCATTTATAAAATCTAAGAGATGGCAAGTCGTCGGCTTCAGCCCCCAAGCCACGAGTGCTGGGGTGTTCGGGATAAACTTGAGCACTCTTGTTCCCATTCTTGGGTCCATCTAGGGAGGCGCTCAACACAACAAACAAGGCAACCGGACATATAATGCTTGAACACTCTCACTTAGCCATAGAATTCTATAATTTTAAATTTCGGCGAAGCCCCTGGTATTCGGAAGGCCGAGTTGGGGGCGCTATCCACGCCTTGGCCGGACATTATCCGGTTCTTCGCTTGACGCGGCATAAGTCTTTAAGGACTCGAAAAGACCTCTCGAACAGTGACCAGTGTCTCGCCTTATCATGACAGTCAGTTTTAGCTTTCTCCACTGAGGCGCTCGCCTAGCTCAACCGGGGCGCAATCGCAGTGGTTCTCCCAGTGCCACCTTAGCCGACAGAACGGAACGTAAGGTACCAAAACGTGGGAGCCGGGCAAACCCAACTATTGATCCAAGACATGATTCGGAGCCGATTCATATAATGCTATAAGTTCGGGTGCCGCACTTGTGAAAGTGTTCGGACTTATCACACCATAATGCGGGGAACATAAGCCCCTGGTGTATTCGGCCATACCAAAATATACGGGTGCAAGATGTCATTAGTGAACATATATGTAAAGTAATGCAATAACAGGCAAAAAGTGCTGCATTATGTATTCGAGGAATTCTGCTATGAGTGCGGAATGATAGAAATAGTGCGGTAAGCAAGGGATTGGACTAATTAAACATGTTGTAATGCCCCGGATTCGATGCGCCAGGTGTCTTCCAGTTATTCGTCGTTGTTGCCATGTCATTTGCTTGCGTGTTGCATTTTGCCATGTCATCATATGCATTTCATATCATGTCATCATGTGCATCTCATTTTGCATACGTGTTCGTCTCATGCATCCGAGCCTTTTCCCCGTTGTCCGTTTTGCAATCCGGCACTCCTATGTCATCCGGCGGCCCCTTTTGCCTCTTCTCTTGTGCGGGTGTTAAACTTTCTCGGAATGGCCCGAGGTTTGCCAAGCGGCCTTGGTATAGCACCGGTAGACCGCCTGTCAAGTTTCGTGCCATTTGGAGGTCGTTTGATACTCCAACGGTTAACCGGGTAACCGTAAAAGCCTCTTTTGTGGAGCCCAACACCCCTTCCAAAGTGGCCCAAAACCCATCTAACTCCCCTCCATGCTCTCGGTCGTTCGATCACGATCGCGTGGCCGAAAACCGCACCTCATTTGGACTCTCCTAGCTCCCTCTACCTATATAAACGTCCCTCCCCTTCCTTTTTCGCGGATGAATCCCCCGAAACCCTAGCTCCGCTCCCTCTCCGCCGCCGGACACGTCCGGATCGGACCGGACGCGTCCGCCACCGCGCCTCGCCCAATCGGAGCCCGCCACGTGGTGCCCCGCCGTCTCTCCGCCGCCGGCCCGCCCAGGCCCGGGCTAGGACCGCCCCGACCGCGACCGGGCCCGCCTCGCCCGCGCCGCCGGCCGTCCTGAGTCGCCGCGCCGGATCCCCGCCGCCTCCGCCGCCCCGGCGCCGCCGTCGCGGACCTCCCCGCGCAGCCCCGGCGCTCGCCGCGACTCCTCCGCCGCCCCGCGCCCCGCCGTCGACCTCGCCCGCCGTCGCCTCCGCTCCGGCAGGGAGCTCATCGGAGCCCGCGCCGCGCGTCTCCCGCGCCGGCCCCGACCGCCACAACCCCGCCGCCGGCGCGCCCGCGCCCTCCGCCGCCGCCTCCCGGCCTCCCCGCGCCGCCCCGCTCGCCGCCGCGCCGCCCCGCGCCGGATCCGGTGAGATCCGGCCGGAGGAGGGCCCCCGCCGCCCGGATCCGGCGATCCTCGAGAACCGCGCCAGATCCAGATCGGGAGACCTATGGTTGACTTCGAAATATCTCTAAGTCCCTGATAATTTTACAAAAACATGCCATGTTCATCGCATCACATCTCTGCATCCGTAGCTCCGTTTCATGCGTGTAATATGTCGAATTGTTCGCCTCAACGAGTACTTCATTACATTCCATTGCATCATTTTCATTTGAGCTCATCTTGATGCCCGAAATGCTGTTGGAAGAGTGCATGTTGCTGTTAACCTGCTGAAACTGTTATAACTTGCTCATTTGTCATTTTTGCCATGTTTGATGTGTGCATCCTATGAGGTTGATGTCTACATGTATGTTGATCTATGCCATGCCATCTTTCTAGTGGTGCCAACCATGTATTTTTGTGAGTTGTGTGCTAAGTGCATCGAGCTTGTTAAGGAGGGTACTTGCTGTTGCTGTTTTGCTAGGCAGATTCTGTTATATTTTGTTGCTATGTTAACATGTTTCTACTAATCATTCTATGCTTAATCTGGAGGTGTTCTATAAACATGTTTTGATCTACATGTCTTGCTATATCCATTCATGCTCTTGGTTGCAATTATAGCCTGCTGGAACATGTTGTTATCTTGCTCTAAAGTTGCTTCATAATGTTGCTGTCAGCCTGTTAACATTAAGTTCAATGTTTCCATGATTGTTTCCTAGTGATCCATGCACCCTATGAACTTGCTCTTGCCATGCTTAGCTTCATAAACATGTCTTCTTACTGATGGTTGCCTTGCCATGCCATGTATTGCTCTGTGGTGAGTGGTTCAAGCTCACCAACATGCTTACTTATTATTGTTCCTGCCATGTATGAATCTGTCATATAACTTGCCATGTTTACATGGGTGCCATCATATTTTCCGTGCCCTTTTGGCTCATGGTCAGTAAGGGACTTTTGATATATGCATATAGTAGTATCATGCCATGCCTTTGTTTGCCATGATAAGTTCCTGTAACATGTTGTTTGATAGCTCTAAACGTTGCAACTTGATGTTATTTCTGCTAAAGTCTGAAACTGTTATTATTTGCAATCTTCCCATGTCCTTTTGAGCATGTTCTAGTTGTTACTGGAGATAGCTCAGTGTTCATGTCTTGTTATGCTTTACCAGTAATTCATGCTCATGCCTTTTGTTATTATGTTGGGGTGCTGTAGCATGTTGTTTTGATGCTTGTAAGATGCCTAGTTGCTGTTATGGACAGATTGTTGTTATGACTTGTATAGAGTGTATGTGTTGCACCGTTGCTCTGTTTTGAGTGTGCTCTATATGAAACTTGCTTCATTTTGCATGTAGTTTCATATTATCATGTTGCATCCTTGTTTCGAGGTGTTTGCTTGATGTTTGTATGCATTTTGCATCAATGCCATGTTTAACTTGTTTTGCTCATATCTTCTAGGCCGTAACTCCGAATCTAATGAACTTTATATGTAACTTGACTAGAATTTCGTGTTGATACTCTTGGTGCTCTTTAACTTGCTGTTTAACAACTTCAACTTAATGTTTATTCAGTTCTGGACCAATTTCGAAATATGCATATGAGGACTTACCGGAATTGTTATATGTTGTTCCCGGCCTCATTTAAACTTGCCTTGATGTGTTGTTCTTGTTTGCATCATCTCTTGCCATGAGTAGCTTCATGTAGCTTGGTCATGCATCATGCTTGTTGCATCATGCCTTGTACATGTGTGGTGTGTTTACCATGTTGTGTGCTTCTTCTCGATAGTTCCCGTTTCGTTGCGATCGTGAGGATTCGTTCGTCTACGCTTGGTTCGTCTTCGTGGCTTCATCTTCTTCATGGACTCGTTCTTCTTCCTTGCGGGATTTCAGGCAAGATGACCGCTACCCTGGATCTCATTACTATCATTGCTATGCTAGTTGCTTCGTTCTATCGCTATGCTGCGCTACCTATTACCTGTTTATCAAGCCATCCCATATTGCCATGAACCTCTAACCTTTGACACCTTTCCTATGCAAACCGTTGTTTGGCTATGTTACCGCTTTTGCTCAGCCCCTCTTATAGCGTTGCTAGTTGCAGGTGAAGTTGAAGATTTCTCCATGGTGGACAGGATTTTGGTTGGGATATCACAATATCTCTTATATTATTAATGCATCTATATATTTGGTAAAGGGTGGAAGGCTCGGCCTTATGCCTGGTGTTTTGTTCCACTCTTGCCGCCCTAGTTTCCGTTATACCGGTGTTATGTTCCCGGATTTTGCATTCCTAACGCGGTCGGGTGATTTATGGGACCCCCCTGACAGTTCGCTTTGAATAAAACTTGTCCAGCAAGGCCCAACCTTGGTTTTACCATTTGCCTCACCACCACCTATACCCTTCCCTTGGGTCGGCCAACCCAAGGGTCATCTTTATTTTAGCCCCCCCAGGCCAGTGCTTGTCTAAGTGCTGGTCTGAACCGAGTAGACTGCGGGGCCCCCTCGGGGCAACTCGAGGTCTGGTTTTACTCGTAGGATGTCTCATCCAGTGTTGCCCTAAGAACGAGATATGTGCAGCTCCTATCGGGATTGTCGGCGCATCGGGCGGCTTTGCTGGTCTTGTTTTACCATTGTCGAAATGTCTTGTAAACCGGGATTCCGAGACTGATCGGGTCTTCCTGGGAGAAGGTCTATTCCTTCGTTGATCGCGAGAGCTTGTCATGGGCTAAGTTGGGACACCCCTGCAGGGTATAAACTTTCGAGAGCCGTGCCCGCGGTTATGTGGCAGATGGGAATTTGTTAATGTCCGGTTGTAGATAACTTGACACCAGATCCGAATTAAAATGCATCAACCGCGTGTGTAGCCGTGATGGTCTCTTCTCAGCGGAGTCCGGGAAGAGAACACGGTTTCTGTGTTATGTTTGACGTAAGTAAGAGTTCAGGATCACCTCTTGATCATTGCTAGCTTCACGACCATTCCTTTGCTTCTCTTCTCGCTCTCATTTGCGTATGTTAGCCACCATATCATACTTAGTCGCTGCTGCAACCTCACCACTTTACCCCTTCCTTTCCTATTAAGCTTTGCTAGTCTTGATACCCTTGGTAATGGGATTGCTGAGTCCTCGTGGCTCACAAATTACTACAACAACAGTTGCAGGTACAGGTTTTACGATGATCTTGACGCGAGAGCGATATTGCTTGTTTTGGAGTTTCTTCTTCTGCTTCTTCGATCAGGGGATAGGTTCTAGGTCGGCAGCCTGGGCTAGCAGGGTGGATATTGTTTGAGTTTCTGTTTATGTATCATCCGTAGTCGGATGTTGATCTCTTGTATGATGATATTGTATTCGTGCGGCATTGTATGCCTTATGTATGTATCCCCATCTATTATGTAATGTTGATGTAATGATATCCACCTTGCAAAAGCGTCTTCAAGATGCGCTTCTATCCTTGGTGGGACCTTCGAGCTCCTTTAGGATAGGGTCGCATCTTGGGCGTGACACATGTCCCCCTCCAGGGGTGGGCTACGGACTGATGTATATAATCAAATTTAATGCTCGTAATGGAGACCACCTGAGTGTTCATCGCAGCCTTCTTTCTTCCCTGGCTGTTGCATCATGAGTTCGGCGGGTTCACCACCGGATGGGGCCTCTGGTGAACGGAGTCCTGTGTATACAAAGAAGGAAAATAATAATAAAAAAGATTGACACACTTGTGAGCCCCTGGTATGGTCGAGCCGCACTCTGGGTCTGTTGTGGTCGTGCCCCTCCCCCTAGGCCCATGGTATCTCCAAAGCGTAATGATGTACGCGGGGGGTTGGTCTTGCAATTATGCAAGGGCTGGGGTTGGGGCCGCATAGCTACGCGTGCTCGGATCATGGAAATTATCCGGGGATTATCCCTAGATCGCTCCAGAAATTATCCGGGGATCCGAAGACCACTTCCAGTGTGACTGAGCCTGTACAATTGGCCTCAACACCTGGTATGATGCCTTTGAAGGTCGTCTTTGTAGGTTTAATCCTTGAGGGGTCTATGCCCATCTTGCGCACTGTATCCTGATAAAGCAGGTTCAGGCTACTGCCGCCGTCCATCAGGACTCTTGGGAGGTGAAATCCATCGACAATTGGGTCTAAAACCAATGCGGCGAATCCGCCATGGCGGATACTCGTCGAATGGTCTCTTCGATCGAAAGTGATCGGGCAAGAGGACCATGTATTGAACTTAGGGGCGACTGGCTCCATCGCATATACGTCCCTTAGTGCATGCTTACGCTCCCTCTTGGGTATATGGGTTGCGTATATCATGTTTACCATCCGCACTTGTGGGGGGAAACCCTTCTGTCCTCTACTGTTCGGCGGTCGGGTCTCTTCCTCATCGTCGCTATGCAGCCCCTTGTCGTTGTTTTCGGCAATTAACTTGCCTGCCTGCTTGAATACCCAACAATCTCTATTGGTGTGGTTAGCTGGCTTTTCGGGGGTGCCATGTATCTGGCATGAGCGGTCGAGTATTCGGTCCAAATTGGACGGACCCGGAGTGGTTCTTTTGAATGGCTTCTTCCGCTGACGGGGTTTAGATCCTCGGAATCCGGCGTTGACTGCCGTATCCTCCTTGTCGTCGCCGTTAACGCAGCGTTTATTTTTGCTTCGACGCGACCTGCCATTGTGGTCCTTTGAGTCCAGACTGCCAGCATTTTTGCTGAGGTTATTGCTGCGAGCTAGCCAGCTATCCTCTCCCGCACAGAAGCGGGTCATTAATGATGTGAGGGCTGCCATGGATTTCGGCTTTTCCTGTCCTAGGTGCCGGGCTAGCCACTCGTCGCGGATGTTATGTTTGAAGGCTGCTAGGGCCTCTGCATCCGGACAATCGACGATTTGATTTTTCTTGGTTAAGAACCGTGTCCAGAATTGCCTGGCCGATTCATCCGGCTGCTGGATTATGTGGCTTAGGTCATCGGCGTCTGGTGGCCGCACATATGTGCCCTGGAAGTTGTCGAGGAATGCGGCTTCCAGGTCCTCCCAACACCCAATTGACTCTGCGGGCAGGCTGTTAAGCCAATGCCGAGCTGGTCCTTTAAGCTTGAGCGGGAGGTATTTGATGGCGTGGAGATCGTCGCCGCGGGCCATATGGATGTGAAGGAGATAATCTTCGATCCAAACCGCGGGGTCTGTCGTGCCATCGTAGGATTCAATGTTTACGGGTTTAAACCCTTCAGGGATTTGATGATCCATTACTTTGTCAGTGAAGCATAGGGGGTGTGCAGCGCCTCTGTATTGAGCAATATCACGTCGTAGCTCAAGGGAGCGTTGTCTGCTGTGTTCGGCCCGACCGGAGTTGTTGTATCCGGCTCAACGGTATTCGTCGTGGGTCGTGGGGCGCCCACGTGATCCATAGATAGATCTGGATTGCCTTGCTTTGTCCTCCAATATATCTCGCAAGTCCGGCGCGTTCCCTCTTGGCTTCGTACTTTTGGAGCGATGCCGGGGTACGGTCTTGGTGGAGGGCCTGGATGCCTCTCTGTCGCGACCACGGGGTGGTCGGTCGGCCGTATTGTGCGCTGGTGATGAAGGTATGTATGCTTCCTCCTCTAATCGGGGGAGCAACTTGCGTTTTGGGTAGCTTTTGGAGGGGCGTTCGAATTCATACTCTTCGGCCGCGAGGACCTCGGTCCATCTGTCGGCCAGCAGGTCTTGATCAGCTTGAAGCTGCTGCTGCTTTTTCTTTAGGCTATTTGTTGTGGCCATTAGCCTGCGTTTGAAACGCTCTTGTTCGAAGGGATCCTCGGGCACGACGAATTCGTCGTCGTTGAGGCTTGCCTCGTCTTCGGAGGGAGGTATGTAATTATCATCCTCGACCTCTTCATCTGCCGCTCTCTCGTGAGGGCTTGCTCCTGCATCCTCCTGCGCTGAATCTTGCAGGAGGGGATTGTCTTCGGCACTTTCTGGGGTGTTATTATCTCTTGTGCCGGAATCTCCATTCTTGCTGTGGCGGGATTTAGAGCGGCGCCGCTGACATCGGCGCTTGGGCTGTTTCTTTAAGGAATCTGCCTCCGCTACTTCTTCGCCGTCCCCATCTTTTGGGGTGTCCACCATGTATATGTCATATGACGAGGTGGTCTTCCAGTGCCCTGTAGGCGCTGGTTCTTGTTCGTCTCCGGCATCGTCGTCCATACCGTCGATGTCTTCGGAGTCATAGTCTAGCATGTCGGTTAGATCGCCGACAGTGGCTACAAAGTGGGAGGTGGGTGGGTTTTGAATTTCTTCGTCGTCCGCATCCCAACCATCCTGGCCATAATCCGGCCAGGGCTCTCCGGATAGCGAGAGATGCTTTAGCGAATTTAGAATGTTGCCAAAGGGCGAGTGCTGAAAGATGTCCGCAGTGGTGAACTCCATGATCGGCGCCCAATCGGATTCGATTGGCAAGGGCGCAGGAGGTTCGGAGTCCGGCAGGGAGTCCGGCACCTCGGAGTCACGAGCTTTATAGGGGACAAGGTCAGTGTTCGGCTCCATTGCCGCGGAAGTTGCAGCCCCCGATGCGGTGTCCAGCCACCGGTCCTCGATCTGGGCGATCGGCTCTGGACTAAGGGCCGGAGCAGATTCGTGTGCGGCCACCAAGGCACTGTCCGGCGGCAGAGCTAAATCATGCCCATCGAGACAGTGCGGCACGCTCAGCTGTGGCTCGAGTCCGTCGAAGATCAAGTCCCCGCGGATGTCGGTCGTGAAGTTTAGGCTTCCGAACCTGACCTGATGGCCAGGGGCGTAGCTTTCGATCTGCTCCAGATGGCCAAGTGAATTAGCCCGCAGAGCGAAGCCGCCGAATACGAAGATCTGTCCGGGGAGAAAAGTCTCACCTTGGACAGCATTGTCGTTGATTGAAGAAGCCATCGAGCCTATCGGTGACGACACAGAGGAACTCTCAATGAAAGCACCAATGTCGGTGTCAAAACCGGCGGATCTCGGGTAGGGGGTCCCGAACTGTGCGTCTAGGCGGATGGTAACAGGAGACGAGGGACACGATGTTTTACCCAGGTTCGGGCCCTCTTGATGGAGGTAAAACCCTACGTCCTGCTTGATTAATATTGATGATGTGTATTACAAGAGTGGATCTACCACGAGTTCAAGGAGGCTAAACCCTAGAAGCTAGCCTATGGTATGATTGTTGTAATGGATGTTGTGTCCTACGGACTAAAACCCTCCGGTTTATATAGACACCGGAGAGGGCTAGGGTTACACGGAGTCGGTTACAATGGTAGGAGATCTACATATCCGTATCGCCAAGCTTGCCTTCCACGCCAAGGAAAGTCCCATCCGGACACGGGACGGAGTCTTCAATCTTGTATCTTCGTAGTCTTGGAGTCCAGCGGACGATGATAGTCCGGCTGTCCGGACACCCCCTAGTCCAGGACTCCCTCAGAAGGAGTAGGAGAGGAAGAAGGAAAGAAGGAGGGCACCGCCCCCTCCTAGTCCAATTCGGACTAGCCTTTTGGGGGGGGGGGCGGCCACCCTGCGGCCCTCCTCTCCTTTCCACTAAAGCCCATTAAGGCCCACTACTTCCCCCGGGGGGTTCCAGTAACCTCCCGATACTCCAAAAAATACCCGAACCTTTCCGAAACCTTTCTGGTGTCTGAAAATAACCTTCAGATATACCAATATTTATGTCTCGACCATTTCGAGACTCCTCGTCTTGTCCGTGATCTCATCTGGGACTCCGAACAAACTTCGGTCATCAAAAACACATAACTCATCATACAAATCGTCATCGAACGTTAAGTGTGCAGAGCCTACGGGTTCGGGAACTATGTAGACATGACCGAGACACATCTCGGGTCAATAACCAATAGCGGAACCTGGATGCTCATATTGGCTCCTACATATTCTACGAAGATCTTTATCGGTCAAACCGCATAACCTACGTTGTTGCCTTTGTCATCGGTATGTTACTAGCCCGAGATTCGATCGTCGGTATCATCATACCTAGTTCAATCTCGTTACCGGCAAGTCTCTTTACTCATTCTGTAATGCTTCATCCCATAACTAACTCATTAGTCACATTGCTTGCAAGGCTTATAGTGATGAGCATTACTGAGAAGGCCTAGAGATACCTCTCCGAAACACAGAGTGACAAATCCTAATCTCAATCTATGCCAACCCAACAAACACCTTCGGAGACACCTGTAGAGCATCTTTATAATAACCCAGTTACGTTGTGACATTTGATAACACACGAGGTGTTCCTCCAGTATTCAGGAGTTGCATAATCTCAGTGTCTGAGGAACGTGTATAAGTCATGAAGAAAGCAGTAGCAATGAAACTGTAACGATCATATTGCTAAGCTAACGGATGGGTATTGTCCATCACATAATTCTCCCAATGATGTGACTCCGTTCATCAAATGACAACACATGTCTATGGTTAGGAAACATAACCATCTTTGATTAACGAGCTACTCAAGTAGAGGCATACTAGGGACACTATGTTTTGTCTACGTATTTACACATGTACTAAGTTTTTGGTTAATAGAATTCTAGCATGAATAATAAACATTTATCTGATATAAGGAAATATAAATAACAACTTTATTATTGCCTCTAGGGCATATTTCCTTCAATCCCTGTTGAGGTAACCTAGTGTTATTCAAAAATTCTGCGGTTTCATGTTATTCGAAAGAGGTTTGGTAACGAGACTTGATCAACCTTGTTAATGGATTCCTTTTGATGAGCATGAGATGGATGAATTTATAAGGCACAACTTTCTGTACCCTCCTTTTACTTTCTGTTATTTAGATTAAAAAAAAGCAAAATTAGCATTTTTTGTCTGTTTTATGAATTATCCATGCAATAAAAAATACCATGAAAATAAAAGTTCTCCAAATGCCCTGAAAATTTAGTATGATTTTTTATAGAATATTTGAGAATTTCTGGCACTGAGAACACACCAGGGAGATGCACCAGCTGGCCACAAGGATGGAGGGCGCGCCCTACCCCTGTGGGTGCGCCCCATGTCTTGTGGGCCCCAGGTGGGTCCCCTCCACTTATTCCAGCACCCATCCACTTCGTCTTCCTCCAGAAAAAATTATCCCGTAGTTCAAACCCGTGTTCTTGCTCATTTTGCTGCCATTTTCGATCTCTTTGCACAAAGCTCCATTCACAAAACTGCTTTGGGGGATTGTTCTTCGGCATGTGACTCCTCCAATGGTCCAATTAGTTTTTGTTCTAGTGCTTTATTTATTGCAATTTTTTGTTGCTGTGGTGACCTTGTTCTTGAGCTTGCATGTCAAATTTATATGGTCCAAAGTAGTTTTGATGCATGATGTAGTCTCTAGGCACTTGTAGGAGTAGTTGCTATCAATTTTGTTGAGTTTGGTTCACTTTTATTTTGAGTCACTAAAAATTTCAAAAAAAAAATCAGAGGAAAAAAATGTTTAGGAAAATGTACCAAGGTGGTTCTTCGAGGAAGTAAGCACCAAGTCTCGCCATACGTGTGTCGGACCTTGATCCACAAAGGGAAGCTCAAGTGCAACCTTGTGAATGGCCATTGGACGAATTTATGGTTCATGCAGGCTTCAAGGAAGAATTTGATGTGTATGTATGTAATTCTGATCTTGAGGATTTTGTATCAGATAAGTGCCGACAATACTATTATCTCACTGATGTCTTTGTGCGCAGGATTGAATTCTCATCTAAGCGCAATACTCATACTGTGATATTTGACCTTTATGATAAATCATATACCATGGACCTTGAAGATTTTAATATTGCTTGCAAAATCCCATAGTGGGGCATCTTTAGTGAACCTCACAGATCTGAATATAATGATTTCCTTGCTAGCATCACTGTCGGAGAAACTAGAAATATCACACAAGCTACCATATGGAGCATTCACTTTCCTGCCATACATTACTTTGCTCTCTTCATAGGTAGATGCATTAATGGTAAGCATGATCATAGCCACCTTTGCGTTCCAGATCTTAGTGTCCTTAAATGTGCGGTGTTAGGTGATAAGCTATATAAATTGGGGGCCATTGTTGCGAGAAGGTTACATCTTAATGCTAAAGATGGAGATTTATTTGGTGGGATTTATGCAACTCGTTTAGCTAATTATCTTGGTGTATCTATAAGAGAGAATGACATTGAGTTGCCACCTGCTTTTCTAGATTATAATGCTATGGTTCGTTACCAGTTTCTTGAGAGGAATGACCAGTCCCTCTAGTACCAACTAATCTTTGACAGATGGCGTGTTGTCCATATTACCCTTCCTGCTCCTGCCTTCTTTAACTTTCAAGGAAATGGGAGATATTTTATAACCAAAGAGGAGGCAAACGAGTATGGAGAATAGCGGAGGCTGCTCGCCTCCAGGAAGCAGCTCGTTAGGCGGTAGCTGTCGCAACATAGTACGACCCCAACTATGATTTAGGATATCATCCGGGCCAGTGGTGTCCCTAGACCAACTTAGGCCAAAAGCCTAAGCTTGGAGGAGTACATATTTCTCACTGACATTACATTCATGTTCACACACTCATTCTAGTTGTCGGTGTTCATACTTTTTCATTGTATTATCCATGCTAGTTTATTTTCTTTTCTTGCCTTCTTCTTGTGTGTTTGAAAAACTTTGAGAAAAACCAAAAAATTTAGTTGTAGCTTCTAGCTAGTTTACTTTTCATGCTTTCTTAGTTGTAGTATAAAAGAAAACCCAAAAAGATTTCTCATTTTTCTTTTGCTTATTGGGACCTTTCCCGTGTAAATGTTCTTTGAATTTCTTTTCTTTTCTTTGGGGGTCGAGAGGAGAAAACCACGATGAAAATAATGAGTGGCTCTTATATGCATTATTGTTGATCTAACAAGGAGCCCATATTACCTTGTCTTCTCCTTTGAATAAATGTTAGCAGATTCCAACTTAGTCCAATGCACATGCACTATTATTATTATCCACACTGTTCGGTCGTGCAAGTGAAAGGCAACAATGACGATATATGATGAAATGCTTGAGATGAGGAAAAGCTGGTATGAACTCGACCTATCTTGTTTTTGTAAATATGATTAGTTCATCGTTCCTGATTCAGCCTATTATGAATGAAACATGTTTGCAATGACATTTAGATATTATAGTTACTCATGCCATTGCGATGCTTAATTAGCTCGGAGTTTATAATGGTTTACCTTGCGTGCCAACATCTATTAAAATGGTTGTGATGTAGTATGATAGGATGGTATCCTCCTTTAAATGATTCAAGTGACTTGACTTGGCACATGTTCACGCATGTAGTTGAAACAAAATCAACATAGCCTCCACAATATTTATGTTCATGGTGATTTATATCCTACTCATGCTTGCACTCAATGTTGGTTAATCTTAATGCATGTTTATGATTGTTGTCGCTATCTAGTTAGTCACTTCCCAGTCTCTTTCTAGCCCTCGCTTGTACTAAGCGGGAATACTACTTGTTCATTCACTTCCATAAACCCCAA
Organism: Triticum timopheevii; assembly: GCA_963921465.1. Lineage (NCBI taxonomy): Eukaryota > Viridiplantae > Streptophyta > Magnoliopsida > Poales > Poaceae > Triticum > Triticum timopheevii. The sequence continues at coordinate 184,600,236 of OY997262.1, forward strand.
AGTTGTTCCATATGAGTCCACCATACCTACCTATATGCGGTATTTACCTGTCATTCCAAGTAAATTTGCATGTGCCAAACTCTAAACCTTCAAATGAAATTCTGTTTTGTATGCTCGAATCGCTCATGTAGCAACTAGGGCTGTCTATATCTTCCATGATAGGTGGGTTATTCTCACCATGAGTGGACTCCGCTCATCATTCACGAGAAAATGGCTGGTAATTGGGATGCCCAGTCCCATGCCCAAATCAAATCAAAATAATTGCAAACAAAACTCCCCCAAGATTGTTGTTAGTTGGACGGTACCAGTTGTTTTGGACCAGCTGTGGAATGTGCTTGTTGGTGGTGGGGGAGTATAAACTTTACCATTATGTTTGGGAACCGCCTATAATGTATGTAGCATGGAAGATACCGAGATCTCTTGGTTGTTATGTTGACAATGAAAGCATACCGCTCAAAATATTATTTATCTCTGTTTCAAAACTCGAGCTCCGGCACCTTTACAAATCCATGCTTCCCTCTACGAAGGGCCTATCTATTTACTTTTATGCTAAGTCATCATCCTCTTATAAAAAGCACCAGTTAGAGAGCACCACCGTCATTTGTATGCATTGTTATTAATTGATATTGAGTATGAGTGTGAATGGATCTCTTTTACCATGAATTACAATGTCTAGTCAGTCCTTGATCTTCAGGGGTGCTCTGCATTTATGTTTTGCGGTCTTAGAAAGGGCTAGCAAGATAGCATCTTGTTATATCATATCATGATTGTTTTGAGAAAGTGTTGTCATCCAAGATTTATTATTATTACTCGCTAGTTGATTATGCCATTGATGTGAATAAATGTGGGACCTAAATGTTATTGCGAATATGGTTAGTTCATAATCTTTGCTAAAAACTTGAATGTTGGCTTTACATATTTGCAACAACAAGATCAAACAGAGTTTGTAAAAGTTTTTCTTTATCACTTTCAGTTTATCAACTGAATTGCTTGAGGACAAGCAATGGGTTAAGCTTGGGGGAGTTGATATGTCTCCATCGTATCTACTTTTCCAAACTCTTTTGCCCTTTGTCGGTGTCAAAACCGGCGGATCTCGGGTAGGGGGTCCCGAACTGTGCGTCTAGGTGGATGGTAACAGGAGACAAGGGACATGATGTTTTTACCCAGGTTCGGGCCCTCTCGATGGAGGTAAAACCCTACTCCTGCTTGATTGATATTGATGATATGGGTAGTACAAGAGTGGATATACCACGAGATCAAGGAGGCTAAACCCTAGAAGCTAGCCTATGGTATGATTGTTGTAATGGTTGTGTTGTCCTACGGACTAAAACCCTCCGGTTTATATAGACACCAGAGAGGGCTAGGGTTACACAGAGTCGGTTACAATGGTAGGAGATCTACATATCCGTATCGCCAAGCTTGCCTTCCACGCCAAGGAAAGTCCCATCCGGACACGGGACGGAGTCTTCAATCTTGTATCTTCATAGTCTTGGAGTCCGGCTGACGATGATAGTCTGGCTGTCCGGACACCCCCTAGTCCAGGACTCCCTCAGTAGCCCCTGAACCAGGCTTGAATGACGATGAGTCCGGCGCGCATATTGTTCGGCATTGCAAGGCGGGTTCCTCCTCCGAATAATTCATAGAAGATTGTGAACACCAGGATAGTGTCCGGCTCTGCAAATTAATTTCCACATTCCACCGTAGAGAGAATAATATGTACACAAGTTCAATCTGCTAACGTATTTTGTGGCATGACGTCACGCCACTACCAAGCCCTTACTTGAATCGTTTTTTATCATACCACCTCAGCGCGTTTAGCGAAGCGGTTTCCTTGGCACGTCTTGTCGAAGCAGAGATCGTGTTCCCCTTATTCCGGGATTCCCATCAATACGGACGTGGGTAACCCAACCGCGCCCGTCGCCACGCCCCCTCCACCGAAGGTGGGTTCCAAACGGTCATGGAGTCGGCTCTTGGTATTCTCCCTCTTTATAATAGGACCAAGGCTCGTTTCTCTTCTTCAATCCTCCATCGAATCTTCTCCTTGCCCCAAGTTCCAACACCCAGAGCCCCAGATTCGAGCGCTTCGGACCTCCAACAATGTCCGGCTCCGACCTACAGGGCCGGTGGATGCCCTCCTCCATCACGGAGGAGCATGTGTTAAAGCTGCGAGATGCCAAATACCTGACTTATGAGATTTCGCACAGGTTGCCCGCCGAAGGGCAAGTCATCCCCACCCCCGAGCCCGGCGAGTATGTCGTTTTTGTATCCCACCTCCGTCGGGGTTTAGGCTTCCCGATGGATCCTTTTGTGAGAGGGCTCATGTTTTACTATGGATTGGAATTCCATGACTTGGCTCCGGAGTCCATCCTCCATATTTCTTCGTTCATCGTTGTCTATGAAGCCTTCCTCCGCGTTACCCCTCACTTCGGCCTGTGGCTGAAGACCTTTGATATGAAGCCGAAGATGATCGAGGGGCGTCAAGCAGAGTGCGGCGGGGCGGGCGTAAGCAGGAGGGCCGATGCCCCGTGGCCCGAGGGCTCCTTCCAAGAGGAGCTCGGCTTGTGGAAACTGGAGTGGTTTTATATTACCGCTCCCAGGGGCAGCAGGAAGAAGCCGCCGCCCGTATTCCGCTCGGGACCCCCACGACGATTGATGTCATGGGTCAACCAAGGGCTCAAGTAGGGGCCGTCAAAGGACGTGCCCCTGTTGCAGGGCCGGATTCGAGACCTCCAAGCGAGGGAGATCGATCTGGTCGTGGTGATGCAGGTTATGCTGATTAGGCGTCTCCTACCCTGCAAACGCCGTCCTCTCCGGCTGTGGGAATTTAATCCGGAGGGACCACGGATTCTCCAACACTTCATGGGTATGGCACCCGTGGAGATGTACAAATTGTTCTTCTAATCACAAGAGGTGTGTCCGGAATTAACCGAGGACGCCGGCCTAAGCTGCAATCGTCCGGATACCCAAGTAAGTAGCTCCGTGTCCAGACATACCGTTTGCTTGCCTTTGTATGATTCGACTGTTGACCAACTGCCCTTTAAACAGGAGTGGATAGCGAAAGCAAAATTGATACGGTGTCCGGCCCCCCTCCCAGAGACCGCGCCGGATCCCGTGCTGGTAAGGATGCTGGAGGTTGCGCCTTCAGAGGAAGGCGAAGGGGAGAACAGGGGAGATACCGCCTCAACCAAGGAGGCTTGTGAGGAAGGGGGGATCGAGAATCCCTCCTTCCAAGGGGAGAAGAGGACCGCCTCCGAAAACCCGGAGGCCAAAGCCCCGAAGCGGGGGAAGAAATCTTCACCGGAGGGTCCTGCGTCCGGAGAGGCTCCGGCCGCACAGTCTCCCCTAAAGAATCAGCCCTCCAGCGAGCCGTAAGTAGAAGAAAAGGAGTTTTGTAATAAGGGACATCCCTATTTATGCTTCTGAGGATAACTTAAGCTTTTGCCTTGTAGTTCGAATCTCCATCCTTCTCAGATGAGCTCGTCTTCGGGGGAACTCCGTCCGGAGATGATGGAGAGCGAGACGCCTCCATCTGCGGCGCCATCGGATGGGGCGGATGAGCCTGAAGTGTCATCACGGAGGATATCCCCGAGTCCGACAGGGCCGGATAGTTCGGCACCAACTGGTGTGCGGCCGGGGGAGTTGAAGGACCTGCTTGAGAGGGCGTCCATCTCAAAAGGTCACCGTACACTGATGAGTACGGTGATTAAAAGAATTGCATCCGCCGAAGGCGGATTGCGTGATGCCGTCAGGAGTTTGCTGGCGGGGTTTGAGGTACGTAAAAATGACATACCCTTTGACAGTTTTACACATAAAGTGCGCCCTATATAGATAGTAGCCCCTGAGACTCGGTAGGGTGTCGAGAACGACAGCATGCCGAGGATCAAAATCCCCAGTATTGAATTTCGCCCTTCCTAAGCAGGTGGCAGATAGTTCGGTGGCTAGCCGGACTGATGGAGTTGCCGAACTAAAGCGGCAACTCGATGTGGCGGATGCAGACATCGCGCTAGTCAACAGGCGACTTGATGAGTCGCAAGGTAGGTTTCTTCTCCGCGGTCACCTAGTAAGGGAGCCGAAGCCCACTCCTTACAATATGTGTGCTTGATGCAGATGGTGCCGCTGCTGTGGAGGGCCTTCGGGCAGAACTTGCTCAATCCAAGGAGCAAGCCCAAAAGAGTGATGCGGCTGCCTCGAGGGCGGCCGAAGAACTAGAAGCCGAAAGGGCTGCCCACTGCCGAAGCAGGGAGGAGATGGACGAACTGGCCGTGAAGTTAAAAGATGCTACCGACTGCAATGAGGTTCTTGAAAAGGAGCGCTTGGCGGAGCGAGAAGACCTGGGGAAGGCCACCGCCGAAGCTAAGGATGCCCGTTCTGCAATGCGTGCTATAAAGGAGGAGCTGCGCCAGGCCAGAGATATTGTGGCTGGCAAGCCCTTTCTGCTGCGCCGAAGGTTTACAGATCCAAAGTATGCTCAGCTTGGCCAGCTGTGGGGTCCAGAGGATCCTTATATGGACTTGGCGGCGAGTGCGGCGAGTGCGGCGGATGCCGTTGTGCACTTCCGAAGTCAGAAGGATCACAAGATGGAAGAGCTGTTTTGGTCTCAATTCCATAGTCCAGAGCGTTCACTTCCGCTGACCGATCGGTTGGCCGAGTGGGCTGAGCTGAATAGACTGTTCGGGCTTGCCATGACGGATATCGTGACCCATGTCTGGCCGGATAGGGCCAAGCCGAATAGTTATTTTGGCTTATTGCAGCAGTTTCTTGGGGCGGTGCCGCATATCAAGGCGATGAAGCGGTCGGCCTGCATAGAGGGTGCACGGATGGCCCTTGCCCGTGTGAAGACACATTGGACAGAGATGGATGCCACCGCTGTTGCGACCCAGGGTTCGGATGAGAACCGGTTACCCGCCGAGCACTATTTTGGGGAAGTTCTGCGTGGTGCTCGTGTAATAGAGTCGCAGTGCTCAAAAAATGTCATGTTCAAATGAACGTTTTGGTTTGTAAAACGATGTTTATGATGTAAGCGCTTTTTGGTACTTGTGCTTTCAAGTATTAAAATATCTCCTCTGTGGCCATTTATGTATACGTGTGTATAACCTGAAAGATGGCAGTCGTCGGCTTCAGCCCCCACGCACAAGGTGCGGGGTGTTCGCAAAAATAGCGCATTTTCACACTTAATCCGACGTCTCAGTCCTGTGAAGGAGGTGGTAGCGTAGCAAACGAGGCAACCGGACTATAATGCTTTATCACTTTCACTTAGCCATAGGAGTTCGAGGGTGGGACTACGATATAGCCCCTAGGGGCACCGCGCTCTCCGAATTCGGGGCGCGTATGTGCCTGACCGGGAAACGGTCCTTCGTCAAAGCGGAGGAATTCTAAACATTCCGGTAGTCGATTGAGTGGTTGACCAGTCTCTCACTGTATCATGACAGTCAATTTTCGGCTTTCTCTACTGAGGTGCTCGCCCGGCCGAACCGGGGCACAATCGCAGTAGTTCTCCTGGTGCCGCATTAGCCGATGATATGGAACGTAAGGCAGCAAAACACAGGAGCCGGGAAAACCCAACATTTGACCAAAGACATGATTCGGAGCTGATGCATATAAGGCCTAACTCGAGACACCGAACACTCCCTAAGGTATTCGGTCTTTATGATAGCGGGCAGAACAATGCCCTAAGCCCCTAGTGTCCAGGTACATGCAAGGTCTTTCTGACGTGGCCGATGCCAAAACGTCAGTCTCCTCTCTGGTTATAATGAGAAACCAGGGGATATATATCAACAAGAGACAGTAAAAAAGGTTTACGTAGGGTCTTAATCTGAAAAGAATCCTTGCCATGGGTCCCTACTGCACGTCTGCGCCTGTGTCTCCATTGTGCTGTATCCTGGACGGGCGTACACGTTGTTCATCTATAAAAGAGAGGAACTTAGTTTGAAAAGTAATCGTGCAAAAAATGAATTAAAAATCTAAATATGAATGAATAAAGCTGAGCTTATATTAGCTCATACGTACAGCCCCTTGTAAAGGGGTGTGCGGCTAGGGAGCCCCTAGCTTATTTACACCGGACTCGTCTAACCGTGTCCGGGGTCTTGAACGACCTTTTAACGAAATGATGCCGCGTGGACCGGGCATTTTAAGTGTACGAGACGCGTAGTGTGGTATTGCATTAAAGCGGACAAAAGCTTCACGTCCCAACAGTGCTTGATGGCTACTTTGGAATGGGGCGATATGAAAGATTAGCTTTTCGCGTCGGAAGTTGTCGGGTGACCCGAACACAACTTCTAGTAGTAAGGAGCCCGTGCATGTGGCGTAGGGGCCTGGCGTCACTCCTTTGAAGGAAGTGTGGCTATGTCGGACGTTAGTAAGGTCTATCCCCAACTTGCGGATTGTGTCCGGATAGAGCAGGTTTAAATTACTGCCGCCGTCCATCAGGACTTGTGTAAATTGTAGTCCGTCGATTATAGGATCCAATATCAGAGCAGTCCATCCTGCATTTCGAATGCTTCTGGAATAGTCCAGGTGATCGAACGTAATTGGTTTTGACATCCAACCTCGAGGTTCCGCTGGGGTGGACCGTGCGATACCTACTTTGGCGGGTGCCGCACTGTTGTTCCGCACTATCACATGAAGTGAGTTTACTGTTTTGACTTCTTGTGGGAAAGTCTTTTGTTTTCCGGCGCTCTGCTGGTGGGGTTCGTCGTCATCCTCGCTTGGCGCATCGAGCCCCTTGTGTTCGGCGTTGAGTCGGCCGGACTGTTTGAAAACCCAACAATCTCGGTGGGTGTGGTTTGCAGGCCTTCCGGAAGTACTGTGGATTTGACATATCCAATCCAAAATTTTGTTTAAGTTGGATAGCTCGTCACTGTTGTCCTTAAGAGGCAGTGTTTTGTTGTTCGGCCGCGAGCTTTTGAATCCGGCGTTGACCGCCGTGTTCTTTGGGCTTTTTTCTTTATTTCGGCGCTGATCCTTTCTGCGCCGTGATTTTCCGTTTCCATCCCTGATCTCGGATGTACTCGGGTCGCTGGTGTTGCATCCTGCTAGCCAGCTGTCTTCCCCCGCGCAAAAGCGGGTCATGAGGCTTGTTAGCGCGGCCATTGTTCTCGGCTTCTCTTGGCCGAGGTGTCTGGCGAGCCATTCGTCTCGGACATTATGTTTAAAAGCTGCTAAGGCTTCGGCGTCCGGACAGTCGACTATTTGGTTCTTTTTGGTAAGAAACCTATTCCAGAATTTGCACGCTGACTCTCCGGGCTGTTGAGTTATGTGACTTAAATCGTCTGCATCCAGAGGGCGGACATAAGTCCCTTGAAAATTTGCTCTAAACGCGTCCTCAAGCTCTTCCCAGCTTCCAATAGTATTTTCTGGGAGGTCTTTGAGCCAATGTCGAGCTGGCCCTTTGAGCCTGAGGGGTAGATATTTTATGGCGTGGAGATCGTCTCCTCTAGCCATGTGTATGTGGAGGATGTAATCCTCAATCCAGACTCCAGGGTCTGTTGTTCCGTCGTATGCCTCTATGTTTACGGGTTTGAACCCCGCTGGAAATTCATGATCCAGCACCTCATCGGTGAAACATAGTGGGTGTGCGGCGCCCCTGTATTTGGGTGTGTCGTTGCCTTCAAACACTTGGCGTGTTGTGTTGCTTCCTGGGCCCCTATTTTTTGGCCCATAAATGGACCTGACCGGGCCATCTGTTTTCCGAGGATCAGGAGTCGGCTTGTGTGCAGCGCCGCTTATCGCTTTTGGCCCGTCATCTGGTCGTCTATCCGTCCAGGCGGCCTCTTTGCTTCTTGACAATGGGGGCTCTATGGCCTCCTCGTCGAATTCTGGCAGCAGCTTGCGCTTCGGGTAGCTCTTTGTTTGGTGGCCATTGCCATATTTGTCCACGGTCTTGAGTACCTTGCTCCACCTCATTCTGAGTATGTCTTCCGCTGTTTTGAGCTTCCGTTTTTCCTTCTTCAGACTTCTTGCAGTGGCGACGAGTCTTTTTTGAAGGTTCTTATGCTCCGCTGGTGTGTTCGGCGTGAGGTCGTCTGGACTGTTGTTTTCGCCGGGCATGGATTGATTATCCGATTCATCCTGTTCGGATGGTTGCTTGGTTGCATGTTCGTCGTCCACTGGTTTGCCCTGCTCCATTGCTGGGTCATTAGGAGTGCTATTTTTGTCGAGGCAGGACTTAAGGCGGCATCTGCGTCGCCGTTTTGGTTGTTTGTCGGCGGGATTATCCTTTGTCGCGTCCCTTTGTTCCTCGTTATCGCTTCCTTTTGGGGTGTCCACCATATATACATCATGGGTTGGGATGGCCTTCCAGTGCTCTGTAGGCGCTGGTTCTTGACCGTCTCCGGCATCGTCATCCATACCATCGATGTCTTCGGAGTCGTAGTCTAGCATGTCGGTTAGATCGTCGACAGTGGCTACAAAGTGGGTGGTGGGTGGGCTTTGAATTTCTTCGTCGTCCGCATCCCAACCATCCTGACCGCAGTCCGGCCAGTGTTCTCCTGACAATGAGAGATGCTTTAGCGAATTTAGTATGTCGCCAAGGGGTGAGTGCTGAAAGATGTTTGCGGCGGTGAACTCCATGATCGGCGCCCAATCGGATTCGATTGGCAGGGGCGCAGGAGGTTTGGAGTCCGGAAAGGAGTCCGGCGCCTCGAAGTCACGAGCTTTATAAGGGACAAGGTTAGTATTCGGCTCCATCGCCGTAGAAGTCGCAACTACCGAGGCGGTGTCCAGCCACCTATCCTCGATCTGCGCGGTCCGCTCCGAACTACGGGTCAGAGCGGACTCGTGTGCGGCCTCCAGGGCACTATCCGGCGGCAGAGCTAAATCATGCCCATCGTGACAGCGCGGCACGCTCAGCTATGGCTCGAATCCATCGAAGATCAAGTCTCCGCGGATGTCGGCTGTGAAGTCTAGGCTTCCAAACCTGATCTAATGACCAGGGGCGTAGCTTTCGATCTGCTCCAGATGGCCAAGCGAATTGGCCCGCGGTGCAAAGCCGCCGAACACGAAGATCTGTCCGGGGAGAAAAGTCTCACCCTGGACGGCGTTGTTGTTGATTGAAGAAGCCATCAAGCCTATCGGTGACGACACAGAGGAACTCTCAATGAAAGCACCAATGTCGGTGTCAAAACCGGCGGATCTCGGGTAGGGGGTCCCGAACTGTGTGTCTAGGTGGATGGTAACAGGAGATAAGGGACACGATGTTTCTACCCAGGTTCGGGCCCTCTCGATGGAGGTAAAACCCTACTCCTTCTTGATTGATATTGATGATATGGGTAGTACAAGAGTGGATCTACCACGAGATCAAGGCGGCTAAACCCTAGAAGCTAGCCTATGGTATGATTGTTGTAATGGTTGTGTTGTCCTACGGACTAAAACCCTCCGGTTTATATAGACACCGGAGAGGGCTAGGGTTACACAGAGTCGGTTACAATGGTAGGAGATCTACATATCCGTATCGCCAAGCTTGCCTTCCACGCCAAGGAAAGTCCCATCCGGACACGGGACAGAGTCTTCAATCTTGTATCTTCGTAGTCTTGGAGTCCGGCTGATGATGATAGTCCGGCTGTCCGGACACCCCCTAGTCCAGGACACCCTCACCCTTGTTTTGGACTCTAATTTTCATGATTTGAATGGACCTAACCCGGACTGACGTTGTTTTCAGCAGAACTACCATGGTGTTATTTTTGTGCAGAAATAGAAGTTCTCGGAATGACCTGAAACTTCACAGAGATAACTTTTGGAATAAATAAAAAATATTGGCAAAAGAATTAGCGGAAGGGGACCCACACCCTATCCACAATGGTTGGGGGGAGACTATCTTGTGGGCCCCCTGGACCTCCACCGACCTCAACTCCAACTCCATATATTCACATTCGGGGAGAGAAAATAGAGAGAAGGATTCATCACGTTTTATGATACGGAACCACCGCCAAGCCATGTTCTTCCTCGGGAGGGAAGATCTAGAGTCCGTTTGGGGCTCCGAAGAGGGGAATCCGTCGCCATCGTCATCATCAACCATCCTCCATCACCAATTTCATGATGCTCACCGCCGTGTGTGAGTAATACCATCATAGGCTTGCTAGACGGTGATGGGTTGGATGAGATTTACCATGTAATTGAGTTAGTTTTGTTAGGGTTTGATCCCTAGTATCCATTATGTTCTAAGATTGATGTTGCTATGACTTTGCTATGCTTAATGCTTGTCAATAGGGCCCGAGTGCCATGATTTCAGATCTAAACCTATTATGTTTTCATGAATATATGAGTGTTCTTGATCCTATCTTACAAGTTATAGCCATCTACTACGTGTTATGATCAGGCAACCCCGGAGTGACAATAGTCAGGACACTTCTCGGTGATGACCGTAGTTTGAGGAGTTCATGTGTTCACTAAGTGCTAATGCTTTGGTGCGGCAATCTATTAAAAGGAGACCTTAATGTCCCTTAGTTTCCAATAGGACCCCGCTGCCACAGGAGGGTAGGACAAAATATGTCGTGCAAGTTCTTTTCCATAAGCTTATATGACTATATTCGGAATACATGCCTACATTATATTGATGAATTGGAGATAGTTATGTGTCACCCTATGTTATAACTGTTTCATTATGAATGTCATCTCACATAATTATCCATCATTGATCCATTGCCTACGAGCTCGTTTCGTATTGATCTTTGCTTAGTTACTTTTCCATTGCCACTGTTACGATTGCTACAAAACTGCTACTGTTACTTTTGCCACTGTTACCGTTACTTCCATACTACTTTGCTAATAAATAATTTGCTGTAGATATTAAGTCTTTCAGGTGTGGTTGAGTTGACAACTCAGCTGCTAATACTTGAGAATATTCTTTGGCTCCCCTTGTGTCGAATCAATAAATTTGGGTTGAATACTCTACCCTCGAAAACTGTTGCGATCCCCTATACTCGTGGGTTATCAGGGTAATGATCTTTTCTAGTTGCTTTGTTTAATTTTCTAAAATCAATTACCATTCTATAGCCTATGACAATTATTTGTGGAATAAGTTCATTCTTATCATTAGGAACAACAGTTATACCTCCCTTCTTAGGGACACAATGAACGGGACTTACCCATCTACTATCTGCTATAGGATAGATTATACCCGCTTCCAGAAGTTTTAGTATTTCCGTTCTTACCACTTCTTTCATCTTCGGATTTAACCGACGTTGATGATCAACAACGGGTTTAGCACCAGGTTCCATATTAATTTTTTGCTGGCATAGAGTGGGACTAATGCCCTGAAGATCATCAAGAGTATATCCAATAGCAGCTCGGTGCTTCCTTAGAACTTTCAATAATCTTTCTTCTTCATGTTCTGAAAAGTTAGCACTAATAATAACACAATATATCTTTTTCTCATCAAGATAAGCATATTTCAATGTGTCTAGCAATTGTTTTAATTCAAACACAAGATCACCTTTAGGTGGAGGAGGACCTCCTAGAGTTTCAATAGGCAGATTGTGTTTAAGCAGAGATTGTCGCTCGAACAAGATTCTATCAATTTCATTTCTTTCATGCATATGCAAATCATTTTCATGGTCTAGAAAATATTGTTCTAAAGGATCAGTAGGAGGTACAACAATAGAAGCAAGACCAATAATTTCATCCTTACTAGGCAAGTCTTTCTTATGCGGTTTTCTACTAAACTTAGAAAAATTAAACTCATGAGATTCATCACCAAAGCTAACACCGACAGTTTGTTTCTCACAATCTATTTTAGCATTAATGGTGTTCAAGAAAGGTCTACCAAAGATAATGGGACAAAAGTTATCTTGTGAGGAACCAACAACAAGAAAATATGTAGGGTATTTTATTTTCCCCAACAAGACTTCAACATCTCTAACAATCCCAATTGGTAATATAGTATCTCTATTAGCAAGCTTAATAGTAACATCTATGTCTTCTATTTCAGTGGGTGCTATATCATTCATAATTTCTTGATATAAGGTAAAAGGAATAACACTCATGCTAGCACCTATGTCACATAAACCATGATAACAGCGATCTCCTATCTTAACTGAGACAACAGACATGCCAACAACAGGTCTATGTTTATCTTTTTCATCGGGTTTGGCAATTCTAGCAGCTTCAGCACAGAAGTAAATAACATGCCCATCAATATATCGACCAAGAGATCCTTAATCATAGTAACACTAGGTTCAACTTTGATTTTTTCAGCTGGTTTCGGTGTTCTAATATAACTTTTGTTGACCATGGTTGAAACTTTAGCATGTTCCTTCATCCTAACATGGAAAGGTGGTTTTTCAATATAAGCAGTGGGAACAACTGGATCAACATTATAAATGTTGGTTTCTTATTTAGCTTTTACCGGTTCTTTAATTTCTTCATTAATCGGTGGGTGATATTTGAACCACTTCTCTTTAGGAAGATCAACATGAGTAGCAAAAGATTCACAAAAGGAAGCTACTATCTCAGAGTCAAGTCCATATTTAGTGCTAAACTTTTGAAAAGCATCGGTATCTATAAAAGATCTAACACAATCAAACTTAGACTCAATACCTGACTCTTTACCTTCATCGAGTTCCCAATCTTCAGAGTTGTGTTTAATTCTTCCTAAAAGAATGAGTACAAGAAGTATCGAGCATGGATTGATCACTACGAGAAAGCCGGGCATAAAAATTCTGAATAATAATTTCTCTTGAGATCTCATGATTGGGGCATGAATATAACATTAACTTAAGCCTCCCCCAAGCTAGAGTAATACATTCTCCTTCACGAGGCCAAAAATTATATATATAATTCCGATCACGATGAACTAGATGCATAGGATAATTTTTTTTTATGGAATTCCAATTTCAACCGATTCCAGTTCCAAGATCCAATATCATCGCATAGCCTATACCATGTCATTGCCTTTCCTTCAAAGATAAGGGGAAAACCTTCTTCTTAGCTTCATCTCTGGGTAAACCTGCAAGCTTAAACAATCCACATATATCAAGTGCATATCAGGATGTTCGGTTCCATCCCCTGCATAAGGATTAGCTATAGTTGTTCTACCATACCCGAAGGAATTTCATATTCAATATTTTTAGTAGGTGCAGTAGGTTGAGGGGTAACTAATTGTGATTCCGGTCGAGGTGAAGATACCCCAAACAAACCCCTCAAAGGATTGTTTTCCACAGTAACAAGTGACGGTAAATTTCAGCATGTAGTAATAATTTTTCCTTACCAAGAGCGCTTCACTCCCCATCAACGGCGCCAGAAAATAGCCTAGATGACCCACAAGTATATGGGATCAATTATAGCCTTTTCTACAAGTAAGATTGTCAAACCCAACGAGGAGCAGAAGGAAATGACAAGTGGTTTTCAGCAAGGTAATGTCTGCAAGTGCTGAAATTGTAAGTAATAGAGTAGTTTGATTGCAAGATAATTTGTAACGAGCAAGTAATGGTAGTAGTAAAAAAAGTGCAGAAAGGTAGCCCAATCCTTTTGAGACAAAGAACAGGCCAAAACGGTCTCTTATGATAAGCCAAGTGTTCTTGAGGGTACACAGGAATTTCATCTAGTCACTTTCATCATGTTGGTTTGATTCGTGTTTGCTACTTTGATAATTTGGTATGTGGGTGGACCGGTGCTTAGGTGTTGTTCTTACTTGAACAAACCTCCTACTTATGATTAACCCCCTCGCAAGCATCCGCAACTACGAGAAAAGTATTAAGAATAAATTCTAACCATAGCATTAAACTTTTGGATCCAATTGGTCCCTTACGGAATAGCGCATAAACTAGGGGTTAAGCTTCTGTCACTCACGCAACTCATCATCTAATAAATACTCCACAATGCATTCCTTAGGCCCAAATATGGTGAAGTGTCATGTAGTCGACGTTCACATGAAACCACTAAGGGAATCACAACATACATCATCAAAATATCAAACACATATCAAGTTCACATGATTACTTGCAACATGATTTCTCCCGTGACCTCAAGAACAAAACTAACTACTCACAAATGATAATAATGCTCAAGATTATAGGGGTATTAAATATCATAATGGATATGAACATATACTCTTCCACCAAATAAACCATACAGTAATCAACTACAAGATGTAATCAACACTACTAGTCACCTACAAGCACCAATCTATAGTTCCGGTACAAAGATTGAACACAAGAGATGAACTAGGGTTTGAGGGGAGATGGTGTTGTTGGATATGTTGATGGAGATAGCCATCCCCAAGATGGGAGAGTTGTTGGTGATGATGATGACGATAATTTCCCCCTCCGGGAGGGAAGTTCCCCCAGCGGAATCACTCCACCGGAGGGCAAACGTGCTCTTGCCCAGGTTCCGCCTTGAGATGGCGGCGCTTCGTCCCAAAAGTCCTCTCTTTCTTTTTCTGGGTCAAAATGACTTATGTACCAGAAGAGGGGCACCCGAGGTGGGCCGAGGTGAGCATAACCCACCAGGGCGCGCCTGGGCTCCCTGGCGCGCCCAGGTGGGTTGTCCCCACCTGGTGGCCCCCCTATGGTAATTATTGGCTCCAAAAATCCTCATTTATTCCATAAAAATTCCTCATGAAGTTTCAGCTCATTTGGAGTTGTGCAGAATAGGTAGCCCGACGTAGCTTTTTCAGGTCCAGATTTCCAGCTACCGGAATTCTCCCCCTTTGTGTGTACCTTGCATATTATGAGAGAAAAGGCATTAGAATTACTCCAAAAAGCATTATTATGCAATAAAACAACATAAATAACATTAGGTAAACATGATGCAAAATGGACGTATCACATACCTTGCAAAAACAAGTTAGACGTCCTCTACTTTTGTTGTTGCAAGTTTCATGTGGCTGCTAGGGGCAACTAGCAAGAATCGTTCTTACCTATGCAAAACCACAACGGTGATTATCAAGTTTGTTGTTTTAACCTTCTTCAAGGACCGGTCGTAGTCAAATTCGATTCAACTAAAGTAGGAGAAACAGACACCCGCCAGCCACCTTTATGCAAAACAAGTTGCATGTCAGTCGGTGGAACCGGTCTCATGTGCTTGGACATGTAAGGTTAGTCCGGGCCGTTTCATCCCACAATGCCGCCGAATCAAAATAAGACATTGGTGGTAAGTAGTATGAACCTCACCGCCCACAAATCTTTGTGTTCTACTCGTGCATATCATCTACGCATAGACCTGGCTCATGATGCCACAGTTCGGGAACGTTGCATGGGAAACAAAAAAAAATCTACGCAAACCCAAAATCTATGCATGGAGATGCATAGAAACGAGAGGGGAGAGTGTGTCTACGTACCCTCATAGACTGTTAAGCGGAAGCGTTTATCACACAGTTGATGTAGTCGTACTCTTCACGATCCGATCATGATCCAACTGATCTAGTGCCTAACGGACGACACCTCCGAGGTTAGCACACGTGTGTCTTGATGACGTCTCCTCCTTCTTGATCCAGCAAGTGGGAGAGGAGGGTAGATGGGATCACAACCAACACGACGATGTGGCGGTGATGGTGGTGGTGGAGTACCGATAGCGCTTTGCTAAGCGTCGCATGGACGAAGCGCTGGAACTGCGGAGTAAGGGGAGAGAGAGAGGGGAGCCAAGGGCATGGTGTCTCCACTTGGGGTGCCCCTTCCCCTCTATATATAGGTGGAGGGGCGTGGGAAACAGCCCCTCCAAGCCCTAGGGCGCAGCTAAGGGGAGAGGACTTGGACTCCAAGTCCAATCCTATTCCTACTAGGACTCCTTCCTTTTTTGCCTTCCCTAGCCACATGGGCATTTGAGAACTTGGTGCGCCTATCCAAATAAGGCCAGGGCGCCTCCCCGCGCCCATGCTATCCCTTGGGTCATGGTGGACCCACTTGTGGACTTCTGGACCCCTCCGAAATCCTTCGGAACCTTCTAGAAGCTTCTCGGTAAAATACCAAAAAAAACTGCACCTTTTTCGGGAACTCAAAATATGACCTCCATATATAAATCTTTACCTCTCGACCATTCCAAGACTCCTCGTGACATCCAGGATCTCATCCGGGACTCTGAACAATATTTGGTTACCACTCATCAAATATCCCAATACTACTCTAGTGTCAATGAACGTTAAGCGTACGACCCTACGGGTTCGGGAATTATGTAGTCATGACCGAGACACATCTCCAGTCAATAACCAATAGCGGGACCTGGATGCCCATATTTATTCCTACATATTCCTCGAAGATCTTTTATTGGTTGAAACTTTATGACAACATATGTAATTCCCTTTGTCTCTCGGTATTTTACTCGCCCGAGATTCGATCGTCGGTATCTCTATACCTAGTTCAATCTCGTTACTAGCAAGTCTCTTTACTCATTCTGTAATATATCATCTTGCAACTAAATCCTTAGTCATTTTGCTTGCAAGCTTCTTATGATGTGTATTACCTAGAGGGCCCAGAGATACTTCTCCGATACATGGAGTGACAAATCCCAATCTCGATTCACGCCAACTCAACAGACACCTTCGGAGATACCTGTGGAGCATCTATATGATCACCCAGTTATGTTGTGACGTTTGATAGCACACAAGGTATTCCTCCGGGATCCAGGAGTTGCATGATCTCATAGTCGAAGGAATATGTATTTGACATTAAGAAAGCAATAGCAATAAACTGAACGATCATATGCCAAGCTAACGGATGGATCTTATCCATCACATCATTTTGCTAATGATGTGATCCCGTTATCAAATGACAACACTGAAGGAAGTATGCCCTAGAGGCAACAATAAAATTGTTATTTTATATTTTCTTATTCATGATAAAGGTTTATTATTCATGCTAGAATTGTATTGATCGGAAACCTTAATACATGTCTGAATACATAAAAAAACACCATGTCACTAGTGAGCCTCTACTAGACTAGCTCGTTGATCAAAGATGGTTAATGTTTCCTAACCATGGACATGAGTTGTGACTTGATAAGTGGATCACATCATTAGGGGAATGATGTGATGGACAAGACTCACCTGTTAACTTAGCATAATGATCGTTCAGTTTTATTGCTATTGCTTTCTTCATGTCAAATACATATTCCTTTGACTATGAGATTATGCAACTCCTGGATACCGGAGGAATGCCTTGTGTGCCATCAAATGTCACAACGTAACTGGGTGATTATAAAGATACTCTATAGGTATCTTTGAAGGTGTTTGTTGAGTTGGCATAGATCGAGATTAGGATTTGTCACTCTGAGTATCAGAGAGGTATCTCTGGGCCCTCTCGGTAATACACATCATAAGCTTGCAAGCAAATGACTAAGGAGTTAGTCACGAGGTGCTGTATTACGGAACGATTAAAGAGACTTTCCGGTAACAAGATTGAACTAGGTATGAAGATACCAACGATCGAATCTCAGGCAAGCAACATACCGATGGACAAAGGGAATTACGTATGTTGTCATAATGGTTCAACCAATAAAGATCTTAGTAGAATATGTAGGAGCCAATATGGGCATCCAGGTTCCACTATTGGTTATTAACTAGAGAGGTGTCTCGGTCATGTCTACATAGTTGTCGAACCCATAGGGTCCGCACGCTTAACGTTCGATGACGATATAGTATTATATGAGTTATGTGATTTGGTGACCGAATGTTGTTCGGAGTCCCGGATGAGATCACAGACATGATGAGGAGTCTGTAAATGGTCGATAGGTAAAGATTGATATATAAGACGATGGTATTCGGACAGCAAAAGTGTTTCGAGGGGTACCGGGTACTTATCGGGTCACCGGAAGGGGTTCCGGGTACCCCCGACAAAAGATATTGGCCTTATAGGCCAAGAGGGGAAACACACCAGCCACAAGGGGCTGGTGCGCCCCCCATATGGTCCGGTCTATGAGGAGAAATGAAAGTGGGGAAGGGAAAGGAAAAAGTGGAATAGGATTCCCTCTTCCTTCCCTCCCCCCTCTTTCCTTCCCCCTTGGTTAAATATGGTAGGGGAACCACTTGGGGAGGAGGATTCGGCCTACTTGGGGTGCCTCCTGGCAGTCTCCCCTCTCCCTCCCACCTATATATGTGTGTGGGGGGGGGGGCTAGCACACACCAGACAATTGCCTAGCCGTGTGCGGCGCCCCGTTGCACCGTTTATAACCTCGGTCATATTCCATGCTATTATATTATCTGTTTTGGATGTTTTATATGAATTATTATGCTATTTTATATTATTTTCAGGACTCACCTATTAACTTAGAGCCTAGTGCCAGTTCCTGTTTTTTCCCTATTTTAGAGTTTCGCAGAAAAGGAATACCAAACGGAGTCCAAACGGAATAAAACTTTCGCGATGATCTTTCTTGGGCCAGAAGCAAACCAGAAGACTTGGAGATGAAGTTGGGGGAGCCACGAGGCGTCCACAAAGGTGGAGGGTGCGCCCAAGACGGTAGGGCGCGCCCCCTGTCTTGTGGGCCCCTCGTGGGTCTCCTGACCTAATTTCTTCGCCTATATATTCCCATATACCCCCAAACCATCAGGGGCATCCATGAAAACACTTTTCCACCACCGCAACCTTCTGTACCCGTGAGATTCCATCTAGGGGTGTTTTTCGGCGTCCTGCCGGAGGGGGGTTCGATCACGGAGGGCTTTTATATCAACACCATTGCCCTTCCGATGAAGCGTGAGTAGTTTTCCTCAGATCTACGAGTCCATAGCTAGTAGCTAGATGGCTTCTTCTCTCTCTCTTTGATTCTCAATACCATGTTCTCCTCGATGTTCTTGGAGATCTATTCGATGTAATACTTTTTTGCGGTGTGTTTGTCGAGATCTGATGAATTGTGGATTTATGATCAGCTTATCGATGAATATTATTTGAACCTTCTCTGAATTCTTATATGCATGATTTGATGTCTTTGCAAGTCTCTTCGAATTATCGGTTTGGTTTGGCCAACTAGATTGTTCCTTCTTGCAACGGGAGAAGTGTTTAGCTTTGGGTTCAATCTTGCGGTGTCCTTTCCCAGTGACAGTAGAGGCAGCAAGGCACATACTGTATTGTTGCCATCAAGGATAAAAAGATGGGGTTTTCATCATATTGCTTGAGTTAATTCCTCTACATCATGTCATCTTACTTAATGCGTTACTCCGTTCTTTATGAACTTAATACTCTAGATGCATGCTGGATAGCGGTCGATGTGTGGAGTAATAGTAGTAGATGCAGAATCGTTTCGGTGTACTTGACATGGACATGATGCCTATATTCATGATCACCGCCTTACCTATCGTCATAACTTTGCGCTTTTCTATCAATTGCTCCGCAGTAATTTGTTCACCCACCATATTATTTTCTATCTTGAGAGAAGCCTCTAGTGAAACCTATGGCCCCCGGGTCTCTTTTCCATCATATAAGTTCTATTTTCCATCATACAAGTTTCCGATCTACAATTTTAGTTTCCAATCTACTATTCTTGCAATCTTTTACTTTCCAATCTATAAACCAAAAATACCAAAAATATTTACTTTATCATTTATCTATCTCTACCAGATCTCACTTTTGCAAGTAACCGTGAAGGGATTGACAACCCCTTTATCGCGTTGGATGCAAGTTTGTTTGATTGTTTGTGCAGGTATTCGGTGATTTGTGGGTTGTCTCCTACTGGATTGATACCTTGGTTCTCAAACTGAGGGAAATACTTATCTCTACTTTGCTGCATCACCCTTTCCTCTTCAAGGGAAAAACCAACGCAAGCTCAAGAAGTAGCAATGCTTAGGCGAAGCCCTATGGAGATCACTTCACCATCACCATCACCATGCCGTCGTGCTAACAGAACTCATTTACTACCTCGACATCTTGCTGGATCAAGAAGGCGAGGGACGTCACCAAGCTGAACGTGTGCAGAATGCGAAGGTGTCGTGCATTCGATACTTGATCGGTTGAAGCGCGAAGATGTTCGACTACATCAATTGCGTTGTGAAACGCTTCCGCTTATGGTCTACAAGGGTATGTAGACACACTCTCCCCCTCATTGCTATGCATCTCCATGGATAGATCATTGCGTGTGCATAGAATTTTTTTTGTTTTCCATGCAACGATTCTCAACAGTGGTATCAGAGCCAGGTCTATGCGTAGATGATATGCATGAGTAGGACACAAAGAGTTGCAGGTGGTGATAGTCATACTACTTTCCACCAACGTCTTATTTTGATTCGGCGATATTGTGTGATGAAGCGGCCCGGACCAACCTTACATGTCCACACACATGAGACCGGTTCCACCGACTGACATGCAACTAGTTTTGCATAAAGGTGGCTGGCGGGTGTTTGTTTCTCCTACTTTAGTTGAATCGAATTTGACTATGGCCGGTCCTTGCAGAAGGTTAAAATAGCAAACTTGATGAAACACCGTTGTGGTTTTTGCGTAGGTAAGAACGGTTCTTGCTAAAAGTCCGTAGCAGCCACGTAAAACTTGCAACAACAAAGTAGATGACGTCCAACTTGTTTTTGCAGGGCATGTTGTGATGTGATATGGTCAAGGCATGATGTGATATACGTTATTGTATGAGATGGTCATGTTTTGTAAATTATCGGCAACCGAGAGGAGCCTTATGGTTGTCTCTTTATTGTATGAAATGCAAACGTCATTAATTGATTTACTTTATCACTATGCATTAGCGATAGTTGTAGAAGCAATAGTTGGCGAGACGACCATGACGCAATGATGGAGATCAAGGTATCGAGCCGGTGACGATTGAGATCATGATGATGCTTTGGATATGGAGATCAAAAGCACAAGATGGTCGCTTCACTAAATTTCAAGATATAAGTGTTCTCCCCGAGTATGCATCGTTGCGGAAGTTCGTCGTTTCGAGACACCACGTGATGATCGGGTGTGATAGACTCTATGTTTACATACAACGGGTGTAAGCCAGATTTACACACGCATAATACTTGGGTTAAACTTGACGAGCCTAACATGTACAGACATGGCCTCGGAACCCTGCAGACCGAAAGGTCGAACATGAGTCATATAGTAGATATGATCAACAATGAGATGTTCACCATTGATGACTACCCCATCTCACGTGATGATCGGACATGGGTTAGTTGATATGGATCATGTATCACTTAGACAACTTGGGGGATGTTGATTTAAGTGGGAGTTCATTAGTAATTTGATTAATTGAACTTAATTTATCTTGAACTTAGTCCTGATAGTATTTGCAAATCTATGTTGTAGATTAATAGCTTGCGATATAGATGCCTTATTGTTGATATGTTCCTAGAGAAAAATAAGTTGAAAGATGATAGTAGCAATGATGCGGACTAGGTCAGGATCTGAGGATTATCCTCATTGCTGCATAGAAGAATTATGTCTTTAATGCACCGCTAGGTGACAGACCTATTGGAGGAGTAGATGCATACGTTATGAATGTTTGTCAAGCTCGATATGATGACTACTTAATAGTTTAGCGCGCCATGCTTTACAGCTTAGAATCTGGACTTCAAAAACGTTTTGAACGCCATGGAGCATATGAGATATTCTAAGAGCTGAAATTGGTATTTCAGACTCATGCCCGTGTTGAGAGGTATGAGACCTCTAACAAGTACTTTGCCTACAAGATGGAGGAGAATAGCTCAACTAGTGAGCATGTGCCCAAAATGTCTGGGTACTACAATCACATGAATCAACTGGGAGTTAATCTTCCAGATAAGATATTGATTGAAAAAGTTCTCTAGTCACTATCACCAAGCTACTAGAACTTTGTGATGAACTATAATATGCATGGGATGACGAAAATAATTCCCGAGCTCTTCGCGATGCTGAAATCGGCGAAGGTAGGAATCAAGAAAGAGCATCAAGTGTTGATGGTTAACATGACCACTAGTTTCAAAAAAAGGGCAAGGGAAAGAAAGGGAAATTCAAGAAGAATAACAAGCAAGTTGCCACTCCCATGAAGAAGCCCAAAGCTGGACCTGAGCTTGAAACTGAGTGCTTCTACTGCAAAGGAAATGGTTACTGGAAGCGAAACTGCCCCAAATACTTTGCGGATAAGAAGGATGGCAAAGTGAACAAAGATATATTTGATATACATGTTATTGATGTGTACCTTACTAGTGTTTATAGTAGCCCCTGGGTATTTGATAACGGTTTTAGTTGCTAAGATTAGTAACTCGAAACAGGAGTTGCAAAATGAACATAGATTAGTTAAGGGCGAGGTGATGTCTGTTGGAAGTGATTCCAAGGTTGATAAGATCACCATCGCATACTCCCTCTACCTTTGGCATTAGTGTTGAACATAAATAAATGATATTTAGTGTTTGTGTTGAGCATGAATATGATTGGATCATGTTTGTTGCAATACAGTTATTCATTTAAATCACAGAATAATTGTTGTTCTGTTTACCTGAATAAAACCTTCTATGGTCATACACCCAATGTAAATGGTTTATTGAATCTCGGTCGTAGTGATACACATATTCATAATATTGAAGCCAAAAGATGCAAAGTTGATCATGATAGTGCAACATTCTTGTGGCATTACCATTTTGGTCATATTAGTGTAAAGCATATGAAGAAACTCCATGCAGATGGACTTTTGGAATCACTTGATTATGAATCATTTGATACTTGCGAACCATGCCTTATGGGCAAGATGACTAAAAACTCCGTTCTTCGGAACAATGGAGCGAGCTGATGACTTATTGGATATACTACATATCGATGTATGCGGTCCGATGAGTGTTGAAGCTAGCGGCGGGTATCATTATTTTCTGACCTTCACAGATGATTTGAGTAGGTATGGGTATATCTACTTAATGAAACACAAGTCTGAAACATTTGAAAAGTTTAAAGAATTTCAGAGTGAAGTGGAGAACCATTGTAACAAGAAAATAAAGTTTCTATGATCTGATCGCGGATGCGAATATTTGAGTTATGAGTTCTGTCTGTGCAACAAACCCTGTGTCTATTGCCCTGACTATGCATAAGTACAAGATCAAGATTGAAGCACCAACCCAAGACAGAGTACGAGAAACCAAGAGTTTCAAAGGACCAACAAGCATATCAGAGGGACCGAGGCCAAGCCAGAGAAGGAAGAGATCATCAAGAAAGAAGCTCCCTTGCCGGACAGGCAAGCCCGGCAAGGGGCAAGGCCACCCCCAGAACAAGATGACCAAGGCGTCCCGGCAGGGCCTGCCGGGACTTGCAGAAGCTAAATCATCTCACCGACCACCCCACCATGACTTACGTCGTCGATCAGTGCAGTGTCAAGCCGCAGAGTGATTAAGTCGCAGCCATTCGCCACATGGCAGCCCCTTTCTACCAAGAAAACCCACAGATGACACCTGTCATATGATGTGTCAAGCGAGAAACTGTGGAGCTGGCAAGATAGCCCGGCAAGCCTTGTCGGTCAACCAACGATGTGACGTTAACCGGTGCATTAAATGCGATCTGTCAGCTTGTAGAGTTAGGTATGATAGCACTATGTGGTATCTTATCAGTGTATAATGACTGATTTGCCACTATGGTGATCCCTTAACCTATAAAAGGAGGCCCATGGCAATGGTAGAAGGGGTTCAGGAGGTTAGAGGGTTGGATAACTCACACTCCCATACGCACGTAGTCGCTGTCGCCCCGAGGCAACCCTTGCCGGGCAAGTGTACTACGCTCCACCACCACATTTCCACCATCAGTCCACCAAAGAAGGAGTAGGGTTTTACGCCTCACGGCACCCCGAACCTGGGTAAAATTGCCCGTGTGATCTCTGTCGTGCTGCCTCACGTTCGTCTGCTCTTTGTGGAACGCGACCCCCCCTGCCGAACTAGCAAGGGGCCGTCCTGGTCCCATAGGTGGCTGTGGTTTCCCGCGACATCTTTGGCACACGAGGTAGGGAGAGATCACTTGCGCGAACCTGAAGGCGTGAGTAGCGTATCATCTTCATTGCCATCTGCTTCTTCGACTCATCCATCCACCTTGAAGGCTCCGCTGCCTGCGTCCTCCAACACCGCGGGGGGCACAGAGACGCGTGAGGACGCGACGCTGTTGGTGATGTGGTCGGAGCAGACGGCGCCGCCACCACTTCCCCCGCGGCCGACGCAGGAGCAGGAAGCGTCGGAGGAGAGCAGTGTCAGCAACACCTCGATGGCCACACTCTGCTCGCTGACGAGCACAACCACAGTGATGGCGCTCATTCTGGGGCGAACCGCCGCCCTCCAGCCGCCCCTATCACTGGCGCGACCGCTGCGCTAGCACTTTCCCCCAGGCGAGTTGACCAAGCTGCTATGCCCAATGGAGCCACTGGCCCTCGAGTGCCTTCACTGCACCAGCCTATCATCCAGGAGGCGCTACCGCAACAGCGGGGGCATGGTGCTGCCGCCGCTGGCTCCATCAGGAGCCGAGCAACGAGGCGATCGACTTCATCTTCATCAATGCCAAGTACAGCCTCGGAGGCCATGGCACGGGCTTAGCTGCTATTGAGATTTATGCCGGCAGCCGAGCAAATGGATGAATGGCATGCCACCATCCAAAGTCTACTCGGTTTCACCGAAGCTGGGGACTCATGGCGAGCTGACCCACCATAGCCTCCCCAAGCGACGACGACGGCTCATGCTGCTGCCCGTATGGAGGGGAACGTCCCCATGGTGCAGTCCCCACCACGGCAGCCAGCACGAGCATGACCAAATCAAGACCCCGACGACGTCTCGATGGCCTCCTCTGACCCTCAAGCACGTCCAGGCCAACGACAAACCCCGGAGGAGAGGCAGAGAGGAGACGCGCGCGTCGTTGAGCAACGCCATGACGACCTCTGCCGAACCGACAGGCGTGACGGCCCCGACGTCGACAAGCTCACGCTCAGTATTGGCGGACGCCTACTGTCGGTGTCAAAACCGGCGGATCTCGGGTAGGGGGTCCCGAACTATGCGTCTAGGAGAATGGTAACAGGAGACAAGGGACACGATGTTTTTACCCAGGTTCGGGCCCTCTCGATGGAGGTAAAACCCTACTCCTGCTTGATTAATATTGATGATATGGGTAGTACAAGAGTAGATCTACCACAAGATCAGAGAGGCTAAACCCTAGAAGCTAGCCTATGGTATGATTGTTGTTCATCCTACAGACTAAAAACCCTCCGGTTTATATAGGCACTGAAGAGGGTTAGGGTTACACAGAGTCGGTTACAATGGTAGGAGATCTACATATTCATATCACCAAGCTTGCCTTCCACACCAAGGAAAGTCCCATCCGGACACGGGAAGGAGTCTTCAATCTTGTATCTTCATAGTCCAGGAGTCCGGCCAAAGGTGATAGTTCGGCTATCCAGACACCCCCTAATCCGGGACTCCCTCAGTAGCCCCCGAACCAGGCTTCAATGGCGATGAGTCCAGCGCGTAGATTGTCTTTGGCGTTGCAAGGCGGGTTCTTCTCCAAATCCTGTGTACCTGTTGAATAGCGTCCGGCTTCCTGTGAATATTGCGCTCCTCGGCTTCCACGCCCAATAATGGTCGTCTTCCACGTGTTGAACGAATGCGAAAAGTCAGGGTATTTTTACATTTACCCCCCTAGCTGCGCAAATGAGCTGCCTATAAAAGAGACGAGGATCTAGATCCGAATCACACCATCCTCCCTTCGCGAGCATTCATCAGAGTGCATCTGACAGAAATCCACTCCATCATGGACAGTCGACGCGGCTCCTCCTCTCGCCCTCCCAGCCCTCGGCCTGGAGATTGGGAGAGATGCTCCGTCCCGTACAGCGAGTTAGTGACGCTCCAAACCAAGGGATTTATTCCCCCAGCCTTCATGGTTCCGGTTCAAGCCGGACTCGCCACCTATAAGGGCGGAAAGCAAGCGGAGAGCGTCCCCAGCCCCTCCAAAGGAGAGCGGGTATGCCTTGTCTCTTATTTGATAAGAGGGCTCGGATTTCCAATTCATCCATTTTTCCGGGGGCTCCTGGAGTTCTACGGCCTCCAGTTGCACAACCTTACGCCTGCCTCCATTTTGCATACTGCGGGCTTCGTGGCCCTTTGTGAGCTGTTTTTGGGCATCGAGGCTCATTTTTGCGCTATGGAAGAAGCTGTTCTGCCTTGTGCCCCATTCTCAAGAGGGGTCAGGATATCAAGTGGGCGGAGCCGAACTATGGCGCATCGCCGAGACCTGATATCTATCCGGAACCCCGAAGAAGGCGTCTGAAGACTGGCCTTCGGAATGGTTTTATATAGAAGATGTCCCCCTGCCGGACCCTATTTGGATCGGCCTCCCTAAGTTCAATAGCGCTCCTTTGAAGAAACGTCTAAGCTGGCGTCAATGGAGCCCTCAGAAGGAAAATGACAGGGACGTCCTTTACCTGATGAGCCGAATTAGGCTGTTAGCTCATTCCAGACAGACCATGATCGGGGTCATGGCCACATGCATTATGCAGGGGGTGCAGCCGCTCCAGTATAGAGGCTTTTCCATGTGGGATTTCAACGGGGAGGATGATGCCACCCGCTGCGGCCGTAAGGGGCCGGGATCGGTCGCCGATCTGATGAAGATCATGTCCGCATTGTACAAGGGAGAAGAGGAGGAATTTCTCCGCGTCAATCCGAAGGGCGGATTTTCTATGAACAATCTTCCAAGCTGGGTAAGCGGACATTTATTTTTGCCTATCCGATCCCTACTCCCATAGTCAAGTATCTCATTTTGTGATTTCGACGCAGGAACTGCGCCGGGCCGTAAAGGATATAAACAGCCCGCCTCCACAACCCGAGGATCCAGAACGGTTCCTCGATCCGACCTCCCAAGAGGATCCGGACATATCGGTGGGTCTGATCGACGGGGTATTTCACCAACTGAGCATCGATAATGCCTTGGTCGCCATTACGGCCGATTACCTCGGAATACTTCCCGCCTCGCAGGTAAATGAGACCGAAGTCCCAATACTTTGAAAATGACCCATCCGTGCGTGTTTTTGATCACCATATACCAATGGTGTTTCACAGGGGAAGTCCTTGGGAAGGCCGAAAAGAAGTGCAGTCCAGATTGAAACACCGATGCAACGGTATGGCGTCTCATCTTGCTCCCAGGTTTTATTCCCGGGAGGCATACTAACGCTCGTGCTTTTTCAGGAAGAAGAGCGCTCGCCGGACTATATCCGGAGAGGTTGCCAATCAATCCTCCGCTCGCCAGGCTGCAAAGCCAGGTCCGGAAGCGGAGGCGAACACGAGGCGTGCGTCGGATGCTCCTCCGACAGAGGATGTCGACAGGTTATCTACCACCAATTCTGAGGTGGAGAGTGCCATGAATCACAGGCGTCGCCAGACTGTTCTTCGTGACGCATGTTTCTCCCCAGAGGCATTGGATGCCTTCAATTTGGGAGATGCGCACCTCTGTGCCGCTCAAAATGGTCTAGCCAGAGCCACGGAGCAGTATGTAAAAGACATACGGGTGAGAAAATTTGAGAGTTATATATGCCAGTAGCCCGCGAGACTTGAAATAGTTAGAATAACTGATTTAAGGATCATTTATTATGCAGGATCTTACGGAAAAGAATACCCAACTGTTCCAGGAGCTGGAGGAGTGCAAAGCCCAACTTGAGGCTGCACTAGCCGCAGCGGGGGAAGCCAAAGAGACCCCCTCCGGTAATATATGCTTCAAAAGATGAGTAATTTGTGAAGTGTGGCGTGTGTATAAGTCTGACAATAATATTGCAGATGGCACCGGGATAGATTCGGACAAGCAACAGCTCATGCGCCGGTTAAAGGCCGGCGAGAATGTGCTTACACGGGTGAGGCAAGAGAAAAATAATCTCCAAGATGCCAACACCCGGCTGGGTGAGGAACTAAAGGATGTTCGTGCCCAGCTTTCTGACTCCGTTAAGGAGAATCGGCAGCTTCGACGCGGCATTTTTAGTAAGTGCTTGAATGAACTTTGAAAAAGAGTTCGGCGAGGAAGTCGACTAACAGAGTTATGTCTGTAGGTATGCTCACAGGCTGTCCTGCAGAGGAAATGCCGGTTCTACGGGTGACCTTCTTCCCGAGCTCTTGCAACTGCATGAACGAGTTCGGCAGGTGATGAAAGGCGTCGCCCAGGCCGTGTGGCCGTCTGTCTCCCTACCCGAAGGCCTTGGAGAGCTTGTAGAGAGGCTTCAGGGGGCGCGGCAGTGCTTCCTCTTATGGAAGATATCGGCCTGCCGTCAAGGCGCCAGGGAGGCCTGGGCCATGGTGAAGACGCAATATACGAAGGCTGACCCAAACCACATGGCCGAGGTCGGACCTGCGGGGCCTAATGGGAAGGAGATTCCTGTGAGCTTAGTGTACGGCCAAGTAGAATTGGCCGCAAAGTATTCCCAACAGGACTGTAAACTAGACAACCTGCTGGATGGCATTGAAGAGGAATATGCCCAGTCAAGTTGACTATGTAATTTAAGATGACATGTAAAATGCCTTCTAGCCGGATTGTAGATCGTTTGTCATAGCGGACCCTTTCGCTTCAACCTTGGGACCCAATAGTCCGGAGTGTGTCCGAATACCCTCGCGGTTATATAAGAACCGGGGCATGCGTGAGACCAGGCGTAGGGGTCATTAGTGCTTTATCAGACAAGTGCCCAACTAGTTATGTTATATTACATGGTTAGTAAGAAACATCTTCCAGGGAGAATAGTTCCGTTAGGGGTTCCTTTCCCTGGGAGGCATGCCCTAAAGTGCATGTCCGGGCTGCGAAAAAGGCAGAAAAAACATCTGGGGGCAGATAAATAAATAGGTAAGAAATTGTCTTTTAGTTCACCGACCGAATATTCCCTTAAGAACGCTAGCTTTCGGCTTCACCCAGTCTAAGGTACACATCCGGCTGACCCAGCAGTAATAATCGCAGAGGTGCTCCCTTTACCGCCTAGCTGAACAATCGGGAACATAGGGGTAAGCACATGAGCTAGGCAACCCAGCTTGGCCAAAACTTAAGTCATATCGATGCATATGATGGTGAATAAAAGGTACATGTGGAAGTGTGACACATGTATTGGGCATGTAGCCCGTATAAATAAGCTTGTGTTAAAGAAGCCCCCAGGTATAATGAGCGCGGATAGTGCTTCAAGTGTGTGCGAACAATGCGCGAACAAGCTTTCAAAGGCTGTAATAGAAAAGGAGGGAGAAGGAGAGAAACAGAAGACAGTTAATATGTAAAATATAGACGGAGGAAGGAGACGAACTCAGAATCTGGCGCTAGGCGTAGAATCTTCGGAGACGGGCTGCGTTCCATGGGTTCGGCTCGAGTCGGTTATCCGATGCATCTCGCAGACGGTACGCTCCACCCGTCAGGACTTGGTCGATGATAAAGGGACCTTCCCATTTGGGCTTGAGTTTGTCCTTTTTCTTGTCCGGCAGGCGTAGAACTAACTCGCCAACATTGTAAGTTTTGGCACGTACTTCTCTGCTTTGATATCTTCGAGCTTGTTGTTGATAGAATGCGGAACGGGCTTTTGCCATATCACGCTCCTCCTCCAATGCGTCCAAACTGTCCTGCCGATCGAGCTCGGCTTCTCTTTCTTCGTACATGCGCACGCGAGGTGAGTCATGAATTATGTCACAGGGCAGAACTGCCTCTACGCCGTATACCATAAAGAATGGTGTAAATCCGGTGGTGCGATTCGGAGTGGTCCGCAGCCCCCAGAGTACGGAGTCGAGCTCCTCTACCCAGTGCGTGTTGGATTCCTTGAGGGACCGCACTAATATGGGTTTGATGTCGCTCATGATTAGACCATTTGCTCGCTCGACTTGACCGTGAGTTTGAGGGTGATAGACTGAAGCATAGTCGAGCTTGATGCCTAGGTTTTTGCACCAGAGTTTAACCTCGTCGGCCGTAAAGTTCGTGCCGTTGTCAGTGATGATGCTATGGGGGACGCCGTAACGGTGTACGACCCCTGATATGAAGTCTATCACCGGTCCGGATTCGGCCATCTTAACAGGTTTGGCCTCTATCCATTTGATGAATTTATCCACCATGACCAGTAGGTATTTTTGCTTGCGGGTTCCTCCTTTAAGGGGTCCAACCATGTCAAGCCCCCAGACAGCAAAGGGCCAGGTTATGGGTATAGTTTTGAGGGCGGTGGGTGGCATGTGGCTTTGATTAGCAAAGAGATGGCAACCGACGCATCATTGGACTAAGTCCTGAGCATCTACCCGGGCCGTCGGCCAATAAAATCCTGTAAGGAAGGCCTTGCCTACAAGGGCCCCGGCTGCCGCGTGGTGCCCGCCGAGTCCGGCATGAATTTCAGCCAGAAGATTCCGCCCTTCCTCTTCAGAGATACACCTTTGAAGGACTCCGGTTGTGCTTTTCTTGTAAAGCTCTCCCTCATGGACCCTATAGGCTTTAGATCGCCACACTATGCAGCGGGCCTCGTTTTGGTCCTCGGGAAGTTCTTGCCTGGTTAGGTAGGCTAGGAATGGTTCCGTCCACGGGGCAATTACTGCCATTATTACATGGGCTGAGGATGTTACTTCGTTGGCAGAACCACCAATTGTGTCAGAATGTTCGGTGTCGGGCAGTGTGGTTGGGTCCGGGTTGGTATTTCCGAATTCCCCCTCCCATAGTACGGATGGCTTGAACAGCCTCTCTAGGAAGATGTTGGGAGGGACGACATCGCGCTTTGCGCCAATGCGTGCCAATACGTCGGCTGCCTGGTTGTTATCCCGGGCTATATGGTGAAATTCGAGCCCCTCAAACCGAGTTGACATTTTTAGGACGGCGTTGCGATAAGCTGCCATTTTCGGATCCTTGGCATCAAAGTCTCCATTTATTTGGGATAACGCAAGGTTCGAATCCCCACGCACCTCTAGGCGTTGAATGCCCATGGAGACTGCCATCCGGAGGCCATGTAGAAGGGCCTCGTATTTGGCTGCGTTGTTGGAGTCCGTATACATTATCTGGAGTACGTATTGAACCGTATCTCCGGTTGGGGACGTCAGAACGACGCCAGCCCCCAGACCAGACAACATTTTGGAGCCGTCGAAGTGCATGATCTAGTTGGAATATGCGCCGTACTCTTTAGGGAGTTCGGCTTCAGTCCATTCGGCGACGAAGTCAGCCAAAACTTGCGACTTAATAGCTCGCCGTGGCTTATAGGTTATGTCGAATGGGAGGAGCTCAATGGCCCATTTGGCAATCCGGCCCGTCGCGTCGCGGTTATTTATAATGTCATTAAGAGGTACTTCAGAGGCTACTGTTATCGAACACTCTTTAAAGTAGTGTCGTAGCTTCCGGGATGCCATGAACACCGTGTACGCTATCTTTTGATAATGCGGGTACCGTGACTTGCATGGACTCAGGACAGTGGACACGTAGTAAACTGGTTTTTGAAGGGGGAACTTGTGTCTGTCCGTTTCTCGTTCGACAACGAGCACCGCGCTCACCACTTGATGAGTTGCCGCGATATATAATAGCATTGGTTCGCCCATGTTGGGCGCGGCCAGGACCGGGTTTGTTGCCAATATGGCTTTTATTTCTTCGAGTCCGGCCGTGGCAGCATCCGTCCACTCGAAGTGTTCGGTGCGTCAGAGGAGGTGATAAAGGGGTAATGCCTTTTCTCCTAAACGGGAGATAAAGCGGCTTAAAGCCGCCACACATCCCGTCAATTTTTGTATTTGTTTGAGGTCCTTTGGGGTATCCAATTGTGACAGAGCTCGGATCTTGGCTGGGTTTGCTTCAATTCCTCTATCGGATACAATGAAGCCCAAGAGCTTTTCCGGCTGGTACGCCGAAAACACATTTTTCTGGGTTAATATTAATGTCATATGTTCGGAGATTATCGAACGTGAGCCTCAAATCGTCTACTAGAGTTTCGACATGCTTGGTTTTGACAACCACATCGTCTACGTATGCCTCCACTGTTTTGCCGATCTGGTTTGCCAAACATGTCTGAATCATGCGCTGATATGTTGCACCAGCGTTTTTGAGCCCAAAGGGCATTGTGTTGAAGCAGAATGGGCCGTATGGGGTGATGAATGCCATTGCGGCCTGGTCGGGCTCTGCCATCTTAATTTGGTGGTAGCCGGAGTATGCGTCGAGGAAACACAATGAATCGTGTCCTGCGGTAGCGTCGATAATTAGATCGATGCGGGGGAGGGGGAAGGGATCCTTTGGGCAAGCCTTGTTGAGGTCCTTAAAGTCGACGCATAGGTGCCAGGATTTGTCCTTCTTCGGTACTGTCGGTGTCAAAACCGGTGGATCTCGGGTACGGGGTCCCGAACTGTGCGTCTAGGCGGATGGTAACAGGAGACAAGGGACACGATGTTTTTACCCAGGTTCGGGCCCTCACGATGGAGGTAAAACCCTACTCCTGCTTGATTGATATTGATGATATGGGTAGTACAAGAGTGGATCTACCACGAGATCAAGGAGGCTAAACCCTAGAAGCTAGCCTATGGTATGATTGTTGTAATGGTTGTTTTGTCCTATGGACTAAAACCCTCCGGTTTATATAGACACCGGAGAGGGCTAGGGTTACACAGAGTCGGTTACAATGGTAGGAGATCTACATATCCGTATTGCCAAGCTTGCCTTCTACGCCAAGGAAAGTCCAATCCGGACACGGGACGAAGTCTTCAATCTTGTATCTTCATAGTCTTGGAGTCCGGCCGATGATGATAGTTCGGCCGTCCGGACACCCCCTAGTCCAGGACTCCCTCAGTAGCCCCCGAACCAGGCTTCAATGACGACGAGTCCGGCGCGTATATTTTCTTCGGCGTTGCAAGGTGGGTTCTCCTGCAAATTCCGTGTACTTGCCGAATAGTGTCCGGCTTCCTTATAAATGTTGCACTCCTTGGCTTCCGCGCCCAATAATGGCCCTCTTCCACGTGTCGCACGAATGCGAAAGGCCAGGGCATTGTTACATTTTACCCCCTAGCTGCGCGAATAAGCTGCCTATAAGAGAGGCAAGAATCCAGATCAAAATCACACCATCCTCCTTCCGCGAGTGCTCATCGGAGCGTTTCTGACCAAAATCCATTCCATCATGGACCGTCGACGCGGCTCCTCCTCTCGTGCTCCTAGCCCTCAGCCAGGAGATTGGAGGAGATGTTCAGTCCCGCACAGCGAGCTGGTGACGCTCCAAGCGGAGGGATACCTTCCTTCGGCCTTTATGGTCCCGGTTCGAGCCGGGTTGGCCACCTACAAAGGTGGAAAGCAGGCGGAGAACACCCCCAGTCCCTCCAAAGGAGAGCGGGTGTGTTTCATCCCTTATCTAATAAGGGGGCTCGGATTTCCCATACATCCGTTTCTCCGGGGGCTTCTGGAGTTCTACGGACTCCAGCTTCATCACCTTACGCCTGCCTCCATTCTGCACATTGCGGGCTTCGTAGCTCTTTGCGAGCTGTTCCTGGGCATCGACCCCATTTTGCGCTGTGGAAGAGACTGTTTTGCCTCGTACCTCGTTCTCACGAGGGGTCAATATATCAAGTGGGCGGAGCCGAAATATGGCGCATCGCCGGGACCGGATATGTATCCGGAACCCCAAGAAGGCGTCCGAAGACTGGCCCACGGAATGTTTTTATGTGGAAGATGCTCCACCGCCGGACCCAGTTCGGATCGGCCTCCCGGATTTTAGCAATGCTCCTCTGAAGAAACGCCTAAGTTGGCGCCTGTGGAGCCCTCAACAGGAGGATGACAAGAGCGTCTGTTATCTGATGGTCCGGATAAGGTTGCTGGCTCATTCCGGATTGACCATGATTGGAGTCATGGCCACGTGCATTATGCGAGGGGTGCAGCCGCTCCAATATAGGGGCCACCCGATGTGGGATTTCAACGGGGAGAATGACGCCACCCGTCATGGCCGCAAGGGGCCGGGATCGGCCGCAGATCTAGTGAAGATCCTGTCCGGTTTGTACAAGGGGGAGAAGGAGGACTTCCTCCAAACGAGCCCATTGAATGGGTTCTCCATGAATAACCCTCGGAGCTGGGTAAGCGGATTTTTCACTCATCCGATCTGCGCTTTCAAAGTTAAGCGCTTTACTTTATGATTTTGACGCAGGAACTGCACCGGGATGTGGAGGGAATACATAGTCCGGCTCCACAACCCGAGGATCCGGGAAGATCCCTTGATCCGGCCTCCGAAGAGGATCCGGACATAAAGGTGGAGCTAATTGACGGGGTGTTCCACCAGCTTAGCATGGACAATCCTCTAGTCGCTATTACGGCTGACTACCCTGGTTTATTTCCGACTTCCCAGGTAACTATGACCGGAGCCCAAACACCATCACTTTGTCTGTGCTTATTTCTAACCACCGTATACCAATGGTGTCTCGCAGGAGGTGCCTTCAAGGCGGGAAGCTGATCCCGTGGCAGCTGACCAACAAGGGTCAGTTCAGCCCAGCAGGCGGAACAGGGGTGCGGTACGAATTGAGACGTCGCCGCAAAGGTATGTCCCGCCGCTGTTTTTAAGGAAAAGACTTCTGTGAAGTACATTAATGCTCATGACTCTTCCAGGAGAAAGAGCGCTCGCCGGACTATGTCTGGAGAGGTTGCCAACCAAGCCTCCGCCAGCCAGGCTCCAACACCTGGTCCGGAGGGGGAGGCGAGCGCAAGGTGCGAGCCGGATGCTCCTCCAATGGAGGATGCCGACAGGCTGTCCGCCACCAGGTCTGAGGTGGAGAGCGCCATGAATCACAGGCGCCGCCGGACAGTTCTTCGTGACGCGTGTTTCTCCCCTGAGGCGTTGAATGCCTTTAACGCGGGAGACGTGCACCTCCGTGCCGCTCAAGATGGTTTAACCAGAGCCATGGAGCAGTATGTAAAAGACATGCGGGTAAGAGATTTTAATAGTTGTATATGCCAGTAGCCCCCGAGACTTAAAGTAGTTAAAATAACTGATTTAAGGATCATTTGATATGCGGGATCTCACGGAGAAGAATACCCAATTGTCTCAGGAGCTACAAGGGTGCAAGGCCCAACTAGAGGCCGCACTAGCCGCCGCAGGAGGAGACACAGAGACCCCCTCCGGTAACACATATTTTAAAAAGATAAGCAGTGTGCGGCGTGCGTATAAGTCTGACAATAATATTGCAGATGTTGCCGGACTTGATCCGGACAAGCAACAGCTACTGCGCCAGCTGAAGGCCGGCGAGAGGGTGCTTATGAAGGTGCAGCAGGAGAGGAACAAACTCCAAGATGCCCACACCCGGCTTGGAGAAGAGCTAAAAGGTGTTTGGGCCCAGCTGTCTGGCTTCGTGAAGGAGAATCAGCGGCTTCGTCGCGGCATCTATAGTAAGTGCTTGAGCAAACTCTTTTGAAAAGAAGAGTTCGGCGAGGAAGTCGATTGACAGAAATATGTCTATAGGTGTGCTCACAGGTCGCCCTGTGGAGGAAATGCCCGGTTCAACGGGTGACCAACTTCCCGAGCTGGTGCAACTGCTCGAACGTGTTCGGCAGGCGATGAGTGGCGTCGCCCAGGCCTTGTGGTCGTACGTCTCCCTACCCGAGGGCCTTGGAGAGCTTGCGGAGAAGCTTCAGGGAGCACGGCAGCGCTTCCGTTTATGGAAGATATCGGCCTGTCGTCAAGGCGCTAGGGAGGCCTGGGCCATGTTGAAGACGCGGTACAAGAAGGCGGATCCAAACCACATGGCCGAGGTCGGACCTGTGGGGCCCGATGGGAAGGAGATCCCTATGAGCTTAGTGTACGGCCAAGTAGAACTGGACGCTAAGTATTCCCAACGGGACTGTAAATTAAACAGCCTGTTAGACGGGATTGAGGAGGAGGACAGTCAGTCGATTTGACGATGTATTTAAAATGACATGTAAAATGCCTTCTGGCCAGATTGTAGATCGTTTGTCTTTGCAGACCTTTTCTCTTCGACCTCGGGACCCTAGAGTCCGGAGTGTGTCCGAATACCCTCTCAGTTATGAAAAAACCGGGGCATGCATGGAGACCAGGCGTAGGGGTCATTAGTGCTTTATCAGACAAGTGCCCAACTAGTTATGTTATATTACATGTTTAGTAAGAAACATCTTCCAGGGAGAATAGTTCCGTTAGGGGTTCCTTTCCCTGGGAGGCATGCCCTAAAGTGCATGTCTAGACTGCGAAAAGAGCAGAAAAGCATCTGGGGGCAAATAAATAAGTAAATAAGAAATCATCTTTCAAGTCACCAACCGAATATTCCCTTAAGAACGCTAGCTTTTGGCTTCACCCAGTCTGAGGTACACATCCGGCTGACTCGGCAGTA
Source organism: Triticum timopheevii (assembly GCA_963921465.1). Lineage (NCBI taxonomy): Eukaryota > Viridiplantae > Streptophyta > Magnoliopsida > Poales > Poaceae > Triticum > Triticum timopheevii. The sequence goes on from OY997262.1 coordinate 184,636,348, forward strand.
ACAATCGCAGAGGTGCTCCCTTTACCTCCTAGCCGAACAATCGGGAACGTAGGGGTAAGCACAGGAGCCAGGCAACCCAGCTTGGCCAAAACTTAAGTCATATCGATGCATATAATGGTGAATAAAAGGTACATGTGGAAGTTTGACACATGTGTTGGGCATAAAGCCCGTATAAGTAAGCTTCTGTTAAAGAAGCCCCCAGGTATAATGAGTGCGGGTAGCACATCAAGTGTGTGCGAACAATGCGCAAATCAGCCCTCGAGGGCTTTATGAAAAAGGTGGGAGGAAAGAGAGAAAAAGGCAACTGAAGTATAAAATGTGGACGGAGGAAGGAGATGAACTCTGAGTCCGGCGCTAGGCGTAGAATCTTCGGAGGCGGGCTGCATTCCATGGGTTTGGCTCGAGTCGGTTGTCCGATGCATTTCGCAGACGGTATGCTCTGCCGGTCAGGACTTGGTCGATGATGAAGGGACCTTCCCATTTGGGCTTGAGTTTGTCCTTTTTCTTGTCCGACAGGCGTAGAACTAGTTCGCCAACATTGTAAGTTTTAGCCCGTACTTCTCTGCTTTGATATCTTCGAGCCTGCTGCTGATAGAATGCAGAACGAGCCTTTGCCACGTCGCGCTCCTCCTCCAATGCGTCCAAGCTCCTACCGATCCAACTCGGCTTCTCTTTCTTCGTACATGCGCACTCGAGGTGAGTCATGAATTATGTCGCAAGGCAAAACTGCCTCTGCACCGTATACCATAAAGAATGGTGTGAATCCGGTAGTACGGTTTGGCGTGGTGCGCAGCCCCCAGAGTACGGAGTCGAGCTCCTCTACCCAGTGCGTGTTAGATTCCGTAAGGGACCGCACTAATCTGGGTTTGATGCCGCTCATGATTAGACCATTTGCTCGTTCAACTTGACCGTTGGTTTGAGGGTGATAGACTGAAGCGTAGTCAAGCTTAATGCCCATATTTTTGCACCAGAGTTTAACCTCGTCGGCCGTGAAGTTCGTGCCGTTATCGGTGATGATGCTGTGGGGGACGCCATAACGGTGTACTACCCCGGATATGAAGTCTATCACTGGTCCGGATTCGACCGTTTTAACTGGCTTGGCCTCTATCCATTTGGTGAATTTGTCCACCATGACCAATAGGTACTTTTGCTTGTGGGTTCCCCCTTTAAGGGGTCCAACCATGTCAATCCCCAGACCGCTAACGGCCAGGTGTTGGGTATAGTTTTGAGGGCGGTGGGTGGCATGTGGCTCTGATTAGCAAAGAGCTGACAACCGACGCATCGTTGGACTAAGTCCTGGGCATCTGCCCGGGCCGTTGGCCAATAAAATCCTGTACGGAAGGCCTTGCCTACAAGGGCCCGGGCTGCAGCGTGGTATCCGCCTAGTCCGGCGTGAATTTCAGCCAGAAGGTTTCGCCCTTCCTCTTCGGAGATGCACCTTTGAAGGACTCCGGTTGTGCTTTTCTTATAAAGTTCTCCCTCATGGACCTTGTAGGCTTTAGATCGCCGAACTATGCAGCGGGCCTCATTTTGGTCTTCGGGAAGTTCCTGCCTAATTAAGTAGGCTAGGAATGGTTCTGTCCACGGGGCAATTACCGCCATTATTTCGTGGGCTGAAGGTGTTATTTCATCGGCTGAGCCGCCGATTATGTCAGATTGTTCTGTGTTGGGTGGTGCGGTTGCTTCCGGGTTGTTATTTCCGGACTCCTCTTCCCATAGTACGGATGGCGTAAAGAGCCGCTCCAGGAAGATGTTTGGAGGGACGGCGTCGCGTTTTGCACCGATGCGTGCCAACACGTCGGCTGTTTGGTTATTATCCCGGGCTACGTGGTGGAATTCGAGTCCTTTGAACCAAGCTGACATTTTTAAGACAGCGTTACGATAGGCTGCCATTTTCGGATCCTTGGCATCAAAGTCTCCATTTACTTGGGATATTGCAAGGTTTGAATCCCCGCACACCTCTAGGCGTTGAATACCCATGGAGATTGCCATCCGGAGACCATGTAGGAGGGCCTCATATTCGGCTGCATTGTTGGAGTCCGTGTACATTATCTGAAGTACATATTGGACTGTGTCTCCGGTTGGGGACGTTAATACAACGCCAGCCCCCAAGCCGACCAACATTTTGGAGCCGTCGAAATGCATAATCCAATTGGAGTATGCGCCGTACTCTTTAGGGAGTTCGGCTTCGGTCCATTCAGCGATGAAGTCTGCTAAAACTTGTGACTTTATAGCTCGCCGTGGTTTATAAGTTATGTCGAATGGTAAGAGCTCGATGGCCCATTTCGCAATCCTGCCCGTCGCGTCGCGGTTGTTTATAATGTCATTGAGGGGTACTTCAGAGGCCACTGTTATCGAACACTCTTGAAAGTAGTGTCGCAGCTTCCGGGATGCCATGAACACCGCGTACACTATCTTTTGATAATGCGGGTATCGGGACTTGCATGGAGTTAATACAGTGGATACGTAGTACACTGGTTTTTGAAGAGGCAATTTGTGTCCTTCTGTTTCTCGTTCGACGACGAGTACCGCGCTGAGAACTTGATGTGATGCCGCGATATATAATAACATTGGTTCGCCCAAGTTAGGCACGGCCAGGACCGGATTTGTTGCCAGTATGGCCTTTATTTCTTCGAGTCCGGCCGTGGCAGCATCCGTCCACTCGAAGTGTTCGGTGCGCCTGAGGAGGCGATAGAGGGGCAATGCCTTTTCCCCCAAACGGGAGATGAAGCGGCTTAAGGCTGCCACGCATCTAGTCAATTTTTGTATTTGTTTGAGGTCCTTTGGGATATCCAACTGTGACAGAGCTCGGATCTTGTTTGGGTTTGCTTCAATTCCTCTACCGGATACAATGAAGCCCAAGAGCTTTCCGGCTGGTACACCGAAAACGCATTTTTCCGGGTTGAGCTTAATGTCATATGCTCGGAGGTTGTCGAATGTGATCCTCAAGTCGTCTACTAGAGTTTTGACATGTTTGGTCTTGACGACCATGTCATCTACGTATGCCTCCACTGTTTTGCCGATCTGGGTAGCCAGACATGTCTGAATCATGCGCTGATATGTTGCGCCGGCGTTTTTGAGTCCGAAGGGCATTGTGTTGAAGCAGAATGGTCCGTATGGAGTAATGAATGCCGTTGCGGCCTGGTCTGTTTCCGCCATCTTGATTTGATGGTATCCGGAATATGCGTCGAGGAAGCACAATGAATCGTGCCCTGCGGTAGCATCGATGATTTGTTCGATGCGGGGAAGTGGGAAAGGATCCTTTGGGCAGGCCTTGTTAAGGTCTTTGAAATCGACACAAAGGCGCCAGGATTTGTCCTTTTTTGGTACCATTACAAGCTTTGCTAGCCGGTCCAGATGTTTGATGTCTCTGATGAATCCGGCTTCTAATAGTTTGGCTAGCTCCTCTCCCATTGCCTGTCTTTTGGGTTCGGAAAATCACCGAAGAGCCTGTTTGACTGGCTTGAATCCTTTTAGGATATTTAGGTTGTGTTCTGCCAGCCTGCGTGGGATTCCTGGCATGTCTGAAGGGTGCCAGGCAAATATATTCCAATTTTCCCGAAGGAATTCTCGTAGTGCGGCGTCTACATCAGGGTTTAATTGTGCCCCGATGGAGGCCGTCTTTGTGGGGTCCGTTGGATGGACCTAGAATTTGACTATTTCGTCCGCTGGTTTAAAAGAGGTGGACTTGGATCTCTTATCGAGTATCACATCGTCCCTGTTCACCGTGGAGCGCAGCGCAGTGAGTTCCTCTGCCGCTAGGGCTTCGGATAGTGCCTCTAGGGCTAGTGCGGCTGTCTTGTTTTCGGCGCGGAGTGCTATGTCCGGATCACTGACAAGAGTGATTATTCCATTGGGCCTGGGCATCTTAAGCTTCACGTACCCGTAATGGGGTATGGCTTGAAAAATTGTGAATGCCTCTCGCCCTAATAAAGTGTGATATCCGCTGCTGAACGGGACCACTTGGAACGTGACCTCCTCGGACCTGTAATTGTCCGGCGAGCCGAACACCACATCGAGTGTAATTTTTCCTGTGCAACGTGCTTCCCGACTAGGGATTATTCCTCTAAAGGTTGTGCTGCTTCGCTCAATGCGGCTCCAGTCTATTTCCATTTTTCAAAGGGTTTCCTCGTAGATGAGGTTCAATCCGCTGCCGCCATCCATGAGCACCTTGGTAAGACGAAAGCCGTCCACTATTGGACTGAGGACCAATGCAGCTGGTGCTCGGGTTGTTCGGAATTTAGGTTCGTCGCTGGCGTTGAAGGTGATAGCCATGTCGCTCCATGGGTTTATTGTTGCTACTTGCTAGACTTCGGCGAGGCTGCGGATTGTTCGTTTCCGCATATTATTTGATGCGAAAGTCTCGAAGACTGTTGACACCGTACTGCTACTGTTGGAATGGCTCTCCGGGGCTAGAAGCTCTTCGCCACTTTTGGCCACCTGCCGCAGTATCCAACATGCTCGAAGGCTATGTGTTGGAGTGGCGCCCTCTGTACTGTGGATTTTACAGGGTCCACTGAGCCATCCCTCCAGTACGGTTCCGTGCCCGTTATGGGGTTTTTGCTTTTTGGTTTGTGTACCGGGTGCCTGAGCATGATGCACCCTTTTGTTTCAGACTAGGGTTGTGTTTGGAGCCAGATTGTCCCAAAACTTAGTTTTGGTTTTCCAGAAACTCTCCATCGCACAGTACTTTCATACTATGGACGCCAGGTCGGCGAAGCGTGTAATTTTACGGTGACTTACGGCATTCAAGATTCCCTTGTCCGTGCAAATATTGCAGAAGATTGAAATAGCGTTTTCCTCACGGCAGTCCTTTATCCTGTCCATAACCAGGAGGAATCTGGCCCAGTAATGATGTACTGTTTCAGCGGGCTCTTGCCGGATTTGAGATAGATCGCATATGTTTGGGTGGGTGCGTGGACTTGAGTCCGGAACCCTGCCCATCTTGAGGCTCAAGGGCCGAAAAGTTTCCGAATTTGGAAGCTTGGATTGTTGGACATTGTCCGACGAGTCTGGTCCGCTGCCTGACTTTAGGTTCAGTACTTGATCGACATCCGTCCCTCTGCGGGAATCCGGCATGGAGGGATCAGGAGTCCGGACATAACTAGTTTTTAGTACGGAAGAAGAGTCGCCGCGTTGTTCCTCTACCACCACGACGTGGTGGGTAACCTAGGGAGAGTTAATCTCTCTTAGATCGGTTTTAAGCACAATCTGATTGTAGTTTATAGCGACTCCCAGGGCGGCGATGCTATCCAAGAGCTCGTTTGCGGAAGAGAGCTCCATTGGATCCAGCTGCTCGGCGAATTCCGAGTTGACGTGAAGATTGCTTTTGACGACCCAAGAGGTCATCGTCGAAGCGGCAGCCGAATAGGCGGTCATGAGAAAACCACCTAGCCGGATAGTTTGGCCGGCGGCCAAAGCTCCTTTGGCGATGGTACTGTCTTTAAAGATGGGAAGAGGCATCCTTCCTGATCGCGACGGCACAGAGGAACTCTCAATGAAAGCACCAATGTCGATGTCAAAACCGGCGGATCTCGGGTTGGGGGTCCCGAACTATGCGTCTAGGCAGATGGTAACAGGAGACAAGGGACACGATGTTTTTACCCAGGTTCGGGCCCTCCCGATGGAGGTAAAACCCTACTCCTGCTTGATTAATATTGATGATATGGGTAGTACAAGAGTGGATCTACCACGAGATCAAGGAGGCTAAACCCTAGAAGCTAGCCTATGGTATGATTGTTGTAATGGTTGTTCTGTCCTACGGACTAAAACCCTCCGGTTTATATAGACACGGAGAGGGCTAGGGTTACACAGAGTCGGTTACAATGGTAGGAGATCTACATATCCGTATTGCCAAGCTTGCCTTCCACGCCAAGGAAAGTCCCATACGAACACGGGACGAAGTCTTCAATCTTGTATCTTCATAGTCTTGGAGTCCGGTCGATGATGATAGTTCGGCCATCCGGACACCCCCTAGTCCAGGACTCCCTCAGGTACCATCACCAGGTTTGCTAGCAAGTCCGGATGTTTTATATCTCTGATGAAGCCGGCCTCCAATAATTTGGCTAGCTCCTCTCCCATGGCCTGTCTCTTGGGTTCGGAGAAACGCTGAAGAGCCTGTTTGATCGGCTTGAATCCTTTTAGGATGCTTAGGCTGTGCTCGGCCAGCCGGCATGGTATTCCTGGCATGTCTGAAGGGTGCTAGGCAAAAATGTCCCAATTATTCGCGTAGGAATTCTCGTAGTGCGGCGTCTACATCAGGGTTTAATTGTGCCCCGATGGAGGTCGTTTTTGTAGGGTCCGTTGGATGGACTTGGAATTTGACTATTTCGTCCGCTGGTTTAAAGGAGGTGGACTTGGATCTCTTATCGAGTATCACATCGCCCCTATTCACCGTGGAGTGCAGAGAGAGTTCCTCGGCTGCTAGGGGTTCGGATAGTGCCTCAAGGGCCAGTGCGGCTGTCTTCGGCGCGGAGTGCTATGTCCGAGTCACTAGCAAGAGTGATGATTCCATTGGGCCCGGGCATTCTGAGCTTCATGTACCCGTAATGGGGTATAGCTTGGAAAATTGTGAATGCCTCTCGCCCTAATAGAGTGTGATATCCGCTGCTGAACGGGGCCACTTGGAACGTGACCTCCTCAGACCTGTAATTATCCGGCGTGCCGAACACCACATCCAGTGTGATTTTTCCAGTACAGCATGCTTCCCGACTGGGGATTATTCCTCTAAAGGTTGTGCTGCTTCGCTCAATGCGGCTCCAGTCTATTTCCATTTTTCGGAGGGTTTCTCGTAAATGAGGTTCAATCCGCTGCCTTTGTCCATGAGTACGTTGGTAAGGCGAAAGCCGTCCACTATTGGACTGAGGACCAATGCGGCTGGTGCTCGGGCTGTTTGGAATTTAGGTTCGTCACTGGCATTAAAGGTAATAGCCGTGTCACTCCATGGGTTTATTGTTGCTACTTGGTAGACTTCGGCAAGGCTGCGGAGTGTTCGTTTCCGCATATTATTTGATGCGAAAGTCTCGAAGACTGTTAATACCGTACTGGTATCCTTGGGCTGGTGCTCTGGAGTTAGAAGCTCTTCGCCACTTTTGGCCACCTGTCGTAGTATCCAACATGCTCTAAGGCTATGAGTTAGAGTGGCACCCTCTGTACTATGAATTTTGCAGGGTCCATTGAGCCATCCTTCCAGTACGGTTCCATGCCCTATAGAGGGTTTTTTTTCTTTTTGGTGTTTAACCCAGGTGCCTAGCAATAATGCACCCTTTTATTTTGGACTGGGGTTGTATTCAGGGCCGGATTGTCCCAAAATTTGATTTCGGTTTTCCAGGCACTTTCCATCACACAGTACTTTCGTACTATGGACGCCAAGTCAGTGAAGCGTGTGATTTCACGACGACTTACGGCGTTGAGGATTCCCTTCTCCGTGCAATTATTGCATAAGAATGAAATTGCCTCCTCCTCGTGGCAGTCCTTTATCCTGTTCATAACCAGGAGGAATCTGGCCCAGTAATGGTGCACTGTTTCTGCGGGCTCTTGCCGGATTTGGGATAGATCGCTTATGTTTGGGTGGGCGGGTGGAATTAAATTCGGAACCCTGTCCACTTTAAGACTCAGGGGCCAAGTAGTTTCCGAACTTGGAAGCTTGGGTTCTTGGATGTTGTCCAATGGATCTAGCCCGCTGCCTGACTTTAGGTTCAGGGCTTGAGTAACATCCTCCCCTCCGCGGGAATCCGGCATGGAGGGATTGGGAATCCGGACATAGCTAGACCTTAAGATAGAAGAAGGGTCGCCGTATTGTTCCTCTACCACAGCAACATGGTGGGTAACCTGGGGAGAGTTAATCTCTCTCAGATTGGGTTTAGGCCCAATCTGATCGTAGTCTGTAGCGACTCCCAGGGCGGTGATGCGATCCAAGAGCTCTTTTAAGGAAGAGAGCTCCATCGGATCTAACTGCTCGGCGAGTTCCGAGCTAACGTGAAGATTGCTTTCGATGACCCGAGAAGTCATCGTCGGTGCGGCGGCTGGACAGGCGGTCGTAAGGAAACCGCCTAGCCGGAGAGTTTGGCCGATAGCCAAAGCTCCTTTAGCAACGGTGCCGTCTTTAAAGACGGGATGAGGCATCCTTCCTGATGGCGACGGCACAGAGGAACTCTCAATGAAAGCACCAATGTCGGTTTCAAAACCGGTGGATCTTGGGTAGGGGGTCCAGAACTGTGCGTCTAGGCGGATGGTAATAGGAGAGAAGGGACACGATGTTTTTACCCAGGTTCGGGCCCTCTCGATGGAGGGAAAACCCTACTCCTGCTTGATTAATAGTGATGATATGGGTAGTACAAGAGTAGATCTACCACGAGATCAGAGAGGCTAAACCCTAGAAGCTAGCCTATGGTATGATTGTTGTTCGTCCTACGGACTAAAAACCCTCCGTTTTATATAGGCACCAAAGAGGGTTAGGGTTACACTGAGTCAGTTACAATGGTAGGAGATCTACATATTCGTATCACCAAGCTTGCCTTCCACGCTAAGGAAAGTCCCATCCGGACAAGGGACGGAGTCTTCAATCTTGTATCTTCATAGTCCATGAGTCCGGCCAAAGGTGATAGTTCGGCTATCCGGACACCCCCTAATCCGGGACTCCCTCACCTACCTTTCGAGGTTGGGTTCCCTGCCTTTACCCGTGAGCTGCAGCAAGTCCGTTGGCCGTCCTTTCGCACATTAGCCAGAGATACCTGAGAAATATGATGGGAGGCTGAACCCGGCAGAGTTCCTGAGCATCTACACCATTGATGTTCAGGCTTCCGGGGGAAGGGATGAGAAGGTGTTTGCGAACTACTTCCCTTTGGCCCTCAAGTCCAATGTGAGGTTCTTGGCTGATGCACCTACCAGAGAACTCCATTTCGTCATGGGCGGACCTGTGCCATGAGTTCATCGGTGCCTTCACCGGTGGCCACCGGGAGCCGGATCGACCCAGCGATCTGCAGCTTCTCCAACAGAAGGAAGGAGAAACCCTCCGTAAGTATTTATAGAGATTCAGCAAAGTTCATAGAAATATCCCAAATATCCATCCAGCAGATGTGATAGCTGCCTTCCAGTCCAATGTGCGCAACCGTCAGATTCGTTCTAAGATGAACGTGCGGTTGCCCAAGATTGTGAAGGAGTTGTACACCCTAGTGGATAAGTGTGCTCGGATGGAGGAGGGAAGGAAGTTGCCTGGAGAGGAATATTGCATCAATGTTGATTCAATGGATGATGATGAATCAACTAGTCAGAAGAAGAGCAAGAAGCATAGTAGGAAGCAGAGGGATAAGGCAGTGTTGACTGTTGAAGGGTCGGGCACCCCTAATACCAACAAGACCACCAAGGCTGAGGTCCCCGGCAAGGAGGCTGCCGTGTGCGCTAACTACCGGGAAGCTGCGGTTGCCGAGAAGGCCGGGAAGGGCAATGGGCCGTACTGCAAGATCCATTGGACCAAGGGCCGTGACCTTCAAGAGTGCTATAATGTTGAGCAGTTAGTCAAGAGACAGAGAGCAGAATATGAGAAGCATGATAAGGAGAAGGGTTAGAATATTTCTTGTGGTAAAGGCCGGGGTGGTGAAGTAAATCGCCCCGGCAAGCCCTTTCGGAACCAAGGAAAACCCGCCAGGGGTGAAGAGAAGGAGGCCTGTGATGATGAGAGTGATAGAGGGGATGAAGAGGAAACCAGCAAGCAAGAGTTTCAGAAGGCCACCGACGCCCTGTGTGTTGACAGGGGTGCATCTCTGCACACCTCTCACCGCTAGCTCAAGCGGTGGGCACGAGAACTCAATGCCGTGGAACCAGCACCAGAGGCCCGGAAGCCGCTCGAACGGTCCCGTACGCCCATCATCTTTGACGAGGAGGGTCATCCCAACCGTACCACCGCAGTAGGGTGCCTACCGTTATTGGTTTCTCCAACAATTCGCAACCTCAAGGTCACAAAGATGTTGGTGGACGGTGGGGCCAGACTGAATTTCATTTCCCCAGCAGTTATTAGCAAGCTTCAGATAGCAGAGGAAGAGAGATTACCGGCACGTTTCAAGGAGTTAATCTCGGCAGGAGTCATCCTAAGGGAAAGATCATGTTGCCGGTAACTTTTGGGGAGAACTGAACTACCGGACTGAGAAGATTGTGTTTGACGTGGTTGATCTCCCCCTGTCGTACAATGGGATTCTTGGACGCCCGGCGGCATCGCGTTATGCCTACAACACCCTGAAGATGCCTGGGCCGCTGGGAGTTCTCACCATCCCAACTGATGAGAAGGATGCCATCATTTGTGTGGACAAGATGTACCGGGACGCGGTCACGTCAGAGGCAGCAGCGGCAGCAGTTCCCGCCAAGGAAAGTAAAGGAAAGAAGAAGGATAATAGGACCTCCTGCAAAGAGTCCGGGAAGCGTGCCCCCACCAAGTTCATGGCACCCATTGACAACATGCCGGAGTGTTCCAACAACAAGAGATCCAAGGTTGCTGCTCCCCAAGTGAAAAAGGTCCCGGTAGGGCTGGCTGGTGTTGATGGTACTTTCACTATCAGCGCCTCCCTCGATGACAAATAGGATAGCGCGCTTGTATCCTTCCTGTGGGCGAATATTGATGTGTTTGCCTAGCAACCATCTGATATCCCCGATGTTCCCAGGGAGGTAATCGAGCACCACCTTGCTATCTGCCCACATGCCAGACATGTCAAATAGAAAGTCTGGAAGCAGGCCTTGGAAAGGCAACAGTTTATTGCAGAGGAGATCAAGAAACTTGAGGCAGCTGGTTTGGTCAGAGGAGTGCTACATCCCACTTGGCTAGCAAACCGAGTAGTGGTCTGGAAGGCAAATGGGAAGTGGAGGTTGTGCATTGATTTCACAGATCTCAACAAGGCTTGCCCGAAGGACCTGTTTCCCTTGCCGCGTATTGATCAGATTGTGGATTCCACTTCAGGTTGTGATTTGCTCTCATTCCTGGATGCCTATTCTGGATAACACGAGATCTTCATGTCAAAAGAAGATTAGGAGAAGACGTCATTCATCACTCCATGTGGTACGTACTGCTTTGTCGGCATGCCATTTGGATTAAAGAGTGCCGGGTCCACCTTTGCAAGGGCAGTCCAGATTGGTTTTGAACCTAAGCTGCACAGAAACATTGAAGCTTATATGGATGACATTGTGGTCAAGACCAAGGACAGAGCAACCCTTATCCAGGATTTGGAGGAGACATTTGCAAATCTGCGCAAGATCAACTTGAAGCTCAACCCAGAGAAGTGTGTATTTGGCGTTCCCTCCGGCAAGCTGCTTGGGTACTTTGTGTCCCACAGGGGGATCGAACCTAATCCCGACAAGATCAAGGCCATTGAGCAGATCCAAGCACCAAGGACAGTTAAGGATGTGAGGCGCCTGACGGGATGTGCTGTCGCACTAAGCAGATTCATCTCCAAGTCTACCGAGCATGCCCTATCGTTCTTCAAAATTTTGTAGAAGGCAGGTCCTATGAAGTGGACCCCCGAAGCAGACGCAACCCTGCAAAAGTTGAAGGCCTACCTGTCTTCTGTGCCTACCTTGGTCGCTCCCAAACCTCAAGAGCCGTCGCTGTGGTCGGTGCAGCCTTGGTAGCACAGCGAGAAGTGGATGAGTCAGAGAGTGAGCAGAGACCGACAGAGTCAGATAAGGTTCAGGGTAGCAGTGAGCACGACAACGAGGGCAACCCGAAGGACATGGCGAGGAAGAAAGTGGTGCAGTGCCCTGTGTACTTAGTCAGCTCCTTGTTACATGGGGGCTAGATCAAGGTACTCTGTCGTGCAAAAGTTGATTTTTGGTCTCATCATGGCCTCAAGGAAACTACACCACTACTTCCAAGACCATGAGATCACGGTTATTATTCGTTTCCCATTGCAATGGATACTCTGAAACCCAGAGGCTACCGGCAGAATAGTGGAGTGGGCTTTGGAGCTATCCAGCTTTGGTTTGAAGTTTGAAAGCACATCAACTGTCCAGAGCAGGGCATTGGCAGAGTTTATTGCAGAATGGATGCCAACCCCTGATGAGGAAGCAACAGAGACAGTATCCCCGACAATAAATCACCCCAAGAATGGATTATGTATTTTGATGGTGCTTTTTCCCTACAAGGTGCAGGGGCTGGCGTGCTTCTTGTTTCCCCCTCCGGGGAGCACTTGAAGTACGTCTTCCAAATGCATTTTTTCCGGGAAGAAGCAACCAACAATATAGCAGAGTATGAAGGGCTCCTTGCAAGGCTCAGGATTGTAGCAGAATTGGGGATTAAGAAGCTGATCATTCGAGGAGATTCACAGCTGGTGGTGGGACAAGTCAACAAGGATTATCAAAGTCCATTGATGGAGGCATACGTCAAGGAAGTGAGAAGATTGGAGGAGCACTTTGACGGATTGCAAACAGAGCATGTACCCCGTGCGGAAAACAGCATAGTTGATCATCTGTAAAAGTGTAATGCGCAGAAGCTTCCTATGGAACCAGGAACTTTTGTTCTCCGTCTTACTCAATCCTCCGTATCCCTAGCAAAAATGGCCTGGCAAAGGAGAAAGTTGGACACCAGTAAGCCTCTCCCGGTAGAGCAGTCCGCTCTCGGGAGAGACCCTGCCGGAAACAACTCCTCGCAGCCTGCCAGACCACCCCCTCTAGCCGGGCCCATGGACCCCGCATACGAGGCTGGTGCTCACGTAGCATAGGATGTGCCATTAGTCCTCGTTGCCGAGCCACATGCTCCAACTTGGGCAAGGCACATTGTCCACTTCCTCCAAACTGGAGAGCTTCCCGGCAACCAAGATGAAGCTGAAAAAGTAGTCCGGAGGGCCGGTATGTATCAGTTCATCGATGACACTCTGTACAGAAGGAGGCCCAACAGTGTGAAATTGAAGTGTGTCTGCCGGGAAGAAGGAAAGGAACTACTGGCTGAGATACACAAAGGAATGTGCGGGTCCCACATTGGATCAAGGGCATTAGTTGGGAAAGCATTCTGGCAAGGATTCTATTGGCCCACAGCCCTCCAAGATGCGGTTGATCTAGTCACTAAGTGTGAAGCGGGCCAGTTCCATTCCAAGAAAACCCACCCGCCCACCCAAGCACTTCAGACAATCCCTCTAGCATGGCCATTTTTGGTCTGGGGCTCGATATCCTCGGCCCCTTCCCCCGAGCAATCGGGGGCTTTGAATTCTTGTTCGTTGCCATCGACAAGTTTACAAAGTGGCAGGAAGTGACTGCCATGAGAAAGGTGACTGCTCAGTCAGCTATCAAGTTCTTGAAAGATCTGATGTGTCGTTTTGGAGTTCCGGCAAGGATCATCATCGACAACGGCACCCAGTTATCCAACCCTCTAACCTCCCGAACCCCTTCTACCATTTCCATGGGCCTCCTTTTATATGTTAAGAGGTCACCACAATGGTAAATCAATCATTAGCCACTGATAAGATAGAAAATAGTGCTATCATACCTAACTCTGCAGCCTGACAGAGCGCATTTAATGCGCTGCTTAACTTCACGTCATTGGTTGCCCGGCAAGGCTTGCCAAGCTATCTTGCCAGCTCCACGCCTGCTCGCCTCACATGTCATAGGACGGGTGTTGTTTGTGGGTTTTCTTGGTAGAAAGGGGCTGCCATGTGGCGAATGGCTGCCACTTAATCACTCTGCGGCTTGACACCGCACTGATCGACAACGTGAGTCGTGGTGGGGTGGTCGGTGAGATGATTTAGCTTCCGCAAGTCCTGGCAGGCCCTGCCGGGACACCTTGATCATCTTTTTATGGGGGTGGCCTCGCCCCTTGCCAGGCTCGCCTGTCCGGCAAGGGAGGCTTCTTTCTTGATGATCTCTTGCTTCTCTGGCTTGGCCTCGTTCGCTCTGATCTGCTTGTTGGTCCTTTAAATCTCTTGGTTTCTCGTACTTTGTCTTGGGTTGGTGCTTCAATCTTGATCTTGTGCCTGTGCACAGTCAGGGCAACAGGCCCAGGGTTTGTTGCATCGAAAGAAGCCCCCAAGCCTGCCCCAAACGTGCTGCCGAGCGTCGTCGGGGTAGGGCCTAATAAGTGCATAGGCAAAGCTGTTGAAGAGGCTGGTCTCTTGATATCTTCTTTGCTTCTTCACTAGTCTTGACTTCGGTCCAGTTTCCGATTTCCCCGCGCCTCGTGCGCAACTTATGGGAAAAGCTCGGATCGTGGTCTGCATGGCGCTCGCACCCCATGATCACGGGGTGCAAACCTCCATCCCACTTGCCTTTGTGCTTCTGGTTCATCCGCCATGTTTCCTCCATGCCTTAGGAAGGGTAGGTGGTGGATGCGGAGGGCACAGGTGTTAGTTCCACGGCGGGAAATCAGGCGTCGCTAGATGGAGCAGCGGGTCGGCCCTGATTCCCCGTGCCTCTTGAAGGGAGGGGAGGCCACATTGGATGAGCGTGGCGGCCACCCTTGGGGTGAGGGGCCAGCCCTGGCTCCGCCCTTCTATAAAAGGGGGCAGGAATGGTGCCCTTCCATACGCACCTCTTTCTCCTTCTTTCTTCATAGTCTCCCATTGCTCGCCATGGTGAGGTGGCGAGGGCGCGCTGGTACTCCAATGGCAGCGATGAGGGCTTCTACTCGACAGTGCATCCCTCCTCCTCTAGAGCCCATGGTGGCGGAGCCCGCCGCGAGAGGAGGATGGAGGGGGCAGGGCCGAGGTCGTCACATCGCTCGAGGGAGAGGAGGACAGGGTGGCGTTCTGGTCGCACCCCGGCCGGTGGCCCCTCCCCCGATGGAAGGCCACGTTGGAAACCAGCCTTGAGAATTCTTCATCAGGTTGTATAAGCCTTTGTGTGGCAATCTTCATCTTCCTACCCCCTTCCCCCGGGAAATGGAGCTTGAACCACCGCACGCTCTGAGGCTGTACATGAGGGGCTGTGGGAACGGTGGCATGTGGGTTGATGTCGACTTCCCCGCTCCTGATGTTATGTACCTCCGTCGTGGTTGGAAGACCTTTACCGTGCCCATAGATTGTCGGAGGGGCACGTTCTTCAGTTCAAATTAATCGAGAGCGGCCTGCTCTCCATCAAGGTCTTCGGGCGCTCAGGAATTCGCTTAGGGTGCTGCGCGGAGAGCTCCACCGACGATGAAAGCTCGTCCTCGAGCGAAAGCGACAAGGAGGACAGTGACGAGGATGATGACGGCAGTGGGCGGGAGGGCGACGACTCTGACTCTGGCTGATCGCCACCCGCACCATCTTCATCAGCCGAGGCAAGGTATGTACAAATGGGTGGCTGTCGGGCCTTGCCCGGCAGCCTCGCACCTTACGGGTAGAACTTGTGGAGATGCTCAATATTTCATGAGTTTTGCAACTAAGTGCCATCTCTAGTATCCAGACGGACTGTGTCAGGTCTGGTGACTCGTACTACCCGGTAAGGGCCTTCCCACTCAGTGATAAGTTGTGTGTACCCTTGGCGGACTGAACGCGCCTAAGGACAAGGTCACCTTCCTCAAAACACCGGGCATGAACCCTCCGGCTACGATAGCGACGCAGGGCTTGCTGATAGCATGGAGCACACGTAGTAGCCCGGAGACGGTTCTCCTTGAGTAACACAACGTCGTCAATCCGTTGCTGATCTTGCACAACTTCATCATAGGCAAGAACTCGAGGCGACCCATAAATGAGTTCTGTGGGGATAACTGCTTCTGCCCCGTAGACCAGGGAGAAGGGAGTCTGCCTAGTAGCTCGGTTTGGTGTTGTTCCGAGGGACTAGAGAACCATCGGGAGCTCCTCGATCCACTGTCTGTCGTGCTTCCACAGCGTATCAAAGGTTCTTGTCTTGAGTCCATGTAGCACTTCAGCATTCCCCCTTTCAGCTTGTCCATTGCTCTGGGGGTGTGCCACAGAGGCGGATGACATTTTGCATCCGAGGGCATGAACATATTGCATGAAGGCGCGACTCGTGAACTGGGTGCCGTTGTTGGTGATGATCCTTGCCGGAACTCCAAAGCGACACACCAGATCTTTCAAGAACTTGATAGCTGACTAAGCAGTCACCTTTCTCACGGCAATCACTTCCGGCCACTTTGTAAACTTGTCGATGGCAACGAACAAGAATTCAAAGCCCCTTATTTCTCGGGGGAAGGGGCCGAGGATATTGAGCACCCAGACCAAAAATGGCCATGATAGAGAGATTGTCTGAAGCACTTGGGCAGGCAGGTGGGTTATCTTGGAATGGAACTGGCAGGCTTCACACTTAGTGACTAGCTCGACCGCATTTTGGAGGGTTGTGGGCCAATAGAATCCTTGCCTGAATGCTTTCCCAACTAACTCCCTTGATCCAATGTGGGAGCCGCACATTCCTTTGTGTATCTCAGCCAGCAGTTCCTTTCCTTCCCCTACCTGGTGCACCAAAGATGTCGCGGGAAACCATGACCACCTATGGGACCGGGATGGCCCCTTGCTGGTTTGGCAGGGGGAAGTCGCGTTGCACAAAGAGCAGACGAACGTGAGGCAGCACGACAGAGATCACACGGACAATTTTACCCAGGTTCAGGCCGCCGCGAGGCGAAGAACTCTACTCTTGCTTTGGTGGATTAATGGTGGAATTGTGGTGGTGCAACGCAGTACACTTGCCTGGCAAGGGTTGCCTCAGGGCGACAACGACTATGTGCGCATGGGAGTGTGAGTTATCCAACCCTCTAACCTCCCAAACCCCTTCTACCGTTGCCATGGGCCTCCTTTTGTAGGTTAAGTGGCCAGTGGAAAATCAGTCATTAGACACTGATAAGATAACAAATAGTGCTATCATACCTAACTCTGCAGGCTGACAGAGTGCACTTAATGCGCAGATTAACATCACGTCGTTGGTTGCCCGGCAAGGCTTGCCGGGCTATGTTGTCAGCTCCACGCCTGCTCGCTTGACACGTCATAGGACAGGTGTCATCTGTGGGTTTTCTTGGTAGAAAGGGGCTGCCATGTGGCGAATGGCTGCCACTTAATCACTCTACGGCTAGACACCGCAATAATCGATGATGTGAGTCGTGGTGGAGCGCTTGGTGAGGTGTTTCAGCCTCTGCAAGCCCTGGCAGGCCCTGCCGGGACGCCTTGGTTATCTTCTTCTGGGGGTGGCCTCACCCCTTGCCGAGCTCGCCTGCCCGGCAAAGGAGGCCTCTCTCTTGACGGCGTCTTGCTCTTCTGGCTTAGTCTTGGCCTCTCTGATCTGCTGGTTGGTTCTTTGAATCTCTTGATTACTTGTACATCTTGGTTTGATCTTGGCTTGTCCGTGCATGAGTAAAGGGAAAACATATACCCCTGTATATTCCCCCCACATGAGCCCCCGGGCCTGAGCCACACGTGTCACGGGGCATGTTGGTTTAGGCCCCAAACCGTGCGCAGACACGTGGCAGGAGAGGTTTGCACATGCTGTTTTGCCATGATGACTGGTCAATCCAACGTCCACTTCGCATAATTACTATGCGTCTTGGGGTCGTGGGAGTGTAGCAGTTAAGGTAAAACGGCAATTTTCTGAAGCATCGCGTCCCTATTCTGCTTTTCCCTCTTAAGAGCAGGGAAAAATGGAGCGGCACGATTCAAATGTCTCCTGTTCCGCTTCCCCATCTTCTTCCTCCGCAAGCCAAGCGACAGTTCCTCCTCTCTCCCTTCCACCATCGTCCTCCCCATCGATCCCTTCTGTGTCACCGCCGCCGGAATGGGGAAGAAACCTGTGGATAAGAAGAAGCAGACGTCCGCAGCGAAGGAGGCCGGCGCCGAGGGAAGCAGGAGAGGGGTGGAGCTGAGCAAGAAGCGGAGTGTCGTCTTCACCCCGTCGAATTTGAGCGGCCCAGTCCTTCAAGCAAGGTAAGGATATCTGTGGGGGAGGCCTGTTGAGAAAGGGCACAGAGTGCATGTGGTTTGTGTGGCAGGGAAGGAGGATCAGCAGGATTCCTATTGATTCTTCTGTGCTTACTTCATCTGCGGTCTTTGCCTCCCTTCTCCGAGTTCTTTGAGGCGATCATGAACATCTATGGGTTCCATCTCCTCGAGTTCACGCCAAATGCAATGGCGACCATGGCCATCTTTGCACATTTGTGTGAGAATTTCGTCGAAGTCAGGCTCAATGTGGATCTGTTCCGGCATTACATTGTCCCGCGAGTGGAGAGCAGAGTTTACCACTCTGGAATCATTAGTTGGATGCCACGCGTGGCGAGGAATATCTGGGATTACCTCCCTAGGTACCAGCGTGAGAGGTGGGATGAATGGAGAGGAGATTGGTGCTGGATCCAGGACAAGGAAGCCCCCGAGTTCTGTGAAGCCTAGAAGGAATGTGTCGAGCGCGGCAAGGCTTCGAGCGCCAAAGGCCTTATTGAGGACAGGCTGCACCCGGCAATCAATAGGATCACCCGTTTGAGGGCTGCCGAGTTAACCATTGAGCATGTGAGGGCAGACTTTCTTCTTTGCCGCATTTCGCCGTTGCAGGAAAGGGAAGATCCGCGTGGCTGTATGGTGATGCGTCAGACAGGATGAGGTTGTTCCCCGGATTGGCCAACAACTTGTCCATTTATGGTTGCCTGGTTGTGCGACCAACTGTTTGGTCGGTTCGAGTTGTTCAAGCTCCCAGCAACCATCATCCCCCTGAATATCAATTATGCCCAAGACCAGATATTGAAATGGATGCCAGACTGCAATGCTGAAGGGGTAGCAAGCAATTGGCAGCTACCCACCCTGGATGAGGAGCTCGAGTGGTCGAACACCCTGGTGGAGGGTGCCATTAGGACCGAAACCAGGATATATAAGCCCACCTCCTCTGTGGAGGTGCCGCATATTTTGAGGAGGGTCGAGGAGGCCATGGCGGCCCGCCTCACAGAGATGGTGAAGGCCGAGAAGATCAAGGGGAAGGCAGGAGGTGGGAGTTCTTCCCAAGGCGGTAGCGAGGTGCAAGCCATGGAAGGGGCTGCCGGGAAAGACCTTGCTGGGGATAACCTTGCCAGGCTAGATGCCCTAGCGACTGTAGCAAAGGAGCTCCAGGAGGAGGGGGAGGTCGGCGAGGTGGCGGAGCCCGAGTAGTGGCTTGCGGCTGGGCCGCAAGCTCCCGAGCCGGACCCCGAGCAGCGCACCCGCAGGTGTGCCACCGCTGATCCAGCCGCCAAGAAGGTGAAGAAGACTACCACCAAAGCCTCCAAGACTAAGGTTGTGTGCCGCCAATCTCCTCGTATCGCTAGGACCAAGACCTCTTCCTCCGGGAGAGCGGCGGCCGTGGAGGATGATCCCGACTCCAGCTCGAGTTCGAGTTCTTCGCAGAGCTTGTCTTCATCTGCTCCCCCCGGCTCTACGCCAGACGCCACAGCTGCTGGAGAGCTCTGCCCCTCTGCCCCCGAAGAGGAGAAGGGAGACCTCACCTCCCATGGAGTTCAACTTGGACTCCACGCTCATTGCGGAAGAGTAAGGAGGATTTCCTTTGTGGATATCTTATGCACATCCAATTATTTTTGCTGACTAGCCTCTTGCTTTTGTTGTCGCTGGCATGGAGGTGGCAGAGGACATGGAAACCCTTGTCCATCGCTCCCAAAGAAAGCTCCGACATCTCGGGTGGTTGAAGGGCACAGAGAGCTTCGCCTTGGCCAGGGGTGATGCCGAGGAGCCTCTGCCGATCCCCGAGCCTAGCCCTCGGCCTAGGAGCGGAGACTTGGTTCCATCCCCCGGTGGTGATGGGGACAGCCTTCTTGTCCCTTTAGGTGGAGGGGGAGGTGAGATGACGTTGGGTGAGCCCCTCCCGGAGGGGCATGCTTCCCCCGATGCTCGAGCTGGAGAGACCCCCACGGAGCCCTTCGTGGATGACACTGCACTTGAGGCTGCCGGGACTACCATGGTAGAGGGCGAAGTTCGGGGCCCGGCAACAGCTGTTGCCGGGGAAAAAGAGGTTCCTGCTGTAGGATCGAAAGTATGTCTAGACGGGGGGTGATTAGACTACTTGACCAAATAAAAACCTAACCTTTTCCCAATTTTAATTCTTGGCAGATTTTAGCAACTTAGCACAAGTCAAGCAATCACAATACAATTCAAGCAAGCATGCAAAGAGTATATGAGCAGCGGAAAGTAAAGCATGCAACTTGCAAGAAGGTAAATGGGAGGAGTTTGGAGGGAGCAAACGCAATGTTGACACGGAGATTTTTGGCGTGGTTCCAATAGGTGGTGCTATCGTACATCCACGTTGATGGAGACTTCAACCCACGAAGGGTAATGGTTGCGCGAGTCCACGGAGGGCTCCACCCACAAAGGGTCCACGAAGAAGCAACCGTGTCTATCCCACCATGGCCATCGCTCACGAAGGACTTGCCTCACTTGGGTAGATCTTCATGAAGTAGGCGATCTCCTTGCCCTTACAAACTCCTTGGTTCAACTCCACAATCTTGACGGAGGCTCCCAAGTGACACCTAACCAATCTAGGAGACACCACTCTCCAAAAGGCAATAGATGGTGTGTTGATGATGAACGCCTTGCTCTTGTGCTTCAGATGATAGTCTCCCCAACACTCAGCTCTCTCTCATAGATTTGGCTATGGTGGAAAGATGATTCGAGTGGAAAGCAACTTGGGGAAGGCTAGAGATCAAGATTCTTGTGGTTGGAATGGAATGTCTTGGTCTTAACACATGAGTAGGTAGTTCTCTCTTAGAAAATGAGTAGTGGAAGTGTAGGCACGTTCTGATGACTCTCTCCACGAATGAAGAATGGGTGGAGGGGTATATACACTGGTACGCGTCGGTGCTATACAAATGGTTTAAAACCCCTTTCCACGATGGCATTTGGAACCGTCACCTAGTGAGTGTGGGCGATTAGGGGGTCCTTCCCACACGACCCAAAAACCGTCGGGGATAGGGACCCTACAGTACTCCTTTTCATTTGTGGTCGCATTGCCATCGCAGTCGGTATTCTGTGGTGCTACGTTTACGATGCCCAGCCCATCACAAATAGTTCATTATTATATAATGTGTATGATAAGCATACAATCACACACATTCACTTTTCACAAACCATATGCGATAAATAATTAAGAAGATTAGCTAATCATCGTACGAGTGTCGGATAGGATTACGAAACATCGGACCATCATAACATCGTCGTACACGACAACTATCGCAGACGCTATTCTGTGGTGCAACGTTTATGATGCATACTTCATCAGAAACAATTCATGGTTGCGAATCGTGTACGATAAGGCAACTATTGCACACTCTATTCTGTGGTGCAACGTTTACGATGCATACTTCATCAGAAACAGTTCATGGTTGCAAATTGTGTATGATAAGGCAACTATGGCAAACGGTTAGTTTGCCAGCATCGTTTGTGATATTGTGTGACATCGCGCACGCTTTGCAAAAGGCAACTGTGTGCACGCTTCCACACGTTTCCTCTTTGTGAACCGTCTCGGATTATGGTGTCACTACCAAAAAAATACACTTCCGTGATGATACGTATTTGTCATAGTAGGTCGCGTTTTTTGTCATGCATGTACATCCATGATGATTTTATGACATAATCAAGATAGTCATACCTGTGCTGTCGTAAAAGTGTTCCATGACATTACCAAAATTATCATCAAGGAAGTGTCCACTTCCATGACAATAAATCGCGCATCACAGAAGTGCTTTCGTCAAGGGTGACCGACACGTGGCATCCACCATAACGGAACGCCGTTAAGCTATCGGGTCAGGCTTTGGATCCGATAACCCATTAACAGCCCCGACCAATGGGAAATTTCCACGTGTAAAATTCTTATTGGCCGGACGAAACACGTGTCAGCTCGTCAGTGGGTCAGATAGGCGCCTATGATATGTCGACAATGAAGGAAATATGCCCTAGAGGCAATAATAAAGTTATTATTTATTCCCTTATATCATGATTCGGACACCGGAATTGTTCCGGGTGATTTCGGAGAAAACCGGAGTGCCGGGGGGTTACCGGAACCCCCCGGGAGAGTTAATGGGCCACATGGGCCTTGATGGGAAGAGAGAGGGGCGGCCAGGGTGGATCGCGCGCCCCCTCTCCCTCTAGTCCGAATTGGACTAGGAGGGGGGGCGGCGCCCCCCTTTCCTTCCCTCCTCTCCCCCTTCCTTCCCCCTCCTAGTAGGAGTAGGAAAGGAGGAATCCTACTCCTACTAGGAGGAGGATTCCTCCTCCTTGGCGCGCCCCAAGGGGCCGGCCGGCCTCCCCCCTTGCTCCTTCATATACGGGGGCAGGGGGGCACCCTAGAACACACAAGTTGATCTTTGTGATCGTTCCTTAGCCGTGTGCGGTGCCCCCCTCCATGATATTACACCTCGGTCATATTGTAGCGGTGCTTAGGCGAAGCCCTGCGACGGTTAAACATCAAGATCGTCACCACGCCGTCGTGCTGACAAAACTCCTCCCCGAAGCTTTGCTGGATCGGAGCCCGGGGTGCGTCATCGAGCTGTACGTGTGTCAAGAACTCGGAGGTGTCGGAGTAACGGTGCTTGGATCGGTTGGACCGGGAAGACGTACGACTACTTCCTCTACGTTGCGTCAACGCTTCTGCTTCGATCTACGAGGGTACGTAGACAACACTCTCCCCTCTCGTTGCTATGCATCACCATGATCTTGCGTGTGCGTAGGAAAATTTTGAAATTACTACGTTCCCCAACAGACACGTGCCACGGCCCACCACTAGCCCATTTAGCTTACAAAGCCGACCCGTTTGACTTGATCAAAAGTTAACGGGTTGGCCCATGAAAAGCCTGTTAACATTCTCTTCGCAAATAGCCCATTTTACGGCCCGGTAACTCACGGCCTGTTAGGCCCTAAAGGAAATCGGCCCAACAACGTCATGTGGGCCATCGAATATAACACCAGCCATTTCACTTTCGGCCCATGTATGGCCCACGACGTCTTTCGGACCATATGAGGCCTTCGCATCTTTAGGCCCTTTACAGGCCCATGGTGACTCTAGCCCATAATGAACAGTAATTTTCTTTGTACCCGTTAACGGTCCATGATTTACATGGGACGTTTCCAGCCCGTGTTAGCTTTCGGCCTATTGACGGCCAATATGTTCTTGGGCTCCTTTTCGGCCCTCGATTACTTCCGGACTGTTACTGGCCTGTTCCCCTAATTGGCCAAATTTGGCCCATGGCAAGAGTCGGCCCGTTACTGGCCTGTTCCCCTAATGGGCCAAATTCGGCACATGGCAAGAGTCGGCCCGTTTCTGGCCTGTTAACCCGTTGCGCCGTTTCCAGCCCGTCCTATATTCTGGCCCATTAACGACCCGTTATGCCTGTGACAGAATTAAGCCTTTGTTGTCCTACGGCTTGTTAATGACCTATTACTGTGCTGGGCCGATACCAATTATGCCCATTTATGGCCATGTAGACCCATTTATCCGATGGCCCGAGGCCCACCGATTCTACGGCCCTGTTGGAGGCCCATTTATCGACGGCCCGTAGGAGACCCATGGATCCTATGGCCCGTAGGAGACCCATGGATCCTACGGCCCGTATATGGCCTATGGTTGTTGCGTCCACTAGCAAACCAGGGAAAAAGAAGAATAGGAAATAAATAAGGCCAAAACTAACGCTAGGCTATTAAGGCGATTGCACAGATTACATCCACTCGACATCAAAGATCGCCACCAGTGCAAATATAGGGAACACCCTACACTATACAAAAATGGCTTGTTGTTTTCTTCAGCCGGTGGCTGCATGTTAAGAATAAATTCTGTATCGCACCAAAACAAATTACAACTATATAACAAAAGGAAAGTTGGCATAAAACTTAACAGTCTAGCAGATAAATGCACCACCAGAAGTTTAGAAGCTCAGTTCATTTGACCTGACTGTTACGTTTTCATGCTGTATTGTCCGATGGAGCACCATAACCCCCGCCTTCATTTCCCCTAGGCTCCTGAACAACATAGCAAATGTCTGATAGTCTGGTTTCAAAACCATGCATATCTTGACGACATCGAACAATGTCTCTCCTTGTTTCACAAAGGGTCTCTGTTAGGGAATGGACTTGTGTCTGGAGCGCAGATACAACATTGCTTTGAGCTTGCATATCTTGATCATGAGGCAGTTTGGACAATATTGCCTTAACAACCAACCCAGTATTACGCATTTAACCACCAGTGCAAATATAGGGAACACCCTACACTATACAAAAATGGCTTGTTGTTTTCTTCAGCCGGTGGCTGCATGTTAAGAATAAATTCTGTATTGCACCAAAACAAATTACAACTATATAACAAAAGGAAGGTTGGCATAAAACTTAACAACCAACCCAGTATTTTGCACTATTAGTGGACAGGTACTGACCCACTGCAGCAAGAGCTGACATTGCGGTTATAGTTGCCTCGCCACCTTCAGAAGGTGACGGTTCCACCATTTTTTTCCATAGCTCACTGAAAAGTTGAGTTTTTAAATTAGTAGTACCAGAACAGAAGAAATTAAGGAGGCAGCAAAACCAAACAAAATAGCTTTGGTCTATATACAGAACTTATTCTGGTGAACCCATGTAAAATATTTGTTGTATTTTATTGCAAAGTACATAATAAAACTAGGTTCCAAACATATGGCCATGTACCATCGCTAATGTATTGTCTATTTCTTCACATTGTATTAAGGGCTAAGGATAAAGAGATGAAGTTTATAATATGGTAAGCATAGTATGACATCATTCATATCACAAAACAACTGAGAACAGACAAACAGGCAATTGTAACGTTGTGTGGGCAAGTCCAGCACGGAACTAGATTACGGGTCAAGATCAAAGGAACATCACTCCTCTCTTTTAAATCTTGTAAGGTGCAATGATACGCTAAGACAATTGTGTATAAAATTGAAAATAGTAATAGACATTGGCTGGAAACCATGCAGTTCAAGGCACAAGTAAGAGTAAGAAGTAGTTAAAAGGCATGAGGATTAAGGACTTACCACAGCGGCTTTGACTGGTGTAGTCATGCCCTTCTTCTTGCTGGTGTGACAGTCCTTGAAGATTTCCACAACATTTGGTTCAAGTACTTTTTGGTCCTTGCGGGCTTTCCTCTGCATTTCGAACAAGTCAATATAGATCTGATAATATGGTACAACAAAAAGAATGAAACAGCAGCTAATTAAAAGAGCCTCGAAGTTTGCAATATAGCTACGAGATCCTGTCGTCTGTTGGAATTTCACTTTCGTACGGTTGGCCTTGTTCTTTGAACAGTTCACCTACAAGAAGAAAATTTTGTGTGGCACATGCGTAAATAGGACTTCAACATGAGATCTGATCACATATATATAATGTACCTGATACTTCGGATCAGATCAGTGTTTAATAAGGCCCCTCCAGTCTTCATCCGATATATTTTCCACTGGAAATGTTTGGGAAAGTTCACTATTAGCCCTGCCTTCAAAGTGAGTTTTCCTCAAGTTATACCGATACTTTCGCAGAGCAGACTTGAAAACATGGGTGCAAGCTTGTCTGGTTGCATCGTCTTGGCTATCCAACTTGAACCTCATCTATTGAAAATTATGGGAGTCTCATTATCAGCAACCTAGAAAGTATGGGACAGAGGAAGACGATATTACTAGTTTCCATACATAACCATACTTACAGATAAATGGTCGAGGAAGGTGTTGAACTGGGTTTCGTCTTTGTCATTCCTGTACTGAATCCATGTTGGGAGGATACGTACATGACACCTAACGGCAACCGCTGCCTCTGATACTAACTTGGCTGACTCTGTAGCATCACGTGGCCTTTTTAAACCTGCCTCAAAACTAATCTCCATTATTCCTCCTCTAGATTTAGTTAACCTATCGAGCATTATCCCTGATGTTTGTTTCCTCTTGCGCCTAGGTGCTAGTCCAACAACGAACATAGGAAGTGTTAGTGTACATCAAACTGTGAGACTACATATAAAGAAGCATGCAACTGTAACTTGACTCCAGCAACTACCTTCTTGCTGTTGAAGCTCACAAGGTTCATCTGATATTGCCAACTCGTCTTGTGTCAAGAGTGCTTGGGAAGTAGTGTCAGGTGGCAAGGGAGCTTGGGAATGTGTTGCTAGCTCAGTTGACGCACGAGTAACTCGTGCAGCTGGTAGTACTGTGGTAGGTGTTGCAAGAACTAGGGTTGTCTCTACTTGTTTGGTGGCAGCTATTTGTTTCTGTTTGGCTTTTTTTGCAGCTCGTCTAGCATGGGATGCCGTGTTTGTAGAATTTTCCGCTGGACTTTGACCTTCTATTGCACCATCAGTACCAGCAGAATCTGCAGGATTCATCCGCTTCTCATTCCCTTCCATTCTGTGTTTCTTCCTCTTTCTCTGTGCCATGTTAAGTCAAGCCAACAAGAAAAACGAATAACAATTTAGTTCTTCAGAACAAATTGATGCATGATGCAGACGAACTGAACTTTGATGTTAGACAAGCACATGATAGGAGGATGTAATATGTACGAAAAACAGGACGGAAGAGATAACCAGAACTATGATGTGTAAACTAAGAAGAAGACATTTCACCAAATTAGAAGCAATGCAATGGAAGGTAGACACCATATGAAAGATGCTACAAATATCGCTCTACCAAGTTAACAATGTCTCATCATAAATGGTGTTTAAACAAATGTGAAGCAGTACAAGAAATAAATCATATGCATGATGCAAACATCACACTACCATGTTAGAGGTCTCTCGTCATTAGTGCCATTGCATATTCACAGCATTGCATATTCACATCTTATGATGTGTAAACTAAGCAGAAGGCATTTCAACAAATTAGAAGCAATCAAAGCTAGACACCATATGAAAGATGCAACGAATATCACTCTACCAAGTTAAAACTGTCTCGTCATAAGTGCCATTTCAACAAATTAGTAGTACAAGATAGAAAAGAATGTGAGATGTAACCTATATCACACTCTGAAGTCAAACTTGTCTTATGATAAGTGATTGCTGCAGGTTACACAATAGTAGTAATTTGATGTAAGAACATGGTGTGATAGACAGATGTTGTATGTTCTAGAAACAGGAACACGTGTCTTATTCAAGTATAATGTGTAAAGTAAGCAGATGGAATTCGACAAATTAGAAGCAATACAAGCTAGACATCACACATAACATGCAACCACATATAATAGTGCCAAGTTAGAGGGAGCATCGGTGATGGTGCACAAGGGGAGACGTGCTCATCATAAACACAACTTTGTTGAGTGTCTATGCATGTGTTCTCTTGGAAATCATCTTGGGGGTGTGGATGGGTAGAAATTGTAGAGGCCCTCCGTTCGGAAGGAGCACCTTTATCTGCTGCCTTGCTAACTTCCTTCCACTTTATTGATTTTGAATTGTCAAGTAAAACCGACAAGAAAAAGCAATAAAATTCTCTCTTCAGAACTCATTCATGCATGATACTGACAATCACTACTTTGATGTAAGGCAAACACATGATACCAGGATGGAATATGTACAAAAAACAGGATGGCATGGCATGTTCACAACTATTTGTGTAAACTAAGCAAAAACCATTCCAACAAATAAGAAACAATGCACGTTAGACACCACATGAAACATGTAACCAATATGACTCTGCCAAGTTAAAAGCGTCCCATAATAAATGGAATTTCAACAAATTAGAAGCAGCACATGCTATAAATCATATCAAAGATGCAACTAATATCGCACTGCATATACTAAAGGTGTCTCGTCATATTGATTGATGCGGGATACAAAAAAACAATAGTTTTATGTAAGAACATGCTTAATAGACAGATGTACTATGTACTAAATGTTGCATAACGTAACAGAAATTCAAAATATTCTACGCATCACCAAGATCAATCTATGGAGTAATCTAGCAACGAGGGGAAGGAGAGTGCATCTACATACCCTTGTAGATCGCTAAGCGGAAGCGTTCAAGTGAACGGGGTTGATGGAGTCGTACTCATCGTGATCCAAATAACCGATGATCCTAGTGCCAAATGGACGGCACCTCCGCGTTCAACACACATGCAGCCCGGTGATGTCTCCCATGCCTTGATCCAGCAAGGAGAGAGGGAGAGGTTGGGAAGACTCCGTCCAGTAGCAGCATGACGGCGTGGTGGTGGTGGAGGAGCGTGGCAATCCTGCAGGGCTTCGCCAAGCACCGCAAGAGACGAGGAGGGTGAGAGGTAGGGCTGCGCCAAGAGGGAGAGAAACTCATGTTTTTGCAGCCCCCAATACCTGAAGTATATATAGGGGAGAGGGAGGGGGTTGTGCCCCCTCTAGGGTTCCCACCCCAAGGGGTGCGGCAGCCCCAAACCCATCTAGGGTGGCGGCCAAGGGGGGGAGAGGGGAAACTTGCCCCCCAAGCAAGGTGGAGGAGCCCCCTCCCCAAACCCTAGGCGCCTTGGGCCCTTGTGGGGGGCGCACCAGCCCACCTGGGGCTGGTCCCCTCCCACACTTGGCCCATGCAGCCCTCTGGGGCCGGTGGCCCCACTTGGTGGACCCCCGGGACCCTCCCGGTGGTCCCGGTACATTACCGATAACACCCGAAACTTTTTCGGTGACCAAAACAGGACTTCCCATATATAAATCTTTACCTCAGACCATTCCGGAACTCCTCGTGTCTCATCCGGGACTCCGAACAACATTTGTAACCACGTATATCTATTCCCTATAGCCCTAGCGTCATCGAACCTTAAGTGTGTAGACCCTACAGGTTCAGGAGACACGTAGACATGACCGAGACAACTCTTCGGCCAATAACCAATAGCGGGATCTGGATACCCATGTTTGCTCCCACATGTTCCATGATGATCTCATCGGATGAACCACGATGTCGAGGATTCAATCAATCCCGTATTCAATTCCCTTTGTCTTGCGGTATAGTACTTGCCCGAGATTCGATCGTCGGTATCCTGATACCTTGTTCAATCTCGTTACCGGCAAGTCTCTTTAATCATTCTGTAACACATCATCCCATGATCAACCCCTTGGTCACATTGTGCACATTATGATGATGTCCTACCGAGTGGGCCCAGAGATACCTCTCCGTCACACGGAGTGACAAATCCCAGTCTCGATTTGTGCCAACCCAACAGACACTTTCTGAGATACCCGTAGTGTACCTTCATAGCCACCCAGTTACGTTGTGACATTTAGTACACCCAAAGCATTCCTACGGTATCCGGGAGTTGCACAATCTCATGGTCTAAGGAAAATATACTTGACATTAGAAAAGCTTTAGCATACGAACTACACGATCTTTGTGCTAGGCTTAGGAATGGGTCTTGTCCATCACATCATTCTCCTAATGATGTGATCCCGTTATCAACGACATCCAATGTCCATGGTCAGGAAACCGTAACCATCTATTGATCAACGAGCTAGTCAACTAGAGGCTTACTAGGGACATGGTGTTGTCTTTGTACCCACACATGTATCTAAGTTTCCTATCAATACAATTATAGCATGGATAATAAACGATTATCATGAACAAGGGAATATAATAATAACTAATTTATTATTGCCTCTAGGGCATATTTCCAACAGTCTCCCACTTGCACTAGAGTCAATAATCTAGTTCACATCGCCATGTGATTAACACTCACAGGTCATATCGCCATGTGACCAACATCCAAAGAGTTTACTAGTGTCAATAAACTAGTTCACATCATCATGTGATTAAGACTCAATGAGTTCTGGGGTTTGATCATGTTTTGCTTGTGAGAGAGGTTTTAGTCAATGGGTCTACAACATTCAGATCCGTATGTACTTTGCAAATATCTAGGTCATATTGTAAATGCTGCTTCCACGCTCCACTTGGAGCTATTCCAAATGGTTGCTCCACTATACGTATCCGGTTTGCTACTCAGAGTCATTCGGATAGGTGTTAAAGCTTGCATCGACGTAACCCTTTACGCCGAACTCTTTATCACCTCCATAATCGAGAAACATGTCCTTATTACTCCAAGGACAATTTTGACCGCTGTCTGGTGATCCACTCCTTGATCACCTTTGTACCCTCTTGCCAGACATGTGGCAAGGCACACATCAGGTGTGGTACTCAGCATGGCATACCGTATAGAGCCTATGACAAAAGCATAGGGGACGACCTTCATCCTTCCTTTTTCTTCTGCCGTGGTCGAGCTTTAAGTCCTAACTTCATACCTTACAACTCAGGCAAGAACTACTTCTTTGACTGATCCATCTTGAACACCTTCAAGATCATGTCAAGGTACGTGCTCATTTGAAAGTACCATTAAGCGTTTTTGATCTATCCTCATAGATCTTGATGCTCAATGCTCAAGCAGCTTAATCCAGGTTTTCTATTGAAAAACACTTTTCAAATAACCCTATATGCTTTCTAGAAATTCTATAATATTTTTGATCAACAATATGTCAACAACATATACTAATCAGAAATTCTATAGTGCTCCCACTCACTTCTTTGGAAATACAAGTTTCTCATAAACTTTGTATAAACCCAAAATCTTTGATCATCTCATCAAAGTGTATATTCTGACTCCGAGATGCTTGCTCTAGTCCATGGAAGGATCGCTGGAGCTAGCATACCTTTTAGCATCCTTAGGATCGACAAAACCTTTCTGATTGTATCACATACAACCTTTCCTTACGAAAAATGGTAAGGAAACTCGTTTTGACATCCATCTGCCAGATTTCATAAATGCAGCTAATGCTAACATGACTCCGATGGACTTAAGCATCGCTACGGATGAGAAAATCTCATCGTAGTCAACTCCTTGAACTTGTGAAAAAAACTCTTTGCCACAAGTCGAGCTTCATAGACGGTGAAATTACCGTCCATGTCCATCTTCTTCTTAAAGATCCATTTATCTCAATGGCTTGACGATCATCGGGCAAGTCCACCAAAGTCTATGCTTTGTTCTGATACATGGATCCTATCTTGGATTTCATGGCTTCTAACCATTTGTCGGAATATGGGCCCACCATCGCTTCTCCATAGCTTGTAGGTTCATTGTTGTCTAGCAACATGACCTTCAAGACAGGATTACTGTACCACTCTGAAGTAGTATGCATCCTTGTCACCCTACGAGGTACAGTAGTGACTTGATCCGAAACTTCATGATCACTATCATAAGCTTCTATCAATTGGTGTGGGCGCCACAGGAACAACTTCCTGTGCCCTGCTACACACTAGTTGAAGTGACGGTTCAATAACCTCATCAAGTCTCCACCATGCTCCCACTCAACTTTCCGAGACAAACTTTTCCTTGAGAAAGGACCCGATTCAGAAACAATCCCTATTGCTTTCGGATCTGAATTAGGAGGTATACCCAACTGTTTTGGATGTCTTATGAAGATGCATTTTATCCGCTTTGGGTTCGAGCTTATCAACCTTAAACTTTTTCACATAAGCGTCGCAGCCCCAAACTTTTAAGAAACGACAACTTAGGTTTCTCCAAACCATAGTTCAAACGGTGTCGTCTCAACGGAATTACGTGGTGCCCTATTAAAGTGAGTGTGGTTGTCTCTAATGCCTAACACATGAACGATAGTGGTAATTCAATAAGAGACATCATGGTACGCACCATATCCAATAGGGTGCAACTATGATGTTCGGACACACCATCACACTATGGTGTTCTAGGCGGTATTAATTGTGAAACAATTTCCACAATGTATTAATTTCATGCCAAAGCTCATAACTCAGATACTCATCTCTATGATCATATCATAGACATTTTATCCTCTTGTCACGATGATCTTCAACTTCACTCTGAAATTACTTGAACCATTCAATAATTCAGACTTGTGTTTCATCAAGTAAATATACTCAGTATCTACTCAAATCATCCGTGAAGTAAGAACATAATGATATCCACTGCGTGCCTCGGCACTCATTGGACTGCACACATCAAAATGTATTACTTCCAACAAGTTGCTTTCTTGTTCCATCTTACTGAAAAACGAGGCTTTCAGTCATCTTGTCCATGTGGTATGATTTGCATGTCTCAAGTGATTCAAAATCAAGTGAGTCCAAACGGTCCATTTGCATGGAGTTTCTTCATGCACATACACCAATAGACATGGTTCGCATGTCTCAAACTTTTCCAAAAATGAGTGAGTCCAAAGATCCATCAACATGGAGCTTCTTCATGCGTTTTATACCAATATGACTTACATGGCAGTGCCACAAGTAGGTGGTACTATCATTACTATCTTATATCTTTTGGCATGAACATGTGTATCACTACGATCGAGATTCAATAAACCATTCATTTTAGGTGTAAGACCATTGAAGGTATTATTCAAATAAACAGAGTAACCATTATTCTCCTTAAATGAATAACCGTATTGTGATAGACATAATCCAATCATGTCTATGCTCAACGCAAACACCAGATAACAATTATTTAGGTTTAACACCAATCTCGATGGTAGAGGGAGCGTGCGATGCTTGATGACATCAAGCTTGGAAAAACTTCCAACACATATCGCCAGCTCACCTTTAGCTAGTCTCCATTTACTCCGCAGCCTTTTATTTTGAGTTACTAACACTTAGCAACCGAACCGGTATCTAATACCCTGGTGCTACTAGGAGTACTAGTAAAGTACACATTAACATAATGTATATCCAATATACTTCTATCGACCTTGCCAGCCTTCTCATCTACCAAGTATCTAGGGTAATTCCGCTCTAGTGACTGTTCCCCTTATCACAGAAGCACTTAGTCTTGGGTTTGGGTTCAACCTTGGGTTTCTTCACTAGAGCAGTAGCTGATTTGCCGTTTCATGAAGTATCCCTTCTTTCCCTTGCCCTTCTTGAAACTAGTGGTTTCACCAACCATCAACAATTGATGCTCCTTCTTGATTTCTACTTTCTCGGTGCCATGCATCGTGAATATCCAAGGATCATCATATCTATCCCTGATATGTTATAGTTCATCACGAAGCTCTAGCAGCTTGGTGGCAATGACTTTGGAGAAACATCACTATCTCATCTGGAAGATCAACTCCCACTTGATTCAAGTGATTGTTGTACTCAGACAATCTGAGCACAAGCTCAACGATTGAGCTTTTCTCCCTTAGTTTGCAGGCTAAGAAAATCGTCGGAGGTCTTATACCTCTTGACGTGGGCACGAGCCTGAAATCCCAATTTCAGCCCTCGAAACATCTCATATGTTCCGCGACATTTCAAAATCGTCTTTGGTGCCTCAACTCTAAACCGTTTAACTGAACTATCACGTAGTTATCAAAACGCGTATGTCAGATGTTCGCAACATCCACAAACGACGTTCGAGGTTCAGCACACTGAGCGGTGCATTAAGGACATAAGCCTTCTACGAAGCAACGAGGACAATCCTCAGTTTACGGACCTAGTCCGCATAATCGCTACTATCAACTTTCAACTAAATTTTTTCTCTAGGAACATATCTGAAATAGTAGAACTAAAGCGCGAGCATTACGACATAATTTGCAAAGACATTTTGACTATGTTCAAGATAATTGAGTTCATCTTATGAACTCCCACTCAGATAGACATCCCTCTAGTCATCTAAGTGATTACATGATCCGAGTCAACTAGGCCGTGTCCGATCATCACGTGAGACGGACTAGTCAACGTCGGTGAACATCTTCATGTTGATCGTATCTTCTATACGACTCATACTCGACCTTTCGGTCTTCCATGTTTCGAGGCCATGTCTGTACATGCTAGGCTCGTCAAGTCAACCTAAGTGTATTGCGTGTGTAAATCTGGCTTACACCCGTTGTATTCGAACGTTAGAATCTATCACACCCGATCATCACGTGGTGCTTCGAAACAACGAACCTTCGCAACGGTGCATAGTTAGGGGGAACACTTTTCTTGAAATTATTTCGAGGGATCATCTTATTTAATCTACCGTCGTTCTAAGCAAATAAGATGTAAAACATGATAAACATCACATGCCATCAAATAGTGACATGATATGGCCAATATCATATTGCTCCTTTGATCTCCATCTTCGGGGCGCCATGATCATCTTCGTCACCGGCATGACACCATGATCTCCATCATCATGATCTCCATCATCGTGTCTTCATGAAGTTGTCACGCCAACGACTACTTCTACTTCTATGGCTAACGCGTTTAGCAATAAAGTAAAGTAATTTACATGGTGTTCTTCAATGACACGCAGGTCATACAAAAAATAAAGACAAATCCTATGGCTCCTGCCGGTTGTCATACTCATCGACATGCAAGTCGTGATTCCTATTACAAGAACATGATCATCTCACACATCACATATATCATTCATCACATCCTTTGGCCATATCACATCACAAAACACTTGCTGCAAAAACAAGTTAGACGTCCTCTAATTGTAGTTGCAAGTTTTTACGTGGCTTCTATAGGTGTTCTAGCAAGAGCATTTCTTACCTACGTAAAACCACAACGTGATATGCCAATTTCTATTTACCCTTCATAAGGACCCTTTTCATCGAATCCGCTCCAACTAAAGTGGGAGAGACAGACACCCGCTAGCCACCTTATGCAACTAGTGCATGTCAGTCAGTGGAACCTGTCTCACGTAAGCGTACGTGTAAGGTCGGTCCGGGCCGCTTCATCCCACGATGATGCCGAAGCAAGATAAGACTAGTAGTGGAAAGAAAATTAACAACATCTACACCCACAACTGCTTTGTGTTCTACTCGTGCATAGTAACTACGCATAGACCTAGCTCATGATGCCACTGTTGGGTAACATAACAGAAATTCAAAATTTTCTACGCATCACTAAGATCAATCTATGGAGTAATCTAGCAACGAGGGGAAGGAGAGTGCATCTACATACCCTTGTAGATCGCTAAGAGGAAGCATTCAAGTGAACGGGGTTGATGGAGTCGTACTCGTCGTGATCCAAATCACCGATGATCCTAGTGCCGAACGGACGGCACCTCCGCGTTCAACACACATGTAGCCCGGTGACGTCTCCCATGCCTTGATCCAGCAAGGAGAGAGGGAGAGGTTGGGAAGACTCCGTCCAGCAGCAGCACGACGGCGTGGTGGTGGTGGAGGAGCGTGGCGATCCTGCAGGGCTTCGCCAAGCACCGCAAGAGACGAGGAGGGTGAGAGGTAGGGTTGCGCCAAGAGGGAGAGAAACTCATGTTTTTCCAGCCCCCAATACCTCAAGTATATATAGGGGAGAGGGAGGGGGCTGCTCCCCCTCTAGGGTTCCCACCCCAAGGGGTGCGGCAGCCCCAAACCCATCTAGGGTGGCGGCCAAGGGGGGGGAGAGGGAAACTTGCCCCTCAAGCAAGGTGGAGGAGCCCCCTCCCCAAACCCTAGGCGCCTTGGGCCCTTGTGGGGGGTGATCTAGCCCACCTGGGGCTGGTCCCCTCCCACACTTGGCCCATGCAACCCTCTGGGGCCGGTGGCCCCACTTGGTGGACCCCCGGGACCCTCCCGGTGGTCCCGGTACATTACCGATAACACCCGAAACTTTTCCAGTGACCAAAACAGGACTTCCCATATATAAATCTTTACCTCCGGACCATTCCGGAACTCCTCGTGATGTCCGGGATCTCATTCGGGACTCCTAACAACATTCAGTAACCACGTATATCTATTCCCTATAACCCTAGCGTCATCGAACCTTAAGTGTCTAGACCCTACGGGTTCAGGAGACACGTAGACATGACCGAGACAACTCTTCGGCCAATAACCAACAGCGGGATCTGGATACCCATGTTTGCTCCTGCATGTTCCACGATGATCTCATTGGATGAACCACGATGTCGAGGATTCAATCAATCCCGTATTCAATTCCCTTTGTCTTGCGGTATAGTACTTGCCCGAGATTCGATCGTCGGTATCCTGATACCTTATTCAATCTCGTTACCGGCAAGTCTCTTTACTCATTCCGTAACACATCATCCCGTGATCAACCCCTTGGTCACATTGTGCACATTATGATGATGTCCTACCGAGTGGGCCCAGAGATACCTCTCCGTCACACGGAGTGACAAATCCCAGTCTCGATTCGTGCCAACCAAACAGACACTTTCGGAGATACCCGTAGTGTACCTTTATAGCCACCCAGTTACGTTGTGAAGTTTAGTACACCCAAAGCATTCCTACGGTATCCGGGAGTTGCACAATCTCATGGTCTAAGGAAAAGATACTTGACATTAGAAAAGCTTTAGCATACGAACTACACGATCTTTGTGCTAGGCTTAGGAAAGGGTCTTGTCCATCACATCATTCTCCTAATGATGTGATCCCGTTATCAACGACATCCAATGTCCATGGTCAGGAAACCGTAACCATCTATTGATCAACGAGCTAGTCAACTAGAGGCTTACTAGGGACATGGTGTTGTCTATGTACCCACATATGTATCTGAGTTTCCTATCAATACAATTATAGCATGGATAATAAACGATTATCATGAACAAGGAAATATAATAATAACTAATTTATTATTGCCTCTAGGGCATATTTCCAACACTAAATACAAGAAGGCATGTCACATTAGCAGGTATAATGTATAAGCTAAGCAAACTAGCACATGCAGTTTAACCAGATTGGAAGAATTACAATCTAGACACCATATGCAACATGCAACCACATATCACGCTGCCAAGTTAGAGCAAGCACCTGCGATGCTAGTATAGGGGAAATGTTGTAATCAACTACAGAGCTACGTTCACTATCTTCATCTAGCATTGTTGTTTCTTGAGAATCATGTCGGGAGGCTGATGCTGCATTCTTTAAATGAGGAGTAGTCCCCTTGCCTGCCTGACTCATCATAAGTGATTGATGAGGGATACACAAGAACATTAGTTTGATGTAAGAACATGGTTAATACACAGATGTACTAGTATGTACCAAAAACAGAAAGGCATGTCATATTCAAAGGTATAATGTGTAAGCTAAGCAGATGCAATTTAACCAAATTGGAAGCAATACAAGCTAGACATCCGGCTGGAGTGGTGAGCATGATCATCTAGGACCTGAGATCCTGGTGGGAGGCGGGCTGCTTCGCCACCATCGCAACTTTTTAGTTGGCTTCTAGGTGATGCCTATCTTTGTTGGGCTTGTCACTGGCTCGGTCAGTGCCCTGACTAGCTATTTGTCTTCTGGTGCTCATGGGATGGTGGTTCATGTAAAAAAATATCTTTACTTATCTTAATAAAGGGGTTGTTTGGTTTGTGACTAACTTTGCCAAATGTTGCCACACCTAAATCTAGGCAAGTTTGACTAACTTAGGTGAGTGTTTGGTTCAAGCCACACCTTAGGCAAGCCACACTTGGACCCCACATGGCATACACACAAAAAATGTGGCAAGATTCCCTTAGGCTTGCCAACTTGTGGCTTTCTTTTTTATGAACTAACCTTAGGCAAGCTTGGCAAAAATATGTGGCAAAGTGTGGCAATGCTAGGCCTAGAACCAAACAGCCCCAAAGACCGACTTCGGCCTTTCGAATACAAGCTCGACACCATATGGAACATGCAACCACATATGACACTGCGAAGTTAAAGCAAGCACCCGGGATGGTGGTTCATTGCGAGCGAGGTCATCAACTCCAGAGCTACGTTTACCGTCTCCATCTGCTGACACTGCACCCTTTATAGCGCTATAACATGTCGTGCCTAACCGCGAAGAAAGCCGGGTCAACTTCTCTCTTATCTTTTTTGCTTCTCTCGAGGCAAACTCTGAAATACCCTTGCATAAAAACACAATAGTAAGAGTATGGGTGAAGTGTGTGCAGAACTAGTGCACTGTAAAAGTAGCAGATAGCAGGTGGCTGAAAAATAAATGACTGGAGACATTTGATAGCTCTACAACATTGCATGGCAAACAAAATTAGATTCTACTCCGTATGATTTTGTAATATATGAGCACAGGAATGCAGGTACTCCTCCAGCACACCACCACATGTGGTCATATCTAAGATAACAGTCGACTGAAAATAAATAGGTCGGTCAATTTTTTTAATGAACCGTCCGATCTATAAGTAACGGGCAGATGGCCTTCGTCTACCTCCCGCTAGTCTCTGTTGACGATCATTCTTGAACCGCCAGCGACCACCGGCCCAGACCCCTGCCTCCGCCGCCCCTCCCTCCCCTCGACCTCACACCACCGCCGTGCTTGGCAGCGCCCCAGGCCATCCCTTTAATCCCGGCTGACCTCTAGATCGGGTGCCAGTAGCTCTAGGCCGCACACGCCCCTAAGATAAACACCAAGGCGCTGCTTCCCCGGCGTAATAGGTG
The DNA here is from genome assembly GCA_963921465.1 of Triticum timopheevii. Taxonomy (NCBI): domain Eukaryota; kingdom Viridiplantae; phylum Streptophyta; class Magnoliopsida; order Poales; family Poaceae; genus Triticum; species Triticum timopheevii. The sequence continues at coordinate 184,674,514 of OY997262.1, forward strand.
TACTAGCGCCTGTTAAGCCGGGGAATGCTTCTGTTAATTGGGAATCAACTGGCCAGAAATTGAAAATTCAGGGGGGCGACGGACCTCTAGCTAAGGTGAAATAGTATATGAGGAGAAACCTTGTGCATCGCGAGTTACTAGGAACATCTAGTATGAAGAAGACGCGGTCAACTAGTGTCTTCTGTGGGATGAATATCGTGCAAGCAAACACGTAAGATTTGCACGAGTAAGGGAAGAGGAGTACCGTTATCGGTTGCCAGTGTGGTGTCGATATGTCACGACGATCTTCTTGTTTTTCCCGGGGGAACCGATGTTTTGGAGAACCGTGGATCCTTGGACAAACCCATGGCCAAATTGTTGACTGTGTTGCCGTGGTCGTATATCGGCGGAGGGGAAGCAGATCCGAGGCGGCGAAGGACGGCGTAGCAGGAACAGCTCCGGTGCGGTGGACGGTGGTGAAGTTGGAGCGGCGGCGGTGAGGCGCAGGACGGCATGGTTGAACTGGCTCGGGTACGGACGGCTCGGCCTCGGCTTCAACTACTAGCCATGGAGGGCATTGCGGTTGAGGTTGCTCTGGACGACGACGTCGAGGTATCGGCTCCGGCGTGATGGAGGAGGGCGGCGGTTGATGGGTGGGATGGGGTGGCGGACGGAGGATGCCGGGGTTTTGTGGCTGGTGGAGAGGTAGTTTTGGTGCCCACAGAGTACGAATGGGGAATCGGACGGGTGGGGGGAACCATGTTTCGGTCTGGGACGCGCTTGTTTTTGGCTTTTTTTGAACATAAGATGGGACGCGCTTGTTTGAAATTTGGGGAAAGTACAAACTTTGCCCCCCTCTTAAATTTCGGACCTACTGCGGGTCGGGGGTAGGATGGTAATCCCAAGTGTCCAAGTGTCCCAAATAGTGGGCGGGAGCGATTTCGGCCGCGCGCATGTGTGCTTGGGTGGCCATTGTGTATGAATGTTTTTCGGAGGTGGTTGCGTGGCGTCTAGATGAAGCTACAAACCTACCCCGGTTTAGACCTTTGGATGTCGGGCCGGTAGGTTTCACGGGTCAGAGTTATTAGAAAAGTAATTTCCTTGTACTACCAAACATTGTTCTCACGCGGTTTCGGGCGAGTAGAGGCTCTTTTGGCGCTTCGTTCAAAATTTTGAAACACAAGCATTCACGTTTAGAGTACTCTTGAACTATGAGGATTGACCTAAATAGACAACCTTATATTTGACCTTGTATGTTTGAAAACCTCATTAAATTATCCGCTTCTTTTTGAAATTTTGACACTTGAAAATCCTATAACTATGATTATTTTGGAATGGAGGAGCTAAATTTGTATTTATTTTGTACACGACTACATATGCTATTATGTACAAAATTAGAGCAAAGATTGGTGGCCCCATAATTTAGATATGATTTACATATGCCATGATATCAAATTCAAATAATTGAATGGACTTCATGTTGAATTCAATTTTTTAAAACCACCTTAAGTTGAAATCAAATGTATGCTAGTTCATAGGTAGCTATTTATAATGTTCATTGTGTAACTTTCGTATGTATAATGTGCTTTACACACACAACATGAACTATACTCACGTTTATATTCGATTGCTAAAGCGATGCATTGTCCGGAGTTCAAAATACTAACTATGTGGATCAATTGTGTCGAATAATAACATAGACATGCTCAAATTCGATAGAATCTAGATGTCTGATGGATCAATGACCGCTCCTTACGCGAATTGCAAATATCATGAGCCCATCCTAATATTTGGATACAATTTATATCTTTAATCAATGTGTACATCAGTATTTTACTTGTAGTTTCACTCTCCATCGGTGGTCTCTCACACATGCTCACACACTATCTCCCGAGGTGTCTTTCTCGCACACATGCTCTAGATATAACCCTCCCTCCCTCTCGTAACCATTTACAATTGTTTTCACTAACCTTTATCACAAGCACTCTTCCTCTCGCAAGCATACACAGGCACAATCCCCATCGACCATTTCTATATACATGGACCTGCCTACATGTCCCATGTACACACATTATCTTTAGGCTTGTCTCTCACGCATTATCTCACACCTCTCTTCCTAATCGACGAGTATGATTCTAGCAGAGCATTCTGTAGGATGCCCCTTAAAGTTAGGTTGGATTAATAGTAATATCAGAGATAAAGGGGTTACCTTAGTCCGAGAACCTAGGGTTACAAATCCTAGCCGGCTTTGTCAGTGGACACAGAGTCCTTCACAATTCTGCTATCTTTGTCTTGTACAACTAGTCATCCATGGGTCTTCCTAAATGCGTCACGGGCCGACCAATGTGGCGCAGGACAGAACTGAATGAAGGGCCTCACCTCGACCCACCGGACCTCACGCGGTGACACACCCTCTGGCCCCACGTCTTATTATCTTCTCACACCCACACATACCAACACAAACACACCACACACAAAAAAACTCTCCTGGTGCCTCTATTCCCCCCCCCCCTTGCATATACACACTCAAGGGAAGGGAATCTCTCGTCGTGACATCATATTTGTCTCTCTCTCTCTAGACCACTCTCATTTCTCGTGCTATCTCTCCCACGCCCCCACCCCCTCCCCCCCACCGGCCCCTCTATCCATGCCTCTCTTGAATACGTAATACACACACATACCTCTCTAGGCCCTGCCAAATGCATCAACTACACGTTCACACATGTTACATCACATACCCCATTGATCTAAAAAGCCCTCTCTTCACGTTTATTTCGCATACAACATTCCTTTTGAATAAAGTGTGGCCAAAAAATTATTTTAGAGTTTCTACATATATACAACATTACAAAGTTATATGGAGGAGTACGAACGCTAATTTGCATTGCATGGTGCCCACAATGATATTTATTCTGCACTATCAATTTGTATATTTTTATGCTATATACAAAGTTCGTCATAATAAAGAGAAACGAAGAGCATCTCTCTCTCCATCCCATACCCCCCCTATACGCCCCTTTCACGTATGCACACAAAACTATCTCCAGGCCCTCTAAAAGTAAGCCCCCCAGAAAATTCACGCATGTTTCATCTTTCTCCCGCGATATATGCAATGACGATCATTGTATTTGAAGCGAAAGCACAATACGCACATTGGACTTCAGAATCCACTCATTACAGTCACCATTTATGTTTAGTGGTTATTATACAGTCATGGGCTCACCGTACAACTCTGTATTTGCTCAAGACATGACTAGTTGACCAGTTAAACGCTCCACGTGGCACCTCTAGTGTTGCATCACATTATCTCACTACCATCGTGCCCACCTGTTGGCTTGTATCTACTCTACATCTACACTCTTATAAAATACATAAATAAAATACACTCTTACAAAAACATAGTTGGTGATGATGGTGTGCCTGCCATCCTGCAATATAGGCCGTCCGATTTATATCTGATGGAAAGGAAAGAAACTATGGCAATTTTGCAAAAAAGGTACCCACACGCCTCTCCACATTTGCAAATAAGGCCTTCCCTCGTTCATCCTTTTCTCTCACAAGATAAACTAGTCATACAAATGCATCTTGATGTTACATGCAACGCACGCGCATCTTGCTAGTAAGAATGAAAACAAACGACAAAAAAATATTTGGACGGTGGTTTGAAGTCATGACCACGGGCACAACGGACAAGGTGGCCTTGTATTGGTATGGTGAGCCGTCTGTTCTAACACACATGAGCTGGTGTGGTGATTATACACACACGCACGCATGCACACGAACTGCATGCATGCAACACTCACACAAACACATGCACCCACACACGCACACAACACTCACACGTACACACGCAGCCACGCACGCACGCAACACTCACACGCACACATGCATGCATGCACACACCAGTACACCACACGACCAACACACACTCTCACGCTCAAGTGCTCAACCTACACGTGCATGTGCACACATCAGGCCCTGACAGACACATACACAACCAGGTGATTCCTGCGCACGGGTTGGAGTCTTGTCGCGCCTACGTAAATTTGTGTTTATCTGACCTTTTCCCTATGCGAACTGACAGGTGGGACCCACAAGGAACATGGTCAATTTGGCTAGTCAACATGGCGCCACGCAGACTATTTGGCCGGTCAACAGAGTGCAATCCGATGCTGAACCGTGAGCAAGTGACCGTATAATCACCGCAAAACGTATATAGTGACCGTAATCAGCTTATTCTGAAGTTCGGTGACCGTATTACGCTTTTCTCTCTGTAGGCCCTCCAAAACTACATCTCTACACATTCTCGCATGTTACATCTAACAACTATGCAATACAGCACTACTACTACACTCTAACACAATAAATCATATGTGTTTTTAGTTTTACTAGATATCATATTGTTACTTATTTAGTTTGCATACATTAAAATTGCCTTTGAAATGTATGGCTAGTATCATCTACCGCGCGGGAAAAATCTCGCCCTTTCCTGTTTAATCGGGTTTCTATCGATGGATCATGCGAAACAGCAAAACTATAGTACTATACAGTTCAAGTGACAGTTCACTGGGCCGTCGTATTGTGTACTCCTCCGTCGTAAGAGTGGATCGCTCGCTTTCATAAATCTTCTAGTCCCTTTCGCCGACATGTGGGACATCAAGCTACCGGGTCGACGCGCCATACCAGAATATAGTGCAGAGCAGCCGGGGTGAAGCACCCCAGTCATGGCGCCGACGTAGTAAATGAGCAATGAGGCGTCAAATCACAAAGTTGCACCTTTCCCGCAGTTAAGTTGGAGGGATGAAGTAATAATGCTAAAAAAAGAAGTTGGAGGGACAAAGCAACCATCATTTCACTCGTTGCTGAATCTGCTTCTCCCTCATTTTCTTCAACTTAACCACGTGTTGCTTCTGCTGTTGTTCTGCCTCATGTGGGACGCGGATCGTCTTGGTAAAGCACTGACACGTGGGACCGCATGTTAGCAAACCGCCAGGATAATGTCCTCTAAAAATAAGAAACCTCCTCCGCCATCCGCGCGGCAAAATCACCTCCTTTTTACTAATCTTGATTCTATAATTTTTTAGATCAATATAATTGAGTTTTGTATAGATAGCACACAGGAGCAAAACCAAGTGGTACAGTTAAGGGCATCCACAATGTGTAGCCAAATGTGAAAATAGCTTTTGGCATCATGGGAACCATTGTGGACGGTGTTGCCAAAGCCAAAAAGATGGAACCGAAGCTCCCTGATTGATTGATTGATTGAAGGAATAGAAAAATGCAACGTCTCTCCTCTTTCTCCCATGCTTGGACGCATGTAGTACAGTATAGAGCACAGAGTCTACTCCCATGTCCCTTCTATCACAAACCACAAAGCAGTGAGGCGTCAAATCACAAAATCACGGACGAAGCAACCATCATTTCACTTTTCGCTGACTCCGCTTCTCCATCATCTTCTTCGAGAAACCATCTCACCGCACTAAGCTGGACGGACGATGCTATTGTGTACTCCTAGTAGTACTAGTCCTTTGGTTCAACAGACTTCCTGGATGCAAATAAGGCGGTTGTCTCGGCTTGCAGGCGGCACTTGCGAATGACTTACCGTGGTCTCCCTCAATGGTGTTCTCCGTCGAACGCACTTCGCCAAACCACAAAAAAAAGATATCGTCGACGTCACCGCAATGGGGAAGGAAGTCAAATATAGTTACTACCTCCATTTTTTTGTACACAAGGCCAGTATATCAAAATTACAATTTGCAAAAGGCCACTAACACTAATCGAGGCAAAATTGATGGGGTTTGCCTCATACTAGCAACCAAGGACATTAATATCCCCTACATGCATGCGGAAGTGAGAAGGTTGGTTTGCATGGCGCTGCATTAATCAAGTGTTGAGGAGTGAGATGGTTAGCTCTTTGGTCTTTGGAGAAAAAATACGCATTAATTGACACGTGAAACGAGGATTTGTATCGATTAAATCCCACGAAGGAAAACCCCGCCTTTATTTTTTAACACTAGTACTCCTAGTACGTACGTACTTATCCTGTTTGGGTCTAGGCCTTGCATTGCCAAACTTTGCCACACATTTTGCCAAGCTTGCCTAAATTTTTCAAAATGAGAAGGAGGTACACTTGTGCACGGCTGTCGCGGTCGCACCGCACCCTCACACGGTCTCTCCTGCACGCCACGGTCGCACCGCACCCTCACACAGTCGCTCCTGCACGCCGCAAACCCAACCAAGGGAACGCACCCTCACTGACACGTGATGTTGCATGTGAACAAACCAAACTCAGCCATCCTACCGCTAACACATAATTTTTGTTAATAGAGTATTTATCCAACCGCATGTTGGGGAGTATCCGTACGGCCCATGTGGTGGTCTGTTGGGGAAGAAGAAGAGGTGAGGAAGAAGGAAAGAAGGGTTAGGGGACGTAGGATATTCATCCAACCGCCTGAAATGGTAGACTGACCCAAGTCAAGCGACTTGTATAAAAAATATATGTTTTTACACAGCAAAAGATCCATAAAAACAACAACATAAAGAAAAACTATCACTGCTCGTGGAACAAGACAGCCTCGTCGTCTTTGGCTGCCGACGCGAACCAGTTGTAGCTGCCGACGTGTGTCTCCGCACCGTGGTTGTCCTCGGCCTCCAGCTACTTGTTCACGCGGAGCGTGCGGGTGCTCTGCATGGACGAGAGTGTGGCACCCCGATCCGCATGGAGTAGGGGGCCTTCGCATGTCAGCCCAGGATAACACTTGACGCACGACAGGTCCATGATACAGCATTCCAGGTACAAGAATATTCATCAGATACATGTGTATATGATTACATTAGTGATGAATATAATCTTCTGGCATAGCCCTAAGGCTATTTACATGGCAGCGGGAGTCTATTTAAATGGCGGCTGAAAGTGCTAGTATCGACTAGAGGGGGGGTGAATAGGCGATTTTTATGAAAGTCTTCAAAACTTAGAAGTTTAGAAGACAAACAACAGAAATGACCTAGTTGATATGCAGCGGAAGATAAACTACCATAAGCAAGCCATAGTCAAGTATGCAATGATGTGACAGTACAGGACTAATAGCAGCTAAGTAGTAAGGATCAGGATGGAAGATAGTATGAAGCCAATCAACAGTAGCAGTCAAGCAATGAAGTCAAACAGAAACACAGATAGGCAATGACTTCATGAAGACAAACTTAAGTAAAGGATGGAAAGGGATAGAACCAGTCGCTTGTTGAAGACACAGGATTTGTTGGACCAGTTCCAGTTGCTGTGACAACTGTACGTCTGGTTAGGGAGGCTGAGATTTAACTCAGAAGACCGTGTCTTCACCTTATTCCCCTTGAGCTAAGGACACCCAGTCCTCTCCCAATCACTCTGGTAAGTCTTCAAGGTAGACTTCCAAACCTTCACAGACTTCGTTCACCAGCAATCCACAATGACTCTTGGATGCTCAGAACGTGACGCCTAACCGGCTGGAGGATTCACAGTCCTCAAGTGTAATAAGTCTTCAGGTCACACAGACAGAAAGACTTCAGTGATGCCTAACACTCTTTGGCTCTGGATGTTTGGGCTTTGTCCTCGCAAGGATTTCTCTCTCTCAAATGCTTCGAGGTGGGTTGCTCTCAAACGACAAAAGCCGTGCACAACCTCTGAGCAGCCACCAATTTATGGTGTAGGGGGTAGGCTATTTATAGCCACAAGGCAACCCGACCTGATATGTCCGAAATGACCCTGGGTCACTAAGGAACTGACACGTGTTCCAACGGTCAGATTTCAAACACACGCGGCAACTTTACTTGGGCTACAAGCAAAGCTGACTCATCCAGCTCTGGATAAGATTTGCTCTCATTGTCTTCGCTCGAAGACATAGGATTTGGGTTGAGCATCACTTCATTCACTCTGACTTAGTTCACTTGGACCCCACTTAACAGTACGGTGGTTCCTATGACTCAACAAAGAAGAAAAGGAAACAACGAAACCACACAGTCTTCGCGCTCCATAGTCTTCACGTAATGTCTTCTCATGTCATAGTCTTCAATATGAATATCTTCTCATACCACCATTGTCTTCAATGTCTTCATACATTTTTAGGGGTCATCTCCGGTAGGTAAACCGAATCAATGAGGGACACTACCTGCGTTATCCTGCAATTCTCACAAACGCATTAGTCCCACAACCAACTTTGTCATCAATACTCCAAAACCAACTATGGGTGGCACTAGATGCACTTACAATCTCCCCCTTTTTGGTGACTGATGACAAACTGGTTGAAGTTTTCAACGGGGATAAAGTATGTGAAATTGTAAGGATAGGGAATTGTCTTCATAAGTAGCAAGGGCTCCCCCTGAAGATGTGCATATAAGTAATTTGCGTTTGGAATGCAAATGCACATGGCAGGTTGTACTTGTGGAGATCCACTTCAACTTATGAAGGTAATTCATCATGCATGAAATGATATTGCAAGTAAAATGACATGCATAATGAAAAATGAACGTCTGCAGAATGATCTAAGTGCGGAAGTTATCATCGCACATGCGGAATTTATCATCGCATCACAGTAAAGCAAATAAGTAGCAGACGACCATCAAGTTTAGGTGTTACAACTCAAAGAACCAAATGTTTCAGAAGCAAGAGTTGTAAGCACGAGGCAAAATGTAATGCAACCGCCCATATGAACCCGCTTGAAGACTATCAACTCATATGCTTCTCCCCCTTTTGTCAGTAAGGACCAAAAAGGTTTGAAGACATAGAGCATCTACTCATCCTCATGAGTAGGTGAAGCAGCAGGGTTGTCGTCCTTGGTTGGCGGTGCAGACGAACTTGGTGCAGTGTCGATGCATGCAGTAGTAGGAGGTGGTGAAGTAGCATCATCTTCATCATCGATCACTCTGGCATTTACCGTTGCCGCGGAGGAAGAATATTCAGAGTCTTCAAGGGATGGAGTGCGACGTAGGACAGCAGTCTGTGGAGGAGTGGAGTCAAACTGGAATCTTTCATTGAAGCCATCGTCTTGAAGATCTACTTTAGCACTAAGCAGGGTCAAACTCTTCCATGATCGCCGGTAGGTTTCATGAGCAACAAAGGCATTCTTGGTGGCCAGGTTGCGAATGCGATTGACATCCACCAAGAGGCTTTGCATCTGTCTCTTGAGCCAATAGTGATGCTTATCCTGTTTCTGATGAAGGGCCACAAGAAGTTCTCGGTCATTGAGAACGCGAGAACGCTTCCGAGGCCTTTGTGCAATGGTGCTTTCAGTGGCTTCAGTGGGTACTCGATGAGGCAGACGAGTATTTCCAGCCAATGGATAGATTCGTGTTGCTGCTTGAACACCTTCAATGGGTTGAGTGAAGCTTTGGTGCTCGGCATTCTGAAGACAAAGAGGCTTCTTGGTAGGGTCAGAGTATATGGCTTCAACTGACATATCAACCTCTGGCAAAAAGATCAGATGATTGCGAGTAGAGGGCTGATAGTTGACAGATGAGTGTCTCTTGATAAGGCGTATGACCCATGGAGCATAAAACTTCAGACCAAAAAGGTCAGATCCAGAAGCAGCAAGTTGCCTGATGAAGAATTCTTGAGTATTGAAGCTGATGCCATTGAGAATATAGAAGACCAAAGTCTTCATAGCTCCTTCGAGCTTGGCCGCTGATGAATGTCCTTTGATAGGCCATAGAGTTCGCCTGATGATATGATATATGGTGCGAGGCAGATACTCAAGGTCTTCAACAAAGAACTCTGCTGGATATTCAGTGTCAGATGGCAGAGGCTTCATCATGCTCAACATCTGGCTCATATTAGGTTCTGTCTTATGGAAGATGCTCTCCAATGCATTGCGGTGTAGCTGACAATCAGGTTCATATAGCTCTCCAGGAGTGGCTAGCCCTGTAAGCTCGATGATGTCAAGAGCTTTGGCTTCATGATGAACATTTCCGGTCATCCACTCGAGGACCCATGTCTTGATATCTCTGTAGTAGCCGCGAATGTGTAGAGTAGCATAGAATTGAAGCAATAGCTCTTCATTCCAGTGTTCTTTGTCTGTCACAAAGTGGAGCAGACCAGCATCATGAAAGCAATCAAGTGCTTCTTCTAAGCACGGCAGTCCAGCAATGGCTTCAGTGTCAAGGCGCATATGAGGGAAAATGCGCCCTTGATCATACAGAACGCAGGAGTAAAAGCTTCGCCTCATTGGCTTCAGGCACAGTGGCCTCATTGGTTGCAGGCACACTGGTTGGTGTAGGCTCCACATTAGCGTCAGCCATGACTACGTCATTGGCTTCATTGGCGTTGGTGGTGGCAGCCTCAACATTGTCAACCTCCTCTTGATGAACAGGAGGGTCGGGCACTGGCACGTCACATCAGGAACAGCTTCTTCAATCACTGGGGGAGTAGAAACACGTACGTCTTCTTGATTTTCCTCGGCTGATGCAGCCGGAATGTCTTCAGCAGCTTGTGCTTCAGACTCGGAGACATTCACAGTTGGAGTAGGTTCAGAAAAGACTTGACGAGCAACAGATGAACGTTGCACTTCTCCTTCTGGAACGCTCGACAGAGGGACTTGAGGCCTTTGTCCTTTGCGAAGCCTGCGAAATGCAGGCAACGCCTTAGGAGATGGAGTTGGCTGGGCCTCAAAGTCTTCATCTTCTTCTTGCACGGGGGGTGTAGCTTGTTGTTGTTGTTGGGGAGTACTGGGGGAGTCTTGTTGCTGTGGGTGATCAGCCCACGATGCATCCTGAGCAATTGGTGTCAGAGGACGACCAATGCTGATGAGTTCGCTGTTCATAAGAACAGGCGATGATACCACATTGTGTTCAATCTGAGGAAGAACTTCATCATCTTCAACATTGTCATCATGATCAATGTCTTCAGCAGCGGTGGGTTCAGCTGCTGGAATATCTTCAGCTTCATGAGCCTCTATGGGAGCAGGCTCATGGACTATCATCCTTCGTTCACGATGTTCTGACGCAGGGCGAACCACTGAGATGGGTTCAACAACTAAGGGCTCTGTGGAAGCAGCCCTAGTCTTCTTGGTCTTGCGCTTCTTCTTGGAGGGAGCGGCATCAGAGGCTTCAGTATTCTTTCTCTTTCTGGCTTAAGCCTCGGCAGCCCTCGTTTTCTTCTGTTCTGAAGCGGTTGTGGTGACCTTTGGCTTCGAGCTAGTCATGCTTCTCGGGAAGATAATGCGAGGGGCATCTTGGCTTGAAGGTGTAGGCTGGTCAGCAGGAAGCTTCTTCTTTTTCTTTGCAGCCATCCTGGGGTCAATGCCAGGACGGCCAAGTGACTTGCGCTTCTCAGCCTCATTGTAGGCAAGCACACACTTATCAGCCAAACTCTTCATGCGCTCTCGAGAGCCCTGAGCTTCTTCACGCTTCTTCAGAAAAGCTTCTTTAAGCTCATGTAGCATGACCTTGAAGTTTCTGACGTCTTGAACACTTAGCTTGGCCACATGCTTCTTGAATTGAGCCTTCTCATAATCAATCTTGTTCTTCAGCTCAACGATGCGCTGAGCGAGAGCTAGCTCAGAAGCAATGGCGCCATTGAAGGCGACACTGAGGCCAATGGGAAGCTGCAAATCTTCAAAGCTGAGATTGGGGGTGTCGAACTACTCATCAATGAAGTTGTGGATGATTGCCACATCAAAGAGAGGCAAGTTGTTGAAGATTTCTGCTTCTTCCTTGCTCTTTATCAGTTGCTCAAGGGCATCATCAGCAAGATCTTCATCACTTGACAGATCAATGGGTTCTTCGCGCAGAATGGCGGCAGGAGTTAAAGCTTGATCAGTATGCCTGACAAGTTGCTTTTTCTTTTCCGGCTTCTTGGAGATTCGGGATTGATCTTCAGACTGCACACTGGCTTCAGGAGGTGCAGTGGCCAGTGGCTTTGCACGAGAAGTCTTCGGAGGTGCAGCTGATCTTGAAGCCTTTGGCTTCTTTTGCTTCTGTGGCTTCGGAGGAGGAGCTAGGGCTTCATCAGAGTCTGCATCATTGTCAGAATGATCAACTCTGGCTCCCTAGACCAAGATGTAGGTGATGACGCCGTCAAGGTTGGAGAAGGGGCCGATGACATTGGGTTCTGCATCACGGGAGCCATCAGCACGGGGAGCAGAGGGACCTGGGTTGAAGTCCAATCCCAATGACTTCTTGTTTTTCTTGGCCGAAGCCTAAGCAAATTGAAGGTTGCGCTTCAAGAGAGCATCGTCACGACACCAGAGTAATGAAGTGGGATCAGCGTTCTCAGGCTGAGGTCCACGGACCATGCAAGGATAGAAGCCTTGAGCAATAGCTTCAGTTCTGCTCTTGGGTTGAAGGCCTCGATAGAGAATATCACCCCAAGGTCTCTTGATAGCATTCTTCTCTGCATATTCCTTTGTCACAAACTTGTACTTGAACCATTCTTCAGCCCAATAGCGTCGAATCCATTGGAATCAAGTCTTTCGCTGATGATAATTCTCTTTAGGATCTGTCTTGTAGAGTTCTGCTAGGTCATCAGGCAGATCTTTGGATGTTCCTTCTCTGCGCTGTCTGCCACCCTTCCTTGCTGATTTTTCTGCAGCCATGAACTTCAAACTGAATGGCTTCAATACGTTCAAAGGCTTCAGAGACTTACGCTTGCTGGCCAAGCAGGAACAGGCTTCAGGAGAATTGATATGATGATGTAAGTATTCTGCAAACGAATGCAGACTATGAGAACCAAGGGATTCTCCCACGGACATGTACCTGTGACAGCATTAGAGATGCAAGGGAAGGGGAAGAGGTCATATGCATTCTCAGAAGATTTTGAAGATAAATCAGTTTGAAGACATTGACCTCATGATGCAAAGACATTCACTTATATAGGTGAGTTGGTTCCAGATTTGTACCAATCCGTGAATAAGTACAAGTGAGGAATCGAACTAGATAGGAAATCTAAGTGAATTGACTAGGCAGTATGAGATGCAGACAGAATAGATCTAACATTGAATAGGCAGAAACCACTTTCGGTAAACAGGATGAATCTTGAAGATCAAAAAGGTGGTAAAAATAGAGTTATAATTACCGCACGAAGAATTGCTAGATGGGATGAATAGGAGACCGAGCAGTTCAGTCCACCGTGCCCTAACTTGGCGATGGAGGACACCTACGGCGACGGCGGAGAGGACGATGTCCGCGGCCGGCGTGAGGACAGCGTCGGAGAAGTCGCGTCAGCTAAGCGCTTCATCGCCGGCGTCGTCGAGAGCTAGCGGTGGCTCTAGGGTTTTGACGGAGGTGGAGAGGTGGAAGAAGGATTTCTTTACCGCAGGGGACAAGTATTTATAAGTAGGTGAGCGGCACAGCGCAATTACGCTGGTGCCCCTGGCGGTTCACATCTGAGGGGCACGTGGCAAGCATGCAACATACTCAGAGTTGTCCCACGTTCCCACGCCCGCCAGGCATGTCGGAGAGTTGTTCCGGCTTCTCCGGATTTCAACAATAAAGATAAGTCATTTAAAACAGATTTAATGTTTGTCTCTTTGCCTTCTGCTGACTAGGACGCAGAGAAGACTTTCGACAGTTTCAATAGAATGCATATGATTTGGACAGATAGAGTTTGAGATATAAAGCATAGAGAGGTTAGGGTCCGATCACATTCACTTAGTTCAAAAGATCCAATCTTGAAGACATAGCTATAAGTGAATGCTGTAGAGGACAGAACACTAGTATATATATCAGAAAGCAATCAAATCATCATAGTGTAGAAACTCATGAATATAAATTGAAACTGAAGACAAACCAAATGCGAAGTCATTGCAATATAACGCCATGAGTGAAACACTTCAAACAGAGAAATTTGGTGGTGGCGTTACCCACCGTATAGGAAGTATTAGACCCAGACACGACGCACAATTATCGTGGCGCTCCGAAGTCAAATTCCATGTTAATGTATTCACACTCAGAGTGTAAGTCTTCATTGATTGAAGATATACATTACTTTGTGTGTTGCACATCTAAGTCATCAACATGCATAAGCGTTAGGATGTGTGCCTGATCACAGGACATTAGAGGATTCCAAGATATTTAGCTCACACCGTAACTTGCAAAACCTTTTCTCATCCAAGGGCTTTGTGAAGATATCTGCCAGTTGCTCTTCAGTGTTGACGTGAATGATATCAATATCTTTCTTCATGACATGATCTCTGAGAAAGTGATGACGAATTTCAATGTGCTTTGTCTTCGAGTGCTAGACTGGATTGTTGGCTATCTTGATGGCACTTTCGTTGTCGCAGAAGAGAGGTTCTTGTTTCAGGTTGATGCCATAGTCCTTGAGAGTTTGCTTCATCCATAGAAGCTGAGCACAATAGGATCCAGCAGCAATGTATTCAGATTCAGCAGTTGAGAGTGATATTCTGCTTCTTTGAAGACCAACAGACAAGTGATCGACCAAGAAAATGACATGTGCCTGATGTAGACTTGCGATCCACCTTGTCACCAGCATAATCAGCATCCGAGAATCCAACCAAATCAAATTTTGAGCCCTTGGGATACCATAATCCGAGTGTTGGGGTGTAAGCCAAATATCGAAGAATTCGCTTCACAGCTAAGTGATGGTATTCCTTTGGTGCCGCTTGGAATCGAGCACACATGCAAACACTAAGCATAATATCTGGCCTAGATGCACATAGATAAAGTAAAGAACCAATCATGGAGCGGTATACCTTTTGATCGAACTCTTTACCATTGTCGTCGGGACCAAGATGGTGTTTGGCTGGCATTGGCGTCGTGTAGCCTTTGCAGTCTTCCATTCCAAACTTCTTCAGACAATCTTTGAGGTATTTTTCTTGAGATATGAAGATGCCATTTCTTTGCTGATGAATTTGAAGACCAAGGAAGAACTTCAGCTCACCCATCATGGACATCTGATATTGCTCTTGCATCATGTACCCAAACTCATCAGTATATTTCTGGTTGGTGCAGCCGAAGATTATGTCATCCACATATATTTGGCACACAAACAGTTCACCATCATATGTCTTCGTGAAGAGAGTGGGATCGAGGGATCCAGGTTTGAAGCCTTTGCTCTTCAGGAAGTCTTTGATTGTATCATACCATGCGCGAGGAGCTTGTTTGAGGCCATACAGTGCTTTGTTTAGCTTGTACACCATATCAGGATGTTTTGGATCTTCAAAGCCAGGTGGTTGAGCGACATATACTTCTTCTTCAATCTTGCCATTGAGAAATGCACTCTTCACATCCATTTGATATAGCAATATGTTGTGATGATTAGCGTAGGCTAGCAGTATGTGAATAGCTTCAAGCCTAGCAATAGGAGCGAATGTTTCATCGAAGTCAATTCCTTCAACTTGAGTATATCCTTGAGCCACAAGACGTGCTTTGTTTCTGATGACTTTACCATGCTCGTCTTTCTTGTTTCGATATATCCATTTTGTTCCAATAATGTTATGCTTGCGAGGGTCAGGTTGCTTGACAAGTTCCCAAACATTATTCAGCTTGAACTGTTGAAGTTCTTCTTGCATGGCTTGAATCCATTCAGGTTCCATAAAAACTTCAGCAACTTTCTTGGGTTCTGATATTGACACAAATGAAAAGTGCCCACAGAAGTTTGCTAGCTGTGTTGCTCTTGATCGAGTGAGTGGACCAGGCGCATTGATGTTGTCGATTATCTTCTCTATTTGAACTTCATTTGCAACACGAGGATGAACAGGACGAAGACTTTGCTCTTGCTGATCATTGTCATCATTGGGAGGATTGTCTTTGGTCTGAGCATTGTCTTCAGGTTGATTTGGTGCTGAGATGATAAGTTCCTCTTTAGGCTGTGCTTCAGAAGGCATGATTTCACCAGTTCCCATCAGCTTGATAGATTCACTTGAAGAGGCTTCATCTATTGTACTTGGCAGGAGTTCTCTTTGTGAACCATTGGTTTCATCAAATTTCACATCCACAGTTTCGACGATTTTGTAGAGATAGAGGTTGAAGACTTTGTAGGAGTGTGAATCCTTTCCATAGCCAAGCATGAAGCCTTCGTGAGCCTTAGGTGCGAATTTTGACTTGTGATGGGGATCCTTGATCCAGCATCTAGCTCCAAATACTCTGAAGTAACTGACGTTTGGCTTCTTGCCAGCAAGGAGGTCATAGGATGTTTTGTTCAGAAGCTTATGGATGTAAACACGGTTGATGATATGACAGGCTGTATCAATAGCTTCAGGCCAGAACTTCCTTGGTGTCTTTTATTCATCTAGCATTGTTCGAGCCATCTCAATGAGGGTTCTGTTTTTGCGCTCAAGCAGAGAACTCATGAGTGATTCCCATTGTATCCAGATACAGATCAAGTCCGGTGTTCTTGAATTCAGTGCCATTGTCACTTCTGATATGCTTGATCTTCACGCCATAATTGTTCATTGCTCGATTTGCGAAGCGCCTGAAGACATCTTGCACTTCAGTCTTGTAAAGAGTTATATGAACCCATGTGTATCTTGAGTAGTCATCAACAATGACGAAGCCATAGAGACAGGCAGTTGTTGTGAGAGTGGAGTAGTGAGTAGGTCCAAATAAGTCCATCTGTAACAGCTCGAAGGGTTGAGATGTTGTCATGATTGTCTTCGAGGGGTGCTTTGCCCTTGTCATCTTTCCAGCTTCACAGGCACCACACAGATGATCCTTCTTGAACTTGACATCCTCGATGCCAATGACATGCTTCTTCTTGACGAGTGAGTGTAAGTTCCTCATGCCAGCATGTCCTAGACTTCGATGCCAGAGCCAGCATTCTGAAGCTTTTGTGAGAAGACATACAGCAAGTTGTGGACCTACTAAGAAATCTACCATGTATAGATCATCTTTTCGATACCCTTCAAATACTAGAGACTTGTCAGATTCCATTAGTACAAGGCAACGATATTTTCCGAATATCACAATCATGTTCAAGTCACAAAGCATTGAGACAGACATTAAGTTGAAACCAAGGGATTCAACAAGCATCACTTTATCCATGTGTTGATCCTTTGAGATTGCAACTCTACCTAGACCCAATACCTTGCTTTTACCAGTGTCAGCAAATGTGATGTGACTCTTGTCGGATGGACGTAAGGTTGAGTCCATGAGAAGACTTCGATCACCAGTCATATGATTTGTGCATCCACTGTCCATAATCCATTCTGAAGCTTTTGGTGATGTACCCTACAGTGCAGTTAGGAGGATAGGCTTCACAAGAGTGTTGTGAAGCATAAGCATTTGACACATATAGGGACTGTCACAGCTTATATCAAAGTTAGGACATATAGTATGACTGATAAGAGATTCAGATGTGAAGTATATAGAATGACATTTTATCATGCGTCCTAAATGTGTTTTAGGTCCCCAGCAATAGTATCGAACGCCATTGATTGCTGGCTGGAGACCGTTTTCTGCAAAAGAGAGCTAGTTCTTCTTTGCCACCCACATCTTCAGGGGTGGCTTAGAAGCAATGAGTCTAAGTGCAGCATCTGAGAATTTTGGCTTTGAAGCCCTAGCAAATAGCCTTGCAGGAGATGAATGATACTCATATGAATAAGAAGAAAAGTTCTTAATCCTATGAACATAGCGGTTCGAAGATACACGCTCATATTCATAAGTCTGAGCATGATTTCCCTGCAAAACATTGGCGTTAGGGTAACTCATGTGAGTCATGTATCTGTATGAAGCCTTTGGGCCACATGAAGCTATAGGTCTAGGGTTTGTCTTCTTCCTTGGTGGTGTCATAACGACATTCACAGGAAGATTCTCAATGTACTGCTTAGGTACCCAGATCTTCTTCATAGGTGGTCCATTCCTGCAGTTAGTACCAATGTACCTGGCAAACACTTCACCATTCTGATTCTTGAACAGCTTATAGTTTGCATCAAAGGATTCATCAATGATAATAGGATTAGCACAGGTAAAGCCAGATAAAGTGGATGGATCTACTGAAGGTTCCTTAGTAGCAACCCATGTGGTTTTGGGGTACTGCTCTGGCTTCCAGTACGAGCCATCAACATTCATTTTCCTCTCGAACCCAATACCCTCTTTCCTAGGGTTTCGGTTCAGAATCTGCTTTTTGAGGACATCGCAGAGTGTCTGATGTCCCTTCAAACTTTTGTACATCCCTGTTTCAAGCAATGTCTTGAACATAGCATTTTCATCAGCAACAGCAGTGGTATCCTCCGCAGAGGGGTTAGTGACCATATCAGTAGATGAAGACGATGAAACAGTAGCAGCAGTGGAACATTCAGCAACAGATGTAGCGTTATCACGCTTAATGCATTTTAGACATGGTGGTTCAAATCCATTGTGTAACGCTGATTTGTTGAGCAAGTAATGAATCTTGCTCCTTCTGAAGATCTTCATAATCCACTCTTATCTTTTCCAGGTCTAGCTTTCTTTGAAGACATTCAGAAGAAAGCTTCTCATGATCAGACAAGAGAGCATTATGTTGATCTTGAAGGGCGTCAAACTTAGCATGAAGTCTCTGAAGACTATCAGCCAAAGCTTTTGACTGATCCATTTCTTCACCCAACATATCATCGCTCTTACTAAGCATGTCTTGAACCTTTTCCAAGATTCTTTGTTGTTTAGTGGCAAGGGAAGCAAGCTTGTCATAACTGGGGCCAAATTCATCACCTGATTCATCATCGCTAGATTCAGAGAGATAGCATTTAGTTACCTTATCACCCCTTGCCATGTGGCATGATGAGGATGATGATGATTCAGGTGTAAAGGTCATCTCCTTAAGAGACTCCTTGTAGTCCTCAAACCACGGATCATGACGAGTGCGATGACCTTCATAGACCTCAGAAAGCCAGTCCCAGATTAGCTTCATGTGATTGAGGTGCATAACATTCCTGAACTAATTTCGGGACAAATGAGAGCAGATGACATCCTTCGCCGTAAGGTTCAATAGAGTGTACTTGCGAATGTCATCAGCCTCCGCCATCTTGCATAGATCAGTGAGTCCAATCTCAGTGACGGTCCACAGTTCGCTATCCATGGACATGAGTCGCTTCTTCATCATGGCCTTCCATCGGGGATACTCATGACCGTCAAAGGTGGGACAAGATATGTTCCTCAATCCTGCAGTCGACATAGCTGAAACTCCAGGTGGTTAAACCGAATCACACAGAACAAGGGAGTACCTTGCTCTGGTACCAATTGAAAGTGCTAGTATTGACTAGAGGGGGGGTGAATAGGCGATTTTTATGAAAGTCTTCAAAACTTAGAAGTTTCAAAGACAAACAACAGAAATGACCTAGTTGATATGCAACGGAAGATAAACTACCATAAGCAAGCCATAGTCAAGTATGCAATGATGTGACAGTACATGACTAATAGCAGCTAAGTAGTAAGGATCAGGATGGAAGATAGTATGAAGCTAATCAACAATAGCAGTCAAGCAATGAAGTCAAACAGATACACAGATAGGCAATGACTTCATGAAGACAAACTTAAGTAAAGGATGGAAAGGGATAGAACCAGTCGCTTGTTGAAGACACAGGATTTGTTGGACCAGTTCCAGTTGCTGTGACAACTGTACGTCTGGTTAGGGAGGCTGAGATTTAACTCAGAAGACCGTGTCTTCACCTTATTCCCCTTGAGCTAAGGACACCTAGTCCTCGCCCAATCACTCTGGTAAGTCTTCAAGGTAGACTTCCAAACCTTCACAGACTTCGTTCACCAGCAATCCACAATGACTCTTGGATGCTCAGAACGTGACGCCTAACCGGCTGGAGGATTCACAGTCCTCAAGTGTAACAAGTCTTCAGGTCACACAGACAGAAAGACTTTAGTGATGCCTAACACTCTTTGGCTATGGGTGTTTGGGCTTTGTCCTCGCAAGGATTTCTCTCTCTCAAATGCTTCGAGGTGGGTTGCTCTCAAACGACAAAAGCCGTGCACAACCTCTGAGCAGCCACCAATTTATGGTGTAGGGGGTGGGCTATTTATAGCCACAAGGCAACCCGACCTGATATGTCCGAAATGACCCTGGGTCACTAAGGAACTGACACGTGTTCCAACGGTCAGATTTCAAACACATGCGGCAACTTTACTTGGGCTACAAGCAAAGCTGACTCATCCAGATCTGGATAAGATTTGCTCTCATTGTCTTCGCTCGAAGACATAGGATTTGGGTTGAGCATCACTTCAGTCACTCTGACTTAGTTCACTTGGACCCCAATTAATAGTACGGTGGTTCCTATGACTCAACAAAGAAGAAAAGGAAACAACGAAACCACACAGTCTTCGCGCTCCATAGTCTTCACGTAATGTCTTCTCATGTCATAGTCTTCAATATGAATATCTTCTCATACCACCATTGTCTTCAATGTCTTCATACATTTTTAGGGGTCATCTCCGGTAGGTAAACCGAATCAATGAGGGACACTACCTGCGTTATCCTGCAATTCTCACAAACGCATTAGTCCCTCAACCAACTTTGTCGTCAATACTCCAAAACCAATTAGGGGTGGCACTAGATGCACTTACAGCGGCGGAAGTCTTGGTAGCATAACACTCTGGCTGGGCTCCACAACTCACAGGACTGGCAAGATTACGGCCTAGCACGATGGAACTAATGAACGACCTACAAAACTGGCATGACACGCCAGGTCAGTACATTGAATGTACTTGCAAGACAACCAAATACATAGCATCCAAACAAGCAGAAGAGAAAGCAAGAACCAAGCGAATGAAACAACCTATCTCATATCAGAAACTAAGCATGGCATGATATCAACCAAAGACATAAATCAAACTAACATCCTGGCATCCACTAGCATGGCAACAACATGGCATAGCAAATTTATTTCTAACATGGCAACAGCAAAACATAGCATATCATCTCAATCATATCAATCAAAGCATGGCATGGCATCATGAAACTATGCTGAAAATAAACTACCAATCATATCAAATGCAGACATAGCATGTCAACTATATGCAACCATCTCATGTTCTACCATGGTTCTTTAAATGCAAACATATTACTCGTGCAATGCCACCAAACATGTGCACTGAGTCCCTCGGACTCTCTTACCAATGGTGATCACCTTATTTCCTGATCACCAACAGAAACAAACCCGTGATCCTTACGGCGATCACAACCCGACCAATACATGGCCCGTGATCCTTACGGCGATCACAACCCGACCAACAACTGGCCCGTGATCCTTACGGCGATCATAACCCGACCAACAACTGGCCCATGATACTTACGGCGATCACAACCACATTACTCAGCTTAATTATTTCAGGTTTATCCTCCATTTCGACCAAGACCCGATAGTGTATCCTACTACGAACTTATGCCCATGACCGAGGACGCGGCTATCGATAGTTTAAATACACTCTGCAGAGGTAGCGCATTGTACCCACACCACAGAACCCATGGCCTCGCACTCCCATTCGGGTGGACCAACGGCGTTCCGATAAAACCGATCTATTGCCATGACACTCTCCCAGCCACTCCGACTCACTCCCCATCGGGCTAGTCCTGGGTGGCCCTGTGTCTACCTCCAGACACCTCGACCACCGTCGTGGCCATGATCCACTCCGGGACCCGTACCAAAAACTCAACTTAACAACGGGCTCACAAGGCTTATGTCCGCCTACCTGATCAGGGTAGCGCGCGCCCATAACCTTCCCTAGTTGGAGGCACCGACCAAAGGCACGACAATAGACCGCATTAAGGCCGTCCCATACCGCCAAATGTGGTTGCACTGGAAAAAATTCGATTTGGCGGCACTATGACTCGATCCCATCGATGACGGAGGAGGTTTGTTATTATTAAGTCATTTTAATTCCTTCTCCATCATCATGAACATGAATGCAACAATGAGTATACATCATACAAATGCTTTCACAAAACATCGAGCTTCTCAAGTGAACACTTACAGCATAAAGAACATGACAATACCAAGTACTAACATATCCACGGTGCATTACCATCATCATAGCATTTATAATGATGAAATGAAAATAAATTAGAGTAGTGACATGGCATTATCAATAACAACACTCTAACCATCATGGCGAAAGATAGCATGAAAACACAAGCATGCATGGTAAGTATAACAAAATAACTGCAGATGAAAACGATAATAAGCAACTGCAACTACACATGCAAGGTGCAAGCAAAGTCAACATGTAAGTTCGGGGCTCATGATAAGAGGTTGTCTTGTCTGGGGGTCGACAAATACTCCGGGAAGAAGTGAGAAACGCCCGCGAATTTTTTTGCCGGAAACAGTTCTCTCTCGGAGGGGGCTCTTTACGGACAAGGGCAAAGTGGTCATTTTCATAGTGTCAAACCATAGTGAAAATGGAGGGAACAGAACGGGCTCGACGAGACGAAGACGTGGGCGTTGGATTTACCTCAATTGGAGTTATGAGCGCAAATTTGTGGCCGTTCACTTTTTAGGCAGAAAATGCACTAAACAACAAAGGTTCACAAATTAAACACTTCGGTGGGCTGGGGGCTGAGCTGAAAGCGTATTCGGCAAATTACCTTTTCGATCCAGAAAAACGGATTTGCGGCTGGGCGCCTCCACTAATCTGACGTGGCGACGACCGGGTCAAAGGGCAGAGGCGGGGCCGGGCATCCTGGGTCGCTGCCAGGTGGGGTCGTGGGGCCCGCCTGGCCAGGTCAACGCCCACCTGGCCGTCTTCTTCTTCTCCTTGCTCGGGTGCATGACTGGCCGAGACAGAGGCGAGCTTCAGGCGAGGGGGCCAGTCGGCTCCGGTCGTCTCCGGTAATGGCGCGGCCACCGTTGAGCTCGGCGTGGCCCGCCGCATCCATTCAGAGGAAGGGCGGCTGCCGGGGAGGCGCGGGGAGGAGATGGCCACCGGAAAGGAGAGCGATCGCGGCAGCACTGGATCTTGGGGGCGGCGGCTTTAGGTACTCCGGCAAAGAGGTAAGGGGCTGGGGAGGATCACCGGAGCATGGGGAAGACGCTGGTGGAGGAGGAACGGCGAGTGGAGCGGGACAGCGCTGGAATCGAGCAGCGCCCGAGGCGGCGGCCATGCCGATGAGGAGAGGCCAGAGAGGCTCGGGAGCTCGGGGGAGAGGCCAGGGAGGGGTTGTGAGCTGCGAGAGAGCTCGAGGGCTGCTTAAATAGCCGCGGGGAAGGCTCGAGAAGGAGGGAAGGAGGTGGCACGCGGCGGGCGACGTGTCCGCGCATCAGCGATGGCGCAGTCATCGGCAGTCGCGACCAGGGCTCACGGGAGGCAGTGGGAAGGCGACGAGGAGCATCACTACGAGAAGCAGAGGCTCACGAAGACAAGGGGCGCTCGCGGACGAGAGGGAGAAGAAAACAGAAGAGAGGAAGAAGACGATGGCCACGGCGCACTGCTCGACCCCTGGCACGGCTCGTCGGAGAAGAAAACAGAGGGGGAGCAGGGTCCAGGCGAACGGCGACGATGAGGGGGAGCTGTAGGACATTAATGGCGAGGTCAAGGACGGTCGCAGCAGCGCTGCCGACGAGAACAGTGGCTAGACCACCGTTTTGGCTGGCTGCCCTCGTGGTCACCACTGGCATGGCGTGCTCTGGAGATTTTACTAATGTTAAATCATGTCTAACGAGTAGTCCTTCCAGAGTGAAGTATTACTACGGTAAATATACAGGCACAGACAAAAGGGAGTGGAGTAAACCAAGCTCCACAAGGTTTCTGTTGCAATCTTTGCAACATGCTGGAGATAAAACCAGAGAGGGTGAATGGTAAAATTGATGTCTGGGAGGCTTAGGGTAGCAAGGACTACGATCCTGGGGGTTTTTGAGGTCACTAGGACAATGATTTAGCATAGCTGCTTAACAACTGCTAAAATATGTCCAGAAATCAAATGATGATGAAGCACTCACTAGGAAGGTTAGATTGAGATATAACGTGGCAAATCCTAATGATTTGGTCATAAGTAGATGCTGTAAAAAAATCACACCAAATGGACTTACCAAATTGGTACTTGCTTCACAAGCATCACTTTTGACCAGAAACTTGTGAAAATCCTAGGACAATATTGGCTAAATAAAATTAGCCAAACTCTTGTTTAGGTGGGTTATATTGATAGGATAAAGCTTATAATTATTTTCACCCATAATGGAGCAATGTAAAATATACTTGCTTCACAAACTGAAAATTTGGACAGAAAACAAGAATTGCTCCTGTGCTCACATAACTCAATTAAATGAGCTTAATTTGGGTGAAGGCTAATGATTTGGGATTCTTGAGAAGATGGCAAAGTTGCATCCCATTTGGAAACTCTATGAAGGTACTTCCTTCAAAAAGTGACAATCTGGTCAGAAACTTTGAAAGATTGAACAGGAAGCTAGGTTGATCGGATTGATCTCATATTTGTTATCCATGGGTTATTTATCAATATTAATCACCCTGACAATTTTCAGCTCAAAAGCTATTAGTAATAAAGCACTTCCTTTGCAAAATTTCAGAGAAGGCAGAAACTTGCATTGGATCATGTGCCAAAATTTTGAGCTGAGGAACATGATAAGATGATGGAAATAGTGATTATATATCAAGGACAAGCTCCACAATTTATGTGAAAATTTTCCCTGCTATAAAAATAGTAGTTCCTTTGGAAAATGGCAGAAATGCAATATTGGTATTAAATAGGAAAAGGCAATTTTCCTTATTTAATTATGGCCAATATAATTGCCAGAGCTTGGATTAGACATAATTATCAAATACACCAATTCACATGAATTTAGGAGATGATTAGATATGCCTTTGGATTTTATTCCTCAGAAAGATAAGAAAATGAATAAATCACAATTTAAAAATATTGCATGGCACTTGCAATATTTTTGCATATACAAGGTTGAAAAGGATAGGAGGGTCTCTAGGAACAAATGGGATGATCAACAGATCAAGGAAAATGATAGCCCCTTTGAAATCACAAAGGGCATATTCAAATCCCAAAAATTTGGAATTAGGGTTTGAGAGGGTTTAAGATGATGCAACTGAGGTCTTGCCCACTGAAAAAGACATGAGCAAGTTTTGAAAGGTTGGAAATGACAAGAATTCTCAGAGTCATCCAACAAACTCAGGAGAAAGATTTTGAAAATGAGTGCCAGGAAGGAATAACGGCACAAAAATTGATAACCCAATTTTGGGGCTGTTACAAACTTCCCCCCCCCCCCCCTTAAAAGAATCTCGTCCTCGAGATTCCTAGGGTTACAGCACAAAGAAAAGATAACCACTCCGGAGAAAAACCTCTGGGTTAGTTTTAACCCTTTGGTCAAATTCGAACAAGTTGGGGCACCGATAATTGGTGCACACATGAAGAGATATGGGAAAACACGGTTATATCCATGGCTAGGGGCACTCGAGATCAAACTCTCGAAAAATTGGTAGATGCACCCAGTGAACAGTGGACTCACTTGCTGACATGTGGGTCCAGGGCCCACTGGTAGCCTCCTTCTTCTACCTCTGGCTAGTTGCTTCTTCTATGTTGCTGCTTCGCGTGTGGCTTGGCGCAGCGCGCATCTAGCTCCTAGGGCAGTGAGGACCCTAGTGCCGTAGTTCACGGCGTGCACGGCGTCGGTGCAGCGAGCACTCACGTCGCGGGCCAGCACCTTGTCGGCACTGCTCGCGGATTCGCCTCCTGGACGTCGGTGATCGGGCGACGAGCAATTTTTCTGGACTCCGCTCACCATACACCGGGGTTGGGCTATAAAAACGGCAGCGTGGCTTGCGTCCAACACACAAACACAATGCCACTCTACTACCTCTTCGGTTTGGGCGAGATCGAGCCGAGCTCCTTCGGCGAGGAGGTGTTCTTGGTGGCGCTACGGTTGTTCCTCGCGGCACTGTTGGGCACGCTGGTCGGCTCGTCGATCCTCCTGGTGATTCTCATTAGGAACGAGCGGGCTCGAGACAACGCGCGGCTGGTGGCTCGAGGTGTGGAAGAAGATGGTGCACAGGGTGGTCCTCCGCCACGCTTGATCCTCCGTCGCTTTGCACCGGCGGAGTAATCGAGTGCTGCGGTGGAGCGGTGGTGGCGACTTGCGGCGCCACGCAAGGCAGTGATGGTGTGAGGGAGGAGTCCAGATGCAGGTGAGGTGGCTACGCCAGCTCACGAATCAGTTTAGGGCACGGGAAAAATTTCGCGGATTGCTCCACGAAATGTAGGTGTCTAGGTAGAATCGGAGTTAAAATCTGTATCAGGGAGTTGTAATGGGTCGCGAGAAATAAAGCTGGCAGTGTTTCTTCGGAAACACAACCGGGTTCACGAAAAATAATTAGGGACGAGAAATGGCCAGATGAAAATGGCCTCTTCGAGGTTCTGGGTTTGGAAAATCTGGCACACGGGGTATGCACAGATAGAGAGGGATATGTGACTTTGCATTCCCCCGAGTACTGCTCAATTGTACTCGTGGGTGAACCGGGTATGCGTGCAGTGTGCAGTAAAATCCAAACAAACAGACAAAAGCAATAAACAGGCAACGAAAAAACACACCAGACAAATCACACAAAGGTGTTTTAATGCTAGTGGGTATATGTACTCCTGGTATACATATACCTACACCAGCGCGTATTTTATTAAAGACTCAGGACGAGTCAAGGTTGTTTTTAGTGTATGTGTCGTACTGATTAAAATCTTGTTAGCAAACATTGCCAACCCTGTCAAACATTTCTGCTTGACAGAGAGACAAGCAAAAACAAACACACAAGCAAAAGCAAGCAAGCAAATAACACAGCATACGGGTTACAACAGTACCAGCATACATCAAAGCATAAACGCACGACGCGCTAATCGAAAACTACTCACTCCGGGATACATGGTTCTATCCTCATATCGGGGATGAACCGATAGACCAATCGACTAGCAGAAACTATTGACTGCATGACTGAGGTCAGGCAGAAGACTGGCCTTGCTGGGGCTCTCCTGGAGGATGAAGACTGAGCCAATCTCCATATTCATCGTCTGGCACTTCTATGGGTTGGGGTGGTGGGGCTGAAATTGCTCCAGGAAAATGCAGCTGATGGATCCGGAGAAGAGACTTGTCGAGGGTGATGATGTTTGGCTTGGGCCACAGCACAGGTTGAGAAGATAGCACTGGTTCGGATGGCGTTGGGCCAACAGCTTGAGATGCGAACTTACGAGCCTCACGGTAAGCTTCCTTGACGACTCGTACCACAATATTGTCCATGGCTCTAAACTCGGCAAGCAGCATTGAAATCAACATCCCCTGGGTAGTGATGTATTTCACCAGGCAAGCAATTGCGGGATTATCTCCTTGGCTAACGGAAGAGGGCTGCATTACTGCGTTTGACACAGTGGGGAAAAAGCAGAACTCCCGCCTTATTGTTACATGCGGGAAGTTGGTCCGGAGGTGAAGGACAGCCTCCACAGTAGCAGCTTGAATGGCTAAACCAGAGGTAGGCATGGATCTACCCTGTAAAACCAAAGGCTGGACATCTGCTGCAGGACCTAGGCTGATGTGCACTCTTGCAACAAAGCGATGAAGGTGAGGGACGGGTGTCGATTGGAACACCAGGTAATCGGGGCTAGTCTTACCGCCAAATGTTTGGTGAGCATCTCGGCAAGAAGGGGTGGAAAACCAGGGTGGTTGACGGCATAGGTGCGGGTGTAATACGTGGGAGTTTTGGAGCTACTAGCCATGGCTGGGGAGCTACTAGCTAAGCTTCTCTGCAGGGACATGGCAGACTAAGGAGCGAGCAATACGGCTAGCGGAAAGGGCATTTATAGACAGCTGCGTGGGACAGGCCCGCATGGTGTGGCCCCTTTCCCTTAATGGCGAAGGGAAAGTGGTGCGGCCGACCAGAAAGGATAGGGTTGCTACTTGCTCCACGGATAACTAGGCAGGGACAGCGGGGTGAGGACGTGTCGGTCCCGACTGCACCACCAGTTGATTAACAGTGGCCACGCTGAATGTCAGGGATGGGTCAAATCCCTTAGGGTCATTACGGGTTGATGGTGGCGGTGATCTAATGCTAGGATAATCTATGCCAGCCTGGCTGCTCTGATACCAAGCCATGTGGCACCCTGATCCGCATGGAGCAGGGGGCCTTCACACGTCAGCCCAGGATAACACCTGACGCACGACAGGTCCATGATACAGCATTCCAGGTACAAGAATATTCATCAGATACATGTGTATATGATTACATTAGTGATGAATATAATCTTCTGGCATAGCCCTAAGGCTATTTACATGGCAGCGGAAGTCTATTTAAATGGCGGCGGAAGTCTTGGCAGCATAACACTCTGGCTGGGCTCCACAACTCACAGGACTGGCAAGATTACGGCCTAGCACGACGACACCAATGAACGACCTACAAAACTGGCATGACACGCCAGGTCAGTACATTGAATGTACTTGCAAGACAACCAAATACATAGCATCCAAACAAGCAGAAGACAAAGCAAGAACCAAGCGAATGCAACAACCTATCTCATATCAGAAACTAAGCATGGCATGATATCAACCAAAGACATAAATCAAACTAACATCCTGGCATCCACTAGCATGGCAACAACATGGCATAGCAAATTTATTTCTAACATGGCAACAACAAAACATAGCATATCATCTCAATCATATCAATCAAAGCATGGCATGGCATCATGAAACTATGCTGAAAATAAATTACCAATCATATCAAATGCAGACATAGCATGTCAACTATATGCAACCATCTCATGTTCTACCATGGTTCTTTAAATGCAAACATATTAGTCATGCAATGCCACCAAACATGTGCACTAAGTCCCTGGGACTCTCTTACCAACGGTGATCACCTCATTTCCTGATCACCAACAGAAATAAACCCGTGATCCTTACGGAGATCACAACCCGACCAATACATGGCCAGTGATCCTTACGGCGATCACAACCCGACCAACAACTGGCCCGTGATCCTTACGGCGATCATAACCCAACCAAAAACTGGCCCATGATCCTTACGGCGATCACAACCACATTACTCAGCTTAATTATTTCAGGTTTATCCTCCATTTCGACCAAGATACGATAGTGTATCCTACTACGAACTTATGCCCATGACCGAGGACGCGGCTATCGATAGTTTAAATACACTCTGCAGAGGTAGCGCATTGTACCCACACCACAGAACCCATGGCCTCGCACTTCCATTCCAGTGGACCAACGGCGTTCCGAAAAAACCGATCTACTGCCATGACACTCTCATGGCCACTCCGACTCACTCCCCATCGGGCTAGTCCTGGGTGGCCCTGTGTCTACCTCCAGACACCTCGACCACCGTCGTGGCCACGATCCACTCTGGGACTCGGTACCAAAAACTCAACTTAACAACGGGCTCACAAGGCTTATGTCCACCTACCTGATCAGGGTAGCGCGCGCCCATAACCTTCCCTAGTTGGAGGCACCGACCAGAGGCACGACAATAGACCGCATTAAGGCCATCCCATACCGGCAAATGTGGTTGCACTGGAAAAAGTTCGATT
The DNA here is from genome assembly GCA_963921465.1 of Triticum timopheevii. Classification (NCBI taxonomy): domain Eukaryota; kingdom Viridiplantae; phylum Streptophyta; class Magnoliopsida; order Poales; family Poaceae; genus Triticum; species Triticum timopheevii. The sequence goes on from OY997262.1 coordinate 184,703,936, forward strand.
TGGCGGCACTATAACTCGATCCCATCAATGACGGAGGAGGTTTGTTATTATTAAGGCATTTTAATTCCTTCTCCATCATTATGAACATGAATGCAACAATGAGCATACATCATACAAATGCTTTCACAAAACATCGAGCTTCTCAAGTGAACACTTACAGCATAAAGAACATGACAATACCAAGTACTAACATATCCACGGTGCATTACCATCATCATAGCATTTATAACGATGACATGAAAATAAATTAGAGTAGTGAAATGGCATTATCAATAACAGCACTCTAACCATCATGGCAAAAGATAGCATGAAAACACAAGCATGCATAGTAAGAAGCCGGCTATAGGGAGTCGGCCCGCGACTCCAACCGCCCCGTACCTTCGCGATAATGGACGGGACGGGGAACGGCCGCCGCGCGGCCCATTCCCGCCCCGTTTATCGAGGGCAAGCATGGCCACAGTGCGCCGTACCGGCAGAGATCTTCGTCCAGCGCGGCACTGTTGCCATGCCCGCCCTGACATCAGCCCCTGGGGGCGGAGCCCTATGCCCACGACGGCCTGTCTGTACGACCCAGAGACAGTGGGTCCCGCCGGTCGGCGGGAGTGCAGAAGATGGCGAGAGCACCACAAGACGGACCCGTTGGGAGTCGGCCACCAGGAGTCGGCTAGTCCCTCCCACGGGCCCCACACGTCATTAACCAGACAAGACGGGGAATGGCAACAGTGATCGCCCGCCAGGCGGCGGCACTATTGCCACGACCCCATGGCCAAGCCAGCGTCATTAGAGGCACGGCTATAGTAATCCGCAGCCGGCAAGACCCGCCCGCAGCGGACACGGGCTGTCGGCCCGTACCAGGTCAGTCGGCGGGGCCCACCAGTCGGCGGGCCCCAGCAGTCAGCGGAGAAGACGGCGACCTGAGAGACTAATGGCTGGGACCCGCGCCCAGTCGGTTTTACCATTGTACCCCTGGGGGTAGGCCTATATAAACCCCCCAGGGCACCCATGCAATGGGTTGGAATCCATTAGCACTAGACCAGATCATATAGAAAGGAGAGAGCTAGCCTTGCCTTCTCCTACCTCCAGAAACAGCTCAAGGAGCAACCCTGTATTCACTTTGCCTTAGTGACCATGCGGAGACCCCGCAGAGCAGTAGTAGGGGTGTTATCTCCTCGGAGAGCCCTGAAGCTGGGTAAGATCCGCCGGCGTGCATGTCTTCGCCTCATCCCGTTTCCAGGCACCGGCGATGTTCTACTCGCCCCCACCATGATAAGCCATCCCTTGGCCTATGTCGCACCCAACCCCCGACATTTGGCGCCCACCCTGGGGCGAGGTGCACCGTCGTCCGGAGACCTGTTCTGGACGGGAACCCTTTTCCTCCCTGGCGAGCGCAGCCAGCCAGGCACGCCAGACGGAGTCTGCGTCGACGTGCTGCGCGGCGCTGAGGCCGCCTGCGTAGCCAGTTGCCTCGCCGAACTTGTCGGCGAGGTTCGCCTCTCCGACGAGCCTGCATCCGACGCAGGCACGGGCGGCCCCGAGAACCTCCTCGCGGGCCTCCTCGACCAACTCCACGTCACTGGCGAGCCTGCCATGGACTTGGAGTCCGTAGGCTCCACCGACCCGATGCTGGTCGACTCCGACGCCGCGTCACTCGACGCGTTCCCCACCAACGTGGTGGTCTACGACGAGCCGCTCCCTCACGAGGAGAGCAGCGAAAGCGCCGTCACGGAGGTGCTCGTCATCAGTCATGGCGGGCGTTCCGGTGAGGGAGCTCATGACCCACTCGACGCAGCTCTACCAGACCTGACCGCGCCTATTCCGGAGGACGCTGACGCCGAGACGCTGGAGGCGCGCCGCCTTCAGATCATCGAAGGCACGAAGAAGCTAGCGAGCATGAGGCGCTTGTCAGAAGCCTACCAACGTGAGATGGATCGCACTGTGGGCGGCTCGCCGGCTCTGACTGGGCCTAGCCGCCTAGGCGCGGTCCAGCAGCGCGGCGTGGCCATCACCAACCTGTTCGGGGCCAATCGCCTCGTGTACGACACGCCTGTGGAGAACATCCGCGCCGCCCAGGCGGCGACTGACGAGCTGAAAAACTTTGAAGGTGAAGAGCGCCGCCTGATGATGGAGCGAGTCCAGTAGCTCCTCGACGCGGCCGCCACGCAGAATGCAGCCGGTTGCCGCACAGAGGCGCTGCAGCAACCAAACGACGACCCGCCTCCCCGCCGAGATCAAGGCGCGACATCTCGGACGCCGACTGGCAGAGTCCGCGGAAGAAAAGACAAAGAGCCGGCTGTCAGCCACAGTCGGACTCGCATCACCATCGAGCGCGACCAAGACGGCCGCCCAAGAGCAGTAGAACGGCAGGGCGACTATCTGCCTCCCCCACCGCGAAGAGAAAGGTGAGTCTCCCCGCCACCCGTTGAGCATCCGACTCTCGGTGGCCGCCTTGGCCGCCGAGAGGGAGTCAGAGAGAATGACGCCCACCACCGGATCGACCGACTCCATTGATCCCTGGCGCTAGAAGAAGAGGACGAGTTGGGTCCGCCCTGCTTCGGACCTCGCATCCGAGACGAGCCCTTTCCCAAAGGGTTCACGCTCCCCCGAGACACGCCCAAGTACACCGGCTCCGTGAAGCCGGAAGACTGGCTAGTTGACTACTCCACGGCCGTCAACATAGCGAATGGCAACAAGCATGTTGCCGTGAAGTATGTTCCACTCATGCTCTGGGGCACGGCTCGGACATGGTTGAACAGCCTGAAGCCCCGCAGCATCAACAGCTGGGTCGACTTCACCGAAGCCTTCGTCCGCAACTTCACAAGCACATACAAGTGACTTCCCAAGCCTCGCCAGCTCTCCTTGTGCGTGCAAGGCCCCGACGAGTCAACTCGAGACTACCTCATGTGCTGGGCCGAGCTTCGGAACTCCTGCGAGAGTGTGCACGAGGTGCAGGCTATCGAGTACTTCACTGCCAGGTGCAGAGAAGGCACCCTCCTCAAGCACAGGCTCCTCTGCGACGAGCCGGAAACCCTCGACGAGCTGCTGATCATAGCAGACAAGTATGCCACAGCCAACTCCTCCATGAAGACGGAGATTCAAGTTAGTGCGACTGGCAAAGCGGCCCCTCGGGCTCCCAGAACTCCGGCTGGAGACGCCAGTCAGTGACAACAACAGAACGATAACAAGCACAAGGCCCCACAGCTGGCTTCCAGCAGTCGGCAGGTTGCGACAGTCGAAGACCAGCAGCCGGAGGGGCAGCCTCCGACCAAGCGACAGAAAGGCGGCAAGTCCAACTGGTTGCCGGCCTTCTCTTACGAGCAGACTCTAGATGGTCCCTGCAAGTTCCACAGCGGCGCGAAGCCGTCAAACCATACCACCCGAAAGTGCCACTGGCTCACCAGAATTGCCAAGGGAGACGGTCTCCTTCCTCCCCCGCCTGATGGACCGCCGCCTCCGCCGCCGCCCCAACAGCTGGCTGCCAGGCCAGTCGGTGCAGTACGAGATGAGTACCCAGAAGAGTATGGAGCCTATGTGGTGTTCACCAGTGTGGCTGATGATCGACGCAGCAGGCGGCAGCAGCAGCAAGAAGTAAATGCAGTAGCATCAGATACTCCAGAGTTTATGCATTGGTCCGAGAAGCCTATCAGTTGGAGCAGAGCTGATCACCCAGAGGTGATGCCGAATCCAGGCTCCTACGCCCTGGTTTTGAGTGCCACCTTGGCCACAGATAGGCGGGCCGCTCGCTTCTCGCGAGTACTGATAGACGAAGGTAGTAGCATCAACATCATGTACAAGCATACCATGGAGAAGTTAGGAATCAAGCAAAGACAGCTTCAGAACAGCCGGACTGTATTCCACGACATTGTACATGGCCTTTCCTGCTCACCAATTGGCAAGATCCTGATAGACGTCCTCTTTGGAGACAAAGATCATTTCCGCCGAGAGCCAGTTTGGTTTGAAGTGGTGGACCTCGAAAGCCCGTACCATGCGTTGCTTGGCCAACCTGCTTTGGCCAAGTTCATGGCGGTCCCCCACTACGCCTACCTTAAAATGAAGATGCCGAGTTCCAAGGGGATTCTGACCATAGCTGGCGACTACAGAAAGTCATCCGCTTGCGCGGCTGAGAGCAGTCGGTTGGCCGAGTCCCTAGTGATCGCGGCTGAGAAGCGGCTTCTTGATCAGGTTGTGGCGATGGCCGGCAAGCAGCCAGAGATGTCGCCCGACCCCAAGGAGTCGGAAGCTGAGGGTTCGTTCAAGCCGGCCAAAGAAACGAAGAATATACCCTTGGACCCGGAGCACCCAGAGAGGTACGCTATCATGGGTGCAAACCTTGACAGCAAATAGGAAGGCGAGCTCGTCGATTTCCTCCGTGAGAATCGAGACATCTTCGCATGGTCCCCTAAAGACATGCCAGGTGTACTGACAGAATTCGCCGAGCACAAGTTACATGTCTGACCTGATGTGAAGCCCGTCAGGCAGCCCTTGCGCCGCCTGTCAGAAGAGAAGAGAAGAGTTGTTGGAGAAGAGAGAGCCCAGCTCCTGGCAGCCGGCTTCATTATGGAGGTGTTTTTTCCAGAATGGTTGGCAAACCCGGTCCTGGTGCTGAAGAAGAACAAACAGTGGCGGATGTGTATTGATTACACGAGCCTCAACAAAGCTTGCCCCAAGGACCCGTTTGCTCTGCCAAGAATTGATCAGGTGATAGACTCCACGGCCGGATGCGAGTTGTTGAGCTTCTAGATGCATATTCAGGATATCACCAGATCAAGCTAAACCCGGCAGACAAACTGAAGACTGCCTTCATCACGCCGTTTGGAGCCTTCTGCTACCTGACCATGATGTTCGGCTTGAGGAATGCCGGCGCCACCTTTCAGCGTTGCATGCAGAAGTGCCTCCTCATGCAACTCGGCAGAAACGCCCACGTCTACGTGGACGATGTGGTGGTGAAGACGGAAAAGTGTGGAACACTGTTGGAAGACCTCAAGGAAACCTTTGAGAACCTGCGCCGATTCCAGATCAAGCTCAACCCTGAGAAGTGCGTCTTCGGAGTACCAGTCGGCCAACTCCTCGGCTTCCTGGTCTCTGAACGCGGCATAGAGTGCAACCCTGTGAAGATCAAGGCCATCGAGAGGATGGAGGTACCCAGCTGACTGCTAGATGTGCAAAAGTTCACCGGCTGCTTGGCATCAATCAGCTGATTCATCAGTCGGCTGGGCGAGAAAGCTCTCCCCTTATACCGGCCGATGAAGAAGACCACCTTTTTCGAGTGGAACGACAAGGCGGACGAAGCATTTCTCCAGTTGAAGAAGATGTTGGCTACACCCCCTGTGCTGGCGGCTCCGACTCCTAAAGAGCCCATGCTCCTATACATTGCCGCCACCAGCCGGGTAGTCAGCACAGTCATTGTAGTTGAGCGCAAGGAGGAAGGCAAGGCGCTCCCTGTCCAGAGACCGGTATATTACCTGAGCGAGGTATTGTCGACCTCCAAGCAGAACTACCCCCACTACCAGAAGATGTGCTACGGCGTGCACTTTGCCGCCAAAAAATTGAAGACTTACTTTCAAGAGCACCCAATCACTGTGGTCTGTACAGCTCCACTGGCCGAGATCATTGGAAGCCGAGATGCTTCAGGCTGAGTGGCCAAATGGGCCATAGAGTTGGCCCCCTACACCATCTACTACCTGCCCCACACCGCCATCAAGTCGCAAGCACTGGCCGACTTCCTCGTCGGCTGGGCCGAGACCCAGTACCTGCCACCAGCGCCCGACTCCACCCATTGGCAGATGCATTTCGACGGCTCCAAGATGCGCACCGGCTTGGGAGCCGGCGTTGTCCTCACTTCCCCTAAAGGCGACAAGCTCAAGTATGCGCTGCAGATCCACTTTGCCGCCTCCAACAACGTCGCTGAATACGAGGCGCTCATTCACGGGCTCCGGCTTGCCAAAGAGCTCGGCATTCGCCGGATCCTCTGTTATGGCGACTCCGGTTTGGTGGTCCAGCAGTCATCTGGCGACTGGGACGCCAAAGATGCAAACATGGCGAGCTACCGCTTCCTGGTGCAGCAACTCAGCGGATATTTCGAGGGGTGCGAGTTCCTTCACGTGCCAAGAAATGACAACGACCAAGCAGACGCCCTGGCACGAGTCGGCTCCACCCGCCAAGAAATACCATCCGGCGTCGCCCTTCAGCGTCTCCTCAAGCCGTCTATCAAGCCTTCACCAGAATCAGACTCCATCTTTGTGCCGGCTCCCCCCCGAAGAAGTCGGATCCGACTCAAGAGCACCAGTAGACGGCACGAGAATTCTTACGGATGGCCCCAAGAGCGCCGCAGTCGAAGCTGGCCCGGGGACTTCAGAACCCGGCCCGGGGACTGCGGCGACCAGCCCGAAGACTCCAGAGCTCGGCCCGGGTACTGCGCCAGTTGGCCCAGGGACTGCGCCAATTGGCACGGGGACTTCAGCGATCCAACAAGCGGCCGCGGACTCCAGCCCGCCACCTCCCAGCCCAGCCGCCCGCGTCCAAGTCGCAGTAGTGGCAATCGAAGAAATAGCAGCACCCTCATGGGCCCAGCCCATCCTCAAGTTCCTAGTAAGCAAAGAGTTGCCAACCGATGAAATCTTGTCTCGGCAAGTACAACGCCGAGCGGCAGCCTACACCATAGTCAACAGAGAGCTGGTCAGGCGCAGCGTCACTGGTGTCTACTAGCGTTGCGTCGAGCCAGAGCAAGGCCAAGCAATTCTCAAAGACATCCATCAAGACGAGTGTGGCCACCATGCGACCTCAAGAGCACTTGTCGCCAAAGCCTTTCGACACGGTTTCTTCTGGCCAACTGCCCTAGAAGAGGCCAAGGAATTAGTCCAAAAATGTAAGGGGTGCCAGAAGTTCCGCTCCAAGCCGCATCAGCCGGCTTTCGCACTCAAGACTATCCCCATCACCTGGCCCTTTGCGGTTTGGGGCCTGGACATGGTGGGACCATTCAAGACGGCACGAGGCGGCCTAACTCATCTACTTGTCGCGGTGGATAAGTTCACCAAGTGGATAGAAGTAAAGCCCATCAAGAAGTTGAATGGTCCGACTGCAGTGACTTTCATCTCCGATATCACGATTCGGTGCGGCATACCACACAGCATCATCACCGACAATGGCACAAATTTTGCCAAAGGCGCCTTGGCCCGTTTCTGTGCGATGTAGGGCATCCGACTGGACTTAGCGTCCGTTGCCCATCCACAGTCAAACGGCCAGGTAGAGCGAGCAAACGGCCTCATCCTGTCTGGCATCAAGCCTCGACTGGTCGAACCACTAGAGCGTTCGGCCGGCTGTTGGCTTGAGGAGCTGCCAGCCGTCCTCTAGAGTCTGCGCACAACTCCAAACAAGTCAACCGGCTTCATGCCTTTCTTCCTCGTCTACGGTGCTGAAGCCGTCATCCCAACGGACATAGAGTTCGACTCCCCGCGAGTCACCATGTACACCGAGGAGGAAGCAGAAGAAGCACGTCAAGATGGCGTCGATCTGTTGGAAGAGGGCCGGCTGTTGGCACTCAGCCGGTCCAGCATCTACCAGCAGAGCCTGCGCCGATACTACAATAGGAAGGTCAGGCCGAGATCTTTCCAAGAGGGCGACCTTGTGCTCCGGCTGATCCAGCGAACAGCCGGCCAGCACAAGCTGTCGGCGCCTTGGGAAGGCCCTTTCATCATCAACAATGTGCTGGGCAACGACTCCTACTACCTGATTGACGCTCAGAAGCCCCGAGCACGCAAGAGGGACGACTCCGGCAAAGAGACGGAACGGCCGTGGAATGCAAATCTTCTCCGAAGATTTTACAGTTGATGCAGTATGTACCACGCTATCCTTTGTATTAAAGTACCGAGACTTTGGGCCCCCCGAGACGAGCTCGGGGACTGCCCTTTTTGTTATCTGTATGATAAGAATTATACCTTCGAGTATGCTACTCTTTGTTATGCCGCTTGGCACCAGGTTTGACTAGTCGGCCCGGGGACTCGCCGCCTTGCGCTATGAAATGCTTCCTATAGTCGGACAAGTAGTGTGTGGTACCTAAGCCATCTCCTGTCAGAAGCCGCAGCTCGCAGAGCGACTGTTTGGTGGGCAGGAGTAAGGAAGAATGGGCACCCACACGAAAAATGGCTAAGGACTCAAAGCATAAACATAGCCCAAGCCGGCTTCCAGCCTCTCTTCGCAAAGCCGACTCTTGAGTAGTCGGCTTGCCGCCTTCTATCCAACTTGTTAAAAGACTCTAAAAATGGCCAAGTACTTGCCTTCCCTAAAGGTAGCCAAGCATTTGACCCAGCGGCAGTCCGCAGAGCGGCTGTCCATCTGGCAAGGCGGCGACTGAGGGAAGGCGGCAAAGAAAAAAGCCAAAAGAGCAATGAGCAAGGAAAGATAGAATTCGGATAAATATTTACATAACATAGGCCCTTGGCCGAATCTTCATGCAGAAGTTGAAAATACACCCCGCGGGTGGAATTGTGCAAATTAACAAGTTTTCTAAAGACTATTAAAGCAGATAAAATAAAGGCAAGACGGCAGCCTAGGAAGCGGCAGACGGGTTCGGAGGGTCGGAGGAGACGGCGGTGTCAGGCGCCGGGGCGGCCGGCTGGGCAGTCTCGGCTTGATCGTCTCCGGTAGCAGCCAGCTCAGTCGGACGCGGCTCGTTGCTGGAGGCGCGGTCGAGCTGAGGCTGGTCGCCCGCTCCGTCTTCTGGCGCCTCCGTCTCTCCTCCGTCCTCCGCCTCGCCTTCCTCCTTGGCGCTGGAGCCGATCACCTCCACCGAGTCCTCGTCGTAGTTCGGGTTCATCCCGAACCACTCCGGCGGCACCTCCTCGCCGTTTGCGGCCCGCTCAGGGACGAAGACGCTGGTGTCTGTATAGTCGGCAATCACCGCCGCACGCTCGACAAGGGCGCCTTCCACAGCCACCAGCTCTGCCTGGGCCTCTGACCGGAACACGGCCAGACGGTCCAGGTCCAGCCCCGGATACCACGCCTTGACGAATTCCAAGGCCCAGCGCGCTCCAGCCCGGGCCGAGGAACCCTTCCAGGCCTCAAGACGGTCAGCCGCAACCTCCAGCCAGTCGGCAGTCCGACTGGGAGTGCGCAGAGCCGGCATGTCTGGCCACAGGGCGGCAATCGCCTGGGCTCCGGCACGTTGAAGCCGACGCAGCAGCCGATGGGCCGGCCGCAAACGAGCCTTGATGCTCAGAAGCTGCTCGTTGATGGTCAGGGGGGCATTGGCAGTGATCTCCGCGCCATTTGCCCTCTGCTCTCGCGATCAGCCTCGATGGCTCGAGTGACCGCCTGCGAGTGGCCAGGGAAGAAGTCTGCCAAAACAAAAAAGAAGCAAGACAAAGAGTCAGGAGTCGGCTTGACTTACGGTCAGCGGCTCAAAGAAAGAAAGTAAAGAAACTCACCGTCGACGATGTCCTCGATCTCATGGAAGCCGGAGGTTAGCAGCGCCTCCTTGTTGGTCTAGGAGGAGCGCTCGCTTTCGAACTCGGCCACGAGAGCGGTCTCTCTCTTCTCCGCCTCGTCCTGCGCCTTCTTAAGTAGCTCCTTCTGCTCCGCCAGCTGCGCAGCCAGCAGGTCGCGCTTTGTGGTGAGCTTGCTGCACTCCTCCCCCTTGGCACACAAGGTGGTGTTGGCCTCGCCTAGCTGCTGCTGAAGAGTGGCGTTGGCCTCTGAAGAATAAAAAGGAAAAGACGTTAAGTCGTCAACAATGAAGCTCGCTGGGAAGATCCGGTCCGACTGCTCAGCAGTCGGCCCGAATCTCGGGGACTACAGCCCGCGGCTGCGCCAGCGCGCCCCCGCGAAAAAGAAGAAGGACTCACTGCGGCTCTCTGACAACTCGACAGTCCGCCTGCCCAGCTCCTCAACATTGCAGTTGAAGGCAGTGACGCGGAGGTTGTGATACTCCTGCAATAAATATTTCAGACGAATGTAAATATTTGGAACTCGCCAGATGGAATTCCGAGCCGCCTGCTCAGCAGCCGGCCCGAAACTCGGGGACTACACCCAGTGGGTGCGCTGGTGCGCCCCCACGGAGAACAACAAGAAAAAACAAAGTCAAAAAGAAGAAAGCATACCCGGACGGCTGCTCGCGACGCCAGATGCGCCTTGGTGCAGGTCTGGATGGCGTCGCCATCGGCTCGCAGTTTCGCATGGACGTCCAGAAGCGCCTGGTTCAACGGGCCTGTGCCGCCTCCTCGCACCCACCCAACGAGTGCGGTGCTCGTCGTCTCGGCGTCTGGGATGGCCGAGCTAGCGGCACCGATCTCCAAGGGTCGTGGTGCCGAAGTCGCCTTCTCAAGGCGGCGGCGCGCTGGTGAGGCGACTTGAAGGAGCAGCTTCGCCACGGCCTCGTCTTCGGTCAAAGGTGATCGGGCAGGAGGACCATGGGTTGAACTTCGGGGCGATTGGCTCCATCACGTATACGTCCCTGAGTGCACGCTTCCGCTCCCTCTTGGGTATGTGGGTTGCGTATATCATGTTCACCGTCCGCACTTGTGGGGGGAAACCCTTCTGTCCTCTATTGTTTGGCGGTCGGGTCTCTTCCTCGTCATCGCTTTGCAGCCCCTTGTCATTGTTTTCGGCAATTAGCTTGCCTGCCTGCTTGAATAGCCAACAGTCCCTGTTGGTGTGATTAGCTGGCTTTTCGGGGGTGCCGTGTATCTGGCACGAGCGGTCGAGTATTCGGTCCAAATTGGACGGACCCGGAGTAGTTCTGTTGAATGGCTTTTTCCGCTGACCGGGTTTGGAGCCTCTGAATCCGGCATTGACTGCCGTATCTTCAGTATTGTCGCCGTTAATGCGGCGTTTGTGCTTGTTGCGACACGACCTGCTGTTGCGGTCCTTGGTATACGGACTGCCAGAATTTTTGCTGAGGTTGTTGCTGCGAGCTAGCCAGCTGTCCTCTCCCGCGCAGAAGCGGGTCATGAGTGATGTGAGGGCTGCCATGGATTTCGGCTTTTCCTGTCCGAGGTGCCGGTCAAGCCACTCGTCGCGGATGTTATGTTTGAAGGCCGCGAGGGCCTCCGCATCCGGACAGTCGACGATTTGATTTTTCTTAGTTAAGAACCGTGTCCAGAATTGTCTGGCCGATTCGTCTGGCTGTTGAATTATATGGCTTAGGTCGTCAGCGTCTGGTGGTCGCACATACGTGCCCTGAAAGTTATCAAGGAATGCGGCTTCCAGGTCCTCCCAACACCCAATTGATTCTGCTGGCAAGCTGTTAAGCCAATGCCGAGCTGGTCCTTTAAGCTTGAGTGGGAGGTATTTTATGGCGTGGAGATCATCACCGCGGGCCATGTGGATGTGAAGGAGATAGTCTTCGATCCAAACCGTGGGGTCTGTTGTGCCATCATAGGATTCAATATTCACGAGTTTAAACCCTTCGGGGATTTGATGATCCATTACTTCATCTGTGAAGCATAGTGGGTGTGCGGCGCCTCTGTATTGGGCTATATCACGACGTAGCTCAAACGAGCGTTGTCTACTGTGTTCGGCCCGGTCGGACTTGCTGTGTCCGGCGCGACGGATGTCGTCGCGTATCGCGGGGCGCCCACGCGATCCATAGATTGATCTTGATTGTCTTGCCTTATCCTCCAATATATCTCGCAAGTCCGAAGTGTTCCCCTGTGGCTTTGTGCTTTTCGAGCGGTGCCGGGGTACGGTTCTAGTGGAGGGCCTAGAGGCCTCTCTGTCGCGGCCACGAGGTGGTCGGTCAGCCGTATTGTGTGCTGGTGATGTAGGTTTATATGCCTCCTCCTCTAATCGGGGGAGCAGCTTGCGTTTGGGGTAGCTTTTGGAGGGGCGTTCGAGTTCATGCTCTTCGGCCGCAAGGACTTCAGTCCATCTGTCAGCTAGTAGATCTTGATCAGCTCTAAGCTGTTGCTGCTTTTTCTTGAGGCTGCTTGCCGTGGCCATAAGCCTGCGTTTAAAACGCTCTTGTTTGACGGGATCCTCAGGCACGACGAATTCGTCGTCGTCGAGGCTTGCCTCGTCTCTGGAGGGAGGCATGTAATTATCATCCTCTACCTCTTCGTCTGCCGCTCTCTCATGAGGGCTGGCTTCTCCGTCCTCCTATGCTGAATCTTGCTGGAGGGGGTTGTCTTCGGCACTGTCTGGGGTGTTATTGTCTCCGGTGCCGGAATCTCCATTCTTACTGTGGCGGGATTTAGAGCGGCGCCGCTGATGCCGACGCTTAGGCTGTTTCTTGGAGGGGTCTTCCTCCACTATTCCCTCGCCGTTCCCATTCTTTGGGATATCCACCATGTATATGTCATATGACGAGGTGGCTTTCCAGTGCCCAGTAGGCGCTGGTTCTTGGTCGTCTCCGGCATCGTCGTCCATACCGTCGATGTCTTCGGAGTCAAAGTCTAGCATGTCGGTTAGATCGTCGACAGTGGCTACTAAGTGGGTGGTGGGTGGGTTTTGAATTTCTTCGTCGTCCGCATCCCAACCGTCCTGACCGCAGTTCGGCCAGGGCTCTCCCGATAACGAGAGATATTTTAGCGAATTCAGGATGTCGCCGAAAGGTGAGTGTTGAAAGATGTCCGCAACGGTGAACTCCATGATCGGCGCCCAATCAGATTCGATTGGAGGGGGCGCGGGAGGTTCGGAGTCCGGCGAGGAGTCCGGCACCTCGGAGTCGCAAGCTTCACAAGGGACAAGGTCAGTATTCGGCTCCATCGCCGTAGAGGTTGCAGCCCCCGAGGTGGTGTCTAGCCACCTGTCCTCGATCGGTGCAGCCGGCTCTGAATTGAGGGTCGGAGCGGACTCGTGTGCGGCCCCCCAGGGCACTGTCCGGCAGCATAGCTAAATCACGCCCATCGTGACAGTGCGACGCGCTCGACTGTGGCTCGAATCCATCGAAGATCAAGTCTCCGCGGATGTCAGCCGTGAAGTTCAGACTTCCAAATCTGACCTGGCGGCCAGGGGCATAGTTTTTGATCTGCTCCAAGTGGCCAAGCGAATTGGCCCGCAGTGCAAAGCCGCCGAATACGAAGATCTGTCCGGGGAGAAAAGTCTCACCCTGGATTGCGTCGTTGTTGCTGATGATCGAAGGAGCCATCGAGCCTATCGGTGACGACACAGAGGAACTCTCAATGAAAGCACCAATGTCGGTGTCAAAACTGGCGGATCTCGGGTAGGGGGTCCCGAACTGTGCGTCTAGGCGGATGGTAACAGGAGACAAGGGACACGACGTTTTTACCCAGGTTCGGGCCCTCTCGATGGAGGTAAAACCCTACTCCTGTTTGATTGATATTGATGATATGAGTAGTACAAGAGTGGATCTACCACGAGATCAAGGAGGCTAAACCCTAGAAGCTAGCCTATGGTATGATTTTTGTTGTGTCCTACGGACTAAAACCCTCCGGTTTATATAGACACCGGAGGGGGCTAGGGTTACACAGAGTCGGTTACAATGGTAGGAGATCTACATGTCCGTATCGCCAAGCTTGCCTTCCATGCCAAGGAAAGTCCCATCCGGACACGGAACGAAGTCTTCAATCTTGTATCTTCATAGTCTTGGAGTCCGGCCGATGATGATAGTTCGGCTATCCGGACACCCCCTAGTCCAGGACTCCCTCAGTGACCCCACCTGTCAGCCTCACTGCCATAGGGGTCCCACTAGTCAGCCGCTGGTGGGTTGTTTTTCTATTAATTTGTATCCAGCATATTCCCTTTCCAAATCTGGCATATGAGAATCTTTCTGTTTCAGGCATATGCTGAATCTGGACATTCCACTTTTGGCATATTCCATATTCAGTCATCTCCTTTTTAGGCAGAATTGTATTTGTGCATTTTGTGTAATATTTTAAATGGCAACCCCAACATATTATATATGTTTTTGGGTAGAAAAATCCCACCAATCCAGTGGTGCCACTAGTTTCTGCATTTGAGCAAGTTTGTGAACATGTCATTTTTGTATGTGATGCTGTTTTGTTAATTTTGAGTAGAGCATACAATTTATGCTATGAGCTATTTCTTTGCATGAATGTCTTCATAAACATGCCATATTGCTGATAGAATTTAGTTTGTGTTTTCTTGTGCACTATGCTGAGTGCCACAAGCTTGTTAACTTGCCTAGTGAATCTGTTTTCAGCCATGTCTAAAATATTGCTAAGTCTGAAACTGTTGTTAAATCCAATTGCTATGTTTGATTGATGCTAGCATCTTTTCTGTGTATTTATAGAAGATGATCTGTCCGCCACAGCGTCAGCAGACTCCCGCTCCTCCAAGTCCGCCACAGCGTCAGGCCAGTCCTCCTCTGCCAAGTCCGGCAATGCGTCAGGCCAGTCCTCCCGCGCCGCTCCGCTGGCGTCCCAGGCCGCCTGCCGAGTCGTCGCGCCCCGCACCGGCTCTGCCCCGCCTCCACACCCGGCCCCCGCGCCTGCTGGCCCTGGCCGGCTCCTGCCCGGCGCTCTCGCCGGATCGACGCCCCGCCCGCCAAACCCGGCGCCTGCAGGCTTCCGCGCAACCTGGCCCCGTGCCGGCTCGGCCTGCGCCGCGTCCGGCCTTCCCGTCGGGTCGTTGCGCCCAGCTGGCCGACTCCCGCGCCCGGCCTGCTCTGACTCGGCCCGCCGGCTTCGCTTGCGCCGGCTTCCCAGCGACCCGGCCCGCCGGCTTCGCTCGCGCCGGCTTCCCCGCCACTCGGCACGCCGGCTCCGCCCGCGTCGGATACCCGGCAGGCCCTACCGTCTGCCGACTCCCCCGCGTCCCGGACGCCGGCTTCTGCGGTTCAGTACAGTGAAAACATTCTCCAAAATATCTTGTTGCGGTTGAATATCATTTGTGTTCAGGTCATTACGTTCTGCTGGATTATTCAGTCATTGGTGTTCCAAATGGTAGATATGCTTCTGAATTCCTCAAAAAAAAAAAGATATGCTAAAAATAAGCTATCAAACTACCGGATGAGATGAATTGCTGAGAAATCTAGAACTATTCAATTGAAGCTACCAGAAATGATTTTGTGAAGATGTCGTATGTCAAGTTAGCAAAAAGGGAATAAAATATCCAGTAGTTCGTTTCACATGAAATAAATCCACATATTTGGCATGTTGCGGACGGTTTACCTTACTAATAAATTGATATTACCAAATAGTTGTATTTTTCCCGTCAAGGAAAAGCAAACAAAATCTTACCACAGGGAGGTTACTTTCTGCAAAGAAAGAGAAGTATGATATTACTTCTTATGGAGAAGGAGAAATTTGTGGTCACTTTCTGTAGAGAAGGAGAGATCTGACTTCAAAAGAACAATGCCATGTAGACCCCACAAGAACAATGCCATGTAGGATCTTTGATAAACTAAGCATCCCGTACACCGTCACCATCCCTTCACCTGTCCTCGAGAAAAGTCCACATTTCAACCTCGAACTAACACACGGTTTAATTTACAACCCTGAACTCCAAAACTGGTCAAAATACACTCCCAACTAAACTTGAGGTTCACAACTCAACCCTGGTCGTGGTTTTGGATCGGTCAACCGGTTTTTACTACAGTCAAGTGGTTTTGACCAAGTTGACTATTGACTGGACAGTGCCAAATCAGCAAAGAATGCTTTAAAACAAAGACATTCATCTCTATCTCAGCCGCTCATGCTCACCGCCTCCCGCATCCAATTCCGATGATTTTGACCATAATAGTTTGATTTTGGGCACCTGCAGCTTCACACCGAGAAGGCAAATTCATGCCAGCGACAGGGACCTCAATCGAACCGCCACATCCAATGAATTTGACCATCTTCTTTAACTCGTCCTATCCTGGAGAGCGGACAGATCTTGTCATCGAGGTCCCTCGGTGACCAGCTCCGGCAGGGCTGGAACGACACCGCATCAGCGTGCGCCACGCTCCTGAGCTAGAACAGCACCGCATCACCGTGGTGGAGGTGAAGATGGCCGGAGCAGCGGTGGCTGTGGTGGCGGCCATGGTCGGCTGCACGAGGAGACAGGGTTGCGATGCTGCTCGAAGAAGGGGAAGCAGAGCTAGCAGGGTTGTTGTTTCCCGGCAGTCAGAGGAACAACCAGAGGCGTGCTGTCTGACGGCAGCGTCGAGAAGTGGCGCAAGGCGGCGGCTCGAGATATAGGGAGGGCAGAGGAGGATAGGAGGCGCGATGGCACGCGAGAAGCTGGAGGCGGGCGGCGCTGCGAGTGGCGCCAGCGGAGGAAACAACCTCGGGCGGCAGCAGCGTCGGTTCGTATGAGGGAGAGAGCGGGGAGGTGTACAGCCGGGCGGGTGGAGAAGGGGAGAAGAATAAGGAGGCGGAAGACGGGCAGCGACCGACGGCCGCCCAGGCTGTGCGGCGCGCGGGATCTGGACATGCGGCGGCGGTGACAGGGGCACTGGCTGCAGCTTTCTGTGCTTGTGCTTGGGGTCTGATCAAGAATGAGAGAGACGGGGGGAGGGGGAGTTGGTTGTTTTTTTAGTTTTGCAATGCTGAGTTGGCAGTGCCCAGTCAGCAATGACTGCGGTCAAAACCGGTTGACCGGTCCAAAACCATGACCAGGGTTGAGTTGTGAACCTCAAGGTTAGTTGGGGGCGTATTTTGACCGGTTTCGAAGTTCAGGGTTGTAAATTAAACCGTGTAGTTAATTCGAGGTTGAAATGTGGACTTTTATCTCTGTGAAACGTAGTGGCAAGCGCATAGATTCTGCCACCATCAACTTCCTCGAAAATTGATGATAGCTAGTCCAGTAGTACATCATCAATTTTCAGGTGTTTGCCCTGTTTTAATGGCGACAACGCTGAAGCGAGCCCTTTTGTATAGCAGGCGGCAGTGCACGCGAGTAAATGATAACAATGGTAGGAGATCTACATATCCGTATCGCCAAGCTTGCCTTCCACGCTAAGGAAAGTCCCATCCGGACACGGGACGGAGTCTTCAATCTTGTATCTTCGTAGTCTTGGAGTCCGGCGGACGATGATAGTCCGGCTGTCCGGACACCCCCTAGTCCAGGACTCCCTCAGTAGCCCCTGAACCTGGCTTCAATGACGATGAGTCCGGCGCGCATAATGTTCGGCATTGCAAGGCGGGTTCCTCCTCCGAATAATCCAAAGAAGATCATGAACACCAGGATAGTGTCCGGCTCTGCAAAATAAATTCCACATTCCACCGTAGAGAGAATAAAATGTACACAAGTTCAATCTGCTGACGTATTTTGCGGCATGACATCACACCACTACCAAGCCTTTACTTGAATCGTTTTTTATTATACCGCCTCAGCGCGTTTAGCGAAGCGGTTCCCTTGGCACGTCCTGTCGAAGCAGAGATCGTGTTCCCCTTATTCCGGGATTCTCATCAATACGGACGTGGGTAACCCAACCGCGCCATTGATAGTGGCGCTTGGGAGATAAGCGAGTTTTACCAGGCCGGTGGGGGACGCATAGTCTTCGCCCGCCTATATATAAGGGATAAGGATTCACCTTTTCACCTACGCCTTCTTCCTCCTTTGCTTATCCATCTCCGCGCACTCGAGCTCCAGCGCCCAAGTTCGCGCATCTCACCTCAACCTTCTCCGACCATGTCCGGAGCGGGAGGCAAATGGTTGGCTTCCACCGTTAAGGAGGAGCACATCACAAAGCTGCGCAGCGCCGGATACCTTTCCGGCGACATTGCGCACCGGCTGCCCGACGAGGGGCAGCTCATCCCCACCCCCAGGCCCCATGAGAGGGTCGTTTTCCTTCCCCACTTCCTCCGCGGACTGGGCTTTCCACTTCACCCCTTTGTCCGGGGGCTCATGTTCTACTACGGCCTGGATTTCCATGATCTAGCGCCGAACTTCATCCTCAACATCTCGGCGTTTATCGTTGTGTGCGAGGCCCTCCTCTGCATCCGGCCCCTCTTCAGCTTGTGGCTCAAGACCTTCAACGTCAAGCCGAAGGTAGTGAAGGGCACGCAGGCGGAGTGTGGAGGCGCCATGTCGGGCAAGATGCCCAACGTCCTCTGGTTCGAAGGGGCCTTTGTGGAATCCGTCAAGGGGTGGCAATCGGGGTGGTTCTATATCACCGAGCCGCGCAACCCTACGTGGGCGGCGACCCCCGAGTTCAGATCTGGTATCCCTACACAGCTCACCTCCTGGAAAGAGAAGGGCTTGCTGTGGGGTAATTCGAAGGAGCTGACGGGACTCCAAGCCTGTACCCAGAAGCTGGTGAACAAGAAGCTCAGGCTTGTTGACGTGGTCCAGGTCATGCTCGTCCGCCGGATTCTCCCAATGCCAAGAACGGGCATTCAATCTGTGGGAGTTCGATCCAGAACAGCACCAGGCGTTGAGCGGGCTCTTCCACATGACGTACGAAGGCGCCTGGAGGGTGCTGTTTAAGGGCGCCGAAGTCCCCCGCATTCGCGACGAAAGATCGCGGATTTCACTCGCAGCATCCAGCTGACGAGGTAAGTGATTCTACCCCTTTACGGGACACTTGTTGTTAATAGTTTTGATTCTAAGTAGGTTTTAATCTCCCTTTTCCTTTGACAGGAATGGATGAAGAAGGCCGAGCAGCTCATCTGCCCGGCTCCTATGCCAGAAGACCCAGTGGACGCCCGTCTAGCGGGGCTGCTGGTTCCGGCACTGCATGTGGTGCCGGAGAAGAAGGCCAAGAAGGTGGCCACGGGCACTCGAAAGAGTTCCCGTTTTCAGGTCTCCGACGACTCCGAGGCGGACTCCTCCCCCGAAGATGAGGAGGAGGAAGAAGACGCTCTCCCCGAGGAAGGAGAGAGGAAGAGGAAGGCTTCCCCAACAGGGGAGGCCGAAGGGTCCAAAAGGGGGAGAACTATTCCCCCGGACAGCTCTGCCAACACCAACGTTGGTGGCGAAGAGTGGCCTTCAAGGGCCAGGCCTCCGGCGAGAACGTAAGTATCCGGATTCCTGAATGATTTGTAATTTCTTTTGTGTCACATAGTGTCCTTCTAATGCCGCATACTGCCCGCAGTCCGGCCGATGATGATCTCCCCGCTTCATCGAGCGGGTCGTTGGCTCCATCAGATGTGGATTCCATTCCGACTGCCTCCACCCCTCACGCCGATGAGGACACCGAGGTGGGATCCCAGAAAGGGACCCATCAGGAGGAGGCTCCGGAGGCGCCGCAAGGCAGCCTCCCGGACTTTGCGCCGGACTCCATGCCGGAACCTGCAGTGGTTCCGGAGTCCGGCAAGTGGCCCCTTCGCAAGAAGGGCAAGACCGTGACGCCGGCGGCCTCCGTCCAACCGGAGGCGCCGGACAACTTGCTGGAGGCGCTCCAAGGTGCCTCCATTGAGGAAGAACACCGCACTGTTATGAGTGCGGTGATTCAGAAGGTTCAGCTTGCCAAGAGCGGGCTGACCGAAGCCTGCAGTAGCCTTCTAACAGGCTTTGAGGTAAGAAGTTAAAATTATGTAATGTAATACCGCATAGACAGTAGCCCCTGATGCTCGGTTCGGTGCTCGGAAAGAAAAGCCGGACTGAGGATCTAAAAAGATATACGCAGGGTTGCTAATAAATTATGTCAATATGGGTTTGTAGGCTGTGCTGCTGACCTCTGCCGCACTGACTGCGGAGGTTGGTGCATTAAAGCAAGATCTCAAGCGGTCCGAGCGAGAGCTCGGCCATGCCAAGAGGCAGCTCGAGGACAAAGAAGGTGAGTAGCACCACTTTGAATTTTTACCTTACAGAAAAGGATTTCGGTTGCAAATAGAATTAACAAGGATAATATGGGTACTGCAGGGGCCACAAACGAGGTGGCAGCCCTGAAGGAGGCTGTGTCCGCGGCAGAACGCAATGCGGCCGCGGAGCGGGCCGAGCGAGAAAAGCAGGAGGCACGGGTGGCGGAGGTGCGGCAAGAGCTCCAGGCTCTCATGGAGAAGCATGATAGTTTGGAGCGTGACTCAAAGACTCGAGAGTCTGAGCTCACCTCGGCTCTCGAAAGTGCCAAGTCCGCCAAGGCCGAGGCCCGTAAGGCCCTTCAGGAAGTTGAGGATATGAAGAAAATAACGGCGGGTAAGGCATTTTTCATGCAAAGCAAGCATGTTAATGTAAACTACCTGACACTTACCCAAATTCGGAGCTCTCCAGGGGCGTTTGCAGATCTGCCTCGCAGTGTATCCGATGCTGCCGCATTCTACCGTGGCGAGGAGGGGAGCTCAACAGAGAAGGTCTTCTGGTCTCAGTACGCTGAGGCCGGCCATCCGGTGCCCCCTAGCGACCAGCTGAAGCAGCTGGTCGAGCTCCACAAGGTAGCTGAGGAGGCGATGAAGGGCCTTATAGTCTGGCTGTGGCCTGGACAGGCCATGCCTGGGAGCTACTTCGGCCTCGTGCGGCGGCTGGTGGATGTGTGCCCCTGGGTGGATGTCATCAAGCGCTCCGCCTGTATTGAAGGTGCTCGTTGGGCCCTTGCCCGCGCAAAGGTGCACTGGGGCAGGCTGGATGCGGAGAGGCTTCTTACTGACCCGCCGCCAACGGGCAAGGAGTATCGTACGCCCGAAATGTACTATAAGTCTGTCCTGAAGGGTGCCTGCAATATTGCGGATGAGTGCCCCAGAGATGTAATTATTGAGTAAAACTTGCTATGTATTATCCTGTGCGCTGAAAACTTTGTTCATATGTGCTACGCAACGCTTGTCTAATTTAAAATATTACCTTCTGTGCGGCCGTTTATAAAATCTGAGAGATGGCAAGTCGTTGGCTTCAGCCCCCAAGCCACGAGTGCTGGGGTGTTCGGGATAAACTTGAGCACTCTTGTTCCCATTTTTGGGTCCATCTAGGGAGGCGCTCAACACAACGAACAAGGTAACCGGACTTATAATGCTTGAACACTCTCACTTAGCCATAGAATTCTATAATTTTAAATTTCGGCGAAGCCCCTAGTATTCGGAAGACCGAATTCGGGGCGCTATCCACGCCTTCGTCGGACATTATCCGGTACTTCGCTCGAAGCGGCATAGGTCTTTAGGGACCCGAAAAGACCTCTCGAACGGCGACCAGTCTCTCACCTTATCATGCCAGTCAGTTTTAGCTTTCTCCACTGAGGCGCTCGCCCAGCTCAACCGGGGTGCAATCGCAGTGGTTCTCCCAGTGCCACCTTAGCCGACAGAACGGAACGTAAGGCACCAAAACGTGGGAGCCGGGCAAACCCAACTATTGATCCAAGACATGATTCGGAGCCGATTCATATAATGCTATAAGTTCGGGGTGCTGCACTTGTGAAAGTGTTCGGACTTATCACACCATAATGCGGGGAACATAAGCCCCTGGTGTATTCGGCCGTACCAAAATATACGGGTGCAGATGTCATTAATGAACATATGTGTAAAGTAATGCAATAACAGGCAAAAAATGCTGCATTATTTATTCAAGGAATTCTGCTATAAGTGCGTAAGGATACAAATAGTGCGGTAAGCAAGGGATTGGACTAAATAAGCATGTCCCCCTCTAGGGGTGGGCTGCAGACTGGTGTATATAATCGAATTTAATGCTCGTAATGGAGACCACCTGAATGTTAACCGCAACCTTCTTCCCGTCCTGGCTGTTGTATCGTGAGTTCGGCGGGTTCACCGCCGGACAGGGCCTCTGGTGAACGGAGTCCTGTGTATACAAAGAAGAAAAAATGATAAAAAAGAGCGACACACTTGGGAGCCCCTGGTGTGGTCGAGCCGCACTCTGGGTCTGTTGTGGTCGTGCCCCTCCCCCGAGGCCCATGGTATCTCCAGAGCGTAATGATGTACGCGGAGGGTTGGTTCTGCAATTATGCGAGGGCTGGGGTTGGGGCCGCATTGCTACGCGCGCTCGGAACGTGCCAGGTGGTCTTGGTTGATGTTGCTCCGGGCCCGTTTGGCCGTGTCCGGCCGTTTAACGGCCGGACTCGAAAATTGCCTTAGAAGGCTGCTTTGTACTTCTGCCGCGAGAGCCGCTGTATGTTCCTCCGTTCGGAGGGAGCGTTCCGTATTTCCGTTGACCGTGATGACTCCACGAGGGCCTGGCATCTTGAGCTTGAGGTATGCATAATGCGGCACCGCGTTGAACTTTGCAAACGTGGTTCGTCCGAGCAGAGCGTGATAGCCGCTGCGGAACGGGACTATATCGAAGATTAACTCCTCGCTCCAGAAATTGTCCGGGGATCCGAAGACCACTTCCAGTGTGACTGAGCCTGTACAATTGGCCTCCACACCTGGTATGACGCCTTTGAAGGTCGTCTTTGTAGGTTTAATCCTTGAGGGGTCTATGCCCATCTTGCGCACTGTATCCTGATAAAGCAGGTTCAGGCTACTGCCGCCGTCCATCAGGACTCTCGTGAGGTGAAATCCATCGATGATTGGGTCTAAAACCAATGCGGCGAATCCGCCATGGCGGATGCTGGTCGGATGGTTTCTTCGATCGAAAGTGATCAGGCAAGAGGACCATGGATTGAACTTCGGGGCGACTGGCTCCATCGCATATACGTCCCTTAGTGCACGCTTCCGCTCCCTCTTGGGTATATGGGTTGCGTATATCATGTTCACCGTCCGCACTTGTGGGGGGAAACCCTTCTGTCCTCTATTGTTCGGCGGTCGGGTCTCTTCCTCGTCGTCGCTATGCAGCCCCTTGTCATTGTTTTCGGCAATTAACTTGCCTGCCTGCTTGAATACCCAACAATCTCTGTTGGTGTGATTAGCTGGCTTTTCGGGGGTGCCATGTATCTAGCATAAGCGGTCGAGTATTCGGTCCAAATTAGACAGACCCGAAGTGGTTCTTTTGAATGGCTTCTTCCGCTGACCGGGTTTAGAGCCTCGGAATCCGGCGTTGACTGCTGTATCCTCCTTGTCGTCGCCGTTAATGCGGTGTTTATTTTTTTGCTTCGACGCGACCTGCCATTGTGGTCCTTGGTATCCGGACTGCCAGAATTTTTACTGAGGTTGTTGCTGCGAGCTAGCCAGCTGTCCTCTCCCGCGCAGAAGCGGGTCATTAGAGATGTGAGGGCTGCCATGGATTTCAGCTTTTCCTGTCCTAGGTGCCGGGCTAGCCACTCATCGCGGATGTTATGTTTGAAGGCTGTGAGGGCCTCTGCATCCGGACAGTCGACGACTTGATTTTTCTTTGTTAAGAACCGTGTCCAGAACTGTCTGGCCGATTCGTCTGGCTGCTGAATTATGTGGCTTAGGTCATCGGCGTCTGGTGGTCGCACATATGTGCCCTGGAAGTTGTCGAGGAATGCGGCTTCCAGGTCTTCCCAACACCCAATTGACTCTGCGGGCAAGCTGTTAAGCCAATGCCGAGCTGGTCCTTTAAGCTTGAGTGGGAGATACTTGATGGCATGGAGATCGTCGCCGCAGGCCATATGGATGTGAAGGAGATAATTTTCGATTCAAACCGCGGGGTCTGTTGTGCCATCGTAGGATTCAATGTTTACGGGTTTAAACCCTTCAGGGATTTGATGATCCATTACTTCGTCAGTGAAGCATAGCGGGTGTGCGGCGCCTCTATATTGAGCAATATCACGATGTAGCTCGAGTGAGCGTTGTCTGCTGTGTTCGGCCCGGCCGGAGTTATTGTATCCGGCGCGACGGTATTCGTCGTGGGTCGTGGGGCGCCCACGTGATCCATAGATGGATCTGGATTGCCTTGCTTTGTCCTCCAATATATCTCGCAAGTCCGGCGCGTTCCCTCTTGGCTTCGTACTTTTGGAGCGATGTCGGGGTACGTTCTTGGTGGAGGGCCTAGATGCCTCTCTGTCGCGACCACGGGGTGGTTGGTCGGCCGTATTGTGCGTTGGTGATGAAGGTATATATGCTTCCCCCTCTAATCGGGGGAGCAACTTGCGTTTTGGGTAGCTTTTGGAGGGGCGTTCGAGTTCGTACTCTTCGGCCGCGAGGACCTCGGTCCATCGATCGGCCAGCAGGTCCTGATCAGCTTGAAGCTGCTGCTGCTTTTTCTTTAGGCTATTTGCCGTGGCAATAAGCCTGCATTTAAAACGCTCTTGTTCGACGGGATCCTCAGGCACGACGAATTCGTCCGTCGTTGAGGCTTGCCTCGTCTTCGGAGGGAGGTATGTAATTATCATCCTCGACCTCTTCATCTGCCACTCTCTCGTGAGGGCTTGCTTCTGCATCCTCCCGCGCTGAATCTTGCTGGAGGGGATTGTCCTCGGCACTTTCTGGGGTATTATTATCTCCTGTGCCGGAATCTCCATTCTTGCTGTGGCGGGATTTAGAGCGTCGCCGCTGACGTCGGCGCTTGGGCTGTTTCTTTAAGGAATCTGCCTCCGCTGCTTCTTCGTCGTCCCCCTCTTTTGGGGTGTCCACCATGTATATGTCATATGACGAGGTGGTCTTCCAGTGCCCTGTAGGCGCTGGTTCTTGTTCGTCTCCGGCATCATCGTCCATACCGTCGATGTCTTCGGAGTCGTAGTCTACCATGTTTGTTAGATCGTCGACAGTGGCTACAAAGTGGGTGGTGGGTGGGCCTTGAATTTCTTCGTCGTCCGTATCCCAACCGTCCTGGCCATAGTCCGGCCAGGTCTCTCCGGATAGCGAGAGATGTTTTAGCGAATTTAGGATGTCGCCAAAGGGCGAGTGTTGGAAGATGTCCGCGGCGGTGAACTCCATGACCGGCGCCCAATCAGATTCGATTGGCAGGGGCGCGGGAGGTTCGGAGTCCGGCAGGGAGTCCGGCGCCTCGGAGTCACGAGCTTCGCAAGGGACGGGGTTAGTGTTCGGCTCCATCGCCGTGGAAGTTGCAGCCCCCGAGGCGGTGTCCAGCCACTGGTCCTCGATCTGGGTGATCGGCTCCGGACTAAGGGCCGGAGCGGATTCGTGCGCGGCCACCAGGGCACTGCCCGGCGGCAGAGCTAGATCATGCCCATCGTGATAGTGCGGCACGCTCGGCTGTGGCTCGAGCCCGTCAAAGATCAAGTCCCCGCGGATGTCGGCCTGAAGTTTAGGCTTCTGAACCTGACCTGACGGCCAGGGGCGTAGCTTTCGATCTGCTCCAGATGGCCAAGTGAATTAGCCCGCAGTGCGAAGCCGCCGAATACGAAGATCTGTCCGAGGAGAAAAGTCTCACCCTGGACAGCGTTGTTGTCGATTGAAGAAGCCATCGAGCCTATCGGTGACGACACAGAGGAACTCTCAATGAAAGCACCAATATTGGTGTCAAAACTGGCGGATCTCGGGTAGGGGGTCCTGAACTGTGCGTCTAGGCGGATGGTAACAGGAGACGAGGGACACGATGTTTTACCCAGGTTCGAGCCCTCTTGATGGAGGTAAAACCCTACGTCCTGCTTGATTAATATTAATGATATGGGTAGTACAAGAGTGGATCTACCACGAGATCAAGGAGGCTAAACCCTAGAAGCTAGCCTATGGTATGATTGTTGTAATGGAGGTTATGTCCTACGGACTAAAGCCCTCCGGTTTATATAGACATCGGAGAGGGTTAGGGTTACACAGAGTCGGTTACAATGGTAGGAGATCTACATATCCGTATCGCCAAGCTTGCCTTCCACGCCAAGGAAAGTCCCATTCGGACACGAGACGGAGTCTTCAATCTTGTATCTTCGTAGTCTTGGAGTCCGGCGGACGATGATAGTCCGGCTGTCCGGACACCCCCTAGTCCAGGACTCCCTCACCGCTCGTTGCGTCAAATTGGCGTCCGCACGCGCAGGAGGCAGCCCGACTGGGCCGGCCCATCAAACCGTACCGCTGGTTGAAAAACATGGCAAAAAAAGAGGCAGCGGGTTGTGGGATTCAAACAGCCGACCAACTGCTTACGATAACATGCACATAACCAGTACACTACGCTAGTTTAGCTGATACAAAAGCAGCGCATAAGTTAAGAACTAAATCCTACCGCCCTACTGTAGCGAATAGGAATATTGTAGTGAACGAGAAACAATTAATTGTTGTGAACGTTTTTATAAAAGTGTCTATTTTGAAAACGTCGAACGATTTTTGAATTTCTGAACAAATTTTCAGAGATAGGAACATTTTGAATATTTGAACAAAAAATTGAAAAAAGCAGAACAAATTTGTGAACATGCGGACAATTTTTGAATTTGTGAACACATTTTCAAACATGAACATTTTTTGAATATGTGAACAAATTTTATAAAAACGAAAAAAATTTGAATTACACAAATTTTTTTCAAAAACATGAACATTTTTTGGAATTTGTGAACAATTTTCTAAAGCACGAACAATTTTTGAATTTTGAGAACAATTTTGGAAGCGCGAACTATCTTTTTAATCTTGAGAACAAATTTTGAAACAGAGAACAATTTTTAAAAATCCTGAACAAAGTTGAAAGCACGAACAATTTTTTAAATAACAAACATTTTTTAAATCCTGAGAACATTTTTTGAAACGGAGAACAATTTTGGAAAAATCCCAAGCAAATTTGAAAGCACGAACATTTTCTGAATATGTGAACTAAAAATTGAAATCTGATACATTTTCTGAATTTTGAAAGTTTTGAACTTTTTTGTGTAACAACAACGATTTTGAAAAAGAAATAAAGAAATTTCTTTTTAGAAAATTTTCTGAAAAAAGAAATAAAAAGATAAGAGAAAAAGAGCAAGAAGAAAGAAAAGAAGACAGGAAAAAGAAATAGAAAAAACGAAAAAGGAAAGAAAAATAAAAAATAAAAACCAAAATAAATATAAAAAGGAAAAACCGGTTCAGGAACCTTCTAGAAGGTTCCCAAAACCGGAAAAAAACTGGCTAGAAACAGTCACAGAAGGTTCCCAAAACCGGTGTATTTGGAACACTTAATAGGCCAGCCCACTTGAGTCGCTCGCTCGATAGCCCCTGTGCGGAGCCCCGACTGTTTGCCGCAGAGAGGGGCAAATAGGATTTTCCGCGCTTCGTACGATCGATTGATTAAAAAATTCATGCGCTAGTGCGCTCCCTTTTTTTCTTTGAGGCAACGCTAGTGCGCTCCTGGCAACGAGCAGTCGAGGGCGTCCCGTGCTTGCGTGCCTACCGGGCCAGCGTGCCAGCACGTTTAAGTCAGGGGCCGTGCCTGGGCCTTGGATGTCAGCACGCGTGCCGGCCCGGCACGGCCCGTGTACTAAGCGTGCCTAGCCGGGCCGTGCCGTGCCTGGCCCGTGTAGCTCAGGCCGGGCCGGGCCGTGCCCATTTGGCCAGGTATGGGGTGAATGCAGTCTCGCCCGTCCGGTCTCCTTCGGCCCCGTTCAAAAACGCTCCTGGAGCCAGCTTCCTGAAATCACTCGAGAAGCCAGACCGAACGGGACTCCTCCGAGAAGCCCGCTCCGCGGAGACGAGGAATCCCGCGTGCAAATTTATCGGAGATGAGAAGCAGCGCCGGCCCAGCTTCGAAAAAAACAGAAGTCGGAGTTCCTCGTAATTACGGTAGAATGCCACCCCGAAGTGCCACAGTGCCACTCGATCGAACCGTTCCCTCGGTCAAAGCCCAACCCCTCGCTCTCGCGCAGCTCCTCTGCTCTCGCAACCCTAGCTAGCCGCCACCCCGTCGCCGTCCGGCCGCCGCACCGCCGTGAGTCTTCCGCCGCCGCCCCTCGCATCTCCGCCTCGTCCCGCAGGTCTCCTTCCATCGCCGCTCGCAGTCGCCGCCAGAAGTCCCTGCGGAGTCATCTCCTGCCTCTGCCGCCACCCCCTTCCGTTGGTCGCTGCCGGCAGCCGCACGAACTACTCCTGGACGGACCTGCAGATCCTCGCCAAGAGAATCCCTTCCCCCAGCTCAAGGTGAGCTGCCCCCTCCTGTACCACTGATTTGGCTAGTTTTTGTATAGTGTCTGGAGCTGCTCTCTGCTGCCGAACGAATCGCTGCTCCCGTCGGAAGCTGGCGGCGTCTGGCTTCTCGGGAAGCTGGCTATTCCCTGAAGCTGGACAAGATCCGAACGGGTCCTTAGCCGTTCTCGGCCGTCCATTTATCTCACAGCATCTGGTAAAAACCAGGAAGAAAACATAACTCGCCAGTTCTCTCTCTCCCTTCTACTGCTCCCGCCGCCACCCTTTTCCCTCCCGATCCCCTCCGCTGCCGCCGCCACCCTTTTCCCTCCCGATCCCCTCCGCTGCCGCTGCCACGAGCTCCCGCCATCAAGATCCACCACCTCCAATCCCTAGCACCGGCGGCGGCCGTTCTTCCGGCGACATCACTGGACAGCGGCGAGAATGAATAGACAGATAGAGGTAACAAATTGATCATTCCTCTGGCCAAACTTCCATCTTACTCCAAGCCCACCTCCAGAATGGCAGAGCAATGCAAGATTTCTGCTGCCATGGTATCTGAGGAAAGGTCATATGCGGGGTCATACGTGCTCAAGGTAGATGGATACTCCAGAGCCAAGGCGTTTTTCGAGACCGGCAAGTGCCTTACCTCTGCCCCTTTCAGTGTCGGAGGGCACGACTGGACCGTGGAATGTTACCCAAACGGTGACAATATTATTCATGCCGATTGCATATCCCTTTTTCTACGTCTTGAATCTGCTGATGCTGGAGATGTGAAGGCGAAATTCGCGCTCAGTCTACTTGACAAGAATGGACAACCGGTGCCTTCATACAGCCGTGCCTCCCATGTACTAACCTTCTCAAAGAAAGATTCATGCTTGGGCTACAATGATTTCTTCGAGAAGGCTGATCTGGAGGCATCGGCACATCTAAGAGACGACTGTCTCACCATCAGGTGCGATGTCACCGTCATCCACGGGGAAGAAACAAGGATTCCTCCAAGCGACCTGCACCAGCACCTCGGTGACCTCCTCGAGAATAAGGACGCGGCAGACCTAATCTTTCAAGTCGGTGCACAGAGTTTCTCAGCCCACAGGTGCATCCTCGCTGCTCGGTCATCCGTCTTCAAGGCGGAGCTCCTTGGCGCTATGAAGGAGAGTTCTGTAGCTAATCCTATTGAAATCTATGATGTGGAAACTGATGTTTTCAAGTCCTTGCTTCACTTCATATACACCGACTCCGTTCCTCCAGTGTTTGATGTGGTCATGGCCAGCCATCTACTTGTTGCGGCTGACAGGTACGACATCGGCAGGCTGAAGCTGATATGCGAGGAGAAATTGTGCACTCACATCGATTCCAACATGGTGGCCACCAGTTTGGCTTTAGCAGAGCAGCATGGTTTCCATCGTCTCAAAGAGGCTTGTTTGCAATTCCTTGCTTCTCCTTCCAATTTCGAAGCTATGATGGCAAGGGGCGGTTTTGATCATCTGGCATCCAGCTGCCCACAAGTTCTCAAGGAGCTTGTAGCTAGAATCCTTCCGGCTGAATGGGGGGTGGCAAAGGACGTTGTCATGACAATGTGGAAGTAGTGCCTACAGACCAATGTATTATCATATACTCCGTGTTTAGTATTTATGGTTATGCTACTAA
The DNA here is from genome assembly GCA_963921465.1 of Triticum timopheevii. Taxonomy (NCBI): domain Eukaryota; kingdom Viridiplantae; phylum Streptophyta; class Magnoliopsida; order Poales; family Poaceae; genus Triticum; species Triticum timopheevii. The sequence continues at coordinate 184,733,245 of OY997262.1, forward strand.
TCTGTTTATGCATGAATGTTGTGGAACAAAAATGCTGCTATCGATCACTTTTTTCTTGCTAGAGAGTCTTGTTTTAATGGTTATGCAACTTCTCCATGGTATGGTTGGATGGATGTTTCAGAACAAAGAATGTTACTCCCTCCGATCCATATCCGATCCATATTACATATTAATTGTATTAATATGGATCGGAGGGAGTAGTATCATTCATCCAGTATATATGTTCAAGTGAGTAGAATGGTACTTATCAATCATTGAATGGAAAGGAATGTGTGTCCTTTCTGCAGCAGGTAAGATACTTGATGTACTCCAGTTGCTATCGACATAAATCGGATAAATTAGTTTGTTAGAATAATTGGTCCCCTTGTGCTTCAGATTCTTGAAGCTTTGAATAATGGAGAGATTCCATCAATGGGATCTCTTGTTGAAATTTTCAACAAGGCTATTCTTGAAGCTTTGAATAATGGAGAGATTCCATCAATGGGATCTCTTGTTGAAATTTTCAACAAGGCTATTCTTGAACGCTGTTTGAAGGTGTACAAGGAAAAACTGGAGGGCTTAGGTCGACCTGTATCTGTAGAGACAAATTCATGAGTTGGCAAATGTTCAGTACTCCCTCCGTAAAGAAATATAAGAGCATTTAGAATACTATCTAAACGCTCTTATATTTCTTTACGGAGGGAGTACCCTCTGGTATGTCCTTAATACTCCATTAGCAGCACCCATGTCTACTTTTGCACTGAAAAACTGAATGTGAAGTATAGATGGCGTCTATGTGGACCTTGGTATTGTTTTTTTCGAAAAGGGGATCACCCTGGCTTCTGCATCACAGGATGCACACAGCCAATGTGGACCTTAGTATCTTGTGTTGTAATTCAGTTTAAAGACGAATATCTTGTGCATACAATCCTCAATCATTGACGAATATCTTCTATTCGCTATAGTTGTGATGGGGCGTTGGTTATTATTTCCCTCTGAGTATTGCTGGTAGTGCAGCTGTGTACTAAGGCCCCGTTTGGTCTGCAGGAAAAACAAAGGAAATATGCATGTTTGAAAACTTGTAGTTTTGTTTACCTCTGAACCGTTTGCCTCGTAGGAAAGTGCTACAGAAATTTGAAGAAAATACTGTCTTGGAGGGCTCATACCAGAGGATTGCAAAAATCCAGTAGAACCTCATTTCTGGGCGGATGCCCGAGGCAAGGCAACATCACTCAAATAAAAAATTGAACTGTACCAGCCATGCATGAGGAAAGAGACAATCTGAGAGAGTACATGCGTATAAAAAATAGCATAGGATCTGCCAATAACAAAGTTTTTCGTACACCTATGCTTCGAACACCCTGCAGGCTTCTCTTCCTTCGCTTTTTAACCCTATGGTCTGCTACTGTACAATCAATCATATTCCTTTGCAGTTTTTTGGTCCTGTGTGTTCTATACCTGGTAGTGCAGCTGTGATTGGTCCTGTGTGTTCTATACTTGTCATGCTGTTGAGGGTTTTTGGGTTCAGTTTTCAGAAAGTCGGTTTTATAGGGATTGTAGGGAAAACAGGACTGTAGTTTTCTGATGAGTACAACTGTTGTAGTTTGTTGTCTGCTAATTAAATAAACCATGTGCTTGTGGTGTGGATGAAGCTTAGTTCAGGTCATTACGTTCAGCTGGATTATAGTACTAGGCTACTAGCACTATTGTTGGTGTTTCAGGGCGGCGAGTGTAGCTGTGTTTTTCTTTGTTTGTGTCGTGTTTCCTTTGTCTCTCTACTTTGGGCACCATGTTCACGTCCTTATGTCAGTGTCATGTGTTGTATCATCTGTTATACTCGCTCGAACTTCTATCAATGAAATGATAGGCAAACTTTGTGTATTCCTGAAAAAAAAAATGTTTAAATATGCACTTGAATTTCATTACTTGGTTCCCCGCAAAGCATGAAATTTGTTAGCGACATCTGTGCTTGCTTTCTCTGTTCGAGTAAATCGCTCTGCACATATTTTCTCTGGTCATGCGACCACAAACTTGGCTAGCTAGTGGGAACCAACCTGTGGTTGGATGGTTAGCGGGATTGTGGTATCCCCAGCCCACCAGGGTTCAAATCCTGGTGCTCGCATTTATTTCTGGATTTATTTCAGGATTTCCGGCGATGCGCATTCAGTGGGAGGAGACGTTCTCGTCGACGACGAGGTGCCTACGGTGACTTCGTAAATCTCAAGATGATATGCCGGCTCAGTATTTCGGAGGTGCTCATAGGGGTAGAGTGTGCGTGTGTACGTTCATAGGGGTGAGTATATGCGCGTGTATATGAGCGCTTGTGTCTGTACTGATGTTCAAAAAAAGAAACTTGGCTAGCTAGTTTTTAATTTTAACTGGTAGCTAGTTTTCTTTTTAGAAAGGAGACCATCTCCCGATTTTAAATTAATGAAGCCCTTACAACAACCGGTATAACACTTACCGCACACAACAACAATAAAAACGGTAAGATACAAAGGTGCCGAGGACCAGCAATAGAACCCCAAAAGACTACAAGCAAACATTGGGTGGGACGTTGAAGCACTTGGCCATTGAGGCCCTCGTCTGCAGTCAAGCAACGAGGGCAAGAACAACGCTAACTTGAGAAGGGGATTAGTTGTCAAGGGAAGCCATGCCATCGCCATCACCCGGGCACCAAGGGTGTGTTTGGTTGCCTGGATATGAATGTTTGGTAGACTGTAGGGAATCTATGCACGAGAGATGCTGTATACCACAGATCTTGTTTGGTATGCTGTATTATAACTTTTCAGCCAAAAATCAAGTTTCACTGATATTTGTCAGAAATTCCTCAAACAAGTAGAACAAAGCTGAACCAAAAATCAAGTTGCATTATACACTAGCTAGCAATTAGTACAACGAATGTAGATACTAACACAACCAATGAAAAGGCTACATGTGATTAACTGAACGTTACTTTGTCAGTCACAATTCAGAGCAAAAATGAGGTCAAGATTGGGAGATTGGGAATACCAAATACCAGATCTGGAACAAATATGTAACAAGCACGAAGCACATACGCCATCCATGGCCAAATCACAAGATCCCACAAGTAAAAAAATGCAAGAACATGGGAGACATCGGGCAGTTCCTACTGCTTTTTGGATGGGATGGACCAGCGACTTGGAACCTCATGGGCCTCCTTCTCCCATCCACGCTGCTCCAATCAATGGGGCGGTAGATCTGGCAGAGCAAGGGGCGCGGGCAAGGTGGCGGGCCTCCGGCTCCCACCCACCCATCTCGAATAGATGGGGTGCGGATCTTGCAGAGCAACGGCATTGTGAAGGCTAGCGTTGGCAGCAGAGCTTGACGGCGGATGGCGGAGCTCGCACAGAGGACGGCGGACGGCGGATTCGGACAGCCCCGTCGTGGATTCGGGGACGGCGACGAGTGGCGAGGTGAGAGCCCGAGCGGGGAACTAGAAAGAAACGAGGGAAAGAGGCGAGCGGACGCTCTGCCCCCCCACGACTGCGAGAGAATCGCTACCCACGCCTGCATTGCGGGTGCACCCAATTTGCATCAGTTGGGCCTGCACGAGGGAAACGCCCGAAACCTGCGTTCCCCTCAGCCTGGCTGAGAGACGTCCTTTTGCATCAGTCCAGCCAGGCCGAGGACGCCACACAGGGCACCAAACATGCGAGATTTTGCATGGCGGGTGCGAGCCAGGTGCGACTCAATCAACCAAACACGCTCCAAGCAACAACGCCATCCTGCTACATCACCGGAAGGAGCCCACCTGTCCCGTCACCCTGGCTCGAAGGGCACTGTACCATCTGACGATGTGGACTCACCTATTGAGAAACAGTATAACGCAGCTACCACCGAGCCTCTATAGTGTTTTCAGCCTGTCAGCCGTCGGATCACTTGAAGGTACGATGTAGATCACCTCAGTCGTCCCCAGGTCGTCCTGGCGCTCCACGCACCATCTCGCGGGCCGGACACGAGCTGTGATGAGTACGTCCCCGGTTCTAGCTGCAGATGAAAATGATAATAAGCAACTGCAACTACACACACAAGGTGCAAGCAAAGTCAACATGCAAGTTCGGGGCTCATGATAAGAGGTTGGCGTGCCTGGGGGTCGAAAAATACTCCAGGAAGAAGTGAGAAACAACCACGGAAAAATTTGCCGGAAACAGTTCTCTCTCGGAGGGGGCTGTTTACGGACAAGGGCAAAGTGGTCATTTTTACAGTGTCAAACCATAGTGAAAATGGCGGGAACAGAACGGGCTCGACGAGACGAAGACGTGGGCGTTGGATTTACCTCAATCGGAGTTACGAGCGCAAAGTTGTGGCCGTTCATTTTTTAGGCAGAAAATGCAGTAAACAGCAAACGTTCACAAATTAAACACTTCGATGGGCTGGGGGCTGAGCTGAAAGTGTATTCGCCAAAATACGTCTCCGATCCAGAGAAACAGCTTTGCGGCTGGGCGCCTCCACTAATCTGACGTGGCGACGACCGGGTCAAAGGGCAAAGGCGGGGCCGGGCATCCTGGGTCGCTGCCAGGTGGGGTCGCGGGGCCCGCCTGGCGAGGTCAACGCCCACCTGGCCATCTTCTTCTTCTCCTCGCTTGGGTGCAGGACTGGCCGAGGCAGAGGCGAGCTTCAGGCGATGGGGCCGGCCGGCTTCGGTCGTCTCCGGTAGTGGCGCTGTCAGCGTCCCCGCAAAGGCCACCGCCACCGACCCGAAGGACCCACTTGCCAGCGTCTCGCACGGCTCGCCGATGGCCAAGCGGCTGCCACGGGCTCGGAGGCCCAACCCACGCAACACAAGGCCGGAGTGGGCCCAGTCAGGCCCAGGACCGCAAGGCCTACTTAAGCCACCCCCCCGTACCTGGCTGGGGCATCCAGTGGATCAAGGACCCGGCGGCGACAAGAACCCTAGTTCCTCCTGTAGCTCTTTTCCCCAATCTTGTAATCGCAATTCCTCTGTAACCCAGCCACTCAATCGGATTCGTGTATGCAACTGAGCTAGTCAAGTGATTCCTATCCCGTCCCTTACACGTGGTATCAGAGACCACTCCACCTCCCTTCTTCTCCGCCACTCTGGCCAAAATCGTCGAGACTCGACGCGTGCGACAGGCGAGATCGCAGCTGGTAGCCATGGATCCATCGATTGAGGCTTTCCTCGATCGCCTCGACAACACCCTGAAGGCCCAGAACAAGGTCATCGCCGAGATCCAGGCGTCTACAGCCATGATCGACGAGCTCGTCAATTGGCGGCCCGATCTGGAGAAACGCGTCGCCGATCTAGGCGATGCGGTGGCCGCTCTCCAGCTCGCGCAGCCAGCGCCAACCAAGGAGATCGAGGGCAACCGGGTGCCAGCACCGCCATACATCCCACCAGCGACGACCGGCACCCACATCGGGGCCGGTACCGGCGCGGTCGACGCTCCCCAAGGGCCCACAGGCCACGGCGTCTTCAACCTACCACGGGGGCCCCCGGCGGCGTTGTTCCAGACGCCGCCCCCGCCCCCGGCATCTGGTCAGTTCAACGCCCTGGCGGCTCCACCTTCCCCTTTATCTCCGTTCGCACACGCGAGTCAGTTGCTCTCAGGCTTGGGCCAAACCCACCCTTCGATTCAGTTTCCGCAATTCACAGGAGATAATCCTAACCTGTGGAAGACACTTTGCGAGCAATATTTTCAGATGTTTGGTATTGTGCAATCGTTCTGGGTTCCCATGGCCGCTCTGAATTTTTCGGGGGCGGCATCTGTATGGCTGCAGTCCATTCAGAAAAGGTTGGGGGATTACGATTGGGATTCATTCACTGCGTTACTTTGTACTCGTTTCGGGCGCGATCGGCATCAAACGCTCATCAGACAGTTTTACACTGTCCGTCAAACGACCTCAGTAGCGCAATACATTGAGCAATTTGAATTAATTATCAATCATTTATCCTCATATTCTGATTCGATTCACCCATTTTACTTTTTGACCCGCTTTGTCGAGGGCCTGCGGAAGGATATCCGAGCGGTGGTGCTAGTTCAGCGCCCACCGGATTTGGATACGGCCTGCGCGCTGGCCTTACTCCAAGAAGAAGTGGCTGATGGTGTGTTCAGCAATTTGTCAAGGCCGCCCGAGCCCGCCCCGCGTGCGGGTGCGCCCCTGCCTCTCCCACCGCCACCACCAACACGACCAGTTCCGGCCGCACCAGCGACAGACCGTCGCGACACTGAGGCAGCGCGAGCAGATACAACCAAGATCAAAGCGCTACGGGACTACCGACGTGCCCGTGGGCTCTGCTTCAAGTGCGGCGAACGGTGGGGGCATGATCATAGCTGCCCCACTTCGGTCCAGCTACACGTCGTCGAGGAGATGCTCGAGCTCTTCGGCGTCGAGACCAATTCGGACACGGAAGAAGAGGTGCAACAAGTGCATGCCATCTCACGCCCGGCTCTGGATGGTGGTGTGTCGCCTAAGGCATTTCAACTGCTGGCTACTATGCAAGACCAGGAAGTGCTCATACTTGTGGACAGTGGCAGTTCTACTTCATTCATCAATCAGAACCTGGCGGCGCGTTTGACAGGAGTGCAGGAACTACGCCGCCCATGCAAGGTGAAGGTGGCTGACGGGGGTGAACTTACTTGCTCTGCTTCAATTCCCGGCTGTCAATGGTCGTCGCAAGGATTGGAATTTGTTACAGATATGAAGGTCTTGCCGTTGGGAGTATACGATGCCATCCTTGGCATGGACTGGCTCGAGCAGCACAGCCCGATGACCGTGGATTGGCGCAACAAGCACTTGCGCATTCCAACAGCCTTGGGCACAGCCAGTTTGTTTGGGCATGAGGCGCAGTCCACACAATGCCATGTGATTAACAGCGCCCAACTGCAACAACTGCATCGCCAAGGAGCCTTACTACACCTCTGCCCGCTCTACCCGGTCAGCGAAAAGCAAGAGACTCGAGTGCAAGAACCCCCAGAGCTACAAGCCCTGCTGTCGGAATTTGAGGATGTTTTTGGTGAACCCAAAGGCCTACCCCCACGACGAGCCTGCGATCACACCATTCCTCTCATGCCGGGGGCGCAGCCCGTCAACATCAGGCCTTATCGTCACAAGCCGGAGCACAAGTCTGAGATCGAGCGCCAAGTCCAGGAACTCCTGCAGTCGGGAGTGATCCAACGCAGCCACAACACCTTCTCGTCCCCGGTCATTCTAGTCAAAAAGAAAGACGGGACCTGGAGGCTCTGCATGGACTACAGGCACCTAAATGCCATGACACGCGTCAGCAAGTTTCCAGTGCCAGTCATAGAAGAGCTGCTCGATGAACTGCACGGCGCACACTGGTTCTCTAAATTGGACCTGCGAGCGGGCTATCGTCAGATTCGGTTAGCGGAGGGGGAAGAATTCAAAACGGCCTTTTAGACTCATTCAGGTCAGTATGAGTTCAAGGTGCTCTCGTTCGGGCTAGCATGGGGGCCGGGTACTTTCAACGGTGCCATGACAGAGACTATGCATCCTCTCCTTCGGCACTGTGTTCTGCTGTTCTTCGATGATATTCTTGTCTTCAGCAAGACTTGGGAGGACCACGTGTCGCATCTCCGACAGGTCCTGGAACTGTTGCGCCACGATCAATGGAAAGTGAAGCGGTCCAAGTGCGGATTTGGGCAACAGCAATTGTCTTACCTAGGCCACGTCATCAGCAGCCAAGGCGTGGCCACCGAACCAACAAAAATCATGGCCGTGGAGGCATGGCCGAAGCCGGTGGACGCAAAAGAAGTACGCAGATTCTTGGGTCTCGCAGGGTATTACCGCAGATTTGTCCGTGGTTTTGGGATCATCGCACGCCCTCTTTTCAACCTCTTGAAGAAAGGTACACCCTTCGTGTGGACGGAGGACACAAATCAAGCTTTTGAACTGCTCAAGCAACAGCTTATCACAGCCCCAGTGTTGGCACTGCCGGATTTCAGTAAGACATTCACGGTCGAGGCTGATGCATGCGAGAAAGGGATAGGGGCAGTTTTGCAGCAGGAAGGGCACCCTATCGCGTTTATGAGCAAGAGTCTGAGCCCGCGCTACCAAGGCCTGTCAACTTATGAGAAAGAGTATCTGGCAGTGGTGGTGGCAGTCAATCAATGGCGACCTTATTTGCAGCACAGTGAGTTCATTATCTTCACAGATCAGAAAAGCCTCATCCACCTTGAAGAACAACGCCTGACAACCCCTTGGCAACAGAGAGCGTTCACCAAGCTGTTGGGGCTTCGGTACACGATCAAGTATAAGAAGGGCTCAGACAACACCGCAGCGGATGCGCTGTCACGCTCTCAGACCCCAGAACTGTTGTTTGACGTCTCGGTGTGTCAACCCAGCTGGCTGGAGGATGTGATAGCAAGCTACAACTGCAATCCACAGGCTCAAAAATTACTACAGCAACTGGCTCTACGAGAAGATCCCAAACAGCATTCGCTTTGCAAAAAGGAATTCTGTACTTTCGTGGCAGGATATGGCTGGGCGGCTCGACAGCATTGCAGCAGCAGATAATCGCAGCATTCCATGACAGTCCAGTAGGGGGGCACAGTGGTTTCCCTGCAACATTCCGGCGCATTCGCCGACTGTTCACTTGGCCCAAGATGAAGGTACACGTGTTGCAATATGTTCGTTGCTGCCAGATCTGCCAACAGTCAAAACCTGATCGATCAGCATCACCCGGCCTCTTGGAGCCCTTGCCCATTCCAAAACAGCCCTGGGACATGATTACAATGGACTTCGTCGATGGGTTGCCACAGTCGGGGAAGTTTAACTGTCTGTGGGTGGTGGTCGACAAAAGGACCAAATTCGCTCACTTTCTGCCCCTGGCGCATCCGTACACGGCGTCTAAAGTGGCACTCCTCTACATGTCCAGCATCTATAGCATTCATGGCTTCCCCGGCTCCATTGTGTCCGACCGTGACCCTGTGTTCACGAGTCATTTCTGGCGTGAGCTCTTCAAATACGCCGACACAGAACTGAGGATGAGTTCAGCTAACCACCCGCAGACGGACGGGCAAACGGAGAGAGTGAATCAATGCGTTGAGACATATCTGCATTGTTTTGTCCATGCTTGCCCAAGACGCTGGAGCCACCGGATACCGTTAGCTCAATTCTGGTACAATTCCTCCTATCATTCCAGCATTGGCATGTCGCCTTTCAAAGCCATGTTTGGATATGAGCCGCGGCAGTGGGGCCTTGCGCCAACAACAGACTGCACTGTTCCAGCACTTCATTCTTGGCTGGAAGAAAGGGCGGTGATCCAAGACTTACTGCAACAACACTTGCACCGCGCGCAGCAGCACATGAAGGCCCAGGCTGACAAAAGCAGATCGCCGCGCGTTTTCGAAGTGGGCGAACTGGTGTTTCTGAAGCTCCAACCGTACATTCAAACATCAGTGGCGAGGAGAGCCAGCCACAAGCTATCCTTCAAGTACTTTGGACCATACCCCATCATCGGCAAGATCAGTGACGCAGCTTACAAACTGGAGCTACCAGCACACTCTCAAGTGCATCCGGTGTTTCACGTGTCCCAACTTCGGCGCTGCCTTCGCCCCGGTATGCAATCCTCCGCCGATCTTCCTAAACCCACTAACATTCCTGTCGTGCCAGTGGCAGTTCTGCAACAACGCTGGCGTCGCAAGAACGGTGCCCTGATAGAGCAAGTCCTGATACGTTGGTCTGACCCAACGGCATTGGCGGACACTTGGGAAGACAAGGTGGCCCTGCAGGCCCGTTTTCCTGGAGCAGAGGCTTGGGGGCAAGCCTCATCCCAAGGAGGAGGGGATGTCAGCGTCCCCGCAAAGGCCACCACCACCGACCCGAAGGACCCACCTGCCAGCGGCTCGCAGGGCTCGCCGATGGCCAAGCGGCTGCCACGGGCTCGGAGGCCCAACCCACGCAACACGGGGCCGGAGTGGGCCCAGTGAGGCCCAGGACCGCAAGGCCTACTTAAGCCACCCCCGTACCTGGCTGGGGCATCCAGTGGATCAAGGACCCGGCGGCGACAAGAACCCTAGTTCCTCCTGTAGCTCTTTTCCCCAATCTTGTAATCGCAATTCCTCTATAACCCAGCCACTAAATCAGATTCGTGTATGCAACTGAGCTAGTCAAGTGATTCCTATCCCGTCCCTTACAGGCACGGCCACTGTTGCGCTCGGCGTGGCCCGCCGCATCCATTCAGAGGAAGGGCAGCTGCCGGGGAGGCGTGGGGAGGAGATGGCCACCGGAAAGGAGAGCGACCACGGCGGCATTTGATCTTGGGGGCGGCGGCTTTAGGTACTCCGGCGACAAGGTAAGGGGCTGGGGAGGATCGCCGGAGCATGGGGAAGACGCTGGTGGAGGAGGAACGACGAGTGGAGCGGGGCAGCGCTTGAATCGAGCAGCGCCCGAGGCGGCGGCCATGGCGATGAGGAGAGGCCAGAGAGGCTCGGGAGCTCGGGGGAGAGGCTTGGGAGGGGTTGTGAGCTGTGAGAGAACTCGAGGGCTGCTTAAATAGCCGCGGGGAAGGCTCGAGAAGGAGGGAAGGAGGTGGCACGTGGTGGGTGACGTGTCCGCGCATCGGCGACGGCGCAGTCGTCAACAGTCGCGACCAGGGCTCATGGGAGGAAGTGGGAAGGCGACGAGGGGCATCACGACGAGAAGCAGAGGCTCACGAAGACAAGGGGCGCTCGCGGATGAGAGGGAGAAGAAAACAGATGAGAGGAAGAAGACGATGGCCACGGGTGCACTGCGCGACCCCTGGCACGGCTCGTCAGAGAAGAAAACAGAGGGGGAGTGGGGTCCAGGCGAACAGCGACGACGAGGGGGAGCTGTAGGACATTAATGGCGAGGTCAGGGACGGTTGGAGCAGCGCTGCCGACGAGAACAGTGGCTAGACCACCATTTTGGCCGGCTGCCCTCGTGGTCACCGCTGGCATGGCATGCTCTGGAGATTTTACTGAGGTTAAATCATGTCTACCGCGTAGTCCTTCTAGAGTAAAGTATTACTACAGTAAATAGACAGGCAGAGACAAAAGGGAGTGGAGTAAACCAAGCTCCACAAGGTTTCTATTGCAATCTTGGCAACATGCTGGAGATAAAACCAGAGAGGGTGAATGGTAAACTTGATGTCTGGGAGGCTTAGGGTAGCAAGGACTATGGTCCTGGGGGGTTTTGAGGTCATTAGGACAATGATTTAGCATAGCTGCTTAACAACTGCTAAAATATGTCCAGAAATCAAATGATGATGAAGCACTCACTAGGAAGGTTGGATTGAGCTATAACTTGGAAAATCCTAATGATTTGGTCATAAGTAGATCCTGTAAAAAGATCACACCAAATGGACTTACCAAATTGGTACTTGCTTCACAAGCATCACTTTTGACCAGAAACTTGGGAAAATCCTAGGAAAATATTGGCTAAATAAAATTAGCCAAACTCTTGGGTAGGTGGGTTATATTGATAGGAGAAGGCTTGGAATTATTTTCAGCCATAATGGATCAAGATAAAATATACTTGCTTCACAAACTGAAATTTTGGACAGAAAACAAGAATTGCTCTTGTGCTCACATAGCTCAATTAAATGATCTTAATTTGGGTGAAGGCTAATTATTTGGGATACTTGATAAGATAGCAAAGTTTCATCCCATTTGGAAACTCTATGAAGGTACTTCCTTCACAAAGTGACAATCTAGTTAGAAACTTTGAAAAATTGCACAGGGAGCTAGGATGATTGGATTGAGCTCATCTTTGGTATCCATGTGTTATTTATCAATATTAATCACCCTGCCAATTTTCAGCTCAAAAGGAATTAGGAATAAAGCACTTCCTTTGAATTTTTTTAGAGAAGGCAGAAACTTGCATTGGATCATGTGCCAAAATTTTGAACTGCAGAACATGAGATGATGATGGAACTAGTGATTATATAGCAAGGAAAAGCTCCACAATTTATGTGAGAATTTTCCCTGCTATAAAAATAGTAGTTCCTTTGGAAAATGGCAGAAATGCAATATTGGTATTAAATAGGAAAAGGCAATTTTCCTTATTTAATTATGGCCAATATAATTGCCAGAGCATGGATTAGACATAATGATCAACTCCACCAATTCACATGAATTTAGGAGATGATTAGATATGCCTTTGGATTTTATTCCTCGGAAAGGCAAGAAAAGGAATAAATCACAATTCAAAAATATTGCATGGCACTTGGCAATATTTTTGCATATCCAAGGTTGAAAAGGATAGGAGGGTCTCTAGGAACAGATGGGATGATCAACAGATCAAGGAAAATGATAGCCCCTTCGAAATCACAAAGGGCATATTCAAATCTCAAAAATTTGGAATTAGGGTTTGAGAGGGTTTAAGATGATGCAACTGAGGTCTTGCCCACTGAAAAAGACATGAGCAAGTTTTGAAAGGTTGGAAATGACAAGAATTCTCAGAGTCATCCAACAAACTCAGGAGAAAGATTTTGAAAATGAGTGCCAGGAAGGAATAACAGCACAAAAATAGATAACCCAATTTTGGGGCTGTTACAGAGAGCACAACCCGGTTCAAGTCGAGGACGTCCGGTTCCGCCTGTAGGAGGGCCTCGATGGCAGCGGCATCCGCGCGCTCCGCATCGAGTCGAGCCTCCACTGCCCGGTTCAAGTCCAGGACATCCGGTTCCGCCTGCAGGAGGGCGTCGATGAGAGCGGCATCCGCGCGCTCTGCGTCGAGTCGAGCCTCTGCCGCCCGGTTCAAGTCCAGGATGTCCGGTTCCGCCTATAGGAGGGCCTCGATGGCAGCGGCATCTGTGCGCTCTGCCTCAAGTTGAGCCTCTGCCGCTCGGTTCACATCCACGACATCCGGTTCCGCTTGCTGGAGAGCCTTGATGGCAGCGGCATGCGCGCGCTCCGCGTCGAGTTGAGCCTCTGCCTCCCGGTCCTCCTTTAGTATCGCCATGTTGAACCGCTGGTCCGCCTGCACCATAGGGGACTCAGACGCCTGCACGAAGTCGACGTCCATCGTCTCATACCCATCAGGGGCCTTCTGCGCCGCGACCTCCTCCATGAACATTGGATCGGCTTCCTCCTCCTCATAGCTTGGTTCCAGAGAACTCGGGGATCGGCCCGCCGCAAAGCGAGCTTGGGACCGGAGGTCTGTGGCGCCGACTGCCGCCGCAATTTTTTGCACGGCGCTCCGGCGTCAGCATCTTGTAGTAAGTGATCTTGCGGCGCACCATGGATTTCTGGCGAACTAGGGGACACTTGATGCGGGCTAGGGGATCGAAAGGTGGGGGAATGGGCTGGAGATTAGGTGTGGTTTTACGGCAGTGGCTGGCGTAGGCCGAGCAGCGAAGGTTCTGGTGTGAATAGTGGTTCCGGTGACGACCGGTCAATCAGATTTGACTGTACATCGCTCTTGTCGCATTCGCGTTGCAGCCCGGCACGCTAGACCCTCCACGTCGCTCACCGAATGGAACGCGCTTCGTCTTGCGTTTTCGCTCGCTTGTGGGACCGTAGTTGAGAGCAAACTGACGTCCCTCCCCCTCCCCCGCCCATGTCATTTATTATACTACCACTCCCTCTGTTTTATGCGGAGTAAAAAAACAGAGGGAGTATACTACGGATGAGGATCCCGTGACGTGGCCGAACCCATTGAGTAACTGACATGCGGGGCCTAGCAAGCATGGGGTCCTCCAGTAAGTGACCGAAAGGGAGGGTAAGGCAGGGATACCTACGTCAGAGGATCCACTTCAACTACTACTCCCTCCTTCCATTTACTATACAGGGCCTAATGCGTTTTTCGAGGCTAACTTTGACCAAATGTTAGAGTAATAATATATGACATGCAACTTACACAAAGCATACAGTCAAATTCGTATGTGAAAGGAGTTTCCAATGATATAATTTTCACATTATACATCTCATGTACTATTAATCTTGTCAATAGTCAAATGCGGTTTTAAAAACGCATTAGAGCATGGTTAATAATATAGCCAGCCGATGGCTATGAGGGACTGCCATGTCATCTATAGCCATCATCTATTATATGCACTCATACGGTAGTGTGGGCTATAAGGTTGGCTATTTCCCGCAAAAAAAATATAAGGTTGGATATTGTATTAGTACTTTTTTCCATCTCCTCTCTATCTCTTTCTTCATATTTATTGTACTATTTAACTAGGAATACATATGTAGCTAAGGCTCTTGCATGAGAGCTCACTCCCCTTACTTTTTCACATCTCTCTCCTCCACATAGGCCCTATATAAATGGAAGGAGGGAGTACAGATGTTGTCAGTACTCCACGTCTACTATTGGATAGGTAGCTTAAAAAAGTTACTATTGGACTGGCTATACGTGGCGAAATCCTGTAGGAAGAGCATGCACGAGAACAAGCACATTCACGTGGTTGAAAACAAATTGGAAACCATCTCGAGTACAAATCTAGGAGTATGTACGAATCTAACAATATTGATTGGGCGTTGTTGAATGTTGATACTTTTTGATCAAAGTAGAGATACTTTGACTACACATAAAACTTATATGTAAACTAGAAAGGATAGGAGGGAGTATATTGTACGTTCAAAAATGAAACGAACATTGCATACCCTTTATATATGATTTGCGGATGCTATGATCACCGGTTCAAAATTTTGAATCCGCCTTAGGTATCACGTGCCCCCACTCGTTCTCTCTCGATTTCATCTCGGGGTCCGGAGATCGATTGAAAGAGGACTAGGGTGGGTACATGCGAATGATACTCGGCGGAATGTTCAAATGAGGCCTGCGGGAGGATGGACTCGACCGAAGGGCGACATGATCGATGGAGAAGAGGGTTCGAGAGGAATGAGAAATAAGCAAACGCCACATGATTATACTTGAACGGCTCAAATAAACAATAAGTTGTCTCGCTTGGCCTACATAGTGAAAGGCCTAATGCGCAACTCGCAGCACTGATGCTCGAATATGGCCGGGAAAACAGGGAAATCGACATGTGGGGCACACCCGTCGAGATGACGTAGCGCAGACTAGTCCAATGGAGGAGCTGGCCCACGACCTCCTCGCCACCGACAACCGTTCATGTGGGTCGTTGGGGCCAACAACGTGGCGCAGCTCCAGCACCGCCTCTAGACACGACGACCGCGGTGAGCGACACGCTCATATCGTCGCTAGACATGGTCGGTTTCAGTGTGCCGAGGGTGCTGTTAGTGTTGTGGCACGACCAACAGTATGTTTGCTTTGTGCCCAAGGTTGCCCCATCAAAGCATTGGGTAGCGAAACTCTTGGTTGAGGTATTGGTTGCCCATGATTTGGCCGAGATTGGCAAGAAAAATGAACTAGAGTTGGCTAGAGTTCATTGGCATGCCAAAAAATGGCAACCATCCAAACAAAGACCAATCTTTGGGTCATGACCAAAATTTTGGTAAGGTGCACTTTTGGCCACAATCCAAACACACCCCAACACCCGGCTCGTCAAGGATGCACGGAGTGCCGCGAGCATCCGTGAAGTGGTGTAGCGCAGCCAACTGCATCCTCAGGACCTGAGACCATGCCGGGTCGTCTTGCTTTTTCAATGACATGCGGGGATCGCATGTGAGCAAAGGGCATCTCCAACGTTGCCACGACCGCAACTGACTACCCTGGCACACTGCCCTCGTCCCTCGCGTCGTCGCGTGATGCGTTCCCAGTCGGCGCCAGCTGCCCGCATTCATGTCGTCCATTCATATTCATCGTTAAGAGCTCGGTGCCCGAGGAACCAACTCCGGCGACTTAATGACGCACCCGGACACTTGGCCTCACCGGAATGCGCTACTTAAAGCGGCAACACCCAGCTAACCTCCACACCGTAGCGCTTCGTCCTCCTACCTGGCACCACATCCACCATGACTGCAAGTGTGAACGCTCTGCGGGAGAGCTTGTCTTCGGGGATGAAGCTCGAGGTCGCCGCCCTTGCTCAAGTCACCTCTCGTGACGCAATAGCGGTGTAGCAGGACGCGGACGCGACCGCACAAGCGGTGGCCACGCTGGCGGCCGACGATGGGAGCACCGTCAGCCAGGCGTCCTACTTCCTGTCGTCCAACGTCCGACATCGCCGAGGTCAGGGACTCCTCCAAGGATGAGTAGGGCATGGGAGGCGGCAGGGCATGGTGTGCCAACTGGCCGGTCCGTATCTCGTGTTCTACTCTTCCTCGCCGGAGACCGCACCTTCACTTCACGGGTCTTGAACCCCACCCCCGTACATAGAGATCGCAGATGGAGGACGTCGGTCTCCGCCGTAGAATAGGTTTAGGGTCGGGTTTCTTTTATTTTTCTGTCCTATAAAAGTTCGAAATGTAATGAAAATCTACCGTGTTTGCATTAATCTCGGCCGGTGTATATGAACTTTCACAATAATATAGTATATTGTAGGAGTACTAGCAAGATGCCCGTGCATTGCACGGAAGATCAAGATCTTGTGGGAGAAAAGGATGAACGAGGGAAAGTCTTATCTGAAAATGTGGAGAGGAGTGCGGGTAAATTGTCATAGTTTCCTTCCTATCCGTTAGATATAGATCGGACAGCCTATATTGCAGGATTACAGGCACACCATCATCACCAACTCTTCTTTTTATTAAACCGACACAAATCTAACATGCGAAGTAAAATAAACACATAGGGTATATACATACAAAATTTATCTTAGGCACTCCAATAGTACGTCCACCACACATTCACGCATTTCACATCTTTCTACATCTACGGGAACCTACAAAAGGGTTAACATAAATTGCCTCTCTCTCTCCTCCCCTGATTTTCATGGTGGTGGGCCCCTCCCTCCCCCCAATCTACAATCAACAGCTCACACGTTTCACATTACGTTAATCACGTAACTGGGATTATGTAGGTGTAGCATTACTCATCCTAAAAAAACCAACTAAGCCAACCTCCCAGCATATCGCGCGGGAAAAGACCCGGCCGCGCCGTTTTAGTTGGGATTACCGGATTACTAGTAGTAGTATCGATGGATCGCGCGAAGCAACATTTTTTTGAGGGGGTGAAGCACCTAGTTTAAAAGGAAAAAAGGCGGTACACTCACAACACTCCTGTCGCGGTCGCATTGCACCCCACACACGTTCGGTCCTACACATGGCTCACACAAACGGAACGCGCTTCGGCTTGCCTCTTCACTAACACGTGGGACTGCACTTGAAGAACCGACCATGCGCCAAACTCCCCCCGCCCACCGCGCGAAAATCCTCCGCCCCCACCCAAAATTCCCCCCAAATCCGATTCAACCGCCCTTCGGCCAACTAGCCAATAATATTCCCCAAACCCCCTCCCCCCGACCCCCTCCACTCCATTCACTCCGCCAAAGCCGCCCTCCCCACCATGCCGATACGTCGGCGCCGCGGTTCATCGAGGGGACGCACGGCGATCCTCTCGCTCCCACAGTACGCTCTCGTAGACTGTCGTCCTCTAGCCGCGCCGCCACCGCTGGCTACGTTCTTGTGGAGGCGCACGGCGGTCAGCGCCACCACCGCTGGCGACGTTCGTGTGGAGACGCACGGCGGTCAGCTTCTCCCACGGTACACGCATTCTAGACTGAGGCCCCGTTCATGTCGGTGTAGCGCTGAATGTTAGCCGATAGACGCTATTAATCTCACTGTTTGCCGAAGTAGTTTACAGTCAATATGCTCTGCTTAAGAAGCTTCCTTGCCCTATTCTGCACTCAATCTGCTTAGCTGAGATGGCATGCCAAGGCCGATTAATTGCTAAAATATCCTGCGATATATTTATTGTGATGTGGATTGCCATGGTCTAGTAGCCAATCTGTTAGGTGAAATAGCTCTACACTGTTTTATACTCGATCTTTGTTGCTGCGATGACCTTCGATAGTTCAATGGCTGTGTGCTTGGCCTCATTGACTGCTGAAACGGCCTGCCATAATTTAGCACTCAAATATGTTTGTTGAATTAGCTTTACATATATTTCGTTACTTAGATCTGCTCGTCCAAATATCTTGCCATAGCTTTAGACATCGACCTAGGTATTTTTTTCTGGACTTCATAAAAAAGCATATTTGTTTTTCCTGTAATATCTAGTAGAAGAACTAATTTGTATCTCTAACAGATGGACATGACTTGGATAACTTCTGCTCGAAGATTCTCCACTGCATATGTCGAGGGGGTTGAAAACTTCATGAACTTTATCAGAGCTGAGTATGGTGGTCCGAAATTAGGTGTGCTCTGCCCATGTAGCAGTTGTATGAATTCAGTTACAAGACCCCAGTCAACTGTGCAAAATCATCTACACTTGTATGGGATGTCGGTCACATATACTAGGTGGGTTCATCATGGTGAAACTGTGAACGTCAATGTTATTGACTACGCGGAAGCAGCAAATCACCATCTTGATCTGCCTGATGCTCAGGTGGAAGAGGAGGAGGAGGTGGTGGTGGCGGAGCTAGTGAGTTTGACCAACATTGAAACAATGCTACGAAATGCTCGTGCATTCCGTGAACTTTCACCTACAGAAGAAAAACGGTGGGCCCGCATGTTGGAACAATGCAACGTGGCTATCACCCCAGGAAATAAGCTGTTAGTATTCTCAGCTATGGTCACCTTTCTTCAGGTGAAGACATCTGAGCAGATGACCAACAAATCATTCGATGCGATGTTGGCTGCTTTCCGCAAATCTTTCCCAGATGCGTCTGAGCTGCCACACACCTACAGTAAAATGAAGAATTTCCTTCGTGCAGTTGGAATTGGATATGATATGATCCATGTTTGTAAGAATAATTGTGTTCTGTTCCGGAAGGATTATGCCAACTTAAGTGAATGCCCGAAATGCAAATCATCAAGATGGAAAGATGGCGATGCTGTGAAGAGGATTCCTCATAATGTTCTGAGACATTTTCCAATTATACCAAGATTGCAGAGGTTGTTTCATGATGCTCAAACAAGAGAGGAAGTATTGTGGCATTCTAGGAAGCAGGAGTACAGAGATCAGAATGTAATGAGCCATCCATCTCATGGTAGTGAGTGGAAAAGCTTCAATCATAAACACAAAAAGTTTGCTGCTGACCCGAGAAACATTAGACTTGGCTTAGCTTTAGATGGATTTCACCCATTTGGCCACCAGAGCGCCACATATAGCATGTGGCCAGTGCTTGTTATCCCTTACAACATGCCTCCAAATGTCTGCACCAAAGAATCAAACTACATGATGGCCTTGCTCATCCCAGGTCCAAAAAGTCCTAGAAAGGATTTTGATTTGTTCATGGAGCCTCTTATGGAGGAACTTCAACAGCTATGGAGGGGTGTTCTCACTCGAGACCTATATAGCAGCCCACCAGCTGATTTCTTTCTGCGTGCTGTTATAATTTGGTGCATCCATGATTATCCGGCTTTGGGCACTATGTCAGGGCGAACGACACATGGTTACAATGAATGTGTTCGCTGTGACAGGAATTCGTTGTCATACGCAATACTTAGCAAGATCTGTTACATTGGACACCGCCGTTTCCTTGCCAAGGACAAGCCGCATCCTATAAAATACCGAAGACATGTGTTCAATGCAAAGCATGAAAACCTTGATGTGCCAAAGAGGCTCACCGCCGATGAGTTGCAAGTGGAATTAGAGAAGGTCAGGCATATTACACCAGGAAACCATCCTGGTAATGGTAGCGGGAAAAGGAAGCATGGCAGGGCAGAAGAGAGATTATTGTTTACCCGCAGGTCCACTTTGTGGGACTTGGAGTATTAGAAAGATTTGGATCTGCGGCATAATCTTGATGTGATGCACATCGAGAAAAATATATGTGACAACATTATTGGCACACTTCTTAATATTGAAGGCAAGACGAAAGATACCTTAAAATCTAGGATTGATTTGACACACCTGGGTATCAGACAGGATTTGCAGGTGCAAGATGAAGGTAAACCACGGGATATGGCACCAGCTGTGTACGTCTTGGACAAGGTAAAAAGAAAAGAATTCCGCGAGGTCCTGTCACGTGTGAGATTCCCACATGGATTTTCTTCCAACCCTGAAAGGAGAGTTAGTGCAGATGGAAAGAAGGTACAAGGGTTGAAAACTCATGACTGCCATGTCCTACTTCAAAGGGTTTTACCTGTTATCCTCAGAGGATTGGGACGCCCTGACTTATACAGAGCAGTTGCAGAGTTGGGACAATTCTTCAGGGAACTCTGCAGTAGAAATATCAGGATAGATGTTTTGGAGCATCTTAGAGACAAGATACCAACTATCCTATGCGACCTTGAGAAGATATATCCTCCAGCCTTCTTTGATGGATGGTGCATTTGGATGTTCATCTACCTTATGAGGCACTACTTAGAGGTCCAGTACAATATGGTTGGATGTACCCTATTGAAAGGCGGCTAGGCACTTTCAAGGGCTATGTTAGGAACAGAGCTAGACCCGAGGGTTCCATTGCAGAGGCCTACATTGCTACAGAAGCGTTGACATTCTGCTCAAAATACATTGAAACAGCTGATGAGCTTAGCAAAGAGGTGGGTGAAGACAATCCTGGGCTCAATGTTTTCGATTATTCTGTTTGAGTTACAGGGAAGAGTCGACAAGAGGACAAACCTAAAGATTTGGACAAAATGGTTTGGTATGTGTCGAATAACTGTCCTGAGATACTACCTTATATCAAGTAAGTGTAGTACTGCAGCTTGTACATCATAATCTACTAAACTTGCAGTACATTCTTATATATTTAGATGTTTGACGCGATCACTATGTTGTGCAACATCTACAAAAAGGAGTTACTGCCGCAAAATCCAAGAAACATTGACAAACTGGTTATGGCAGGATTTGCGAAATGGTTCAAGAGCCATGTAAGCTTTTGAATTGCACTGTCAGTTTTTTTAATATATTAAGTACATAAGATGATCAGCTTGTCTATTTTCTAACCATAGGTTAAGAAGATGCAGGAGCATGGGCAGACAGTTGATGATGCCCTTTACTCACTAGCAATGGGTCCTAATACTCGGGTAAGACATTACGAATCTTGCGGTGTTAGAGATGTGCGCTACAACACCCTTGCACGAGACGAAGGCAGGAAGACACAAAACAATGTCATCATTAGCACGGATACGTATGACAAAGAGACAACTGAAATGTATGCTAACATAACTGACATTGTTCAGTTGCAGTATATCTCCAGTTTCGAGGATCATCGGTGTGTGGTTCTGTTGAGCTGTCGTTGGTATAACCTGTTTTCTAGGATCGCAAAATCCAGAGCTGATGATTATTTCAAATCCATCAATGTCAAGGCAGCGTACCAGACCAACGAGCCTTTTATTTTGGAAAATCAAGCAACACAGATATTTTTCTTGGAAGACACATTTGCACGTAGCGATGACCGGAGAGTATTGCAAAGGTTTGAGCAGAGGAATTCGTTTAATGAAGTTGCACAACAAGATGATGCTTACACTGCTCCTGATGTACAAGATAACACAGATGTTCCTAATATCTTTGAGAACCATGACATCAATGACACCGGCGAAAATATTGCCTGTCGTGCTGTGGACATACAAGAGTTGATCAAGAAGACGCCAACGTTCGAGGACGTTGAGGACGAAGAAGAAGATGACACCGTGGGGAATTACGATTCAGACTGATACACATGGCGAAGATGTTGACCCTGCTGCTGTGGATGATGATTACATTGCTTTTGTCGTATTTGCCTATGAGAAGACGTTTTTTATCTACTATGTGAAATTGTGTTTGCTATGACAACTGAAACCTGATGAACATGTTGTTTAGTATTTTGCTATGAGAGCATCACTTGTTATGTATGCTGATTTGTGTTTGGTGATTGTATGACAACTAAAACATGATGACATTGTTGTTTAGTTGTACTCATATTTGGCTGTGAAACTTGAATTTGATGACATAGTTTGTTGTTGGACTGCAATTTGCTCGACGTCTTCGAATGAGAACAAAGCTGACCCAACAGGGCCTCTATTATTTATTTATTTATGAGGAAAGGGGGATACCCCCTGATTTCCGTTAACAGAAATCATTAGATATTCACAACACTACGTCCAGCCTGCTACACAGGTTTCATTCATTACTAGTTTCAGCAAAGTGCTCATGTCATAGCCACTGAATACATCACGAGTGCTACATACACTGCAAATAAAGAGACAATCATCCTACAGAGCACATCGATTTTGCCCATTATCTTCACAAGCTCTTTCATCTCCTCATTGCTGTCAAGGCCATTCAACAGCTGTTGCTTGGCCATGATCAGAGGAACTGCATCTTTAACCTTCTGCTCTGCATCTTCCTCTTCTGCCGTTCCTTCAGTTACTTGTTCAACACCCCAACCTGCTGGTATTGGGATTCCTCGGCTAACCAAATAATCAGCGTAGTTGCATTTCCCCACGTCAGCAACTTCCCAGAAATACAAATAACACGAATCTTCCCTTTTCTGCATGAATCAAATTGGAAGATCATCAACCAAACTATTAAAAAAATCAGCAACTGAAAGCAGCAGAACAACACTTAAACATATTATTACCCCATGATTCAGGCATTTGTAGAAGACTCGGCCAGGGTTGAGGATTGTGGTTGAGACGCGACGGATGACTCTGCGTGATTTGCAGCAGGGGCACCACACCAACGGCAGCGGGTTGCAATGAGCAATCGGCTGCGGTGCGCGTGCCGGTGGGGGTGTGATGAGACCCACAGGTGATGGTACGGGTGGCTACTTGGTGCATATCTGGTTGTTGCCTGCTGAAGAGCAGGTGGACGAGCAGCTAGCGGACATGGTTGCTGCGGCCAGAGCTTTTGATGCTAGGCAGAGTAAGTAGAGAAGAGGAGAAGCGAACATTGGATATGTCAGTTTCATCACTTGCAGAGTAGCATAGCACCATATATAGTCATAGTCTAGGTTTGGATTCGAACCAGCTACAGGAGCATGTCTCTCTTTTTTCTAAAACTCAGCAACGTCTCTTTACTGGTACACTAGCTTGTTCTGTATGCCTTCCCAAGTCTTTGATTTTCTTTCCCTTTTTGCGAGGAAGGAAGGAGGACAAAATTGAGTGTTCCTGGGACTCAAACCCAAGACCTCTCGGTTGAAAACCAAGGGTGCTAGTCACTTATGTGGCGAACGTTCCCTGGGAGGAGGACGGCAGACAAACACATTGTCCTCACAGTTTTAGTTGTGACACAAGATCGAGCGGTCGCAGTTTCAGGAACGTTATCAGGACAACGAGCCCAGTTTTTGTTTTCTTCCTATATATAAAAAAGTATGCTACTTGGTGTCGGCTTAATCAACAAACGATTGTGCCAACCTAAAACTCTGCGCATCTTCCCCGGCTCCTGTTCATTCCTGTCCGAGGCCTCACCATCGTCCTCCGCCTTGGTTCGCTCGCCACGGCGCCGCCCTCCGGTGTTGTCAACATGGTCAACAACCGAGAGGAATAAGGAGATGATTGTACATGGTGAGGATGACAGTAGGGACCCAACAGCGTGCATAGTAATTTTGTTTTTTCGGGACGGAGAAGGGTATCAACTGGGTTGTGCGGAACCCGTGGCCCGTCTAGCCCAGGCTTTTATTTCATATGTATAGCACATGACCAGCCTAGTTTGTTTCTTTCCTTTCTGAAAATGGCTAGCCAGCTATTTTGTTTTTTGTAGAATAACCAACGTAGGCCTACTTGCTTTTCTACGCCCCTGCTGGGCCGGAAATCTTTCAAGACGAGGAGGGATGCATTTTGCCCAGAAAATGGGCTATAAGTAATAAGAAATGGGCTATAAGTAATAATAAATGGGCTGTAAAATGAAAAAATACAGCAAACAGGCAATTAGTTCCAAAATACTATTTTCTTTTGGATTTTGATATTTTAAATTTCATTGTTTTTGTGCGGGTAAAGTTTCATTGAATTTAAATTAAGGTATATTTAGATTTAAAATTAATTTGAATCTGGCTAAAAATTTCAGGTTGTATGCTATTTGGGACAGATTTGGAGGCTGACTTGTGGGTCTACTAGGTTGACGTGTACTTTGGCTTTGTCAACTTAGTCCACAAACGATTCTAGCAGCAGCGACCGTTGGATGTTAATCCAATGGCCGTGCTGCTTCTTTTATCTGATCTTCTTGCTCCAGCCGCCCAAACCAGCTCCGGTGGGACTACCTGCTCCTGCCTCCTGTGTCCGGCTGTGCTGCCGCACTGCCCCACCCTACTTCATTGCTGGCCAGGCCATTCCTCTACTCACCCACACCTCTTATTATTTTCCAGCGACGGCAGCCGGACCAGTAAACCCTCGTACTTCCCACCGCGTGGGCAACCATTGCCGAGTCTTCCCCGGCTCCGTGTCGTTCCCTTCCTAGGCCTCTCCGTCGTCCACCGCCATGGTGCTCTCGGCGCGGCCTGGTCAAAATGGTCAACAAACGATATCCATCGGATGTGGACTATATGTGGAGAGGCTGACAGCTGGGTCCACTGCCACACACAAGGAAATGCCTCCTTATTACGCGCAAAATAATGATTCCTCCACCTGACAGCTGGGACCCACCGGAAGGGCCTCTGTATTTTGCAAAAAAGCGTTCCCCCCGCCGACAAGGTCGGACCCACCAGCTATATCTTCGCACGCAAGGAAGTGCCTCCTTATTACGCACAAAAAAAATGAATACCCCCTGCTAGCTGGGACCCACCATAGTGGGAGGATGACTTGTGGGCCAACTAAGTTGACGCGAACGGAGGGCTTTGTCAACTTAGTCAATATGAACGATTCTAGCTCCGATGACCATACGATGTCCATCCAACGGCCGTAGTGCTTCTTCAACCTCTGGCCTTCTTGCTCCAGCCGCCCAAACCAGCACCAGTCGTGTCGCGTGCTCCTGCCTCCCATGGCCGGTTGTGATGTCGCGGAGGCCTCACAGCCCCCTACTACTGCCACTGCTGGCCAGGCCATCCCTCTACTCACCCACACCCCCTGTTATTTTGCGGTGACGGCAGCCTCACACCGCAGCTGAACAAGTGAACCCTCGTACTCCTCTCTGCGTGGGCTTCCACTGCCGCGAATTCCCCGCTTCCGCGTCGTCCACTTCCTAGGCCTCGCCGTCATCCACCGCCCTGGTGCTCTCGGCGCGGCGTGGTCAACGTGGTTAAGGAACGACTTCCATCGGAAGAGTACTGTACATGGAGAGACTGACAGTTGGGTCCACGGCGACCGCAAGGAAGTGCCTACTTATTACGCACAAAATAATTATTCCTCCACCTGACAACAGGGACCCACCGAATGGGCCACCGTATTTCATGAAAAAAATGTTTCCCCCCTGACTGCTGGGACCCACCAGCTACATCTTCGCACACAAGGAAGTGCATCCGGGCAAAAAAAAACGATTCCCCCCCGACTGCTGGGACCCACCAGCTACATCTTCGCACGCAAGGAAGTGCCTGACAGTCAGGACCCACCTGGTCGAAGCGTACGTAGCGTTGTCATTCTGGTCGCGAACGTGTATGTACATACTGGTCGATGTAGAGGCGTGCATGTGTCTTAGTAGAGGCGCGCACGTGTCGTAGTAGAGGCGCGCACATAGCATGTACACGTACGTACAACGGCCAGGGTGCAAGAAAGAAAATATGGCCATGTGCATACATACGGGTGGGGTCTCAAATGCCTACTCGCGCATACGTACGACCATGGCTGTGTACATGGCTAGGTCAGAATGGAGAAACTGTGTCGTCGTCGTGTTCATGGGGAGGCAACGAAATGCGTAGTGTTCATCGGGAGGCAACGGAATGCGTTGTGTTCATCGGGAGGCAACGAAACGCGTGGGAGCCAACCGGCTTGGACGGAACAGGCGATGGAAACGAGGCCTGGCGTACCGCAGAACAGAGGAAACGACCTTGTGTTCGACCGGCCACGTTCGAAACAGGATCCTGTTCATCGGGAGGGGTCTGGCGTACCGCAAAACGGAGGAAACGGACCTCCTACGGTCGAAATGGGGGTCCTGTTGATTGGGAGGGGTGTGGCGTATCGCAAAACAGACGAAATGGACTTGTGTTGGAGCGCCACGGTCGAAACGGGGGTCCTGTTCACCGGGAGGGGTGTGGCGTACCGCAAAACGGGACTCCACGGGATACTGTTCATCTCCACCGTCGACCTCCTCCAGCCTCACGGGCTACTGTTCATCCACCATCGACCTCCTCCAGCCTCCACGATCTCCTGTTCATCCAGCCTCCACCGCGCGCTACTCCACCGGCTACTGTTCAACCACCCCTCTCCACGGGCTCCTATTCAACCACCCCTCCACGGGCTACTGTTCATCCTCCCCTCCACCGTCTATAGTTCATCCAGCCCTCCACGGGGTCGTCCTATTCATCCACCACTCCACGGGGTCCTGTTCATCCAGCCCCAACCGGCTAGATCAATCGGGGTCATGTTCATCCAGAGGCAACGCCACGGGGTCCTATTCATCCACCCCCACCGCTCACTATTCATCCAATCCCCCTGCAACACTCACTGTTTATCCAGAGGGAGCATCGATCGGCTTCAGTTAGCAGCAGTAGCGAAGGAATTGCTCGATCGGGTTCAGTTAACAGCCATCGATCAATCGCTTGGGTTCAGTAACGCGTAGCCTGCAGTGCAATCGCTCGGGTTTAGTTAGATCCCAACGCCTCGCTCAGGTTCAGTTAGAGCCAACGCCTCGCACACACACGCGTACGTGTACGAGAGAATCGCACATCGCTCGGCCCCCGACCTCCCACCGTAACCGGGAACTCGCCGAAATTTTCCTCGCCCTCGCTTCTACCACAGTTTTCCCGTCATGGACGGCCCAAAGAATGTCATGCAACTGCGTCTCCAGCCCACCCAGGACGAAAAGCCCATTTTCTATCATGATTTTTTGTCATAGAAGTAGGAGCCCACCACATCTATGATGATACCGGGTTTTGTCACAATTATCGTCATAGAAGTGTCATAAGTATGACAGAAAAAAATTCGTTCGGCCCAAAATGTCACGGATGTGTCTTTTTTTTGTAGTGTATATCGCAAACGTTTGTATTTTACCAACCGTGTGTGCCGTAATAACCTGGAGAGCATAGTTTCATCGTAATTTAATTACTGCTATACCAAATTGAAATTGAAATTGAAATTGAATGTATGCTATAGCTTTATTCATATCCATCAGGTTTAGACAACCAATGAATTATTCGATTCATAGGTACACATCAAGAATTACATAAGAACCAAGTAAAGAATGATGAACCACAGTTGTATACTTGTACTATTAAAGACGGTAAAGAAAGAGGTGAAATACATTCTGGCTGCTGAACAAGGTGAAGCGGAATGCCCATATCGTGCCCTCCTCCATGCAGAAGGCACGCACGACTCTAGTCCAACCCCTTATGATGGCCGACCGCCCACCCTTCACGGTCTTCATGGAAATATCTAGATAATGATCATGTTCTGGTAGAAATACTTTAACCTTTACATGCCCACCAATCATGTAGTTTGAGAGGTAATATTTAGTAAACTTCTTTGGAAACCACTGGAAAGGAAAAAAAGATTCAAACATTTTCATCTAACACAACTCATTATGGGAAGTAAAAAGAAGGCTGGAGAGTTCTTACTTACCATCCTGCAGTTCGCTGTTGTATTGGATAAAGTGTAAACAAATAGTTTACTTGCCATCTTTTGACCCATTTTACTAACAATCTTTATCAGTCCTCACTTGATGCTGGTTCATCGATATCTCATTTCCCCATACGCAGAAAGGGTCCAAGCACGGATCTTTACCGATGACATATGTACCTAAAAGCACCAAGTTAATATTAGAAGATAAACACCAATTGCACAATGATGTAGTACAACACTCTTTTATAATATCTTATAACATCCAATATACTCACATATTAGATGAATTAACATCTTATATTATGGACCGGAAGGAGTTTATTGCATTCTTAAAAATTATCGGTTGATTAACTGCTGCTGTATCCATGGGTTAGAGTTAGTTTGAGCTTTAGTGTGCAGGTTTAAGCACGCTAGTAAAGCAAAACAAGTGAAAAGGTGTGTTAACTGCAACAGGCCTAACATTTAACAACAAGCAAACATAGTCATTCAAACTAGTATTGTGCCGGTCTAAGTACACTGGTTATTGTTAAATAAAAATGGAAAGGCGTCTTTAACTACAAGAAGAAGCAACCAAATGTAGTCATTCATGCCCTATTTGTTTCAGCTTCGCTTGTATTTTAATCACCTATGGATTCGCTTCACTGGCGAAGCTGTTTCTGCGAATCAGCTTCACCACCGAAGTACACTTTGAGGTGCTTCAGGAAATTGCACCAAAAATGACCCAAATCCAGATTCAGCTTCACTAGCAAAGGTGATTCCAAATAGTTGTTTGTTTCGGATTCCAGATTCAACTTCACAGGAAAAGCTGAATCTCGTCCCAGAATTCGAAACAAACAGGGGCATAGTGGTATTGTTGAAACTGGTACTGATGAAATTGAACTGCACAGTTCATACTTGCAAATATAGACCATCACGTTGTGAATAACTGGAATAAACAAGGCATACTATGAACAACCAAATATAGCATCTGAAACTGGACATATGCTAACTACAAACAACAGAACAATCAAAAAACGTTAAAAGAGGCATATGCTAGCTATAACAGGCTTAACAACAAGCAAATATATGCATTCCTATCGGTATGTTTAAAACTGGATTGATGAAATGTATTGCATAGTAATTAATTGCACATACAGAGCATCGCATTGTGAACAACTGAAATAAACAAGGCATACTGCAAACAACCCGATATAGCAATTAGAACTGGACATATTCTCACTACACTACAAAAGGGACTTGAAAAACAAATCATGGGTTTCCCCCTGTGGAGAGGCACGGCAGAACAAATCATGGGTTTCCTCACTTGTCACAGATGGGCTCGTTCCCGTGGGAAGAGAATGGACCCTGGATGCGCTCCATGTTGTCGCAGATGGGCTCCTTCCCCTTGGATGATCACGGTTGTAGGTGCCCTCCCTGATGTTGCAGACGGGCTCTTTCCCCTTGGAAGAGCAGATGGGCTCTTTCCCCTTGGAAGAGCCGGAGAGGGTGCCCTCCTCGTGGTCGTCGTCGATGAGGTCTGACTTGGAAGCTTTGGATCCCAAGCCAGCATCACAGAATGTGTCCTTCAGAAATTACAAAGGGGCTTGATGGCGATGTATGATGGCAAGTTGTTGACAGCGAGCCAGAGGAGATCAGCGACGGGGCCATGCATGAGATTGACGGCGGTTGAACCCGAGGGGTTGGGGGTGCGCCACTTAACTTGTGTCATAGCCCGCCTTAGGCCGTCGCTGTCCATGACCTCGATGTCGTAGCCGGCGGAAGAGACATGCCTGCATAGCCCACTACTTGAGTTCCTGCCGCCTATAATGGTCATCAGCTTCCTGAGCGACATCGAGCAAAGAGACCACGATATACCTATTTTGGGCCAGTCATTCATCGAGATCCATGGGAAGCGTAGCCGGGCTTAGGCTGTGACGCTCTGGAGTAGGGGATGGGGATGGGGATCTGGGGGAAAAGGGGCGTTTGGCAGGTGTCATCTAAGAAACTCAGGGCAGCCTTGACATGGAGACCGGTGGGTAAGCTGCATGGGCAAACCGGCAGATGTTGACAATGGAGGTCTCACGGCGGTGGCGGCAGGGACCTTGCTAGGGTTTCGAGCGAGGGAGGGTGTGTGTGTGCGCGCGCGCCCGAGGAGGTTTTGGTGTGTGTGTGTGTGGAGGGGGGGGGGGGGGGCGGGGGGGGGGGGGGGGTGTTTTTTAGGAAATGAAGCGGGTATTGAAAATTTTACAATGCGGGAGTCAAATGCGGGAGTGAAATGCCGGGGCTAATGAAAATTTTGATGATGGTGCATCCCACACAGTCCAGAGATAACAACCGTGTGTTATGAAACAGAAAAACCCTCGAGGCGGGTACATATTTTCTACGGGCAGGCGAGATTGGGAACAAGAAACATCGCACACGGTCCAGAGATAACAACCGTGTGTTATGAAACACAAAAACCCTCCTCGAGGCGAGCAGATATTTTCTAGGGATGCAGTGGGATTGGGAAGAAGAAACATCACACACGGTCCGGAGAGAACAACCGTGTGTTATGAAACAGAAAAACCCTCGAGGCAGGCAGATATTTTTGAGAGGGGGAGCCTCGTGGAGCCCAATGTACTGTGCGAATGTGTGCGTGATAGGGGCGCCGGCGTGGCACACGGTTAGTTTGAGTGAACCATGTCTGTTGCGTCATCTGACTTGTCTAATGTTCATAAATTTGGCGAAAAATGACGCGGGAGAGGGTCAGAACACGAACACACTTGCATGTGGACCAAATTTATATGTATGAAAAGGGTGGTTTGATTTTCAAATACCAAATGCAACTTCGATGTCGCAACTATCTCACAAAGCGCATGATATTGCTTGCCCCCCCCCCTCGTGTCGGCACGAAGGGAATCCTAAGCTATAAAAGCATGCCCCGCCCCCCGCCCCAACCGAGGCTCACCTAGCAAAGTGCAAAGTAGCTAGCAGCCCCCCCTCCCTCGTGTCGGCACGAAGGGAATCCTAAGCTACGAATGCATGCCCTGCACCCCACCCCAACCGAGGTTCACCTAGCAAAGTGTGAAGTAGCTAGCAGCCCCCCCTCCCTCGTGTCGGCACAAAGGGAATCCTAAGCTATGAGTGGATGCCCCCTCGACTGTGGTTCACCTAGCAAACTGCGAAGTAGCTAGCAGCCCCCCTCGTGTCGGCACGAAGGGAATCCTAAGCTATGAATGCATGCCCCCCAACCGAGGCTCACCTGACAAAGTGCGAAGAAGCTAGCAGCCCCCCCTCCCTCATGTCGGCACGAAGGCAATCCTAAGCTATGAATGGATGCCCCCCAACCGTGGTTCACCTAGCAAACTGCGAAGTAGCTAGCAGCCCCCCCTCGTGTCGGCATGAAGGGAATCCTAAGCTATGATGCCCCTCAACTGAGGTTCACCTAGCAAAGTGCAAAGTAGCAGCCCCCCTACCCACACACACACACTTTTAAGTCGGCGGGCCAGAGAGGCATCTGACCAAGATTGATCGTAAAATGGACCAAGAATAATCCACCTTGGTCGTACAGCCTCTCTCTTGTTGCTGGTCAAAGTGATGGTCGTCCATGCGACCCAGATAGGCTAGCTCGCTAATAACCACGCAAGTAGCTAGCTACTCCCCGAAGACAACCACTTCATGCATGTGGCACAAACATATGTATGGATCAGGTGTGTTTTTAGTACACAATGGAACAACTTTGATGTGGCGCCGTGATTTCAAACTAGAAATCCCCACACTCAGTGAGGGTTAGGTTGATGATGCATATGTATGTTACACCACAGTTCAAGCCGATGACGGGGATTCATGCAAGCATGCGCGTGCATATTATATGCGCTCAAACTTTAGTTAGGTCTGGATCTCACCATGACCTATACTACGATAACACGAACCAAATGAAGAATATCCGCCATGGTAACCTATCTTGTTGTCGGTCAAGGTGATCATGGATGTCCATGCAAGCCCACAAATATATATATATATATATATATATATATATATATATATATATATATATATATATATATATATATATATATATATATATATATATAGGCTTGTCGCCGATAACCACACGAGGGAGTGTACCATCCGAAGACAACCAGTACATGCATATGTATGCAGGTGATGCGTTCATGAATGTTTGAATACCATTTCACAACATTGATGTGGCGCGTGCGCCAAAAATCGTATACTCTCCTAACGAAGAGCAAGATCGGTTCATCACCTGTCATTGTACTAGCCACTTTGACTCGATGGGGGGGGATTCATGCGTACACATGCATGCGTGTGTGCTCATATAATAACCCCCTCCTAATTAAGTCAAATTAACCACTCACGTTGTCAGGCAAAAAGTAGTGATGGACCAAGCGGGCCCACAAATGGAAGGCATCGATATCGCTGATAACCGCTTAAGTGGGTGTGAGAGGACAACCACCATCGCTTTGCAAGTGGGCCAAACATATGTTGAATATAATACACAAAATGCACAACTTTGATGTGGCACACATGCCTAAAAAACCGTAAACCATGCACCCACACAGAGCGAGGTTCATGAAGCGTACTACATATGATGGTCCCCTTCCCCCTCTTCGACGCATACTATATGCTCCTACCGTAATACAACCCAAAAAGAATCCTCATCGATGGTGAAATTAATTAACCTCTCCCGATGTAGCTAGGTCAAAGTGATGCACATATGCATCGACGATGGCCTCATGGGCTCACAGATGGAAGCATCCCAAGTGAGTCTCCTAGCTTGGATAACCACCACCTGCATGCATGTGGCGCAAAGAGGTGTTGTGTGATGTTTGAATAGCCATTTTCACAATTTTGATGTGGCACATGCCTCGGAAACCAAAAAGTCCCGACACTGAGTGAGGTGTGCTTGTTCACGGATGCGCATGTGTATATATATATATATATATGCTAGTCCCCTCCCACCTCTTCGACGCGTACTATATACCACCATAACACAAACAAAAAAGATTCTACCTTGCTGGTCAAATTAACCTCACTATTGGCTGTTCATCAAAGTGATGGACGACGACCTCACGGGCCCACAGAAAGTGTCATACGCGAGTATCGAGTGTCGTGTAGGACAACCATCGATTGCATGTGGCCAAAACATGTATGTATCAAAGGGTTGTGTAATGTTTTAAATTACGAATTCACGACTCTGATGTGGCACCGGCCTGCCTAACAAAACGGCCAACCCACATGGAGGCTCACAACTTGTAGTGTACTGCGAGCCACTCGCCACCTCCAGACTCACACACCCACACACACAATGCGAATCCACCGCAACTACGGTGCATGTTAATTTAGTTATCCCATGGTGGACATATATATGTTACCAAAGGAGGGGCGTTTTAATTTCGAGAAAAATCAGAGATCATTAAGACGTTTTAGTACATTAATTGATTGATTTTCTATGGGTATAATGTGCACAAATCAAATTTGAGCTACATGCACATGTGACAGTGCACCTAAATGGATTGCAAAAACACATGTGTCTCACTGGGTGCATGTTTACTCCCCGTGCAACAAATTTCAAACAATGAGGATCTTGATTTTTAAATTCTAGTACATACAAAATTTATTTGAAGTTCATGAAACTTATCGTGTTGTCATATGGACACCAATACAAAGTTCCATTGTACTTTTTTTGGGTCAAATTTGAGATCAGTTTTGATGTAATCTATCGGCATTCTGGGAACGGGGGTCCCCAGACTTGCCTGCCCGTGGCTTGCGGCGTGGCCCAAAGGGGGGCCCAGCACGACCCATCTTCATCAACACAAGCTCAAGACCCTCGCGAGGGGCCAAGCCTCGCGGGGCGGACGACAAGGAGCTTCTTCAGGCACGGCCTCATCAGGCTGGCTCACGAGGAGGCGGAGAGTTCAAGGCGGGGTACCTCACGAGGTGCCCATGACGCAAGCCATGAGGACCAAGGGCGCCAGTCAGGCGCCAGCCACGCAGTGTCCTCCTTTCCTCTTTGGTGCAAAGGGAGCAAGCACAGGCAAGAGCATCAAGCAAAGGCATCCATTTCGGTGCAACAAGACCAAGACCAGCCCAACGGCAGGAAGGAAGTCATTGTGGAGCCCAAGCAGGCGTCACCACCAGAGCCTTTGACACGCGAGGACCAACTTTAGTCAGGATAAGTGTACCTGATGTTCCCCTTCAAAATGACCAATTGTTGGTGCCGTTCCCGCTCAATATTTGGGAAGAGGCCCAGGGCCTTTGCCTATAAATAGGACTAGCCACCCCCAGGGTAGAGGCATCGGCATCTGATTCCAGAGAGATGACAGAATCCTCACCAGAAAACCAGTAGAGAGAGCGACTGAACTCCCCCTAGCAGTTCATCGCACCAGCCAAGAACAGACCCTCGCGAGGATGTTCTTCCTTGTATTGTTCATCAACAGCCCAAGAGGCAATCCACCATGCCACACACTGGAGTAGGGTATTACACCACAATGGTGGCCTGAACCAGTATAAACTCTGTGTCTCTTGTGTTGTTCCTTCCGTAGTTTAGATCTTAGCGAGGCGGCGAGAAGCAGGTAGGTAGAGGGCGAAATCTCCGCGCGCACCCCAGTGTTCAAACCTCAAGGGTCTGCCGGAACCCGAAATCCGACATTTGGCGCGCCAGGTAGGGGTGCGTCAGAATTCGTCTTCCGTCGCCTTGTTCTTCTCCGACCATCGCATACATGTCTGACGCTCGTCGAGCCCGCGCGGAGCGCCGAGCCGCCCTCGCTTCCCCCGTCGCCCAGACGGCTCCCGTCGGCGGGCACCCTCGTCGTTCCCCGTCACCTGCCGTCAACGCCGCCACCGGCCCGGCGGGGAACGAGCAGCAAGCAAAGTCCCAGCATCCCTCCGTGAGGCAAGACAGCCGCACTGCTACCCCCTCGCTCACCCCAGCTGGTTCTTCGTCTCATGCATTCCGCGCACCCATGGAGGCTTGAGCTGCGCTCATCGCGACAAACGAGCTCCTGCGCTACTGTCCCGTCGACGACGTCTACGAAGAATGGCTCGACCGCATCGCCGAGCTTGTCCGTGCCGCAGGGGGCTCTCCTGCGCCGTCCGTCCCGCTGCACCGCACCCTGCCCTGCGCGGGCGACGAAGCTCCGGGGGCGCCTCAGCCGCCTCCCCCTCAAGAAGGCGCCCTGGCCCCAAGGCGCGTGGCCCCTGGGCAGAACTCGCTCCGTCAGGCGCCAGCACGGCAAGAGCAGAGCTTCCAAGAAGTCCCTCGCCCGCGAGAAGCTGCCCGAGCGCTCCCTGCTCCGGCTCGTCGCGACCATGCTCCTGCTCCAGCACGTCAAGACCCCGCGTTGCTCCCAGCTACAGCGCATGGGGGCCCGCGGGACCAAGCTCTTCGCCACCCAAGGCCTCCCATGGCCACGGCGGGCTGCCGCGCCTTCACCGCTGAGCTGCGCAGTGTCGCGTGGACCGGCAAGTTCAAGCCAGACCTGCCTCCTCGCTATGACGGTACGGCTGACCCCGCAGAGTTCCTCCAGCTCTACGAGCTGGGCATCGAAGCTGCCAACGGAGACGAGAAGGTCATGGCGAACTGGTTTCCCATGGCGCTCAAGGACGGGGCCCGCACCTGGCTCCTGAACCTGGCTCCAGGCACGATCTCCTCCTGGGACGAGATGCGCACCCGCTTCATCGCCAACTTCCAGGGTACTCGCGACCGGCCACCCGCCGTGAGCGACATGCGCCGTATCAAGCAGCAACCAGGGGAAACCCTGCAGAAGTACATCCAGCACTTCAACAACGCGCGCCTCAAGATTCCCAAGGTGACCGAGGAGGCCATCATCTCAGCCTTCTCCGACGGCGTGCGCGACGTCAAGATGAAGGAGGAGCTGGCGATGCATGAAGACCTATGCACTTCCTTGGAGCTGTTCAACTTGGCGACCAAGTGCGCCAGGGCTGAGGAAGGGCGTCTCTCCCTCCTCAAGCTGCCTACCGCAGACCCAGAAGAGAAGAAACCCAAGGCCAAGGATGTGAAGCACAAGGGGGCTGCCGTGCTTGCGGCAGAACCAGACACCAAGCGGGGCAGAGATCAGCCCGAATCTTCGAAGGGCAGCCGGTACTGCGTGTACCACGACCTCCACACCCACAACACCAATGAATGCCAAGAGCTCCGAGCCGTGCGTGAAGGAAGGATCGGCCGACGTCCTGACCACAGCGACCGGGGCTATGGTCGAGGAGGAGGAAGGAACGCATGACGCTGGGAAGACCGCGGCCCTCGCCAAGGGTGGCGCGACCAACCTCGCAAGGATCGCTGGTAGGACCCGCCTCGCGAGGGAGACTGGAGGGATCAGCCTCGCGAGGATCGCCCATAAGGTAACACAGGCCTCCCTCCGGTGCCGCCACAGCCAAGGAGAAATGAGGACTGTCATCAGGATGAGGGGGCCGGGGGCTTCCAGGAGCCACGTGCGATCGCCTGCGTCCCGGGCGGAGCTCAAGCCCCAGCCTCTCAACGCATCTTCAAGCAGTTTGCCCGCAAAGTAAATGCAGTCCTCCCCAAGCTCGAGGACACGCGCCCTCTTAGGTGGTCGGCGTGCACCATCACGTTCAGCTCAGCTGATCAGCTCAAGTGCGCGGCCACAGCCGGAGTCCTCCCAATGCTTTGTTCCCCAATCATCAGCAACGTGCTAGTCACCAGGACCCTCATCGATGGCGGGGCAGGGCTCAACGTCCTGTCCGTGGAAACATTCAACAATCTCCAGGTGCCCTACAATCAGCTTCAGCCAACCAAGCCTTTCTCCGGAGTCACTGACGGCTCCACGGTCCCGATTGGGCAGGTCCGCCTCCTTATCACCTTCGGGGCGCGCGACAACTACCACACCGAGCTCATCGACTTCGACGTTGCCCACATTCGCCTGCCATACAACACCATCCTCGGGTACCCAGCGCTGGCCAAGTCCATGGCCGTAACCCACCACGGCTACAACGTCCTCAAGATGCCAGGAAGTGGCGGAGTCATCACGGTGCCCTGCGAAGAGAAAGACGCGGTGTGCTCCCTGTAATGAGCCTTTCAGGCCGCATCACTGGAAGACTCGGATCGCAGAAGCAGGAGGCTTCCCGAGACCGCCCCCAAGAAGAAGAAGACATTGCCCGGCCCGGCCCCTCAGGAGGCAGGCCCCTCAGGGCCCGCGCCTGCTCAGGGGGAACCTCCTTCCATCGCATAGGGAAGCGCGCCCGGCGCCCTCCTCAGGCAGGGCTCGGGGGCTCTCCCCTGGAGGGCCGCCGACCTCGCCAAGGTCATGAGGGAGGCGCTTGGGCACCACTTGGAGGCGTGTTTCGAAGCACGTTTCCCTCAAGAAGGAGCAAGGCAAGGAGGGCCAAACCCTCAGGAGTTCATCAGCAAGGCCATTCAAGAGCTACAGGAGTCAAGAGTCATGAGAGGCAGCCGCCACTTACCCGCTATGGCCCCCCATCCAGGAAAGGATGGTGGGCTGTGCGTCTGCATCGACATACCAGGGCTCAACCAAGCCGCCTCTCAGGAGCGCCTCTGGCCCTCGCAAGTGGGGCGCTGCGAAGGTCCACCCCACAGCTACGTTTGCATGCCTTATGGCTTGCCGAACGCGGCTGCCACGTACCAGCGCCTCATGAGGGGCATCCTGGAGGCTCAAGTGGTCAGGCGTTCTGCAGCCCTGGCGGAGATGGAGATGGTCCGCGAGGAGCCACCAGCGCCTCCGGAGCCTCCTGAGGCCCCTGGGCCTGGGGGCTCGTGAGGATCGGCTCCCGCAGCCCACCGAGCCTGCTACACCAACACCCCTTCATCGTCAACACTATCAGGTGACATCTTTCAAGTTTCATTTCCATCTGGGAGCGCCCTCAGGGCTGCATCATTCCCAGGCCGCGTGGGTCCGTCCCTGCGGTGTGTATCCCTTTTGCGCATGTTCTTAGCTTACTTTGTTGGGGGCGCCCCTCAGGCTGCATCATCCCCAAGTTGCTCGGGCCAGACCCAGCGATGTCCGCCTTCCCAGCATCTATTAGAATGAATTCACTCCTCCGCGATTAACATGCTTGACCTAGTTGCCCGCTCGACTGACACCAACTGATGGAGCTGCTCCCAAACGGCACGACGCTTGCGCATGGGTCCGTCCCTGCAACGCCGACAAACCTGAATGGCTGAGCTCTGGCCGCGGCAGCCCCGCATAGCGCCACCTCGTCGAGCCCTCAGTGCCTCACCACCTCTCCAGAGCAACCAACGGCTGACTGTCGATTGTCACGGCGAACTCCCGTTCTTTTTGTGATGAGCCTGCAGGATCTCTACAAGGAGGAGCGTCAGGCGAGGCCCTCACGGCTTCTTCTTCATTCTTGTCCGC
The DNA here is from genome assembly GCA_963921465.1 of Triticum timopheevii. Taxonomy (NCBI): domain Eukaryota; kingdom Viridiplantae; phylum Streptophyta; class Magnoliopsida; order Poales; family Poaceae; genus Triticum; species Triticum timopheevii. The sequence continues at coordinate 184,771,124 of OY997262.1, forward strand.
GCAAACCGCTTGCACGTTAAAGGGGGGGGGGGGGTACCTGAGCATCACGACTCAGGGCTCCTACCGGCTCTCCAGCCCTCACCCTCTGGCCTTGACCACGGCATCGTGACCTTGCATACCAGCGACGGCTGAGACTCGCTCGAAGGCCGGGACCCGAGGACGTAGAGCAGAAAGGGGAGCGAAGGCGAGAAGGGAGAGGCACGCGAGGACCTCGCCAAGCAACCCCTTGCCTGCCGATGCATGGACCCGGCGACACACCAGGGGGGGGGGGCGTCCCTGATTCTTGAGATAAGTCGCCACCCGGAAGCCCCAGCTACCATGACACCATCCCCGCACCTAATGCAATCCCGTGTTAGCAACGTCGCTCTCCTTTCTCACCGAATGATGGCTGCTTGAGCGCTAAGGGGGACCTCCTGAGCATCGCAACTTAGGGGCTCTTACCGGACCTCGGGCCGCTCACCTCCTGGCCTTGACCACGGCATCGCGACCTGGCATACTAGTGATGGCTGAAGCCGCCTTGGGACTGGGACCTATCGGCGCAGAGCATCAAGCCCTTGCGAGGTTCGAAAGGAAGAACTAAGCTAAGACGGAATGAGCAACTCGCGCTACTCCATGGCAAGGATTATATTAACAGATAGGCCCGCAGGACCATACAAGCCCCCACAGGACGCGTTTTTGATTCCTCGCAGGGAACAGATCCTAGAGAACGCTAACTACACGTGCCCATGCAGAAGACGCCATCATCAACAGTGGGCCGTCCGGCGCCGGCGCCAACCCCATCCAGATCAGAGGTGGTGATGGCCTGACGAGCCCGCCCTGCTCCGAGAGCGGCGCAGGCTCGGGGGCTCGTAGCTGTCGTCGCTCATCTCCGGAGTCGCGAAGAGCTCGACGGAGTCGCTAGATCCTCCGACGCCTCCATCGCCTGAGGAGCTGCCAAGGGAGCGGTTAGCCGGCCTCTGCCTCGCCGTAGCGGGGTCCCGACCGCCTCTTCCGGAGCAGCACTCCAGCCGGCGACCCTCCGCATCGAAGACCTTGAAGAACATCACCGAAGCACCGTCGTACTCCAGGTGGATCGCGAGGGCGCCCCTTGTCCTGCAGACCCGGGCGATCTCGCCCCAGCCTCGAGTCATGAAGACCTCGCCCGGGGCAACGACCGCGACCTTTGCCCCGGTCGCGAGGGTGCTGCAGCCGGCATGCTGCAGCCAGAGCCCCAGGAGTTCCCCTGCGGGATGACGGAGGCGAAGAAAGGAGGAAGGCGAATCCAAGATAGAGGAGGCATGGCGGCGTGAAGCACGAACTCTCGGGAAGAGCCCTCGGCGTGGACTCCATGGGGAAAGACGCACACCTTTGTGACCCGCCGGCGCCGACGGCGGCGCCGCCCATGGCGTTCGGCATCGACTCCTTCAGGGCCCTCGATGTGGGCGTACAAGGGGAGCGGGAACCCCTGTGGTGGCCGCTCGCACCAGGGCCTCGACACTTCCTGGCAGGCGCCCTCACCCCGACGGCAGAGGGCTAGCCGTTTCTTCAGTGGAAGCGGGTCAGGATCCTCTCGGGGAGCCTGTCCCTTCTCTGCCGCAGAGAACCGGCGGATCGAAGCCATTGCAGCAAGACGGAGCAAGGACCGGGAAGAAGGAGAAGCAAGAAGAGATAGACTGGAAGGGCACGCACCGTGCCATACTTAAAGCCAGAGGAGGCCAACCGCCGACCTCCACGATCGCAGGTAATCATGACCCGTGTTGCATGCAGAGACTTGTCAATTCGTGCAGTTGCCGAGGCGTCGTGGGAAGTGGAGACGCCCACGTCCAATCAACCGCCACGCGGCGCCCAAGGCCGCAGGCTGTTAGGGCCCACGGTGCTTCGCACTTGCCCTTTC